>CM061181.1:9164185-10414185 GCA_030763345.1 Mythimna separata | reverse complement strand
TTGCATTTCTGTTACAAGTATCGATTTTTTTTTTTGCAATTAACAATGAATGTTATTCTAATTTTACAAACAGACAATCCAATTTTATTCATGCTGACATATTTTATTAAAATTCGAAATTACTGTAATGTATGAGAATCTCATTGTTCAGTTGTATCTAAGGTAGTGGACATGAAGTGACGCCCTTATGATAATAATATGAAAAATATAGTTTTTACTTTTTACTCTTGAGCTACGTCTTTTATTTATGAATATTTCACTTACCAACAGCAACTATCCGATCTCCGAGCAGACAGGAACCTATGGCGTCTCTGCCATAAGACAGTCTCGCTAGCAGAAGCCAAGAGTCTGCGACCGGATCGTATCGCTCGACGCACGCTAAGCGACCACCCACAGTGTTGGCCGGCGCTTCGTGACCTCCCAGGGCATACAAGAAGCCTCCCGCTGCACATACCTGTACAATTTAAAATATTGTTTCATAGCAAGTATATTGTGGGGTGTGTAATGGGCGCGCGGCCAGTGCAGTGGTTGGCCGAAGAGAGAAGCGCGACAGCGGCGCGCAGGCAGGTGTCGCCTACGCTTATACAGGGTTATTTGTAAAACACTGGCAACCTCTCAGGACTATGTTACTATCATAAATACTACACAGATCGCAAAACGCCAGTGTATGCGTGCTTCCTCGACTTATCCAAGGCCTTTGACCTTGTTGGATACGAGTTACTGTGGGACAAGCTGAAAAGCATTAATTTACCACAGGAGCTCATCAGTATGTTCCAGTACTGGTACGCTAACCAATCCAATACCGTCAGGTGGGCGGGAACAATGTCGGATCCGTATCAGCTTGAGTGTGGCGTTAGGCAGGGTGGATTAACATCTCCCACCCTATTTAATTTATATATTAACGGGCTGATCGTGGCGCTCAGTGGGCGGCATGTCGGATGTCACATTGACGGTATCTGTGTTAACAACCTCAGTTATGCGGACGACATGGTGCTACTGAGTGCTTCGGTCTGCGGCCTGAGAAAGTTGATACGGACGTGCGAGGAGTATGCCTGTGGCCATGGTCTATTGTACAATGGCAAGAAAAGTCAATTCATGGTGTTTGAGGCCGGTGGTGCTAAATGTCCTGCTACTATACCACAACTTAAGCTGTGTGATGTCCCTCTTAAGAGAGTATCACAATTTAAATACTTGGGACATTTACTTACTACCGACCTGAAAGACCATGCAGATATGGAGCGGGAGCGAAGGGCGCTGTCGATCAGAGCAAATATGATCGCTCGTAGGTTTGCGCGGTGTTCTGGTGAGGTAAAAGTTGCACTTTTTAGAGCGTACTGTACCTCGCTTTACTCGTGTAGCCTATGGGCTGATTACAGTAAGAAAAGTTACAGCGCCCTTCGCGTCCAATATAATAACGCGTTCAGGGCGGTGATGGGGCTACCCCGAATTTGTAGTGCTTCGGGCATGTTTGCTGAAGCACGCACCGACTGCTTCCATGCCACCATGCGAAAGCGTGCCGCGTCCTTGTTGCGCAGAGTGAGGGGTAGCCCCAACGCTGTACTGGCGGTATTTGCTATAAGGATGGACTGCTATATACTTAGGCATTGTAGTGGCCGACATTTAGCAGTGCAAGAAACGTGTAGACACTACAGACTATTTTTAATTTTAAAATTTTTAATTGTTAAATTTTGATTATTATTTTTGTTTTTAAATTGTGATTGTTAATTTTTTATTTTGACTATTCTGACATATTATTATTTGATTAGACTGACTGACTTTTTAAATTTGTGTTATAATAATGACATATTTATCTACTATACCATTGCAATTGTAATCATTAATGACATTTTGAGGCAATTTTATTTTATTTATTTTAATTAATTAATTGTAATATGGCATGATATGGGTGTAACTTACCTGAATAAATAAATAAATTATAAACAACAACTTTTATTCTGAATTTTAAAAAATTCATCATATTTTCATACAAAAATAAAAGCATTTAAACTGAATTTTCTAAATGTAAGCCTATGCGAAACAAGTGATAGTACAATAGCGGCGTGAGCGGGGGTCGAGAACAGTGCGTGGGAGGCGTAGGTAGGTACATCAAAATACAGAGTTGAAATGTGTTAGATAGAACAACAAAATCTTGAAGGTTTTTGGTAAATGTATTATGTTTTGTACAAAGACATAGAAAAATAGTCGTTGTTTATGATGTCAGTAATATAGTTCTGCCTGTTGTTAGTGTTTTACAAATAATCCTGTGTAATTATGTACGTTAGTAGTATACTCACGCTGACACCACCACGGCGCCTCGTCATGGGCGCGCAGTTAGTCCAGTGGTTGGTGGCGGGGTCGTAGCACTCGACGGAGCGCAGGCAGGCGCCGCCGTCGCGCCCGCCCACGGCGTACAGGCGCCCGCGCAGCGCCGCCACGCCGCACGTACTGCGCGCGCCCGCCATCGGCGACACCATCGTCCACGTGCGCGAGCACGCGTCCCATCTGCAGGACAAGTCCATACATCCTTATGCATCCTAGTGTCATGTGCTTACATATAAAACCTCATTATCATGGCGGCATCTTTATAGGTTGTGCAGAAACATAGCCATAGTAGGTGCATCTTACTGGTAAACAAGCAATAAAATATTTTTTTTTTAAGATGTGTATAATAAATACCTCATTTTTAAAAGGTTTAGAAGCTGGATAAGTTTAAATATGGATATGTATTGAGATGACTCCGAAATATAACCAAATTGAATACTTTAATTGCACAACTAAAAAACTGTGTGTGCAATTAAAGATCTCAAATAGTAATTTTAGCTCCATACCTCTCAACAGAATTGAGATAGATCCATCCGTCATGTCCGCCGACTGCGTACACGGGCGAGTTGGGTCCGTCGCCGAGCACCGCGACGCCGAGCCCGTGGCGATGCGTGTTCATGGGCGCCAGCACGCTCCAGCTCAGGGACGTCAGGTCGAAACATTCCACCTAACATTCAATAAGTACCTAGTTATTGTAAAAGGCGCTACTTTAACTGTGCGTAACAGGCATAATCGAAGTCCAAATTTAAAAATGGAAATAGCAGATTAACCCCTTAGTATAGATACCGGCTCGAATCTTCAGCGCTTGCGCTCAAGATTCGTGCCGGTCACCAAGGTGAAAGAGAGGGGATCGCTTTGTGTATCGTACACATTGGAGAGCCAATCACTGTACAAGGATTGCACTCTCCGCCCCCGCGTCTCACTTCATACCACTAAAGAGACCCGATATTTCACTTCTGCGCAAGTGGAAGTCAGCACTCTAGATCAATGCCGGTATCTGTATCGAAATGAAAAAGACGACCGCATTTTGTTAAAAATTTTGACCTAATGACGGAACCTGAAGTATATAACAACAGGCAATGCAACTGAATCAAGGAACAAATAATATTCAAACCAAACCAATTAGCTTGAAGCGAATAATAACAGTAAAATTAAATACCGTATTCAGAGTTTTAAGCCCGTCCCGGCCACCAACAACAATCAGTTTGTTCTGCAAGACTGCGACGCCGAACTGTAGCCTCCTTGCGCCCATTCGCATGAACGGGGTCCATGTGTTCGTTCGGGGATCATACATCTCCATGTTACTGGCACCCTGAAATTTTATTTATCGTTATTATTCGATTTGACGATGGTGAGGAAGACGGAGGCCAAAGAAAAGATGGATGGATTGTGTGAGGACTGATATGAAAGAAAAGGGAGTTAGTGATGTCATGACGGGTGATACGACTGAATGGAAGAAAAAAAACAGGTTGCGCAGATTCCAAGTAACACTGGATAAGGGCAGGAAGAAGAAGAAGAACTTTCGTTTGAAGATGTTTCAAAATTAAATTATTTTTTTAACGGCAAATCTCTCTCCAAGCGTCGTGTTTCCAAACTTTCGCCTTTGGTGATTTGTCTTTTGTGACGCTATCAACTACCCAGCGCTGCTGTTTTCTCCGCGACTCCCTATTGAAAGATTTGTTTATTTATATATGGTTTATACCTTATATCCATCCATGCCACCAACTGCCAATAGTCGTCCAATAGTGGAAGTGCGCGGTCGTGTGCGATGTGAGAACAGAAGCGAGCGTCGTTCAGGCAATAGATGCCACTTCACAGCCTCCATGATGAGGGGCTGGCACTCTGGCACGTTACCACAGGCCAGCTCTACCTTGTCAATTAAGTACTGTAACAAATTACGATTACGATGGATAAAAAATCAGCATATATTTAGTTAGGTACTGAAATAAATAATAACTTGAGACGCATAATGATTTACACAAAGACACAGTCCACTGACAAAAACCAGGCAAGTGCGAATCGGACTCGCGCACTAACGATTCCCTTGAGTATCGAAACGTTTTTTTTTCGACATAATAAATGGCCGTATCTTTTCTTTTCGTTAACTCACAAGTTTGATTTTTGCACAGTTTCAAGGGACCGCAGGTCTGAGTTGGCTTTAACTTCAACTCAATACCTGCAGAATAGTACGGCAGAGCGAGAAGTTACATTACTGGCGCCCTTTATTGTACAAATGTTGTCTTATTTGTTTGTGTTGTTGTTGTTTTACACTTCGGAAATATTATCAGAAAACCGACGGTTTTCTTGGAGCTAATAAGGGCCATGTGCACCGACATAAGTTTAAGATAACCATCTGATTAACGTCAATAACCGACGATAAGGAACAGGAAATATTGCTACAGCCGTTTTAATATTAAAACAGTCGATTTGGTGTCGGTGAACATCGCCCTAAGCCGATAACTATCGGAGAATAGCTCGATTAAAATATCTCAACTTTAGGTCACTATTCATTGATTATTAATCAGTGACTATTGACCTAATGACGAGAGTTTTCTCTGTAAACAGATTGTTGCACTTCGATCTATCAAGTACCTAGAGTGTATTAACTCAAATGTTACGACTTGGTAGGATAATGATGGTAAATTAATTATAATGTTTCTTACATGAACCTACATTATCGTACCGATTCAACTTACTATTAAGTAAGTTGAATCGGTAAGACTTGCTGCCACTATATTTAAAACCTTATGGTGGAAAGTATGGCCTGCTTCTTCTGTAGTTGGAGCAGGAATTAACATTTTCAAAATTTATTAAAATTTGTGTCTACCTAGTGGGACCCTCACTGAAACAACAAATCGGTGTCATTTTGTTGATTTTTATTATAATTATTAAACTGTGATTAGGTGGTAATGGTAAGCCCAACATTAAGTAAGTTTAACGTCCTACAACTTCATCAAGTAATGCTCCAATGAAAATGTTTAGTTCAGCTCTAACTAACAAATGAATGCCAGGTTGCAAAAACATAAGATCGTAATGTATGCATGAGCCCCTCGAAAATAGTATTGATTCTACAAGTAATATACCTACAGACTGATTCTTATAAGTAATATTAAAAAACTCCATTACCTCAGAAGAAAGAAGAGGTAGCTTGATTAGCTTCAGCAAAGTGGATAGATGACTTTCCCTGCTTGCACTGTCATGTTGCACCCACGTCATAAGGCTTTCAAATACATTCTCTTCAGTCACCACATTGAGATCGTCTGATTTTAACAAGTTAGACATCTGGTCCACTTGCAGTGATAGAAATTCTTGATGTTTCACCACCTAGACATAAATTAAATATAAGATTTTTAGATATTAATCTTTAAATTATACTATTTTTTTTCTCAATAAAGGCTATGAAAAATGGTAAACTATGAAAGAAATTATAATTTGTAAAATATTAAGAACCTGCATGAAGTTCTGGTATGTGTATTTCAAAGCGCTTTTGTGTAAATCCAAACAGGACTGCTGTTCAGCAAAGAAAGCTATTCCCAGACAGTTGCAAGGATCCAGCTGCTTCTTTAAAAAAGCACAACAAGCGTTTGTAACAGAAGTAAGCTGCAACAAGCTTGATGTTGAAAGGAGCACCTCAACCGTTTCCTCTCTCAGTTCTGCAAATTAAAAAAAAAATTGACAGCATGAGCCACTTTGCTTTAGTAAGTATTATTATGCGTATGTACTGCAGCTAAAATGTTTGTATTTATTTAAATATATTTAACCTATAACATACCCGCTAAACAAGACACAATAGTAAGACAATAACAGTGCGGTCGCATGAGACCGGTCATGAATTAATAATTAGGGATTCATGAATTAATAATTATGTTAGCTGTGCCAAACACAGCTTCCTGATTGCAGATTTGTATAGTCTAGAGGCAATGAGCTTATGAATTATGCTGCAGTGCATATGCACTCTAATATTAATTAAGAAAGATAAAATGTGTTACTAGCCTATGGTGCCAGTGTAACAATAGTGTACAAGGTCCTGCAGTGCCTGTGGGTCAACTCGCTCTAGTGTTATCTCAACCGACTGAGCCTCTCTCAGTGAGCCAGTGAACATAGCAGCGAAGTACTCGCTGCAAGATGCAAGTAGAATTTTGTGTGCTGGAATTCTGTTACAAAGAAATTTAACATGTTAGTATGATGATTACTCTTGTAAAATAATGTTACCTACATAGTGAAACCAGCAGGTTGTCTAAAAAAAGTTTTAATTCTACTTTTTTAATGCCATGTTTTGCAAATGTTATTGTTTGCATAGAGCAGAGCTGTCTCAGGTTTAGAATAGCTCTCAGTATCACTATAAAGTTTAGTGGTTGTTTTTTTATAATATGATGATATTTATTTTGCAAGTCGGTTTTTTCAAACACTTTTACACATCAATTTTTTTCATGTACTAAATGAGGCCGGTGTTTCCTAGCTGACTACCCTGAGAAGAATCAAATTCAGGACCTCATGACCTTAAGAACAGCTCTTTGTGCCCTTTCTAAAAGTAACAGTAGTGGTTGTTGCTTAACCCCATGTTGTGATGCAGTAAAATAGTATTGGTTTGTGTTGTGGCTCCAACCAAGGTGACCTCTGATGAGACATTGAATATACAATGGTTGGAAAGACAATCAAGAAACAAATAATTATATTCATTATTGTTGATTTCCAAACAACAAAAGTGAGAATGTTAAAGCAAGACGTTAAAATCTTCTGATAATATTGAAATTAAGTGTTTGTCTACAAGCCAAAGTTATAGCGATTTGTTCTAAGCTGATACATGTAAGACACTATTGTAGTTGCTATCAAGAAGCCCTCTAATGATTTTTATCATATTTTCTTAAATTGTCTATAGATAAAATATCCAAGTAGGCTACAATCAACAGAACTGAAGTACATAGATAACTTAATATGCTTAAGCATCTACTAATTTTTGCATTACTTTGTTAGATGGCTGGTGTTGGAAGTATTCAAAAGCCTTTCATAAATAAATAAATAATGCATTTATTTTTAGTGTTATTTGAATGATTGCTACACTATTTGCAATATTTGCATTTGGGATAAAGCATCCACATAATTTTCTAAATTATTTCCTTTGTGTGTGACATGATGTCATGATTTTAGAATACAAAGCTTTTGATGTAAAGTGGGAAGTGTTTGTTTCTAAAAATAAAGGTGATCTAGTTTGCTTTCCTGAATAAATTAGGTACAGAAAAAAAACAACCTGTTTGATTAGTCATAATGCACCTGCTTTTGCGATTACTTTGTTATACGGCAGGAAGAAAGCATTCAAAAGCCTTTTAAAAAATTTAATTTTCGGGATTTTAACAATAATTGCTTGCACTTTAAGCAGCATTTTCATTTGGGATAAGTCTCCAAATATATTTGCAAAATAATTCCTTTGTTAGGACATGATTTAACACAAAAGCTTTTAATATTGAGTAACTAGTGTGTCATAAAAATAAAAGGTGATTTGCTTTTCTGAACAAGGTATGGGGAACAAAGCTTTGCTATGATGTAAATTATCACAATAAGAGAGAGCTGTTTGATCACTGTTTATGACTTCCACAGTAGCAACAACCCAAGCATAACACAAAGCATATGGAATGATGTATTCAATATTCCGTGCAAGTTAAAAATCCCAATGTGTGATGCAAGTCAGGTTCATGACCTTTTCCAAAATCCTTTGCCTTTTATTTAAACTTACCTGACAAATTAATGTAAATAAACAAACCTGCATCCTCCTGCAATAAGTGCGACGTCACACAGCTTCTGAGATTGATAATAGCCAAATATATTTTTCAAAGCTGCCCCTGAATGCCCTGTGTCACAAAAGAACTCATCTTGGCTAGCAGCACTTGAAAGGCTTAGCTGACTCAATTCTCTGGGCAAACCCTCATCGATCGAATTGCTCGATATATTATCCTTTGAAGTCTCTGGTTTCTGAGTATCAGTAGCCGACATTGTTAACTTTGTGTTTTAACTGCGAGAGTTATAGTTAAATTGCAAGAATATTCTTTCAAAATCAATACTTCACATTTCACAACAAACAAAGCAACGAGTCAACGACGTGCGTGAATTCAACAAACGAAAACAAAGACATTTTTTTTACTCCCAGACTAAAAAAGTATTGGTAGAGTTGTGCTACTGACTTATTTTTGTCCTTCATTTTTGATATTGGCAACGTGTAAACGTTTTTGTACTGAATAAATAAAACTAATTTGACTTCTTTGTATTTTATTTGAAATACAGTTTGTTTAATATTATAGCATAATATTAAATGCGTCTTAAAATTATTATTAATTTTAAAACGTATTTACACATTCTCGCGAGTAGGTATAGAAACGTTTCATGCAACGACGAGGCTAATAGTGAGCACGAACTTATTGACTATACTGCATTGTTTATTAAATAATAGCTATTTCATGAGACCTAAATTTTATTTTGGTTGACTGTAAACTCAAAAAATAAGTTTGCCGTTTCGTTTCCATGTTATAATTCTGAATGGTTAAACCGCATTCACAAATTCGCGTGAATGGCGAGGTGAATGGCAAATACAGCTTGGCAAAAAAGAGTAGAAAATAATGGAGGCGCCACTGTGCTTATCATATAGCAACTCGCTGCAACCGAATAGCGTACTAACCTAATCTGGATACTGAGCCGATTTTTTTCATCAGTCATTTTATTCCCACTTTATTCGTTTTTCAAATAGTAGTACTTTTTTAAAATAGTTATATATTAATAATATTGTTTAATTGAACAAGACGTCTTCTCGATATGCCACTGATTACTTATTACCGAAAAAAATACTTTTGGGGAAAAACTCCTGAGTTCATAACATATTTTAGGAATTACAAAAAAAGAAAATTGTAAGTATAAAATAACATGATTAACTTAAAGTATAAGTAGAAATTGAATTTCAATTACTAAAGTTCAAGCCACCAAAGTATCAATTAATGTAGGCGCGGTACACCAAAGCAATGCAAACAAAATGTAAACAATGTAAAAATATAATAACCTACATGCTCGGTGTTTATAGTTTCTTTACTACTTATTCTGTTTGCAAGCATATTAAAACAGCTTTGGGTTAATCAATTTATACTTTATTTAACTAAAAACAACAACATACTCTTATATACCGGCCATATCAACAGTTCCTTGGTAAATATTATTAAGGTCGAAAATAATAGTTTAGGCCTCATGTTTCGCCAGACATCGCCTGTACACCTTGTAAATAACCTCCTTGCCAGCATTTCAATTGGTAAAAATAATTAATAAAACATTATTTTTCTATCTTAACGTCGTTTGGTAGTGAAAATAATTTTTTTTTACAATGAAATGTCATTATATTGGGAATGTTGCCAACAGACAAAAAATTAGTTCCGTTTGTAGACTTTTTTGCCAAGCAGTACGCATGAGTACACAGCGCGCTCACTATTCGCTTTGCGCACTTTGTATGCTTTTTTGAATAAATATTTGTGAAGCTAAAAACGCCTAGACGCAAAAAAATTATCTGTAAGTTTTTTTGCGTCTAGGTGTTTGGTCTCTATGTGAGATTTTACGTTTGTGAGCGCACTTACGATGCAGGAGTCATTTTTAGCGTGGGGCAAAGTTAAAACAAAAATATTTCGTCGACTGACGAGACGAGTGATAACGCGAATGGCGGGACACGAATAAGTTAGAATTGAATATTTTGAGTTTAGCTCGACCAATATATCTACCGTATATCCTACGAAAAAATATTTGAGATCGACTCAAACCCTACTAAACGTTACGGGTGTGCAACGAACACGCCGCGCATGCGCAGTGGATTTGTTGCGGGCACGCAACGAGACCGCCGCGAATAGAATGGAAGAAAGAAAGAAAACATGTTTATTTGGCACACCATGAATCACCAGAAAGAACTAGTAGGCAATTGCAATAGTAGTTTGGACGCCATTGTGTACTGTCTCGTAAAAAGTCAGCCTGTAACCCCCCGCCTAAAAACGCGCGACGAAAATGTTGCGAATTCGCCACGCATTCACGACGTCAGCGCTGACAAACAATCCGCGATTTCTTTGGAGTCGGGTATTCTATTGCAGTATTAGAGAAAATTCCATAGACTAATATACTTACCTAAACTGGACAATGCGTCGCAGTTTAATAATAAATTAATAACACCAAAAATCAAAATTTGCACTCGTAAATACAATAGTACATAAAAAAGTCACGAAATAACCTACCAGAGTTGATTAATAGAAAATTGTATTTCTAATAGATCCCGCTGGAAATATGTGATAAGTAATATTATACATATCTTAATTACTTAATATTTTATCGATATTATATCCAGGCGCACTGCCTACATTCTGTTACCAGACGCACTGTACTTTTTATGTCTTCTAATGTCGGTACATTTACAGTTCAGTAGAATAAAAAAACTTTAATCTTCCTAATCTTAAGACTATGAAGTCTCCGAAGGGTTTATGTTTCTGTGTAATACTTCCCTGATGAGCAAACTTTAACGCAAACAAAAATATACTCAATGTTGAAAATAGTCTGTGAAGAAAGAAAGACAACAAATCAACAACATTCCTACTCAACTTCTGAGGCGCGTTTTCGTAAATGTTATGAGATCGCTTTGAAGTAGAGTGCCAGAGCCGCGAAGGACGACATTTGAATAATATTATTTTTAAAAAGTTATTTTCCCGTGTCTTCCGTTTCGGATTTTGTAATTTAGCGAGTTTATATTTATTTTGTTATTTTTAAAAAGTCTACAAAATTGAGTAATTTCTGAGATATCATGTACACGCAAACATACGCTGCCGTTAAGGGTGTATCGTAGAATGTGCTACGTGGGAGCCTACGCAGCCGTAGAGGGTGTATCGCAGAATGTGCTACGCGGGAGCCTACGCAGCCGTAGAGGGTGTATCGTAGAATGTGCTACGCGGCAGCCTACGCAGCCGTGGAGGGTGTATCGTAGAATGTGCTACGCGGGAGCTTACGCAGCCGTAGAGGGTATATCGTAGAATGTGCTACGTGGGAGCCTACGCAGCCGTAGAGGGTGTATCGCAGAATGTGCTACGCGGGAGCCTACGCAGCCGTAGAGGGTGTATCGTAGAACGAGCTAAGCGGGAGCCTACGCAGCCGTATAGGGTGTATCGTAGAATGTGCTACGCGGCGTACGTAGCCGTAGAGGGTATATCGTAGAATGTGCTACGTGGGAGCCTACGCAGCCGTAGAGGGTGTATCGCAGAATGTGCTACGCGGGAGCCTACGCAGCCGTAGAGGGTGTATCGTAGAATGTGCTACGCGGCAGCCTACGCAGCCGTGGAGGGTGTATCGTAGAATGTGCTACGCGGGAGCTTACGCAGCCGTAGAGGGTATATCGTAGAATGTGCTACGTGGGAGTCTACGCAGCCGTAGAGGGTGTATCGTAGAACGAGCTAAGCGGGAGCCTACGCAGCCGTATAGGGTGTATCGTAGAATGTGCTACGCGGCGTACGTAGCCGTAGAGGGTATATCGTAGAATGTGCTACGTGGGAGCCTACGCAGCCGTAGAGGGTGTATCGCAGAATGTGCTACGCGGGAGCCTACGCAGCCGTAGAGGGTGTATCGTAGAATGTGCTACGCGGCAGCCTACGCAGCCGTGGAGGGTGTATCGTAGAATGTGCTACGCGGGAGCTTACGCAGCCGTAGAGGGTATATCGTAGAATGTGCTACGTGGGAGCCTACGCAGCCGTAGAGGGTGTATCGCAGAATGTGCTACGCGGGAGCCTACGCAGCCGTAGAGGGTGTATCGTAGAACGAGCTATGCGGGAGCCTACGCAGCCGTATAGGGTGTATCGTAGAATGTGCTACGCGGCGTACGTAGCCGTAGAGGGTATATCGTAGAATGTGCTACGCGGGAGCCTATGCATCCGTAGAGGGTGTATCGTAGAATGTGCTACGCGGGAGCCTATGCATCCGTAGAGGGTGTATCGTAGAATGTGCTACGCGGGAGCCTATGCATCCGTAGAGGCTGTATCGCAGAATGTGCTACGCGGGAGCCTATGCATCCGTAGAGGGTGTATCGTAGAATGTGCTACGCGGGAGCCTATGCATCCGTAGAGGGTGTATCGTAGAATGTGCTACGCGGGAGCCTATGCATCCGTAGAGGGTGTATCGTAGAATGTGCTACGCGGGAGCCTATGCATCCGTAGAGGGTATATCGTAGAATGTGCTACGCGGGAGCCTATGCATCCGTAGAGGGTGTATCGTAGAATGTGCTACGCGGGAGCCTATGCATCCGTAGAGGGTGTATCGTAGAATGTGCTACGCGGGAGCCTATGCATCCGTAGAGGGTGTATCGTAGAATGTGCTACGCGGGAGCCTATGCATCCGTAGAGGGTGTATCGTAGAATGTGCTACGCGGGAGCCTATGCATCCGTAGAGGGTGTATCGTAGAATGTGCTACGCGGGAGCCTATGCATCCGTAGAGGGTGTATCGTAGAACGTGCTAAACGCGAGCCGAATTCGGCAATCCAATAATCGTTCAGACCCAGCCCAAGTCGTCGACGGCGCGTAGTTACACGTGCGCCGGGGTTCTGGATGGGAAATCAAAGAAGGAATATAAGAGTGGGTTTTAGTCAGTTTAAGTCTGGTACAGGCGTCCTTCTCCATTCTAGACCGAGAGAAGTCATTGGATGTATACCACCTGAAAAGAAAACCTAGTTGGTGATCCTGATTTGCATAAAGTATCTAGTGGTTGCGCTAAGTACCTACCTACGAGTAATGAAACGCTTTCTTCTAAGCATTAGTTTAAGATAAATATATGTAGTAATTTACATTAAAATAAAACATTCATATTATCTGGCTGAGGCATTTATTAACATTTATTTTTGTTTTTCAATTTTTTTCTTAATACAACATACATAGTAATTAACAATACATAATAAATAGTCCAAAAGTATATTACGCCTACAAAATAGCGTAGTCGTTATAAGATTATCGCCATATGAGTTGCTTACATGTCCTGCGAAATGTCTAGGCAACTCCATGACACGGTTGAAAAAGTGGGAATATTCTCAGAGAGAACGAAGATGGAAAGGTCATCAAGATTATGGAGCATAACCTCTCTGGAATGTGTGAAGTCGATCTGTTGCTCGCTACGTGAGAGATTCTCTCGGAGGCTATTCCGTTTTTCATAGAAGCTATGCGACGACAGCGACCTGTGCGGCCTGCCTGAGTGAGCTCGAGCGTTCTCTGCCTCTCGGCCGTCAGTTGTTGTGACAGAGTTCGACAGTGTTGCAGTCTCCAGTATATTGTGAGTCAAGGATTCAGTTTGTGCGGTCAGAGATAGTTAATCGTTTGTCTTTTGGCAAACACAACACTATGAGAAAATATACATATGTTAATCTCTATCTAGTGGTAATCAATCAAATATGTATCTACAAAAATAGTTGCATTTTTAAATAAAATTTTCCTCAAGAAGAACGGCTAATAAAATTATGGTTTGATTCGCCTTGTGACATTGACGAAGGTTAACGCAGCAAAATTTCTATGAAAATGTTTTACGTGAAATACGAGTATTTAATTGACCAAACAAAGAGTTTTTAGTGTAATATTTATCCACTACAAGTGTGACATCTAAAAATATTGTTCTCCAACAGTAAATATCGTCGAAGTACTTTTCCCCATTTGAGTTGTAGAGATATTTTGGTAGATATAAGTACGTTATGAGAAATAGATATTACAATAATATCTAATTTGAACTGAGTTCGGAAGATTTAATGAGCATCCTTCTTTCCTTTCCAAAAGAGTCGTAGAAGTACGGTTTTCAGTCGCAAGATACTGCGAGTCGTATAAAAGTGTCTAGAAACGATTTGTAAATGTTAGATATAAGTAGGCGTTTAGTATATTTATTTGACAAGTTGTGCTCATATTACGTGCTTACATATATTGGAACAATCACTAGATATAAATACAATAAATAGGTAGTGAGGGGTGCGTCGAAGTAATGGCGAAGACACATGAGTGGTCACAGTGACAGCGAGAAGCGGGCCGACCCGCCGTGCTACACGCTGCACGCGGCACGCTACGCTAACAGTAGGCGCCGCGGCCGGCACGACTCACCTTACAGACAGTGGACTGGACAACGATTAGCATCTTTATATCTACATACACATACAGGTATATATTCATAAAATTGACCAAATTTGCAAAATGTTTCTAAAGTAACAGGGCCATATGAACTAAAAAAAAAACATTTTGGGAACAACACTAGGTTTGATTAATTGCAAACGACATACAATAAATAAGGTATCCATAGAATGTGCGAAGCCTAAACAGTATCTAACCATGACGCGCCTGTATTTAATACAGACTAACATAACTCTGACATAGGTATCATACGTACATAGTAATTAGTACATTTTTTAAATTAATATTAATCACATTGATAGGTACATAGTCTATTCCCGAGATCTTGATTTGCATCTTAACCTATAAGTATTTAAAATATCACAATAAATTGCTGTGCACATACGAAACAGGCAAATTTTAGTGCAATTAGATTAATTTTTTAAAGATAATTATTTTCCGTTCTAATGAAACATGATTAAATTAAATAATAAAATATGATTCCACAAAAAATGTAGATAAAATTATAATTCAGTTAATGCCGAGTAGTCTTGGGGCATAATAAAACTATGGAATGATTAAGTCTAATTCGATAATATAACAGTTACGAATACGTCTTCACAGGTCGTGCTCAGTAACAGTTGGCGGTAACTTATGATATGCTGCTTTAATACAATTAAATTGTTATATCATCTCGGAATTCATTGACATAACAGTTATCATAATTCCAGAGTGTTTCCATTTAAGTTAGTAAGTAATAATATAATTTCAAAATACATTAGCATGTTAATTCTAACTTTATAAGCTTAAAATAAACTTAATAATAAAATATCCTTTCAGAATGTGCAGGTATTTGTAAAGTTTAATTGCATGAACAGGCCCTTTTCTATAGTTGTTATTGACAAAGTTAAATTATTGACTTTCCCAGTCACGGAATTAATTGGGTATAATATAACCTTTGACTATTGTACGTCAATATTGACGTACAATAGTCGTAGGCGTTAAACTTCAATCTAAAGAAATTATCGGAATGCAAATAGTTCGACATAATAGGCAGATGTAGATACCTTTTATATGTTATGGGTTAAATAAAGTAAACCGTTAATGATTTCTAGCTGTTAGGTAATCGATTTTGACTTTAATATATTATGTGAAATAATGATAAGTCTTAAATGAGACTTACATCAAAGCACGTTCGTATCGACAGTAAAGATATTTCCAAACCCTCGAACAGATTTTGCTGTTACGTTGTTTTGTTAATATAAATACCGCCGAGTCTGCTGGCTCAAGAACAAATGTTCTAACAGACTGTAGCGGTGTTTATTCAAATTTTGGCTTTTACTGAACTATTTCCTTTTTGTGAAAGTTTAAATGTTAAAAGAAAGACTGCTTCGATGTGCCTCCTCATTTCTCATATACGACTTATCTCGTTCACATCCACTTTTTATTAATATAATATATGTTTTATAATTTTTCTATTCTACATTTTGCTTAGGAATACAATGCAATAATTAAAGATTAATTAATCTTATATTAATACTTGCGACAAAACTGATTATTCTAGAAACTAACTACACACAGAGTATGAGGTGCTACAAATTAATATATCGACTGTAATTGGTGCAATATTCACTACTTACTACCAAACGACGTAGACGGATCTCTATGTGCTACTTCATACACATATTAAATATTCTTAGATATTAATAATAATGTTTTTTTTTAGTTAAATCTACGTTATATCTTTTTTTTTGTAATTTTAGAATATAAATAGTATCTAACTCAATAATAGAGCCGCCTACGTGAGTAGAGTCACCTTTATTATTGAGTTACATTTTCTTATAGCTAGATAATTATATTATCAGTGGATGTGAACATTTAGTTATATTTTTTTCGTCTGAAATAGTCAACTAATTAGATAATGGCTTGTTCAATGAAATAAACTTACATATAGCTACTTGCGTTGAGACAGTGAGTCGTACGTGCGAGACGTTCCGACGACCTTATTGTGTGTCCATCGGTGGAGTGCTTTGATCGGTGTGAATCTCAGACATATTATCTATGTCTGTGGTGTGAATAGTTCAGCGCCAAAAAACGTTGAACATGTTCAGTTAAAATATAACGCATTTATTAATACTGTTTCACATAATAAAATAAAATCAGCTACTAAGTTTATGTCAATGAATTCATGATTTTCGATACAGCCATATGGCCTCATTTCGTTGCAGTACAACATTAGTATTTCTGAATTAAAACTAATAATATACTACTGATTAAAAGTAACATTATGTCTAAGTATTCATCAAATAAATTATCTAACATAGTAAATAAATTAGGAATTGATCAATGACTAGAAAATATCCCGTTTGTGAAGCTCCCCAGACTTGATCGGCAAAGGACAATATCAATTAATTTTTCAGTCAAAATACTAACTTTACTCTAGCCGTATTGAACATATCAATAACTCATTTATAAATTAATGACTATACAAATCTATCAAATAAAGAAAAATGATTATTTATAATTATGGATATTTTATAACGTTACATAATATAGCTGCCTCTAGTCGAGATTAATTTATGTTAAAATACATAATGCTCTCACGTCTTAAAAATTATCTTTTGAAACTAAAAGATATTGACAAATCAGGAAAAGTAATAGACAATAGTGCCAACGACGGCTGATCGCCAAGTGCTAGTGCATTCGCCGGAGCAGGCGCCGCTCGCAAGTTATAGGCCGACTAATTAAATAAATACAAAATAATTCATTAGGTATCTATCTATATACAACATATTTTAAATTTCTCTTATTTACTTTACAACCCTCATTATAATAAGGAATGTTATAACTTAATGTAGAGTAAGTACATAAAGTGAATAAATATGTTAACAAATCGACAAACATTTGCGTTTTGCCAAATGAAGAACTATTCTAAAATATTTATGTATATGTTCTACTGTCTAACAATGTTGACTACCAGTCTCACATTTTAGTTTAATAAGTGCTAGAAGGTATGAAATACATGGAAAATAAATCAGCTGCGGAGAAGTTAAATTGGGACGAAACCAGATCGTATCACTGCTTCCTTCGTTCGCTGCTAGCGGCGTGTCTGTTGTCTCGATTGTCGCAGTCGGAAACCTTACACTACACTTTAAGTGGTCATGTTTTGGCATAGGCTGCACCACTACTTGATATGTTTCATTACGTTCAACGCATGTACGAGTTATGACTGGTTGCGCCCGAATACATTCCTGGGAGTTCGCAGCTTTCACTGATCGCATATAAGCACGGGGGCCAATCGATCGTATATTTAACATGAGGTCCGTGTAGCACTGGCGGAGTGTTAGCGCACTAGAGGTCAGGGTCCGGGAGAGGGGGGCGTGCTTAGCGGCCGCGCGCCCACCGCAGCAGCGCGTCGGCCAGCACGTCCAGGTGGGCCTTCGTCTGTGGACAAGCGGACGGTACAGTACTACTCCCACACAACTTACTTACCACTACTGTTACTGGCTGGAAGTAATTACAAACGAACCTAAACACCACATCTATATGTGAAGAATATTTAACACTCATCGCTTCACAGCTCAACTCCATCTTGGGTGCTATTACTTACACAAACTACGTGCCCATTTATTTACCCAGACACTAATTTATCCTGATCGGGACACTAACGGTGGGCTCTCAAATTAATTATTTATCCTAATATGGGAATTACATCCGAGACCTTAGGGTGGCGGCCATACTTCACACAGTTAACACGTCGGGTGAACGATTCGATGCTTAGGCGATAGGTCGTATCACTCGTATCACCGACAGAGGGTTGCTAATCTACACGCAACACAAAATAAATGTGTTACTCGATATTTGCAAATATCGTAAGATTGTAATTATTTTTTGCATTCGGATGAGATCGAGTGTATTATATTTGAGTGTTTACACACTTTAAATATAATTCGATCTCGTAAAATAATAGGTAATAATAAAATTATTTATTGATTTAAGTTCCGCACATGTCTATCCGGTTCATGAACTAGTTAGAAACTGTATTTAAAATGTACCTGAGTCTTATTGAAGTATAATCTTACGGTATTTGTAATTATCCGGCTACAGATATGTGACAAAACTTTAGCAGTTACTAATTACGCTTTCATAAAACCTTAGGACACGGAAGATTATGAACCGTTGGCCCACAAACATATGTCTGTCCGTTGGCCTATGTATAGTGTGCGTAACCATTATTTCGTCTACGAGATCTCGATGCTTTTGTTTAATTCGTTGACCTTTTTCAGACTTAGCAGAGAGTCCTACCATGAGGCGATGTTTTAAAATCATTATTAATCCATTGGGAAAAAGAGATTGTGCTACACGATTTGTATAGTTACGTCTCTTTCTTAATACTGAAATTATGATGATTTTTAGAGATACCCAAGATATGAACGACCAAGTGTACGCTCATTTGGATTTTATGATCCTAATGAGCGTAAACGTGGTCGTCCTATGCAGATTTGGCGACGAACGATCATCGCAGAGGCGATGAACATTAGAAATACCTGGAGTGAAATTAAGTGTGAAGCTCAAGACCAAATGGGATGGCGGCACACTATGGACGCCACCTGCCCTTGTACTTAAGTCAAGTAAGTCATAATAAGAAGTCGAGTAAGTAAGTATAGAATCACCGTTTTGTAGAACATGCAGGCCTGTCGATCTTCGTCCTCGCCGCTGGGGCAGTCAATGAAGCCGTCGCACAGCACGTGGTCGTCGATGCAGCGGTAGCGGCCCTGGCGGTCGGGCGTGGGACACGCGAACCGCTCCATGCCGTCGGCAGCTGGAGGACATTCTGGAAAACAAACATATTTTTTGTAGCTATATATTATACTGGTAACGATAGCATGTTAAGCCGTAGGTCCCAGCTGTCATTTTTAGATCTTTCGCAGTCGGTACGGATAGTCAGAAGCCAGTAAATCTGACTCCAGTCTTGTCATGAAGTAAATGTTACCCCAGTTAGTGGGTTGTGGAGGTCTGGTAGGCAGCCGCTCCTCGTAAAATACTGGTATTTAGCTAAATCCTGCTTGACTGGAAGACGACCCCAATATATATAGTTGGGAAAAGGCTCGGTAGATGATTATATTATACTGGTAACATCATGAATGGATGAATGTGTGACGAGATTGGATAAAGTGAGAAATGATTATATTAGAGGAAGCTTGAAAGTGCCACCAGTGACTGAAAAGTTGAAAGGGAATCGTTTGTCTTAGTATGGTCATGTGTAGAGGAGGGATGAAACGAATGTTTCTAAAAGAGTTATAAGTTTAGGTACATGTGGAAGGATGGAGAATGAGAGGGAGGCCAAAGAAAAGATGGATGGACTGTGTGAGGAGTGATATGAAAGAAAAGGGAGTTAGTGATAGCGTGACGAATGACAGGACAGAATAAAAGAAAAAGACGTGTTACGCCGATCTCATGTAATGTAGGATAAGAGCAGGAAGAAGAAGAGGAAGAATAATATACTGGTTATATTAAAATTGGGGAGAGCAGGCATAGCTGAAGAAACTGTTGGCTGATAATACTTTTATTTTAGATGTGATATAATTTAATGACTTCTTCCACTCTTGTGTCTTGTGTTGGATTAGTGATTAAAACCTCCTCTAGTTTCTTCTTTACCTTCGTTTCAGCGCCCCGGGCCTGTTCTTAACCTCTAGTCTTTATACAAATTCTTATACTCAATTTGCTATAGTAACGTTGGTCAAAAAGCGTTTGCCAGACATGTTTTGTGTTCCAAGGACCATCCACACTCTTTACAAATATTCTATTTTCATAGTAGTTTTCAAACAGTTTATGATACGGCAAATTGCTTATTGTGTGAGAATAAATAGTGTTCATTAATAATTGAACATGCTACAAGGCTATTATCTGTCGAGTTTCATTTCGTTTTGGTTTCGTGCGCTTATAGACAAAAATTGTGTCTATAATATAATGGTTTAAATGTTAATAGTCATTACTTGAGTGGGGGGAATGAACTCTGACCTCTGTTGTAAACGAAGTCACTTTTGACTTTGGGTTCTTTGTTCTTTCGTGAATTATGCTCTGTAGTCCGTCTCTTGGAAAGGGTTTAATGAGCTGTGCTAACAGAGTACACAGGATATTGTGTTGTTCTCATGGAAAATTGAATGTTTACGTATCATCGCCTTGGGAATACGCATACTTCTTATTTACTCCATAAATGGGAAAAAATTACATGGTTAAAACGTTAATATTTATGACATCCTACAGATATTATTTTGGTAGATATACCCTTGTCGAAGGCGTTTTGTTTGCTTCTGTCCAAGATCACTACAGTTGTTTAGAGTTAGTCCCATCAAATATCAAAATACTAGTAACTCACCCCAGTTTCACTTGGGTTAAATTCTCGCATTTTCTCACCTGCAATATGCATATATCATACACCTAAACCGTCCTCAAAAATCATTCTGTCTATTGGTGAAGACTGAATGAAAATCCGTACAGTAATTGTTGAGTTTATTACGTTTATACAGAGGTAGACGCTGTGGGGGACTTTGTTAATGTGTAGGAAAGAATAATGTAGGTAATATGATATTCATTTTTAATAACCTGTTAACTGTTTGATATCAGATCCAATACAAATATTAATAGGTAGGTGTGTCAAGAACATTTATTACCGTTAACGTAGACTTTTATCAGAATTATAAAATGTGTTGTTAAACTAAAATACATTCTATAAATAGAGACTAGACTTATCTCACCTTTTAACGAGGGAAGAAAAACATCGCACGTAAACCCACACGTATGTAATAAATTCTTATAAGTCTGATAGTCTAAGAAGCGCGGTAGGTCACATACATGGCTACGCGGCGCTTGCAAGGGATTAAACTGAACATTTTATTTTCCACAGTAAAATTCCACTAAGTTCTAAGTACATACATAGAAAAGTCTAATAAAATTCTGATGTTATTTGACCTGCAAAGTTAAATTAAGTTTCCTTGACGTTTATTTAACTTTTTATCGACGTAGGACAAAATAATAGTACGATATTTAGATAACCTTTTGATGACGCGCTTTGTAGACCTATAAGGCGTAGAGAAAAATATATTACTTGTGATAAAATAAACTTGAAAAGTCAGCGAACGAGTTAGCGGTACGATACATCAAAAAAATATAATATTCTCATCCATTTGGCTGCATTAAACGAGCAGAGCTCTTTGCCTTTCCCGGGAGGTTGTAAGTTTCGGTTAGTTAACCGTACGATATTCCCAAACTCTGCGACTAAACTGGTTGCTTACACAGACTGTGACGGCAGGCCACTCTATCGCGAGCGTCTATTTTTAGATACGCCGGGGAAAGTGAGGCCCGTGGCTCGATTGCGCGCGCCCTCTATACCTCTATCCTTAGCCTCTATCTATTCACTTTGTGGGAGGCAGCGGCGACGTCTTGTGCATCCGTAAGCAGCTATCGGTACCGTTCACGTGAAATACCTATTTACGGTTATCAAATCTTTTGTTAAAGCTATTTTTATTTTATTATTAAGGCGAGTGTTTGTATGGATGTGTGCGTTAATTTTATTATTAAGGCGAGTGTTTGTATGGATGTGTGCGTTAATGTTTTTTTACGTATATGAACGTGGAATGGATTTGGATGAAAATATGCACACGGGTAGATCATGTCATTAAACAGCACATAAGAAAATTTGTATCCAAGCTATATGTTGCCTTGGGATTTTTCAACGCACGGGTGACGCCGCTGACAGAAACTAGTTGAATATAAATATAATGCAACTATATTATTATTCTGATCACGAGTTTCAGTTTAAAGTTTGATAAGTGCTATTTTATACGCCAATCATTAATTTAATTTTTATTTATACTACAGTACATACTTTTCAAATTGACAAGAAATTAATTGAGAAGAAGCAATGAAGTCTGAAAACTAAAAGAGATATCAACAAAGAATAATCAAGCACTTCAATATTCAGGCGAATTAGTCATTTATAACTCTAGTTACAAAACAGAGGCAAGCAAAATAGTACAGGACATACTGACCGCAAATGAACCCTAACAAGTGGTAGTATTACTACATTATTTAAGATAAATTACAAAGGTGCCGCAATCGTTTGTTCTGAATCAGAAGAGCAGTAAGAAAAGAAGAAGAAAAAAGCGGAAAAATGGGTGCGGTCAGGGGACGATCATAGAAAGATACATTGAGAGAAAAAGAAAGATAAACCTTTCTTTGGCGAGGGTATTACGCAAAGATCTTACGTGACGTTACATTTTCTCCCAAATCACACCTCCCACAAGTCACGTTAACGAACTTCAACCGAAAAAAAAACTCGTGTAAATAATGAACATGGCTAGCCTGAAACTCAGAAACTGAAGGGACAAGGTTTGTTATTACATTATGTCAGAAACGTAATGTATACGTCAATAATCATACGTTATGATAGTTATTTATAAATAACATGGCTTTGTCGATATTTATCACTTCTCAGGAGTCGGTATTAAGAACCCGGATAACCTAATTTCTCGTCGTTGTAGCTTCGGACTTATAACGTGCGTAGGATGTCAAGTTACTGATACATTATGTTTTCCTTTTATCAACAGAAAATAAATAAATCGTTACTGGACTTTTTCTTTGTACAGAAAAACATACTTCAAGTCAAAGCAAAACAATAAACATGCTTTGTTTTTTAATTAAACGAAGAAAAATTTAACGGTAAAATTTTCGGAGATAATTTAATAAAACATTGTGAGAAGATTAGGGGCTCGATAAGGCTCTTTAATCTTTTACTCTCACAGTATATTAAATACAGCTAAGCTTTGGTATTACAGGTGACGCCCATCTCACTGAAGTGAACCATAAACTATTTAGCATATTTATTTTTAGAATAAATTGTAGCTTTCTTATTTTATTTACTCACTTTTAACTGAAGTAAGATTAGGAGTTGTATTTATTTAGTTAATTTGTGTTAAAGTTAGATTGCACAAAATGGTAACTATGTAGCATAAATGAAGCTGTACTTAAGTTGTACTAAATTAAGCAATTCGTATACAAATGCACTACATTTACGAGATTACATCATGTAGCTATACAGAGATACTAATTTAACTCAGGGTGAAACTATTTTTCGTCCTAGCCGTACTTTGTTAGGGTGCTCCGCGTTTTATCTACGTCCTTCACGAACACAACTAGTTGCTTCATTCACCTACAGCTCGTGTATTGTAGTTGTATGTATGTAGCGTCATTTGACGTCAACTTCTAGGAAAGAGAAGTCTAGGACCTCACAACAATCTACAATAATAGTGCTTGAATGGTTCTTTTAAAATACAAAGAAGTTACTTTGAATTTCATTTGTATTTTGAAATCCATTTACACTTATGATTTGCTGGTTCAAACATAAAGGTGACATATCAACAAAAAAGCAGTTTTGAGGAATATTTCCTAATCTACATCAAAATAAGTTTAATGAAGACACGAGCAAACTATCAAGAAGTTTGAAAAATGAAGATTAAGAATATGACAAAATAATAAAGTAGGTAATAAGCGGCAGCATTGATGGATCGCCACGAAGGAGGAAAATAACTATCGTTATAAATCTATGATGCCCCCGTTCTTACGTGTACGGCGAAATTATGAAAGTTTATGTGACGCTGTATATCATGCGCTCGCTTAACCGAGCAAAACGAGTGAAACTCTGAGAATAAGGCTAAATGAGCGGCCTAACTCTAAATTATGTGTGCAGTAAGTACCGTGTGTAATATTATTTTCTTAAACCATATTTTTATCTTAGTTTTCTTTCATAGTCAAGGAAAAGTCCCTAAGTGTCTTTTCATCAAATAGTCGACCGTAGTTCTATAAAAAGGGTACTGTAGGCGACTGTAAAAGTGAAGTTACGTGCTCGCGTAAAGCCTGCATCAAGTATTCAGGGCGATGGCAGATACAAGCCGCCTCCGGGATCTTAATATGTCTTTTAAGACCTCGCACTTTTGAAATATCTGTCATTCGTAACGAACTTTAACGTTTAGCTGTCTGAAGATTCACACCTATTGTGTTTTCAAGAGATTTTATATTGTCTTTTAGCTGGATTAGCTTTTACCCTATTTTACAATAATATATTATTATGAAAACGGATCGTATACTCCAGTCATCTTATAAATATGTTTTATTCACTAGAAACTTTTCACATTTAATACAGATAACCTTAGCGAGAAGGTTGCTTTCAAAAGCTGGATATATACTCGTATTTTTACATTGACATTTCGCTGCAGAAAAAGCTAATCAAGTGATATTCACAGCTACAAGGACCCGTAATGCACTGCTACTTCTATTCTAACTTAGAGCACAAGCTTTGACAGAAATTAGATTTATAGTTTTGATATGTTTTATGAAACCTTTGTTTCTTTTCATAATCTTATCTTGGAAAAGCTGCGTATAAATAAGATAAATGAATCATCTTTTAATAAGAAGATGAAAAATAAAAACACCTAACTAATTAATTAATTGCCTCCACATTTTAATCTCAAAAAAGTATTAGTACCTAACGTTTGCTTGCTAGATATTTTCGTAGAAAATTATTAAGGTAATTAAAAATAGTTTCAAAAATATACGACAAAAGTTATTTAGCTTCATTCCGGGAAAATCTACCATAATGCGTGTGTAACACGCATCTGTTTCTTTATTAAACTTAATCGTCCATAAAAAGAAACTGGAATGAGTTTGTAGGTTATTATTAACATTTCCGTAAATTAAAAATTGTGTAAATTCCGAAGCGTTAGTGCGAGGAAAATGTGGTCCCCTTTTTTTTCTTATCGTGATTGGAGTAATAGACGAAAAGTATCCATTTGTACTTGTGTTTGCCTATGGAATTTTACACCAGATTGGAGAAACTGGTTAACTCAGTGTCACTTTACTTGCTTCTTGTAGCTGGTCAACTAGGGTGGTAGCTGTCTAATGCTAGCTAGTTAGTAGTGGCATGCCTGTTGGGTCATTCACTTCCCTTCAAAATGGTTGACTTCAGTGGTTTTGATTCACGCGTTAGGTATGTTTGAGATTGGGTATCCTATCGTCAGTTGAGTTTGTTCATCTCAATATTTATACTTTGAAACGGTTTATTTTTATATTTTTACGTATTAGCATATATATTAAAAATAAACCTAATAACATGTAAATAGATTTTTTGTAATAAAAAGTTCGATTTAAAAGAGTGTCCATGAAGTTTCTTGTGCATTCTTTGAGAGATAGAGATCTTCGCTTTGGAATGTGCCATTTAAATAGCTTCATTCGTTTCCGACTGATCGACGTCTTGACATTTAAAAAGGTTTTCATTTAGAGAAGTTCTTCTTTAAAGCGAACTTTAAATTTTTTAACATAGTTTTTTTATTGAAAAATTAAATATGATTACTTGTTAATTTTAATAGAAGTGTCTGTTGCAATACTACAATAACGATATTTTACAAAGTATAGTCGATTCCTATAGCAAAAATATTTAGCATTTTATCTGTCTGTTTGTTCCAGCTAGTCTCCGAAATGGCTGGACCAGTTTTTACTGGTAGATAGATGATGTTATAAGTAACTTAGGTTACTTTTAATATAGAAAAAGAACAAGGGTTCGGCGCAAAAAAAAACTCCTTGAAATTGAAACAATAGGCGATGTACTGTTTGACAAGTCGCAGGCACAGTTACGAATATGTATTAAAATAATTGGTTCACTTTTAGAGGGTATTGAAATAGAGTGTCAGAAATAAACTAATTCATTTCAGTTATTAAGATATACAATTATCAGTAATTAAAGTATTTCAGAAGTGCCAGGGTCATTATTAGAATAAATTGTATTGTGTACCAAAATAGTTACAAATAATAATGAAATATATACTACTTAATCAGGTTTCAGTTTACTGGTATTTTTATACTTTTCAGTAATATTATAATATTATTCTAGCTGACCCGGCAAACGTTGTCCTGTTATATAAATTTATCAAAGAAAATAATGGGGTGTGGGGGTAGGATGGTAAAAGATACGACCTATTCTCAGAACTAGTAAATATAAACACAAAATTTCATAAGAATGGCTCAAGCCGTTTCGAAAGAGTTCGATAACAAACACTGTGACACGAGATTTACATATTTACATTTTGAAAATGATAACTACCGAGTATCGCTGTTCATTAATACTCGTTATCTTTATAGCTCGCCACTAAAGTATTGACCTGGAAATGTATTCTCATTCACAACAAACGGTATTACGAACAGCTGATGTATTATTCTACTAAACGGCTATAAGGATAGCCAATAACCCATGCTATTCACTAGCTCAATGCTGATTTATATGAATTGGCCTCACATAAAATGCTTAGTTATAAAAACGTACAGCGATTACTTAAAGCACCGCCAAGTTGGTACGTACGTCACGGGCGTGGGTGTTATCCCGTATTACTCATGATAGGGATCGCGGGATTGAGTACGCTGCAGACTTTTCGGCGTCGTATACGTCATCGGTCGTTACCACACTGTCCAATGACTTTCATTTGAGTAGTGTTGTATATAAATGTCCGAAACGCCTTTACTTACGACTAGACCATTGTTTGCGACAGTTTATTCCCTCCGCGACCGTTATGGCTGACAAATGAAACTTACTTCACGTAAACCACGCTTGAGACAAACTTGTGGACACTCACAGTACCCCAAAATCGATACTTCTCTAAATAACTATTCAAGTAGAATGACTTTTTATTATAAGAGTACTAAACGTGGAACCATTTTGAGTATTCTCCTCAAGTTAGTGCGCAGGAATCACGTGCTATAACTTGGATTTAAAGCTTTAGTCTCGGACTTCGGTTGGATTTAACTTAAACTTCACAGTAGTGACCGGTTTTGTTTTATTTGTTTCGAGTTTCGTATACCTACCCACTAAAACGAAAGTACTTAATATAATAAAGAAACTTCCAGTGCGGAAGACGTATAAAGTAAAAGTAAGTTGCTGAACTTACATTTTGGTACACCTACCCACTAATTGTAGAAGGATATTATATACCAAGTAAATTAATTGTAATTGATACAGCAATTATTTCAGCGTTCAATAATAATTTGATAACGCTTGGTGTATTGATTGCTAGTGGCTTTATTCGAGCACGTGCTATGTTTTTTTGTGGCCGTAGGTTGTCTGCTGAAACCCTTTTAAGCTGATAAATATTAACAAGACGTCGCTGTGCGTGCCGCTATTGTTAAGGAGAATTGCCGACGCTTCAGTCTATCATTTGCCATACTCAAGTTTTAAGTCGGCAGACACAATCAGAAAGATAATCCGGCTTAACAGGTACTTTAATGCATCGACAGGTATCACACGCCAGCGCGTAGGCTTTGAATAAGCTGATCTGTTTTAAATACATTTACGTGATCCGTTTTTATTAATTCAGTAAAGGAGTGGTTTTCATTCATTCATGCATGTATTTTATTCACTTCCGGGAAAAAATATTTATTTTTAAACAAAAGTATTCTAGTTTAGCGCCCTGAACAATGTAATACGAAAAACACAGTTTGTGCAACAAAAGAATTTTTAATAAATCTTTTTCGTTTTAGACTAAAAACGTGAAAAGCTTTTTTCATGTTTTATTTTGTATCAGCTCACATGCATAGTGAGTAGTGTATTTTTCACCTTTGTGTTAGAAATATTTTCACTTCGTATAAAGTAACGATTTAAAAATATGCGTCCGGCGTAGCGGCTACGGGGCTACGGGGCTACGCGCAGCGCAGCGTAGGCGGGAAACATTGCTACGTAGCAGTCACTCTACACGTCACGCTACGTAGACCGATAATGAAAGTAACTATGCGGCTACGAATAACTTCATACTCAATTTAAATAGGATCCGAGATATCGGATACCGGATGAGTCATTTATAGCCGTGATAAATTATCTGCCTACAAAAACTTTATTGCCGACAATTCCGAAATAAAGATCCGTAACCCAAAATAACATTTTGGTATTAAAGAAAATATGATCTTCAACTAGACAAAAGTTTGCGAGTAACAAAGTATATCGATCAGTGACAAATAAAATACTTGTTGTTAAGTCGTATAGCTTTAGTTTCAGTTTGAGAAAAAGTTTCAGATTTACGAGATTTTATATTTAGATATCATCTATACGAGTATAATATATATTTAGTTGGAAATTTCATCCTTTACCTGTTTACGTTTATAAGAAATGAGATGGGAGAAAGACTGCAAATATTAAAGTTACTTTTATTTTTCAGTATTAAAGTAAGACGAGTATGTAATATTTTTGCTAGCTTCAGTGAGTAACAGTGAAATAAAAGCACCTTCATGCATAGTTCCACGTTTTATCTGTCGTTGAGCGAGATTCACGCGTGGTCGTAAGGTGCATCCTTCTTGCCTCTGTCTTGATATGAAGAGAAATGAGCTCATGGCCGCGCTTTATCTGCGCTGAGGATGTTATTATAGTTTGCTGCAGTGTGAGATTTCATTTTCTCAAATGGAAAGTTCTGATTGTCCTAGCTCCAGATGATTATTTTTGTCTTTATGATTTTATGAAATATTGTTTGAAGTGATTTTCATAGCAACTTCTTACGTAGATGTAATCGCCTATATTTAAAGTTAGTTTAGTAATGGAACCTGGATAAATAACCGCTAACCCATTATTTTTCGTATTTACAAAAATAAATAAAACGCTATTGCAGAAACAAACAAGATCAAATCTAAAGTTACAACGTAAACGACGACCCACTATCACTGTTGTTCCTATCGCGTATACTTGTATCTCTCAGAGCGTCGAGCGTGGCAACACAATGACCATCGCTCGCACTGTTCAGCGATCGAAGTGAAATTGATACACTCGTAATAGCCCCACTTTACTCACTAACTCCTACAATGTCCCTACAAATAACAACTCTTAATTATATTTCCCATAAATAAACGACTGAACTTAATTTGCATTTATATAAAGAGCAGGTAGTTGCTTAGGCCTCGCGTAAACGAATTTCATTTAATACCTGTGGAGCAGCCTAATTAAATTCGTTTAAAAATATTTACTTACTCAATTGGTATGACCTCGACATTTAAGTGGACCTTTATCTCAACGGAAACTTAATATTTTTTTACCAACCGCTTCGTCATTTCCCTTTCATTTGTATTACGTTTTGTTTTACACAAACACTGAATAGATATCTGCAGCTTCGTATGGATTTCGAAATCGATAAGATGTCGTTTTAAGAACGAATGAAACGACTATTTTGTAATGCTATTATATTTTATTATATCCTTATAGTTGTTGAGTTATGATCAAGACTCACTACTCGAATGGGTGGGCGTCGAGCGGAGGTTGCAAACCTATTAATCATACTACGATACTTTATTGCTTCAATGGGGCGCCGATATAGGATCGTTGAATGTGGCTCAATGGGGCGCGTGCGGCCCACGCGGGCCCGCAGCGACCCAAGGCGGCC
The DNA here is from genome assembly GCA_030763345.1 of Mythimna separata. Lineage (NCBI taxonomy): Eukaryota > Metazoa > Arthropoda > Insecta > Lepidoptera > Noctuidae > Mythimna > Mythimna separata. The sequence goes on along the minus strand of CM061181.1, from coordinate 10,384,279 downwards.
CAAAGCGGCCCAACGCGGCCCAGGGCGGCCCACTCCCGCCGCCCGCCTATCCTGCTCCACTGTTACGTTTTGCATTGTGTTTAGCAGGTCACTCCAGTTTCATTTTCAACCTATTTTTTTCAACTCATTGTCTTGCTTATTTCTAAAGAATATGAAACATTCAAATGTCCTGCAAAGATTAATAACTCGAGTCAATTGTAGCCTAGTATTGTGGAATGTAAGATTGAAGAAAGAAGAGTTCAATTTTCAGAGGCCGGTTGGAATCGATGGTAACATTCCACAAAGGGGGAAGGCATTAGATACTATGTTGCAAATGTTGAAAATCTTATCTCGCATCTACGTATTATATAAATAACGATTATTTTCAATCTCTAAAGCAGTCTAAGTCGAGCGCGGTGTAAGTAAACTGAAGCAAAACCAACTTCTATATATTGGGGTTAACATTACTGAGCGCGTGGGTTCACCGCCTGCAGCTCTCACCTCGTTCCAACATCCTTACTATGAGCGAGCTACGAAACAGTAAAGATAAGTTAATTAACAAGTTCAGAATTCAGGCTACTACATTTCCGAGTCGTTATTTTTCCATACAGGTTTTCAACAAGCTGTACAGGAGAGCGGTACATGTTTACTTCAATATTGTCAGATAAGCTCCACCAATAAGGTTACTTAATCCACCTTCGGGGTACGTGATCTACAGAAAATTGGTTTTGTTACCACCTACACAGAGTCATCACTAAAAGTAAATTCTGGTTATAATCAGGAATTTGAAATAAGAGATGACTTAAGGAGCACCTATCGTATTTTTGTTTACGTTTATTTGTTCCGAAAATAGTTTTGTTATTCACGTAGATAGGGGACAACTTGCGTGTGATTATGCCTAATGTAGGCGCAGTAAGTATGGTGTCCGAAACACCATCGATCGGCGAGCTCAGTACTAAATTATGTAGCTTCCTTACGACCACTTGGGGATATTTATATCAGCATCGATGAGCGGGTTGAAGGGTCATGTTATAACAGAAAGGTCACGCTTATTTTAATACTGGCTGTAGGTAAACATCTGCTATAAACTGTTCGAGTTCATAATAAACATTACGCTGCGACGTCATATCACCTTACGTAAGGGTCATTAATTCATTATGTGCATGAGTGTAGGCATTTTGGTAAGTTATTTTTACTTTCCTTCGAATACTTTAACAGCAGTTTTCTGCTAGAAGGTCGGTGTAACGGCAAGCTATGTGAATAAAATTAAAATCGCTTTCAACAACAATGAATTAATTTACGTAGTTCACTAGCAGTAACCGGGCTGCGGAGTTGTTCGAAAGAGCTATCGTGACCCTGGAGAGTAAAGGGCAATTGAGGGAACACGGGTTAATTTTAATAGATATAAGATTGATACTACCTCTCGCTTCACCCAAAATAAGAGTAGTGGTTTGATGATTTTCCACTTTAATAAAAAAAGTGTTTACAACTAGTGCTTACCTATTTTTAATACCTACGATAGTTTGTTACAAACGCAGTAGGTTAGTGACAGGGTACGGAAACATTAGATGTAGTTATAAAAATTCGTTTTCATTTTTACAATGAAAATCAAAATCTGGTTAACAATACTACCGTACCTAATCTGAATAAATGTATGATATAAAAAGCTGCAGAACATTGTTTGCAAACACAGTTGGAATATACATGAACGTATTTATCCAACACATTATGGATAAGCCTAACAAAGGGTTATGATTTGGGTAATCTTGTATGAATATTTGTGTTTACCCATCAACGATGAATAAGATTTTTTTCGTAATCCTCTGCCTCAAACCTTCTGCCGCTTAAATGACTAAATAGCGGCTAGAATATTGATGTGAGCTTTGTGCGTCATTGGCGATAAAATCAATGTCTTGTATTTTTTTTAATATAAATAGCTTGCTTTTAAAATAAAATATATATTATTCGTAACTTTGTACTCAATAGTAATATAATGTTTTTGACGAATAAGTGTACCGCCCATTTTCTAAAAAAAACTGTAATATCACGAAAGACTGTTTGTTTATAGACCAATACGGTAGAGAATCAAAATCCAAATGGAACTGCATTGTCATCCCAACACTCGCTTTTCTGTTTTAAAATTAACTTTGAAATTGCTGAATGATCGATGCCCTATAAAATAAAAATTGGTTGGGTGATGTGAACGCTGCTTGATTGGAACTCCAATTACGTTTATATATTTTTGTCAAGTGAAGACTGCGGAATGGTTCTATTTTCCAAACTTATGCGTTAATATTCATACATTATAGGGGTAAAGTACTTAAGCTGACAGTGCAGTCGGTCGGCGCTGAGTTAAAGTTCGATGCCAAGAGTCGGAGATGCCAAACAATAGGCAATATGCCGTTGCAGCCCCGAGTCTGTGTTATAGTTCCGCCTATTGCACTGTCGAACTCCCGCGCCGGAAGTCGTTGTGCGCCATGTGGCCGCCCCCCCTCCCCCCCCCGCCCGCAAGCACGCACCGCGCGCCTCCGCACCTCGCGCCTCTCTATACATGCCATAAACTACATCATGCACATACTTTATTGCCTCTCAAAATTGGTTTTATGCTATTACAATTTAGTCTTTCAAATAAATTGAAGAAAGCATATTGGAAAACGATGCCATCAGTCGTATAAGAAGTCATATCTTTTGATAAATTAGAATGAATTTATAAATAAATTGCCTCATTGTATAAATAAATAATACTTAGAAAAGATTTACGTTGGATGTTTTATTTTCTAAAACAACAACAATTCTGTTGAAAAGAGTTTAATTCATAAAGTTAGTAATTTTGTAAAACAGCCCACAATGGGATTGTTACTGAGTGAAGGTTCTATTATAAATAGTAATTATTTGAGCGTACTTAGAGGGCGAACCCGTCGTGCCCGTGAGGAGTTTGAAGTTGAAAGTTAATTGTGATGTTGGCACTTGTTGTTGGTGTCGCGTGGTGAACGCGGCCGGCGAGGGCGAGGTGCGGCGAGTGGCGAGCGGCGAGTGGCGAGTGCTGGCGAGTGCGAGTGGCGACTGCGAGCAGCCGACCGCAATTTATGCCTGGGCTGCGGCTGGCGCGCCGCCAGACGCCGCCGACACACTCGTTAGCTCCTGAAGCAGCCCACGATCTAATAGTTTTGTCGTCTTTCAGAGACCATTTAATCTGCTTGTTTATATTTGTAGCAACTGGAACTCGAATACAGGTCATTTTACGGTGTTTACATTTTCGTTCGCTTTTGTCGTATCGTTTTCAATTTTGAAAGTAGGTACGTACATTAATGGACGGGTTCTGTATAAACATATGACTTTAAAGGAATATCAATTAACTATGTCATTTAGTTTAATCACAAAACATATTTTATGATTCAAGTTTATAAGTTTCAATTTGGTAATACAGTATCGTAGCAATTCGTAGCGTTTCGTAGCAGCGTGCTACGTAGCGTCTACGACGGTAATATCTGTACATTTTACCCCGAAACTAATCTCATAAGTTGTCTGTTATGGTAATTTTCATTGTGGTATAGACTTATCTGCTTACTGTAGCTTAATAACTCTGCCAAAATTATTACGTTCTTATTTAGTTTTACGGTATATTCACCTCTGCGTAGCGAACGTAAAACTTCATTATGTTTATGTAAAAAGTTTAGATACTCTTAAATATGGTTACGTTGTGTGAATTATTAAAGTGTACTAAGTGAATGAAAAGTAGCTAGGACTATGGCATAAATCTGGGTGACCCTCGTCAGAGCAGCTTTGCTCGCGCGAGCGACACAATGAGCCGATAGCCAGATAAACTGCCATGTTCTGTGAAGTTCTTCTGAATCGCCATTTGTTAACGTATGTATGGTGTATAAATAAATACAATTGATTCAACGGAACCCGGATACTCGGAAGCGCTATTGTTGATTGGTACAGTCCCAGTTAAAAAATAAAATTCATTTTTACAGCTAACCATTAAAATTTAAAAAATATGAGACTTATAAAACGTTTTGTATTTTTAGATTTTTAATTGTAACTGTTAAAAAAGGATTCTTTTTTATCTATACAATTACACATGCATAGTGGTAGCAAATCTGAGTAAGGCATTGAAGAAACGTTGGTCTTCAATATTTTGAGCGCAAGTACTAAAACTGCTTTAAAGTCGGAAAGACTTTTTTATTCAACAGTAAAGTTGTTCCAGATTTTCAGTAACTGCCCACTTACCGAGTTTCCATCGGCTATTTATATTTTAACTAGAACGTCGTATTTCAGAGCAAGTTATTTTTCATGGTAGGCGGGACAATAAGCATGTTTATACAGATTGATGGCAGCAATAGGCTCCAATTTGTCGAGTGCTTGTGCTACGCGCGGCTTTTAAATTAGTCGACTAATTGGGCAGATCACGGTGATTTTAGGCCGTACTGTAAGCCTTAATTGGGGTTTCAGGTGTAATCGTCGATCGTCGGATACGTCGAAGCCGAGCTAAAAATAAACTTTATGGATGCGTGCGTGAGGTTTCGAATAACTAAAGCGGTACAAAATGGGGCCGTTTCCCTTTCGTTGCTATTCTTGTTAAATTTTATTTTTACCCCTTAAGTAGGTTATAGACTAACTGACTCAAGTGAGTAAATAAGTTCAAAAATAACAAAGTTTTTGAGGGCAAACTGTTTTAGTTTTCACACAAACGATATTGTTGTGAAATACATGTTGATATTTATCGTCATTTCCTATACTAACTTCTGCTAGTTGGTTCTGGTTTCGGGGGCGTGGGATTAATACTTTTCCCATTATAAATGATAGCTTATATGTTCATCCCGGATATACGTTACCTTTGTAACATATTTCATTGGAATCGGTTCAGCCATTTATGTGTGAATGAATGAGAACCATAAACATGCATGGACACACACATATACAATTATACACCCTTTACACCCTACCGATGTATGCAAGCGTTCACCTTTATACTCGTAAATTGGTGTAATAGAAAAGTATACTTATTCAAACATCAAAACGTACTATTGGCGGTAATCTTGTTTATATCTTGCAGCATTTAAAATATCACACAGCATAAGAAAAGTAGCAGTAAAAGAAAGCAAATGGAAAGCAGCAAGTTACAATATTCCAACACCAGCAAGACCGAGGTTAACCGACAACTTCAAAATTAGTATTTAATTAAACGCGCACGGGTTGTCCTTCTAAGAATAGACGCTCCTATTCTCATGGGTGTCGTAAAATGCGAGTAAGGTGTTATAATAAGGTGACTAAGCAGTACTACCAACCTATACATATTGAGCTGGATAAAGGTCGGGTTGCAACGGTGTAAATCTGAAACTTGAGATATAATAGATGGCGACACTTGCAACACTGATACTGGCGTATAGACCAGATAGTGGATTGTCTCTAGATGCTGTGGTGATTGTAGTCTTGTGGAGACTATGTTGTTACAAGTTGCTTCGGGTAATCATATTGATAAGAATTAATCATATTAATTAGGCGCGAAATTACATTAGACTGTTGTTGTCCCGCGACAGGGCAAAAGACCACATACGTAAAGGGCTAACCGCTACACTAGCTTTACTGTAAGTAGAGGTTTCCTTACGATGTTTTTCTTAACTCATGTCAGTGATTTTTAAGATAACCTTAGGAATTCCGGTTTAAAACGGTAAATGAAAATTTAACAGGTACGTAAATCTGACATGACCGGCTTGACCAGATCAGCCGTTCGCTACAGCCCGGATTTAGTTCACTCTAGAGGTGGAACTGACCAAGTTTGAGCGGTTTTATCTAGCTGACCCGAATAAAAAACGCCATAAAATCTTATCGTTTCGCCGATGTTTTTTCCTTTGGAAAGATTTGTGTGAAGTAGGAGAAACTGATCGTCGTATTCAGGTCAGTCATTGAAAAACTTATTATATAATTTCCGCCCAAGATACTATCAATGATGTACCTTAATCCGTTGTCTTAAGTTCTACCGAGTAGTGTTACCAAAATAGCCTGAAACATTATCTAAGCACAAGGTACCTACGCACATAGTTGCTTGTTGACGTTTTGCCACAAGAAATATTATGTTGTTTACTTGATCGCTGACTTTACAGCGTTCATACAGCTAAGCGGTCCCGAGAAAATAAACTTATTTCTTACTTTATGGTTTTACCTGGAGAGTTACTGACTTCGAGGAACTAATTCACTTGAGAACATGAGTATGTCTTAATGCTTAGCGTTGCTTATGCGACTTATCTAGTGAAAATCTTGAAGAATCGTAGTTATGTAAGCACAGCTGTAGAATTATGAGCAAAATGGCTTGTTAAAATATTATGAACAAGTTTAAGACGAATCTCGTGTTTGTCTCAGTATTTTTCAGCATTATTTGTATTTTTTACGTGTAGACTCGTGTGTTAGTCTAGGCCTAAGATCAAAGTTATCAGCGAAAATTAAAATAGATACATTAATCTAAAAGCTAGATCATTTTAGCATAGAAAACGGAGAACTAGAGATAATAGTACGTAATTGTAAGCTATTTGTTAGTAACTCTAACATTAGGATTAGCATAATGAGTGGTTGTGCTGATAAACCACACAGAATTAGTTAAATGGCTCTTTAACCGATTAATTAATGCGCGTAGGCAGGCAATACATTAAACATCAGTGGAACACATCGGGTAATGCAGCCCACGACGCGTCATTGTTTGTGATGCGAGTGACGTAGTGTACGAGTATGTTCAGTAAACAATAACATGACTGGAAACGTTACCATTATGGAAACGTTAAAAAAAGTTCACCGAATTTAAAATTTTGGACCATTTTTGGATATTTTTGTACAAGTTTTCTAAATTGTTAAAAAGGTATTTATGAAAAAGTGATAGCTTGATGCGTTGGATGTTTACCTACATTTAAGATACACCTTTGGTATCACTTGTAGGACGAAATAATGTATGGTGTATACCGCCCAAATAAAGCTACGTAGGTATATATTAGTTCATTACAGGTAACCCTCCCTGTAATTATGGATCCAGCAGTCACTAATAAAATCAGGCTATGTCCTCAAACATGGCCAATGCAGTTGAATTCTGATTGTTTCTAAAATTCTTGTAAGAGACACTAACAGTATATGACTTTATCGACGAAGAAAAAGGAAACGAGCGAGAAAATCTTTCTCAACGATGAAAAATGGTCTGCCAATATTTTTTCAGGTTTATGAAGTGTACTTTACGATTCGGCTAGTTACGGTCGGTACGTTTGTTATCATAATGTGTCACGATCTCATGTCGAAGTTCGGCGGCATGCGAGAGGTTGGTGCGGGGGGGTGCGAGCACCTGCGCAGGATGCACCCGCGTGCAGTCAGCGCGCCAGCCAGTCTGGCGCCTACCAGCCGCCCCCGCGCCCCCCGCGGCCACCCCGCACCTACCCCGCTGTCGCCCGTCGTCCGACTCCCACGCCCGCGTTTGTTTTCAACTTTGATTGATAATTTGTTATTGGAGTGCGTATAACGTTTCGAAAACACTACTACGTTTCACTCAACTGTAGGTAATCGTGATTTCTCGAAAAGAGAATTGCAGAATAAAAAAAATGTTTGCCTTTTCCTTGTTATTCAAAAAAGTTGAGATCTTAAAAGTCGTGTTTTTGTGTTAAAATCTCGCTTTTCTTTAAATCACTAATTTTGTTAAACTAAATCAAAATGTTTATTTGCGTAATATATAATTATGTACAAAGGTGTTGCATGTAGGTAGTAGGACGTAAAAAGGTGGGCAAATATATTCATTAATTTAAGACGTCTTATCCCCGTAGGTTTAAAGGTAAATTGAATAAACAAATAATGTGCGTACATCCAAAACCTGACCTTTCCCAAATGGCATCTCTTCGCAATAGGTACCTACCTACATTTCGTAAATGTAGATAGATTTAACATGTAGATTTTCTTTAAATCTACTCGTTTTAAATTAGACATATTTAAGGACCTACAATCTCAAGACATGACATGAGATTACTTATGAAATTGTTTGAGAACATACTTTACTGTGTTCATGAATAAGTCAAACTATTTGCATAATAAAATTTCAAAATATTGACAATTCATAAAATTATTTCAAACAATCTTGGATAAAAAAAAATTCTATGACGTTTTGTCTAGACTAGGTATTACCTAGTTTTAATAAGATTTTGAGACGCAATTCATTTAAAAAAACTAGATTTTAAGTATTAATTTTTTTACGATGATGTAATTGCTACATGAAGGATTTACCAGCCACCGAACTATTGACATTTACGAAAAACTCAATCTTTCCATACAGCTATATTGAAAAACATCTACCTGGTTTTTTGGTACAGAACACTAAAAATCGATCGCGTCTCAAAGACGCGAAGTGACATCAACAAATACTAGAATACGGCGCAAACAGCCCGATATTGAGCCGTCGTGCGAAACCACTGTTTACGAATTCAGTCACCGACACACGGCTAATTACATGTGAGAAACTATGTACTAACTAATTATGCCAAGCTTTATTACGTACCTAATCTTAAAACACTGCTTATGTACATTTAAGACGGATTAGGTGATCGTAATCTGTCTTAAATCGGCTTTAACTAGTGTGCAGTGTATAACAACCGCATTCTCACACTAAAGTATTGGCTACTTAAGAGTGTTCAGGTAAATGCAACAAAAAAACAACTTAAGTAGGCACTTGTTTCGTTTGTTGTCTATTTTTGAGTATTTAATCGTTATATAATGACCACCAACGTAGACGACAGTCTGCGAGTGCGGCTGTCCATTTAATTATATAGCTACGGTCCAGTACTAGTATCTATTTGTGAACACCCCAGGGGAGACGTTTACCTGATGCGGGATCAGCGATATATCCCAACAATATTCGGAATTCAAGTAAGAGTAAATATGACTGTTAGCCCAAATTTTATGTTATATTTGTTATGGCCCATAAATCATGATTCTGTGACATAAAAAGTGAAATAAAACCGGCTCCCGGAGTTTTCGTGGGTAACAATTGTACATATTTATTTTTGCATTTTAATATCTTTATTAAATATTATATCGTGCGATAAAATTGATATATGAACAAGAAGTTTCCGTAACGAGTAACAGGTAATAAAAATATACATGTACATGTGTAGGTACTTCAATATAATACTATATTGAATGAATTAGGTTATTAAATGGATTAAGGGTGGGGTGTGACGTAGCTGTCGTGACGTCAGGCCGCTATTGCGCCATCACTGCCAAAAAAGTGAGTCAATTTCTTGGAAAAACAAAGTCGCTTAAAATGATAACGTACGCCAAATATTTAATATACTAAAACATTTTTAAAATTACTGTTGGTTGATAAATATTCAATGTTGGTTTTCGCCATGTTGAGTTAAGGAATATGTTTATTGGGTTATATTTGAACGGTTTGGAATTATAATATATAAGCTAATTTGATTCTCAATTCTAGCGTTAGAGAGCTTTCGCTCTACATTAAGTATATTTATGTAGTGAATACTTTATTATAGATTACATTTTTAGAGATACAAAAAGTCTAAAAATAGAGTAAAACACATACCTTATTGTATTCAAGATCTATTGTGGTTGATTTTGTGTGTGCTATTGGTTATGGTAGATTGTTTTATTGTGATTTCGAAAATTTCACTGAGAACATGACTAGGTTCTATACAAGTATATTGCGATAATTTTTGCCGTAACTTTATTGATACTTAAAGTCTTAAACGTGTTTCTTAACCAGGGAACATCAAACGCGGTTTTATTATCTGCTTCTTGGAAAAAGTTATGATTGTTTTCTAGATTTATTTTATTACTATAAAAGAGCTTTGATAAAATTAAGCTTGTTTGCATAAACAAGAAATTGTACCTCGAAGTTATCCGGACGCACTGAATTAAGTTCAAACAGAAGTTTTTAAAAGCTATGAAGCACGTGTGTCCTCATTTCCCGCCATTCTCTTCAGGAAGCAATTTTCTTTATTTCTTAACTGCCTGTGGAAGTTCATTTTCAAGTTATTTTTCTTATGTTATCCCATACAAAATTGTGTCGTGATACATTATTGAAAATGGTTGTTTTTGTGGCTTCGACATAAAGGTTTTTAATATTAAAGTCCGTTCGGTTAATATTTGTGAATAAAGAAAAAGTACAGATTTAAGAATACCGCCACTTCGACCATGAGATTCTCTTCACGTCCTTAAAACGAATGTCTGAGAAACACCAACTTTGATACTAAGCGAGGTCGCACTAAATCTGTCGCCTCCTACACAAGTTTTGTAGCCCATATAATTATAAGTATATTATTCTGGTATCCTGGCAAGATGCCGCCAAGTTCGTTACGCACAAACCTGTACAAGGCCTTTTTGAAGTCCTCAAGAGCGCTAGAATATCTTTGGTTTGAAGCCAAATACTTGTTCCATTCCTTCTACGCGATTTGTAAAGTTACAAAACCTGATTTTCATATTCTCTACGAAAGCGAGCATTCAGTTAAGTCTTAGCACTCAGAATTTGCTTCTATAATAAATATTAAGATACTGAAAAATCCTAACATGTAAAGTTCATTAGACAATTTCTAGGGTTTCTTTTTTTCTAATGCGAAAACTTTTTATTCAGAAACGTCTTTCATATTTCCACAATGTTTTAATACATATTTTATTCATGCCGAGCTAAAGGATTGCAAATTTTTTAATCTCCAACAAAAGAGAATTTCATTTTTAAAGTTTATTGTTTATTATTCTAACTGCATATTTAATGCCTTATGGCCGACAAAAAAAGGCCGGTAATCGGTCTGTCTAATGTTTAGTGATTTTAAAAGAGGTAGGATGCCCTACAGGTCTGGAGAGCCGTAGTGTGACTGTGTGAACACTTGAAGTTTTAAGAAAAGACTCTCAGTGCAATACTATTGTTTAGCTGGATGTCGTTCTGTTTTATTTATTCTCGATCGACTATTACATGCTATTACTATTTCATATTGAATTTAAAAAGTATATGGTAATGAAGCTAAACAACTGCTTAGTAAGTTTAAAAGTGTCTATCTATATCTATTTATCTTTCTTACAAAATGGGGTAAGTAACATATAAACTAAGCCCCACAAAACCGTTGCAATGGTTTGACTGTGGGGTCAATGAGTCTCTGAACATTCTTAAATGTACTAGTTAATTAATTAAATAATTATAACAATATGTCTAAATAATATGACTTTAACTTCCTTCTAAATCTATTTGTGTTTGTTTCACTCCTTATGTCTGAGTGTGTGTTTGAATTTAGATCCATGAGTGTGGTATTTAAGATTTTTTTTATTTTCAATACATGTTTGAACGCATTCAGGAAGAATTTCTTAAAGTTAAAGATAACTGACAAACTCACTTTCAGTTTTATTATAAAGTTTTCTTAATATCGTTTGGTTTATGGAAAAAAGATACCGCCGATGTTGCTCGACTATCTCTACTATTGCTCTTACACTTCACTCTACTAGTGTAAATACTCATTTTCATTCCGTTTCAATTAGGTGCAATTTCAATGTTGCAGTCCACGTGTACAAAATGTAGACTCGATCGCTACAGTTTGTTAGCTGCAGTTTGATAGGCAGTGCAGGCTCTGTGGCTTGGTGATACACTGTCGCACACATCAACCGCATGTCGTTAGTTTTGCGGACGTATTGTTTTACTTTGTCGATGGACCCGCTGCCAGTTGCCAGTGGTTAACTTTCATTGTCATGCTTTTATGTTTTATAAACGAAAGTTTTTCACTACCCACATTGTTTTTTTCTATCGATTCGTTTATCGTTGAAAGTGGAGCAAGTTTATGAATAAAAACTATTTTCGATATCATCAATCAGTATATTTTGTCGTTGTATTACGTCTATATGCAAACATTTGGGAACTAATTATAACTGCCTTTGTTCCACATACAAGTTAATTTTGGTTTATTGTATGATTATGCTAGCTATTTTTTACCTGCGACTTCGTTTGAGAACCTTCGAACTTCGTAGAGTTTCAATTATCTTCCATTCCGGAGATGTTTTTTCCAGGGAGTTAAGTTGCGTTTATAGCCTATCATATGTCATAATATAACATAAGCTTTATCTCTATGAAAGTCCCGTCACATTTTGTACAACCGTTTTGAAGACGTATTCCGTAGTCCCGATCCCGGGGGAAATTGAAAAGTAAGCCTGTGTTACTCCTTGTAACATCAGCTATCCATCAGTGAAAGTCCCGTCAGAATCTAACTTAAGTGGTACTGTGCAGGGCACAGCGTTCGCTGGCCGAAAGGTTCTGAAGCCGCGTTGGTAGGTTTTCGACAAAATTACCGATGACCTGGCAAGGTTCTCGAGACTGGTCCTGTAAGACTCGCGAACCTTTAGGTCTCCCCCAAGTTGAGGGAGTCCTATGTCTAGCAGTGGAAATCTATCGGCTGAAGTGATAACGATATAATTTGATGTACCTACATTTAGTCATTTTTTTTGTAACCTTTTACAAATGTACCTTTTAATTTTATTTATATGTATAGACGATTTATAGATTAATTCATGGAAGCCAAGTAAGCCTATAACGTTATTGTAATTTAGCTATAAACTAAATTATCGGTTTAATCTGAAACACTATACTCGACTACTAATTCGAAGTAATTAGTTTAGTCTAAACACGCTTCTGCTTGGCTCATCGTAGGGATTTAGCAATTAATATCGGAGTGGGTAATACAATCTATTGCAACTATACCTGCATATTGTATACAATAGATAATTTGAATTAACGCCGAACATTATATGAAATAAATAAATATAATAATACAATAAATATATATATATAATACAATATATGAAACTGGCCACCCGTCCCAGCTAGGCAGGGTTGTTAAAAATCTTTGATATTTTTGGTTTCTTTACGTATTGTAACATGCACCGCACTGCTCTCAAAACGGCGAAGGAAAACATCGTGAGGAAACCGGTAAGTCCTAGAACCAAAAATTTGAAGACATGTGACATCCGCCAATCCGCACTGGGCCCACGCGGTGGATTATGGCCCATTCCCTCTCCTAGAGAAGAGGCCTGAATCCCAGCAGTGGGAACATTATAAGGCCGATAATGCTAATACTAATTCTAACATCCATGTGAACAGAACTAATGAGGAAGGTTCAAGTAAATCAAACTTATAAATCAGTCTATTGGTGAAAACTGCAAGAAAGTCCGTTCAGTGGTTTTTGATTATATCATGAATAGGCAGATAGACAAGCGGTGGGGGCTTTGTTTCCAAAAATGTTTTGATTGATTTTAATACTACGAGTATGTGCCAACAATTTTTTTACATTGGTTTACTTTTCCGATTCTCATTGCATAATATTATTCTCCTTATCGGACTGTATCAGTTAGGTACATTATTAGGGCTGTGATATCTTAGGTACCTACATAGCTTTATGCAAACGGCAAACGTAAAGTCGACAAAAATATTCCTGTGCAGGCGCAGCTAATGACAAAACACGAATCGAGCGATCGAGCCGAGAGCCTTGCTATGCAATTATAGTCCTTAAGGTGAGCTGGCGGAACTTTGGCCGATCGTACATCCTCATACACCGTCCATTACATTTACGTCCTACGCAGGTAATGAATACTTGCGCTGCTCTGATTGCATGGTACAGCCTCGCCCAATTAAACAATGCTCCGTACGATCGTTCTGCCTTTAACCATCACATCCGAATGAACATTTTATTTTGCAACAAAATTACCTCACTTTAATAGCACTTAAAGAATAATGGAAATGTTTTGGCTCTCATTTTACCAAACTTCCGCAATTTTTTTCAAAGGATATTTTCCGAAACTTAAGTCGTTACAGTACAGTGACGAAAGACTGGCTTCTAACGGCTTCAGAGTATAAAAATACCTATTAGATATAATGTTTTTAAGTTTGGAGCTCTTTAGTAACTTTACTCATTTAAAATAAGCGAAAGAAAAACGTTAGAATTATGAGAGCTTACAGAGACTCAACATGAAAAGTTAATTGTTGGAAAGATGAGCATAATCTTGTAATAATGAGCGAGTCTTTGTGTAGTTGTGTCGATTAGTTAGTTCAAAGGTTGGCTAACCTTCCTAATCAGTGGCAACTATGATTAGTTTGTACTGAGCGACCCGACAGACGTCGTTCGGGTACAGTAATTAGGGATTGAGAGCTAACTCGAATATTGACAGATGAAAAGTGTGTAAAGAATGAGGATGAGAAGTGTGTATGTTGTTCGGGTTTACGTTTTTTTTTAAGTAATCATCTTCTCCTACTTAGGCGTGTCAGAGTTCTACTCTTTAAAACTTACCTACCCTTCAGTTGCCTTTTGCGTTGTAGGGCCACTTTCAACACATTCGACTAGTACCTAATTACAAATCTGGGATCCTTGAGTAAATATTTTAAGCACATTTGCCGAACATTAAATGTAGAAACTTGTTAAATATGTTGTTCTAAGCTTAGATAAGTAGGAAAGTAGTCCAAATTACGAATGTAAGTGAGACAGCGAGTCCTTGAGTGACCTCTAAGAGACAGGCGTGGGTGGCCGCTGCCCCGTTGTTTATCTAACTACTTAAATTAAATTATCTTCTTTAACCTCAGTTAGAAATCACGAAAGATCAAAGGTCTTATTACTTTTCTATTTTATCCCATTGTTTTAGTAGTTAGTTTGCCTTGTTTAGCAGTTTTGAATACTGCAAAGTATCTAATCCAGATGAAAAGCCTATTTAATGTCAAAACATCATCTAAAAATAGTAAGACCGCTTTCCCGGCTCACTGTATTTCATTGAAATCTCCGCCGAATTCTACATTCATTAAGTTTTTATCTTTTATAGCCTTATGTTTATTCATGAGAGTGTTGTATTAATTTCTGAAGTACTTACAGTTCTCTGAGGAAAGTATCAGGTTTTGTGTTATTTTTGAAGTAGGGACGTAAGTTAACGTACATTAGGAATGAATGGATCCACATTAGAATTGCAAAACGTTTCAAACTTTAAAGGACTAGAAAGAAAAGATCAATATCTAACACTTACCATTTCTATTAGGTATTTTGTTTAGAGTTTTATGTTAGAATTGATGGTAGCAGTGCAATTTGCACGCCATAACATATTATTTTAATGCGAAATAACGTAAAGGTTCTTAAAAAATGATTGTTGCAGTTTATACCAAAGTCACAATTTTGAGAAATATCTAAATAAAGCCTCTCGCTCTGGGTTGAGCAAGAAGTGCTAGACTTGTACCTACTGACTAAAACCCGTTTTCGATCTTTTGCGTTCCAGGGCCGTGACGACTCTTTTGAACACATTTCCTGTAGCCCTGACAGGCATGGCTCTAACTATAAAGGTAAAAGAATATTTGCATGTGTGTGTATGTTTCTTATTTAACACTGAAACTACTAATAATAATACTATTTGGATATAATTTGGCATACGGGTAGAACCATGCCCTGAAATAAAATATAGGTACATACTCTCGCGATAAAAAAAATGCTCTTTTTATCGGTCGAGTGTGTTCCTCGGTCTGATTTTCTACTTTCAAGCCGGCGTAGTTGGTAACAGAAGGTAGTACAATAAAATATAGAGACTCCAAAGCGATTTCCTGATTTTCTAACACTGCCACGATTTCATATATATGTAGTTGGGAATGGGACACGCCGCCGAGTAGGGGTACACAACAAATCCTTTGATCGCCTATTGTGTGATCATTATCCGCCGAACCCGGAGTTCAACACGTAGAGTAGAAGAATGTAAACCCAGCATCAAAGGGTACAGGATAAGTGTTTAAGGGTAGGTAACCTTTTGTGCCAGACCATAATGTGTTCGAGGAAGAAAGGTTTACCTTTAATTCACATAAGATATGACTGAATAAAACGTTGCATCTACATATGTAAATATAAATGAACAGTTAGACTTGTTGCTAAAACTCTGAGAATAACTGATTCAATTGGGGTGACCATTTTTTGAACTTTTACTAAAATGTCAGTAACGTTTGCTGATAAAAATAGAAAATTGCACGGAAATCCGTAATAACACATTTCTCAAATGGTACCTAACTGACAATTTTGGGTGATTACCTGAGAATCTTTGCACTAAACTGATTTGTTAAAAATGCCGTAATTAGTATAGAGTTTTTCCCCAGTAATGATCGGGGAAGAAATGGGTATGATTCTTCAACCGTAGATTTGTCAGTTTATCTTTTTACGACATTCCGTTGGGTATACAAGTTCTTTGACGATATTACGTTTGACTTTGACAGTTAGTACGTAATTTTCTTGCTTGTATAAATAATTTCTTGGCTTGTCAAGACCGCTATAGTCCAAAAGCGTTTGACAAAACTAAAAAGAAGTTTCGTCAAGCGCTACTAATAGCGCTATTAATAGAAACGTATTTATTTTTTATTCTCCTTTATTAGAAAGGATAAAGAGACTGAAATAATACTTAGTAAACCGAGTCGTAGATACTTATTAATGAATAACGTGTCGACACAAACAAAAGGCGGGTTTTAATCATGGCTTATTAGTAACAGTGCCTTAATTATGAATGTGATTACTTGGTTAGCTTCCTCGATATGTTGCAAGTAATTTATTAAAGAAAATACGATACAAACTGTATTTAACATTGTTAATAGCCCGGGGGCGGAATACGATTTTAATATTTACCAAGCAAAACGCCTCCTTATTGCTCGTTAACTAGATTAAATTGTAATTAGACAAATTGTACGGACTTGTTAAAATCTACGTTGACTTTGGTACCTTATTTTTGTACTGTTAATGTACGGTAAATGCTCTTTTTTAAGGGGGATGTTCCAGCTTGGCCCGCGAAATTCAAATTTCTTTGAATTTCGCGGTTGTAGTTGCAGGAACGTTTTTGACCTCGAAAAAATCGTTCCTACACTTAGGTGAGCTTGGAGGCTTGTATTGATGATTTTTATGGTTATAATTATGTAACTATTTACGTTTTACAGTCGCTTAAGTATTTTTAACTTCATACAACCTACCACTGGCTTGCAAATTGCAAAAAACGTAAGAAAATTTGAATTTCGCGGGCTACCTGAAGCATTCACCTTAAGGATAATTTTCAAATAACTCTTCACGCTCTCGGAGAGCGAGAGGAAGTGTCCGACTTTTACGAGTTAATACCGACCCGTGTTCTTTTAATTGCTCTTGCGTTCGAGGGCCACGGTAACTCTTTGGAACAAGCCCACTGCTCTGGCTGGCATAGTACACGGCTTTAAGTGAGGCACATGGAGTATAGCTCTGTTTTGAAGCGCTTTGTTTCCGTCATTCATTCCTTTGTGACTGTGACAGCACTTTCTATCCTTGATTTATTTGACGGGGGTTCACTTGTTTTTTCCATGTATGATTTTGTAACTTTACGTCGGCTTGACTCGCTCTAGCGTGCAGATCTCCGACATCATTTCTTAGGAGCACGTCAACGGTCTGTTGGGAATACATCTTCCTTACATGTTTCTATCTTCCGTAGTGCTTAAGATATCGTATATCCTTGTCTGTCACGAAACATTTAGTATGAAAGTATAAAAATATGGTACTTTCTGTTTATAATCGTTATTTTCATTCATGTTACATTATACTTAATGTTCTTCGAGCTTTCTTAATATATTCGTCGGTCTTCTACCGTAGGTGTGTCAATAGAGACTAATATTGTCTGTGAATACAGACGCATTGATTAGCCACATGATTCTCCATTAACCGAGTACACTGTTCCTAATCTAACCGTAACCGCGATCGTTTATCTCAGTTCGAAGCGAAGTGCACAGGGTAACTAAGTAGCGAGGCCTAGGGGCTGTATCAGTTGTACCTAAGTATAGCTTTATGTATAAGGAAGAAATACCACTTGTGTTAACTTATCTTTTATGGCTATTATCTATACGTCCCGCGTAAAAAGAAATGATCGATTTTGACCATTTAATAAAATGCCCTTATTTCGGGTTTAGCGTGGCGATGTGCTGGTTCACCCTAAACGATTCCTATAAGGGTAGTGATTGACATAATTGTCTATAGTAAGGCATCACGATTCAAGGAACTGCAAGAACAGCAATTTCATTGAAAATTTTATGATGTTGCTGTGGTTTATACATGTTTACTTGTTGCCCAGTTTAAACAAGAGTAGCGTTAGCGGTTGAAAGCATTTTGTAACGATAATAAAGTTGTGCGCGCCGGGAGACGGGATTGAGGCAAGGTAGACTGAGCGTCGCCGCGGCGCAAACGATGTTTACCTACACAAGTACACACCGCACTGGAAATAGAATTATTTTCCATACTAGGATCGTTGCGCCAAATTGTAGGTCATATTTGTACGGTCGTAATTGTATGCTCTTACAATTAACAGATGAACTGGAACGACACGTAAACATAAAAATGATATATATTACCCGTAAATCAATATTTATTTTGGAAATATATGAAAATATTTATTTGACAAACATTCTTATAAAACGGCGTATAATTTATTCCAATTTTCCCCAGTTTTACTTTTATTTTCTCAATATTTCTCTGTATATTAAAATCATTTTCATTTCATTGGCTGTTATCTTTATAACATATTTGTATTAGAAACGAATACCAAATAGAACACGTAAATAAGCTTTTTTGTTGAAACTAAATTAATTAAAATCATATTCCATTACTAAAATATATACACAAGTTTTTATACCTTTTCTTTATATTAAGATTTAAAATAATTTTGTAGGCGCTCATCTCGTTCCAGTTACAAGAGGTAAGTATAAATCGACTCACATGAATTCTGACTATATTTTACCTCAATATTTTTCCTAATTTCGTTATGTAACCATAAACCTTCGTATGTGAGATTTATCAAAGTACTGCTGTTAACTTTGAAATGAAATCTCAACCTTTTGTGTAGATGTCGAAATTATATTTTTATACACAGTGTTATCCTGATTCAAAAGCGTGTTCATTATGATCTATTCACGTCACAAATGTCCGCACCCTTCGTGTTGGAAAGGATTTATTGTTATCTCGTTGTAGTACGTGCCGGTGTTGTATTGTTCACTTTCACTTATCTATTTATTTAACTCGCGCCGTACCTTTTTAAAACAGCTAATCGCGTCTCACATTTATCAGTGAAGTTTGTGCAATTTTCCTTCTGGACAGTGATAGGTCTACGTAAATTTTGACCTTTTCTGTTGAATACATTTTTAATCTTAATTTTTCACGAGAAATTCAATTATTTGCCTATAGCAAAGAGAAAACACCCACTTAGTTATTATAATGAAAACCGAAACAAGTAGCGGTATTTAATTAAAGAAGTCGTTTGGCGGTCGGGTTAGTTTACTTCGGAATTCGCCAAGTAATTATAACATGAACCAAACCATTCCATCATCGTATAATAAGAAAGTCGAAAGCATATTGTTATAGCTTTGTGTATACAAACTAGGTGTAGGTAGTGTATTTTTATTTAAGTTTGTATGTATTGTTTCATTTTCAATTATAAAGTCTGTAACTATTACGTAGCATTGTCGAATTATGCCTATTATTATTAAATACTTAAAATAGAATTATCGTTTTGAATACAAAACATATTTGTATGCCTATTGGGTTTCTACATAAAAATACAAAACAAGAAATATTACGAAGAGAGCAGTATAGCTGTATAAACATTTTAAAATCGCAGAAATGCCGCTTTATGCGTATTACATTATTCATAAAATTTGGTTTTCATACAAGCCGACGAGGGCCGGGAGATCAGAGGTGCAAAAATGTTTTCTCATATTCTAAATGTTCCTGTCGGTAAGTCGCGGGGACTTATGAAAGTGGGAAATGGCCACACTCACTGAATGTAGGTGGTTGCGACACTTGAGCGAGCTTCCAAATTATTTAAGAGCTTTTTTGAACTGGGAACAGCCGGGTGTGTGATGATTCTACGCCTCGTGACATATTTACTGTACCCTAGAACGCATACGAGTTTTGAATAGAGTTGGAGACATTTTTCATGTGCTTGGTATTGAATGTAAGATGAAAAGTTTTACTTATCATCATTCAAATGCCATTATCAATACACATTGCCTAAGATCTATAAAAACGATGTAAAAGTCTCGGTTACACAAAGTAAAACTACTTACTTCAATCCATAATTCTAATCTTAACGGCATTAACAATAGAAACGGAATCAAAAGTTCCATCAGCATTGCGATTCCTATCGGTGAGCTCTTTTTCAAGCTTTTCAAAGGCATCTTGTTTTAATGTCAAAGATTTTATCTCGCCGGCGGCTGCAGCTTATTCCCGGCGATTATATCAGTTTATTAAATAAAAGAGAAACACTTTATTTATGAAAATGCGGTACTATCAGCTGATGGATATTATGCAGATACGTGAAAAAGCTCAGTTTCATTCGACGGAAACTGTATTTAAAATCTGTTGGCCGGCGGAAAGGATTAACAAAATTGAGAGAACACGCCAACCAAGGTTTCCGATTAGCTGCCGTCGAAAACAGCTAGCGAACAATTTGGACTAAAATAGACGACAAATTGTTGTATAATAAACAATTCGGAACGTTGATTTGTAGTTGATAGGATGCGAATGAAGTCTGTTACTATGTGTACAGGTAGAGTGAACATAGTTGTGCCTGGGCTTACGTGACAGAGAGCAAGCCCATCAACATTCAGCGAGCACACTCGTGAGGCAGCTACTCTGCAGATTACTGAACAGTTACTGCGTAAGCTGAGAAGCCTTTACGAGGAAAACCAGATATCCGACTTGTGGGATGTTCTGCGCATTCTACATGTAGGAGTACTATTTACGCTCGGCAGACGCGCTCTACGTTCAATAGCGTCAGTAAAACCTAGGTATTGAGTTTTTCTGTTTCTTTGTGTCCTTTATAGATGTTATTATTAGATTGTACTTGTTCGCAAACAATGTAAAGAAACTAGAGGCTGCGGCAATTTTGTTGGGACGACAATAGTCGGTCACATGGGATTCCCTCAGTTTGATATTCGTATTGTTGGGATCTGGCATCCGATCGTCGATCGGTCGCTCGAAGGTCGTGTTTACCTTCATACAAATTGTATGCACACAATGAAGCCCTTATAATATTCTTCTTTATTGAAACTTGAATAGTTTATAAAAGGTTTTGTTGAGTAAAATGATCTGTGTACTTTAGATATCTCTGAGAATTCTTTTGAGCGAGGTGATACCGAGAAATTCCTTCGCGTTCTTGAGAACTAAAAATATAAATGAACACTTAAATATAATAGATACATGCACGAATCAGATGATAAAATCACTAATTTGCTTATAATTAATACATATTTCCCTAATATTATTTCTAATTAATCAATTTTGTCCCGCAATGGGACAAAATTGATTAATTAGCAAAGTTTTACCCGTTTTGACGACAATGCTCTGGAGGTGACCGAGGCTTCTGAAGCTTCCGGGCCTCGACAAAAATGACTTCCTAATATTCTCAATGTTTTGAGAGAGAAACTGGTCTTCATCGGGGAGCTGGGGCGTTCTGCAGACATTTCGTCCCTATACTAGCTCTTCGTACTGCTCGATGTGCTCTTTGAACAAGTGATTGCAGGTAATCTCAACTCGCGGTTAGTATGGGTAGGGCTGGACCTTGCGGATAGCCAGGTTTGCGCTCTACGGTGAAGTCACATCAGGCGACGGCTGAACTAGTGTTACGCGGGGTTTCGACAGTCATGGAGAGGATCCGGCAGGTGGGAATCAAGGTGGCAGTGCATCAGTTCGAGACTATGTGTTTTCATGGCCGTCGGAACGCGCCACCACGGGGTTTCCAAAAAATCCCATTGGCCGTTAATTTACTTAGGATTGGTCCTCGACAGCTGGTAGTCTGACTTCCAAACTGGAGTAGGCCGCAGCTACCCTTGATCGACTCTTGCCCAATCTATAAGGTTCTACCGGAAGCTCTATGCGGGGATCGCGCAATCTATGACCCTTTATGGGGCGCCAGGGCTTCGGAAGCGACCAGAGTCCGCATAGTAGGGCTGATGCCTGCTGGGGCCATGGCATGGCAATAAGGATATACCGATGGTCTTGAAACGCAAAAAGTAACTGAATAAACGCAGGTGTGGTATTTTTTAGTAAAAATCTCTTCCTCTCATTCCACCCTAGAGCGGTAGAAATAATAACATGATTTCCTTCCTCAAAAAAAACCCGATCAATTGACCGAACAAGGCAAAACCTCCGCTCTAATTTAAATTTTTCAAATAGGTCAGTATTTGCTGATCAATGGGGAAAAGGTCACCTGACCTTTATTAATTATCTTGAATAAGTTGAAACTCAGCGTGAATTGTTCATGGTAAGTTGGTAACTTACTGTAACAGCGATACTTTGGGACCGGTTGTATTAAATATAGATCAACAGCCCGAAACCAAATAATCATTTTCAAATCTGAATCTAAAATTAATTTGAATAAAGAATTCGCAACGGCATAATTATGTAGCTTTCGAAAAAAGTTTTCCAATATACAGCCGAAACTCTGCAAAATTATGATTGGATAGAAACAAAGTTGGTTAAAGTGAGTTTTTGTAAATATAACTCAACCTACATTTTTATTAGAGACTATCTTAGTCGGTGCTTTATGAATGGATAAAAGAGATAAAAGTTGTCTAGTGTAATGTATATGACAAAACAGATAGCTAGTAACGAGTAGTGGAGTTAAAATGCAGTAATTTCTTGTCAGTTTTATCCGGCTCGCTAAAGTTAGCACCGCGCCGGGCTCGCTAACAAGTGGTCGCGTGCAGTGCGAGCACGGGCTGGCTTAACCACTCGCTTGTTCCTTTTTACTTCTAAATGGTAACCATAATTGCATTTTAAAGGTAATTCAATCAAAACGTTTGTTCATCTACAGTTTAGAGAATAATGTTTGAAACAGACTGTCTCAATATGTATGGCCGATTTTCAACTGCTATTTTAGGTAGATACTATTCTGATTCTGTAGAATAATATTGAACTTTGAGTGTGTGTTTAGGCAGTTTGGATGTCGATCCAAACATACTAGAGTTCGATATCCTATTCTTTTGTTTCAATATCTAGTCATTTAATTCAATTTGCCTTACTATCTGGATTAAATAATTTGATCCATATCATTGTATGCAGAACGACATATTTAACGCCTTTCGGGGAGGCTCCTTTCATACACCCCGAACAGCTAGCACTCAGTATCGCAGAGTTTAGCTGACTAATCCT
The DNA here is from genome assembly GCA_030763345.1 of Mythimna separata. Taxonomy (NCBI): domain Eukaryota; kingdom Metazoa; phylum Arthropoda; class Insecta; order Lepidoptera; family Noctuidae; genus Mythimna; species Mythimna separata. The sequence goes on along the minus strand of CM061181.1, from coordinate 10,361,123 downwards.
TTCACCACGAAGGTAAACTCAAATCGCTCTCGATTGTATGCATTGTATTAACTTCTGTAAAATTCTTCCGCTCGTAAAATTTCCTAAAGCGTGGGTGGATTGGCTATAAGTTCATAGTAGCTCGTCCAAGGAATGGATTAGCTGTATCCCCGGCGGTGTCGTAAGCGAATACTACTGGATTATATAATGTAATATGGACGGACGCAGCAGAATCCACCTGCACATTGATAACATAATACTACGTCAGCTTGAGGTCGGATTTAAAATTTAAGTCAGGTATTCTGGAGTATTATTCCTGACAACGGAAGCTCGAACGATTGCAGTATTGCATTGAAATGTAAGCCGTGGAGTTTTGTTAAATGGTTTGACTTTTACGACGGGATTTTTTGATGTTCTAGTGTACCCAAATAGAAATTTGGATACACTCGTACGTCGAATAAGTATATAATCATCGCCGTAAAATTTGTTTTAAGATACTTACCTACCGAGCTGTAAAATAGAGATATTAAGATATTATATACGACCTAATTCATTGCCAACACTAATATTTTAGATTTCAATAACAACTGGCCAAAGCTAACAAGGCCCTTATCACAGCAGTTATGACCAAAATCTATTCGAAATGGTGGTTAATATCTGTATAAATAATACGAGTATATGTATCTACATATACTGTAGTTTGCAAGACATCACATGGTTAAGCAACTCCTAAGTAAACATCGAGATTGGCTCGGACGTCGAGTGGCGGACTAAACCACGGTCCAGTGTCACTTGAGATACCTATTGTGTAGCTCCAGAATACACACACAATTCTTAATACTGTCTAGATTGAGTCACTAACTGACTTTATTTATACGCTAATCTATTATTAAAAGATTTATACGAGTATTACCTAGTCTGTCCCCAATTTTTTTCCATTTTTTGTTTTTTTCGGAAAAGGTTTTCTTATGTTCGGACTGAATAATTACATTATTATGACTCTTTTTGAATTAGGTAGTCTACTTTGCCTTACTAGCCGTCCCTGTATTAAGGCAGAGTAGATAGGCCATTTGTTAGAGGTTATTCTACCCCGCATATTTATTTTGGTGAGGCAAGGTAGTCCCACTCATTCATTTCAGTGGGGCAAAGTGGCCCCACTGAAATGGATAAGAAAAATATTCTCTTTTGAAGTCGTAAGTATATTGTGGCCCACAGGGGCGCGTTTTCGAATAAATATTTCGTTGAAAATAAAAAGTCTAACTCATAATAAAAAATAAAAACATAGACACAAAAACATTGAAGTAGAAGGTATTACCAAAACTCTATTGGAGTAAGATTAAATAAAACCCCGAGTTGATTCTATTCCCAGTCTCAGTAGGGATCAGCAAGCTGTCTTCCCTCAGCAATCTATAGAATAGTGATTTGCATTATAACTAGCCAGCTCTCCGCGCTATACCTACCTGTAATAACGATTCACGGCAGTACCGTTTTCTGTTTAACATTTTAATAGACCTTACTTACAGCATTATGAGCTCGTTTGTAATCATTTCTAAAACAATCAATTTTATTTCAGTCCCCTGAATATTTCGGACCCTTTTAGCCTATTTAGGCAAGGTTCAAAAGAACGTAATTTTATATCTCTAGGGCTTTTAATAGGATTTCATTATGGAATTGCCGTTTTAGCTGCGTGGACGTTGGATTAAAATAAATCTACACCGACGACGTTTAAAAAATAATGTTAAACTTTTTATGTTACATACGTGAATATTTTTGTTTGGTCACAGTAAAGGAAAAATGTTGTAAATAATTGAAATTAGGATGTAAAGGTTCCTACACGTTTTTCCTTACGTATAAAAAAAGATCTGTTTCCTATAGGCGGCTATACGAGTACATATATTGTGTTATTTACTGGCTAAGAATATTTATTTTTTGAAAATCCAGAAGCCCGAGACTCCTTTCAGTAGTTTCACTATTCCTTATAGTTTAGGATTTGCGGACAGCGAGCAAGGGTACCTACCTGGCCGCCTAGCCACCTAGGAAAGATAAACCCTTTGTCGACGGGTTCCACGCGCACCTCAAAGAGTAGTGCTTAAAATTAATAGGGCTAGTCATGACCAATGCCTGCCAGGGCTGGGGATTGATCGAAGGAATTACCACAGTCCTCGCAAATAGCGCATCTGAACGAAACACTGTGCACTGTGGGTTTAGTCAGTTAAAATCTGATATCCCTCTCACTCCACCCAAAACGGAAGGAGTTATAGTATATTATTAGTTGATGATTTACCACGTAAAAAAGATATCATCAATACTGTTTTATTTACATTCCCATTATTACAGGAAGGAGGAAGATAATATTTATAGGCCGACGCAAGATCAAAACAAACGTAATAAAGAAACAATACATGTTAATATTATAATTATATTTGCACATGTCAATGTTCTCACAAGTTCAGGAAAGATGGAGAAAGTCAAACAACTGACAATAATATTCAATAAAGAGGGTAGCTTATTACATTTTCTTTTGATTTGATGGTTAAGACAAATGTACAGCGAGTATACTTGTGAAAAAGTATATTTATATAGCTTGTACTTAGGCAATAAACTGCCTACCGTCGCCTCCCTGCTGTGCTCCCGTAATCATTTATTATAACACCTGGGACTAGCGTCAACATAGGAAGACATCTTCAACGAGCCATGGTATAAACACACAAACTTCCTCCATTTCCCACACAAAAACTCAGAATGTGATATTATCACTCAGATTAAAATTATAGCAGTTAATGGACGCCTTACAATGTAATAAATTCGCCTTTTCATGTTGACACTGATTGCGAGCTATGATCCTTGAAAGTCATTTGCAATGATTCCTCCTTTCTCCTTTGTAGAAATAAATTGAGCGAAATTAGAAATGGCAGCGTATTATCATTTCGATAAGAAGAAATAAAATACGTAAATTAAGCGTGGGATAAAACAGTAGGATTTCTATTCCTCTCGTTTATTATATTTCTTTCTGAAGTTGGCTTCGCTTTCTCAGTGGGAGTTAAAACTCTGCAGCGAACACTAGTTTTAAGTGTTCAGGAATAATTAACTTTTTGTTGTTTATTGAAATCGGATTCGTAACTGTTTATCGCTGGAGGATTAAGCTTTTTAAATAAATATCTAGTATGCTAATTTACTTAAACATGTTTTAGTTACAAAAAAACCGCGTCCAATTAACAAAACTTTTAGGTTCTTTATTTAACGATTGGAACACGAATTTCTTCAAAACTTCTGCGGATGAAATTCGTTATTTTTACAGTCTCCATTAATTTCCTACATTTGATTATAAACTGAATTGGGTTAATTAATGTCCTGCCTGTTATTATTAGTTCTGCATTGTATTAACATACCTTTGAAGTGTGATTTCACGGCAGAAAGCTCAATATGATCTTATCACTAACCTGTCACATCGGTTTAATGTGTATCGTCAAGAAAATTGGGTTCACGAGAAACTACTCGCAGCCGAATCGTATTATCTGCTCAACCTTTCACCTGAATACAATACCGAGCCAATTTCAAATATCCCTGATAGTAAGTGATCTCGACACATTTGACTCTGTGTCTTCAATAAAAGGTTATTCGCTTGAGGGAAACATGTTTCACGAAAAAAATATTTAAAGTTTCCTTATAGATTTTAGGTAGTTTGTAAATTATAAAAGATTGTCTTACAGAACACGACGCTGTTACTAGAGTGGACGTCATCTGTTTTCACTTAATGTTTAACTAATCAACTGCAACTGGAAACAGTTCAAGAAGCCACGGAAAGATCGCTATGACGTCATGAATGCCCAGTGAAATTAGTAGTGACGGCCAATTAGAGGTACTTAGCGAAAGCTCACGGAGTGCCGTGCGGGCTGCGGGCCGGGCCGTGCGCTATTAGCCGGCGACGTGTTCCGGGTTCTGATGGACACCTCGGACGTGACCCGCTGTGGCCACTCCCCTCGCTGTGCCTACCATGATTGCTCGTGCCTAATCTCTCCATCTGTCAATAAACGCCATTATGTCTCCGCCGAGCTTTGTTATTGTTATAACGACCAAAATACGACAGCCGACACGCAATAGGAGTTTAATTTGCAAGTCTGCGGCACATTTGATCCCATTGACATTTGTGAACTTTGATGTATCAGTTAGTTTAGCAAGGACAGTGAACTACGCGTCTCTGTGTAGCGTGGATGTGGCGGTAACGGCTTAGCATTTTTACGAAGGCCTTGCGTTGGTGTGCATGTGTTGTAATAACGGCACTTTGTGAGTAGTGGGCGCCGTGGGCATGTGTGCGTGTGTGAATGGGCGAGGGAGCAGGTAGCGGCGCGGCGGGGAGGGGGGCGCGCGGGTGCGGGGGAGCGGTATCGACGCGCGCGCCGCGCCTGCGCCGAGACACTCACCTGTTGCCGTAAGGCCATGGAAAGATACTCTTTCAAATTAATATGGACACCTGATACCGAAATAAAAGCAAAGTTTCAAGTCCAAGGAAAGCACCGTATCTTAGGCCTGAAATTGGTCAAAAGTGACTTTATGTGTAAAAGTTAGCGAAAGGTTACTTACTCCATGTGTGACTAACGCAGGAAACTTTCGACAACTATATCGATAGTTCAATGTTTTATTTTCAACGTGAAAACTTATTAGGAAATCAACAAAGTGGCGTGGAAAATATAAGTTTACTGTTTTGTGTTCTATCACGGCAATATTAAAATTCTAATGAAAAATCCGAACTTTCACGAAGTAACAAACCTTGCATGATGTGTGTATATGATTGACCGACTTATTCGGAGAAATAATTTTAAAATTCAAAACGAGATATAACTTTTTTTGTTAATGTTTCTGATTAGGTACTTTTTGAGTAATTGAAATAAAAACAAACATACGTACGAGGCTTTAAAATTATAGCGTAGCTATTTCTTCAATCCGCTGGCTGAAGCTACGGTTCTATAAATAGAATACTAGCTTCTAAAAGCGGACCCCAGTTTTATCCACTTGGCGGGTGAATTTCGGAAAATCCTTTCGTAGTGCTCGTCGACGTCATAAAAGGTAACCTTGTGCAAAATTTTACGCTCTTGAGCCGTAGTTTCGGATTTACGTTGATATATCAGTCGAACTGAGGAGCTCGTGGCTAGATAATAACAGGCGCACAGGTCGATCTTCAAGGTTAAGCAACGCTTGCCTAGGTTGGTCTGTGGATGGGTGACCATCTTAACATAACGAGTTTCCTCCGTGCCTCGGAAAGCACGTTAAGCCGTTGGTCCCGGCTGTCATTTGGAGATCTTTGGCAGTCGTTACGGATAGTCAGAAGCCAGTAAATCTGACTCCAGTCTTGTCATGAAGTACCGTGTTACCCCAGTTAATGGGATGTGGAGGTCTAGTAGGCAGCCGCTCCTCGTAAAATACTGGTATTCAGCTAAATCCGGCTTGACTGGAAGCCGACCCCAATATAGTTGGGAAAAGGCTAGGCAGATGATGATCAGTCGAACAATTTTTCCTTTTACATTTATAGATCACTAATCTAACACTCCCCAACAGTAATAACATACATATAAAATGAATGAATTATCACAAAATTTAAGAATTTATAAAGGTAATAATAATATTTAATCAAGTGGCATTGTGTTTCTATTGAAGTTGCAGGAAACTATCACAAATATGCTTACATTTAATCTCCAAGTAAGTAAATCCAAGTACTTATGTTTGTGGTCGCCGGGTCACGCTTCAATACGTCCGCATGAGTGAGGGTAAGTGGTATACAATGTTTAGTGTTATGGAAAGGTCCTGTTAGTTTTTGTACGAATGAATATATATCGTCTTCAAAATGGACACCGAGCTCGTGTTTTATGATCCACGTGAAGTGAACATTCGTCTTAACTAAATTTTATTATATGAAACGGTAGGGTTATATGGGACACTCGCCGAGAACATCCGTCCTGAGGAAGCGCGCATTAGACATAAACATTGACGTGTCTCGTTACGGCTAAATGGATTGATCGTAAAAAATTGCTTGATGGAAATGGCGGTACAGTTAGTGCTTTTAAATGATATAGCTGTATGTGGCCACGTCTGGGCGGCGTGGGCGGTTATAGCTTCTCTGAACTAGGGGGATTTGTGAGGCGCATACGCTATGTTTCCTTTTATTTCAACACGAGCAATATATTAATACTAAGCAACGAACTTGGCTACTTTGTGTAATTAATAAAACTTGCAACGTATGTTTAACTAGTTTTTATTCGTGGTATACTTTCCGAGCTTACGCAGCTGGCTACAATGTTTGGTTTGCTATGTAGAGCTACGAGTGCTACGCAAGTGCTACGAGACCTACGCAAGTGCTACGCGACCGACGCAAGTGCTACGAGTGCTACGCAAGTACGGCGAGGGCTACGCGCTTGCTAAAACTAACAATGGAACGTCCATTTTAGTAGCTTCTGAGAAATATTTACATTTGCTAAAATTAGAGACTTATAGATTAGACCTAGTACTTAATTTATTCGTAAAACTAATAACAATCATTTACCGCTCTATTTTTAGAGAACTAAGTTAAGATTCCAGGACGAGGAAAACGTATTCACTCGTTTTTAGATCGATTTAACCCAATTTTCCTAGATCTAGCATATTTAAATGGAACCCTAAAGCAACATTTCAACTACGACATTTTCAAATGTCAGTTGTAGATATTATTGGGAAACAAGTTACTAATTGATTGACCTTAGCTGAATAATTCTCTTCAAGCGCAGTTCTATAAGATTGATGACCTGAAAGAGATATCACTTGTCAGTCTCACAAAGAATAGGTTACTCCTTTCCGATCCGAGGATAGCGTAAGCCGCGATTGTGGGATTACGTTAAATCGTTTAATCGGATGATTAGTGGTTCTCTGCCGCTTGATAAAAAATGTTCGAGTACCGTGCTGAGAATGGAAACTTTTAAAAGCTTTAATTATACGGTAGGATGATAAAAAGTTACATACAAGATGTCAAAGCAGACTTGAGAGAGAGAATTATAAAACAGAAAGTTATTTTATTTTCGAAGATTAATCGATGGTCCCTACGTAAAGTATCGAATCAAAAAAATAGCAACTTTTTATGATTACTGTTTTGAGCTCTTTTTAAAGGATATTTTTTAATACAACTTCGTTTCCCGATAGTTAGAGACCTAATTTTTATAAAGATTTAATCACCCGTGACAAAATTATGCAAAAAATAAACTTTAAATCGCTCTCTTGCAAAGTAGCGATTTTCACTTTCGATACTTTACCTAGGGACCATCGTAATTTTAAGGTACAAAATCGCTACAACATTATTACATAAACGAAATTCTATTAGTACCCATTTTGAAAGCCTATTACCGTTCTCAAAAAGAAAAGATTTACCCTACAATATCCTGAGCAACTCAGTATGTTGTTCCGGGCCCAGTATACGACATTCACTTATCACGACGTTGATGGAAAAACGCGGGGAATATAGTTCACGTTTATTTTATGTACGTTTATGGACTGCCGATGATATTTCTTAAAGTATATTCCATTATCCTGATCGTGTGTGGAAGCTACATAGTAAACGAGGGCACTTCATGGAGGGGCATGCATAAACAACAAACACGTTACCTACAAGGTGACACCCACTCGTCTCTACTATTTACATGTATTTGGAGCTCTCAAACTAGACCCACTCAGGAAAACAATGTCGTTTCCATTCTGTACATCGTTTTCATGTGGTCTGTGTTCTGACAAGGATTGTAATCAATGTGTGGTAAGTGGAGCTTGTTTTCTATGAGAAAGAATTGTATCCGAATTGTCGATCATTGGCTTCATAATTGGTCCTGGGGTCTTACCATGACGTGTTAAAAGAACAAGCGAACGAGTGAGAAAGAGGGATGAAGCTGTACATCCCTTTAACAGTTATTTTTAGGTCGTCAAATAGATCGCGTCAAGAGCTCGTGATAGAGTCTCAGAGCTACTGACCCGTTATCTCGGCAACAACATTGTAGCAGGAAGTTGTCAGTAACGGCGTTCATTTTAATTGCAAACCTTTTGTACTCTAAAAATAGGACGCAAAAGTTATATAAAGCGACAAAAATTTCGCCATAAAAGAATGGTGTCAGTGCTCGCTTACAAAAATGTTGCAATCTATGTAAACACGAACGAGAGAAGACGGTACAACAACGTGACGCAGGGCATTTAAAAATATTCAAGGTGCGAATATAACAACTTAAAATAGATTATAAGCAAGATTAATGTGAAAGGGATGTTTGTTACTTGTTGAACGGATTTGGATGAATTTTGATATTGCGGTAGAAAGTATCCTAATTTAGCACAAAGGGTATCCCGGAAATTAAGGAAGTTTGCGCACAAAGCGCGGGCACCGCCGCGGCGCCGCCGGTATTACATAGTTTGTTATCAATACTCCGCATATTTTACGAACTCCACTTTTGGTGCCGTCACTGAAGTATTTTGAAAGTATTGAAATTCACCGCATAAGTTTTATTAAGCAACTCAATTTTAGGACAGCAAAGGTTATAAATAGATATGGTAATACGACAAAAGTATGCTAGACTTGTTTTTATTACGGATATGAGTTAACTTTCGATATTTTATATATAGGACAGGAAAACCACATGAAGTAGTGATTCAGCCAAAAGTGAAAAGACTGAAAAAATAACCGCGACATTAATAATATTAATAGATAATATGACTGAATTTTTGTGTCCGAGTTTATTATACAAATCAGTAACAACTTTACAGTAACGTTCCCTCCATACCAGGATATTTTAAACTCGCCCGTTTTTTACAATTTGTAAGGTGGCTTTTTGTCTTGTTATCGGTATATCTAAAGTAATTCTACGTTATGCTTAAAGCCTGTCTCCTAACGTAGTCAGTAATAAAGAGAAGAAATTGGCGTATTCACGATGTCTATTGCTCAACTGTGAGTAATGGCAAATGGCCGCGCCGAGCAGCCTAAATGCCTATGCTTTAAAGAAATCTTATTTTTAGGCGCAAACGGAGTCGTTTCGCAGAACGACCCCGGTAAGTATACCTAGAGTTAGCTATGTTTGACCTATATTTTTTAGGATTTGTAAGAAATCCGCGTTATACTAAAGTTAGTAAGTTATTCTACTGGGGTTTTTATATAGCTCCCAAAATAAATATAGTAGGTAGTGCAATTAATCGATATCAAAAATCTTCAAAGGAAATTTGATCAGATACAGTTTTTTTTATTTGAAAACAATGGTTACAGATACATTCGTGTGTTGGGATCGCTGTTGTTTGTTGGTTCTTTATGCTTTGCCATTAGACGTACAAGAACTACAGTGTTAGACCGTTTTCACATTATCCGATCCGATATCGGTATCGGCGTCCGATACCGATATCGGATCGGAAAATGTGAAAACGGTCTTAGATAGATCAAAACAATATTTTCCTGACAATAATGTCAAAACATATTTCAAACTAATAGAATATTTCAAAAATAACGCCATAAAAATTCAAATAAAACAAAAATGTTAAAAGAAAATGTTGTAATTGTAAAATTAATCAAATTAATACAAGAATGTCAAGAAGTGACGAATAAGTTTTATACAAAAATAAATTTCAAGTGTAATTAAAAAAAAATGGTTTAATGTTAACAGTATTATAATGAAAATTAGGTAAACATCAAATAAATGCCGATTGTCAAAAAAATATAGTTATGATGATTTAATACTTTTTAAAATAAATTATCTGAAGGAGGAATTATAGAATTGTCATTCAAGTTGTCCTTTATTGATAAATAAAACTTAGCATTAGCATTATCGGCCTTGTAATGTTCCCATTGCTGGGACTCAGGCCTCCTCTCTAGGAGAGGGAAGGGAATAAAACTGATCGTACATTTTTTAATTTGTCAAAATTTCATAACATTGATATTATAGATAGATTTTTTAAATATTTTTGTCGCCATAAAAAACGTGATTTTATTCATTAGGGCTTATCTGCCACGTGTTATTTCGTGCTCTACCTTATTTTTGTCCTAAAACTTTCTATGGTAGCTTTTGCTAGCTATTTTGTATAACGAGATGTGTGTTTTGACAAATATATTAGTTTCGTAGATATACAACGATGGTAGGGCAAGAATGTTTAAGCTTTTGAAGAACCGCTGACAACTGTCGGTGTTATTTAGATCACACATAGAATTTATATAAAAAAATTAACTCTAAATACGAATTCTCTATCGAACATTTCTGAACTAGCGGTCAGGTCATATCATATCGCTGCTGTTTTAATATCTTCATTCAGAAAATTATTTAGTCATGTTGGTATTTATGTTTTTCTCAGTTTCAGGCGACAGGAACTAAGTAAGCGGTCATCAAAGAATGCTGTTCTAATTAAAATCATTAGCAGGAAAAATGGCAAAGACTTGAAGGCTGAACTTTGCAGAGACGTTAAAGCGGTTGTTATTCTCTGACATAAATATTTTATTTTTCCTTTATCTCGCCATAAAGCTTGCGCCGCGAACCAAGCGTGTAGGTAAGTGGATATTCTAATCTTAGACACCAGTACTCTGGAGGTTTGTGTCTGTTAAGAATTTCATGCCATAATAATTTCAATAACAAACTTTAGTCCGGTCAATTTAGACATCCAAGGTTACAATAATTCGCACTTGGCTGAAAATTGGTAGGATTGTTCAATACACTATTATAAAGGAAATGTGAAAAGTCCTCATCGATCCGGCACGTGCAAAAAAAAATACACGTGAACCCATTTTTGTGACCTTTGACAGGTCACAAAAATGGGTTTTTCGCGATTTTCAGCAAAATGGTAAGTTTTATCATAAAATTTGCTCAGACAAAAATTGTAGATCGGACAATTATCTATAAAAATGTCTCACTACTTTTTTTCCTAAGAGCCACCGTTTTTGAGATATAACGATTCAAAAAGTTGAAACAGTAGCAAGCGCAACCTGAGAAAAAGAGGTTGAATCCAAAAAAATTGTATGTGGTATTACTAACTAGTAGTTGTGAAGTGTCAAGACATGATTCTTCATGTCTTGACACTTCACAACTTTTTTTATTTCGGACAATTGTGGCTGAATAATGTGGCCCATTAAATCAAAAACTCCAGGTCGTTCTATCATTAGACGCACTCTAATAGCATTGAGTGTATTCGGCATAGTAAAATAAAGCAGGTATACGACCCTAGCCCCGCAGACAATTGAATGGGAGGCAGATGTTGCTGAAGGTTACACTGGCGTAGAAGATAAGGTAATGGGTTTTTTTTTACCCCAAATTTTCATATTTTATATGTGTTAGTCACACTGACCGATAGAACGATATTTTTGCTTGTATTACGGCTTCAGTGATGTACGAGTATATACGTGGTGTACTTATTCATATTTTGACGATTACAACTCTTTCAATATTTTGAATCGTTATATCTCAAAAACGGTGGCTCTTAGGAAAAAAGTATTTAGACATATTTATAGATAATTGTCTGATCTATAATTTTTGTCTGAGCTAATTTTATGATAAAACTTACCATTTTGCTTAATAACGCGAAAAACCCATTTTTGGGACCTTTGACCGCGTGTATATTTTTTTGCACGTGCCGGATCGATGAGGACTTTTCACATTTCCTTTATAATAGTGTATTGAACAAACCTACCAATTTTCAGCCAAGTGCGAATTATTGTAACCTCACCCCAATTAATTAGTCTATTTTGACCGGACTACTTAGGTAATACTCGTTTACTAAATTGCCACGGACTATTTTTTGAACAGAAATCTTTTTGTCTAAGTATTCCGAGTTTTCTGCATTATGTTAACATAGCGTTTTATTAGTTATGTCAGCGAGTGTAAATGTATTAGTTAACAAGTGTTGTAGTGGAGTCGGAAGTGCCTAATGGACCTGTTGCACGTGGCCCATGAATACTGTCTCCGAGAATGTCCGGCCTCGTTATCTGAACTAAAAACCACTTATTTTTTATTTAAAGGAATTTATCCTCTGCTTTTGTTAACAGCATAATTCACTTGAACTTTAATTAATTATTCGTGCACTGGATGTATAGTGTGAAATATTTCGTTAATTCGGTTGTGAATGGAATGATGAAACCCACAATTCGCATTAAATAAACCAACAAAACGAATCCGAAAACAATAGAACACCACAATATAACTCGATTTAACTTTCATGAGTTTGTTAAAATATTTGTATGATTTCGATGTTTTTGCCAATTGCGGTTGCAAAGCGCATAGCGGCGCCCGGCCCGGCACCCGCCAGCCACTAACAATTATAACGACTCAACGAGGTAATTAACTTCGCCATTCGTACGAAGCTCGAGGACTTACCATGAATAATGTACTCACTGCGGTTTCCGCGAAGTCGACGAGTGCAAGTGTTGTACCGTGTGATTCACTTTACTTTTGGAATTTAAAGTGACTACACAAGCCTCAGCAACCCGTGTGAGTAAAGGTCATCTATAAAAGGAACTTTTTAAAAAATGAATTCTGCAAAATCATGTCACTTGCCCGCGGCTGATATTTTTTACCTTGTAAAGCCTTCTAAAAAGCATACTGGTATAAAAAATTAAACCGTTTGTTTTTAATCCTTTGTAGTAGGTACATGTAATAAAAATCCAAAACGGCTTGTTTAGTTCGTATCTCATGTTTGGCAGCAAGATTAAACGGAGCGGAGATGAGTTGTGTTCAGTTCATATAACGATCGGAAATACATAAGTGTGAAGGAGTACCAAGCTGTTTGCTGCGAATCGAGGCGCGGTGGAGTACTTGAGGCGTACCGACGCCGACGTGTGTTTAGTTCGACGTAGCTCGTTGGCTTCTTCCACCGTTACGCGTGAAAGATCTGCACTGTTTGTACTGCCTGTTCATCAAAGGTCAGATATAACCTTGTTTATCCCTAGCTCCCTTATTTTCGTCATCTAGTTTTCTACAAATCGTAATTTTAAGAGCAGATACACGTAACATACAAAACCGCGACGAGTTTGTACACTATGGTAATTCTTGTTTGCCAGTTGGAATATTATATTATGTGTGGTCATGTCGCGTACAGTAAATATGTTCTGATTTGCAACATTTCTACGTAACAAACAAATGTATTATTTGCATGTTAATTTACATTGGTGTTAAGCTCGCATCGAGTACGAGTGCTTTCATCACGTGGTTTAATTCATCGTTTTGTATTTCCCTGACTATTTGAGCTCGACCAAATGTGAATTCAGATTTTATTTACCAGTTCATTCAATTTAAATTATTTGGGTTATTAATAACCTATTTGAATCATTTATTTGTGCTATCAACAACAATGTATTCGGGCTTTTGAATAATATATAATGTACCTAACGTAGTAGATTTTTTATATTGAGTGTGGGTGACGTATAATCGAGTTAAATCGTACATCATAGTAATCGTTTTATATTTTTCGTGATATTAGTAAGTTGGGGTTGGTTAGCTTTGGAAGGTGAAGGTGGATTGAGAAAAATACTTTTAAAATTATATTGAAAGTAGACTAAGAAGAACCTGACAATTATTAGGAATCATATCAGGTATATACCAAGCTTAGTAGAGTAGGTAATCAAGGGGAGATTGCCTTAATCATGTTGATTTAGGTAGTTGTAATTTCAGATGCAGCGTGCATCTGCCAGTCTCCGACGGGGAAAGGGATGACATTTATATGCAGATATGCTTTTCTGGGAATAAAATAATGTAGTGCATTTTATATCAGTTTTTAGATTTCACTCCAATTAGGACTACGTTTCGAGACTGCTGTTTTATTCGAGAAATCTGAGAATTTGCAAGAAGATTAGATATTCGTTCCTAAAACAAAAATGTTTTTGGTGCTTATTATTGAACTGCAACGATAAATAAATCTATATTGTATATTTTCATAATCTCGAAAATTATAAACTATGACTTATAAAACATGTGTCTATATGAATTTTTAAATGTATTATTAAACGTTACTTCATGTTTCTTTATCTAACTAAAGACTAAGAAGAAGACTAAGGAATATAATGCTGACAAAAAATAAAAGGAAAGTTTGAAAGCTTCAAATTAGAAACTCGACGCAGGTATTAAAAAGAATAGATTGCGGAGTGTTAAAGACAGCTGTATACGACGTGACGGCTTTAGATGTTTCAAGAAGTTGTCTGCCTTAAGTTAGACTAACAGCAACGTTTTTATCTTTAAATAGATCTAAAAATTATGAACCTTTACTAAAAATAGCAAGGGGCAACCCTGATTAAGAGATCCGTGGCTCGATCTGAAATCTAATACAATTACAATAGCAGCTCGACTAGGTAATCCGCAGGCGCGCGGCAATTTCATCAAATCTCTTATCTCGTCTGTTATTAAAGGTTTTAAAGAGCTTCCCGAGAGTTCATAAACGGATTTCTAAGAATTGGAAATGCCAGTATACGTTAGAATTAGAATTAACGATATCCCGTAGGAATTCTACAGACAATAGTATGCTGCTTTATGTATAGCACATTAAAGTTTGAAGATTTCAATGCCAGTAATAGGTCAAAGGTTGTATGAATAATTTTAATTTATGCGCGGAGGTATAAAATGGTACATTATTGCAACATAGTTATTGTCTATTTTCTGAACACTGCACTGTCGTAAACACCCCTGCTGCAATGAACAGCGAATTTATATGTGGCGGTGGTGAATGGGAAAATTACATACTATGTTAACTGGCATAATAAGACGATAACTGAGTAGTCAGAAGGACCTATTCCGGTATTTTTCCAAAAATAATTTTGTTTTTTTTGTCGTTTGACTTTTAATGGCTGTTGTTAATTAAGTAGTTCAATTAAAGTAAATGACTTTAATTGTGACTATTTTTAACATACAATTAAGCGTATAAATTAGGACTAGTAATCTTCGGGGCACTTAGCTATATGCATGGGACTTTAGAAGTCGTCACTGACGAAATCTTACAAGTAAAGGGAGCCTTTTGTCAGTTTCTGGGCACTTTCCCAAGTCGCCGTCCATTGCTGAAGCACTAACAGAAAACAGGGATTTAACCTAAGGCTGAATGCCTGGCAAGGGCTGTGAGATTGTGAGACTGAGTAACCGTGGCCCTGAAACGAAAAGTACAACTGAAGGAACCACGTGGGTTTAAGTCTGTAAAAGTCTGACACTCGTTTCACTCAGAGCGAATGAAGCTCAGCCTCGGCCAGGCTGGAGTTAGCGGCAACTTAATTACTAACTTTCATCAGCGTTTCATAGAAAAGTGGACATTCTATTTCTATCATACTGGTAGATAAACTTATAATAAAAACGAGAACCAATTAAAAAGTTATTTCCACTTCAGGAAAGGTCACTGACTTGGCTAGAAAAGGGAAACTTGCATATCCTAAGTAGTCGGTAATGATATCGGTCTAAATCGCTAGAGTTTGGAACATTTTAATGAAGAAAAGATCGGATAAGTAACCAAAAATCGTCTCATCTCTTTTGTTAATCCATCTGGATGTGACTTTTTGTTAATGTATATTCTTCTCGGAGTTTCTATAAACGAATGCGGAGTCATTTCAAACTCAATGAGTTTTAGACGACTGTGATTTATTCATCTGGATAGACAGAGCATCCAATTTTTTCTACTGATCATCATGATTAGAAATCTTGTTGTCTAGCAGTTATACTATATTTCAGATCAGCTAACGGTTTTCCAGTATAGTTATTTTCATAGGAAGTTTTTTATTCGTTGTAAATAATAAAATAAGCACGGTTTAGTGAATTTAGATAAATAATTTGTTTCTATAAAGCGGTCTCATAATGTTGCGTAGAGAACTAATTCATTTAGCGAGCAGTCAGTACGGCGACTAGAGACCTATCCTCTCTAAGCAACTATTAAATTACAACTGAAAGGGAACTATACGCTTTGCATGTATAAAATAATTTACATCTAATAACGTTTCAGCATCGTATTTATGCAGATGACGATACCCTAAAATGGCAAAGTTTCACAATATCAGATTATTGTTCTGATAAAATTGAGATAATGTGGTCATTGAGACGATATCGCGTTCTATATTTAGACTAAAAGTTTGCCGAGGAGAAAAAATAAATACGGCCGTGGGAATTGGTAAGGTTGTCACGTTTGAGGCTCGTACGTGGTGCGTCGCTCCTCAATCGAAGAGTAGCTACGTGTCCGCCGGCGCGAGCTGCTGGGCGGCGCGCTACGTGCCGTCGTCCCGACAACCCTATAATGCATGAATGTGTCCCCCCCGCGACACACTTAACGTCCACACTTCAAAACGTTCATTCACTCAACTTTTCATTACATTCCTTTAAAACCTACTCCGAGCTAAACATGGTAACAAAAAGATTCTAATGAGTCCTAATATGAATGTTTAAGGTCGAAAGAATAATAATGCTAACTAAAAAATGTCGCATTGCTTAAAGAGTTAGTAGTATGTATTTAATTATTTTAACGTTTTCATTTCGAAGAAAGCTCGGCTTCTGTGGTTTCATAATTAGTTGTAAACATGCGAATTATAACTATGTGAAAATGAATAGGATTTTGTTGAAACTTTGGATATTTTATTTCATGACTTTTTGCTTGTTTTATCTGTTTAAACTTTTGAACAATTTTATGATTGCTTAAACATTCTACGTTAACTGAGTAGGAAAATAGAAAAAAAACCATGCAATCGCGATGCCGATAAAGAAGAAGTGGTAAGCATTTACACACAACAAATTATGTATAATCAGCAGGTTGATAATCAACCTTATAATATTCCCACAGCTGGGACTAGTCCTCCCTAGGTGAGGGAATAGGTCTTAATCTATTTATGTATAATATAAATAATAAAATGAGTAAAATACTAGGTTTTTACTTTCATATTGGTTTCTGAGCAACTGTATGATGGTGATTCCTCAAGTGTCACTCTGAACTCGATATATATGTATATTTCAAATATCCTGAAGTGATTGTTAGTTCATGGTTCATTAACTTTCATGAGTGCCGTTGAAAGTGTAGGTATCAGTCACACATCCTTTTGCGTCAGTGAGTCGTAAATGCCTGAAGGTTGTAGGTACCGTAGCTTTAGGTAAGTTTTACCCAACAATACTCGTATCAATGCATCATGGCGTAGCCAGAAATACAGTCCAAATCACATCACAGCATGTTTAATCAAGTCTAAAGTTTAATTGGTTTTAAATGTCAGGTTCCGGTCTGTTGGATTCTAATCAATAATTTCAAATGTCAATGGTATTTAGCTTCAAATACTGTAATCATATCCGGAATATGAATCTAAATGCTACCTTAGAGGAGCTGCTTATAATTAGCCGCGGGCACAGCAGCACGGGGTGTGACGCACTGTGTCGCCGACAGACTATTGTCAGCTGTCGTGCGGAATACGGGAACGGACAATGCATTCGGGATTTCAACCGCATTTGCCGCACCTGTTCATGCCACCGTAAGCCTAAATTATGGTGCTCAATTGTCGTAGATCGACTATCGATGAAGTTATGAGGTGCTTGTGTGCGGCATACACTGTATCGGTTTGGAAATTTTATTTACAAACGTGGGCTTAGCAACGCAAACAAGTAAGTTATTGATGTATGCAGATCACCTATTGCTTTGTAATTACTCTGATAACATGGGAGAATTCTCTGAACCAAACTCTGTTAACTTTAACGTACTTACCTAAGTATATAAACATGATAACTTTCTAATATAAGCACCAGCTTAGTGGGAGGCGTTTGTACGAAGATTCATCCCTAATCTTCGCTAAAACACTTGATGGTTACCGCATACAAAGTTTCCGACCGCGCTTGTAACTCTCTGTGTTTGAGATTTAGCTTGTCTCAAAATTTACAGAATATTGACACAGCTTAATCTTTTGTACATTTTTAACCAAAATATATATTTCAGATTGATCCTTGGAAAACTGCAGGCTGCTAAGGAACGGGCATCTAAAGAAGAATGTTGCAAAGCTCCAGGTAAAACCTTAGGTAGAGTAGGTACTTACCAATTTGGGGCACATCATAGGGTCGGTTGGAGCGCGAGGCTCGCAACATCATCTGGCTGGCTATCTCCGAGGGCAGCTGGTGCGGCGCGCGCTTGCTGGTGCGCGCGCGGCGGCGCTCGCTGCTGAGCGTGCCCGGCGGCAGCGGCGGCGGCGCGTGCGCGCGCTCGCCGGCCTCGGCCTCGAATAGCTCGGAGAGCGGGCGGGAGCGCGCCAGGTCGCGCGCGCCGCGCCACTCGGCCGGGTAGCGCCGCGCCGGCTCGGCCGCCGAGCGCAGCGCCAGCGCCGCCAGCACCGTGGTCACGCAGCACACGCGCATGCTGAGCGCCCGCGCCCCCCACCACCAGGGCATCGCCTGCTACTAAGTACACAACACGATGAGAGCACCCGCTGGGCGCATGCCCCACCACATTATTCAAACCTTCACCGCTTATAGACGGACCTTTTCCGCTTCAGTTCAGAGGTCTTAGGATGAGACTAACTTTAATGTTTGTTGACGTCCTTTATCTGAAACAAATGGAAAATACTTGAAATCAATATTAGGAATGACAAAAAACTTCAGGAAAACTTACTAAAGGTTGTGACTTAAGATATTCACAGTAAACTAATAAGAAATTTGCAGTGCCAAAAGAAGTCAGTTCGTCAAATACAGTAGTTACTCTGCCGTTCGCGTTGGTTCAGGCAAACTAATACCAAAGAAATAATGTGTTGACGTACATAAACTAATTGAACAGATTCATTCAGGGAAACACTTTTATGCTCTACTTACAAAAGGTCTGATTTGTAAGACAAACTATATGACAGTTAAAAAACTTTAGCAACCTTTTTTACGCTTGACCGGAATATTGTTTGCGTAGAGAATTACGTCGTATTACTTCTAGAGAGAAGATAATCGATTGGGTAAGTGGGTTCTGTGTACTGCTTTGGCGGAGACGAATTACTGAATTGTGGAAACATTTGTGTACGAGCGCATATGATGTAACTGAGCGAAGTCTCGTTTAGTTTATTCCTAGACTAAAGTAATAGGATTTACGTAGCACTGATGTAGACTCAGCACAACATACCACTGACATTACCGTTGAGGATACTGGAAATGTGGAAAGTTTTACAATAAAAACAAATTAACTGTGGTCTAAGTGCGACTTTCGCGTCTGTTCTCTACGGCGACTTTCAGTATGAAACTTTTTCCTTAATCTGATTTGTAAGGTTGATTGAAGAGAACCGCGAAGTAATATTAAAGAGCCCGTTATGAATTACAAACAACGTAACTGATCGCTGACTTCGACCATTGTTACACGCTTTGACTGAATTTCTTTCATGAACCACAACCACAGCGTAGTATTCAATTACTTCTACAAAGTTTGATTGTTTGTCGCGGTGGGATCTGTCTCACAAATATTGTTCTTATGATTGGATACTTTTGTTATAGAAAAATTGGTATGTATTATTTAGTATGTCGATACAGGGTTACTAACCTCGGATTTATTCGTTATATTATTGAGACTACCAGTCTGCATGTCTTATGAATAACAACATAATATATTTAATCTTCTCTCGCTAGTTGCGTAAAAAAGTGGAAGCTTTCTCATCAATTTTCGCAATTAAGTAACCCAGTACCAGAGTAACAAATAATCTGTTTTCGTCCGACATTGTTTGTCCAAAATGTTTTCGTCCAACCAAAATCTTTCCTCCTTTTAAATAAACCTACAGAAAAATCTATTCAATCTAATGAGTTTAGGGGTCAATAGATTCTTAGACTAAAAAAAATGTTGACAGTTGTTTCCTTTTTCAATTCACATTTGATTTTTAAAATACAATTACTGAAACTGACTACAGTGCTTATGGTATTTAACTAACCGTACCAAAAATAAATTCAAACGGAGGAAACAAAGGAAAAATTAGCCTCAAATCGAAATACTAGTAACAAAAAAAGTTGTAAGTATGCATCGGATTTGGCCACCCATATCTTGCATATCATCTTAGCCTTAGCAAAGTTTTATTTCTGGAGTAAAATATTCAGATTTCATGCTAGAGTCACGTCTCGAACGTGCGCGAGGAAACTTTTTATCATCATCCTCGTTGTACAAGCATCTCTCCAGCGAGATTGTGATGTGTACAAATGTTTACTTTAGCAGAACGTCATAAAGTGGTCGGCCTAAGGTGTGAGGGAAGCTGAGTTCTGTAGTAATTAATTATGAACTTACAAAGGGATAGTTGTGAGTTGGTGACTAGGTTTGCTACTCGCTGGAGAGTTGTGACATGTGCGAGACTGTCAACAGATAGGTAACAGGTTAATAACACAGCTGTAGCGACGGAAGCGTCACGGCTGGGAGCGCCGCGCGCCGCCAGCACAGCCCAGCGGCACTGCGGTCACTAATCCTCTCGCTTTATAGCGTGGCATTACCGTCCATTCACTACGCCACACCGGTTAACTCTAATCTAAAAACACTCACGCCTTTTACAAGCAAGGAAAACCGAAAATGGTCAGAATAATAAATAAAGCTGACTTTGTTTTAAGAGGAAAACTTCAGTATTGTCAAACTGGTCGAAAAGTTTTAACTAAATACAATTTAATAGTATTATTTTTTAGTTAATTTTCCTTTTTCTTGTTTTGTAAATAAGAATTAAATAACATAATTTTGGTAAAAACATTAATTTAAAATTTGGGAACAGGCCGAAGTAGTGCGTCATTGGACGGCTTTCAGCAGACGTTCCATTTGACAGTCAGTTGTCACCGCCGACGATAGACATTGCAATGTAGGCTTGGCGAGTACCTCAACTGTACAAGAGATCCTGTACCTGAACCAGCACATACATCATCATTTTATCATCTTCCCAGCCTTTTCCTAACTACCTTGGGGTCGTATTGCAGTCTAACCGAATGCGACTAGGTTGCCTATGTTTTACACAGAGCGACTGCCTATCAGACCTCCATAACCCAGTTACTGGACAACACCATATTCCTTGAACAGACTGATGATCACATTTTCTGGCGTCTGACTGCCTGTAGCGACTGTTAATGATCTACGAATGACAACCGGGGCCGTACTTTCGAAGGGATACATGGTCACAAAATCTTGTTAAGTGCACAAATTGTACCATTTCTCCGGAAAAGTTCTTTCACTAAGAGCTATAATAGTACTCCTACACTTTACCTAATGTACACCTTATTTGATATGCTCAAATGTATGTAAGTATAGTCTGGGCTTGCTAAATTACAAAATAAAGAACTAAAAATGTTTGTTGACAGAACCTCTACATTTTTGAATTCAGTATTGGAGATAATTGCGGAGCAACAAAGTTAAACAAAGTTTTAGTCCCATCGCAATTTTTAGCCTTTTTTAATAGTGATTATTACACTCAAAATTAAATTTGTATTTAATGGTAAATTATAAACAATTGTGCAAGCCCAAAATGCACTATTCCAGTCGATATCTGAGTAGATCCCTTGTAGGTACAGGTGTGATGCAGTAAATAGTGAAGCTGTTGTGTTATTGCGAAGTATCCATCACTATTAGTGTGAAGTGAATGTGGTGATCGTTTGTAAATTGGAGCCACGTGCCACCGGCATCGCGTAGGTTTTAAATGTCACACCGGTATTAACTGGTGACTGATTACTATACTACGCCTACGGCCCAGTGCCGGTGAGCACTATCTACATAAATATTTTAGCAAGAACACCGTAGGTAACAGTTTGCGGTTTTGCAGAAACGGGGTTTTCCTTCCATTGACTTAAGGGAACATACTCCCTGAATAAAAAGTATCCTATGTGCTATTTCAGAGCACAGTCTATCCGTGTGCTAAATTTTACCCAAATCTGTTCAGCCATTCGAGCGTGAAGAAGTAAAAACTGGGCAAGGGCGAGTCGGACTCTCGCACTGAGGGTTCGGTACCAACTTAATTGCGGTTTACGATTATGAAACAAAAACTATTTACTAGATCTCGTTCAAACCAATTTTTGGTGGAAGTTTGCATAGTATGCACATCATTATATTTAGTTTTTTCATTTTCTTATTTTAGAAGTTACAGGGGGGCACACCTTTTACCACTTTGGAAGTGTCTCTCGCGCAAACTATTTAGTTTAGAAAAAAATTATATTACAAACCTTAACCTATCACATACCCGCTAAACGAGACACAATAGAGTAAAACAATAACACCGCGGTCTCATAGGACCGGTTGGGGATTCATGAATTAATATAATTTTTGAAGACCTATCCATAGATACCCCACGCGTATGGGTTTGATGAAAAAATACATTTGAGATTCAGTTCTAAGTATGGGGAGCCCTAAAGTTTATTGTTTTTTTCTATTTTTGTGTGAAATACTTAATGCGGTTGATAGAATACATCTACTTACCAAGTTTCAACAGAATAGCTCTTATAGTTTCGGAAAAAAATGGCTGCGACATACGGACGGACAGACAGACAGACATGACGAATCTATAAGGGTTCCATTTTTCGCCATTTGGCTACGGAACCCTAAAAAGGTTAACATGTACGCATTTGTTTCGCTTTCCACGGATTTTTGTCGGTGTGTCATTATTTAGTGGCGATTTATGGTAACTAATTGATTGGGTTGTGGTCGCGCGAGTGTAGCTGAAAATATGGTTCGGTTGACACAAAAACAAAAGCGGTTTTGAAATTGACTATTTGTAAGCATTTCACTTCTTTTTTTGACGATTTGCTTAATATTCAAGCAGCTCGTTTGTGAAATGCATTATCCACAGAAGTAAGGTGTGCTCAAATGTTAGCGACATTTGACACAATGGTGACAGTCCCAAATCTATCTGATCTCCTTTCGTTCAATCCATCCCAAGGTGCTCAGCATTTATTTTTAACCCACTTCAAAAAGGAGGAGGTTCTATGTTCGTCTGCATGTATTTATTTTTGAAAATGTTTATCCTGCTCAAGTGTTGGAATGTGCAATATATAAAGTAATAAATAATATAAAATTACATTTACATTTTCATACAACGTACTCTTTCGGAGCCGGTTTTCGGGGTGAGTTCTACTGTAGAGGAGGCCTGTTTCCTAGCAGTGGGAACATTATAAGGTTGATTATGCTTATGCTATTTTATTTTATACTGTAATCTTTCTGCAAACGCGCTGTCTCAAAGAAATTATAAATTTTTCCATCCTCGGTAGGTACAAAAATTCGAATTGACCTCTATAATGTAACTGAATCACAAGTAACTTTCCGCATATGAGGCCCTAATTGTTAACTTGCTAATATAAATTAATTGCGGCTGGCCTCGGCCTGGGTCGCGCTCGTTACTTCATCTTTCCTCTTCAAATTATTAAGCCACTGATGAGCTCCATAATTCTTATAACGAATTATGATTTTCATAATTTATCACACATGTTCTAATAAATATAATCGCAATCTGTATAAGTATATAAAAGGAGAAACTGACTGACTGACATATCACCGTACAGCTGAAGTTACTGGGACTACGAGTGTAAAAAGCATAAGATTTTTTTTTATGACATGGATGTGCACTAAGAGAGGAATTGCCAAAATTCAACACCTAAGTATAAGTACCGTATATCTTTACTATTACTAATATTATAAAGAGGTAAAATTTGTAAGTTTGTAGGTTTGTAAGTTTGTATGTAGGGGGTAATCTCTGGAACTGCTGGTCCGATTAGAAAAAATCTTTCAGTGTTAGATAGCCCATTTATCGAGGAATGCTATAGGCTATATACCATCACGCTACGACCCACGGGAGCGGAGCAGTAACGAAAAATGCGGGTGAAACCGCAGGGGACAGCTAGTATATTATATACAATATGCTAGTAGCTAGTATATTATATATAATGGTAGATAGCCTATAGCATTCCTCGATAAATGGGCTATCTAACACTGAAAGAATTTTTCAAATCGGACCAGGAGTTCCAGAGATTACCCCCTACATACAAACTTACAAACATACAAACTTACAAATTTTACCTCTTTATAATATTAGTATAGATATTCATTGCTTGTAGAACGGATCGTCGATGGGGCCGAAAGATTCTAGAGTTGCGACCGAGCCTTGGAAGTCGCAGAGTTGGAAATCTGCCCGACCCCTCGGTAGGTGGATCCGTGACCTGGTGAGAGTCGTGGGAATGCGATGGAAGCGAGACGCAAAAGACCGTTCGTTGTGGCGACGTTTAGGGGAGGCCTATGTCCAACAGTGGACGTCCTATGGCTGAAATTATGAATCAATAAGGGGATGAAACAGGATGAGGATCTCGTGGCTAGATAATAACAGCCGCACAGATCGTTCTTCAAGGTTAAGCAACGCTTGCCTAGGTTGGTCTGTGGATGGGTGACCATCTTAACATAACGAGTTTCCTCCGTGCCTCAGAAAGCACGTTAAGCCGTTGGTCCCGGCTGTCATTTGGAGATCTTTGGCAGTCGTTACGGATAGTCAGAAGCCAGTAAATCTGACTCCAGTCTTGCCATGGAGTACCGTGTTACCCCAGTTAATGGGTTGTGGAGGTCTGGTAGGCAGCCGCTCCTCGTAAAATACTGGTATTCAGCTAAATCCAGCTTGACTGGAAACCGACCCCAATATAGTTGGGAAAAGGCTAGGCAGATGATGGAAGGGGATGAAACAGGGTCCAAGGTTTGTATGAAGAAACCTACTTACACGCGAGAAAAGTTGCTGGCGGAAGCTCGTGTAATAATAATAGCGCAATGATTAGTAGTTCGTTTATCTTTAATTTCTCTGGTACGTTACGCGTAAACAGCAAATATTTCTCAAGAACTATTCTTGTTAGCAAAATAATGAATACGAAATTAATTTTGGGTTAACGCACGAATACAATTCATTTCAGTGGAATGTCTATCCATCAACGCTAATTGTTGCGTAACAATTACTTGGAGGCGTCTGACGATGAATAATCCACAATCCAGTGATCCGACAATATCCATTTACATCTCACAGCTCTGTTTTTTTTAATTCTCATCTACAATTAGCAATTAATTACCTGTCATTATAATTACCTTGTCGTGTTCCGAATGTATCGCGGTAATGTAGGCGGGTTGATTCTGTTCATGCTTACAAGGCTTATGTGATCTCACGGCGGTTCATAAATATTAATTAACTATCAGTGGCACTAGTAATTATCTGCTTAACGAAAATGCTATAGAAATAGCTAATTTAGGGTCTCATAAATGTGGCACATAAAGTTACGGGCCTATGAGAGATACTTTAAAGCTTTTGTGTGATAACTCATTCAAAAACTCTACTGTGGGTTTGCACGGCTAGTGTTAAAACTATACTATTTTAACTATGGATAGGCTTCTGTATACAATACACAGAAATATCACTTCTGTATAACGAAAGTTGCAGTCAGAGTTTTAATGGATACGGATAATAAACTGTAAATTAATTAATGTTTAAGTTTATAGTAAAGCTTATTAAAAAGATAAATACATAGACTGAAATATAAGTAAGTTATACAATTATACATAGCCGGTGTAAGTAAATGGCAAACGCAATTCGAAAGTATTGAAAGCCTAGCTGTTTGAGGTCACATAGAAACAAATGTGATTTTATAAATAAGTGTTCTGTTTTTCCCATTTTGGCATTGAGTCCTAAAAATATATTTAGGTTAAGAGAGCTTGACCGATTACGTATCTAAGAGTTATCACAGTTTTCTAGGAACAGCTACATTTTTAGGATAGTTGTTGATTTTCGTTTTGTCTTTGGTTTCGAATGGGTTCATAGTTCTCAAAATAACCTTTTTTTAATTTGTTGTAACAGGTAAAAAATCTGCATATGACATTTGTGATATCAAACGGTTTATTTGGTCGTAGGAGTAAAAGGTCATTACTTCTGCTTACAGGACCTTAAAACGATTTAAAGCGTGGGTCTGCCATTGACAGTACTTTCGTCTGTCAAAGAGAACGATGTAACAATCACCTTCCTTGGAGAATGGCATATAGATAGCTGCCCACAATTTGTTGTCATTAGCGGGTCGTTGCTACCCTTATTATTGGAGTAATCGCCTTTTACAACACCCACGGGAAAGGTGTGACTATTCTTTACTAGGAACCACTGGAAAAGTTGGCGTGGGTTTCAAGATAATGGATATGATATAATTTGTGGAAGGTATCAATAAAATGGATCCGTCATGTTTATAATGAAGTAAAATTAGTGTGAATGCGACGACCCAGAGTCTCCTTATTTCATCCAATATAAAGGGATGGTATTGACGTACCTAAGAGAAGCTTTCAACTGTTAAGACAGGAATTTCCGAGAAGAAAGATAAAGCTAGCGAGGGAGAAAATCTCTGAAATTCTGTTACTTTTTATCTGAAATACTTTAGGTACGCGCGAACCTGTGCCCAAACACACTTGAAACGAAATTGGCGCGATTTTAGCTTCAGAAGTTGGTCCGCGTCAATACACCGGCGCCATGACGTTGGTGCTGAATTTGTTAAGAAAGTCGGAGTGCTCGAACATCAGCCGACGCAGTTCCACTCCAATACACTAATTTAATAACTCCAATATTATAAGTTCTTACACTTCGAACTTTCAAAAGCAAAAGGGTCAAAGCGAAGAAATGTTTTTAAAGGAAGATTTACCCAAGGTTCCCGAAATCAAATTATCTAATTTGTTGAGTAGTTACTTCAACTTACACTGTAGCAAAGGCCTCTAGTTAAACACATGGTTGTTTAGCACATACAACAACCTTTTGGACAATCTTATCAGATACCTATCGTGTTTTATTAACTAGTTTAAAAGCATTAATTGGCTATAGCGTAGTATGGACGTACAGTATAGGCACTTGAAACGCCCACTAATTGGTACGGTATTAGAAACCCAAGACTTATTTATGGAATATTCAATCGTAGAATCAATGGGGCGTAATTAGATATACCGAGACAGGAAATAAAAATATATTTTAGACTTTCTAAAGTAAGAACACTGAATGCTATAAGGGCCGAAACCTGTGGCGTGGCTATATTTATAATCGGGTGGTGCGCGGTGGGCCGTTGACGTCATCGCGAGGGTCGCGGGCGCTGAGGGCTCGGGAGGGGTGAAGGAGGGCGGGGGGAGCGGCGGCGCGCCCTCCGATACGCACTTTCAAATTCGCACCTCCATGAATGGAGGAATTAAATTATCCTTAGCCGCGCGCCGAATTTACACGGACCTGACTTGGAACGCCAAATGCCTTTTTAATATGTATTTGTTCTGCTGGTTTACGATTTCGTGTGTTTATTGCCGCCGTGACTCATTTTTATCCACCAGAGGTGCTACGTGTGTGAGGGCGATGGACACAAGCAGTAAACAGCTGTGAAACGAGATCAGCTCGAGCTGTTTAAAAGATTTATTACTCAGAAAGAGTACTTGAAACTGAACTACAAATTACTAATTTCCAAAGGTGAGGTGTTCTATTGTTAGAAGAACTTCACCTACAACGCTCTAACCATTATGGACGTTTTAGACGGAGTAATTACCTGAAGACGAAGCAGGAGAATCGTGGAAACCATTTACTTTGATGGGCACCGAAGTGACTCTGCTAAAAATAAACTGCTACATATTTAAAAAACCGGCGTTTAGTTTGAACTGTTCAACTTAAGCATCGAATTAAATCGCTTTGCGTAAACATCGACAAGCTTAGGAGACTTTATTTGTTGTTCATTACGATACGACAATTCTTCAGGCTACACACACGGTTTTATATGCATCGTGATAGACCCCGCTTTAGACGTTTATTTGAAATAAGATCCACCTACTCTTTGAGGTCGGTTAAAAAGGAGCGTCCTCTTCAGTTTGTTACGTTTTAATTTACCCTGATTTAGGTGGAATATCAAAGTATTTTTGTAGGACGTCACTTGGTGAGAAAGTGGAGCATCAAGAGTGTCCTCGAGGCCGGGCAGGCCGCACGGCCGCGCCGCCGCACCGCGCGTCGTCGGGCTCCTGCGGGCGGCCGTGGAAGGTGCGCGCTGCGGTGCGTGCGCTTCACTAAATTGGTCTGTTCCGTGTCCCCACAATAATTCCACTTGATGTGGGTTTCAATTCAATTATACGTATCACGCAACACGCTGCTTAACCAAGCTACGAATAAGAAACTACGCAAATAAATACAAAACTTTTATACTGAAATAAAAATGATCGTAAAAGTATTTTTGGACCGGCGCTTTTGTCACCTTAATACCGCATATGATGAGAAATAATTCCTTGGTTCATTGTAATATAATGAAATACATATAATATAATGTTAAGCTAAGAAGAGCAGTAACAAAGCCACGTACGTGACTGGTGTTACGACGGCTATATTTTCCTGCCAGCGTAACAAAATAAGCCGAGATGTACGGTATACTGCTCAGTAAGCTTGTATAAATCTGTGAAGTGATATAGCAACACTTTTTTTATTTTTGTAAATTATTTGAAGTCATGTTCTGTCTATTACGCATATGATTCAACTCTTCGGTGCTTGAGGGATTTCATTCCGCCTCTAAATGTCTTCCATACAAAGGTCGAGAAGAATCGATGCGTCCCATGAGCACCAACTTTTGAGATTACATTTCAGATATGATTCCGATTTTTATTATTATGGATCATGGACATGTAATTGTACCTAATACTGTTTCAATCATATAAAAATATGGTTCTTATAATGTAATTTTATTTCAAGTATTATCGCCGGCTGTTAATCTGATTGTGTTACAATTTCATTAACTTGAGTGAAGCAGCATACACATTTCATATATTAATTCGTTGGAAAACGGCTTTTATATACAGGATCTTATCAGCCAAAATTGCACTAAAAGCTGTGGATTAATTAAACTGTGATATGTATCTACTTTTATTGTCCTGTTAGTTGTTCTGGATTCGTTAGTTCATCTTGATTTGTGCCATTTGGGGTATAATTTTATAAGCTTTAGTTTCGTTTCACTATTTGTTTTTACTATAATACATTTCGGGAAAAATCTGTTAGTGAGAACATTAGTAATGGTTGAGAAGGGCAATAAGTGGCGACAGGTGTCATGTCAGACGTGGAGGCGGCAATCGTCACGTGTAAGATGATCGAGAAGCGATGAAGTTCGCAACAAGATTATTATAACACGAAGATCTCTTGCCACATCAGCATCAAACATTTTTACACGTTATTTGTACCAATCAAACTAATAGAAGGAAAAGCGAGTGAAGAAACTCTACAAATATTTTTAAGGCAGATTTTTGGATGTTACGTCACATTTGTTGTGTCTGTTATCCGGATGTTGTAAGGTTTTCGTGGGAGCTCAACGCTTACATTTAATAAGTGATTGACAGGTATTACGAAATATTTAGCGCAGTTTTATACTATTTTTGATAGTAATTGTTCGATTTTACACTGTAGGTACCAATTTTTAACTAATTTACTTTCTTCTTTCTTTCTTTTAGAAAATAGTTTCGAATATTTTTTTTGACCCCAAAACAAAAGGAAATTTTTCTACACTATTAATGTGACGTAATATCCAAAACATAGTCTTTAGATAAAGCTAGTAGTATGTGGTTGCTCGCTTCTCAGACTATAAGTATTCTCTCCTAAATTCAGTCGTAGATAAGGTTAGTATTCGGCCGGGTATTGCCCTCACGTATAGGTACATTATTTAAACTAGATATATATATACCGCCTCCACCATATTATGAATTATGAATATAGAAAGAATATGTTATTCTTCTGTTAAGCGTATGTATAGCGTCAGAGGAGAACACAATAAGTTGAGACATTGTGGATGTAAATGATATGACGAGCCACGCCAGCACCAATGTCTTCATTGTGCTGCCAACCTACTTGGCAGACCTTTACTTTATGCTAAACTCTCTGAAAGTAAAGCCATTTCAGCAACTTTTGTAGAAATGTTTTTAAACTGACCAAAGCTTGAACTGGAATTAACACTACTTTTCTTTGTGACACGTTTTCTTGACGACGAATGTAACGATGGGTTCGTGGAAACTGTCCATACGGTCGGGTCTAAGTTTTTCAAGACCCACCGTACAAATAAGAACAAGAAGCTCTCAGATCCGACTCTCGAGCTCATGAAGAAGAGGCGTGAGATGATTCTGCAGTCTTCAGACGATTTGTGCAGATACCGTCAGCTCAATAGACAGATTTCGAAGTCCTTAAAACGCGATCTTCGCCACTTTAATTCCGAAAGGGTTAAGGACGCGATAGAGCGGAATAAGGGCTCCAAAGTTTTTGCGAGGGATCTGTCTATTGGGCAGAGCCAACTCACGAAACTGAAGACCGACGATGGCAGAGTCATATCCGCTAAATCGGAGCTCCTGGGAGAGATCGAGGCATTCTATGGACAGTTATACACGTCTATCTCTAAACCCACGACAAATCTAGCGAATGATCCAAGAGCTAGATTGACCCGACACTATACCGAAGATATCCCGGACGTCAGCCTGTACGAGATTAGGATGGCTCTGAAACAACTTAAACACAATAAGGCGCCGGGTGAGGACGGAATTACGGCCGAACTTCTGAAGGCGGGTGGAAAACCGGTCCTTAAGGCCCTACAGAAGCTATTTAATTCCGTCATACTCGAGGGCAAAACGCCACAGGCATGGGGCAGAGGTGTGGTGGTACTTTTCTTTAAGAAGGGCGATAATGCCCTCCTTAAGAACTACAGGCCCATCTCACTTCTGAGCCATGTCTACAAGTTGTTTTCCAGAGTCATCACGAATCGTCTCGCACGCAGGTTCGACGACTTCCAGCCTCCTGAACAAGCCGGATTCCGAAAAGGCTTTAGCACCGTAGACCACATACATACGCTACGGCAGGTTATACAGAAGACTGAGGAGTATAACCTGCCTCTCTGCTTAGCGTTTGTGGACTACGAGAAAGCCTTCGATTCGATCGAGACTTGGGCTGTACTGCAGTCTCTCCAACGGTGCCAGATTGACTATCGGTACATCGAAGTGCTGAAATGTTTGTACAAAAACGCCACCATGTCAGTCCGACTCCAGGATCAGACCTCGAAACCTATCCTTTTACAGCGGGGTGTGAGGCAGGGAGACGTTATCTCTCCGAAACTGTTCACGGCCGCATTGGAGGATGTCTTCAAGGTTCTGGAATGGAGAGGGCGAGGCATCAATATCAACGGCGAGTACATCACTCACCTTCGGTTTGCCGACGACATAGTAGTCATGGCTGAGACTACGGAGGAGCTCAGTACAATGCTCGGTGATCTCAGTAGGGCTTCCGAAAGAGTGGGACTCAAAATGAACATGGACAAAACCAAAGTCATGGTAAACATCCATGTAAACTACTCAAAACAAAATAGGGCCCACCACGATTTATTCACAAAAACTGTTGGTATGTTACTTCAAACTTATTTATGGGTAAGTTCAACTGTTTTACCGTAAAACTGAGATGTTTAAGAGTTCTTGTCAATCTTTGAACAACATTTTTTAATTTCTACCCTCAAGTGGCGAGATTTAAACAAATTAAGTCAAAAACACCCTATGCAGAATTTGTTATACAGTTGTGTTCCGACTATCGTTACCGGCGTTTCTTGTTTTGTTTAACTGTTTTTTTTTTATTGAGTCATTAGTGCTAATTGTAATGCCACGTATTCGGAACCCTATGAGCATGGAAACTGCTTCAAGAGCAGTGGTATTGCTGCAAGAGGGGGAGTCTCAGCGAGCAGTAGCATTACGAATAGGAGT
Source organism: Mythimna separata (assembly GCA_030763345.1). Taxonomy (NCBI): domain Eukaryota; kingdom Metazoa; phylum Arthropoda; class Insecta; order Lepidoptera; family Noctuidae; genus Mythimna; species Mythimna separata. The sequence goes on along the minus strand of CM061181.1, from coordinate 10,329,503 downwards.
ATCGCGGCGAGCTATCAGGAATGTGTGAGAACGCTATCAAAAGACTGGCAGTGTTGCTAGAAGACCTGGATCAGGAAGAATACGATCCACAAGTATTCAAGAGGATCGATACCTTCGTTTATTTGCCCGCCGGGAGCGCACCGTTACTGCCCGTACTTTACAAAAACGACTGTGGCAAGCCACTGGTACGCGGGTAAGCGACCAAACGATCCGCAACAGACTCCATGAAGATGGACAACAATCCAGAATGCGTGTTGTTCGCATTAAACTTACGAGGGCTCATCGTGCAGCTCGTCTTAGGTTCGCACGTGAACATCAGGACTGGACTATGGACAATTGGAGGACTGTACTCTTCACAGATGAGAGTAAAGTTAAGTTTTATAGTGATGACAGACGCGTTCGAGTGTGGAGAAGAAAAGGCGAACGTTTTACCAACCCTTGTATCCACGAAACTAATCGGTTTGAGGGCCCCAGTGTTATGGTGTGGGGTGGAATAAGTTTAATGGGTAAAACAGAGCTAGAAATTTTAAACGAGGGTACCGTAACTGCTGCCAGCTACGTCGAGCGTGTAGTCCGACCTCATATCATTCCCTATGCACGAGTGGGCAACAATTTCATTCTAATGCAGGATAATGCTCGTGCGCATACGGCTCGCCTAACTCAGAGCACTCTATCTGAAGCCAATATCTCTGTGTTACCATGGCCAGCAATGAGCCCCGATCTCAATCCAATCGAACATTTATGGGACCAGTTGAAAAGAAAGTTAAAAGAAAATTTTAGTGAAGTGCACAGTCAACAGGAGCTCATAAACGCTTTAAAAATGTGCTGGGAGCAAATACCCCAGGAAAACATCACCCATTTGATTGAAAGTGTCCCAAACAGGCTCAGAGAGTGCATACGTAACCGAGGAGGACCCACCCGTTACTAAAAATACCCCTGTGTAACCAACCATATTAGTTTAGTAATAAAAATCGAAATTGTCAAAATTAGTTTTTTAAGGGTAAATTTTAGTTTTTCATTTTTATGAGTATTTTTAAGGAAATTAAAGTTTTCTTCATGTTTTGATTGGTTTAAACAATTAATAACCCTTTATCCTCAACATATCTACCCATAAAAAACAAATTTTTTGATCAGTTTTCATTTTCGATGATAAAAACCAAGTGGGCCCTATTTTGTTTTGACTAGTTTAGCTCCCACTCCTATCAAGATCGGAGACTCTACACTCGAAGTTGTGGACGACTACGTCTACCTGGGACAGACGGTCCAGTTGGGTAGATCTAACTTCGAGAAAGAGATCAATCGTCGAATCCGACTCGGCTGGGCAGCGTTCAGGAAGCTGCACGGTATCTTCTCGTCCAACCTACCGCAGTGTCTCAAGACAAAAGTCTATGACCAGTGTGTGTTGCCAGTGATGACATATGGCTCGGAAATGTGGTCGCTCACAATGGGCCTCATCAGAAGGCTTAAAGTCACCCAAAGAGCAATGGAAAGGGCTATGCTCGGAGTTTCCTTGCGCGATCACATCAGGAATGAAGAGATCCGCAAGAGAACTAAGGTTACCGACATAGCCCGAAGAATCGCCAAACTTAAGTGGCAGTGGGCAGGGCACATTGCTCGTAGAACAGATGGTCGATGGGGACGAAAGGTTCTAGAGTGGCGGCCACGTACCGGAAGACGCAGCGTCGGAAGGCCTCCCACAAGGTGGACCGACGACCTGGCGAGGGTCGCGGGAATCCGATGGATGCGAGACGCGCAGGACCGGTCGCTGTGGCGACGCTTGGGGGAGGCCTATGTCCAGCAGTGGACGTCTTTCGGCTGAGATGATGATGATGATGATGATGATGACGTTTTCTTATACGTAATAAGGTATGTCGTATATAACCTACTCAGTAGGTACATGAAATTCAATTACTAGACAATAGTTCTTACCACATATTTATAGCTCATCGTAAAATAAATTGTATCATTATAAACCCTCGCATTAATGTCAATCACTTGAAGTAGTTATTTAGTTTATAAGCACTCAATTTGTAATCTCAATCGACCTAGTTATCAAAGATTCCTGAATTGAATATCTCTTCGCGAACGACGCTAATAATTGAAAGGAAATCTGACATAACGATGACGGTAGGCAATCAATAAGTGATCTTTGTGGTTAGGCGTTTGACGTTATAGTGATCTATCATCGTGATACACAATTGCTGTATGTGGCTTCATTTCCCCTATCGGTGTTACGTAGTTTTTTAGGGTTCCGTACCTCAAAAGGAAAAAACGGAACCCTTATAGGATCACTTTGTTGTCCGTCTGTCCGTCCGTCTGTCAAGACCCTTTTTCTCAGGAACGGGTGAAGGTAACAAGTTGAAATTAAAACCATATATTGAAATCCGCGGTCCTTTGAAGTTGTGCAAAAATAAAACTTGTAAGTTGACGGGAAAAAAAGATACGCCCGTTTATGTTGCAAAAAACCTACATTTCGACACTGTCAAAGGAATCAAAACTCATAGGGTGCTTCCCGTTGACCTAGAATCTTGAAATTTGGCACGAAGCAAGGTATTATAGCACTAATATCGGGAAAAGTCTGAAAACTGAAAATTTTTAATTACGTCACAAGAAAAAAAATTGAAAAGTCTTCAAGACTCGATTCGAGAATTAAACTGTTTTTATAGGTAGGTTGGTACGAAACCCTCAGTGCGCGAGTCCGACTCGCACTTGCCCGGTTTTTTTTTTTATATTTAAAAAGTAACAAACTTGTGTTTGTAGCCGACTTAACTAAACAGTTGGTAGTAGGATACACATCAAACGTTGTCAATTGCATCGTTTAAATTATATAAAGCGCACGCGCAACAATGAGTTATGTGGGATAAGTACTGTAATTGCTGTTAATGTAATTGTGTGAGGTAACATGCCTCGGATTTGTCACCGCGGAAGTAATTAAAACGCACGTCACGGCGGACGCAACGAGGGAGTGAATTCGTCCGACATCTAAATAATATGTAAATAGAGATGTGAAGTGGCCGAGTCGTTGGCGTGCCGAGCGTAGAACATTGTGCCGCTAACCTAATTGGCGGTGATTCTTCGGGAAATGTAAATTTTATGACGATCATGTTCCCTCCTCATTCCCTCCACATTCTATTCAGTAAGGTCTCTATCTACACCGTAATTAATTGTTAAGTTTATCTCGGCGAAGGTTGGATTTGTCTGGGATGGGGATTGCCTTGCTTTTGTATACTTAATATTGGCCATGTTGATGTATGTGGGTGAGCCGTGTGATTGCGCGATGAGGTATGATCTGGATGAATGAGAGGTGGTGTAGTCTTTGTTCTCGCATATCATCTGTGTCGATCGGACGGGTTGAATGATTGGAGGTGTATGGGGTGAGATAGTTCGGGCGCGTGTGGGCGGTGGGCGCGTGCGGTGCCGCGGTGCGTCAGGTCGCTTTGTTTGCTGCTAGACCTCGCCACGCCAGCACACCGCCAAGCCACCGCTTTGAAGATGGTAGTTTCTTACTCTATGAATTGATATTAAGGGAATCTACGTCGTAGCTTTTGTCTTAGCAAAAAAAATAAAAAAGTAGTCAAAGTACTTAGTTTGATATAAAAAAAACTTTTTATAAAATATTATTTGTTCGGAACGAGTCCAACTCGCCCTTGGTCGGTTTTTATTTCAACTGATATTATTAGCTTATGAACTACTGCATGGATAAAATGATAGAAAAAACCTGATAATATTCATAGTTACTAGAGAATACATCGCAGATATACTCGTATATAAGTAGATACTAACATCCCCAAACGTTGGTTATAGGTAGCTAAAACTAATTTCCTTTGGAAAACCTTTGAGCGAAGATTTATATTTAGCAGGACGACGACGTTTGCGGATGTTTAAGATGTTTATTTATCGTCGGGCTTGGAAAACATATCTGTAGCCACAAGAACGATAAGCGAAATAGCCTGCGGTACCACGGATTGAATTATATAATAGTAGATTATGTGACTACAGGATAAAGCAGTGTCTTTAAGTCACGGACGGCATATTCAATTCCGAACAATACGAAGGTTGCTAAGTTTTAATCCTTAACGCAAGCGAGGCATTTATATAATTAACTCCCAAGCATTGCGAAGGAGCTAATATAGAAACCTGAGTGGAGTGAGGCATTGAAACCGCCCAGACAAATACACCATTTATGAGATAATAAGACAATTTACTAAAACAAATTACATTCAGAGACATATAAGTAAGTATTATTTTATAAGTTAATCTTAACATGTTTGATATTTAAAAAAAAAAATATTACACTAAGATTCAATAGCTTTAATTTTCTATAATATACTTAATTTTAAAGACTCATCAGAAACCACATTTTGTTTATTTAAACTTTATTTACAGTGGTGGTACATAGGCGGACTTAATGCAACAAGGCATTCTCTACCAGTCAACCTTTGGGTTAAAAAAAAACATGTGGTAGGTTAACACAATATACAAACGGTTAAAAATGGTCAATGTTGATCACTGTAGTTTGCAAATATTTCGGTTCAATTTGAATATTGAACCATTTGCAAGAAAAGCGAAGAGTCAGAGCTAAAAGGATTTACTGGCGAATTCACATTCCTCATACAAGCGCCACGTTTCGATACGTTTATTTTTTTCATCCAGCTCTGTTAGAAATTGACGGGTGGAATGTGTGGCTTTTATCTGTTGTTCACCTGCCACGGCGGTGGCAACCCTAGCCGAGCGGGATAGGGATGTGCAATATGTTGTGTTTGCGCACGGTTTCACAGCCACAAATCAAGTTGGAATGTTCCGGATTAAACGCTTACAGATTGCACTTTGTTGAGTTTGTGCACACCAGAGTATTTTATAATACAGTTATACAAATATATCGACCTATAGTTCTACTGAACTGTTTCTGTTGGTCAAATATCAAAATATTTAATGGAAAAACGTGTCTAAGCACCTCTTTAAGATTTAGTCTACTTGCGCCAAAGGTTGTGTTTGCAAACCAAAAGACGTATGTGTTTAGCTCTGTTGCTATCTTGTTCTGCTGTTCAACTACGCCCACTCTATTTTACTACGTTCTAGATTGAACAATAGTCTCTGAATCCCACCTTTGTAGTTCAATAAGTGCATTCACTAGAAGCACACTCACCTTTAGCTTACATACAGGGGTTAACAAGAGCGTGCACCTCTAGAATAACTGATTGTACTGGACTAAAGCAATTGTAGTACATTAACTAATTTGGCTTTCCAAAAATTTATGTGTAGACAAATTGAATCATTAGTGTAGTAAAATATATGAGACGCGCATGTATTCAAGTTTTGAAGCTAGCTGAGTCGAGGCTCCATTTCGTGGCTATTTAGGTATTATAATCGGGCATTGTTGGCACTCACATGCACATTGTGAGCTGCGCTTTGCATGTCAATGATCTCGGTGCGTTAGAGCACGAGGTTGTGCTTGCGAAACGTCTTGTCACATATTTTTATTAGCTTCACGCTTTTATACGGACGTAATAAGCATAGAATTGCGTCAGCTGGTTATCTAACAAACCATTGTTAGATGTTTGTTCGTAGGGAAAGAGACGGCTTAAATATGTGAAGACTGCATATGGGAAGAATTTAACGAGATTGCGTTGATAAAATGAATTCTCAGTCTTGGTTAGGCAACAGTTCAGATACAGAAGAAATTATTCGGAACTTTAATTTATTATTACAATATGTTTCACTCGTGATTTGAGCAAGTATGAAATATTTGTCAGACAGAGCAGTTGACGGTTTGCGGGACTTTACACTCTGTAGCGCATACCTCTAAATTTGTAATTTAATTCATCACCACTGCTCTCAGAACGATGAGGGAAAATATCTTGAGGAAACCGGCATTTCCAAGATATAAAAAAACAATCCAGATCTCAGCAAAGGGAACATTATGAGGCTGATTATGTTATGCTATAAAGTATATTCTGTACCAGTTATGTCATTTATGCACGTAGCTTTAGGCATATGAGTCGCTCTGAGGCCACACAAACGCATAAAGGCTCTAATTAATGTTACAGTAATGAGAGAACTTTACCTGTTTCAACAACATAAAATAATTATAGTTACTAAAATTATTATTCTAAGAATCTTTGTCTACAAACACTACGTTTCGGTAATCATTTTGAGGTTTTACGATTAATAAACGGATAAAAAGAATTATAATTAAGTAGTCTTCCTCGAAAAAGACCTCAAGGAGGCACAACAAAGCCATTTCGTTGATTTTATTACCTCCAGCCCAGTGCACGCCCGCCCTTGGACACTCGAGAATAAAATGTCCAAATAGATAATAAAATATGCTTTATGTGACCACAGAAAACACAAAAAATGCATTGTCTTTATTTACTGTAGACGTTTCAATATGAAAATTTATGAGTTCAACTTAGATTCTCGAAAAGGTATATTAATTTGTAAAACTTAAAGTTCATAAATTAATATGTGGTAAAGGTTGTATTTTGCCCAGGGTTTTGCCTACGTTAGACGTTATATTAATATTCATTTCGGTTATTTTTAGACTTGGTACTTACGCTTTGTACTTACTGCTCGACTTAGTCTTGTTTCTGTAAAAACTAATATAATTGCGTTATCAACGTCACTCCAAAAGCTTCAGTTTTACCTAATCCGAAAAAAAAAGAAAAAACTTTTAATTTTAAGAGATGAGCTAAATATGGTATTATACTAATAAAAATATAAATATGGTATTATACTTATTATCTAAGTAAATAAGTCAAATTGGTGGGTATTCTTATTTTACAAAACTCATTTTATTATATAATCTTTAAAATGAGTAATTGCCAAAGCAATGCCGACTGCCGACTTTCATAAATTCGACGAATAGTTTTATCAAAGTATGACCTTCGTCTACGTTCGGTATCTGATTAATTACTTTGAGATGGAAATCCATAATAAAGCCCAAAAAAGGCGTCTATTATTCACAATTAACAAGGTTTTAAAAGTCTTAAAATTCAGTTGAATGAATAATGAATATCGTGCGATTACAGCCTACAAAAAACTGACAAAAAAAAATAGAAAGATAAGAGCCAATTAAGCAGATTCTAGTCAAATCAAAATAATCTTAATAATAATAGTAGCCGCTCTGCGCAATGACGAGACGTCTGTGTCCTTTGACCTCCGGTTAGTTTATGTGGAATAAATGATCTTGTCGTTTAAGAATATCGTCTTGGCCTTATTTTCTGATGTCTAAAAGTAAATACGGGTAACATTTTCTGTTAATTAATAAATTATTATCTTTTTTGAATGAATCTGATTTACAAGATTATAATTGACGTATATTAACTAAGATTGAGAGTTAATAAGTCTAATTTTTTAAAGCATTAATGTTAAGAAAATTACTTTGCTATAGATTATTATCAAAATGAAAAAATAATGAAATATATTAACAATATGGTAACACAGAGCGAGACTATTGTACTCCATGTGAGTTCGTGCACGGAATATTAATATGTAATACGAATTTAATATAAAATCGATTAAATTAGAAGGGTTATTTCTGGCGTGGCGGCTCGTGCGGCCGAGCGGCTCACGACTTTGTAGTGTTCGTCAAACACTGCGTCGTTACTATCAAATAACTTTGCCGCTTCGCTGTTCACGGGTACATTATACACCGGAGCCACTTCAGCACCCTCATAAAGCCTAATTTTCGGGATCGCTGCGACTATTACGTAACGGTGCGTATCACTAGAATTAGTTTAACAGTAATGCCGGCGATAGACCCACGGCGAACATACACTGACATTGTGTTAGCTCTCTATTCAGGAGCCAGAAATGTGGACTGATTTACATAATGTTGGTTCATTCACTTTCATATTCAAGTTATGTTCCGATCGCACGCGGGACAAATACAGACAAGATACTAGTATCTGAAATGTTATAAAAACAGCTCAGTTTATTCATCAATTTTGATGTTACTTGAGTAGAGGTACTTAAAACATAGTCCTCTGTTAGAGATATTTTTTGGTAAATTATTACGAAAGACTTAAAGGAGGTGCTTCAACTTAGTATGAAAATGTAATACTAAAACCAATTCACTTTACAGACATTGTCTAACCTTTACCTTTTCTAGTTATCAAGAGAAGATGGCTCCAGGGCTGTATATCTTCATCCATCTCACACGAGATCGACTGTGACAGACAAGCGAGTGATCTACCTAAAAGGACCTCATTTTCGGTTGGAAACGATACACTTTAACCTAACTGGGTAGACATGAATATTTAATAACGAGTAGCGGCTCCAAGGCTAAAGTAAATCTAAATAGAATTTCATTTTAATAGAATTGAAACGTCTTTTAATCAAGGTATTTTGATTCAGAAAGTTAAGTGGGCAATGCACTAGGGATATGCGTTCCTAGCAGTGTTTTTTAATGCGAAATTATCTTAGATTCAACCCACGCGTGTGGATACATAGGTATCTATTCCGGTCCCTACGGACGGACGGACAATTCTCCTAATTATAACCTATATTCCCTGCACATGTATTGTCACGCGATGTGTCATTGTCAAACGGGTGGTTTGAACTTTCACTATAATATAGCTTATTTTGAACAACACTTAATAAATTGATATACCTATTTATAAGCTGACAGTCTGGTGAAAACTTTGTGGTGGTGGGTCCTTTGCTAGGTAGAGTGACTATATGTTCTAAGCACAGGGAGCATGTTAGCAGCCTAGCAATATGCTAGAAAGTAATCATTTCAAAGGCTTTATTAAATCCAATAGTGGCACAAGAGCAATTGGACGATTAGCCAAATAGTAACCTGATACTTGCATAGATGTCTGCCCGACTGCCAGGCCTGCGGGATAGTTCGAAAAAGTCACTACGATCTTCGAACGAGGCAACTGAAGGAACATGGGGTTTATTAGGTGGGATATCATCATCTAATGACTTCTCCTTCTCTTTCCGTTGGAAGATATATTTTATGGCATTTCAGCCAAAAAGAAAATACCTCTATCATTCTGTAAGAACTTTCTACAACGAATTAGAGAAATAAAAAAGATAAATGAAAAAACAACTTTACCAAATCCGTTCTCAAATATCTAATCATCATCTACCTAGCCTTTTCCCAACTATATTGGGGTCGGCTTCCAGTCAAGCCGGATTTAGCTGAATACCAGTATTTTTACGCGGAGCGGCTGCCTACCAGACCTCCACAACCCATTAACTGGGGTAACACGGTACTTTGTGGCGAGACTGGAGTCAGATTTACTGGCTTCTGACTATCCGTAACAACTGCCAAAGATCTCCAAATGACAGCCGGGACCAACGGCTTAACGTGCTTTCCGAGGCACGGAGGAAACTCGTTATGTTAAGATACCATACCCATCCACAGACCAACCTAGGCAAGCGTTGCTTAACCTTGAAGATCGACCTGTGCGGCTGTTATTATTTAGCCACGAGCTCCTCAAATTCGTTTTCAAATAATGACGTGAGTAAAATAGGGATATTTTTTATAAAAATCTAGGGTCCAGAACCATGTACTGGATCCATAGTATTCGTTTGCGCTTCGATGTATTCTCAAAACGGGGGAGTCAGTCGGAGTACAGGATCAGTCGATATGGCAAAACTTTAGACTGTAATGATGATGATTCAAACTGAAATCGGGTTGTGCCGGATTGACGACCCGTTGGACAACGACAGCAAAACATATATATCATCAATCGACTATAGCATCAATAGTTGATTGATCGATAATATTCGTTTTTATTTTCAAATGAAAAATAAAAACCTAAATCGCAAAAAATCTGATACAAAAACAATATGTAGCAATACCTTTTATTTGATCATTCCAATTTTACTTTTATAGACCCTAATAGGTAGCCAATTCGTGTAAGAGGCTGAATATTAAAGAGCACGTATTTATAATACTTAACAATGGATAAGGATAGAGTCCTTGAGATGTGGTGTCTCAGAAGCCTTTGTCGAATGCGGCTCAAGGCTGGGGAACAATAGCTGCGTAAAGCTTAGGACGCTTGCCTTTGGCTAAGCCGCTCCTCTCACGGAATCTTGTTAAACTTGTAGTTAAATTGGATTTCTATTTCCACGAACTGAGAAAGTATTCGTACATTGTGAGGATTTACCATAAAGCACTTTTGGTTTTCTATTTTGAGCGAGAGGAATGGCACTTTCACTCAGCTTGTAGCGAACAATGAAGCAAGTGCCTCCACAACTTTATACGTATTGTAATATGTTATAAACTTATCTTACTTACTTGAATGAACAATATACAGAACTAGCTAACTATGTAGTTCTTTGATACTCATATATGTTCTTACTTAGACAGAATACATTATATTTTATTAGGTACCTAAAGAATAATATTTACAAGTACTAGCTAAGTAGTAAGTATGATAATAATCCCAGAATGCAGTAAAAAACTTTTACCCTCGCATAATTGGGGGTAATATGCATAATACTTTAATCATTTTAATAAGAGTCAATTAATTAAAATATGAGATCGTAAACTCTAATTTGAATTTTGAAATAAAAAACAAAAGCTTCTATATTTATTTTTAAAATGGTTTTGCCTACAGTATCTTAAGAAAATTGTGGTAGATTATACACGAAAAAAGTACTATTTTCATAAATGACAGAACCGAAACTAATGCCGTTGGACACGCACTTCATATGTGTTTATGTACATTATTTAGTTAGTGACGTGTTTTATGGTAAAGAATTAGCAACGAGCATGTCACCTCAACCTAAATAAAGAAGCGTAATAACCGTGATTGCTGTAATTTTCCTAATAATATTAGTTTGGAACTAACTTTCCGAGAGACCATTTGATTTCTTTTTTCCGTGACTTGCTGACGTATCATCCGGGATCAAATCGTAACGAATATATTTCCAGCATTCGGCAAATTCGTTCCCTTTTGGATGAATCAGCAAATAAATCTGAACATGATATGTGATATACTTGTACAAATAGGTACATGGGCCCGCTTTTGTAAAAACATCTCCCCCGTAGTAAATATGGTAGGTATTTATATCCGCAATGTTTCACTTATATGTCTTTTTGTGAATGGAAAGGTCGCGACTAAATTAAGCTTCAGTTAAAATAGAAAGGTAAAAAAGTATTCATTTTCTATATAAGTACAGCGGGCTTTTAGCGGGAGTGCTCTTTCTTTAAAATAATGAAATTGAAGCTTGAATAAATCAAATGATGGAATTCAGTTTCTCGCGAAAAAATATTGATTTAATTTTCCTTTGATTATGGTCACAACGAAGGTCTCTCAGTTCAGTCAGTATTTATAGTATGTGCGTTTTTATATTGTTTATTTGATGCAAAAAATACTAGGAGTGGGCTAAGATATTTTAAGGGTTGTATTTTTAAGCGACGTATAGATTACTATTACAATCATCGTAATTAAAAAAATTACACAATTGTAAACTTATTTTTAAAATCATGACGATTGCTTTGATTGTCATTGTTTATCATTGTCATTGTCATGGTCATTGTTTTACCAAATGAGTGATCATATATTATTATACATAGAACGGAATAAGGAAAAAGAGTGACAACTCTTCGTGTCTAAAGTTATCCTTGAGGTTGAATACAGTAAATCAAAATGAATAACCTTATGAACGTTGAACAGCATGGTTTTTGAGGTCCCGCAGGGGAGTATACTCAACCGCATCTTTCCTGATGTAGATAGGTACATAAATGACCTATATAACATGAGGATCAGTGGCGGTCGGATTATCTTCTATGAGGCCGACACCACTGTTGTTTTTTCGAGGGTTACACGGGCCTCTGTATGGCCCTTACGAGGGATATTGTACTGAAGTAACTAGCTGGCCATATAATATAATTTTGTAACCCTTAAAATCCCGAAAACAGCCTTAGTTGGTTTCGGACCAGGACACATGGCTGTGCCAATTCGCAGGATCGGGTTTACAGTTACCAGAAAATTGAAGTTCGATCGACAAAGTACTATAACTAAGGACTAATAGTGGACTAAAGACTGAAAGTGATTATTCCTAGAGTTAGAAAACGAATACGTTATAATATATAAATCTTTTTTTAAATCATTTAATTTTTGTTTTACTCTATTTACTGTTTTTATTGTTGTGTTGTGTCTTCTGTACTTGTTTCTCTGTTTAAATGGTGTAATTGGCTTCGGCCGTTCTGTTTAAATTAAATAAATAAATAAAATATATAGAATAGAATAAACTTTATTGTACACCAAACTAATAACAATTACTTATTTGGGTTTTAAAAACTTAGCACTACGTAATGACAGCGCAGCTACTAAATAAAGTGTACGTGGCCCTGTCACAATCTGTGATCTATGGGGAGAAACCATTAAAATGTTTAGACTTGGAGAGTGCTCAGAGGTCACTACTTAATCTTTTGCCCACCACGATAAAAATGCAAAAGCATATTCTCAGCGCCAAGCTACGATTTCTTCCTTCAATCTGTCATGTCTTCGTGACCGTGGCGTGCATGACACATTTTCTTTTTTCATGTATGAATGAGTCTGACGGTCAAAAGGTTAAAGGATTTGAATTTCTAACTCGTTTCTTAAACGTTTTAAAGCCGTCTACTAACAGTTAGATAAAATTAGACAATAGAAACATAACCTGAAAAACACATGCGACCCTGTCCTACAAATAGTCAATTCTAACAAAAGACACTAAGATATCGTGGCTTGTTGCTAGACGTCACAATCAACCTACATATACAACAAACTTAACGCTCCACTAAACATAATCTCTTGTTTATTCACGATTGTAAAAAACCCTTATAGATTGGCTGAAACCTCCATCGTATGAAGAAATAGAATCTATCTTAGTAAAACTAAGCTAGACACAATTAGGGCAAGGGTATCTTAACATACACTCAGAATTATGTATACACTTTACGGATAACATACAATCACACTCATTTACACATTTCTCGCAATGCACCGTCACAAACCTACATACGAGTACATGTCCGTTCACATCAAATGCTGTTAATTCTTTCAAAATTTCGAATGGCTTTTCTTAAAATATTTTCTTACTTACTTAAGTAAGTACCTTTTTAAATTAAAGATATATTACAAAAGTATACACTATGAAAAGCAGCGAAGTACTACTTAACGGGGTGACCAAAACTTTGTAATGCAGTTTAATGTATTACAGAATTTTAAACATATTTTAGAGTTTTTGAATTGCATGTTGAAAAAGGTATTTCTTTCTTAAGTTTAAAATTTTCATAATGAATGATTTTTGAAGAAAAAACAGTATTATATAATTTTTTGAATATCTTTGTGTTATTTACACGGATAGTGTCGAATATTTATTAAAAAAAGACGTTAAATACTCTCGATTTGATTCTCTGATGGCCGAATCAAAAACTGCTTACAAAACCTATTTCGGTTTGCAGCTGTTAAGTAATTCTTCTGACACCTCGGCATGTCTATTAGAATAAGATGAAGTCCACTGAAGGCGTCCAACTAGGGCTTGTTGTTCAAGGAGGTGTTAGAACTTAGTAGATTAACTTGGGCCCCTGTGAGCTCTGGGCATTTGCAGATTCTCCTGGGTGGCTCAGTAACTTTGAGCCACTCTATCACTGAATTAATTTGGGTAAGTTTATTTACAACTAGCTGTTGCCCGCGACTTCGTCCGCGTTAAGTTCGTAAAACTGCACAAAAGTAATCTAAGTATCTAATCCTATACTTCCGAAAAGATCTGATTAATTAATTTTACATAAAACTGTTTAAGTTAAAACTCCAATTAGTACTTTTTTAGTTGGGAAATCATCTAATGACTTTTGCTCTTGTGTGAAGCGGAAGTGCGTGTCAGATTATTACTGCCTAAGACTCACTTCTATATTCCTTCCTTGCCTTACGTTCCAGGGTCTCCCTTTCAGAAGCGAAACCATAGCCCCAGTAGGTTTCTTGTTTAGGTTTTTTTATTCAGATGGGTAATCATCAGAATGACTTCTCCCGCTCTTAAATGGAGCGGGAGGGCTTGTCAGACTTTTACTGACTAAACGCCACCCCCGTTCCTGTGTTGCCTTCAATTTTGGGACACCGAGCTTATCTTTCGGAATACAGATCCACGTGCTCAGAAGCTTCGGCCCTGCTGCGCCCTACAGTTTGCTGACATCTCCTTGAGGCGCTCGTGGAACAGTTGACGACTTGACTCGGTCCGGGTTATTACCGAACTGCTGGACGGCAAGCTACCCAGTGTTCGCCGTCCGCAAGCTTGCGCCTACGGTGGTCGGAAATCGTTCTCGTGATCCTGACGGCGGGGGCGTGAGGGTCGTTCCCTTTCGCGCTCGCGGCCGGCCGCCTCCTTGGCTAGCATTACTGCTTCGCAGAAGAAGGCGACCGCAATACCTCTACCGTGTGCTCCACCGTGTCCTCCGGGCGGTCCAGACAGTGCGCCCAAGTCTGGCTGGGGCGCCATTTACCCCTGAATCCGATGCAGGAGCCTCCCGAACTTACCGTGTCTGGTGAGGACCTGCGGCATTCGGAACGTGAGGACCTCTTTCCAACTACTTCTCATAGAGGGAACTTACCGCCGCAATGACGGCGTGCCCAGGTTTCTTGTTTAGGTGGAAAATCATCAGAATGACTTCTCAGAGGGTGAGTTAGACTTTTACTGAATAAACCTCACCCCGTTCCTTCTTTGCCTTCGTTCCAGGGTTCCGGGTTTTCCTTTCGGAAGCTCACCCATGGCCCCAGAGGCTTCGAACCTGCTGGGCACCTACAGTTTGCTGACATCTCTTTGAAGCACGCGTGGAACAATACCCACGGTTGACCGTCTGGATCATTACCGGACAGCCAGATGGTAAACTACCCATTGCTCGCCATTCGCAAGCCACTCCTACGGTGGCTCTAAATCGGGGTCGGAATCCCAGCGACTGGGGCGTGAGGAGACTATTTGCCACTACTCCTCGCTCTGGATCATGGCCTGTACCAGTGCCCAGCGCGAGAGGTTGCTGTCACCGATCGTCCCCACAAGGACACGGTGGTGCTCCGCCTAAGCGTGGCCCACCAGTGCTTTATGATCTAACGTGTCCTCCGGGCGATCCACCCAATGGTAACACCCGGGTTTTTCTTCCGCACGACGTCAATTGCCTTAAAAACATCAACGAAGCACAGAGCCGCAGAGTTCACGTTCTAAATAGTTAATTGCCTACTCTATGGGTAAAGTCGTTAGTTCACTTCATATTGCGATAAAACAAAAATGAAAATGATTTGTTCTTCAAAAAACCAAATTAGGGCCGATAATCGCCTTTAGTATTTGCCTCTTTTTTTGTTGGGTAACCACCAAATACCTTCTCCCACTCTAGGTGGACCGAGAGAGAGTATCAGACTTTTACCAACTAAATTCCACAGTGTTCTTTTAGTTGCAATTTACATTCTAGGGCGACTAATATTGGCACACCATGATTATTACTATGATAAATTCACTCTAAGCGCAAGCGCTTTACGCAGGTCCTAACCGAACATGAGTGTTTCGGGAGGTAGATGTTTTGGATTCGGCGGGAAGACACGGTGGACCTTACGATCGAAGTTACCCCGCTAGGGCGGATTACCGCCGTACTGTTTGCGGGTCAAAATCAGAATCCTCCTACCCTAGTTCAGATCATGGTATGAGCTGGGAGGAGGAATGGAAAGCAGTCACCTCCTAGAGTGAAGCAACGTGGCTGAAACCGTGCGAAACAGGACATCCTTAGACCCCTCCCATCGCCACTTGGACACTTCCCAGGTGTCATATGTATAGGGCGTTTACCGATCACCATCATTTTTTTGTGTTTATATTACCTGTTTATTCAGGCAGGAATTTTCTGGTGCGGTATTTGACTGACACCCTAATACACCAAATAAATGTTTTTCTTTAGTGAGAATAATAAACGAATTCTTGTGTGCGAGTATTTTCACCTAGTCGACTTCACATGCTGATGATCGAACGCAGTCTGTAAACTCTCGATTTTTACGGGTAGAGCATGCAGAGCAGTAAAAAATACCCACTTTGTTCCTTTAGAATACGAACAATTTTCCAGCTATCGAAGCCCGTTAGTGCCGTTCTCTTATGCGTATCTCTTTTAGGTGCGCGTAGCACATAACGCAACGTCACTAAGACCAGTCTTTATTCAACAGCGAAATGCCAATAGTGCACCGTCCAAAACTCTGCGCTAACGGTATCACGGAATCGCCCTGCGACTCGTAATGCCAAGGGCATCATCTTTGCACTTTCTGCTACCTTCTTCGCTTCATTTGCGGAAGGAAGTGATGACTGCTTTCCATACCTTCTCTCTCTGTACCAGGACCGGACGTGAGAGGTCGTTACTGTTGATCACCTCCACCCGGAGTCCTGGAATGCAAGGCGAAGAAGGAACATACAAAGGTGTGGGTTTTGGTCAGTGAAAGTCTGACATCCCCTCGTGCTCCTTCCTAGAGTGGAAGAAATCACCTAAAATATAAATCGCCTTTAGTTAAAAAAAATTAAATGGATGTTTGTATTTTGAAAGGAAATCGTTTGTCTTAGTATGGTCATGTGAAGAGAAGGGATTAAAAGCACGTTACCAAAAGAGTTCTGAATTTACATGTGGATGAATGGAGAAGGAGAGGAAGGCCAAAGAAAAGATGGATGGATTGTGTAAGGACTGATATGAAAGAAAAGGGCAGATGATAGTGTGACGGACGACAGGGCAGAATGGAAGAAGAAAACGTGTTGCGCCGACCCCAAGTAATACGGGATAAGAGCAGGAAGAAGAAGAAGGATGTCATTGTTTGTATTTTGAAAACGGGGTGCAACTCCGCAGTTGTAAAATTTGTCACCATGGTTTTTTTTTGGTTAAACAATAATAATAATATTTTTAGATAATATTTTTGTTAAAAAAATTGTGAGAATGCAAAAATATGTGAAAAAAAATTATACAAAAATTAAAAAAATCTAAAACACCTCCTGGGATTCGAACCACCACCGTGTTACGTCCCAGTCTAGTCATTAATCAATCACGCTGCAGTGTTCGATGAAAACCAAGCAAAATAGACGTTCTCATATAAATGTCATAAATGACTGCCCCGCTCTTCGTCGATGATAGCGTGATGATTTTCATTTCAGTAGATAAATTTGCAGATAAATGGACTAATGTAACATTGTAGTATGTGAATTTCGTGGACGTTTGGATTTTATAACGCGTTTTCATTAGTTTTTACAAAATATTTGGGAAAAATCAAATAGGAATGTTGATTTTTTTATGAAAAAATGGTAAAAGCATTTTTTTTTCCAAAAACAATAAGATAAAACATTGACAGAAATATAAATTGTAGGTGGGATTCGAACTCGGGGCAACTCGTTCAAAACCGACAAAATGCAATATTGCTCACCCCCCATAGCAAATAGCGTGATAAAATATAGCCTAAAGCAAAAAGGGTCCTATAAGGATTATGTATGCAAAATTTGAACAGGATCGGTTCAGTAGTTTTGGCGCCATTTGCGGCAAACGATGCACAATTTTACTGTTTTATTATATGTAATAGATATTACTATTCTTGTGAGTTGCTAATCTTAGATCTATTTGAAAGATCAGTTACATAGTGGCCATTTTAAAATGGGAGACCATTATTTAAGAGAGGACAGGACATTTTGAGTTGCGGGATTATTCGAAACTGTTGCCGGATCCCTAGAATGCTAAAGCACCTGCAGTTGGCACCACTGGTGGGTTTTAGTCAGTAGGTAAATGCTCGTCACTCTCCCTTGCCCTATCAAAGCGGGAGAGGTTATTTGATAATTACCCAAAAAAGGTTTTCACCGTATGATCTATCGTGTACTGCGGGAAATCAGTCCAATGATGGCCCGTGCGTATTATCCCACGCATCGAATGCAAAATAGTTACCTCCCGAAATACCCATACCCGGTAAAGATTTGCGTTAGGCGGAAAATGAGGACGCCGTGCTGTCTCTGTGGCAGCTCCTCAACTTAGTAATCGACTTCACTAAAACATATTCAAGCTCTGGTGGGCCCCTGGCATCTTTTGTAGGTGAATGATGTTGTCTTAAAGGTGAGATATGCAGTCGAGCTACATATCAGCTTGACTGCATTAGTGAATAATAGTTCTTTAGTCTGCAGGCCTAATAGTTAGCAGAAGAAAAATTGAATATGTGCAATGCCGGTTTAGTAACAGCAAGTCAGCCACAATAAATTATCAGGGTCATAAACCTTTAGCAACTGAAGCATTACAGAAAACTGATGAGAAAAGAGGTATAGAATACTCTCTTGCTCTCAAGAAGGAACAGCATGACGAAATCCTGTCAGAAGGAGAACCACCCGACCTAGTAATCCAGGGCAGACTGTCCTGGTGCCATAAAATTGATAGAGCTGACTCCACATAAAGTGCGGGACAGCAAGGAAGATGAAGAAAAAGTCAGCTGGTTCCTATATTTATGTTAGAAAAGACACAAGACACTTCTTGTTTATTTAAGCGAAAGTGATGGCTTTTTACAAGGGTTAGCAAGTTGTTCAACTTTGCTTAATTTAAGTTGTAGACTTTGTGAAAGCCATTTTATTATTCCAATTAAACCTACTTTATTATCAAACCTTTCTCTCAAAGTGATAAAAATAACCTGTGTCTTTGTGAACACTTAATTTCATTTAAATCCAATTCAACTTTATGTGCCAAAGATTTATAATGCGAAGTGGAATAGAATAGTAAAACATATATTTGAAATTCTCTAAGCCTACGTAAAAAATTAAACTAAAAAATCTGGTATTACATAAAGTGTGCAATGAAACCTATTAAAAAATCTGATTGGAAAAACTACTGAACGTAAAAAGTACTGCTGAACTTAGAAATAATAACTTTCATAACGAAGACGTAATTTTTCCTCATCGTGCTTTTCTCTCACTTAGATTTTAAATGTCAGTACGGCACTTACATTTAAAATGAAAGTGAGAGAAAAGTGCACTCTCTTCCCGCAAATCTTAATTAATATTTCAATTTGAGGTGTAGTGGATAGCTGGCTAAATTAATGTATTCTGCCCATCTTCTAAGTAAAGCAAGCCATTAAGACAGTTATAGGCACAACGGGACGCGTGCCGCGGTAGCTAGCCGACTGCTCTCTAGTACTCTCACTTTAGTCGCTTGGGACGAGTTTGTTACAGAAACTGTATTAGACGTCTTGCTCACTAAGCCACGACAACTAGTTGGCGAGGGCGCGGCGCGCGGTTTGAACAGCGCGCTCCACAGCGTATAGCTTTTCAATTAATTTTAACTATGAACGCTTCTACCTAGTACAGCTATTATAATATTAACGCTGAACGAGCCTGAATTGATTACAATCTTGGTATTTCAGCAACTGTTGTCTAATGCCGCAGCTCCCGCGAGTTCCATACACACGTTATTTGCATCTCATTTTAACAATCCGATACTTCTCAGAATAAGCACGCATTGAAGGTTTTAATAAGCCCTTAAAATTCAGTGTTTCAGCTTGTTTCGGGTTTGTCTACGCGGTGCTAATATTCATATTACGATGGTAATTCAAACTTTGTTTTATATTCTATAGTAAAATAAGTTACTAATTTCTGTGAATCATAATGAAATAGCTTTTTTATTCAGGGAATAGGTGCTAAAGCTCGTCACGTCATTTATATTTGGATGGTTTAAAAATATCGGTGAATATTCCATTTCGGTTTTTGGTGTTATATTGAGGACAGTAACGGTGTTGTATTGAATAAAGTTGCAAAGTATTACGGATACATGAAACAAGTATCTTCGAACTCAAGACTTTGTCTCTATTATAAGCCGGTATGGAGCATCAGTAGAATATGCAATTGTGCATAATGCATAATAAAGTAGTAGGTACTCAAAATGTGAAGAAAAAGGAACAAAAACTTCATGTTGAAATTCATCTTCAAACTAGTAGACAAACAAAAGTGCAGATTGGATGTAAAAAACTTCGTCTGCAGTCACTCTCAACTCTCAACATCCGAATAGCGTCGGCAGCGATTAGCGGTAGTTTTTCACCAAGTAGTTTTCTTTAAACTCCTGATCTATTTCTGGATTCTATGTTTCAACACAATGAAGGGCTAAAAGGAGTTGTTCGTGCCTGCTATTCAATCAAACGTACAACGAAGGAGGTATGTTGTAGAGCTTTTTCCCTATGCAAAAACTTCACCGTAATGAAATTCTGATAAATTCCATTACATTTCAGTATTCGAGCTTTGTAGAGCTTTTACTTGTCGGGTAGCGCGTTGCCTTCACTTCAATTTTTAGAAGTATATCATTCCTTTTTTCTTTCAACCCCCTTTAATTGAGAGTTGGAAACTAAATTCCTTTCAAAAACGGTACATTTATAACAAGTCAATTTTTTGTTTTGTTTGGCTCTTCAACAGGGAGTACACTATCACATGTATAAGAAAAAGTTCAATATTCAGCTTTACTTGTACTATTTTTGTTGTCTAATTTGTACTGCAACATTTTAAAATAAGACTGACAAGATTTAATTCAGACGAATGCCAGAGGTAAATGTCTATACATAGCATGTCAAGCCAAAAAAACCTCACTTACTAAATGTCAGCTTCAAACATTTAACAAAAAAAAAACCGTTTCGAGAACGTCCCACATACGACACAAACCCTTCTTCACTTGATAGAAAAAACAAACACGGGTAGCAGATGTAAATTCTTGTTTGGACGAAAGGGAAAACATCCTTGGGAATTCGCTGTTGTGTTAAATTAGATAAACGGTGACTGTACGAGCACGCTCGGAGACAAGGTTCCAGCCATTTTAAACAAACCCTTCATTTAGAACACAACTCCTTACAATCCACTTTTGAAATGATGCCAAGTATTGCCTGACTTTAGGTATCCATTCAAATGAAGTTATTTTTCAAGTAGTGCTCCTCAAAATGTTACTAAGTCAACCTGGAGTTTCCTCTCTCGAACGAAGTTACCGTCCCCTGGGGAATAAGGTGCCATCAAGATTTTAATGGAATGTAATCATCTAAACTTGGAAAATGAATATATTACTTTTTATAACTTGAACAAATAAATTAAAGAATGTTTCAAGTTTTATTTTTTGTATTAGTAAGAAAACCGCGCAAAATGTAATTGCTTTTATGTGGTCGGTAAGTGGATAAAATTAATACGCTTTCTTATCTTTTGTTAAATAAACAAATTAGGACTTCATATCTAAAGGTAAAATGTATTCTTTAAACGTGCTTCATCTCTAAAAATACACGCAGACTCGAGACACATACTCGTATATCTATAATTTACAAAGAAGAAGTTGTATCGTGTGGGAATCAAACCCGTGACACGTAGCGTTGCAGTCAATAGGTAAACCACTGTGCCAAATTTCCGGTGAATTGAATAGATTTGTGGAAACGTGTGAAACGTGGACTTCTGTAATTTCTTACAAATGTGAAGAAAAGCAGAAAAATCTGCGGAAAACTTGTTATTGGCTTCGTCGGCAGCCTAAAGGTCGACTAAGGACATTGACCTTTTTTAAAAAATGAAGAGCCGCAGGACTACTTGCGCAGGCCCTAAATGAACTAATTACGCCGCGATTCTTTCTTCATTTTCTAATAAAAGTTAATTTAAGATTAGCAAACCTACTTTTATTATGTTGTAGAAAAGTTATAAAGTTATACAAGGTGTTACAGAAATGGGTAGTTGAGATTTATATACTGATTCTGCCTAAGGAAAGTGGCCACTCTTTCTAGGAATTCATAGTAAAATCCCAGAAACAAACTATTTTACTTTCCGTTCTAAGTTATCATCAACTGATAGTGTTTGCGTGGGAGGATCCAATCTTTTTTGGGAATAGTGAATTCCCAAAAAAATGGACTTTATTTATTAAAGTTGTTGATTTCTATGGGCAGAAGCGGTATCTAAAATAAGACCGCCCATTTCCGTTACACCCTGTATATTTCTCGATCCAATCTTGTTTGTCTTTCGTTGAAAGATACTGAGGAAAGACAAATTAATCGCGAAAAGTTTAAATTTACTTTCATTACAGTCGAGTTAAATCAAACTTCCAAGTTCAAGCTTCATCCTTCATTTAGAAATCATTTCAACAAATTAGTGCACTGACTAAGCTTCAAGTTTTAAACACATAATGTTAAATGTTACTATTAGTTAAAGACGCCAATGTTGGCGTGTGGTTGAGTGATTGGTTGCTGCATTACGTGTCTTGGGTTTGATTCCTGCACGGAATAAATATTTGTATGACCTGCAGAAAGTTGTTTCGAGTCTAGGTGCATGTTTTGTTAATTTTTAGTGTGGACTAATGTTAAAAAAAACAACTAAGTTGATAAAGTTAATCATTGCTACTCTGAATAACTTTTGAAGAAGGAGCAATGGTAGATTATGCAGCGAGGGGATAAAACTGCGTCACAAATCATATAACGTTATTTTCATTTCAAAATCATTCACGAGATATAATAAACGTATAATTATACCAACTGTTGATATTTCTTTACATATAACCATTATGTTCTCTTAAACTTATGTCGTATAGCGTGGTCGCCCTCGCAAGCGCTGGCTGGACGTCATCAAGTCCGACATGAGAGCCAATGGCCTTACTGAGAAGGATGTTAAAGATCGGGCAAAGTGGAGAAAACTCAGTCGGAAGGCGGACCCTGGCAATGGCCGGGATTAACGCCAGGTAGAAGAAGAAGAAGAAACTTATGTCGTATAGCGTTTTTGGAAATAACCTTTATTTAACCGAAACTCATTAGATCTGTCGTTTGAAATACATATTTTTTGTCGCAGTCATATCATGTACACACTACAACTGTATTGCAAGTTGGCTCGCCGTATTGAAAAACATTGCTATAATGTAATGCGGTTACCTCACATTCAGCCCGATTTCAATTCGGCTGAAATAATCTAAGCCGGATTGTATGCGCACTTTACTTTTGTTAAAGCAGCTTAGAATCGCTGATCTCAAATACAAACGGATGCATCGTCGATATTTTGCGTCGCTTTGAAAGCTTTGGTTCCAATAATCCCCGCAAATAGCGCTGTATTAAAAAAAAAATACGTCACAATCGATAATAGTATCCCAACAAAGTGAAATTAAGGAGTCCTCCAAAAAAAGCAAGTCATTTACAGGAATAATATATTTGTATCTAAATAAAAAATAATTAGTCGAAGAGCGAGTGAAGCAAGCTCGGAATTTTAGGGCACTCGACACGGACTGACAGGTTAGGTTAGAAGGCTAAAGCTTATGTGTGCTGTGAACACCTAAAGTAAAAAGTAATGTGTCGTTGGTGGTCGTAATAATAAACAAATAAAGCGGTATTTTTATCTTAGCTGGTGGCTATCAATTACTAGTTATATCTAGTGAGATACAAAATTATTTTTAAATTATTTATAATAGAAAAAGAAATGGGTTTTAAGCTTAAGTTAAAAGCCAAAGCTCGCAAATAATTCTCACTTAAAATAAATTTTTAGTTTATTTTAAGTATTCTTTAAATATTTTTGTTTTATCATATCAGACTTAATAGGTTTTATGTCTCCTGACATCTAAATATTTCACATTATTGTGATTTGAAAATTTCATTATTCATTCATTAGATAAACTGATCGTACTATCAAATAAAAATATAGATTCAGTTGTTATATTTTGTAAATATTACAGGTTATATAAATATATCATATATATTAGATACTTGTCCACAAAGTGAGGGACTTTAGAATTTCAAGTTAATACTAGTCTCTACTTTTTTCTACATGTTACATTGTCAACATGTCTACAATGTCTACATTACACATGACTGACATTTGAACACTTTAGAATCACCAAAGATTGACCCTTGCGGCTGTTACTATCTAGCTACGAGCTCCTCTCATTGAAAGTAAGCTATGAAGAGTGGTAACTATTCACCGTTAGTGGTAGTGGACAGCCCCCGCTACAAGTTGCAGTAACAGTTGTTGGTCGTGCGGTCAAAGTTTTTGAGCAGGTGGGTGGTGTGAAAAATATTATTCAACACACTTTTTCTATTACATTTAGAATCCTTATTTTTCACTAGTATTTTTTTTTCCTTTTATCTCCCTAATGGTTTTATTTTAGGCAGATTTGGTCAAATTCCTACTGTAAAAAGACGTTCTTTTTTTTTCAAACTCAGCATAGCGGCGCAACCCTTTTGAAGCCTCTTAGTTTTATGAATATTTAAATTGGGCTGTTAAATCGTAAATAATTATTATATTACATCAAATTATTTACTTTAAATATCAAATAGAAAAAGGTAAAAGGTCGGCACGTCTTTAAGCCGCTAAAGAAATATCATTCTTGTCACTTATATTTTGATCCGTAATAAATGATAATGATATTTTATTTTTATCACAAACTCTTTTACGCGTCAATATTTTTTTTTGTTTTTTTTTTTTTGTTACTAGATGAGGCCACTAGATGAGGAATATTATCCTTAGGTACTTATTAGTTCTTTTGTACTAATATAATTATAATGTATGTATTAGATATACTGCATGGTTTTCCTGTGTGTACATAAAATAATAAAACAATTTATATTTATGGGATTTTATTTTTCGAGTGACAATGTTGAAAATCGTCGTTTAATATATGTAGGCATTTGTAATTGCTCTTTCTCGGTTCCATAATAGCCTAGTCTGAAGGCGGATTTGATTATAAAATTTCTTAACTTGTATCAAACGAAATTTATAAGTTTGTTATCCCAATTCTGTACTAACCTAACCTCAAAGTCATAATTACTCGGCGCTGGGCTGGGTGTTTACGTTTGCTGAAACTTACTGTCGTGGTCATTATAACACATTGGTAAATAATGTAATTTAAATATGGAACCTCAATCAAACATTCGTAAAAAAACCTATGACTGCGCGACCCGCACTACTCCTCGAGGCATGTGCACGCTTATCTAACAGTAGTTGTGAAAAGTAGAGGATGCTCTTTGGGGATAAAACTGACTTTTCCTTAAACTTGTTTGAATCTTGAATGTATTCAGGGTAATAGTATTGACTTTTAAACCATGGACACGCACCCTTGCTACGCTCGGGAGCTCACTCGGGATCCTTTCAACATGTTCGGTATTCAATTAAATGCTCGTAACATAAGAAACTGCTTCATCCTTTCATTGCATAATCTTTTAATATCCGTAACACCCGTAACCAATGCATACTGAAAGGCTTGAACTGGACTGCCAAACTATTGTGCTTTTGAAAGTTTTCAAAGGATTAGTTAGTAATAAATGTTCTCAGACCCAATATACGCTAACACGAGTTGTAAGTGCTATATTGTTATAATTAATCTTTATCAAGATTTTTCCATTCATAAACTTAAATTTCATAAGAATGCATTTATTTAGCTACAAGAGGAGCTCGTGGCTAGATAATACTAGCCGCACGGGTCAATCTTCAAGGTTAAGCAAAGCTTGCCAAGGTTGGTCTGTAGATGGGTGACCATCTTAACATACCCAGTTTCCTTCGTGCTTCGGAAAGCACGTTAAGCCGTAAGTCCCGGCTGTCATTTGTAGATCTTTGGCAGTCGTTACGGAATCAGAAGCCAGTAAATCTGACTCCAGTCTTGCCATGAAGTACCGTGTTGCCCCAGTTAATAGGTTGTGGAGGTCTGGTAGGCAGCCGCTCCTCGTAAATTCAGCTAAATTCGGCTTGACTGGAAGCCGACCCCAATACAGTTGGGAAAAGGCTAGGTAGATGATGATTAGATATTTGAGAACGGATTTGGTAAAGTTGTTTTTTCATTTATCTTTTTTATTTCTCTAATTCGTTGTAGAAAGTTCTTACAGAATGATAGAGGTATTTTCTTTTTGGCTGAAATGCCATAAAATATATCTTCCAACGGAAAGAGAAGGAGAAGTCATTAGATGATGATATCCCACCTAATAAACCCCATGTTCCTTCAGTTGCCTCGTTCGAAGATCGTAGTGACTTTTTCGAACTATCCCGCAGGCCTGGCAGTCGGGCAGACATCTATGCAAGTATCAGGTTACTATTTGGCTAATCGTCCAATTGCTCTTGTGCCACTATTGGATTTAATAAAGCCTTTGAAATGATTACTTTCTAGCATATTGCTAGGCTGCTAACATGCTCCCTGTGCTTAGAACATACAGTCACACATATAGTCAAATGATTGGGCACGCCATTAACGCCGCAGCTAGGCCCCTCTTTGAGAAGTGGCTATAGAGCCGATGTGCCTGACGCTGGTCCTCTCCGGATATCGGTGTTTTGAAAGGTACCAGTTTTGGACTCGGTGGAAAGCAAAGCCCAGATGTCACCATTGCGTGGATCGCACGGAGTATATAGTGAAGGATACGGTAAAAGTCTGCCTTGCTTGGGTGGAGCATCGTCGTGTCCTTGTGGAGGCAATCGATTGCAGCAGGTTATGGTACGGAGTGAGTGGCCATAGAAAGCAGTCGCCTCCTTTTGCGTAGCAGTAATGCGAGTGAAGGCTGACCGTCAAGGAAAGGATACCCTTACGCTACAGTCACATAGCTGAGACACCCTGAGTATCGAATGTCGCAGCGCCCTTTCCAGCCAATCTAGTCGTAGTCTTGAGGATGGTGAGCAACGGGAAGCTCGGTATCCAGCCGTCCGGTAAGAACCACACGCGCCTCTATGAAACGTTACCAAAACTCAACGGGATTGTTCAAAAGCGTTACCGACTTGGAACGTAATAGGCAATTGAAGGAAGATGGCCACCTGTCCTCGTTCAGTTTCAGTTTTAGTCAATAAGTCTGATTTACCTCACCCAGCAGAAGAAATTATTTGATAACTCCTCATCTCAGAAAAAAAGACAACATTAAACGATGCGATGATGCACTAGGTTATTGTATTAAGAGCTCAATTTATTACTGCGTAGGCAGCTCGCTTACCTGTGACGTCGACACAACTAGCTCACCTTTAGTTTCTCTGAACTTGCTTAATACTCTATTAAATATAATTCCATTAAAACGTAACGCGATTTTATGTAGTTGAAGTTGTGTGTAGTGGGTGTTTGTCAAGGTATTAATATACTAATTATAATAAATTAAAACCGTATCTACCAAGTACCAAAGCTGCCTTTTAGTTAGTTGAAAACACATATCACACAGGACATTATAACGGTAGTGTAAAGGAGTATATTTAGCGCTGCGGTTGGCCGTCCCTTCGCCCATTCATTGTGTTACTTAACATGAATGAACCACTAACGAACCTTATTTTTAATTCCAGCAGTGTATGTAGCAACAAAAATATGACGTCATGTATACGACACGACCTATTAACAGAATTTTCTGTGCTTATCTCGAAAGTTAACACGGTGACACATGACTTTGTATGGTGTATTTTTTTACATAGCGCAGACGAGTCACATAAGTTTCAAACATATTGAAATACTACGTATTATAAATCCCGACGGACTAAGATATGTTAGGTAATTATTCCCAAAGTACATATTGCTATTAGGTTATAACATATTTATGATTTGTTATCACGTAAATAATTCAACGCGCTTCGAATGTCTAAAAATAACTTTTCTATTTAAGTGAACAATTTGAATAGAATTTGAAACGAACCTCTTGCTACTTATCTTTCTCTCAAAGAATACTTGACCCAAAAAGGGAATTTTATAAACAAAAGATAAAAGGTCGATTAAACAACTTATGATTGCTTAATGAACTTGAATTACAGAATGTTTAACAAGTAAACAGAAGAATCAAATCCAGTTCTTTTTAACATCTTAACCTTACGTCGCCCTACGTCATATAAATTCGTTGTACCAATATCAAGCGCGACCTCGGCTGGAAATAGCAGGACTTGAATGAAACTAAAACAATGTTCAGTGAACCGGTAAACGTCTGTGACCGAAAAATTCTGTAACCAAATATCACCTTTGATACATAGTTTTGCCGAGCTTTGCTTATACACTGAAAATCACATCTTGCGCTGTGATAAGCTTTCATGAAACTTGAATAGTGAAAGGCGTTGTGCGATACTGCGATACACCTTTTATTTCTCGCCGTGTTCGGTAAAACACGGCTAAGGCATAGGTTTTTTTTTTGTTTGATGTGGATAATCATCAAAAAGGGTCACCCGCTCTTGGTAGATCTAGTTGAAGTGTCAGTTTTTTACTGACTGTGGCTAATTAGGTACATTGGTACTTCACAACCCTCATTTCGGTCTCGTCATGTCAGTATCTATCGAACAGAAAAACTAACCATAAAATTGCGTTTGATTCAATTTGCTCCAAAACGAAATACAAATCAATTTTTAGGGTTCTGTTGTTATTCGAGTATTCTCTACACCTGGGACTATGAGCAGAGTTTTATTACGGTTATATATTTGTTTTCTTCCAACAAATAAAGACTTTATCGTCCCATATTCATGCATATTTGTTCGGAAGAGACGTAGCCGATCGAAAAATATCATATTTTTCCTTTGGAGCTCGTAGGTCTAGGTACTCAGGACTAGGTTCAGCCAAAGGATCAAAATGTTTCATTTTTGGAAAAGATTTGGTTCTTCAATGTGACCTTAGACAGTCGACGTCAGTTCTGGGACCGAAGCTGAGGTGTTCCATTAAATACTCATCAGACAAATATTGGCTTGATTACTAATCTACTGCAATTGTGGAATGACGTTTTATATGCCCGGTAACTTTCGAGGAGGAGGTGTTTTTATAGCTCTATTTTGATTTAAGTTTAATTTAAAATAGGACTAATTTACACAAAAAGGACCTCCATTCAAGATTGTAGTTGTTGAGTATTGTTGGAATCATTAATTTTGCAGATTTTCAGCGTACGTACTGAAGGAAAACCTGTCTCGAGTGAATAAATCGTGAGCATGCACGCGCACAGGTCGTTACCGCCGAAGGTTCGATTGTATAAGAGACATCACACGGGGCTATTTTAAACCCAGCGCTTCAAAAATAGAAAGCAAACAATCATACAAACTTAAATAGGCGCTACAACCGCTTCAATTAGTAAGTTGTTTCAGTAACTTGTTTGAATTTAACCAACAAGAAGTTTAACTTAAATTGGGGTAACTTGATGCAAATTATTAAGTTACGAAAACATCTTTTGCTGTGTAATTATTTCGTTTATAATTACTTGTGCAACTTAACAGGCAGTGCTCATAATTTACGAAAGCAAAGAAGCGTTTGTTTTTTAAAACGGCTAGTTTAAAAGGCAATGTGAGCGTAAAGAAGCGGCGGAAACTTACTTGTTGTAGTGCGATCCTCGCGTGCGTCCTCGTGGGAAACAATTAGAAGCACATAGTTATAGTCGGCACGGTGGCGGTGACGGTGACGGCTCTGGTTTGTTGTGCCGGCGCGGTCGCGGCGCGGCGCGGGGCGGGACTGCGGCGGGACGTGCGGCTGGCGCGGCGGCGGGCAGCGACTGGAGGCGGCGCGCCGGCGGCCCGCCGCGCAGCCCGCCCGCCCACCACCAGCGCCAAACGTCACGCCATTTACCCCACAATCTTTACATCACATAATATCACACCAAATATTTTTTCACATAAAATCGCAAATTGGAATATTTGATTTATTTCTAAGCAATTCCATTCGATCAATGTCTGACATATTCACGACGCGGTCCGCGGTGACGCGCCGCACATTTGTACTCGTCTATCGAAGTGTCAAAGGCTGATGTTTACACAACATGTTCTATTTATATCAGTTTTGTCAATAAGCTGATTGTTTTCTGTTTATATTGGTAAAGGGCTGGGTGGACATGTTTCAGGTCCTATGTCACGTAAATAAAAAAATCTACTTATTGAAGAGTCGAGGACTGATCAAATAAGTGAATCAGGACGATAGTTTCGCTTGAACGCCAGCAGCACATGCACCAAGTTAGTATTAGTCGTATTATGAGATTCCGAGGAAAGCCTTTGTAATATTATGTTAAGAATAAGTTTAATGCGTCATATTAATCTGGTAGCTGGAATGGGAGGTTGACTTTTGTCAAGAAAAAACCGTGAACGTTAATGTTCGGCAGTGAGTCACATGTTTGTGAGTCAAGTTAGCGGATCGCTTTCTTCAAACCTCAGTTCTCTATGGCTCATAACAATAAAATTTGCTTGTCATGGTGCTCTTCATCTCCTCCCACGGCTTCTCTCATAATATTGTTTACAGCTCCATATAAAATGCTATAATAATACTAGATCGAGTTTGAGCGTCACAAAAGCTTGCGCGGTGGGGGGGGGGGCATTCGTCCTTTGTAATTTGTTTTATTAAATCCTGTTCGGGGGCATGCGGCAGGTAGGGTTGAGATCGGCGCCGTCTTAAGCCTCTCTTTGTATTACCAAATTTCATAACAGTACTATCAAAGGAACACTACTTGAGAGACGTGGTAAACCACTTCAAGCTGTCAAATACTACTACAATGTCTGTCATACTCTGCATTATCATTAGTCAAAGGCACAATTATGGAAAGAAAACTTAATTTTAACAAATTAAGTAGCCTGTAGTATGTCTTTATTTTTCAAGTTGCGTGGGGTAACAAACATTCTCTACTTACAACTTTTGTCTCGCTCTTTCACTAATTTCATGTTACAAAGTAAACCAAAATTAAAATAAAAAAATGTTTATGTTCTACACTTAATGTCTTGTTCTGAAAATGATTGTGTTATTATACGCGTGTAGCCCGTGGCGAATAAACCACCCATTCACGTTGCGTGGGAGTCTACTATGTAGCTGAAGGATTATTATATCATAAAACGGATCGCAACATCCTCTGTAGCGATGGATTAATAACATCATACTGAAATATAAAGCACTGCCAACGTTACTACATCCATTGATGAAAGAAACTCTGGAACAAAGCCTACAAAATATTCGGTAGGATATTTAAGAGCTTATGTAAATTGAGCCACTTATTAAGATAATTAACACTCTTAATTGCCTTCCATGGGGGTTGTAAAACCTGACTAATTACGTCGAGGATGGGATCAGCTTACTCTGTTCATAAATTCTTTCGCAAGCGCGACGCGTGGCGTATAGATCGCTACGACATACGCCTACGAGCGTTCGCGTCGTAGCGCTACGAGGAGGAGTTCTACGAGGATGACTGCTACGAGCAGGATGGCTACAAGAAATGCTACGAAATGATGCTATGAACTTGAACTAGCTATTTTTTTTTTCAATACTTACCTTTTCAATAATAATGCAATAAATCGAACAAATGTTACAACTGGGAAATTCGAAGCAGTAATACCTTAATTATTTCGGGCTGAATTCAGCAGATACGGTAAAATTATTTTTATCGAAATCTCTTCGGCATTTATTATAATATTCGAAGCGAAATTGAATGAAGCTATCCGGATTTGAATGTTCAACACAAATGAAATAAGAGTTGTGAAACAAAATAAAATCAATGTGTTGGTTTTGCTAACGAAAACAACTTTTGTTTTTAAATTCGTTGCTCTACAAACGGGATGACGTAGGTTTGATAGTTCAATGAACACAAACTTTGAACTAAATCAAAAAACTGCGGACTAAAAAAGTAGTTTTAAGGAAGGCGTCATAATATGGTGTCGTTAAGTACTGAATGTGTTTAGTGAAACTCTTCGGTATGTGTGCTTGTTTCACTGCAATTAACCGCGAGTGCAAGTGCTCTTACCTCTATTTTGTGTGCTGACCAAAGAGTTTATGTGTTTAAACAGGAAGGAGCAACGTTATTTGCTAATTTACACATGACTTAAAAGCTAAATGGTCCGACGCGGCTGGGCAACGTTTGAAAGCTACGTGGTATTTTCTCAGCCGCCATACCACACTAAGACGAAAGTTTGAAAAACGTATGTATTACCAGTGATGGCATACGGCTCTGCAACGTGGCTCATCAATCTGATAATGGGCTTCATTAGTAGACTTAAAGTCACCCAATGTGCTGTACTCGAAGTTTCCTTGCGTGATTGAATCAGGAATGAAGATATCCGTAGGAGAATCATGGTAATAGCAGCTAAGGCGGTTAAGGCAGCGGGCAGGGCACATTGCTCGTAGAACAGATGTTGGTTGGGGCCTAAAGGTTCTGGAGTGGCGAGCGCGTAGGTAAGCCCCCCACCAGTTGGACCGATAACTTCACCAGAGATGGGAATCAGATGGATGCGAGATGCACAAAACCAAGTGTTGTGCCGTTGCTTACCATCATGGGATATAGTGGTCAGACACGAAACTGTAAATTAAAAAAACTAACACATTAGGCAGAGCTTCAGAGTTGCCATGCCATAGGCGGATTGATTAGAGTTGCTATGGGCGTGAAACGCAAAAGACAAGAGGGAAGGGGGTTTGGAAAACAGATGGGTTTAAAGTCTGTGAAAGATTGACACTCCCTCTCGGAGAAGTTATTTGATATTATTCACCTCCAAAATAAAAACAGCGGCGATTGGCGTGCGTTCTGAGAATCTATTGTAAAATCTCAGTCAGAATTTTAAATGACTTTTGATCGATCTGATTTGATTATTTATACCTGAGGCACCCCTTGCATAGCAAGGGTAGTCGTATGCCTTCGCTTTCACAATCACGACGTTTATTTAATTGCTACTTCCCAACACATTTTTTGAGATGCGTAATCATCGAATAAATTCTAATCCCGCTCTGAGTGGAGTGAGAAAAGTATCAAACTTTTACTGACTGGAATCCACCTGTGTTCCTTCAGTTGTCCTTTACGTTCCAAGGCAATAATAATTATTTCGAACAATCTTACAACCCTGGTACTCCCCGACACTGGCGTAGCGTTGTAGAAGCATCCACGAAATGTCAACATGATATCAACAAAAATCAGATCAAAAAACAAATATCTAAAGTTCTATTTTTACACAATAGGTACTGTCCAAAGAATACACTACTGCCGTTACGATTCACGTTTCAAAGAAGAAAACCAGTTTAACCCTAGAATACTAATCTGCGTCCAAACGACTCGCATCGCACACATTTCTTGCTATTTCTCTATAACGAACGCACGGATCGTTTTGATTATTTATGTCAACTCAGTAGCTGGTCAGATGTTTACGACAGCGACAGCTTTTGTCCTCTAAGTGTCGCCATTTTCTAAATACGATGAACTTCAGAGTCGATTCGACTCATGATTAGTCTTTGTGTAACTTTTTAGAATTTATCGTACTGTGAGATATTGAGTTTTTGTCTGGTTTTATTTACTTTTTTATCCGTTTTTAGATTAAATATGTCTTCTTCAGATCCTAGGCTAGGGTTTAAATTTCAAGGATGCAGAACTAGTACTTGGTATGTAATTTTTTTGTTGTGTCGGTCCTTTGATACCATTGTCATACAAGGTCTAACATAATGTGGTGGATTTATTTTTATTCGTCATTTTTTGAAGAAGGAACTGCAAATAGACAAATAAAGAAGACAAACATGGTAGAATTTTATAATTAGACGAAAGGTGATGTTGGCACTTTAGACCAAATATGTTCAAAAGTACACCGAAACCATTTTCGGTCAGTCTTTACTAATGGACGGACCGACGGACTATGTGCCTATTTTATGTAATATTTATATGCTGTATTTATATATATATTTAGTAATATACTGCAAAACAAGTTCTATGTAAAAGAAAATCCACTAAATAAAAAGATAATTGTACATATTTTGTACATGCAACTTGTAAATCCTTTCCTCAAGAAACGGCTTTCTATTCCAACCCAATCAAAAAAGCACAGGGCTCATATCCAGGATTTGGTGTTTACAAATATTAAGGAGAGCCTGGAAGATGAACCTGGTTCAAAAAAAGAAAAATGTTTTCACTTTGCTCATACAAAAAGAACCAGTTTACTAAAGTTAGATGTCTGAAGTGCCTATAAAACATATGCGTAGAGATATGTAGGTAGATATATATATTATCTGTGTTAAATTAAAACAATTTTTATTTTTTGATGTTCTTTACTTCTTATTTTATTATATTTATGTGTAAAATAAGTCGAGTTTTATCATTTTTGTTATGCTTTTCTTTTTTCTATGACTAAATGATAATTGTGATCTGAAAAAAGTGCTATGAGATTTAAAAAATATTTTCGGATAAAGGTTTATAATATATAAACTTTTTTTTGTTTAATACCTGCGTTAATGTAGTTTATACCTATATAAAATAAAAATATATACATAAAATAGGTTTTCATGTTCAATTTATACTCTTATTCTTGTGTGTGTCTAAACGACTCATAATTAGTAAATACGTTTGTAAAATATGATTAGTAGTCTAGGGTTAAAGAAACTGTGCGGTTACTGTTTTCAATTGAGAAAGTATCGTTATGTTACATTGTTGTTGCGATAAAATTCTACCTCGTTTTATACTTTCTACACTTATTGTTACTAGTTTATCGATAGTGATAGGACTGTACCTTACCTATAGGCTAAGATCACTTCACCTTTTTAAGAAAATACGTAAAGATTGATGAACCTCAAGAGTTTTTTTACCTGGAATAATTTCAAATCAGACTCCCAACACCGTCTCTGGGAACAACTGTCAACATTTTGAATAAGCGATAGTGATCAGTTACCAGAACAGGCAGTTATGATATAGATAGTATATTTAAGACATTCATCAAGTAACAAAGGATCAATAAATTGTTATTATTTATGAATGAAGTTCGTTTAAAGTCAACTGTTCTGACGAGGTAGTACGTTAGATAACATAAGTTATATTACGCATTGAAGTGACATGAATTTATACAGCAACCAATTAAGTTTTAAAATTAAACATCACACATAAATAAAAGAGCATTTAACTACTATTTTTATTACGAGAAGCGTAATGAGGATACTGAACATATTTTACTACGCTCTTTTGTAATACGAGGAGTAAATAATGTGTGTATTCTCATGAACATATTCCTATTTATAGCCTTCAATCGGGGATGCGATTCAACGAACCAGGGAACAATGTCAATAACAGTATTTCCCGATGGCAATCAATTAAATTATAGACCTGGAAGGGTGTTTAGTATTGATGAAAGGAGAGGGTTGTTTACTGCTCACATTCTTTGAAGTTTATTCAATCATATTTTAACACGCTAAGATTGAGATACTAAGGATAAATAAGAACAGTTATTCTCTTCGTTTGATTTGTTGTTGTTCATTTAAATGTGAATGTATGACTAGAAGGAAAGTTGTGTAAACACTAAGCTTTTTTTTTGCTTACGTCTGGTGCCCAGTGATCATAGTACATTGTGAAATCATAGGTTTTAAATTCACTTAGAACATAGCGCGTATATTCTCTATATTCTGGAAAATATAAAAAAATCTACTTAAGAAAAAAACAGTTTTATTTTAAATCCTAGCTGTCATTGAAAACAATTTTTTTAGGCTGATCACAGTATACGACACCTCGTTTTGTCGTAACATGGTTACCGGATAGCCGGACGGCGAGCTAGCACCTTTCTACAGAAGAAGGCAACCGCCAGCCACCTCCCCTTGCTCCCTAGGGCCACGAAGACATGGCGGTACTCTGTGCGGCGCTACCCAAGCGGGGCACACCTCCAAAGTATACTTAACCAGTTGTAGGACCCTCCTGAACTTATTATGTCTGGTGAGGACTTGCGTCATGTAGAAGATGAGTGGCTTGAGAGGTGTCTCGGCGTCCACCGTAACGCCTCTCCAGCCTCCAACGCCTCTCACAGGAGATGCACTGGATCAGTTAAATGGTGTTCTCTAGGTGTAAGAATTTTTCATGAATTGATTTGTAAGAATGATCAAACAAACACCAAAATTGTATTAAAATTTTGGTTTACAGCATACTACATTGTATTCATGAAGTGATACGGACTAGTACAGGAATTGCAAGGTATTAAAACGATGAAAAGGATTTATTTTTTATGTATTAATCAGTAATCTACAACATACTACAGCCTTAAAAATGCATCTTATGTATTTAAGAGACTACATTTTTATTAACGACCCGGATATTTTGCAGCCCAATGTAATTAGGATGTTTTTCTTTTCTATCGAGAATCGATCAGTGCAATAAAATGTGACGGAGGCGTCTTTCGTCCACTCTGTAAGGCAAAGAAAAAAAAATCTAAATCAAACCTTTTGAATCATTGTGCATGTGCGTATATTAAAAATAATTATCCTTAAAATAGTTAAAAGTTAAAAAATTGTGGAACTTCAAAGGAAACGTAGGTAAATGGGGTATTTATTTAATATTTTCTTGTCCCGTAGATTTACTATGTTAACACCACTAGGTACTACAAGTATTTTTTTCATTATCATTATTTTTAGTTTGTTTTTCTGTTTAAGTATAAGTACTTAGATTTTAAGATGTAGTTACTCAGATATCCGCGAAACGAGACACAATAGTAAAACAATAACAGTGCGGTCTCATAGGACCGGTTGGGGATTCAAACGTTAAGTGTGCTTTCATATGTGTTTAATGTTGCAGCAAATAAATGTTTCATCTACAAGTATATATTTATTAACCTGAATTTTAAGAGGGACAAGCGATTATCAAAGGAAAGGAAGAAGGTCTCAGTTGACGGTTAAAAATAAACTTGATCGTGTTTTCTTAAACAATCTGTAAATTCAAGTGGGTGGGTGACATTTGAATTGAAACGATATTTCAAGTTTAATTATAGCTTATAAAGATATGGAAAGTAACGCCGACGTAAAAACAAGAAGGCACTTGTTTTTATGACGGCCTTACTTTGTAGGAACACCTTACAGTTTGTCGATAAGACTAGTGCTTAACCTAAGAGTTCAAGTAAAGATCATTTTAATGCGTGGTTGTGATTCTGAGGTGTTAAAATGTCAGTCGTGTGAACGAGAAAGGGAAGTGGAGCTAAACAATCTATAAAGCTCTATCCCTTTAACAGTTCAGTTTAGGTAGAATAGTAGATCGCAATAAGAGATCGCGGTAGAGCCTAAAGGCATCGTTAGGTTTGATAGGGTTCCGATGTATGCTAGGACTTTTTTTTGGTGGGAAGTCATCAAATAACCCCTCCCGCTCTGGGCGGAGCGTATGGGAGTGTCAGTCACTTTTACTGACAGACCGCCCTGTGGTCGATTGTTTTAATTTTTGGTAGACTTGCGTTTGACCACAAAAACGAGTATTTCACCTGATGGTAAGTAACGATGTGGTCAACAATAAATTACAGTTGCCTAGATGTAGGTACTTAACCTGAGAAATCATTCCATGATTTCTACTACTTTGTATGGAGCTCGAGCATGCCAAACTTTTAATTACTAAAGCCATACCTGTGTCCTTCAGTTTCCTTTTGCGTTCTAAAACCACGGGTTTCCTTTTCAAAAATTACCCGCGACCCCAGCGGGCATCGACCCTGCTGGGCCCTTACGGTTTGCTGACATCTCTTTGAGGAGCACTGTCGTAACTTGGACCTCGGTACCCGAAACCACGAGGGGACAGCTAGTTAAAGATCTACAACTCAATTAGATGTCCTGTCCAATCAAGCAGGGGTGAATACGACTATCATAGGACAGGTACACAAAGCGAGTGCCATCTGACCTCCGTAATCAAACTAGCGGAACCCAGGCACACCACTGAATAATATAATACTGTAAGGAACGGTATTAAGTTACTAACATCATTAAACCAGGTTTATATTTAACAAACTGCCTCGACCTTATTAAAACATAGAGTATCGTATATATTCTGTTAAAATTAAGCCTTTATGAAGATACATGACATTGTCTAAGAAAACATGATTCTTATTGTAGTTAGATTACACAGCTAATTAGGTATTCTTTTTCGAGTTTTGCCAAAGTACCTAATAATGTTTGTGATTTTTCTAGACATCGTTGTTTACTTGCAATAATAAAGCGCTTTCTTTGCGTAGGTTGATATATATGATTAAATAATAGAAAATAGGTTGAAGTAAAGTTTTATTGTAAACAACTGATTTACTTAGTTAGATTTTTGCAGACTGATTTAGCCCCAAATGTTGAGTTTGGTAGGCCTTAAGATATTATTGCTCAGCGCAATTTATTTAGGTATCATATTGTCTCCTTTTCTTTTATTTCAGGATTATTGGTATTATCATGTGAACATAAATGTTTTGCATTTTTTATAATTGTGAAATATGGGAGTTTTCTATAATAGACTAGTTAGGCAGTTCGTCGCCGTAATAACTATTATAAGATCTTAAAAAACTAGGGTGTTTCATACGCCAAACAATGGGCACGTAGTGGCGTCCTCGCCATTTGGAAATATTACAGATTCTGCCTGAAGTAGGTCAGGGCAACCGTCATAAAAAAATATAATGGTATACAGGTTACGAAGTACTCTTGGTCAACGTATCCAGGGAACACATGTGTTGATACAAGCTAATTTCTCCTACAACATGGTTTAGTATATTATATTACGTGGACCAATAAAATATTAAGTTGTTATTAATTACTCAGATACCCGCGAAACGAGACACAATAGTAAAACAATAACAGCGCGGTCTCATAGGACCGGTTGGGGATTCAAACGTTAAATGTGTTTGAAAAATATACAGAGTTAATACTAATCTATTTTCTTTATTTTTACCAATAAGCCAGGTATGGAAGGATCTAGCTAAGATCTTCCGATCAAGACTTTTCTATCATAACTGAAAGGCAGTCAAGAAAGTCTAACTTCATATTTGAACTACAAGATAAACAAATCTTGTGAATAAGTCTGATGATAGTGTGAATAATAAACACGTTATTTACCCGTAGAAAGGACGAAATAGAGGTTCTTATCAAATCTAAATAACATTAATAAAAAATTTCTTTTGTATTTACAAATCCATAAAATATTTTGGAAGATGACTTAAGAAAACTGAATATAATTTTTTAAATATCTTGCAAGATAAATCCGTAATTAATTATCCCCAGGAGCGGCGTCAAGCACGTACAAGTTGTGGTCGCAGCTATCAGATAATCTCCCTCTATCATGATTAAAGGATTTCACACCGCGGAGACGCTCAGTGAGAACTCTGGTGTCGGATTATAACAATTACGACCACGTATTACTCAACCGAGATAATTACACGCGCGTCAATTAAACTCATCTACATGATGACGGGACTAGATTGTAATACCGTCAGCGCCTACAGAAGCCTTGTGGTCAGTCATTAGTGACTCATATAACTGTATCCACTACACATGAGCCTTTAATTACACACACTAACAATCAACATTGTATTAAATCTCATATTTCATACTCGTCAACCGATTAATGTCCTCAAATTGAGCTGGTTTATTATAAAATGAAGTTGATATACGAATATAAACGACCCAAGCCTTCCAATGCACAATTTCAGCTCGTTACCCCAGAGATTAAACATCGAAAAAGTAATGTTTGTAGTGTGACTGTATGTCATGCTAACACCACTTCCGAGAGATACAACCTTTAGTGGAAGCCGCTTAAAACGGCCCGATACTAGTAGTCTATAGTCAACGTGAGTATAGTTGAAAAGCTTATTGTTTCATCTAACTCATTGTTGAAAAGAGGTAACGCGAATAAAAAGAGATAGCTCCTGAATGTTCGATATTCTTCACGCAGACGATTTAATCGAGCCGTCGGAAAGCCTCACAAATATAACAATTTAAGATAATTATAGTTCAGAGGTTACATGAAAATATAAATTAGAATGAGTTATTTTCATATGTTATTTTGGGCGACATAATAATGAAGTTTCCCATGAGAAATTCATGAGAGTCCGACATATGTAAGAGAAACTTGTCAGACATAGTAAATTAATGAAGTAATAATGTTCGACAGCGAGTGCTTGAAGTTTTCCTTATAACCCCAAACTTGCTCATCTGTGCGAACGTGCCGGTAATAAGCTCGTGGCTCATCAGCCGACGCTGGGAACCTCATCGGTTTTCCGCTTCTACTATCATAACACACACTTCGTTCCTTTTCGTTACATACGATTACAATGTTGTAGCAGACCAGTTGATGATTGCGGTAGGTTGTTTCTTTTACGTGTACAGGTTGTACGGTTACTTTGTTATTTTTTTTTTAATTGATTTAAACTAGTCCTTGACCACGATCCCACCTGATGGTAAACAGTGATGCTGAGGTGCACTATTTTATTAAGCTAACTAACCTAACCTTGAGGACACTTACCCTATTGTTCTAAATATGTACTTCTAATTTAAAATTAATAACACACTAATAATAGGCTGTTTGATAGAAATCCTAGTAAATGAGACAATCAGTAGTAGACATTTATTTTCATGCAGCACGTGCTTTGCCAAAATAGTTTACTTGTATATTAACGTAATTATTTATTAATAATATTGATATTTCAAACAGA
Organism: Mythimna separata; assembly: GCA_030763345.1. Lineage (NCBI taxonomy): Eukaryota > Metazoa > Arthropoda > Insecta > Lepidoptera > Noctuidae > Mythimna > Mythimna separata. The sequence continues at coordinate 10,289,285 of CM061181.1, read as the reverse complement.
AAACATAGGTTACATCGTTGTGAAAGATACTAGGGCTTAAAGTTTAGTGTCGCGCGTCTAAAACTGATTTATCTGTAGAGGCTCCTGTAAGTTATTTCAGGCGTGTCAGACTTTTACGGGATAAAACTACACCTATGTACCTTCTTTTGCCATTTTCATTCTAGGATCTCTTCAGAAGTCAATCCTTGTAGGCTGACTTAACAAACTACGGTTTTGACATCTCTTTGAGGCTCGCGTGGAACACACGGGCCGTCGACCACTCGGGTTCGGTCCAGACGGTTGCCGGATGTTCGGCAACTGTCGGCTAGCTCCACTCATCTTCCGCAAGCCTACTAGAGCCGTAGCGAAGGTGATCCCCGATCACTCTGTGACTTACGACGCCCAGCGTCCCCTGTGGCATCGGTGGGGGCGTGAGGATATCCGTCCCCTTAATGTTGCAGACAGCTCATTTACCAGTATTACAGCTTCGCAGAATAAAGCGACCGTTTCCCATACCCTCTCACCCCGGACCGTAGCCTGAGGGCTGACCGCGAGAGGTCACTGCTACCCAACTACATATGCTGGGGTTGACATCCAGTTTAATTTTAGTAACTTGTATGAGGTATAAATAAACAGTTTTTCTTTCGTTCTTTCTTGTATCATTTTTTAGGCATTAAGTCAGCCTTTGTACCTACAATATAAAAAATTGTGCATTTTAACAATATTAAGGTATATTCTTATTACCGCCAGTATAATGATGGCCATACTTGGAAGAGATGCCCTTCTCACCTTACTTATAAAGTACGGTCTTTGCAATAACCTTATCCTATTTCCCCGGAACATCGGATACTACTTGCCGTGGGCGGTGCATGAAAATAGCCCGAGGAAATTCATCCGTAATATTAATTACGAATATTATATCAAAGTTTGTATGTTCCAAGAAGTGTATAGAGATATTTAGCCTGTAATACTAGATAGCGAAATGTGTGGCCACGCCGTCTTTGCGGTGGTAAGTCCCCTCTTTCAGGAGTGCTTGGAAAGAGGTCCCGTTATTGCGTCTTCTCGTTCCGTATGACACAGGTCCTCACCGGACACGGTAAGTTCGGGAGATTCCTGCATTGGATTCAAGCGTAAAGGACGCCCGAGTGTCGCTACTGTGTGACACAGGGGGACACAGTGAAGCACACGGTAGAGGTGTGCCCCGCTTCGGCGGAGCACCGCCGTATCCTCGTGGAGGCTATCGACGAAGGTGGCCTCTCGTGCCGGGCCCTGATACTGGCCATAGTCCGGAGCGCGGAGGGGACCGCCTGCGAAGCAGTAATGCTAGCGAAGGAGGCGGCCGACCGCGAGCGCATGAGGGAACGGCCCTCTCGCCCCCGCCGCCGCCGGAATCCCGATCCCAATTTCCGACAACCGTAGGCGCGGGCTTACGGACGGCGAGCACTGAGTGGCTTGCCGTCCGGCAGTCCGATAACAATCCGGACCGAGCCAAGTCGTCAACGGCGCATTTTGTTTCACGTGCGCCTCAGGGAGATGTGAGCAAGCTGTAGGGGCCCGGCAGAGAAGAAGCCTCTGGGGACATGGATCGAAATTCCAAAAGGTAAGCTCGGTCGGAGGCAACGAAAGAACGGGGTGTGGTGTAGCCATTAAAAGTCTGACACGCCCTCCTGCTCCGCCCAAGAGCGGGAGAAGTCATTCTGATGATTCCCCTACCTGAAAAAAAAGATAGGGAAATGTATGTTGAGTTTAATTTTCATATTTAATAATAAATTGTTGATTCACTGTTAAATCACAGTTGCCGCCTACACCCCGAACCTTTTCAAAGCTGAATATAGGGATTTGAACTTTGGCCTATCTGGCCCCATAGGTGTATATAGGGAGGAGGGGGGCTGAGTGAACCCAGCACCCCCCCAGCTAGGGATGTTGAGCTACCGATGTAGAATTCTATGTTGAACGCCAAAATACTGATGAAGGTATCAGTATTTTGGCACACAAAAAGCAAGCATGGCTGGGGCCAGACCAAGGTCCACATCATCTCGATATATAGCCCTAGATACTGGCCTATCTACATCATTGTTATGTCTGGCCTGAAGCTGCGGCAATGTTTTATAGTTCAGTCTTTGGCAAGAATGGTTATCATATTTTTGGGATTCGAGTAACCGTAATGGCTGTCAATAACAGGCAGAACTGGGACCAACAATTTAATATGGCGCTTTCCAAAGATTTCGATGCGTAAAATATGGTTACCTGTCAAAGGACCCAATTAAGGAAATATTGCTTAAGCCTAAAGACTAACCCGAGTTATATACACCACATAACATTACATCACACTAATATTATCCAGCAATAAGTTTTTTTGTAGGTATGTAGATATGAGTTATTTTTAGGGTTCCGTACCTCAAAAGGAAAAAACGGAACCCTTATAGGATCACTTTGTTGTCCGTCTGTCCGTCCGTCTGTCAAGACCCTTTTTCTCAGGAACGCGTGGAGGTATGAAGCTGAAATTTATATCAATTACTCAGGTCTACTGTCCCTTGAAACTGTGAAAAAATCAAACTTCTAAGCCAACGCAATCAAAAGATACAGCCGTTTATGCCGCAAATTTTCGACACTTGCAAGGGAATCAAAACCTACAGGGTGCTTCCCGTGAACTCAGAATCTTGAAATTTGGTACGAAGCAACGTCTTATAGCATAGATAAAGGAAAAATTACGAAAACCATAAATTTTTAGTTACATCACATAATATTTTTTTTTTAAATAATTTTAAACTTACTACCCATTTCCTCATAAACGCGTAGAGGTATTAAATTGAAATTCATACCAAATACTCAGGTCTATAATACCTTTAAGCTGTAACAAAATCAAACTTCTATGTCAACGCAATCAAAAGAAACAGCAATTTAAGCTGCATATTTTGAAACTCGCAAGTACTCGCAAAGGAATCAAAACCTAAAGGGTACTTCCAGTCGACCTAGAATCTTGAAATTTGGCATGAAGCAACGTTTTATAGCACACATAAAGGAAAAATTCCGAAAACCTTAAATTTTTAGTTACATTACAAGATTTTCTTTTTTGTAAAATCTTTAAGACTCGATTCGAGAATTGAACTGTTTTCATCTTGATAAATTGGTACGGAACCCTCAGTGTGCGAGTCCGACTCGCACTTGCCCGGTTTTTTTTTATAGTTGGAAATCATCAAAATGACTTCTCCCGCCCTGCGGAAACTTCTTTTAACTAAAACCCACTCCTGTTTGTTCCTTCTTTGCCCTAATTCCAGGGTCCTGGGGTTTTCTTTCGTCAACCCAGGCATGTATGTAGATATGAGTGTTTGTCTGTATATGTTTATTGCTCTAACTTCAAACTTAGATAAGGCAGACGGGTAAACCATGTCCTGAAACAGCACAGAATATTTTTTACCCTGGGAGTACTTATATTCCCTTGAGATAATTGTCTACATTCACGTGGGCGAAGCGGCTGGTATCAGCATCTAATAAAAAAATAATACCAGCTATAACAACAGTTAAATTTAGAAAAAATAAAGTATCAAAGCACTTAGGCCTCAAAAAAGACACGTGTAGGTCATACTGTAGGGTTAAAGTGATATTAGGTTCTGATTAATTCCCCAGGTGTTTGGCAATAACCCTGATTATATGAAGCGAAAGCCGCAGACCATACCCCTTTACCTATTGTTATTATGATGACACAAAAGGGCTTGTTATCTTTCGGGTTTTGGGATCATTATAATTTAGGATCAATTTTACAATGAAAATGAGCTTCAAAAAGTTTCTGCACAACTTTAATGAGACCTCATTTACATACCTACTCGTATGTCTATTCGATCGTCCAAAAATATATATTCATTTTTTTTTTTCGTCAGACTTCAAGTTGAGGGTCCAGTGGCAGTTTGTTTACATTAAAAATAATAGTCTAAAAAAAATTAAACTTGACCGTCTCAATAATGTAAAAATAGAAAGTTGCGTGATCAAAATACTTAGCCAGTAATACAATAAGCAACTCGTTATTCGTTAGTACTAGAAGTGGCGAAGTTTACCGATTAGCTGATGAAATCAAAGCAAGTGGCAAATAAAAGCATACACTCTCTGAATATTAATTTGTAAAACACAGGTAGCAAATAAAAATGCAAATAAAAGCATGATAAGTGAACTAAATGATCATAATAAACCATAAATAGACGATGCCTAACGAAAGGCAGAATCTCCTATCTATACTTAGATATTAATAGCTCCGCAACTAAAGCAATACCTTGATGAATGATCGAATTTTAATGATAAAAATGGCGTAAAGCGGTCAGTGGCCTTCTGACAGTGAGTGCAGCGCGCGTAATTCGCACCAGATAACCCCCTCCAAAGCAGTCGCCCCTTGGAGGCGCTTGCGCCGCGGACCTTTCTCTGTTTGCGGACAGTGACATAGTGACCGTGTTAGCGCGGAGGGCTCATGCCATGCACCACTACAGCGTGGTCGCGCCGCTGTTCGCCGTCGTGTTGCTCGCGGGCGACGCGCTGTCGCGCCGCACAGAGCCCGACCTCAGCTTCGCCGAGTCCGTGTACGCCAAAATGTCCGGTGCATGTGAGTCAATGTCCTTCACCTCTATAATTTATGCGCGCTAATCTGTTAAACCACACGTTTACTTTTTTACTTAATGTTATTTTTTGTGTTCGCAGGTAGGGCGATAATGGATTTACGCTACAATGACCTGACCGATCAAAATGATCAAATAAAAACCATAAAAATCGTACAACTGGACGGGAATACAGTTCGAACATATCCAATAAATGAAGCATTTGTCAACCTCACGAAACCTGGAATTTTTGACATAACAAAACAGACAAAAATTATTATTCACGGATACAAAGACAGTTCGCAATCTGCAGTGCCGCTGGATTTAGCGAATGCATACAATGATAAGAAAATGTTCAACGTGCTTCTTGTGGACGCAGAAGAAATGAACAAAGATGGATACATTTTATCAGCCCATAACTCTCGTCTTATAGGCAAAAGACTTGCAAACCTTTTAGCAAATCTCGAACACTTTGGAGCAAATGCTGAAGATTTTCATCTTCTGGGAATCAGTCTTGGCGCTCATGTCGCAGGTTGGGCTGGTAAATATTTCCAGCAGTACAAGGCACGTAGTTTGGGCCGCATCACTGGGCTGGACCCTGCGGGCCCGTGCTTCTCGTACGCCTACAGTGGCCAGAGATTAGATAAAACAGATGCTGCATATGTGGACGTGTTACACTCAAACAGATTACTACAAGGAATCATCGAGCCATTAGGACATGCAGATTTTTATATCAACGGTGGAGGACCCAACCAACCGGGATGTTACATGCCCTCCTGCAGTCATCTTCGAGCGGCACACGTTTACATTGAGAGCATAAAAGTTCCAAAGTCTTTTATCGGAGTTCGGTGTAAAAGTTGGAAGCATTTCCAATCCAACGCTTGTGAGAAAGAAGAGTACGCAGTGCTGGGCTATGGCTCGTCGACCGCAACTCGTGGACATTATTATTTACGTACTTCATCGAAGCCTCCTTACGGACTCGGGATGGACGGAATAAAAAATAAAGAACCAGTTACCGATAACTGGCTAAAAAGTTTAGATGATTTAAATATGTGATTTTAAGTGATAGCTCAATGTCGTTGTGTGTAAAAATTGTTGCCATACTCTTTAACATATTTGGACTTTCTTCTTTGTGTAATGCGTATGGTATAACGGACAGATTGAAAATAAGCAATAGTGATTTCTGTGGATATCTCAAAAATATTGCATAAACATTTTGAAGTGAACTTGGCCCATTAGATTACGCGAGGTGTCTCGAAGTGTCCAGTGAAACAAAGGAGGTTTACTTAACAGTTTCGCAAGCCCTTTTGCAAATCATTACGAATAGAAGATTGGCTCGGAGTGGATCAATAATAATCCCGAGTGTTACTAATTTATTCGTCACTTCATTAGCAAAGAATAAGTACTTTGATCTACTTCCCAACTCGTTATATAATTTAGGCTCTACATTTTATTGTACATAGTGATTTCTAGTTGTGTGAGCAGATTTCTCTTTATGTTGTTAACCGTGGCGTGGAACCAAAGTAACTAGATATGATAATACACAATTTAAGCAAATTGTTATGACATGCATTTTTAATTAAACCTAAATGTTAATATCAATTTGGTCACTTTATAACAGTGTTTTCTTTTTATTTCTGATTTTTGTATAGCGATACATAGAATTTAAAGTTTCCTGCTGGAAATCACCGAGAATCGCGATGATATCAATACTTGCAGATACCTTAACACAAGGCACGCATAGTTTTATACTAATCGTGTTTAGTGCCCAAAATAAAACTGGCCAAGTGCATGTTGGATTGGAACTCACGGTATGGTCTTTATTGCACATATTTCTATGAGTGAATCTATAATAATAGTCAAAATACTTAGGTGAAACATAAAAACTTTTAAAACTGAATTCCGATAAAAATATTGAATGGTATGTGGATTTGAAGTAGATAGGGTTTGGACATGTTATAGATCAATTCCATTGACTCATTGTTATTTAAATAAAGACCACACACAAGTGCAATAAGTTTGATGATCCCTCTGCATTCGAATACTACAATAATATTTGAATGTAGAGAGATCATAAAACTTACGAAAAAGTCATGATAAATGTAGACAAACATGACAAAACTAGAGGGCATTCTTTTGCAGAACTCTACTACTCTACTAAACTCAAAGATTGACACTGTCATCAGCATTAAAACGGTTACATAGTAAACGAAACCGTTATCGGCTGGCTCTATTCATCAAACGTGACGGGTTACGTGAATAGAAGTGTAGCAATCGCTTCAAGTTCGAGCCGTCCGCGCCCGTCCGGTAGGTGTGGAACCGGAACGGACTCGTTACCGGTGACGGCCGGCAGCCGGAGCCGGCCCTTGCTTGACACACACACGGCTCACTTAACACGATTGTTATTGATTGTTGTTAATTAATCAACTATCTTGGTAACTATCTATATATGAAGACGAAGAGAGGGGAGATACTGACTGATTGAGATATCAACGCACAGCCTTAACTACTGGGACTAGGAACGTGAAATTTTGCACAAGGTTACTTTTTATGACTTAGACGAACACGAGAGTATTTTCCAAAATTCATACCTGGGATGAGACGTTCCAAAGTTTGTATAAAGAAATCTACTTTTACGGGGGCGAAGCCGTTGGCAAAAGCTAGTCTACCAATAATATTTAAAAAAAAACGTCTTTAATTCACAGGCTACATACGCCCACATTGTGTGCCTACGTAGTCTGTGAATAAAAAGAGTTAGGTAAATAGGTTTATTTCTCCACAAAGAGGCAATTTTTCAATCGTCATATTGTAAAGAAGATTGGCAAAACCCCATGTACTTTCAGTATCACATACAGGCTTAACATACAATAGAATGAATATATGGATTAGAATGCTACAATAGAGTATAACAAAATATGTAATGGTAAGACATACATTAGAGTTGGGGATATAAAATGATTTATAAACATAACCTCAAAATGGACCACCAAAAATAATACAAGGTACCTACCTAATTATGTAACTTAGAGCTTGACCAGAAGGGGCGAATTCATCGCGATTCTCTCGTGCGTATCACGCGCGACCGTTGCGCCCAGAAAGAGCGTATCAACGCTGGAGCATTCAACAATTCCGTATCAAATGTAGGTGCTCAATTTCCCTGGATATGTGCACTCGCTCTGGAGTTCGCGCGTTTAACTGGACGCAACAAGCTGTCCCTAGTATCTCGACTCGCGTGTAATACGCGCGAGTTGAGGGTCTGGCGTTGTGCACGCGATTTACGCGCGTATTTGGAATTCGCGCGATACTTGTGGACGCGACGTATTTGTGCTAGTATCTTACTAGTATATTACTAGCGCGCGAATGAATTCGCGCGAAACGTTTCTAAACGAATTCGCTTCTTCTGGACAAGGTTTTAAGGCAGACCCTCAAGCGTCGTCCTATTTAGCTAACTATCATACGATTGAACGATGTGATTTCGTCGCACGATGAGATTAGTTTTATCGACGAAACCCTGTGCTCATGCGATGATTTACAAGCTTCTATTAGGACACTCTAAAGAATTTGTGTTTAATCACATCGTTCAATCGTACGATGGTTAGGGTCAGCTCACACCAAGACGCGACGCTGCGCGCACATTTTAACGTTTGAATCCCCAACCGGTCCTATGAGACCGCGCTGTTATTGTTTTACTATTGTGTCTCGTTTCGCGGGTATCTGAGTAATTAATAGAGTGACTCAAAATATAACTTTATTTACTACGCGAAAAGATACACATTTCATTGTGAGAATTTAGAATACGTTGCTTCATGCAGCGCTGCCCCTCATGATGCCACGCGCCATCGCGCTGCACCTGTTGATGCCGCGCGGCGTCTCGTAACAGGTAAAAAACAAAACCATAGTATTTATAACATTTTTTTATTATAATTGTAACAATACATTGTCAAGAAATACCGCAGGGAGATTGTTCCTTCGTGTCGATCGTAAGCTAAATACCAGACTACACTCATGACATGTGAACAACAGCCCACGGTTCTGAGTCATACTTTACAATTACAACAGTAGCCGATAATGGCTTCGGTTTTCTCCTTTACACTGGTCAAATCAAGACACGTCGGCGAAGGCGTGATAAGCGCACATAACAGTTTATACACCGAAGATCAACTGCTGACATTGTTAAAGCATGAAAAACATTCACAGAATAAATAAGTGTCCTATTTCAGTCCTGCGCAGGTTTATACACTAAACGCAAATTGTAATGTACTAAAGTAACGTGGCGGCACAAAATAAGAGTTCACACTTCATTTATAGATGCAGACAACATTACAAATAACGCGAACGACGAATTATGTTTAGGCAGGGTCAAACAAAAATATCATGACAGTTTATATTTTTTTTGTATTTGACATACCTAAGTAACAGCTGACGCAATAAGTCTATTTTATGCGTTTTGTTTTTACAGACTTCACAAAAAGGACGAGGTACTATTGCATTATTGCGTTTTGTTTCCGTAACGGGACTGTACCCTAAAATCATGGTTTTTTAATTACTCCGGACTGCTAATATTGTATTTTAGCTTGGAAAATAACTAACGATATATGACCCATAAGTTGCGTATAACTAGATTTGTGTATGTTTGGATTTTGATGTGATACCCAGCTCGCCAATCTTCTTTGAGCCCAAAAATAAATTTTGTGATTACCATACAAAAGCTACCAGACTGTCATATTTATTCCTAAGATAAACGTTATCCGATGATTGAAAAATTGCCACTGAATAAAATATCTTGTAAAATTGTCTTTTTTACGAATCGACGGCTGGAATTTATTCGACAGTTTAAAATATTTAAGACGTTTGACGGGTCAAGTCAACTGACGCGCAGTTAAGTCTATACATAAGTAAAATTGGTAAGTACGTAAATATTGGCAGGATCAATGTTGATTCAATTTCGATCTGATATGTGTTTTACTTGGTTGGGTCTTATGCGTATTATGGATAAATATGATCAGAGATAAATATGTTACACATCGATTGTAAAATACTAGGTACTCATTTTTTTATTTGTTAAGTAATTGTCATAATCAATAAGTTATACTGTACAATAAAACACGCAATTACTTTATAAATTAATTTTAGAACTCGTCAAATAAAAATTTGAACCAGCTAACATGCAATGAGCAAATTCGGTGGCTGGTACTTTCTCAGAACGAGAGGAGGCCGTTGTCCTACAGTGGCACAATAACAAGCTTGTAATATAACATACAACTTTGCCCCGCGTCTTCGCTCCCGTTACCTATCAATGAAAAGTATTCTATGACACACAGCAATCGTAGGTGAAGGTATAGTTTTCTACAATCAGTCTCAGAATTTTCGTAACCGAAGCAGCACAATTCAAAGATTAACTTTTCAATTATATCACCAACCATTAAACTCAATATCGGTACTTATTAGTTAAGATTAACCACAGAGATTAACCAATATTGAATCTTTCAGATGAAACCCACATGTTTACGCCACACTCATAAGTAGTGCACACAGATTCAATTTTAAATATTGCCAAATGAATCATAACGACAGCCAGTCTCATTGACCCAGTGTATGCAAGTTAAGCCTTCAAGGCCTCGGGTTTACGTTCGATTCGCCGGTTTGACTACATTTACATACGTGCAACAGGATTCTGTTGTAAGGATTACGCGGGTAAAGTCCCTTGTTAAAATGGAATACAGCGGATATGATGAGAGGAACGCTCCCGGGCACATGGGACCGAATGCCGCTATCGGAAAAATTGTAAATGTTGCCAGCTATTGTATAGCTCTTCTCACTTTTGTCGGAGTTTTGTTGACGAAACTGATATTTGTATAGCCGGAAATTATTAAGGTAAAATATATGTAAATCAACGTGGTATAATTTATATACCGCTTCCGCACTTAGAAATAAATAACTTTCCTCAAGAAAGTCATGTTTGGTTCGAAAAACAAATCCTCTTATAATAATTTTGATGAATGATGAGAAATAAAGAAAAGAAAAACCTTTTATTTACGGGACAATGACTCGTTTACAATGAATAAAATAATTAATAAACTCTTAACAATTAAACAATTTATATTAATTAACTGGTACTTTGTCAAAAAAGTCGAAAGTTCTATTGATAATTTACTATAACGGCCATGAAAGTTGTTCATTTCATGGGCAACAAGCTGTATCTAAAACATGACTACCCATTTCCATTACACTCTGTATAATAATAGGATATAGGTACCATCGTTAAGGTGCGTCTCCAACTACTCGATTGGCCTCGATTATACCGAGCAATCAGCCGTGGAACTTCCTCAATACAGAACGCTACCAATATACCTTTTACCTGTCTACCAGCAGGAGGATAAGTACGAGTAAATGTGTTTACGATCGATTTGGTGGAGAAGCACCTTTGATTTGTTTGTGGTTTTGTTTTCAGCTGCATGCTGTTACAAGATTAGACCTTCAACTGTTCTTAAGTAATAATGTTACTTCTCCTGTTATGTGCTGTTACTTGAGTAACTTGCGTTCTTGTTTGACTACCTACTATACTCTCGCTTCTGACTAAATAGCAAGTGAAACACTACAAATACACAAAGTTTGGAAATTTAATCTTCTGCTATTGGTACATAAGCTATAAAATACCACTTCGAATTATAAATTGAAATTGGGATCTCTATAAAACGGATTGTTGATTGACTGCTCTATTTTTTAATACAATATTAATCAAGCGTTTTATATTTAAAATCGATTACAACTATCATAATAATCGCACTAGACAATTACCAGTTGTTCACTGAAACCAAATATTCCTATTTAAAAGTATCTTTTTTTCTTTCGAAATTTAAATTTGGAACGAGGCTAATTCATTCAAATACTTTGTAGTTTTAACGTATTTAATCTCTGTGTAGTTTTTCTAATAAATTGAAATAGAGTGGGTTATTAAAAAATAAACTTTAGCGTGGGAATGAAACCTAAAACAATTTTTAAAACGCTGCTGAAACTAGTCATTAGTCTTTTATAAATTTGTTTATCGTATCATAGGTAGGTAGATATAGCCCATCATGAACCATTTGACAGTTGTAAGGCGATTAACACACGGCACCGCGCACCGCCGCGGTCGGCGGTGAAGCGGATCTCATGTCGCATTGTCCTCTAATAAATCCGCTGATGCCCAACACACGTACACCGCTCGACCGCGTGGTCGAGTGGTCGAAATTCCCATTACAGTCAACACCGTCCGCAGCGGTGCGCGGTGCCGTGTGTTAATCGCCTAACAGATAAGAGAATAGGGATGGTCAATAAATAAATCGATTACTAAAATTTTCGATGCTTGAAAGATATCGATTTCATTTATTTCAGTTTTACAATTTATGTTACTGTAAAAACCCACTATCGGTATATCTTAGATTTTACTAATAATTCTTACAATACATCAACGTGTGTACGCAATGTCAAAAATTTTATAAAAGAGAGAGATTATTTTTCAGGCTTTTCAGTTCTATCCTAATCTAAGCCATATTGCAAATTATTGATCTTGAGTTTCTTATTAAACAGAGGGGATATAACTATGTTAATTTGCTTGAAACCATTCATTTTCATGAATATTTAAAACCTAAATTTCATATTAATTATGCATTTTCGAAGACAGTTGGATGTCAGCTGAAAATTAAGTGTGATATACTAGATGCTTTGATTGAGAACGGTTCGTTGTTAATAATTTCGATTATTCGGACATTTTTAACGATTATTCTAATAAATGTGAATTTGAAGGATAAGGGGTTTGAATTTTGGAAAATTGATGACGCCCTACGTCATAATAGGATACCTAGGTACCTTTTGTAAAATTCCACGTTCCTAGTCTCAGTAGTTCCAGCAGTTCGTTGATATTTCAGTCAGTAATTTTCGCCTTTTATATGAATAAAACAAAACCCAAAGAAATATATAGTTTCGAATAAGGAATGATATGCCCAAATATTTAATTTATTTGAACTTAGGTATAATTCGAAGTAAGGTATCTAAACTTATGACAGCTCTGTGAGCCGTTTTATAAAACACCCATTTCACAAAAAAGGACCTAATATTAATATCTAACTTTATCTTTTATAATATTATTAACATTAAAATTAACGTACTAAAGTTATGAAGATCAAAGTTTGTATGTTTATGTTTGTTCAAGCGCAATCGGCATTTTTTTATGATAGTTTTGCACTAAGTAATAATAATAGTTATTTGTTCTAAATGACCTTATAATTGACCGCTATCTCATCTGATGCAAAGCGACGATGCGGTCGACGACTATGAAATGATGATGTTTGGCACAGAGGAGAACCATGTCCTGAAACATCGAATACTTTTCAGTTTTCATCCCAGGAGTAATACACCTTTGGGATTTTCTACACTGACGCAGGTGAAGCCGCAGGCAGCAGCTATTGATATTAAGAAAGTGAAAGACAATACATGTATGTGTGTGACACGTAGATTTTTTACTCTTACACTGAAACGGCTGAGCGGATTGAGATGCGCATTGTCGCATAGACCACGTACAGGACATAGAATACTTTTTTAAGTATGTCAGTATATTTACAGGATTATTTTCTAATTTCTCACTGGCAATCAACCAGATTCTACCAGCGGGCCATAAATCAAAATGATCAAATATAATTTTTATTGCAAAAATCGTATCACTCCTGTGTATATCTTTATCTGCAAAAAAGACACCCAGTTTTCTCGCATTATAATTATCATGCGAGAATACTGGGTGATTACTCCCATTGGTGGCCGCAGCATATATGATTTGTTCCGCACGCGTCGACTGTTTTGTCCATTTCAGGCCTCGTTACTGACAATCAAGTTTATTTTACCATTTATTATTAACAGGCTTACTTTTATTATTGAAGCATCTCTGTAGTGTGGAATAATGCCACCTTAATCTATGTTGTCTTCAACAAGTTACATCGCTTCGTCCACAATGAAATAGTGCTAGAACACTAGATAAGTCTGCTTTGAGATTAATCTCGAACAGATTTCAATAGACTAGGCGATTGTTGTCATTGTGATGGCTAGCTCCACTAATCACGATTCGCGTTGCATCGTAAACTAGATTATCTCTTTAAAGCGTAAAATTATTCAAATACAGATTAAAGACATTTTAAGAAAAAAACGCTGTTTATTATGGGCATGATTTTAAACTATTATAAAGTCGAAAGCCTCTTTTTTCAGAAGTTTGCGCAAACATTTTCTTACAATGCTGACAAATGAACATAAAAGTTTTTAAACGTTTACAAACTCGACAACTAGCGCTGCGTAATACATTCATTAAAGTTAGCATCTACTTTTTTTGCTCGCAATCACTCGAAACATTTTGTTTTGTATTGTTCAAACAATTCAAAGATTTTTTTGGTAAAGTAATCTTAGTTTGACAAATACGTATTAAGTTTTGTTAAAATAAAATACATTATTGTTTAACAAATTATTCTCTGAATATATTTTTATAGTAAATTATTTTCTGTTAACTGTTTGTAAAGCAAATTAATAGATGGAAAGTTTACGCAAAACTTTCCATCTATTAATTTGCTTTTTCTTTTTGTGAACAATACTCGAAGTGGTTCGAGAGCTGTGCTGATACCGTTTCATCTAACTAATGGACATAATCTTTTGGATTAAAGACACGGAAGCTCGGCTGGCTATAAACGCTATTAACTCCGATTCGATTCATTTGTTATATATTTTATTAAGAAGTTCTTTAATGCTGTTGCAAATGTATTAATGCCTTATATAGAACTGAATGTCATTGAAAAGGCAACACATACGAATATGAATATGTTATAGTTTCTTTGTGATTTTAGCATAAATAAACGCTAGTAAATACTAATAGTGTTCTGAAAATGTCATAAATATTATAATAACCTGAAACATGTATTACACATACTATTATGTATTATTATTAATAACTTTACCTTTTTGAGTTGTACCAACCTTTATTTGGATAACGCTGTTATTATTTTCATCGCCTTTCTAAAAATAAATCGAGATACTCGTAAAAATGGAACACAATAATAACGTTCCGTTTGAGTAGATACCCTCAAAAGCGTTGCTATCACCTTGACAACGAGCCATTTAATGATGTAATGTTATTTTAGGTAACTATTTCATAACTGAGACACAAACTTCCGTTAACAAAAACATGGGTAAGTAAACATTAGTACTTACTACTTACAATACACTTAAATAACTAAATGTAAGTCGGGTTGCTTTAAGACTAAATTTTCTAACAAGAAAGACTAATAGACTACATTATAGATACAAAACCAGACAGACGTGTGGTCGCAAATAGACAGAAGCCTCTGACTGTTAACCGGTCTTACAAAATAGTGTGTTGATTTTAATTATTGGAGTCTTGGTATCAGGCAACAAGTACTCTTTATAATATACTGACTGGTGTCTTGGGAGCATTATTCGAAACCTGTACTCAAATGATGATAATAAAATTTTTCATGGCACTTTGAGGCACTGTCACATATACTTACGAATACGCTAGATAGAGAATATAATAGATGCATACACTTCATCCTTTTTGCGGACGTTCTCGCGTCGTGTCTTGAGTACTGATATTGCACTCAAAGGTATTCACACCTAACTCCCTCTCATTTTAAATTTTGTTTTAAAATTATCATTTTATTTGTATTAATGTTTTCTCCTCTTCTCTAAACGTGAAACTTCCTTAATGTCTGTAGTACGTAAGTGCAATGATAATTGTTATTTTGAAAGTGTGAGCCTGGAGTTCTGCCCGGCGAGATGAATAGAAATCCTATGTTCTAATCAAACCTTGTTCCAAACTTCATACAAATCCTTACAGGCGTCAAGGCTTAATTAGTTACAAAGATTTTAACATCCAAACATAGAGAACGCTATTTCAACATTAGGAATAGGTTTGATGTTATTATACTATATGATCTGTAGTAGATCGAAACATTGTCGTGCTCACTGCACCGTTAAATAAAACCGTTGCACAATGAAACACTCTCTGCGTTCTTTTCCAGATTCCAAATATAATAACTTCCTTCTACGGCACATTCAAATTAGATGAGAAAAGAGTTAACAAACTGAAATATTCTTCCTTACTAAACAAATTCTTCAACCACGTCTGTCTGTGAACCGGTAAATTCAAAAACGAATTTTCATGCAGTTTTGTCTAATAGAGTTCTTGAGAAAAGTTATATGATACAGGTACATTATAATAGAGAAAAGCCGAGAGTCAAAATATTTTTAACAACCGTGCGAAACTGGGGCAGGTTGCTAGTAAATATTTGAAATGAATAGAAACAACCGAGTAATTTTGGAGTGCTCATTATATACTTATATATATTTTTTAATTGCAGTAAAAAAATAAACTTAAAACAATGGTTGTTTATCTTCAAGCCTTGATTTATTTTTCAAAGAAAATCAGCATCCCACAACGCATGGTCGCTTCTCAATCGTTGGCGTGTGTACAAATCTGACGAGGATAAGGATTTATCACAATACCTAACTACTGGCTACTCAAACACTATTAACCGTCATAGTTTCACCAGGGATTCTTAGCATAATCAGCCTTATAATGGTCCCAGTACCGCTAATACACGCTATAACACAAGCGTCCTCTCTAGGAGAGAGAGAAAATAGGCCATAATTCACCAAGCAGCCCCAGTGCGGATTGATAGATGTCACATGTTTTCGAATTATTAGTTCTAGGACATACCGGTTTCTTTACAATGTTTTTCTTCTTCTTTTTAATATCAGCGGTGATGAAATATATTACACAATAGTCGTCTGCCTGACCCACGACTTAGGACTCGTAGGTCGGGGCCATTACAGCTCAAGGATTCTTACTGAAGCTGAAAGACAAACGTTGTTGGTGCGCTGAAAACATTGTTAGAGAAATCAAAACATACTATATTCATTACTCAGATACCCGCGAAACGAGACACAATAGTAAAACAATAACAGCGCGGTCTCATAGGACCGGTTGGGGATTCAAACGTTAAGTAGGTTTCCCGGTCATCGGGTAATCATCCGGACCGAGCCAAAGTCGGCGACGACGCGTACTGTTCCACTCCTGAAAGGAAAACCTCCTGAAGGGGTCCTGGATCGCAAGACAAAGAATGAAAATAGTAGTGAGTCTTAGTCAGTAAAAGTCTGACACGCCCTCCCGCTTCACCAAATAGGGGGAGAAGTCATTGGATAATTTCCCACTTAAAAAAAAACTTTATCCACCTGAAAAACAATAATCTGTTTTTTAGGTGGAACACCCAAATTTCCCTTATTCTCACAAAATAATCCAACTACGACGTAAAGGCGCTGTTTATATCTAATGTTACGTAATGATGTGAAGTTGACATACAGTCACCCGCATGTCATCTAAATCTGTAAATAACCAAACATAAATTACCCAAGAAATTATAACTGAAAGTGATAGCCGTAGATAATAATAAGGAAAACAAAAACAATTTAGCTTTAGGACGTCAGTATCTACTATGTACTACAGATGTACGGAAGAAACTGATTTGTACATAGGTACAATCAAAAATAAACGATATGCTCAATTGGTTTTTCTGTATTGTGAGCAGTGATCGACTTATACTTTAAATATAATCTATGTATAAACATAAGAGGAGAAACTAACTGACTGACATATCACCTGACATCAAAACTACTGAGACTAGGTGCGTTTGCACAAGGTCTCCTTTTTGACGAAAGCGAGCACTAAGAGAGGGTTTTTCAAAAGTCACCTCCGTTAGGTATGAACACAGGGGTCCAAAGTTTGTGTGAAGAAACCTACTTTCACGCGGGCAAAGCCGCTGGTGGAAGCCTATATGCTTATTGGATTGGAGTTTGTAGATTACTTATGCACTCATTAGCTGGTGAAAAGCCTTCAGTGACGGGTAAATTAGAGCAATTCTGAAAATTCTATCGGTTTTAAGAAGTCCGTTCGTGTTTTAAATTAAATTGTATTCAAAGAGCCTTACGCTCGTGTAGCTCTGTCTAACTTACCAACTAGCCTGCAGTTTTTAGCCTGCAATGTAGTTTCCAGATTTTTCCACAATATTTAAATTGCTCTTCTATTCATAATTTACAATCACGCAGTAATCATTGCTGATAATTTCATCAAGCGCCTGAAAAAGTAGACGGCGGCGAGTGCAATTACTGTAGATAACAAGTAATAAAAATAAATAAATTTGTTCCGCTACCGACACGCAATATTATTCTGATTAAAAGCGAATAATTTCTTGTGATTTTGTCTCAAGGATTTCAAGTAATAACACAATCATACAGCGCGGAAACACCTAAATTGTCTCGCTGAATGTATACATACTATACGCAAACAAAGTAGCAAGTACACACACATGTATACATATACATACACCAAATTGTGTAAGAAAGTTTGAAGTGCGTGAAGTAAGATCCCTTCGATACACATAATAAATAGATTAGGTTAGCAGAGCAGAGGCAAGTTTAACTACTGTTCCGGGGAAACAAACTAATGGAACAAAATAGATGGCACGAGTCTTCCACGAATAATTAAATACTCAACTTTAGGGTCTAAATACAAAATATCGGCTGTTATAGGAGCACTTTCACCTAATTGGTTCGGCCGCGAGCGGTGGCGAAACTACTCGCACATATTATTATATTTCACTTGTCTGTTGAATAATACGAGTTGATTTCCCATTTGCATGTTAACCTTGAAATATTTAATATATTGTAGGTGGAACTGCAACATCTTGTTACACATAAATATATTACTTCACCGTTGTACGGGCAGCGCACAAATTGTATCAATACAATACTCGAATGTTAAGCCATTGTGTGAGCACTTCTAAACAATTGAATTCGTACAATATCTAAGTTTCCCTAGGTAATTTTTATGTCACATTTAAAGCGTTACACAATGAAAAGAAAATAAAACCGAAAAGACTATAAAAGACCTTTCCTTGAAGTCATTTTTGTGAGATTAGCAGTAAAGCCTTGTTCGTAGACTCGTAAGTTCCTATTATATAAAAAGTTAAACAGGGAAGATGTGTATTTCTACTATTCCACATGTAATATTCCCTCTATATACATATATGAGCGCTACCTCTAGAGCTTTTCTTCCGCGAACCCAGAACATCTATTTACCTACGTGTGCAAATTATAGAACAGTTAACTTCTACGTAGTCAGGTTACAGGTGCTGTAAACTTAATTACGATCTATAAAAATAATACTTAGTACCATTATAATAGAGACTAAGGTCGTGTAAGTAGTTTCATTAAGACACGTGCGTGTGCTGTTATGCTGTAATGGTGATTGTAACGTATCACGCTGTAATCGACTTCTCTATAGTCGGCACGGGTCGTACGGAGGAAGCTCAGGCTGTGGTTATAAGATTAGGTTCTCAGTAAGATTGTTAGTGTCTGTCGAAGTATACAGTAGTCAATTCATATCTAGTCATTTCTAAAATTTGGAGCTATCGGTATAATCTTCCAGGTGGTTAAAAAGCTAAAACTATTAGATAAAATAAAATAATGCAGGACATGTGGCATGCTGGCTGGCATGGTTGACGGCAAACGACCTAGAGGCCGTAGCCTAACAAGATGGGCAGATCAGGTCCGGTCCACACTGGATATCCTACTGCACGTCGCACTTCATGGTGCCAAGAACCGTCACAGATGACGAAACACCATCAGAAAGAAGCCACTCCGGTAGATTTTCACAACCCTCAGCAATGTAGAATACGACTTGAGGAAGGAGGTAGTAAATATATTCGTATTATGAAATATGTGACATTTATTTAAATGATTAAAAAACACGCGTTGAGGTGTCTACGTATACAAATAAGTAGGTGGCAGTTTCCAACTAATGCTGACAATGCAGCGCAACAATACGTCGGTACACAAACGTCTGCGTCCTTACAGCGAACTTCTGAAAGGAGAAAACTTCAAACATGTACAGTAAAATTGTTTACGTAAAAAGTACAAAACTGAAAACCCTGCGGTCAAAGCCACTTCTTTCTTTGTTTCATGAGAAGAACATAACAAAAGGACAAAAAACTTTTTACAATACTGTTGAGAGCCACGTGCCGCCAGTCACGGGTACATGGCAAATGTCACTATTATATTTTGTATAATAAAATACTTCTATAAGCAATTTCTATACATTTTCTGTCGTCTTAAGACGACTTTTCTGCTAAAGAAACTCACCCCTATTTTTCTGTTCAAATAAATCGCTAAATACTCACATCATTTTGTATTTTACATTCACATTTATGTAGAAACCTTATCATTTTATAAAAGTTCAATCTGCAATTGACGTCATCACGTACGTTGGTGCATAAACCTCCGGACGCCAGCTTCGTTGCAACAATTGAACTAATTTCAATAATTATTCAATTCCAATCTGTTCGTGTGCCAAGTACATACTAACTAACTAAAACACGCTGGTCGGAAATTGGCGTGGAAACTGAACCAGTACGTAAATACTCAGAAATACAACCACGTTCACAAAAACTATTATTAGATTCATATCATTCCTAAAAAGTCGATTGCTAAGAATAGAATAAACTTTATTGTACACGAAAAGTAACATAACTTTTATTCAAACTTAAATCTATGGGTGAAATCACAAATGGCGGTCTTATCGCTGTCAGCAATATCTATGAGTACTAGAATACTTTTGGATGGATTGTAAGAACTTAAAATAAAATCTATTATATATACTTGCCCTAGATAGTCGGGGAGAGGGAGGTGTACCTACTACCAGCAAATTTTGAATAATTTGCTTTCATATTAAATTTTACTGTATATATTTACTTAAAATTACATACCTATGTTAAATGTAATTATTACAAAACCTTAAAAACATATAAATATGTAAAATTAAATATAAGTAGGTATATATTATGTGTTGCACAATTCGACAGAAGGAAGCGAAAAAAAGAACGGAGGTTAGTTCCAGAAAATTAGATTAAGTAGAACCTGAACCGCATTAGAAAGAAATTAAATGTTAACTAGGTTCTCGATTAAAAATCTTTAGGTTTTAAAAATTAAATAGTGACTGAACTTGCCTAACTGGCACCGTCAACGCGTTCCACAATCGAACCGCCTGGACCGTGAACGATTTGTCACAAAAATTGGTAGAATGTGGGGCCATCAAAGTCTCAAATTCTCCGATGATCTCAAAGCGGGATTTGTCAGAATAAAAATGATAGTGTAAAGCAATTATAATATAAGGGTGCCTCCGGTGACCGCCACTTAAGCTTATTTAATACAAAATTCAGAAACGCAACCAAACATAAATCTAATACATCCGTCGTCAGTTTGGAAATCGCTTAGCGATAGTTTTTTTGGGGTTATCTTTTAAGGTGGAAAATCATCTAATAACCTCTCCCGCTCTTGGGCAGCAGAGCTGGAGGGCATTTTACTGACTAAAACCTCGCCTAAGCTCCATCATTTACCCTTTGCGTACTAAGATCAAGGGTAGCATTCTCGTATATTCCCCGTGACCTTAGCTGGCGTTACTGGAGTTTGTTTTAGAGTACCTTTGCATTTGGCGTTGCTACAACATCACATTGATGCGCACGTAGCGTATATGGGTTATCCTAAGCGTTTAATGATAGTTCCCAGTCGCTCAAACTTTGGCGTTTCAAATAGCTGTGTCTTGTTCTCTCTTGTGTTCTCAACCGTTAAAACACATAATTCAGTCGCATAAGAGGGTAACACATTAAACGACATTACGAATACTCAGGCGGTAAAGACGCTCTTGACCTTTATCGAAAGAGCTGACCTGCAATAGCAGAAGACAGACGAGACCTGAGCGAAAAAGGGTAATGGATATATTTACCCATTCTAGCCACCCCCGAGGTTGAATTAACTGTATTATTGTACCAAAACATAAAATTCGGACGGCGTCTTCGTGGCGTCTCTGCGACGTCTACGCGGCGTCGACGCCCACGCCGTGCCAACGCCTACGCTGTCCTAACAACAAGTGCAAACAAGCTCGTAGGCCGATTTTGGATTGTACTCAAAACTATCAGCTGTAATTTTTTATTTAAATAAATGCTCTATATTGGACGTAGTTTAATTTTTCTGGCCCATACCTAACATTTATATTCTATGAACCTATTCTCCAACTAACTTCTAGTTTGTCGCTCGTTTTGAATCTCGTACAATTGACAGATCGAATGTTCAACTGATTCCGATTTTATAGAAAAAGTCTGGCACAATGAAAAATGGTATAAAAACAGTGTTTTTGTACAACTTTCTCTTCACATAATGTTTATTAAACAAAAATTGCTGCAATACAGTTTTTCACAACACCATGGTCAAGTGTGTCATAAATCAGTATTTGTATAGACTTATGTAACGTACCGTGTGTGCATCGTAAGATTTTATACAAACGAAATACCACCATGTGCGAATATTACAGACAAAAAATCATAAACGACGTCAAAACTGAGCGTTTTTTTTGGCTAAATTCAGCAAACCGCGATCCGCTCATCATAAAGTGGGTTTGTGATATATGATGATAATTATGGCAAACAGCCCTTCGACTATGTGTTGATTCGATTTCTTTCAGCTAATTTAAATTTGGCATTTGTTTTTTTTAATGGTATTTTAAAAGATTATGATTTGACACGTCAGTAATTTTAACATAAACATAAGTGAAACGAATTAATCAAATCAAGCTGGTAATGTAAAAAAATCGTTTGCACTTGACATATTTTGACAAGTGTACGGATGTGAGCAGCGCGTGCAACATGCTCGTACGTAAGCGACACCTCCGTCTACGTCATGACTCATTTCCTTTTTTAAAGCGCGAAGATAAATTTAGACGCGAAGGAAAAGTTTGCAAATAATCTTATGTAATACACTGGCGGACAACGTACGCTCTTATATGCATTCTATTTCATCATCTACGTCATCATCAGTTCAGCCGAAAGACGTTCATTGTTAGACGTAGACCTCCCCCAAATGTCACCATAACAACCGGTGCTGTGCGTCTCGCATTCATCGGATTCCCGCGGCCCTCACCAGTTCATCGGTCCACCTTGTCGGAGGCCTTCCAGCACTGCGTCGTCCGGCACGTAGTCGCCTCTCCAGAACTTTTTGTCGCCATCGACCATCTGTTCTACGAGGAATGTGCACTGCCAAGGTCATTTAAGTTTGGCAATTCTTTCAACTATGTCGGTAATGCATTCTATTTAGTTTATCATAATTAAATGTTTCCTTCCTCAATAGCTCATAATGTCAATTTCTGTTGTATTTGTGATAAGATATATTTGATATTTCGATGATAATATATTATTATTATTAGCTAGCTCTGTTTAGTTACGGTGTAGTGCTCTGCTAATAAGCGTGATCGTAGTTGGCCACGCTAGTGTTTTGTCTCATACGAAGCGAAGTGAAAATTATGCCTTTTCAATCCATCTTCCGCGGTTCTTTTCAGAATTTAATTACAGGATCCAAATAGGCCGAATCGTTTCTGTGACTCGTCAAGCTTCATTGCCTCGATGCGTTTCTGATGGTGCCACTGATCAGGTTTTCAGTAATCGTGGTAGTTGGGAAACGTGTGGCGGTTCTGTCGATTTTACCATTGGCATTGGTTCAATGTCTTGCCTCCCGCAGCTTGCATCTGTAGTTAGTACATCATTGCGGCACTGAATACTCAGTTAAGCAAGATCTATTCATTAACAAAAAAGAAAGACCTTAAGGTCTTGATTAAACTCTGATTTCACAGAAAGTGTTTAGACACCTGAGAAATCGGAGTTCTCTGATTTCTCAGAAAGTGTCTAAACACTTTCTGTGAAATCGCAGATTAATCTATAGCTGTAACTTCGATCAACTTACAGCTTTGTATAACCACGATGCAGAACTGCTATGCAATCAGTCTATTGTGGTTGCAAATCTCTACGGGTATATTTATCAGTTAATTAAAACAGCCTTTTACCAACATGTGTTGCACGTTTGTATGTAATGCCATAATTATGGCGATTAGTCCCCTCTTTGAGGAGTGGCTGGAGATTTACCTTCCACATGACGCAGATCCTCACTGGACATAGTAAATTCGGGAGGTTCCTGCACTTCATTTGTGCGGAAGAAATGTCACCAACTTTGTGTGAACCGTCCAAAGGACAAGGTGGAGCATACGGTGGTGGTGTGCTCCACCCAAGCAACGCCGTGTCCGCTTGGGGCGATCGGTGGAAGCGACTTCTAGCGGCGAGCCTTGGTAAAGGCCAGAGTCTGGAGTGAGGAGTAATGGCAGGAGGTCGCCTTCTTCTGCGAAGCAGTAATGCTGAGAATTCATTGAATTAAATTTTTTATACGTGGTAGATATAAAGGCCATGTTTCAATTTGCATAAAGGCACTGAACGATCTAAAAACGGTAGGTACTTAGCAGGTATTTCGACACTATGTTTAATTTTATTTTTACATTTTTCTAAAAACGCTGTCACAGTTTTAAATCTAACTTTTTATAAAACTCTAGTAACCTAAATTGGTTCACTGACAAAAAGTATATTTGAATAATAATAAAATAAAACAAACAAAAAATATATTTTGCTTTAGTGTCAATATTATTAAATTAACTGTTTTATAAATTTAAATTGATTTTTTATCATTTTAGTGAGGAAAACACTGAAATAAGAAATATTATTCCAATAAACTATAAACAAGTACAATTAAAAAACATTCACGAATATATTATTATATTAATCAGAGAATGTACGAGTATGTTGTAATTTGATAATAAAAAAGTTGTAGGTAATACAATGTTTTGTAACAATGACGCGTGCGTCACAAGCTACGTACATAAAAAATAAACAGTGACGTCATACAAATACGGCTCAGTATAATTAAAATAATGTTCTGCTCATAATTTTGCTCTTAGGTGTTATTACTTTCCACAAAACATAAAATTAATAAGGAATGATATACACCGACTATAAAACGGGCTGTTATTAGATTTCCTCTAACAGTTACTGCCGTAAGGTGAGCGCTGGTAATCCCGTTGATAGCATTCTACGAGATTATTACTTGTCCTGTCCACAGAATATTTTTCAAACATTTTAATAGTTATATACCTACTTAACATCGATATTTCTATTGTAAGTTTTTCATTTCTCTCTCATTTTTCGTTCTCATCACGAGCTTCAGTAACACCTACATATGTTATTACTAGCTTTCTACCAGCAGCGGCAGCGCCTGACTTTAAGTAGACCGTATCCCCATACAAACTTTTAACTCCCGTTTCATTCCCTTAGGGAAGGGTATTCTGGGACATCCTCTCCTGTTAGCACTCGCCTACGTCATAAAAGGAAACCTTGTGCAAAACAAGCTTCGAAACCCAGTAGTTTCAGATGTGCGTTGTTATGTGAGTTAGTCAGTTTCTCCTTTTATAAATATAACAACTTGCATACCTAATACTTCAAGTTCAAATTAAAATAATAATTATCACATTCATTCCCATCAAGAACATTATTATTTACAAAGAGCCCTCTCGCTTCGACATCGGAATACGTACGTATATCAATTTTTGTTGCGCACTTTCTTAGTTGTTGTTTCGAACTTTCAGTTATTTGGCGCAAGAACCTTTCCTAATGAGGGTGACATTTAAACAACTGCCTCATAATTCTGCGTCGTTCATGTGTTCACGTCCACATATATGTACCTACGTATATGTTGTGAGATAGCGTTTAGTTGTTATTAACGCCTACGCGAACATGAGCTTTCACTAGTATAACAAAGTCTTTGCAGCAGTGTTGTTGCAGGTAGGTGTATAATGAGCATTTAACTATTCTGGACTTTTTATTTTATTAATTATAATGTGTTTATATAACATAATATTCGTGTTAGGGTGTGGGCGTATGATCTCGAGAGACGAGGAAAATGTCGTAAGAAACATATTAATTTCGTTGTACTGAAAAATAGTCGAATGTATGTGTATATATTTTTAAATTAGTACTTTATTTGTTAGAAGATTAAGTGAGTGAGTGAGTGGAGAAAGAGAGAGTGATATTTTTACTAACAAAAACTCCCTGCGTTCCATTACTTGCCCTTTGCGCTTCAGGGCCACGTTGACTCTTTAGAACAATCTCGGAGCCCTCATCATCTGCCTAGCCTTTTCCCAACTATATTGGGGTCGGCTTCCAGTCAGGCCGGATTTAGCTGAATACCAGTATTTTACGAGGAGCGGCTGCCTACCGGACCTCCACAACCCATTAACTGGGTAAACACGGTACTTCATGGCAAGACTGGAGTCAGATTTACTGACTTCTGACTATCCGTAACGACTGCCAAAGATCTACAAATGACAGCCGGGACCTACGGCTTAACATGCTATCCGAGGCACGGAGGAAACTCGTTATGTTAAGATGGTCACCCATCCACAGACCAACCTAGGCAAGCGTTGCTTAACCTTGAAGATCGACCTGTGCGGCTGTTATTATCTAGCCACGAGCTCCTCAACAATCTCGGAGCCCTGAAAGTTTGAATTTGGTAGCTGAATAAATAAATTATAAGTATTGTAAAATAATAATCAATTTGTGTAGCCGTAATCGTATTTTTTGTCAGTTTCTTTGGTTTTAATTTTCAGGAATTTTTTCGTTCTTATTTTTATAATTTTGCATGTTTTGATTTCATTGATTAATGTTGGAATCAAATATTTGTATAATTCGCAGTTTCTAGCCCGAGGTCCAATAAATAATTATTATTATTAATTTATTTTTGTGAGGGTATTTAGATTCACTATCATTATATATTTTGTCATTTGAAAACTAATTTAAAAAAAAGTGTTTATCATTAAATTGTTCGATTAATAGAGACTCTAGTAGCAAAATTTTGCAAAAAATGTAAAGTTCAGCTTTATTTTCTTTGCATTTGTACCTATTTACTAACTACTGGTTACTATAAGTGTTAAAAAGCTTGGAGTTTGTAAAATCTTGCAGTACCTACACGATGTTCTTCCGTGGCTCATGATTTCGTATGCTATTATTGGTTTTAAATGTTTTGAAAGGAGTTGAGAAACTTCGTATAACCTTGTTTACGGGCAAGAAAATGAGGATAATGAACATACAATATTGGTAAAAATCGGTAAAGGGCGTACCAAGGGTTCCGTACATACATTAACTAAGTAAAAAGTTCAGTACCCGTATCGAGTATCAAAGTTTTTTTCCCAATTGCAGGATTCTAGGTTAACGAGAAGTATCTTATAGGTTTTGATTTCATAGCGAGTATCAAAACAAGCGCCTAAATTCCGTTCATAAACGGCCTTTTCTTTAGATTGCGTTGCCTTAGAAGTTTAATATTTTCACTGCTTTACGGGCACCTGAATATCTAAATTTCTGCTTCATACTACTAAGCGTTCTTATGGAAAAGGGTCTTGACAGACGGACAGGCAGATAGGCGGACATATGTACAACAAAAGTGATCCTATAAGGCTTCCTTTTTGCCGACATAGTATGGAACCCTAAAACCGAAAACATTGTAACAGTTAACTAATATTTCGTAAACGCTAGCAGATGAAAGTACTCACGGAACAGATAAAGGCGTACCGTAAGCGGTATCATAATAAAAATGTACTCGCAGAAAGTATTCGTGAGGTAAAATACTCCAAACTTGTTTTGTTTCCAGCTCCATTAACTCAGCTTTAGAATCATAAATGAGCATGCCTACATTCAAAAGCTTTCAAAATACTTCGCTTTCATAACAGAAATTAAGTGTCAAAAAAAGATTAACAAGCACTATTTTGAAGTAAGCCTTCCCGCGGGCGCAATCATGTTTTTCAATATAATCCTTTGTGCCGCCTGACATGAGGGCTCGCGCCGTCCGCCCACTCCCGATTGAAGCGAATTGTAATCTTTTGAAGCAAACATATCGTGTTGGGTGCACCTGTACCGTGAACTTGAACAACAGTTATAACTATTTTGGGAAGTATCCATTCTATGCTTTTGTACTCTTTCCCGCAAATCCTATATCCAGAAGTGTCAGATGCATAAAATATATCAGTTAGTTTAGAGGTTTTTTATTATTTTGATTTCATTATCATCTTCAGTAGGTAGTGCACTACAATGCTTCTGTATATCGATTCTAGTATAATATTACATTTAATTATTTTGAATATGAGTAAATATGCTATAAAATAAGTAAATATGCTGTTAAAGAAATATTTCCCTCGTTAACTTTACCTCGGGATAGAACAGTGTGTGTCTATCAAACTGCAAGGTAGATCTATTAAAAAAATATAAAAATAAGTAGGCGTAAGATATAATTAACTAACGCGCTGGCTTTCTGCGTCATTCTGGAATTAACACTAAAAATACAATGTCCACATCTTTCTGTCTGACATACATCAGTTAAAACCATTTGAATGTCATAGATTGACTGTCACTTGGCGGCATTAAATAAATGTTTATGCTAAGATTCGACTGCATGTCAATGAAACACGTCAGTCTGTCCATAACTTTTTCTTTTTTATTCGCTATGTGTACAACACCTACCGTTAGTTTTTGTTGGTGAGAAATCGTCAAATGACTTTTCCGCAATCCCTACTTTCATCTTTTACGGATTATTACCAGTTACGCATTTTATATTGTACCTAAAAAGATAAGTTAACAACGCCTAGGTATTGTATAGAAAACCGGATTATACAGATTGCCAGTAACATATAGATATAACATTTCCATAAATTCTGTTGCAGGCAAGCGGTTTATTTCTCGAGTTCAACTGGATTCTCCAGATTTCAGCCAAACGCCTACTTCAATGCGCTCCTGGCTCGCAATATTCGAACGAAATGTATTTTATCGGAAGTCGTAGGCGAAAGCTATTATGTTTATTCTGTGGTATATTTTGAGGTCGGCTTATGACGTTTTATTATGTAGTTACTCGATGAAATTTTATCAATTTTAAATTTTCTCGAGCAAGAGAAAATGATAATATAGAAATTTTATCGTTAGCATTAACGGCCTTGTAATGTTCCCAGTGTTGAAACTCAGGCCTCGTGTCTAGAAGAGCGAATGGGTTGCAATCCACCACGTGGGCCTGGTGTATATTGCTGAATGTCACATGTTTTAAATTTTAGGTTCTAGGACATGCCGGTTTCCTCACGATGTTTTCCTTCACCGTTTTAGGAGCAGTGGCGTTGAAATAAATTGTTAAAATCAATGCGCCTGGTTGGGTTTGAATCCACCGCCTACAACTCTGGGCAGTTACCCTTGGGCCACCACTGCCCTTTTATCATACTTTATTTAAAAATAATACAAGTACTTTCTCAATCAAGAGTTGATAATTTAAGCACTGAAGTATTGATTTTCTACGTTTTTTCTTTTGCAGCGACGAGCTCTATCTATTGGATGCAAATCTCCGATATTATGCACATAACAAAAAGAACAAAAGAGTTACTGCATCCAGATAAAGCTGATCGAGTTAATTATTTTTCCTTCATTCGATATATTCAATATTTGAAATGCTTTTACACTGAACTCATCTCGTTTCAAAGTAGTAGGTATTTTATTTTCAATTCATTCATCATTTCAAGACTTTATTCAGCCTTTCGATAACTATTCTCACAATCCAATTTCTGTAATAAAAGATTTAAACAACTTTAACTTCTTTTTTAAAGTGGGAATTCGTCAAATAAATCCCGCTTCTGCAATAAAAGATTTTAAAAACTTTACCTATTTTTTTAAGTGGAAATTCATCAAATAACTGCCGCTCTGGGTGGAACGAGAGAGCGTGTCAGACTTTTACTAACTACAACCAATCTATGGTCCTTTAATTGCCCTTTACGTTCCAGGGTCACCATAACTCTTTCGAATATTCCTGCAGCGTGCAGCGCTAGCAGGCATCGGCCAGTTCAGTTCTGATTTGCTGACCTCTTTGTGAGGCGCGCATGAAACAACGCGCCGTCGATGTATGTAGATTTAGTCCATAACGGACGGCTGGACGGGGTGCTACCGATTGCTCGTCGTCCGTCTTCGCCTAAGGTGTCCCGGACGTCTCCTGCGGCGGTGGCTGGGGTATCAGGAGATACTCTCCCTCACGGTTTCAGCCACAACCTTTGCTTTACTAACCCATTTCCTTTCGCCCTGAACCATAGCCTGAACCAGGGCCGTACCAAACCGCTGATCGTTTCCACGAGAACAACATCATTTATCCTTGGCTTCGATTTCATGCTACGTGGAGGTGGAAAACTTAGTACCACGCCAACTCAAGAAATCTTCTAAGTCATCCGTCCTTGACCTTTTACACAGTGAATCCTTCTCCTATTATTTTGATTCACGTTAACGAATACCTCCGTATAAAAGTTTGCTTTGACATTTACACTGTGTAATATTCATTTTTACCTTATCACTACATGGTATAAAATAAAGTCGCTTTCTCTGTCCCCTATATCCCAATGTATGCTTAAATTTTTAAAACTACGCAACTGTTTTTTCAATAGATAGAGTGGAAGGGTTATATGTATAATACATGTATAATATAGTGGGGAAACACTGATAATTTTGCTGTAGTATAGTACATGTATAATATAATACACAGATAATTTAGCACCCGTGCGAAGCCAGGGCGGGTCGCTAGTGTAATGTAAATATTAAACAGAAAGACTATTTTCCATTACTTATTCTCGTTAATTGAACACGAATGTGTTCACTATTTTTACTGCAAAAAATTGTTAGACATAAATACAAAACGAAAGCTCTCCTACGCAGCCGCGCTACTAATTATTATAATAAGATGGTAATTACATAAAACTGTTTAATATCTTACCAACTTTGCACAATTAAAGTTAAAGGAATAACATTATAGACCTAATAGGCATTTGTCGTTTGAAAATCTTTTTATAAGCACCTTCAAAAAGATATTTACTAAATAATTATACCTAGACTCGTTGTTAAATATCATCACAACCTTTAAAAAGAGAACTTTCAAGCTTTTGCATATTTTATTTTAAAATATATTAATAAAAACAGACAAATTCGTTAACATCTGTTCAAACAAAAGTGGCATGAGATGGAAGAACTCATATTTTTTCTATACAATTCTAGAAGCAATTGAGAAAAAATGTGGGCTTTTTAAAATATTATATTCGTTTAATACCACGCATAGACCACGACATTTTACATTATTTCTCAAGTAAGTAAATGAAAAACTTTCACTGAGACGAATCTAAGAAGCAAGTGCAAGTAATGATGCGAAAACTCTATCCGTTGGCATCCGGCGCGGAACTAAAACGCAGTCAGTGAAGGAAAGAGCTGTGCACTTGAGTTTAAATTCAATCCTCGTTCTAACTAAAACAGAGTTAAATAAAAACAAGACGTCTTAACTTGGAGCGGAGTCTAGTTAAGTTATCTCCGTGTACACAAGTACAATCGAATGATTCTAAACGACTAGTATATACTCGTATATACATATTATATTATACGTATAACTACAGACCCTTAGTAGTTACTCAGATACCCGCGAAACGAGACACAATAGTAAAACAATAACAGCGCGGTCTCATAGGACCGGTTGGGGATTCAAACGTTAATGTACAAGTCGACCTGATATTCCTAGAGTTAATCAAGTCTTGGGATTTGGTCGTAGCTCCGACCAGACGAAATTTCATTTGTAGCTTTCAATTCAAAGCACGTGTGTTGAAATCCTCTGAAATGAAAGGCCGTACTGTTCTGGACGGTAAATAACGGACAGATTTCTCATGGGGCCGGCTATAGCAGTAGTTGCAACTTAATCGAGTGGCGGAGAAAGTCGGGAACATTAAAAGGAGTTTCGCTGCGGCGACCGGCGTGGCGTCGCAAGTTCGCAACACGTCTCGTAAATATGTTCCGCGCTTGCCGCCGCTTTGTTTTATTCAGATAAACGTATCGTCTCACCACCGCCGCCGCCGCTTGCTTTATCACCTTTATTATTCACTGAAATAATATTTGATTTCCCAAGTAAACGTTGCCACACTGCAATATGAAGAGTTACAAATTGGCCTCAGTGTCTTCATTGTTTAAATATGTTAAGAATAAATGCCAGACACAGGTTTAATCATTCTAATATATCTACTTGTGTAGGTGTCTTACTAGGAAGATTAATATAAATCCATCATATGCATTGCTAATTTCACAAAGGAGCTTAGATAAAACAATGTAAATAATTTGTAACGCTGTCACTAAATAATGGCTGAAGTATTTTTCAATGAAAAGGTAGATATAGATACGTTTTTATAAAATTCAGCGTCACGTATGGGTAGATGGAAGCGATCGGAATCCAATCTCGATATTGTGTAGTAACCGGCTGATGAGTGTGGAGTGAAAATTATTTTGGTGGTTCGGCGCCTGGCAACGTTTCAATCGGACGGACGGCACGGCGGCCGGTGCGGATACAGTTTCGTAGTGTGTCGCACACGCGCGCGCTTCGATCTTCGTGAAGTTGTTCACCGATACACCGCTCGACACGGCGACACACACGCGACATACTTACTTAAAATAATATTAGTGATTGTGAAACGCCGACACTGAAATGTTTTGTTTATAGAAGATAAATCTAAATGTGCCGCCGGCCGATTACAAACTAACTAGCCGTTTGGAAATTTATAGTGTTTACGTAACCACCAGGTATTGGCCGGTTCTGGTAAATGGAGTAGCAAGGTTATCATTCTACGTAATGGGTATAATTCAGTCATTGATGATTACAAATCGTAAACTGAATGCACTTGCTGGCATCAGTTCCATTCCCGATCAATGATATCTAACCAAAACAGAGCTCTTTGTTCTTGAGTTCTGTCTTATAGCTAGACATCTCCTAAATATACACAGGTACTTCCTGTTAAAATATCATCATCATCCTGTCCTTTCCCCATTTTATTTGCGGTCGGCGCAACACGTTTCACGTTTGTTTACGTTCCTGCTAAATACCATTTGTATTAAAAACAAAAGCAATCGGTAGGCACCGACAGCACAATAAGTAAAGCTGAACAAGTAAAAGAAAATCTTTAAGGATAAAACTCCTTTGAATAAAACACTGATTACCCACGCTGAGAAAACATCGTATTTAATAGAAATTGGTATTATATTATAAAATTCTTTATAAATATTCGTACAGCAGTGAATCCTTTGAAGTTTAATGCTCGTAACCTTAGGGAATTTTATATTAGCTGTCCAAGTAGAAAAATGAATAATAATGTCGTTTTGTTGACGGAGTTGGACGAGCCGACGAGGGGAGAAAACGGCCGCGACAATAGCGGGCCGGCGGCCAGGCGTGCGGCGGTGGCGGCGACCGCTTCCGGCCGCACAATAGCAACAGGCAGTTGATGAAATCAGCCGAATGATATGCGACGGCACCGACCACGCTAATCATAGCTGTGACGGCACTGCGGCTACCTCACCTGTCATTCCACTAGCCATTAAATATAGAACTATTTATGGCACCAATCATGTATAAATCAGCCATTGCTATTCATACAATTGCTATTATTGGCATATTTGCCAAACTTGGCATATGGATTGATGATATCATATATCGTATCGAAGATATTGCAGCATATCTCTTGTCACCTTAATATGTTCTTGAAGGTACAGAATTCGCTGAAATCAACACAACATCAATACTCAATCATTTATGTCGAATATCTGATATTAGAATCATTCTAGGAATAACCTTCATGTTTACTTTCTCAGTGAATTTCTGGGAAGTGGATGTCACGTCAGGTACCTAGGTCATCATAGTCGCCCACGCACAACTCAATAATTGGTTTCCTTCACATTGCTACCCGATACATGAAAGATGGTACGAGATGCAGATGTTTATTTTATGTTCTAGGAAATATAAAACTTAATAATATCGTAGCCAGTTAGGCATATTTAGAAACTATGTTGACGTAGAATATAAAAAAAAAATAGTGTATTATTTACATAGGATTTGGTTCCTGAGGAAAATGCTCTGGGTCAGTGCGATGGACTGAAAAGAAAGAGTGAAAACAAAACGTACCTCAACCTACATACGTTGAACACTCCTCGCTCATTTGAAATAAAAATTGGACACGTGCCATAATAATTTGCAATTTAAATAATTGCAAAAGCTGTACGATTTGTAAATCTAAATCACATAAGGGAATCCAGTGACGTCACTATTTATGTATTCGTAACATATTCCATAAGTTTGATCTCGCTGCTCATTTGCTGATGTCTGGCGAACCGCATGTAAATCTCCGGCTTACTCCTGCATAACGTACCATTTGAATTGCAAATGCAAATTAAGGCTTACTTCCTTTACCCTCTGGATTTCAATCGAATGCCTTGGACTGACTTGTAGATTTTACACAAGTAAAGCGTAATCAGATCGAAATTTAATCTGTTGAAAATGTTGAAGGTACCAACGAGCTCAGTATGCTTTGGGTTGACTTGTAGATTTTATACAAGTAAAGTGCAATCAGATCGATTTTTACAATGTTGAAATCGTTGTAAGTACAAACGAACGAAGTAAGTACTATGCTGAGACTGTTGTCTTGTGAGGTAACAAAACCGATCAGTATCACATTTTAAAGCTACATTATACAATCACGGTTTCCAATTTAAAATGCTTTCGCGTAAACTAACATAAGCAATATTCATAAAATCACAATATAGAGACATCGTAAACGCATAACCTTTGCCGCACTCATCTGAGGAAGCATTTAACGCCCCCACATATATTGTGATTCACATGGAAGATGCATCTCCAGGTTATACGTATATGTAGGCTATAGCTAAGGCACATACCTAATAAATAAGTACATACATAAAACATTTATAATATAAATATGTACATACCTAACAAATAAGTATATACTTATATAAAACATTTATAATATAAATATGTACAAATATTACATACTTAGTATCTATATATTAAACAAGTATATTCCACCCGTGCGTACTCCGCCTTATGCTCCCGCACGTTTGTACACACCCTTAGCTATACCTACGGTCAAGCCGCTAGCGGAGCCCCGGAGACCGCTTGGACAAAGTACCTGCGAACAAACCCTTGGAACCGCGCAACACATGGCCACAACATGGCGCGCTGTGTCGCCGCCTCCACCCCGCGCTCTCTACTCCGCGACCCCCTTGGTCGCCCTGGACAGTCCGCATCGATCAACGTTCGCGCGCGCATCAAAATTATTTTCTCGTACCTAACTGTAGCCTTGTACTTAATATTATTTTTGTATGTAGTAATAAATAGTGTGTGTTTAGAATTCGTGTTTTTATCATCAACTGCCTAATCTAGGTATCTAAAACCCAACTAACACGATAGACACTACAGTGGTGACCCCTAAGACTAAACAGTGCTAGTGCTACCTACCTACTTTTGTGCAGTGAACGTGGACTCAATAAACTTAAAACCTTGAAAAACCTAAGTGCCAAACAAAATGAGTGAATCGGAGCAGGTCCTGGACAATGCGAAGACCGATCTAACGACCTCACAGGATGTTTTTCGAGTAGGCGTGCGCGTCCCGCCATTTTGGCCCGAGAAGCCCGCGATATGGTTCGCGCAAATTGAAGGCCAGTTCGCGATTTCAAATATTACGGCGGACACTACAAAGTTTTACTATGTCGTAAGTCACCTCGACCCAAGGTACGCAGCGGAAGTCGAAGACATAATAGTGAATCCACCAGCAGCCGACAGGTACAGCCGACTGAAGACGGAACTCATAAAGCGACTCTCAGAGTCTAGCGAGAAAAAGGTGCACCAACTCCTGACCCACGCGGAGTTAGGCGATCGGAAACCGTCGCAATTTCTTCGGCATCTGCAGCACCTTGCCGGTCCTACGGTACCCGACGAGTTTTTAAGAACTATATGGTCCAGCCGTTTGCCAAGTAACATACAGTCTATTATTGCGTCGCAAGCAACCTCACCTCTAAATGTATTAGCAGACCTCGCCGACAGGATCCACGATGTCGTGCCGAGAGGCCATGAAGTTGCGGCCACATCAGCAACACCAAGTGATTTGTTCACCATGAACAAGCAAATGGTTGAGCTAACGAAGCAGGTAGAAATATTAACTCAAAAGGTTAATGACCTTTCCCGAATAAGCCGATCGAAAAGTCGCAACGACCGCTCATCTTCCCGCGTAAACAGATCTCATTCTAGAAAGAAGATACACCCCACATGTTGGTATCATTTTAAATTTGGAGAAAAGGCCACTAAGTGTGAGGAGCCCTGTGACTTCAAACCGGAAAACTCCAAAAGCAGTCAGTAATGGTGGCTGACGACTGCTCAACGTGTAAAGGCCGCCTATTCATCTCCGACAAACGTACCGGCGTACAATTTTTAGTGGATACAGGTTCCGACGTATGTGCCTATCCAAGATCTTATTTAAAAAATCAGCTGCGTTACAATAAACAATGTAACTATGAGCTTGTCGCTGCTAATGGCACACCGATACCTACGTACGGCACTTACCAACTTACACTCAATCTCGGATTACGCCGTGAGTTTACCTGGAAATTCATTATTGCAGACGTGTCAAGACCTATTATAGGCGTTGATTTTTTAAGTTATTACAACTTACTAGTCGACTGCCGACAACAAAAGTTGATCGACTCAATAACAAACCTGACTGTCGGCGCGCCTTCAACCCACGAAATAACGCACGAATTGCTATCGTTGAAAACTTTTACAGGTCATTCAACTTATCTCGACTTACTTCGACGTTATCCCGAAATTACGAGACCAGCTGGATCACAAAACAATCCAATACACAACACTAAGCATCACATCAGAACTACGCCAGGCCCACCGGTAACATCACGACCGCGCCGTTTAGCACCTGACCGTTTGAAAATCGCTAAAAAGGAATTCGAGCAGATGTTGCAAAATGGAACAGCGCGTCGCTCTGAAAGTCCATGGTCGTCTCCACTACATCTCGTACCCAAAAAAGACGATGGCTGGAGGCCATGTGGCGATTACCGACAACTAAATGCACGGACAATACCAGATCGATACCCAGTGAGGCACATCCACGATTTTGCGTACCAACTGTCAGGATCAACGATATTTTCAAAAATTGACCTCGTCAAAGCTTTCAATCAAATTCCAGTTTATGAAGATGACATTAAAAAAACTGCCATTACCACACCTTTCGGATTGTTTGAATTTACCGCTATGACTTTTGGATTAAGAAATGCGGCACAAACTTTCCAAAGATTTTTAGATGAAATTCTTCAAGGTTTCGACTTTACGTTTGGATTTCTCGACGATATCCTCGTATTTTCAAAAGGGGAAACAGAACACATTGGACACCTGACGAAAATATTCGACCAACTAAAAAAATATGGAGTAGTCATAAATACCAACAAATGTGTCTTAGGTGTTAGTGAAGTTACTTTCCTGGGTTATCACGTATCTGCAGCTGGCATACGACCTCTCCCAGAAAAAGTTCAGGCTGTCCAGGAATACCCCCTTCCTAAAAATGCTAAGGAGTTGAGAAGATTTCTAGGGATAGTAAATTTTTACCGGAAATTTCTGCCAGGCGCCGCGCAAATCCAAGCCCCTCTCAATCAAGCTTTAAGTGGCCCAAAAATTAAAGGAACAACGCCCATCAACATAACAACTGACATGCGAAAGGCTTTCGACGCGTGCAAAAATAATCTATTGGAAGCTACACTCATCGCGCATCCTGATCCAGATGCTGACATAGCCCTTTTCACTGATGCATCTGACGTGGCCATCGGAGCTGTCTTGCAACAACGAAGACAGGGCAGCTGGCAACCCCTTGGATTCTTTTCACGAAAACTATCTCCTGCTCAGACCAAATACAGCACTTACGACCGTGAATTGCTCGCGATCCATGAAGGAATCAAGTACTTCAGGTATATGCTCGAAGCGAGAACATTTAAAGTGTTCACCGACCACAAGCCCATCACATTCGCCTTCACAACAAGCCGAGATAACTGCTCACCTCGTCAACACCGCTACCTCAACTACATATCCCAATTTACAACGGATATCAACCACATCACAGGAAATGACAACGTAGTCGCCGACGCATTTTCACGATTAGAAAGCGTCGACACTGCCATCAACTACACACAACTGCAAAATGAACAGGAGAAAGACCAGGAATTACAGAACTTACTACAAAATAACACAGCATTAAAATTAGAAAAAGTTAAAACTATGGATGCCTACATTTACTGCGACCAGTCTACTTCTCGCCCTAGGCCATTCATCACACCAAGTTTCCGTAAGCAAATTTTCAACAACCTGCATAATCTCAGTCATCCAGGTCCCAAAGCAACAGCAAAACTCATTTCTGAAAGATATGTGTGGCCGAAGATTCGTCGTGACTGCAGAACATGGGCTCAACAATGCACAGATTGCCAACGAAACAAAGTTACCCGTCATACTCAATCTCCTTTTTCCTCATTTCCTGTTCCTTCTAACCGTTTTTCCCATGTCCACCTTGACATTATAGGCCCTATGCCACCATCTTCTGGTTTCAGGTATTGCCTTACAGCAGTCGATAGGTTCACTCGCTGGCCAGAAGCCTACCCTCTAGCTGACATCACAGCGGAGACCTGCGCGAGTACCTTCATTTCTGGCTGGGTCGCTCGTTTTGGATGTCCAGAAAAAGTCACCACGGATCGAGGGAAACAATTCGACTCTCAACTGTTCCAGTGCATCTCAACTATCATCGGCGCTTACCATTGCCCCACAACAGCTTACCACCCGCAGAGCAACGGTTTGGTGGAGAGGATGCACAGACAGCTGAAGGCCGCCATAATGTGCCACAACAACACACAATGGTCGGAGACACTTCCTCTTGTTCTCCTGGGTATGAGGAGTGCATGGAAGGAAAGCCTACAAGCCTCTTCAGCCGAATTGGTATACGGTGAGCCACTCCGGTTACCTGGTGAGTTCTTTAAATCAGCAACACATCAAAATACAGACGAAACAGACTTCGCAGCACGGCTAAGACGTCATATCTCGAAGCTAGCACCTGCATCAACATCAAGTCATGGCGTGAAAATATTTTATGTTCCCAAAGATCTAAATACAGCCACACACGTTTTCCTGCGGAAGGGACCCTTAAAGAAGTCATTGGAATCACCGTACTCTGGCCCGCACCAAGTAATAGAAAGAGGACCCAAAACATTCACAATAGACATTCAAGGGAAACACGTTACAGTAACCATTGACAGACTGAAACCAGCCTATATGGCTAATAACGATGATAGTTTGTCCCATAAAACATCACCTGTACCACAACCATCATCAGCTCCATCATCAGCTCCATCATCAGCTCCATCATCAGCTCCATCACCAGTTCCACCAGAAACCAAGACAAGAAGCGGAAGAACTGTGAGATTTCCACGGCACCTATCTCACTATCGACCGTGAACCGGTCTCAGCGGGGGAGTGATGTAGGCTATAGCTAAGGCACATACCTAATAAATAAGTACATACATAAAACATTTATAATATAAATATGTACATACCTAACAAATAAGTATATACTTATATAAAACATTTATAATATAAATATGTACAAATATTACATACTTAGTATCTATATATTAAACAAGTATATTCCACCCGTGCGTACTCCGCCTTATGCTCCCGCACGTTTGTACACACCCTTAGCTATACCTACGGTCAAGCCGCTAGCGGAGCCCCGGAGACCGCTTGGACAAAGTACCTGCGAACAAACCCTTGGAACCGCGCAACACATGGCCACAACATGGCGCGCTGTGTCGCCGCCTCCACCCCGCGCTCTCTACTCCGCGACCCCCTTGGTCGCCCTGGACAGTCCGCATCGATCAACGTTCGCGCGCGCATCAAAATTATTTTCTCGTACCTAACTGTAGCCTTGTACTTAATATTATTTTTGTATGTAGTAATAAATAGTGTGTGTTTAGAATTCGTGTTTTTATCATCAACTGCCTAATCTAGGTATCTAAAACCCAACTAACACGATAGACACTACATATATATGGGTGACTGTTGACATTCAGCATGTGATATATACAATGCTAACACCGGTACATGTACGTCACGTTCTATATTTTGTTTTCAGCAATAATCTAGAATATTCTGAAAGTATTTTTGTGTCCTCGCTGTAAAATGTTTTGCTTTAACCAAGCATATTTTACAGTTTTAGAATCTTCCATAAAAATCAAACGATTTGTTGATATTGCGTGACGCCCTCAGTTTATTATAAGTTCTTTCATCTACTTGGCATTCCGCTTTTATTTTTTATGATAAGTATCCGCAAAAAGTGAACGGACGGTCAATTATTTTTTAAAGCTCTGGAAAACCCTGGAAAGTCCGAGCGCTTAGGCAATCTTTACGTAGACCTTTATTAAACTCTTTTAAAAGTAACTTATAGAACTATGTCTGCAGATTTTTATTAACTGTATCAGTAGACGTCTCGTCTTTACTGAAAAAGCTTATGAATTTGTGGAAATCTATTCCACAAACAATAATGTTCATAGATATCAAAAACAAAAAAAAATGTTAGGCGTAAACATCGTTCCTTTTCAAACAATATCTATATAATGACTGTTTCCAGGAATACGTAAACTTTATATAGAGCTCAATTGTTAAAAGTTCCCTATAAGCACCCACGACCAATTAATTGAAAATCAACGTCAATTACAGCCTGTGATGTATATATTTTATAACAAGAATTACAGTACTAAAGTTCTCTATTAACATTAAATTTTATGGAACACTGTATAACGCCTACAATCTGTGGTTTTTGTAATACGCTTTTTTAATTTTATTTTTTTTAAGCCCGCCTACAATTCCCGAGACTATAGCCCAATTAAACCATGTTACTTGTTTTAATTTGTGTTTTCCTTTTTGACACGTGTTTTTTTCGTATTTTGCTCCATGAAAGTAAAATTTTAAATGAAATAAATATAGCCTTTATATCTCTGATCTTTTTCAATTCAAAGTTTAACGATTTCATAACTATAACCTAATTTATTCCCAAAAAAAGAATATTAATTATTCTTTTATTATTAACTATCAGCTACTAGGTCAGGCTGTCTTGCGACATAAACCTTCGCTATTTTCTTGCAGTTATTCCTATCCTAATCTGTTCTTCGTCTACGTCTTTTCCATTTCTCTGGTACCATTATGTATATGTTTTTTATATTATTATTTTTTACTTAGCTCTCGTCATCCTTTCCATTTCCTCTTCACAGTTCTAGCTTCTACCCTAATATCGGCCAGTTTTTGTTTTTCT
Organism: Mythimna separata; assembly: GCA_030763345.1. Lineage (NCBI taxonomy): Eukaryota > Metazoa > Arthropoda > Insecta > Lepidoptera > Noctuidae > Mythimna > Mythimna separata. The sequence continues at coordinate 10,248,485 of CM061181.1, read as the reverse complement.
TATTTCTTAATATTTTTCGTAGCTTTGTTTGTTTTGTTTGTCTTGCAATCTTAGATTTTGTGGGCACTTCTCCATTGCTCTTCGACCGACATACAGTTGCCACGAGCATTTACTGAAAAGGAAATTTGTGGTTTTAGAATGCGAAGGGCAACTGAAGGACTCACGTGTGGTTTATTGGTCTGCAAAAGTCTGACACGCCCTCCCACTCGACCCAGAGCGCGACAAGACAATGGATTGAGCCCACTTTAAGAATTGAAACACATTGTACAATTGCTGCGTTATTTTTTTTTATAAAGGACGTATCTGGTAACCGCACGTAGAACGTGGATGAACGCGGGTGTTGTATACCTTCCTTTTTTCTGAAACGAATAATGCTTTGTTTTTAATTAAGTATTTATTGAACAGACCAGTAACTTTGCTAATGATTTTTAGTATTCTTTTTACTTCTTGAGTCGATAAATCCGGCACAGCTGCGTATATCTATGACTCGTTATTGACAAGTCCTTATATACTAAAGTCTTTTGCCAGATTTGCTATTAATTTTCTTTACTTCATTTTTTACTACTTCTAATAGGATTTTCTCTTAGGTTAGGTTAGCTTAGGTAAGGTTTGCAAAAATAACGGGGTCGTCCACGAATTTACGATGACATAGATTACACGGATGCTAAAATTATACGTTCGATTTATCAATCATAATGGACTTAGTTAAAATTGTCCTGTCGTGGACAAAGCCGAGGCCCGAGCCCAATCGAATCGGAAGTACCTAGTACGACTGAACGTAACGCGAATTTCCTGCCATTCATAAATTGTGCAGTCTACTCTCAGTTATAACTGGATTACTGTTTTTTTTAGGCGGGATACTTCTCACACTCTTAGGCGGAGCGGGAAGGCGTGTCAAATATTTAGTGACTAAATATTTAGTGACTAAAACCCACTGATTTTTTCCTTCTTTGCCTTCGTTTCAGAAGCGAAAACATGGCCCCGCTATCGACCCCGCTGGACCCCTACTACAGTTTTGCTGACATCTCTTTGAGGCGCGCGTGGAATACTACGCGCTGTCGAAAACTTGGACTCAATACGAATCATTACCGGACTGCCGGACGGCAAGCTACCATTGCTCGCCGTCCGCAAGTTCACACCGACGGTGGTTGGAAATGGCGTGCCGAAACTACTGTGTCAGCCTTACCATTAAAATTTTATCGTATTCTATCTTAACTTTTATCTGATATTTATGTTTAGTTAAGTCCGCTTTTGACCTTGATCTTGCTTGGTGGTAAGTGGTAACCGATGAATGAGGTTTACAACGAAGCAAACGAGCTCAAAGACTAGCAGATGCTACTCCACTCTGTGTTTGAAGGCTATTAGATCATTGAGAACACATGCTGCTACAGAGTTGCAATATTGTCCATGTTTATGGCGCATATTTTAGTGACTTCAAAAGGAATCCATAAAGTTCTGAATATCTATAGCAAACAGAAGACTATGTGTACGTCATGCGTGGAACTCAGCTGTTTACAAGCCACATACTCCACATTTAACAGCTTGATTAATTACAGAGTTCGATTATGCAACCGACACAATTGTATCACGTGCTTCGTACATCTCGCACGCTTCATTCTTGTTTTATTCCTGGATTTATGACTTCTTCCCGTGTTGTGTGCGAGTGCTAGAGAAAGTTGCTAGTAAGCTTTGCATATTTTCATTTGTGTAAAGCGCGGCGGAGAAATATAGCGACACTTGCTAACAATAGTACCTGTCATCTTCATATTTTGCTGACTTTTATAAAGCTTAGCTTATGTCGCTCTATTTTCTTGGTTTGTTTGATTTTGTTTTAGTGTATTGATCTATCAATGATGTGCTGAAAAACTTTGATTGCTCTGTAGAAATGTACGTAGGTCAGGAAGTTAGGTAGTCAACGTTGTCAAAAAAAAATGTTGACAAAATTAAAACCCTATGGTTTAAGAAAATTCTTTTTTTCGTGAGATATCATGAAATGACTTTGCTCGCTATGGGTGGAGCGAGACACTGTCAGACTTTTACTGATTAAAACCCACAGTGCTCCTTCAGTTTAGCGAAGGGTAACATTATCGACCCTATCTCTTTGAGGCTTGTGTGGAACAAAACGCACCATCAACCCCGGCTTGATCCGTACTGGATGGTGAGCAACCCATTGCACTCCGTCAGCCGGCGCTTACGATAGTTCGCGTTAGTAGTTAGTAAAAAGTTCTAAGAAAAGAATCGCTGCTACCTAAAAACTGTTACCTCCATCTCTACTATAGTATTTCTTACATAGCATGGGTTGGGTGACAGCAGGACGAAAATATGCACCTTAATGAGAGAAAAGGATAGACAGCTGACTGAAATCATCCTATAACAAATTTAGTATAGGGTACTCTCTAATAAATAGTTTAAATTTTTATATACAAACACATCTAAATCTGTTATCCAGAACATGATTGCACTGACACTGTTTACTTGCGGAAATTGGAACCGGAGTCGCTTCGCAGAGAGTCAAAAACATTTTCGGTTAAAGTAAATACAAGTTCTCAGCGCTACATCTCACTTGATCCTAGTCTAAGTTGACCTTTCTTAAAGGGTATTCACGTGTTTTTAACTAAAGTAGTTTTCCCGAGTTCCTTTCATGAAACAGTTGCAGTGGACGCACTGGGTAATAATATACAGTTAACATTTAGCGGATGCTTGACTGCGTGGCACCGACAATAGCTGCGTAGGCAGATCATAGCAGAGCGCTACAGTGAACGAGTACGACTACATACCGACTCAGACAGACATTTAATTAGTTAGTTAGTTCAACATGTTTATAAAAATACCGCGCTTTAATTGATTTACGATGTTCAAATGTAATTATTTTTCTTTTAACATTACATTTAAGACATATAAAATATACATGCGTTTCATCAGGTCACCGCTTTCATCAATAAACAAACATATGAAGGTTAATTTACTTTTGAAAATCAACATTCATAAGTTGGGATGCCAAATAATAAATTAGAAGCGAATATAGCTTTGAAAAACATTGAACCCGTGAAAGAGAAACTTTTTATATACACATTTTCTTTTGTATATAAAAGTTTCTCCTTTACAAATACAAATAACTGACCGTTGGAGATTTAATGTTTCGATGTTTTGCCAAAAAACATTCCACTCTGCTGGAGCATTGAGTAGGTATCTGATTTTACAATCTAGGCGAAAATGTTGTAATAAATAATAATGCGCATGTGTTTAATTTTGGCGCATGCGTGTATTGGGCTGCGCGCGCGCCGGCCTGCACAGTGAGAGCTCGCGCCCGCTCTGCGCCGCCCGCCTTGCGCCTGTCTGACACGGATGCGCACGAGTCGCTCGCTAACGAAAACACCCCTTCAGCGTTAACTGAAAATTTCTATTAAACGTATGTGTTTATTAAACTATCGATAAATAAGTTCATGTGGATACAAAGTTTAGTTTTAATAAGCAGCGTTTTTCGTGTGTTCTACGGCTACAAGTGATCTTTTTAAACCACATCTGAGGATTCTCACTTTTTATATGATGTTTTCGGTAATCGATTAGGTGGATAAAACTAATATTTTGCTACAGCATTTTTTCAAAAATCTTCTACGAAATGTCCCGTTTTTTTGGAGATAACTTTTGTTGTCTTTTTCTCAGCTACATTTTGAAAAAAAACTACATTTTATGGAACGAAGAAAAGTCTTAAGAAGGAAAGGTCTTTAGCTTTTATTTTTTGTATTTCCATAAAAAAAAATATACAGGTAATTTTTTTGTTTGTGTCAGAGGTCAATAACGAGAATGCCAAAAGGCCTAATTGTAAAACAATAAAGAAAAGTTGAAAAGCTTTTTAAAATCTTATGAAGTCTTTTGAGTACACATACATCTAACAATGTGTACGTTTCTCATTGGCGTTTATAATTGAAATTGTTTAGAATGGAAAAATTATGTGACAACAAAGGTTTGAAGGTAAGCGGTAACCGTCAACAAAGAGTTTCCACAAACGAGATTGAAACAATAAACACCCCCAGTCTTGACTTCTTTTCATAAAACACCTTTTAAAGTTAACAATGTCTTTATTCGTTAACGAAAATTTTGCAAAACTTTCGTAAAGCACAAGGTACGTTTGGAACAAAAAATAAATGACGGGAAAATATGCTCCACAAAATATTGTTTGCACTTAAAATAGTTTTCAAAATTGGTTACTATTTGATACCCTTTCAAGATCAATATTTACGATTTGGACGTAAGCCAATATCATCGATATTTATTTCTAGTTAATATTGGAGTTCAATAAAAAAATAGTTAGCATCCTCACATCGCACTCAGGCGACCATGAACACGTGGAATTTATTAAACTATCCGCTTTACTTGTTTGAAATTGAACTATGTATTCACATGTGAACTTCACTGTAAACAAGAAGTACTCTACAAGTGTAACTTTTAAGTCAATCAAATATTCGATCATACAATTAATTCACATCTTGAAATAATTATTTGTTTATTGAATAATAAAATAAAAGCAGAAACTCCCTAGAATATTTCGAAGTATGTACAATAATGTACATATATTTTAGTAGACCGAATAATCGTCAAAAAAGTAAGAATCATAAGTGCCTAATCATTTTCCAGTAGCTAAAATCACATCAATGTGAAATATTTGCTACAGTTCGTAGGTCACAGTAAATAAATAAGTATATTTACAGACTAAATAGATACAATATGTAGCAAGTCAAACTGAAAATTAAATTCCCCTTTCATAAGAAGGGAATCGTAAATAAAATTCTTTCCCAAACCTTTAGTTACACCTGAACCGTGAAACATTTCCAGTAAGGTGTAGGCGCAGTAAACAAACGGTCTCATAATGTGAATTACTGTCACATTTCGATCAGAGTTTAAATTGATCACGCCCACACGACGTCTATCAAAAATCATATAAATCTGGCGCAGGCACGTTTTAGGTCGCCACAGTGACCGTTCGCTTAAAAATAACCGCGTGTGCGTCCCCGGCCGCCTGTGCCGCGCCGCTCGCAACGCACTCCTCAGAGATTCGCGACATTTACATCGCCTGCACTTTCTATTTGTGACACCGCACCGGGGCTGCTTTCAGACACACCTTCGTTTATTGATTCGCATTAGGAGAAAGCATTGACGTTTTCTTTGCAAGTTTCTGACGGTAAAAACTCTTAGTAAAAGTAGTCGTAGAGCATCTGTCAAGATAGTGTAGTTTTGCCGATTAGTTCAGTCAGTATTGATAATTACGAGTTTTGAAAGTATTGAGATTAACCCGCTAGTAGAATCTTGTCTAGTATAAAAGTAAAAGTGTATGTTATGAACGCAGCGGTGTAGAGCGAGCTGGTAGGATGGTTGCCGGCGACGTCACCCGGCGCGCCTCCATCACGGCGCCGTCGATGCACCGGCGGCCGTCAGCGCGCCGAGGATCACTCATCAAAGGCTCACAGTCTACGTCACAGGTAAACCTTCTCATTTTAAACACACAGAATCCGGAATCTGAAAAGCACGTGCATTTAAAAAAAAAAGAACGCACATACTTTTCAGATTTCGGTAATGTTCATGACAGCAGTTCAATGAACTCTACCTTTTATGATTCCCCCTAAAACTGTGAATGCCAATAAAAGCTTTTTAATAATGATTAAAGCTCACCTACCTTACCGTTGACATGACATTTACAGATGTTGACTTTTATTTCACATACAGGTACATTGGCCCACTCTAAACTTTTGTTGGCGCGAAACATTGGTGAAATAACATAAAGAGCCATTTATTTACGTGAAACTATGACTGGATTTTATATTGACCTTAAACGGACCTGACCTACGAGAATATGGTTTAAAAAAATCTGACCAATATAAAACTATGTATGAGTTATGTTTTAACAAAAAGCCTTAAGTTCTTAGCAGGTACTAAAAAAGATGCATGCCATGCATAAAACAGACAGGGTATTTTCAGTTAAGCATTAAAACACAACTCATCTTGTAATTGCGAAATTAATCGCAAAAATTGAGAGTAATGAACTTCATTTTTGAAAACATTTTTTATATTTTTTACGGTTGTTAAATTCTTGTCGTTGAGTAAATCTTTTCGCAACGATTTCAAACGATTAGTTAGAATAAAACATAAAAGGCTTTCTTTCGTAAAATATCCAAGATTTTAACTTAAATAAATTATGAATTTCACATTACGCAGATAGGTAAAGTGAAGATATAAAATAGAAACAAAGACTTTCATAGATTATATCAATAAAGTTGACACTAAAGACTCGTATAAAGAGTTTAACACCTCCTTTACATGCGATTTATAACAATCCCACGTTGTTAATAAGAAAGACGTTGAGCTATAAAACTCAATGAACAGAATTAAATATATATTCGATAGTTTATAGACAAGATGTTTTTATTTGAGAGAGAAGTTTCAAAATGTCAACGTGAAACTATAAGTTTGTGATGTCAGTTTGATGTGGATTGTGATTTATGCACGTGTGTGTAGCTTGATCTTGATTTATCTGTCTACACACTGCGCGGGTATTTCCCCCAGCACACGGGGACTTTGGTGCCGATATATTGAAAGGAAAATCTTTTTTATTTCCTAACGTTTTCCTGGTTTCAATTTGTTATTTTCCTGCTACGATTATTCCTAATCTTGACGTGAATAATAAATTCTTTGATATAAATTATGCGTTTTCATTCGTTACTTCGTCATCAAAAGAAAGCGACAACCTCTCGCTTCCGGCCCTGGTTCAGGCCGTGGTCTGAGGGGAGAGGAAATGGGAAACAGCCACTTTCTACTGCGAAGCAGTCGTCTCCTTCTATGAAGCGAAAATGCAAGAGAATTAAATGGCCGCAGCTGTGAGAGAATGGACATTCTCAGCAGGCGATTTAGCAGGGCGATTTCTAGCCATCTTCGGCTTGTACTAGCAGATGACGAGCAATGTAGCCCGCTGTCTGGCAGTCAAGGACCGAGCCCGAGTCAGAGTGTTCCACGTGTATCTCAAAGAGGTTTCAACAAAACAACCGTTTCAAAGAGTTACGGTGACCTCAGAAAGAAACAGGCAACTGAAAAGCTTTGGCGGGTTTTAGTCAATAAAAGTCTGATATGCCCTCTTACTCCACTTAGAGCAGTTGAAGTCATTTGATGATACACCAAATCAAATAAAAATCATCAAAAGAAAATTATACGACTAAGTATTCTAATAGTGATAAATGTCAGGCGATGAAAAAATAAAACTATTCACGTATATATAATTTACTGTATCCGAAACTGCGTGAAAAAGCTAATAAGTAATTAGATAAGAGTAGCATTATTTATGAGCAGCTCGACCGAAATCACCACGTGTCCCATGTGTTTGATATTTCTAACGTAATTAGCTGTTAGTATATATCTAATTTCTTAGTCAGAATTAATAATGTATGGATGGCACAAAACATTTAGAAATAGGCAGATACTTACTAGTGTGTTAATGTGTATTTATTGAATTTAACCGTGTAATAAATATTACAGTGGGTAAACCTACCTATGTGAGTCACAGTGATGAATATTTGCACGTAAAATTGGATTGCGTTCTAAATATTTAAACAGATTTAAAGAACGGTATCAGATCAAATTCGCATTCGGATTGAAAATTATTTAAGTATTATTTCTTTATCGAGTAGGTACGCACTGTGAGAGTATTTAGATTCTTCTTTGGATGATCATGATTTTTTAAAAGCAAATGAACTAAAAATTCAAACAAAACTGGACTTCCTTCTTCTTCTATCCTTCCTGACTAAATTTAAACAACATCGGTTAATTAAACACTTCAACATAAAATGTTTGCAAAGCAATGAACCAGAATATTAAATGATCATGATCAAAAGATTTATCGAGGGCACAGGAAGCCCACCCGCAGCAAGTGGGCAATTTCAAATTCATTTAAAATATTAATATCCAAGCAACCCACGAATGTTTTAAAGAATTTCCATTTATTCTATTTGTGGCGCATGAAAACGAATCATAAACACAAGCCGTGAGACAAGTACGCAAACAAAAACTGTCTCTTTATTGCTTTCTATACGAAAATAAACTGCACAAACACTTGAAGCGATTGTCTGAAATGACCTTTGGATGAAATATTAAATATAATATTATCGATAGTTACTTCACCTATAGGTATTTGACCGACGTCAATGGCATTCTTAATACATTATTTTAAAGACCTTTTCATTCTTAGGTACTTATTAAATGAGATGTCACATTGAACCTTCGCTGTTTTGTGAAAAGCGACTTCTCTCTCATTAATATTGAATCTTAAAACGTAGTTTAAAAGCCAGTTGTTTAAAGTGTTAGACAGAACTCGTAACAGCTATTTTAGCGTTTCACTCAGTCACGCTTATGAAGTTATGATATTTGACAGGTCGTGCTACGAGCACTCTGTTATTGAAGACCATGTTTATGAGCAATAAGTGGATGAAATCATTACGTAACGTTACTGGCTTTCAGCCCATCATCTACCCAGAGTATCCAGTCATAGAACAGAAATACCATTTCTTTAACAAAACTTTTACAGCAACTACTTCATACATATGTTTTCCTTTGACTTTGTGAGCCGTGTGGAAAGCTTTGCGAGTCTTAAATAACACTCGCCCTAGTTTTGACCAGACTGCCATGATTAATTTCATTAATATTATGGTTTATTTTAAAACGGTCGCTAAATCTGTCTGGTCGTGACAATCGTTGCTGAAAACTTTGAATCATTGTTCTCTAACAGACAAAATCAAAAACATTTATTTTCTGAAATGAAAACAATTTGGTTCTGCAGCTGAAAGCTGTATTTATGAATACTAGTGTTTTAAATATAAAATTAATTCTGTCTGTCTGTTATGTTTTCATAGTTAAACTACTGAGATGATTTTGACTAAATTTGGTACGGAGCAAGCTTTAAACTCCAAGGATGAACATAGGACTGCTTATATATTTTCAACTTGGTCTCTGCGCCCGCAATAACCAACATACACGCGGACGAAGCCGCTAACAAAAGCTAGTATTCAATAAACTGGTATCAGCTAACTTTCCACGTGTGGTTCTAATATCGTACGTGAATTTATGATAATGAACGCCAAGTTCGGAGATCGTATAACATACGCTTGTTTTGTACCTTATATTTTAATGGCTGCGAATAATTGTGTATTTGTTAGCGAACAGTTAACCTTTAAGATGAGTGTTTTATATCGAGAGATAACCACAAGTATTTACCTTCGGAGAACAAACTTATGTTGTGTTTGAAATACAATACTTGCCCACTTGTTGGTTTTCAAATTGTTACATTTTCGACGGCACTTGAAAGGTGTTGACGGAGTCACTATTATCCACACCCACGTGAGGGAAAACTAACACTTGTTGGCTGGAACTGGCTGTAATTTAAATCGAGGATACTAAGACGGGATTAACCTATCAATACCCGCGAAACGAGACACAATAGTAAGACAATAACAGCGCGGTCCTATGAGACCAGTCGGGGATTCATGAATTAATAAAGTTTTCAAATCATTTTTAAACAAGAATGATACAATAAGTTCAGTTTTCAGCGTCAGTTTCATCGATAGTTGTTGTTAACTACTCGCTAAGAAGTCTTGTTATCGTAATCTACGTTAAAAGGCATCGATTAAATCATCATCATCATCATCATCTCAGCCGAAAGACGTCCACTGCTGGACATAGGCCTCCCCCAAGCGTCGCCACAGCGACCGGTCCTGCGCGTCTCGCATCCATCGGATTCCCGCGACCCTCGCCAGGTCGTCGGTCCACCTTGTGGGAGGCCTTCCGACGCTGCGTCTTCCGGTACGTGGCCGCCACTCTAGAACCTTTCGTCCCCATCGACCATCTGTTCTACGAGCAATGTGCCCTGCCCACTGCCACTTAAGTTTGGCGATTCTTCGGGCTATGTCGGTAACCTTAGTTCTCTTGCGGATCTCTTCATTCCTGATGTGATCGCGCAAGGAAACTCCGAGCATAGCCCTTTCCATTGCTCTTTGGGTGACTTTAAGCCTTCTGATGAGGCCCATTGTGAGCGACCACGTTTCCGAGCCATATGTCATCACTGGCAACACACACTGGTCATAGACTTTTGTCTTGAGACACTGCGGTAGGTTGGACGAGAAGATACCGTGCAGCTTCCTGAACGCTGCCCAGCCGAGTCGGATTCGACGATTGATCTCTTTCTCGAAGTTAGATCTACCCAACTGGACCGTCTGTCCCAGGTAGACGTAGTCGTCCACAACTTCGAGTGTAGAGTCTCCGATCTTGATAGGAGTGGGAGCTACATGGATGTTTACCATGACTTTGGTTTTGTCCATGTTCATTTTGAGTCCCACTCTTTCGGAAGCCCTACTGAGATCACCGAGCATTGTACTGAGCTCCTCCGTAGTCTCAGCCATGACTACTATGTCGTCGGCAAACCGAAGGTGAGTGATGTACTCGCCGTTGATATTGATGCCTCGCCCTCTCCATTCCAGAACCTTGAAGACATCCTCCAATGCGGCCGTGAACAGTTTCGGAGAGATAACGTCTCCCTGCCTCACACCCCGCTGTAAAAGGATAGGTTTCGAGGTCTGATCCTGGAGTCGGACTGACATGGTGGCGTTTTTGTACAAACATTTCAGCACTTCGATGTACCGATAGTCAATCTGGCACCGTTGGAGAGACTGCAGTACAGCCCAAGTCTCGATCGAATCGAAGGCTTTCTCGTAATCCACAAACGCTAAGCAGAGAGGCAGGTTATACTCCTCAGTCTTCTGTATAACCTGCCGTAGCGTATGTATGTGGTCTACGGTGCTAAAGCCTTTTCGGAATCCGGCTTGTTCAGGAGGCTGGAAGTCGTCGAACCTGCGTGCGAGACGATTCGTGATGACTCTGGAAAACAACTTGTAGACATGGCTCAGAAGTGAGATGGGCCTGTAGTTCTTAAGGAGGGCATTGTCGCCCTTCTTAAAGAAAAGTACCACCACACCTCTGCCCCATGCCTGTGGCGTTTTGCCCTCGAGTATGACGGAATTAAATAGCTTCTGAAGGGCCTTAAGGACCGGTTTTCCACCCGCCTTCAGAAGTTCGGCCGTAATTCCGTCCTCACCCGGCGCCTTATTGTGTTTAAGTTGTTTCAGAGCCATCCTAATCTCGTACAGGCTGACGTCCGGGATATCTTCGGTATAGTGTCGGGTCAATCTAGCTCTTGGATCATTCGCTAGATTTGTCGTGGGTTTAGAGATAGACGTGTATAACTGTCCATATTCTATGGACAGTTATACACGTCTATCTCTCGTCTCGATCTCTCCCAGGAGCTCCGATTTAGCGGATATGACTCTGCCATCGTCGGTCTTCAGTTTCGTGAGTTGGCTCACATCGATTAAATAGTTATGGATAAATCTGCTTTCTTGTCAGACCCGCCATTTTATGCATCGTTTAGCAGATAGTAACAAGGAAGGAACTTGTAACTACTATTCACTGTTTCTTAAACTTTGCCATTGAAATAAGTAGTATCATTATTTATTGAATTTTACCGAGGAGATTTTTATTTACTACAGAATATAACTATAATATGTTTATATTATTATAAACAATTAAACATTACTAAAATAAAACTTAACAAACGATCCTACCTATCTATATACACCATGCATCAGACATCGATGCACAAACGAATACAGCTTGATTATATTTTATACAGTTTAAAGCATTGATTTTTAAATTATGGAAAAGCCGACGAAAAATTCCATCACTGGGGGGTTCAAAATCTTGTACTGGATCCATGGTATTCGTTTGTGCGTCGATGTCTGACAAAACCTTTATAATTATACTAAGCGCATATACAGGCTGTATGTGTACAGGTTGAAACAAAAACTCTTAACTAATATCTTAAAACATGACGTTAGAACCGTTCAATCGTATATACAACATGTAGAAAATAAACCTGAAATCGAGAAAAAATAATCAGCTGTTCCATACATTTTGACCAAATAAGCGAAACACAAATGTATGGAACAGCTGATTATTTTTTCTCGATTTCAGGTTTGGTTCCATACTAGAAGTTGTTCATAATAGTACAATGATCCCCCAAGAGGATGTGCGTTAATTATGTTATATGTTGTATAAAAGTGTGGTGTTATTTGTAGGAGGTGCCATGGGACATAATCGACCGCTGCGCGCTGCCCATAGTGCTGTGCCACGCGCTGGCCGTGGTGCTGTCCACGCTGCTCAACGCCATGCACCTCAGCTCCGTGTCCGTCTTCACGCTGTTCCTCTGGTTCTCCATCTCCGTCACAGGCTCCTTGTGGTTCTACCATAACTTACAGGTATGATTCACGGATACTTTCAGTTGTACTTGTAATATACGACAGTGTCCCACCGGTATCGGGAACAGCGTCCAAGCTATCGGCGATCAAGGCTCCAGAGAAAGGAACCTCCTAACGATACGAGTCATGTGCGAGTACCGCTTTCTGAGTCAAGCTCTTGGTCCAGCAGCCTAACGCAAGCCTCCTAAGGTGTTGGTCGAGGCTCTTGGCTGTTAAGCCTTATCCATATTTACGATTTGATTTGCGGTGGCAACAGCACTCTCACCAAAAATAAGAAATCTGAGCATAATTTAAAAAGTTACAGGAAAATTTGTTTACAAATGCTTTTAAACTCAAAGAAAAAATAGATTACTATATTTATAAAGATCAAGTCATTACAAACTAAAATAAAATCTCTCATAAAAATTCAAAGTAGGTAATCAAATGTTTTACGAATCAGAAGCCTCTCAAACTTTGTGCTCGTCTGCTCGTTTAGCACAAATTGACAAATGTTTGTGCACGACTGTTTGGGAGAGGTAAAAGTATTTAAAAATTATCATATTTCAACGTAGCGTAATTGCATAAATTTTTATATGTTTCAAATGGCACTTTACCAATGGAAACAATCTTTGTTTGTGAGCAAGCATACATTTTGATTGTAACGTAAAGGAACACGGGGAATAGTTTGCTAATTTTACGGTAGCCGTAAAGTATAAATAAATACATTAAAAACACGTAAAGTTGTGGCTGTCGTTAGTCAACACGTACGATATGCCAATCACTCACTACCCACTACGTCTCACGGTTTATTTTCTAAAGTATTACGTAAAGAACAGTACAAGATACGTTTGTTTTTAAAGCATTTACTTTCACATATGTTTTTTTTGTAAGACAAAGAGCAGCTCAATTGCTTCCGATCAATCAATTCAATCTGTAAACAAAGTAGAGTCGTTCGTCTGTCTCATGATTTACAATATCAATCTGATATTGAATGCGCGTATTTCAGGACCAACATATATATAATCAACAGTAAGCGTCGAGACGTGTGTATGTAATTTGCACTCGAGCATAAGAAGTACGTAAGCAGGTTTTTTGTGAACCAAGAGCTGTAATGTGACGTTAAATTTAGATTCATATTACGTCATATGTGAGGTCTTCAATGTACAGTCATAACCACTTCCATAACTATGTTCATGGTTGAAAACTCCAGTATGAAGAAGCTCACAACAGTAGATTGTCTAAAGAAAACAGCCGCAGCACCTGTACAACCTCATTTAAATCAATGAATATTCATATCGTAGTTCTCAGCCTCCCGCATGCAACAATTTAAATTTCCACGATTTAATTTACTCTACTGAGCTGAGTATTTGTTAGTGATAAACAATTATGTTTTGCCAGGTTTATTTAAATACGAAATAAAGCCTACTCGAGCTTCATTTGTCCCTGTTGAATATACATTTATGATCTATAAATAAGATCTATTTGCGAATCAAAATGCGTTCAGCGCTGGGATATCAGATTGTGAACACACAGACCTGATCAATGCCACTGCAATAATCAATCTCAGGAAGATGATGCCATTCTCGTGCGTTAGTGTTAGCCAGTTGTTAGAACATCGTTATATGCTAATGCCAACTGGACCTGCAAGTCAGGAATTCTAGTATTAAACAATAATAATCTATTTCTATTAAGTATACTCGTATTCGAAATCAATTTAGTGTGGAACTAGTCGCAGGAACTGTGTTCCATCATTGGCACCTTGTATTTGTAATGAACTGCTGCCAAACACTAACTACTTGACAAGCAGGAATAGAAATTGCATTTAAAACAGAGAGCCATTTATCATTTGATTTATGGTCGGCAGTAATATACAGCGCCACAGTAAACTTTGCAGTGTAGTTTAGAACAAATTGGACAAGTTTAAGGTTCAATTATGTATTTTCAAAAGAGTTCGAACGTTTAGTTAATTGAATATCTACTTTAATTATTAATATACGGTTATTAATGTGCGGTACGAACTACAAAATAATAGTACTTAACTTGGTATTTTCGTTGATAGATTTAAAGCTATCAAGAACGTATAAAATACAATTTGTACTTTTGATTATATTTTTTTAATGAAACAACCTTTCGCAAATCATCAACCGAGTGTCAGATGCAAACACATTCTGAAACAACGTAAACAGACTGCTGAAGCCAAATCAGAGTAAATTAAAATTCATAAAGCAATGAGTAAGAGAATGCTACCCTAAGAAAGTCATTAACACCCACACGCACAGCCTTTGTGGGTTGCTCAATCGTAGAACAACACCCACTAAATAAAGATTTAATGCTTAAACAACCTTAAGTGGTAACAGATTACATGGAGCGGCTCGTGCGTCACCAATGTTCTGACGAGAGCTAGGAACACGCACTAGTGCACTCTTGGTATTATTAGTTCATGAAATGTGCAGCCACTCGCCGCGACCTACTTCACATGAAATCGTCTGTAACCTTCAGTTCAGAATTATCTTATAGAAACTACAGAGAAGTTCAACTCCAGATTTGTCCATAACGAAATGATTACAACAACTCGAACGTACCTTCAGTACCTACTTTACTTTTACATAAAGTTGTCAATAGTTCTTTACATGCCTTTTCCGTTCGTACCTAAATGGGCTTAGGCTACGACTCCACTAGAGATGTGTCTCATTTCAACTAATAGGATTGCCTGAATTTTAAAAGCAGCTCTAGCCGAACAGGGCTTAACGAAGCGAAGTTTTTTTAAGCATCGCTACACATTTTAGCTCATGTAGAAAGGGACGCAACTTTGTAGCTTAGCTTCAGCGTTTAGCTACCTCGCACATCTGTAGAAGAACCGCAGCCTAAAACTATTATCATTTAGATAAGAGGAAATGGGATGTTCAGAGAACCAATAACTGTAATACGATTTAGTTTTAGTGTCGGATCTGTGATTACTAAGCAAGTGGCCTCCGTTATGAATATTCATCTGAGGTTACCATCCATTAATTTTCTTTGACGGCTAAAAGGCAGTTGACAGTGAAATTTATAAGTGACTAAATACGGTGAGCTTCGTACCGTCTTGGATCTGAACCCTTGTTTACCAAGCTCTTGTATTTTGACTGTACCTCGCCCAAACGTGGCTAGACTAGCAAATCTGTTTCATCCGATTCTACTTAGACGGATATTTTATGTTTATTGTTTCTTACGACTGTGAGTATGGAATGAAACAAATTCACCTTGATAAATACTTGTATCTATTGTCGGGAATTATATAGACCAGGATAGATCGTTATATTTTACACACAATCTCGGTTTAAATAAATTTATTACTAATAAGAATATACATAATTCACTTTAATATGAAAATCTTAACATAAAACATATCTTGAGTAATAAAAATATTTATCATTCCATCTATCGAGTACACACAGAAGATTTATTGTTGATTTGCCAAATACAACTTTCTATTTTTATTTTCTTATTTGTTTCGGTAACTTTTTATAAAGTTGCACTCCTAGAAACTGAATAGTTTTTCTTTCATATAAAGTTGTAACTGAAGGTACTCCTATATTATCCCTATTTCTAAAGTAGTAGTGGAAAGTTTTGCGTTTGAAAGGAGTTTGTTAGTGTATTTTGTTAGTTAGAATTTTCTTTATTTAGTATGCTTGTCAGCTAGGTGACAACAGAAGAACGTGTTTGAGGACATATTGGTTAATTGATCATTTTATTACTAAATTTAAATTCGTTTGACAGAAATAGTAAAAATAAAAAGTCGTAACATTTTAAGTTCCCTTTTATATGAATGATGTGTTTTCACAGTCTACAATGTGCAAATTACATTATTTTTACAGTATAACATTATGTTCGGGTACTCTGTATCTAGTCGTTCATAATTAGAAAAATATGAAGCTTACCCATCCCCATACCCTTCGGCACTTTCACTGAATAATTATTTTAAAGTCGAAAAAACCTCACGTAGGCGTCGCTACTTAAACAAAACTTTTTAACAAAAAATACAACCGACTTCAAAAACAAATGCTGTGTTTCTTTTGTTTCGTAATTTTTTGACACCGACTTCCTAAATTAAAGTTATTAAAAAAATTGGAGGCGGATTGGTGACCTAAATCTCTATGATGGAATTTGAGCATATTTGGTGAAAAGAGGTATCATTCCATTGCGAACTTTATACATACATCTGCGGTATCCCTTCAGTCCGTAGGTACTTCTAGCTACTATTGTATTTTGAAATGGTGTTAACAATAAACAGACATACGATTGCAGCAATCCCGGAAGGTTTGATATCACTTATAAGTGTTCTAGAATCGGAAAATCCAAATCTCGGAATTTCTTCAACAAAAAATAAGACCACCTGACAGACAAAATCCTCTACACAAAAAAAAGTTTCACATTTGGCTAAGATATTAGCTAAATAAGAAATCACTCGTTTTAAGAACCTCTTCTTTTTAGTGATGTCGTTTAATTAGTAAACATTGTCATTACATTAATTTCTAGATGTCCTTAATGTGAATGTAACAGAAGAGAACCATAAGACTAGACGTCTCGTCGAGATTGTATCAAATCAATAATACACGAAATGTGGGAAGTAATGTGGTATCTACGTCTCGAGGGAATACGCCTTTGCTTCGTTTTTTTACGAATAAACATCTAGGAGATTACCTGAGCCGAGCAGAGCATATCGAATCAGGTCGCCGCCTCTCTGGGGGAGGATACAATAACTCAATTTTTGGAGGAATAACAGCCAACTGAACAATTTAACAATGAAACCATTTGTATTTGAAACATTTATACCCGAACATAAAACACATTTCTCTGTAACTGAGGAGATGCATGCTCCGATGAAAAATAGAAAAACTAATATGAATCACTGCGAACTCCGAAATAGATAACGCTTTCCACCCCGCGTCTATCGGTAACTGGATATTTGCTTGAAAATGAAAAATTAATGGCTGGATTTCATGGAATTTGTAACGAGATTGCACGCGAACAAGTTAGATAATTTTGATTTGTTGCCGAGCCGCTCTGAGTCCTTGTCTTAGAGTAGAAAATTAACAAAATAATTCAAGTTTTAGTTATAAACACTTTGTAACATGCTTTATGGCATTTGTTATCATTAAACTGTAATAAATAACTAAAAGTTAGATGAGTTTTCACAACTGTGACCTAAAAATCACATTAGCTGTCATTCTACGAAAAATATCAAGATTTGAGAATTCTTATCTGTTCACGAACTAAATTAATATCTATAAATTCTCCCTTACTTAACAATAAAAATTCACAACTCAACAACACAGCTCTTGAAAACTACACAAAAAGCTTGCTCATGTCATAATAGCGCATCTTCACCTTATAAAATAAATATTGTGTAAGATATTGTGTAATATTACCCCTAAAATGTCAGTGCGAATGTGTCGCATTACAAATTGCTAAGGAGATTGCAACAATTGTACCATTGTGCCAGCCTCCGTCCTTGCGTCATCAATCCATTCGAAAGTCCGATTTAAAATAGGTTAATGGTCGTGTTTTTACTGAATAGACACTACTAAATAAAATATTCATGGTGTTTTCTTACTAACTCCAAATATTTTTATGAGGGAATCTACATTTGAACTTTCAGTTTTATAAACTATGAATGAAATAAAACAGCGCCGTTTGCAAAACCATTTCTGATATTTTTTACTATTTTAATGTTTATCTAGTATTCTAAGTAAACAGTTGTTAACACATATTTTTTTATCAAAACAATCTCAACGCTGAATTACGGATGAAATAAAATATACGTGTATTTAGGAAAATGGCTGCCTTTACACGTCAATATCTGCGCTTGTACGGGCCGTATTTTACCATTTCATAACTAGAACGAAGCCCTGCTCATAAAGACGCGCTCTACATTTCTACGCTCGAGTGCAAACCGGAAGGAAAACGATGCATGAAAAATCATCACTAAATGTATGTATGCAAACACAATATGTGATTGGTGCGTGACTTCGACCAGTGAGAGGACTACAAGATTAAGAATTAACGATCAGGCAACCCTGAAATAGTTAACCTCGAACGTCACTGCGTCACGCATAGGTACGTACTAACAAATGCTTGAATAAAATATTCACTCAGCTGTTATTATAACGGACATCAATCAAGCTGTCGCCATCTATTTTCGACGAAAACTTAATTTCGTCGCCCGCCCATTATATCTGATATAGCAAAACGTTCGTACCCTAATGAGATATAATTATGTTAGGCACAGAAACAATACTAGCATGATTGAAAGGGTTCACGGATTTTTGATAAGCCCGAAGTGTAAATGAAAGGCGAGGGTAACTTATTGCGTGACCTTATATTTTTGTTAGTTCAGTTTCGAACGAATGATTCGTTTTATCGGCGCCATTGAGTACACTTTGTTTTATTCATTAACACTTTGTTTAACAGGTGACCGCTGCAGGAAAAGCAGTTCTGGTGACGGGCTGTGACAACGTACTGGGGAACGCTCTCGCTCGGCGTCTGGACGACATCGGCTACCATGTGTTCGCTGGCTTCCAGAGTAAAGCTGGCAACATCGACGCCGACATGCTTAAAGAAGACTGCTCCGGAAGATTACACACCCTCCAGCTAGACATCACGTCTGAAACTCAGGTAATACCATTATTATAGATCTGTCATGTTCATTTTCATCGTTCTATCATCCAAATATAAGTGGGCACGCCATAATCATGACAGTAAGTCTCCTCTTTGAGGAGTAGCTGGAGAGTCCTGACTTTCCGCATGATGCATGATCTCACTAAAAATGGTAAGTTTGGAAGTTTCCTCCACCAGATTCAGGCAGAAGAAATGTCATGACGGTGGAACACACTATGGAGGTGATCTCTGGTCACCGTAGACGCGAGCTTGCGCGCCGTGCCTTCATTGTATAAGGACCGAGCCTGAGTGATCGATGGCGCGTAGTGTTCCACAAGTGCCTCAAAGAGATATCAGCTAAACCGTAGGGGCCTAGCAGGGCTGATACCTGCTGGGACCATGAGAAAATTTCTGAAAAGGAAACTCGTCCTAGAGCGCAAAAGAAAACTGGAAGAACATAGGTGTACCTACCGCTCCAACCTAGAGCGGCAGAAGTCATTAGATGATTTCCCACCTACACAAAAAAAGTTATGTCGAAATAGCCTATAAGGGCGTCTACAGATAAATCAGTTATAGACGTCCGACACGCTAGCCAGTAAGCTCCAACAGTAAGTCTGCTGACTGGCTTATCTCTCACTACGGTGTAAGCTATGCAAGAGAGCAATCGTAACCAACGCCTACAATAGTATTTTCTCTGTAGAAAATATCACAATAATATATTACGGATCGTCAGGATTGTTCGTGCCACAATAAGCTAGCAGGTGGGTCTTTGTGGGTATTGTGCAATAAATAAGAATGGCTAGAAATTGAACCACTTTACAGTTTCTCCATACAATTCGATACGATGCACTATATGCCTACATCAATTATATTTACTATACCTGATACTACGGTTCCCTGAAGGTAGTATGATAGTTGACTGTATGTTTATTTATAGCCACCAAACTACCAACACATTGTTAGAATTTAAACCACTGTTCATAAATATTTACCTGCCTAACATTTTCAAATTAAAAAAGAAAACCAAGTTAACTCCCACACAAAGCAGTTAATTAAAGGAGATTATTTTTTAAGGTTGTTTGTGAAATCCGCAAATCCTATTATATGTAAATAAGTATCATTAATGAAATCTTGAATATCTCGGCAAAGTCCTTATATAATATCCATTCTAGCCTCATAGTCTAAGCCGCTAGTATACAAGTACATAGCTAAAGTCTTTGTAAATTAATTTTGTACGTGTACCGCTCCTAGCAAACCCCAATTTGAGGATGTAGGTACCTACTCGACTCTAAATTAATTCAGGTTAGCAACGAAAAAGAAAATGTTACAATCACGAGGTCGGAGCCGACCGCCTACGTTTTACAAAAACGATGTACTGTTCTAATCGTCGTACAAATTCGCCTAATTTGTGCACATTCCTTAAAAGTCCCTTTTTCCTTCCTTTGTATGTTCCGCTCCGTCGACGGCTGATAACGCACGACTTCCAAATATATTTACGATTCGCAGAACGTTCCCAACTTTTGATAAGATTAATTGCCCAAATTCTGGAGTGAAACAAACTTGCAATTTACTATCGGAGATTTTGTTTGCGCCTATATGATAAAAGTTTTCATAATCAGAATGCGAATCATGAATTTTTAAGACCAACTTCTAAAATCAGAAGTTAGTATATTTTTAAAACATTTCTTTCAACTTCACATCTTATGAAATCGGTGTTTTAGTCACTTTGAGATGGAATTGTAAGTTCAAACAAATTTTATATTTTAGACATATTATTCCTTTTTATTAGAAATTAGTTATAAGTACATTGATTTCTTCGGGTGTTGTATTTTCTGTAATATCGCTATATATGAGTAAATTTATTTGTGAACTTAGCAACGACACAGGAGTAATTCCTATTATGGACTAAAGATTTTAAAAATTGTATACTATACTCGTATAACTAATTTCAAAAAAGGAATAACATGACTTCAATATAAAATTCATTTGAACGTATAATTCCAGGTCGATCTAAAGTTAATACCGCTTAAAATGACCCGTTTTATATAGAACCAATGCGGTTCTAATATAAGATACATGAATCTTCAAGATGTATGGTATGTAGAGAGGAGTAGGCGTAAATAAACAAGTTATAAAAAATATTAACTAGTGCTGACAGGTACTTTTAAATTATAATTCTAATAGATCTACTTATAAAATAACGTTACCTATACATATAAATCAAAACAGATGTCCAAGACTAATCTCCGTGTCTACAACTTTAAATATATGTGTGTCTAAAGTCTTTTTACAATTTATTCGTCCCAACATAAATCTCCAACAATTTGTAAAAAGAAACACTGTTTGACGTGTTCCATTTTCACTCAGTATCTATTTATGAGCAAGTATGCGAGATCTAGCGGCGGAACCTTGTAACATTAGTGTATAAAGTTTGGTTAACATGAAGCTGTTTTGTAGATACTGTCAGCTTCGTTGTACATCGTGGACCACCTACCAGAGGGCGCGCAGGGTCTGTGGGCCATAGTCAACTGCGAGTCGTGGTGCGCGCTCGGCGAGCTCGAGTGGGTGCCTTTCTCCGTGATCAAGCGGGCGATGGACGTCAACTTACTCGGTGAGTATAATGCGGTGCTACGCCGAAACAGACGTGGTGGTTTGTGAAAATGCCGCTAGATGGCGTTAGCAGTCGCTAAGTAGAAAGTGAGTTTAGTTTGATATACGTACTCACAACGAATACCTACTTTGATTTATTTGGACGAGATCGTGAAAGATACTTGTTTAAATAGGCATACCGCTTTAATGTAGGTCGTCAAGGCCGTATCTACTTATCTTTGTTACCTTCAGTCTACTTTATATTATATACGATTTTGTTTAAATTACTTATAAAAAGGTAAGTATGTAGGTCGTACATCCAGATTTAAATTCGATGTTTTATCAGCGCGTTTTAACAATAGTTTATACAAAAACCTCACTTGAAAAGAGCGTCTGATTTTACTCTCGAAGTAACCCTCTACATCAACATTTCTCGCGTAAACCATTTTAGTAGCAAACTAATTTCACTTTTAAAAATGCTACCGTAATTCAAAAAGAATATTAACATCATAATGGAAAACTTAATATCAGAGAGGAAAAAGGAAGATTTAATTTTACGTAGCAAAAAATTACACGTTCCCTCGGAGTTAATTAAGTCCCGGAATTTATTCTTAGTGGTGTGCTAATTAGCAAAGATGTCTAGGCATCTTCGGATTTCTAACCGTCTTTTACTATTAATAATGTGGGGCAGGTGTCAACACAGATAAAATGTTAGAAGGGATAAGATATTTCTAAAAATAGTCTTTGATTAATAGCCGGCTCGAGCCCGATATTTGTTTGTCGCTATCTCTGGTCACTTTTATCTGAGTTTTATTTGGGAGTTTTCTTTGAAAGTATCTTGGATCGGTAGACGATTAATAGGGGGATAAAAGCTCTTGTTATTACTAATTTTATTGTCGTGCGGTTAATTTGACACCAAGACGCACATTATGTAGCTATTTACTGACAATTTTATCGCTATTTTTGCTCCTAATACAAACCTTACTATAAAGAATTGTCAAAGAAGTGTCACATAATATCTAACATGAGCACATCTGATCACTTTAATTACTGTCAGACAAACAAAATGTTTGAAAGCTCTCTCTCTCTCTCTGTTATATTTTTATCCACCGCTCACAAAGGATCGACGTGGTTTGCATAGCGATAGTTCCTAGGCTGCCTCAGATAAATATACAAATAAAATATAGGTATGTACTTAGTCTATCTTTTATTCAGAATAAGTGTACGGTCTCTGCGAGAAGTCAAGTCACGAAGTCATAGGTAGATATTGTATATGGTCTGGTGTCCGCAACTCTACGTCCGAACGTTTATTTTGTGTAAGACGAAGTAAAAACTTGTGTATTAACTGGCAATATTTTTGAGCTTTTTTTGCCCAACGAGAAGACAGATGGTACCAACCGTGAGTCTCTGACGTAGATTTTTCTGAAGAACATCACGAATACGGTCTGTGTATGTTCTTCTAAGGCATCCGACTAGCACTAGCAATATGTTAACGCTACTCGGATGCCTTGTATGTATTGTAAATTATTATTCATTGCAAACACCGTAAGTTTACAACAATTTGCGTTATAAACTCTTTTTAATCGACTTTAAAAAAGGTTCGAAGTTCTCAATTTCGTTATACTTGTTTCATGTTCGTCAACTAACTAAACTCCGTCTTTTTTCTCGATAATCCTGTGTCTATTATATATAGGATATTATATTGTGGTGTAAACTATCGATTTCGGGAGGAAAATATTGCAATTTATTAATTTCTGTAATACATTATCGAGAGTTTATAATCTCGCAATATCTATTAAATAGGTAGTTACGCTGTTTCAAATGATCCGGTAACACACAGCTTTTGTTAACACGTTTGCTAGTTTGGTGAGGGTCGCGGGACGAGTCGATGTTTGCGAGACGCACAGGACTTGTGACGCTTGTAGGAAGATGTCTTTAATCAGGCAGCAGTCTTTCGGCTCAAATGATGATGGCTACTTTAAAGTTCATTTCAGACTACTCTACTCTATAATATATAGCATATCGCATATAGTTCATAGCACAAAAATATCGCTCGCCTTACATTTATAATAATGTATAGTATAGCAAAGAGTCAACGTGTTCTTAATAAATGTATAGCGAGCAATGTAGTTGTTCTATAAGCTATATGCTACTATATGGTAGCGTAGAATGAAATGAGCTTAAGGTTGTTAATATGTGGTATTCTCCAGGCCCAGCCCGGCTGGTGCAGGTGATGCTGCCGCTGGTGCGGCGCGCGCGCGGGCGCGTGGTGCTGGCGTCGTCCATCCTGACGCACGTGGCGGCGCCGGTGCGCGGCGTGCACGCGGCGTCGCTGGCGGCGCTCGACGCGCTGGCCGCCTGTCTCCGCCGCGAGCTCAAACCACGAGGCGTTGATTGCGTAAGTTTTTATATATCTAACTATATTTTTTTTAGATGGGAAATCATCCAGACTTTTCCCGCTCTGTTCGGAGTGGGACGCGTATCAGACTGTCGCTAGCACTACTGCTTCTCAGAAGGAGGCAACCGCCTGCCATCCCTTCTCGTCCCGGACCATGGCCTGTAACATGGCCCGTCGCGAAAGGTCTTTGCAGCCGATCGCCCCCACGAGGACAAGCGGAGCACACCTTCACTGGTATGCTCTACTATGTCCTCCGGGTGATCCACAAAATGACACCCTGGAGTTTCTTGCACACGAATCCGGTGCAGGAACCTTCTGAACTTACCATGACCGTTCTTCCAGCCAATGCTCAAAACTTACCGCCAAAATTATGGCGTGCCCATTTATAAAACCATTTGTTTCTACTTTCTTCATTTGTTTGTTCCATACTTATTTTGTTTTACCTATAATAAACGTCATCTGGCCAGCCCACACAATAAATCAGCAAGACAGCTCACATCGCAGGCTGCTTTATATGCCACCCACGACGTTCGGAATCTGATCTCGGAATGTGAGGCCTTGGCCTCTCATCCTACACAAATCTTCAGTACAGTGAGGTCGCCTCGCGAAATCTGTGAAGTTCTTTGCTTCAGGTGCCTAGAGGCTAGCTATGTTGACAACACCAGGCACATCGAGAGGAAGCCAGATCAAGTGCGAACAATTTAATCCATATATTTACATATACGATTATAGAGCCTAACTTATGTAGCCTTTTCGCAACTATTTTGAGTTTGGCTAGACTTAAAAAAATCTTCAACAAGAAATTTTGTTGCTGGATCTGCTGATTTGTGAAATATCCTACTTATCTTCTCCAAAGATAACACATTCGAAATAATCACAAACTTTTACTAAAAAAAGATTGCTTTTGGAAATATTCCATAAATCCATCCTCCCTCTGAACCCACGCCTACTCGCAGTAGCCGGCTTCAAAAAGCGGTTTTACATAACTGTTTTCAGCTCCAAAACGAGTATATTCTAACAGCTATATCTGTATTCATCTCGATATCACGTCAAACGAACAGTAGGTACCCATTCAACAGTCAGTCAGCTGGTGCCAAAACGTTGTGGTCATGTTAACCTTAATGTTCGACAAACATTGAATCTGTCAAACAAAGCCGACTGCTAAACTCGACTGTAAACAACAAAGGGAACCAGAATACATTTGACGCTCACTATCACCTACTTCACCTAGTTGTTAATCTGTTGTACCTCTGACGTCTACGAAACTCGGGCATAGTTGATACTTTACTAACACTCTGAGAACTAATAGCGGCCTAGTCTATAAGTACCTATATTAGATAAACGTTTAGCAAACTGGAGATTGTGCGCAAATCCCGCGCATAGAATATAAAACAATTTTCTCAGAAAGAGGTTTTGATTAATCACAAGGGGCACGGAAAATCCCTTTAAAAAATGTCGCCCGAGAAACTATTATTTATCGTGTTACAGCTATTCTTTTAGTTGTGCTCTATTCAATCAATGTCTGGTCGAACAACTAATTATATTATCTACAAGGCAACTTACCGCAAAACCATTAAAAAATTCTGTAATACGTTTATATGTCAAAAGGTCAGATCTCTAGACCAGGCTCGATCTAGAGGGGAGCAAGCCGGGTAAATGCCTAGAGCGGCAAAATTGAGGGGCGACAGTTGAGATCGATTTTGGCTAACAAAAAAGTAATTTTATGAATTACTAGCTTCTGTCAGCAGCTTCGCCCACGTGATATATTTTACCTTTAGAAATATGCGGAACAAAGTGTAAAGTCCGGTAAACCTTTGTTGTAAAGGTTGAAGAAGCATTTTACTAGTAAAAGAATTTCTAAAATCCGTCCAGTATATTTTTTTTTAATTTTCTTCAAAATCAACCTAATGATAATGAATAGTATGCGAAGACCTTTTTTTCGGAGACTACTCATTCTTGAAGAAAGTGGCCCGTTTCCTTTGGAAAAGCAAAATCTAAAATATGGCCTCTCATTTTCGTTACATTACTCTAGTTTTTATTGCGCAGTCTGTTAAAAAATACATCAGAATTAGCAGCTACCCTACTGAAACTTTTGCCTACTCATAAGCTGCCATTGTGAAGGGCGGCAAACACAGTTTCTGCCCGGAGCGACTCTGCTCAGGACTGCAAGAAGGTCCTTTAATATTTCAACTGTCACAAACGAGGTGGTATAATTTTAGATTAGTTGGAAGCGCACTTAAATTAGCTTAGTGCTCGTTACCCTTTACGATGCGAGCTGAACCTAATCTAACTGCTTTGAATAATTCAAAGCGGCTTGAGGTATACGATACACCTGTATGGAACCTATATTCCAGATCCGGGCACCTACATACACTGTGTCCAATGATTTACGAGTTTTGTATCCATGAGAGTCGGAATGTAATACAGTGGCTTCACTTGCAGCTGTGTTCCATTTCGTTCAAACAGCAGGAGGCGAGCCTGTAAAATAAAAAGTAGCAATTACAAACAAAAAAAACAAAAACAAACCAAATCACCATTATTTTGATCCGTCTGAACGTAATGAACAAAATAATGGTAATTACTAAATATAACTTATCTAAAATTGCTTTGTGTAAACTCTGTATTTCTACAGGTGTTCTTAAAATAGTTAGATATCTTTGTTTGAATCTTAAATTCTACAAAGTGTCTTCTTTTTCTTCTATATTCTAAATTCTTTACTGTACACAAATATTAACGTAAACAAATTGAAAATAGGACATGTGATGTACACGGGCGAGTTTAACCCACAATTGCAAATGCTTCTTATTATTGTAGCTATGTCACATTACACGGTGTCAAAATGATTATCTCAGAATATTTGTCAGTAGTCCTTCCCTTACAGCTCGTTGCCTGGATTAGTGCCTGATTAATACAAATAGAAGCGCTCCATATTACCTAAATGGGATTTGTACGCTACATAACTGGTGACTGTGGATTTGTCCTAACATACATACTTACATATCTACTAAACAACAGTCACCCAACCGCGTTTGTCTGTATCTTCACGATAAATTCAAAAACTGCTAAACAGATTTTCAAGCAGTATTCACCAGTAGACAAAGTGATTTATGAAGAAGTTTAAATTTATTAAACCTGCATATTTTAGAAAAGAAAAGCCGAGAATTTCAAAGTTTTCTTGATCCAGTGCGAAGCTGGGGCTGATCGCTAGGCTACTATAAATTTTAACACCTCTCTCCACTTGTTATGGCTGATCCTACTAGTAAATGTTAATAAGATAAATGAGCATTGCAATAACACACTTTATCTCAAATATTTATTTAATTTTGGCAACAGACTGTTCTTCTGTTAATATCTGCACCTAAATAAAAACGCGAATCTTTGACGCACCAAATAAACCTGCTCTTGACGTCAAATGCAATATTTTTATTTCCATGAATACCGATTCGCTGTTGGTAGATATTTTAAAGATGTACTAGACTAGTACATAGCAAATGTATGACGTGGCTATCCGACTTTTAGTTTTATTACAAATAGCATCTTATAAATATCATTAAGACATATAGAGGAGGGCATGTGAAGGAGTCAATTACTGAGCACGCCCACTCTCCGTCACGAGTAAACGAAATATCGCGTTAATTAATGTTCAGTGAGTAAATAATTGGTTTATCGTCATTTCGCGTGAGCAAATATCCAAACCAATTTTATAATAGAATAAGTTCTCTTGTTCTTAACTTACTTGAAAGCCATTATAGGTTAACAATGTTGTTAATTAATAAAAACAGTAGCTATCTATCAATTTTCCAAGTATTATTCTAGTCGTACAACAATACCCTCTTGTTTATTTTATCAAAAGTATTATGTTTTTTGTATTCGATATGATATATTATGTTTGCTCTCGTATTTCTGTTGTGCGTACCCGGCGACTGTTAGCAAATAAATATTGTATTCTTTCTTTACAAAGGGCTTGTTATCTCCCCGTTTTAATTCAAGACATTGTGATCAGATCGGAATGTGAGATATCAACGTATGATATGACGCAGATTATTCCAGATATTACCTTCACATTATGTAACGTTCGCTCTCGCATGTACGCACGGCTACATATTGATTGTAACCGCCACCGGAATGTCCGTCAGACGTAGACACAAGCGAACCAATATTGATCGGATGCCAATGTGGTAACAATTAAAACTCGACGCGTGTCCAATTGACACGCACGTACAAACATACATGTACGAATATTTGGTAAACACGGACCGTTAAAATTAATGTACGAGTATTATGACCGAGACCGTAACTCACACTTTTATGCTAAAATCGTATTGTGTCGTTAAAATTCGGAACACAACCGTAGCGCCACAAAAGTTGGTTATTTTCATTTTGTCGAAGATTGAACGGTTGTTTCCCGGTGGCATCGCCTTAATTGACACTCAGTAAGACAAGTTTGTGACTTCTTCATGTTTAAGAACAGCATAGAAATGGTAAAACTTTATTTATTTTTTATCTTAATTATTATTACAATTTGTATACATTACAAATATACACACACTAATTAAAAAAAAACCTTAAGAACTAACTAAAAGTAAACTAAAGAATGAAAACGAAAAGAATGAAATGCGAAAAACTCCGCATCACTGTCGACTGATAACGTACCCAAAAGGCTGGCAGCATTGCCACGCTGTATGGCAATCGATATTCTTTGACCAAGATAAAAGCGATAAAAATTATTTTACTAAATTAGGAATTACAAATAAGTACAAATTAGTCTGACTCTAGAAATTATGTATCGCTATACTCTCTACTCTTCATTCCTTTCAAGCATAGGTAATCCGTAAAGCAAAGTTTCCATCAGTGGCACAAAAGTTCGTCGAGTAGGCATGTTCGCTAAGCCTGTGTATCGACACATCACCGCATAATGCTGATATAACTTTTATATTGGCACTGTCGTACAGATCGATAGGTTCTCATTTCATATAGGTTCTGATCATACTGCCTAAGTTTAATTTTTAGATGTACTAATATAAGTACCGATAAAGAAGAAAGACATGAATATTTAAGCTTAATCGTAGATGCTTGAAAGTTGAAACAGTAAGTTGATCGGATAAATTCTGGTTTATTCCCACTAGTTCTACGGAACAGTTCTACGGTAGAACTAATGGGATATTTTGTACTTACTAATACTACTTTCAATCCCAACGACACTACTTTTATGTAGTTCTGTACTTGTACTGTACTGTACTGTACTAAGCTTAATTTCTATATCTTCTAATATATCGATAAATAAGAAAGACATGAATATTTATGCACGCCAAACTTAGAAGTTAGAAACTAAGAGTAAGTTGTTCTGTTGGCAGGTGGTGGTAGCGGCTGGCGAGTACACCACCGGCAGCGCGTGGCTCTCCGAGGAGAAACTTCTGGAACAAGCGCGCGACATGTGGAAGAGACTTAGCGACGAACAAAAAGGCGCTTACGGCGAAGACTACTTCGAAAACGCCCTGCGCAGCCTCGAGAAGTACACCAAAGGCGCCGTATGTACCACAGACGTGACTCCGCTTAATTTCTTCGTATTTATAGCTTTACTTGTATGTTTGTGTGACGGCAGCCGGCGACGCCGACGCCTCAATATTACATTCTTAAACTATACCTAGCTGTGTAGAGTCGCCAACGCCAACACCTTTCTTTATTCTGTTTTACGCCCCACGAAATATTGATACCGTTCCTCATTTTCACCTCTATGGATCGCTTTACGTCCGCAAAAGGTCGTGTTAGAATTTATAACAAGCTACCGTCCCATAATTTGTATAAAAGCCAACTTAAATAGGTTACATAATTTTAGATAAAAAACGTTACTGTTGTTGACTTTGTCACAAAGTTGCGAAAACATAAGATGAATAGCTTGAAAAATGAGGCTCAGAAAAACTTATGATAATACCGAAGTTAATATTCTGACTTTAATAAAACGATCTTGTATGAGGCACACATTCTTATAACTGTATAGTCTCTTGATACACAAAAAAGAAATCATGTTTTGAATCACTTCACTTGTTTTTGGGAACGCCTTTTCAACCCTTTTCCTTCTGCGAATAATAAAAAAGGAATACCTAAGCCGCACCGAGCCTTTGGGTTTATTCTGTACTTGAGGTAGGTATGTACTCTTAAACATCGGTGTCTTATTTGGATTCCGTACGTCCTTACACCTACATCCGACACGTGCATTTTAGAAAACAATTTATTACTGGAGCTTTGGCCCTGAAACTTTCTTTACAGATCACGAAATGAGAATTTAGATAGTAGTTAAAATCTTCTTCGGAAAATAGAAACGTTTATTTCTTATACCTAGCCCAAGCTCTGTTTTTATGTTTTTATATGGTACTGAATACAACAATTAGATCGCATGTGAACCTTCCTCTGAGGATATATTCCCACTTAATGTTGATTGATCTTCGACTAATTTTATTAATGTGTTAAAGAAAATCAATAGTGAGCAGATGGTGTGGGTATCGTGTAGTTACCACGGACAAACAATCAACAATTCCGTAATTACGTAGATTCACAGTAACAATATCAAAAGCTGAGAAATCAATACTTAGCCAAAACAGCTTTCATAAACAAACTCCTTCGTGGAATCAATTTCCATCTCTTTCTCACTGTATAATTATTTCTCTGGGTCGTAGCTACCTACCTAATGTTGACCTTCACAAAGTTACCTACGTAAATTATTCTTATCATTCTATTTCTGACGTCTGTTAACGTTAAAAAATATGAAACTCGTATATATCAGAGAGATTCTCGAAAGATCAACAGATTTAATTTTAGATGAAAAGTTACGAACGCAAAATCTAAATAAATCACTTTCTCTTTTAAATATATTATACAGACATCTGTCTAGCTATTGAACAACAACGAACAAAACCAGTGATGTGAGAATGACATAGTGAGTGAGCCTACTTTGTAATTTTCACATCAGTGGTTTTATCTTCTTTTATTGTTTACGCTTCGTTAGCAGTTCGATCACATGGGAGGCAGCTGAGTGTAGTGTGACTAATGAGTTGTATCCGCAGGACGCCGACCTGACCGCCGTGACACGCGCGCTGAGCGACGGCGTGACGCGCACGTTCCCGCTGGCGCGCTACACGCCCGTGTCCCCGCGGGAGAAGCTCAAGTCCCTGCTGGCGGAGCACATGCCGCGCTCGCTCTACGAAGGCCTCTACACCGATTAAACGGGAAGCCTGCTCAACGTCTACCAACTAATGAATATCACGGTTTATGTTTCACTGATCCTGCAGACAACACCGCTTTTATATCTACGGCAACAATTTTTAATTTACCCAGTAGATATAAAGGTCAAATGTGAAAAACAAAATATAACCAACCATGCTGTTCATCGGACCTACCATGAAAATACGAATTCACTTTCATCTCGAAAGTTTCCGCACGAAATCTTTTTACAGAATCTGAACGATAGAGTTTCTGTTCATGGCGGGTCCTTAGATTATTATTCGTTGTACAAATCTTACTGTAAAGTATGATGTTGATCCTACCATCAAACGATTGATATCACGCTTTAAAGGATCAACAAACTGCTCTAAATATAGACGTGTATTTGAGAAGCTGGCATACTAGCTATCTCTGAGCAATAAACAATTAGCATCTACATAATACGTGGGTAACGTAGTCGGCGTGTGCCAAATGAAACTCTCATGCAGAGCACTCGACTTACGTAAGCGTATAAGTTGAAGGCGGTTTACTGATTCTGGCTCCAGCCCACTTGAACACGTTTCTATAGACCACCTACTCATCAAAAATTGTCCCCGCCGCGGACACTGATAAATCAACAACATTAACAGTCCTGCAGCATTAAAATAAAAAGCCTTTGTCTGTTATCTAAATGTCAGGCAATGTGACTGTTAGTGACATTTCGTTAATTAACAAAAGATTCACTCGACCGTTCCATTATAATCTCCGTTTTCATCTTTTGAGTAAATTAGATACCACTTCAAAAGTATCTAGATCCAGCTCTAGGGCAACAGTCGCCAGTCAAATTAAATAGTTTGATCTTTTGCTAATCGTTTCATATCAAGTGACCTTTGTAAAAGTATTAGTTGTAATATAAAGTCTACCAGAATGTCGTTGTATTTTAAACCTTGATAACTAGATAGAGAGTACCTATATGCTAGGCCTCAGGTCAGCTTGACCCGATTATTTGTTGGCACTCGATCAATTCTGTCAGTCGCGTATGTTGCTGATCCATTTTCGCATTTAATGTGTGGTTTTCCATCATTCAGGCTAGGGTAATTATTGAATAGTTAAATTGGTCGAAATAATGCGTTATATAAACCATAACATGAAGGTAGTGGTGGCGGAGTCATAAGACATTAATTTATATGAAGTTGCAGCTCGTGCAGGTCTCTAGCGAGTCGCGAAACTTTTCCCCGCGATACGCTAAGTGTTTACGTGAAGCCCAAAAGATAAAGTGTTTAACCACTAAGTAAGTTAAATAATAAAAGTGGCTGGCACTCGCCCGGCAAAGGAAGTATGTTTATTTAACACTCCTAGCGAAAATCCTCTGAAATTAAAATCTACTGCCTTAAAATTTTGGTTTAAATAACGCTAAAAGTTAATTAATCTATACTTGTTAATGTACAATAATGATATTGTGTTTTCACAGTTGTAGATAAAATATTACTAGTCGTGTACAGTATTTTGAATAAATGTTCCTGTGTGTTATATCATCGTCATTAGCTCACGTCATCAATTATAATGATCAACTGGAGGCCTCCTCTCGTTGGCAGCACATCATAGAGATTCCATTTTATCATTTATGTTTGCAAATACTTGCTTTATGTGTGTGTATTCGTATTATGTTAAAAATGCAGCCGGTACGTGGAGCGCCATGAATACATTATCGCCACTTGCTTGCTGCATTTTTGAAGTGCATTTAAGTGCGGCATACAGACATAATTCGTTACTATCTAGATTAATTTTAGTTCTATCGCGTGTGAGATAATTTTATATAATGTGTCTTTTTAATAAATAAAAAAGTAAAATGGTGTTTTATTTGTAAATTTTCCCAAAAAAAAAATATTTTCTTACTGCCCTATAATCACATATCAATGGATTCCATAGTCATGAAATAAAGTCCGTGAAAAGACTACTCCAGAGTCCGAATTCAATAAGAAAATTCAAAATAGGTACCTACAGCTTTAATTATTATTATTATAATTTATAAAAAGCCCTACTTTTAATGCCACGAAATAACAAAAAACTGCAAGAGGATTACGTCGGCTGAATGGACAGCGAATCCATAGCGCGATCATAAATCCGCCTACGTAGCTAGCGCCTACGTACGTAGCACGACGCCCGCGTAGCAATCGCCGTAGCAATCTACGTAGCAGAGACCCATATATTTTTTAGTATTGGACTGCTACGAGCTTGAATTGGGTTACTTTTGGTCTGCATATCGGCTTTATGAATTCTTATTCTTGAAATTGTGCCTAGAGCTCAGCCACGAGTTATTCACTACTTCGACTTTTATTCGAAATCGTGCATGGTACATTCATAAGTCACTCAAGTCAATATAATAAGAGGCACTATTTACCATTCAACCACCACGCTCTAGCGACCCTAGGTCGGAAAATACATTAACTAGAATCAAGTAAGAGTTAAACCACAACCTTGCTTAACTCACGCTTAACATTTAATAGCCAATTTAAGAGTTAGTTTTCATTTATATATAGGGTAATTAGTAATGTTTCCCAGCAATAATGTTCGTAATTAAGTTTAAATGTATGCAAAGCTCATGTTTAAAGAGAAGCGAGCGGAAACTCGTAGTGGCGGGGCTTCTATGTCAAATTATACATTATTATTGTATGTTCCTAGAACACTGCATAATTTGCAAATTCAAGCAATAAAGTGGTTTTCTAAATTACCTTAGAACCGGCTGGTCTGCCATAACAAACAGTTATTCACGAGTGGATGCCTTCGCCGGTATACTTGAGATTATAGTACTATTACCATAATCCCCCAGTGTGAGGAGGATCAGACATCTGTCTCCCAAACAGAGTTGTGCCAAGTCACTGTAGCCTGTTTACATAGACTTATAAAACTGGGGAGTGCGACAATGGCAAGAGCCGTGAAAACACGTCACACAAAGTCTTGCGTCACTTTTCCAGAGCGTGCGTAGGAGGGGTTCACCCTAAAAACTTTTCCCATGAGGTGGGATTTCACCCAATTACTTCGCCCACTCGTATTGCATATATGCATAACACATCTTTGAGGCTCGCGAGGAACATTACATGGTGTCGACGACTTGGGTTCGGTTGAGACAGATGGCCAGATAGCATGGTTGGCAATAGTGGGGAGATCCCACTACTCGTCGTACACAAGCCTTTAGTGGCCGGTAGTCGTCCTGTAACTCCCGATGCCCAGGATGGCCTCCCCAGCCGTGTCTTTTCCTAAAATTAATGCTACAAAAAACGAAGCGACTGCATCCAATTCACTCTCGCTCCAAACCAAACTGAAAGACTGGCATGAGAGATCGTCGGCCGCCGGTCACCACCACGAGAACACCGTATGTTCCAGCCTGTCCTCTAGACCGTCCGCAAAATGGTGGAGCGTTTCTTACGCAAGAATTCAGAATCTATCATTACAAGGTAAGTAACATGATATAGTACTTTTACCTACTTATTCATGAATGTATTTATTTATTGATTCGCGTCAAATTATAGAATCAGATAGAATCAGACTTGAGAAAAATATTTTTTGAAAATAACATTACTCAAACGCCATCATTCGCGGCTTCGGCACTCTTCAAAGCGATTTCAAACTTCCATGAAAACGCGCCTCAGAAGTTCAGGAAGAATGTTGTTGGTTTCTTGTCTAATGTTTTCCTTCATCCCACTCACAGAGCTCAGACACCCTGTAGTACTTTCTCCTAAGTCTAGAAAACTGCTGAAATGGCGACTAATATGAATGCTGTGTAAACACATATGTGTTTACACATACATAAATGCATACTTAGATGTTTATCTAAGTAAGTACTTAGATAAACTTCTAAGTATGCATTTATTAATGTATTTCCATTCCTAGCTTGTTCTGTTTCTACACCACCATAAGATCGACTAGTAGAAGATATCTAAAAAATTAAGTCCGAATTTGTAAAAAGTTTCTTAGTTGAATGTCGTGTATAAAGTTTTATTAAATAAATAATACAAGAGTATGGTAGGAAAAGACATCTTGCGTCGACCTCAAGTACGGATGATGGCTAAAGAACGAT
Organism: Mythimna separata; assembly: GCA_030763345.1. NCBI lineage: Eukaryota > Metazoa > Arthropoda > Insecta > Lepidoptera > Noctuidae > Mythimna > Mythimna separata. The sequence continues at coordinate 10,213,264 of CM061181.1, read as the reverse complement.
AATAATATTACGAATAAATTTTTTCTCTACCGTCACTGCTTTAAAAAGGAGACCAAGAATAATAAAAAGCCTTAATTTAATCTACGGGATTCTTCAAAAAAGTTACCGCGGCCGTCTAACACAATTGGCAACTGAGGTGGGTTTTACTCTGCAAAAACCTGACACTTCTTTACTGTATTCGGAGTGGGAAAAGCAATTTGACGAATTCTAAATATGAAAAAAAAAATTGGCCTGTTTAATGCAGAAAACCAAAAAAGTACCTACAATAGTATTAACACGGCCTTAATTTAATAAAGTGACTCTCACTTTTAACCAAGTGTACATTTGAGAAAATAGGAAAACTTTGAAGTAGCAACATAACACGAAGAGGATACAATTTTCCCGAAGCCAGGCTGAAGTTTTCGAAAGCGCAGCATCGGCCAAGTTATCGCGCCACCGACTCGTAGGTACGCTGTTGACCCACTTTGCCATACTTTAATTATTCAATCAGCAAACAAGTAGGCTGTATCAGCGATTTTTTCCATCAGTTCTGTAGTGGTCTCACATGCGTGAATAATTAACTAGACATCAGCTTTTGGGAAGATAATGTAACATGTAAAAATTAAATTTGAAATTTACACTTCACTTGGGCCACCAGCGGCGCACCGTTCCTGGAATCCCTTTTAGCTCTGTGACCAGTCTCCCGTTGCATTTGTAACACCTAAACCAAGTTTCCCTGAAGTGGAAGAACTATTTCAACCCAACTTCTCTGAACTGGCTGCATGATACTGTAACATGGCTTTTTTTTTTTTTAATGTTAGGGGAATCATCAGAATGACTTCCCCGCTCTTGGGCGGAGCGGGAGGGCGTGTCAGACTCTTACTGACTAAACCCCTACCCCGTTCCTTCGTTGCCTTCGTTCTGGGGGGGACTCGGTGTCAACCGTTAGGAATACCACATGTTCCCCCCAGAGGCTTCGGCCCTACCGGGCCCCTACAGTTTGCTGACATCTCCTTGAGGCGCGCGTGGAACAGAACGCGCCGTTGACGACTGGGCTCGGTCCAGATTATTTCCAGACTGCCGGACAGCGAGCTACCCAGTGCTCGCCATCCGCGAACCCGCGCCTACGGTGGTCGGAAATCGGGATCGGGATCTCGGCGGCGGCGGCGTGAGGACCGTTCCCTCACGCGCTCGCGGTCAGCAGCCTCCTTCACGAGCATTACCGCTTCGCAGAAGGAGGCGACCGCATGCCAACCCTCCTCGCTCCGGACCATGGCCTGAACCAGGGCCCGGCGCGAGAGGTCGCCGCTCCCGATAGTCTCCACAAGGACACGGCGGTGCTCCGCCCAAGCGGGGCACACTTCTACCGTGTGCTCCACCGTGTCCTCCGGGCGGTCCACACAGTGGCGACACCCGGGATACTGTAACATGGCTAGACCGCTTGGTGGTATCTACGTCTTTGCCCAGTGCCACCAGCCATCAGTCAAAACCTGCCATCCTATTTAACGACGACCGGAGACCACTTGCAGAGATTTGCTGCGGGGAGGTATTCTTCTACAGACGTAGGTTTTACGGCTATCTAAATTTTTTTTTAAAATTATTTTGTTAATTTTCCTTAGATTTACATTTATGTCAAGGTAAAAGATTCCTAATTTCCAACCACTAAATCATAGGACTTCATAGGCAATTAAAGTTGAAAATTGTTGAAACTTGAACTATTTCGCGTTTACTTCTCGTCATTATTTGCTATTGGAATCTTACAACATTTTATCGGTCTGAAATAATAAACTAAGTACCACTAGTACATCGAGCGTACATAAGAGACCCAGTGTCAAGATATTCTGAGGCAAAGAAAAGAAACTTGTACATCCTCCATCTCTCTCAAAAACAACACTTTCTGATTACGTCATAATACATAAGTTGTTTCATTGTCAACTATAATAGGCCAGGAATATTAATTTTTCAAAAATCGAATGATCTAGTTTTAGTTTTGATCAAAATCGAGCCCGAAACTCCTTTGAACATGTTTCGCTATTTCGCATAGTTTCAGAATTGGCTATTCACGTCCACTTGAAAAATTTACCCTACATACCATTTTTATCGTGCACCACCACTTAATAGAAAATTAAAATGACTACGACTACTTGGAAGTAGTCGTAGTCGTAACAGTTCAAACGTTGCAAGTGGACTTGCAACGTTTGATCTGTTAGTTGATCGGGGTTTTACCGCAGCGTTAATTCAGATTTATATTGGTCAGTTAACACCGAGTATACGGCGAAGACAGCGGTTGATTACGACCCGCAGTTAAACTAGATGTCCTTTGTGACCTTGCACGTTTCACACCCATACAGCAACGGGTGCGAAGGTTGCTCTTGCCTTGTTGATCCAAGAAGCGAACATTTCCTCTTCAGTCCCTTCAATCTCTGACACTAAATTCACTATCGAGGTAAGTGAGTTTCTGGACCCTTTCCACAACCTTTATGCCGAAAAATAACGGCAAAGAGCTTGTCGCATCACATCTTATTTCCTAGATATTCCCGTCTTCTTGGCACCCCATCATAGGTCGTCCAGCTTGATTTGCATGTCGGCGCGTGGGAGACATAGGTCATCGGCGTAATCCAGATCTTCCAAGATGTTGAATAGTCCCCTCACTATGCCGCGGCGCTTAACACATTACTCTTGATGCCATCCAGAACAACAACAAATGGGAGAAATGAGAGAAGACACCCCTGTCGTACTCCCACATGCACCAGTATATCCTTTTGAGAGTTAGTGTCACTCTGCAAAATCAATTCATGTAGATTGCCCTTATTTTTGTGATTTTTCGGGGAGTCCAATTTCACGCAGTCGGTCGCAGATGAAACTCCACCTCAGTGTATCGACGGTTTTTTCGAAGTAATTTCACTCTGTTATTCTGGATTGGAAACCAGCCAGCTCTTTGCGAAGGAGAGGTTCAAAAGCTCTCGCCAGTCTGTCCAGGATGATCTTTCAGTGTAAAGAACTACCTCTGTTATACAGTTTGATCTGAACCTTGGCCTCCAGGCCTCCCTTGACAATGACTATATTCTGCTTGCGGATGGTCTTCAAAGCCAGATTTGTGGACCAGAAAGGAGGAACACTTACACTTGCTGTCGGAGTAAAGTTTTTTTTTATAAGGGATTTAGAATGCATGAAAAGAGCTTCTTCGAGTGGCTTTAAATATATCGTTCTACGATTCCAACACCTGGCACTCCTTGGACAGCTAACACTCGGTAACGTAGAGTCTAGCTAACTAATCCTGACAGAAAGATGGTAAACTTAAATTAAATTCAAATCGCTCTCTTCAGGGTCATGACCGACGCCCACTTAACAAAACTAACAAAGAAAGAAATCCGTTTTTGCGTACTTTGTTAAGACTGAATATATGCACTTTGTACCTTAGCATTTTTGCTTCAGCTTGAGCCTGTCGGATATCCTCGTTCAGTGAACGCACATTCCAGCAAGAAATTCGTCTACGGACACAAACAGCTTGCTGGAAGGTGCACAACCACGACGACCTTTGCCATTAAGATACGGTTCTTAATGCCAAAGGTCGTCGTAGTTAAATCGGTTTGGGATTTAGATAGGAGAGAGATAAACTGACTGTACGCTGTGGGCTGCCACCTTAGAAGCAATGGGTGCTATTTCGGGATCCGTCCCTAGTGAGATGATTCTGATTTTTAGGCGCAAAATACTCACCTTTTGTCCTGCATCCGTTTCAAACTACAATTCGGGGTAGCGGCTGCGTGACTACGTGGTTGCAGTGGACTTTCATGGACTACAACCCACAGTGTTCCTTAAAAAAAATTAAAACCTACCTACCTGCCATGGCAAGCGTCGACCCTAATCGGCGGCGTCGTCAATTTTGCTGAAATCTCTATGAGGCGCGCGTGGCACACAATGTCCTACACCTGACGGTTGGATATCTCCGATGGGGGTTAGGTTGTGAGCGCTTGTCTGCTCTCCGCCTTACGGTTTGGCAGACTTCTTTGCTCGCATTGCTTCGCATAAGGAGACGACCGCAACCCATTCTGTCTGCTGGCCTGCCACCGTGGGATCTGGAGGCAACAGTCCTTGCACGCATGCACGATTTGCGCGTGGAGATGCAACGCCGGGGCGAAACTCCGCTGCCGCGACAAGTCGCGGCATGGCGGACAGAGTTCCGGCGGGATCTTAGGGTGGCATGGCGACTGCGACTGTCGCAACCCAGTGCTGGGCACGCCGTCATTGAGGCGGTTAGGCCCCTCTTTGAGGAGTGGTTGGAAAGAGGTCACGGCGTCCTCTCTTTCCGTGTGACGCAGGTCCTCACCGGACACGGTAAGTTCGGGAGGTTCCTGCATCGAATCAAGCAGGAGAGGACGCCCGGGTGTCGCCACTGTGTGGACCGCCCGGAGGACACGGTGGAGCACACGGTAGAAGTGTGCCCCGCTTGGGCGGAGCACCGCCGTGTCCTCGTGTCCTCGTGGAGACTATCGGGAGCGGCGACCTCTCGCGCTGGGCCCTGGTTCAGGCCATGGTCCGGAGCGAGGAGGGTTGGCATGCGGTCGCCTCCTTCTGCGAAGCAGTGATGCTCGTGAAGGAGGCTGCTGACCGTGAGCGCGTGAGGGAACGGTCCTCACGCCGCCGCCGCCGAGATCCCGATCCCGATTTCCGACCACCGTAGGCGCGGGTTCGCGGACGGCGAGCACTGGGTAGCTCGCCGTCCGGCAGTCTGGAAATAATCTGGACCGAGCCCAGTCGTCAACGGCGCGTTCTGTTCCACGCGCGCCTCAAGGAGATGTCAGCAAACTGTAGGGGCCCGGTAGGGCCGAAGCCTCTGGGGGGAACATGTGGTATTCCTAACGGTTGATACCGAGTCCCCCCCCAGAACGAAGGCAACGAAGGAACGGGGTAGGGGTTTAGTCAGTAAGAGTCTGACACGCCCTCCCGCTCCGCCCAAGAGCGGGAGAAGTCATTCTGATGATTCCCCTACCAGGAAAAAAAAAAAAAAAAAAACCCATTCTGTCTACCATGAGTACCATATTTGTGGACCATATGGAGAATATGGAGTACCATACCATGGCCTGAAACATGTGCGAGGTGTCCGTCGCTGATCGCCTTCAAAAGGACACGGTGGTACTTCGCCCAAGCGGTATAGAACGCCAGCTTATGCTCTACAATGCTTACCGGATGGTGAGCCTGGATTCATCCACCCTCCTAAGTCGACTGGTGTGTGACCAGTTTCATTATGAGGCATTATAGGAGAGTCATCAAATCGAGTGCTATAATAGCGCCACAGAGTTAATCTTCACATTTTACAAGATTTACTTTTTTTTAAATCGGTATGTTTGTATCGGTATGTGGTTTGTGGGAGGTTTGAGTTTTACTTTAATAGCATGGTGTCTGTAATATAGCCCAGTACAGTGCAAAGCTTGTCGGATTGTCCGAGCACTCACAGATGTGAATGATCGGACTAGCAAAATATACTAGTGGTTGGCGTGAAGCCGTGCTATTCGTTATATTAAAGCATGTCAATACCTAATTTGGACGGTAATAAGTATTGGCCGTCGACGTCCTAAATTGTTTCTATGATCAGTTATTTAGCTACCTACCCTGTTCTACCATTACGTCGAATCCAAAATCTTACCGTGAACTGTGATGTATTGATATCTCGTAACATAATTTGTATAACAGTAGATACAGAGTCCATCTTCTAATAAAAATATCAATTCAGATCTTCGTTGCAAAGCCATTTGCCTTTTATTTAGGCCATTCGCCTTTTTTACTTGCCATTTTATTTTAGTAATAAAATTACTTTCAAACTCTTATAAAATTTCGGTATAGAAATGTCGTTCAGATAAAACATTTTGATAAATGTTATTTCAACAAATGTTATCGAACAGTGGTCAATTAATCTTATTGATTGAATCACTCCATCAACTCTGCAACTTTTGAAAAATAAAAAGAAGATAGGTAATCTTGATATGGAATTTAAGACTTAACTGCAAATAGTTTAGTAAATAACCTAATTTGAAAACTGGTATGACATATTTGACCGCGACCTTACATACGCAATTCCAGTGCCGACATGCTATTTATTTTCAGTTTCAAGATGTCTACAGTAAATGGTATACTTAACTACATTAGATGAAATTTTTTACGTCAATGTAATGATAAAATTCGATCTACTGTAGGCACCAACGACTTAGTTCATAAGGTAGCGGCTAGCCGGTTCCCACGCTCTAGATGTTCCAGCGATCACAAAAGAAATATATTAAAATGAACGACATTTCAATACGCATCGCCCTTTCAAATGCAAAGTATCTTCTAGATAAAACGTTCTTTCAGTAAAGAAAAGTTATAGGTATAGCATTGTTAAAGTTTCCTGTTATAGAAGATGACTTTTCTATTTTTGACCGAACAATTTAAGCTCGCTAATCGTTTCGACGCCAACGATGTTAGCGATCGATCAAAGTTAACGTCACGGCATAGTTGTAAAAGATACAAAAACAACATTAAGCTTGATGACTTGTAATGTAAGCTAATCTCGGACTATAACAATTTTAATATTTTCTCTCCCAAACCTATCACAAGAGCACGTGTAACAAAGATTAATGGCTACTGAACGTTCACGTCAACCTATTTCGGAACTTGTTTTATAACATTAATTACATTTTGTTAACGAGGCCAAAGTTTGAGAGCTTTCACTGTTTATTTATATTAATCTCAATTTGCTTAATGCAGTTCGTATCGGTTTCCGATGCAATTGCCTTTGTGGTATCCAGGCACAAATTGTGGCACTCATGTGGCAGCCGTAATGTGCCCGTGGGAGCCTGGGGTCAGATGTGCGACCTCGACCTGAATACTGCTGCAAAGGTCATGTGGGCTGCAGCCAAAGGCTAGTTCCACACAAAAGATACTTGTAGCTTCAACTCGACGGCGATGCACAAAATATGAATGAGTTTACATTTTATGAATTCATAACTGGAACAAAACAGAATCTGTTGTGGAAAGTCGTCCTACAGTATCTATCTATCTAAGATCTGAAATATTTGATAAACATAGAATACGAGACACGTGTAATCAATTAATTATTCAACAATTCTACCCACAACAAGAAAAGCATAAAGTTGCACGAGTTCTTGGCGGAAAACTTATGAATTCGTGAAAATCAACCCTCATTTCCACGAGGTAAAGCGTTAAAGGACTCTCATACACAGGGACTCTCGCAACTTCCATTTTCAAGTTCACGCGAGTACTTACCCATCTTATCTTGCATGTGCGCACAGATTCCAAGTAAGTGCTTACTACGCACCTGACCTTTATGAAGGGCACCACAAACAGGGTCATCTAATGTCATCCTAGGGCGTCCTTTTCTGAGTCTTCCATTCACATTTCGCTGTGAGTCGTTGTGATAAAGTTTCTGTCCTTTTTCCGAAGACGGTCCGCAACGAAATTAAATTATTATGTAAAAACACTTGGAATTTATACAGTTCGTTGGAATTTTTTAGTAAGAACCTAAAAGCTTTGGATTATATTCTAAAAACACAGGAGTCATGAAATGACTATCGTATAGGTACTATCCTACTTGACGCTACTGAAAATAGTTATTATCCAGAGTGTTTGCGTCACACGTGTAGCGACGTCAAAGTTTCCAGTTTGTAATTACAACATCCGGACATCGCGGCTGTGTCGCTCCGTTGATGCAGGTACCGTGTCAACGAGACTTTACAGTACACCGCCGAGACCACCCACCTCCCTCATACCTGCAAATAGCTATATCTACGCTGTCATTGAAAAATATGACTCCAGCGAAGTTACAGCCGTGTTTAATAAAATTTCTCTTACATGGATTTACATGTACACTACGTATAGTTTACTGCCTTTCTGAAATATTGATAAAAGCTTGTTTAATCTTGTTGTCCGTGACTAATTTGTGTCTATAATATTATACAAATTATTATGTGACTAAATTCATAACAATTTGCCTGCCTAGAATATAATAGACAGACGCAAAGTCTATTATATTTTGAAGAACATTTCAACTGCCGATATCGATGTCTCCTCACAAATTCCACAGAGAGAGATCCAAAGATCGAAACGCGAGAATTTTTGAATGTAAATTTTATGGATCACTCACCTAATATTTACGAGTGTATCTTCGCCGGATGCTCCCCGTACATAAATTATTATCAACCAAACAGTCCATTTGGAAAATTGAAATTGTATTGGAATTCCGGACTAAAAAAGCTTTATTTTTAGAAAGCTAGGTGTTCCTGCTCGAAGGATAAAACAGAAGTAGATGAAAAATATAGAACTAAAATTTGAATTTCGAATTGTCGATCGATCTCCGAAACATGGCCGTAGCGCCACCGCCGCCGCCCGGTTGATTAACGTGAAGACGAATCTAATTTTGTGGTTTGTTTCACTCTGTGTAGCCTGTACGTATGACGTGTGAATTAAATCTCAGTAGATAACCTTCATGAATACTAACTATATTTATGAAAATATTTATAGGTACATACATTAGCTTTCACCCTCCGCTTGGTTCGCGTCAATTTCACAACGCTATTTGGTGACCATTTCAGGTTTTATTTTTGCGCGAAATGTTAAGCTCATTTTTCAGACTACGCTATAATATATAGCATATCGCATATAGTTCATAGCACAAAAATATCGCTCGCCATACATTTATAATATTTATATTTAGTATAGCAAAGTGTTCTAAATAAAAGCTTGAGCTTTAATTCTTTTTCTAAAATAAACGTTCTTTCGCTACCGTAAGATAATAAGAAGTAACTTAAGTAGTTACACTGATGTTATAAGGATTAACTGAGGCTAATCTACAAGTAAACATCTCGGCAAAATCGGTCCAGCCATTTCGGAGATTAGCCGGAAAAACCGACGGAAAAATACACAAATTTTGTAAACATTGCTTTTTTTGTAATGTGTATCGATTATACTTTAAATTATCCATTTAGTAAAAATAAAATGTTATTTTTATATTACAGCAGACATTTGTATGTTTGTATGCTATAGACATATTATTACTAGACGATATTAAATTGTACATGCCTAGTCAGAACTGTTTTAATTAGATATTATTATGTAGATTATTCAACGTTTCATTTATTCACACTGACAATTTGGCATATTCATGGTTCAACTTGAGACTTCGACCTGAATGGAATAATACCAAACTTTGGCAATATATTTCAATCTTATGAAATTCATGAACTTTGTAAAATTGTAGGTAAGAAATCTAGAAGGTTACGATAATTTTCAGTACCTATCTACTTACTACTTAGGTACCTTCATGCTGTACTGCGGTCTCGTGGGCTATGTTTATTTTAGCATTGCAGATGCGTCGTTTTGTTGTGAACTAGTACATCCCCACTCTTTAATAATGCAGATGTTAATACTACCCACTTGTTGCTCACTTTGTTCGGAAATAAACTTGCTACAACAATTTTACTTTCCACTTACCATTCCACTACATGGAAAACATATCTAACCCAAATAAATAACGTAGATACTTACGAACCCTCTAACAAAAGTTATATATCTACCTACTTCATATCTGTCTCGTATCTATATATAGAATTTTCTATCTTGAAATACAGCGAGTGATTTTCCAATATTACGTTCTTATTTGTTGGCACAATCTTAAAAGTTGGCCTCAAGGTTTTGACGAAATTGGGCGAATCTACCTCTTTCCGATGCCATAAAACGATTTAGCGTTTGGGAGTTTGGGAAAACTCATTTAGTGACGCAAATAACCGTAGGAGAGTCGTCTGTCGTAAGCAGAGGCGGCTCTCACCTCGTGCCTGACATTACTTGGATCATTTCATGTAGGTTTTATCTACCTAAAATCTACATTCCTAATGTGACTTAAATGGTCATAAAGATCGTATTCTTTCAGGAGATTTTATTAAGTAAAGATAAATAAAACCACAGTCATTTTCTTGATGCTGATAGTCAATGGTCTAGGTATATCAAAATGCTGCTTAGTTATTCTTTATCCTACCCTCATTTAAATCAGTATGCAAGCTGTATGACACCGTTTTAACGACGTAAACAGATCACTATTCGTGCGGAAACTGAACAGGGAACATTAATGGATTGTGAAGCTCCAGTCTCGGTAATCTATATCCAGTGTTTGTGTAGAGATAATCCACTTACCAGAATACAGTGTTAGGTGTCAGGTCAAGGCTGTAGTTTAGGCAGGTTGAGTTGTGCAACAAATGCCACGTAGAACGATACAGACGTAGGTATAGTTGTACGAGTAGGTACCTAGTTGGAAGTAGAGCTTTTAAGTTTTGTTTGCTAGTACCGTCTAGACGCCAAGTAAACTAAATAACGCTGCTACGTTCCTTTGATTTGCTGTGAAGTAAAGGATTGCTACATGACGAAACAATCCATTAAATCGGTAGATATTGGATGTGATGGTTACATTACATCCAAGACATTGGTTTTAGTTTAGAATTAAAGACTGATTTCTCATATTGAAAACGATAGGTAGATCCTAATGGGGTTTTAGGTACCGAAATGTTAGCAACGTCCACAGGTCCCTAATATCCCTTTGAATGAAGACAGAGGCCGCATTCAATTATAAGAACAGCATTCATCCATAATTTCGTACGCATCTCTAAATTTTTCAAACAGGTGCCCAAATTCAGACCTGTCGTTAGCACTAATCACTTGAGGTTTTGTCGCATGTTCTAAGAATTTAAGAACTTCAAAAACATATTGGTATTCAGTTATCTTCTGTTCAGTCATCAGTTAATCGAACAGAGGAAGTAATATTGTTAATCAGAAAAAGAGTAGGCGGTAACCTAGGTTGCATTACAAACATGTTTAAACTAGGTTTACAACACGTCGTCGCGTGTAATCACGTTGCATGCTGTCATAGAGAAACGGATCTTAGAGAGGGTTTAGAGAAACCCTAATAAGGACGTAGCTAAATAAAAATGGTGGTAAACACCTACATTAAATCTATATAGGTACTTAAAAGGAGAAACAGAATCAGAAAATATCAAAAACCACACCAACAGAATCAGAATCTATTTATAGGAGAAACAGACCGACTGTTGATATGTCAACGCACAGAATAAACTACGGGTCTTGGAGCGTCACATTTTGCACAGGGTTTCCTTCTACGACGTAGGCAAACATTAAGATACCTACCTATGTTATTTTAATCACCAAGAAGAAGTTGCTGAATGACTAAGAGAGGATTTTCTAAAATTCAGCCCCTAAGGAGGTAAAATGGGTGTCCAAATTTTTTATGAAGAAAACTGCTGGCAGAAACAAATTATTTTAAAAAGAGAAAATAAGACTCTCGTTATTGAGCCTCAATTCATGCAGCGGACCATGTATACCGAGCGATGTATGAAAAAAAATGGACATAAAAATAAAAAATCCAACCAAAAAAAAAACAAAAAAATCAACCAATATTGTTACTAACCCTTTTATTAGTGCTAAATTTAAATAAATGATGTTATTATTATAAAGAGTTATGCATAAAACTACAAAACTATTGAGCTGTAAGTTGCAAATTGCATTCTAGTACAGAGTATTAAGGGGGGTGAGTCGGTAGGGGAGACTATTGATCCTCGCCCGTCGCGTCGCGCTGTGACCGAACATGACCCCACGACCGCCCTTGTGTACCTGGCCCGTGGTTGTCGGTGCTGATCGCGAGAAAACACTGCCATAAGTTTATGACTCTTGTAAAATATGAATAAGTATCTATTAAACAGGTAAGTATCTACACGCCATATTTCCATACCCATAAGATAGGAACCTACTTAATCTATCTCATACCCGCAAAATGAGACACAATAGTAAAACAATAACAGCGCGGTCTCATAGGACCGGTCGAGGATTCAAACATCTACATCTGGTATGTATCTACATAGGCACATACCTAAAGATGTACCTAAATACTTTGAGAATTTTATTTCAAATAAACCATTTACAGGCACTTTAGAAATTTCAAGCAGTCAGTCAGTTAGAAAAACGATGCTAATTGCACATTCCAAAGCGTAGATCTCTATGGAGAAGAATGTGCAAGAAACTCCATCCTCCAGTCAGTTGAGATTGCTCATCTCTTTGCTGCCAGATGCAGTGGCTTACTTTCATATCTACCTGTAAGTATTTAGATTATTTTTTTACTTTATTTAGGCACATTGTTCTCACATAATAGTAGAGAAAAGAAATAAGAATCTAACCGAGATTTTTGTAAGTAACAGGGAAGTCCTTAACATGATTGAAACAGTCTTTTCATGAGAACAATGTAAATAAAGTAAAAAAAAATAAGCCACTGATAGCTAAGAGTGAGCAGTCTCTTCTGACAAGAGCATAATGACAGGACATAGTAGCCTTCATCTTGCAGTGGAATAACATAAATATATGTGCTAGTTAGATTAGAGCACATGTGTCTGGTATTCTACACACAGTTGAGGAGGACGTAAACCTTGCAAACAAGTACAATAATATAAGCATTGGTAGGTAAACATAATCGGCCTTGTAATGCTCCCACTGCTGCATTGGACTCAAGCCTCCTCTTTATGAAAAGGAAGTAAGAGGGAGTTCAGCAAGTAGGTAAAATTTAACACCAGTAGATAACTGCCCACATTTAGGTCCATATATGTAGGTAGGACGGTAGGTACGCAGATTTATCTATACATCGTGACCCGTGACGAAAAATGTGCCTACCTATGTATCCATCTAATGATTGATGTGTGAACACGCCTACGCTAAACATTTCGCCCTTATTTTCCTCCGCCTCAATGTCAGGTTTCGTTTCAGGAAGAAAATCTGAGAATTAAAAATAAAATCAAAATAATACACACGCTAAAATTCCGTGTATGTGTGTGTGTGTGTTGTGTGCTTTAACTAGCTATAATAACGGTAAAGGCTCTAGAGCCTAGACCGTTATTATTCAATAACAAGAAAAATATAAATAAAGGATGAAAGCTGTGTCAACTAGCAAAGTACCTGCCTATCTACCTAATGGATTAAAATTTAATTAGTGTCCGACAGTTACAAAAAATGATAAATTACCAAGGTAGGTAGAGTGTAGTCGATACCTACATTCATCATGATCAACTGATTTGAACTGAACTAATTTGGAACTTATTTTTGAACCTACGTTTAATTATGAATAAAATAAAATGAAACAGAGATCTTAGTTGATTGCTATAGCAACAGACGGCTTTGATAGGTAGCTCACACAGATAGATGTTCGTATTCGTATCATGATGATCGGCGCCGCGCCGCCGTGAGCGGCAAAGCAAAACGGGAGTCATATTCAGGAGCTTGTGGAAGGCAGTCGTTGCTACAAAAACGTCGACCGTTCTTGATTCAGACTAATCACGACAGTTTCTGACAAATATTAGGAAACAATAAATTACTTATTGCAAAACAAATAAAATAAAAACTGCGAGTAAATATTTCTACTCTGGCAATATTTATAAACGTCAAATCGACCACTTTGTGAACAGCGAAGCCAAAACTCGTAATTTTTTGAGTGTAGTCTGCGCCAGGATATTGAACAAAAAAAAATTAAATTAATAATAAGTGACTCATCATTATACTGATAAATTTAATAGTTTGAAAACAAAGAAATGGAGCACGATATTAACAAGCCGTATAAAATCTGTGATGTAAATCGAGATAAAAAGAAGGGTATAGTCGCATCATCCCTTGAGGATCTCCTAACAAAAGTGCCAGATAAGTTAGGAATGCCTTCGGAGAATTTAACAGTGGTTTTAGAGTCCGATGGCACTGAAGTGGACGATGAAGAATATTTTTCTACATTGGACCCTGATACTTCACTTATGATTTTACATGGTCTCGAAAAATGGGCACCGAATATGCCAAAGTGCCAAGTATCTCTCGATCAAACTGATGATATCGCCTTAGGAGACAAAGGACAGGTAGCAAACTTGGTAGGCCGCCTGCAACACAACTTGTGTCACATCTCACTGCTCGGGGGTCAAGACTTGGAGTTGTTATCAGACATGGATCCAGACAGTCTAGCAGACATTGTGACAGATAGAGACAATAGAATCATTTTGGAGCACATCAAAGAAGCATCCGGAAGGTAAGGTACCTCATACAATTGAATATTCTTCATGTCATCATTGTATTTTTATTTATTACTTACATATAGTTTTAAAATTATCATCCAGCACCTACATAATTAAATAAAAACTGTAACAGTTACACTGGAATACCCATAACCACTGAAACCCATAGAAAAATGCCTCACTAATTACATTATTTTTATTGTTTATCTCTTCCTTTACAAATTATCAATCAATATTGATCTTTGTGTTTAACTCGGTAGGTACTAAAATAACTTACATTTAAAAGTCTTTGTTTAATTATTACCTTGTCTGATTTCAGAATATTGCTTGAAAAACGTCAAGCTCAAGATGCCATGGAATTGTTAAAGCTGTACCATCAGAGTGTGGCCAACGGTAATGAAGATATGTCTCCACCCAAGCAAGAACGAGTTTAGGACAGTGTGAATTGCTATGGTAACCCACCATTATTTCATTTGTCATAACTTGATTCAGATGAAAGTAAACAAACCTTCATTGAGCATGCTGAGGTTAATTTTTTTCACTTCATTTCATTTTCTTATAGTTTTCAAATAGCCATCAACGAAAATCAATTAGAAAATGAGGTAATCATCATATTGGATAATTGAGGATGCTAGAACCAGAGTGATCTAAGTGACATTTTTGGCAAAAATGGTTTTTTTTACACAATTGCATGGAAAAATCATAATTCTTTCATGCCATACTGATCTAAGTGCTTCCCAGTATTATTTTCCTTGAGAAATCACAACATCTCACTATAGAATCGGTGCGATTTGCAAAATGGAGACATGCCAGACTGATCTAAGTAATTAGATCAAGTATAGTATCTTAGTTACAATGATGACTACACGGAAACATATGAAACGGTTGATTTTATACCTAATTATATAGATTCTGAAACTTTCTTTTGTAACCTAAAGAATTATATACCAGAAAAAGCCCCTGAAACTAGACTGATATCGTATCAAAAAATGCAAGATATAAGAAAAGCTCTAAAATTTGTACCTCCTATCCATCATCAGTTTTACTTGACCCAACCACATGTGCCTAGAAGAGGCGGCAATCAGGAAGCACAAAATGATAATTTTTTGCTTGCTGTAGTTGGTGATGATTAAAGTGATTTTTTCTTACCATATCAAAGTGAAAACTTACACTATTATCACATTTTTTTTAAATTTGTGAACTGCCATAGTGATCTAAGTGATTTTTTTTTTGTAAAACTAAGAATGTTAGTTTTAATAAATAACTCATACTGATAAAAATTGATATTCTATTATTTAAAACTTACATGAAGTACATATAACTAAAAAATAATAATAAAAAGCTCATAGATTTGAAATAATAACGCGTAACGCATTTCCTTCATTTTCTCAGAAACATACTATTGTGCCCTAGATCACTCTGGTTCCAGCGTCGTCAATTATTCTGTATCAAATTTTACAAACATAAAAATATTCCTTAATTGGTGTATTTGAACTGAATCAAGTTATGATCAACATAAAGTAACCCTCAATTTATTTTTAAGGGATGATTCACCTCAAAAGTTTACAAAAAATAATTAATGCATATTTACATGCTTGTGAGCAAAAATGATCTTCTTTTTTTACTCTTTTAAAAGTAATTGTAACACACTTAGCATAATAATGAACATTCATGATATACCAAATATTGAGGCCTTTTTAAAACATTATTTTATAAGTTATTAAATTTTTATTTGTAAGGAGTAAATGTATGTACTAGTTTAGCCAAAATAAGAAAAGTATAGCATGATTGTATAAATTATTATTTCTATTTAATTTAGGTAGTATCTTGTAACAGTATAATATATATTGCAATGTCCTCCATTGTTATAAAATATAATATTGAGTAATGTATAAGCTGGTACATGGTAAAATATGGTAGCCATTAGTGATAATACAACGCTAATCTTATGAATATGAGCTGAAATCGAAAGATATGGTAACACTCTTAAGAAGCATTGTAAGTAACTGTATTTAGATGTTTATGTATATAATTAGTCTAAAACGTACTGTAGTAAGTTACATAACAGTCAACTATTAGAATTATCTATTTATACATTTGTCTTATTGTTGTATTGTGTTGACTGATGAGAGTAAGGCATTCTCTATGTATGTATTGCCATAGAAAAGAATATCAGTCTTAGGTCTAAGTTTTCTAGATAAAACCTTTTTACATATGTTAATAACAAATCTGACAATAGGTATGCTAGTGCTAAGCATTTATGGTCTTCTATTTTTTATTTTTACATTATTTTCCATGATTTGTAAACTTTTGAG
Organism: Mythimna separata; assembly: GCA_030763345.1. Classification (NCBI taxonomy): domain Eukaryota; kingdom Metazoa; phylum Arthropoda; class Insecta; order Lepidoptera; family Noctuidae; genus Mythimna; species Mythimna separata. The sequence goes on along the minus strand of CM061181.1, from coordinate 10,196,880 downwards.
AGATGAATTGCCACAAGGTTGATAATCAACATCAATTTAAAAGACTGATAGTTGGTAAATTTATGTTTTTTATATAGTTTTACCCCTAGTATAAGGTATATTCATTTAATTCCAAATTTGCTCAAACATTTTACAAGATACTAAATAAGTTTCCCTCGGTTTAATTCCACTGCCATACATTATTATGAAATACTGGCTATTTGTTTCACTAAATGTAGTGGGGTACAACTGTTGGTACTGGTGAAGTGATAAGGACATTGACTTTAGTTACTCTTATGGAATTGTAACAATTTTGTTAGATTAAATCAAGTGAAAGATTTCTAGGATGATTTTAGAATAAATGTTGTAAATGTTGGCATGAACTAATGGAAGAGCAGGGAGAGGGATGTTGGTGCCCTATTGAATCTGTGAATGATGGTGTATGAAATTAACTTAATTATTTAATTTCCAATTATTCAGTCCTATTATCCTGTAGTATTGTTGTATTTTGATTTTAATAAAATTTATTTGTTTACAGAACTATGAGATGAATGTTTATGTTAGCATACTGGATTGCTGTGCTAGATGTTATACGTAATATGATACATAATTATACCTATGTAGTGCACCCACTAAACTTATTATAGCTGGCAAGAAGTAGGTACCTACCCTATAATATTGCACATAGTATGTTTTAAATTATGAAGCCTGTTATAATAGCAGGTGATATCAGGCAGTATATTAAAAATACTGTCTAAATAATTAGCTCAAGATTTGTGAATAATTGTTTTATAGCTATCTCGTACCTACTAACTTAATCTATAAACCTGAGAAACATACTATGCCTGAAATCATTAACTGCACACTTAAACCAACATATATGGTAATTCTAATTAATGTTAGTTATAAAATTATTGTGCAAAATACAATGTATTTGTAATTCTACAAAATGTTACATTTAGTCATAGCAAGTAATGCATTCAAATGTTAACACCAAAATGAAAACTTTCGTCTTAATTTGATATACGGTTTTTATGTATTATATGTATAGTTATTTATTATAATGCAAGTAGTGTTATTCTGTCTTAACTATGTGATGTACTGATATGTCATGCTTTGTAAAGTCATGTATGTACAGTCAGGGTAATAAATTGTTTATCACCTTGATGTTGAATGTCACTTGCACATCATAAAATAGCAATGTGTATTTGTCAGTTAGATAGTTTTGACTTAAGTGAAGTTCCAATCTACTTCTATTCCTTGACTTTACATGTTTAATATTGTAAACAGCTCAGTTTGTAAAGTGGCCTCCCTTAAGACTGTAAAGAATTTTGGTAGCTGCTTGTAACACAGTGAATGATATTTTTACTGCAGTGTCAAGATTTTATTTAACATTTTTGTGGAATTGGTAGATGTCAACAAACCTAATAGAGGAATTGGAATTCAGTTTTACTGTGCACAAATAAAACATAATGGAAATTATTTGTTGTATTTATTTACCTTTGACAGTTCAAATTAACAGCAATTAAGTTATCTAAATTACATACACAATCTTGAAGTTAAATAAGATCAGTAACATTTTGTTAAACAAAATAAATCAATACTGTTCTTATATGGATATAAATATTTAGAAGTTAGGAATACATGACTACAATGTCACACACAGTAAGATATATAAACATCAAGACAAATCTCTTTGTGAAGCATTTTTGAATAGGTAATTCACATTTAGTAAATAACATATTAAAATCGTTTTAGAGAACAGTGCAGGAACTTTTCTCACGGAAAGGATTAACTTTTTGACTGGAAAAGCCAACAAGAAGGCAATCCTCTTGTTCGTGTTCATTTATGTATTTGACAATGTCAGATACTACGACAGAGACGTGAATACGCTTTATAGCGGCTTCTCGTCTCAATTGTTCTGTTACAGCCCGCTGCTGCTGCAATGTTGAAACCATCATGTCCATAACGGCGGTATCTGATAGGCCTATGTTGAACGGAAAATGAAAACTTTGAAATGCAAAACAGGGCGTAGCCTCGACGCAAGGTTTGGTCTGGAAACAAATAATTGAATTAGATACTAAGATAAGGGCTCCCACACATTTATCACAACACTATCACTTAATTGGTTACCCACAGCGGAGAGAAAGTGAGGTAGATGCTTGAATTACGATGATGTTTAGGAATTATTTCGTAGCAAAAAATGCAATGAGCAAGACAATACGTTCTGGATCAGACAGCTAGTTTCAATACTAGTAATGTCAATGTCATTGTCAATTTTTTTTGTTTGTTTTTGGCTTTGGTACTAAGTCTTTTAAGCAATGTCTGTGTATGACTATATTGGTTTCGTTTTTTGTTAAATTGTTCTTAATTAATGTTTTTTGTTTGTTCTTAATTAATGGCACAAATTGTCACCCCGGTGACAATTGGGAAGAAAATTTCCAGCTGTCACCCCGGAGGACAAGGCTAGAGGGGACAAATGGGAATAATTCGTGGGATGCCATTTTTGCTATACGCCAGCTGTGCGAGAAATACAACGGATGCCATTTTTGCTATACGCCAGCTGTGCGAGAACTACAGAGGTGCACATAAAAACTTGCACATGGTATTCGTTGACCTCGAAAAGGCATACGACCGGGTACCATACGTGAGTTTCTGTGGTGGGCCCTTAAGGAGAAAGGTGTGCCTGGGAAGTATGTGCAATTGATCCGAGCTATGTACAGTCGCTGCAGTACTCAAGTCCGGTCTACAGTGGGCACCAGTGGCAGCTTCAATGTGGCGGTCGGCTTACATCAGGGGTCGGCTCTCAGCCCCTACCTCTTCCTGCTGATAATCGACGCTTTGACGTTAGATATCCAGGAGGAGGCCCCTTGGTGTATGCTGTTTGCCGAGAGTGGCCTTGAGGTTCAAAGCAGATTGCAGGTGTGGTGGCATAGACTGGAGAGTGTTGGCCTGAAATTTTGTTTTTACATAACGTGTGTAAATGTAGTAAATAGCTGCAACTTCTTCCACGTATCTTTGAAATGGATCAACATGACCGCAAATCGCAACGGTTCTTCAACCGCACGTTGCGGTTGCGAATGCGGCTGCCCGCGATCCGGCTGGCCGCATTCGCAACCGCATCCTGCGGTCAGCCGCGCGGCTAGCCGTAATGCCGCTACCCGCATAGTGCGTATGAACCCTAAGCGCTCTAAGCGCTCTAACGCACTAGCGGTTGGCCACCAGGCGGTTTGTTTGAGCGGTCCAACCGCTTAATGCGGTTTCTTCGCGTTTTTCTTCGCGGTTAGCCGCCATAGCGGTCAGCCGCTATGAAACCGCGTTCAGCGGTTGGACCGCACGAAGGCGCGTGGCCCATAAGCAAAATGGACGCCGTCGAGATAGCTTGTGTTATTTATCTTTACTCCCGAAAACAACGAAAGAAAAATAAAAAAAGATACTGGATTCATCCTTTACTAGAAACACGCAACGAATTTGGCCAGTTCGCAAGTTGTTTTCAAAACTGAAGAAGCACCAAGATAAATTTTTCGGCTATGTGAAAACACGTGCATACTCACCGGCGGCTCGCCGCAAACTAACCGCCAGTGCGTATACACAAGATGGCGGCTAGCCACGAAGCGGGCCGCGGCCCTGCATTCAACCGCCGCGGTTGAAATTTTGTGGCGGTTTAGTGCGTACAATCATAAGCGGTTGCATATTAAACTGGAAAAGCGGCTAGCCGCGCGGTTAGCCGCCCCCGCGGTTAACCGCTAGTGCGTTAGAGCGCTTACACACTAGCGGTTAACCGCGGGGGCGGCTAACCGCGCGGCTAGCCGCTTTTCCAGTTTAATATGCAACCGCTTATGATTGTACGCACTAAACCGCCACAAAATTTCAACCGCGGCGGTTGAACGCAGGGCCGCGGCCCGCTTCGCGGCTAGCCGCCGTCTTGTGTATACGCATTGGCGGTTAGTTTGCGGCGAGCCGCCGGTGAGTATGCACGTCTTTTCAGTTGCGCAGCCATTAACTTCGACACAGAGAAATTCATTGTTGAAATTCAACCACGAGAAGCTATTTATCTTGGTGCTTCTTCAGTTCTTGAAAACAACTTGTGAACTGGCCAAATTCGTTGCGTGTTTCTAGTAAAGGATGAATCCAGTATCTTTTTTATTTTTTTTTCGTTGTTTTCGGGAGTAAAAATATATAACACAAGCTATCTCGACGGCGTCCATTTTGCTTATGGGCCACGCGCCTTCGTGCGGTCCAATCGCTGAACGCGGTTTCATAGCGGCTGACCGCTATGGCGGCTAACCGCGAAGAAACCGCATTAAGCGGTTGGACCGCTCAAACAAACCGCCTGGTGGCCAACCGCTGGTGCGTAAGGGCCTTAAGTGCGGAAACCGGAAAGCAAGATAAGATGGCTATACCGACTAACGGCCGAAATTAATAATCAATCTTTCACATATCGGAGATTGAAAAACAAATGATACCATACAAAAATTTACATGTTTTCTGTTGTTTCATTTGTTTTTCAATCTCCGATATGTGATAGATGGGTTATTGGTTTCGGACGTAAGTTTGCACTTGAAAGTGATACAGGATAACTTATAAGCTAATAAAAGTCAAAATTGTAAGTTTCGAAAGCAGTTATTTTATTAATTTCATGATACAACATATTAAAAGTTCTTATTAACATATACATTGGTGGTTAAGCTTTTGATAAACAAATATGAATGTTCTACTGAACAGATATAACTATCAATGTACCAGCATTTTTGCAACAACTCAAAGTAAGCATAATCTATAAAAAATAATTATAATAGGGCACTTGACTGGTTATAGAAAATTACCTTTGGTTTGTTGATCTTAATGTACTGTCAAATCATTTTCTATTAAAATATGAATTATCAATTAAACTTTTCTAGTATACTGTTATCACTGTGAGCTGACAATTCTAAACCAGTAAAGTACCCTATTAGTAATATAATAAATTGTTCTTTGTAACTAAATGTAATGTAGCATAGTTAAACACAATATTTCTTTCAGAAAAGTTAGTACACAATCAAATTCAGGACAAATGAAGGATTCAATAGAAATGCTCAAAGGTTTATAACCATTTTCTTATTCACAAGCTATTCAGGATGAAAAAGCCTGTCAGTTCAACAGGCTTTTTCAGTAGAAAACTACAAAGTATGTCAGTATTTTCATACAATATTTTAATATAAATTATTGAGTGCATAATCCCGTCATTGCTTGTTAATTAACTAGATGCCTTAGCAGCCTGGCGCCTCTTCACATCCCAATTGTAAACTCTTGCCATATTTACTTCAGTAGTTGTCCATTGATCTCTGTAATTGAAAATAAGGGATTCTAACAATACTTTTTATACCTCATCATTTTCCTACCCTTGGACCTATTACTTGAGGTAGATAGTGAATATTTTTCTACTATTCTCCCTCAACCATCATGCAATCATTGACATTTTTTATTTTTTGTGTATTTTTTTTTAGTTTCGATTCTCATTTATGGTACAATCTACAGATTTATATTTAATTTTCAGTAGTACCCTGGAGCCTGGATTTCTGCCTTTGTACTAGTTTTATGTCTACTATTAAATAGGTTACAAAGATAATGGGCACACAGGCAGACCATGTCCTAGAATAGCACTTAAACTACTTTTCATTCAATAGTATGTTCTTTTGGGATCATTTTCATGCTGGGAAAGTCACTGGTAAAACTGTGAAAGCTAATAATTATAATAAATGTGGGAGTGCTACAAAAACACTTTTGCCTTAAGCTTTATAAAATAGACTTAGACATGTTCTGTTTATAATTACCTTAAGAAATCTAAATCATGCTCAACACAAGCTAGATTCTTCGAAGCAGTAGCCATATTTGATGAAAGAAGGTTTTCAGCATCATCTAATGTATATTCTAACATAACGTTTGCCCCAAGCCATAAATACACTTTTTCAGTTGGTGGTATGGTTGCCTGAAAAATAATTCAATAATAATGATGTAAAAAATATAAAACTACTTAACACTTCATTTTTTTTATGGAAAGACACCAAATGACTCTATCCCTGTGTGGGCGGAGCAAGAGGGCTGGGAAAGATATCAGATTTTACTGACTAAAATTGAACTTTGTTCCTTTAGTAGTAATTTGCATTCCAAGGCTGTGGTAACTTTTGAAAAACCCCACAACCTGGCAGGCTATAGCCGTAATGGACCTTTTTAGTTCCTTTCACAGGGACCAGTCACAATAGCTGACACAGCACCCAGGTTTACTTACCTATCACATACCCGTGAAACGAGACACAATAGTAAAACAATAACAGAGCGGTCTCATGCGACCGGTCGGGGATTCATGAACTAACATTGATATTATTTGGTCATTAATTTTATTTTGTTAAAAACCACAGAATTCGAAATAATCAGGATAATTACCTTGACAAATACTTGATCACTAAGAAGAAATTTAGTTTCCATTTCTTCCTTTTGAGTTTTCAGTTTTTCAATCATTTCTAAGGACCGTCCGAGGTCAGGTATCTGTTGTCGAAGTCGCCTGCGTTTTGTAGCTAGTGACAATTCCATGTGTTTATATTTAGCATGTAGTTCATCTAGACTCCTCAAGACTTTGTCTACTCCACCTGCGTTCTCAGGTTTATTCATAAATTCATCTACATTGTCCTAAAAATGAAAAACGTTTTATTAAAATTTAATAAACATCCCACACATATATTTCGTGACCTGTGAAAATTACGGATTATTAGATGCATTACAGCTGACACACACATGGAGCAGATGATGAAGAGGTAGTTAATTTTTCTGAGAATAATGTAATTTACTGCTCAGGTTATTGCTAAAACCCAATAATATAACAGAAAAAAATGTTATTTCACAGAGAATATCGATGGAATCAGAACTATAATTTAGGTTATTTTAAATTATGGTTCGCGATGTCTTCAAATGTATGGAAAGTAAACTTCTGGGTAAAGCAAGAGATAAAAGTTATAACATAAACTTACGACAAATACAGCCTCCGGAATTCCTGAATATGATTTCGGATTGGAGGTATCTAATTTATCACCTTCCATTTTTTAACTTGTCTTCAGTGAATTCCAATCGGATGCTAAAAATGTAAATGAAAACAGTTATTTTTAGAAACAGTTATATGTTACCCATTATTAAGTAATATTAGAACGTACAATATTATTAATAATTTCCTTGATAATTCACATACGGCACCGCTACAAAACAAAGATGAATCTAAAACATAGACATGAAATGTTCAACCATAGACCAGGCAGGGATACTTATTCGACTATAGACAAAAAAGTTATGACTATTAGGCATTTCACCCTAAACATAAAAATACTCATTCATCTGCCTAGCCTTTTCCCAACTATATTGGGGTTAGAGGTTTGCACCGGAGCAGTGAGTACCGGAGAATAACCGGTGATTTACCGGTAAAAGTACTCGATTGAAATAATCGGTATTTAACCGATTGATCACCGGTGATCGTCGCATCTATGTTTCTAATACAGGAAAAGTTTTTAACCACTGCGTAATTTTTTTTTGGTGGCTCAGTGTAATAGAATACAGATCGATCTTCAAGGTTAAGCAACGCTTGCCAAGGTTGGTCTGTGGATGGGTGACCATCTTAACATAACGAGTTTCCTCCGTGCCTCGGAAAGCATAGGCTGCCTATCAGACCTCCACAACCCAATAACCGGGGTAACAGGGTACTTCATGGCAATACTGGAGTCAGATTTACTGGCTTCTGACTATCCGTAACGACTGTAAATGACAGCCGGGACCTACGGCTTAGCGTGCTTTCAGAGGCACGGAGGAAACTCGTTATGTTAAGATGGTCACCCATCCGCAGACCAACCTTGGCAAGTGTTGCTTAACCTTGAAGTCGACTTGTGTTCTATTACTTACACTGAGCCACCAAAAAAATTTACACAGTGGTTAAAAACTTTTCCTGTATAATAAAGTTATACAAATAAAAGACACATTCAACAATTTTTTTTATAATTATTTACCAACTTGTTTTTTTCAAATTAGATAAATTATTTCAGTCATTAATTCAAAGCGGTCTTGTCCGTTAATTCATGAATCCCCGACCGGTCGCATGAGACCGCGTTGTTATTGTCTTACTATTATGTCTCGTTTAGCGGGTATGTGATACCTAGGTTGTTAATTATTGTTAGTTTTATTTATGTTTTTTGTTTTTCTACACTGTATGTGTTATGTATGTGTGCCAAATAAAACATTTTTTCTTTCTATTCTTATTTCTTCATTTTGAATGTAAGTATAATTTTACTTATAAAAAAGAAACAAAATTTCTTTATTCTCCGGTGACCTCCGGTTTTTCACCGGAGATTGCCCGATCACCGGTGAATTCAATCGGTTGTTAAAATCTCGCTCCGGTGCAAACCTCTAATTGGGGTCGGCTTCCATTCAAGCCGGATATAGCTAAACATAAAAATACTGCCATCTCTTTTTAACTTTATTAATTTTGTATAAGTAAAAAAAGATAGCACTATTTTTGACAGTTAATGGCAATCCCTAATGTCTATCAATTTCAATAATTTGTCTTCATCATCATTGATAATCATCATCATCATCATCTCAGCCGGAAGATGTGCACAACTGAACATAGGCCACCCACAAGCATCGCCAGAACGACCGGTCCTGTGCTAATGCTCTTGGCCTGTATCTTTTGTGAATTTTAGAATATTTTTTTGTGCCTTTGACCTCGGTTTCAAGTAAATCGTCAACATAGCATAATGCCCAATTGCAATTAATTCAGATGTATCATCAAAACAAATCATTAGAACATAACTTTGCACCTATCCATCTGCGTACACTTACTTTCAGCTTTAGACTTAGATGATAAACTTATGCTTCACTTTGTGTCGATTTTGATTGCTAAGGTAGTTTAAATCTGGTAGAAACTAGCGCAGCAGTCATTTCAGTTAATGTGGTCCGGTCGATGACGGTGTGTGCTTCGCAGTTCCAGCAGATGCCACGGCATGCCGCGTGATACCACAGAATTTCGCGGAATGCCCTAGTGCAAACTGCCGTGCTATGCTGGCAGTGAGGAATCGCATGATGCCTTACTTTAGCAAACTAGCTTCTGCCAGTGTAGCTTCACATGCATAAAAGTAGAATAATATTATGTTACTCAGTGAAGATGTAGCGTTCTAATGATTCGGTCAAATAGTTTTTGAGTATAATCGTAACATACAAAGAACAAATCAAATATTTCCTCTTTATAATATTGGTATAGCTATACAAACATGTCCTTTTTTTATAACATGTTATTCTCTAAAAGAAAATTAGTCACACATTCTAGACAGCAGCACCGTCTGTGGGCTGCACTGATAATAGAATAGTCGGCAGCAACTCATTGCTAAAGACAGTAAAGACAATAAATCACAGAGGAGCAGGAGCACAGTAAATATAATAGAGACGATAAATGATAAGGTATTCTAGAACCAGGGAGTAAAGAAGCATTCACACGAATGAGACCATTAAGGTGAATGCTTCAGCTAGCCCGCGAAATTCAAATTTTCTTACGTTTTTTGCAATTTGCAAGCCAGTGGTAGGTTGTATGAAGTTAAAAATACTTAAGCGGTTGTAAAACGTAACTAGTTACATATCTATAACCATAAAAATCATCAATACAAACCTCCAAGCTCACCTAGTTGCAGGAACGTTTTTGACCTCGAAAAAATCGTTCCTACACTTAGGTGAGCTTGGAGGCTTGTATTGATGATTTTTATAGTTATAAATATGTAACTAGTTACGTTTTACAGCCGCTTAAGTATTTTTAACTTCATACAACCTACCACTGGCTTGCAAATTGCAAAAAACGTAAGAAAATTTGAATTTCGCGGGCTAAGCTGAAGCATCCCCCTTAAATTCGTCAGGGTGAAGCTAAGGGGTGAAGCAGTTATTGATGTTATTAAAATTAAGGATCTTGTATTCCCTATGTTTAAATAGAAACGAGACACAAAAAAATGGATTGGGCGTGCGCAATGTGAGAACCCGTCACAAGACACCAGCAATTCAGCAATATTTTTCATGACGTGGCGAATTAAAACGTCACTTCTGTCTGATCAAGTGATCAGTTTACTTGACCTTTATTGATTGACACTGACAGTGACAGATGACGCTGTGTCGTGTCAGCCGTCGATTCATCCCGAGGATTTTTACAAATTGAAAACAATTAAATAAAATCAATTGCAGAATACTCAATATAGTTCTTGAGATTTTAACTACACTATCATGGCGCCGTCGACGGACTGGGATGAGATAAAAAGACTAGCAGCTGATTTTCAAAAAGCTCAGCTAAGTTCAACTTCCCTGAGGTATGAAAACGATTGATTTATTAATTAGGAGATATTCTAATCAATGAATAAACAAGTAATTCTTAATAATTCTTTTTTTAATAAAAAAGGCAAGCCTGTTCTGATTTACCATATTGGCTTATTATGAAGAGGAACTGCTCCATATGCTGATTGCTGAATGAAAGACTTGTTATGCTCATTCATTAATTTTAAAACTACGCTAGAATTACTTTTGAATCTAAGTATATGCATAATTTGTGGAAATTAATTTAATTGTTTCAGATTATCGGAAAGAAATTGTATAGAGATTGTCACGAAGCTAATTGAATTAAAGTTAATTGATGTAATTTTTACAAATGATGGTAAAGAGTATCTCACTCCTCAGCAACTTGTTAAAGAAATAAAAGATGAACTGTATGTGCATGGTGGGCGCATAAATACAGTGGATGTGGCAAAAGAACTCAATGTTGACCTCAGCCAAATCAACAACAGTGTCTCTGAAATTATAAAAGGAAAAGAGGTGCAGCTAGTTTCCGGCTACCTAATAGCTCATTATTATTTAGAAAAAGTTGCAAGGGAAGTCAATGAAAAATTGCAACTGCAGGGCCAAATATCAGTAGGGGAGCTAACATTGCAGTACGATTTGCCCGCAGAATTACTGCAACATAGCGTTTTAGAGAAATACTTGGGGAAAATAATTTATGGAAAACAAGATCCCTCTGAACCTAGAACCTTCTATACTGAAGAATATATAACCAGGACTAAGGCAAAGATTCGTGGGGCTTTGATGGGTTTACTGAAGCCAACGCCTGTGGCAGTCATAGTGAATCATTGCAACTTGTCTGACCGCCTCTTTTCATCTTTATTTGATCAACTGAATGCCCCAGGAATGCTGACCGGACGGCAAGCTGGAGCTTTGTATGTGCCATCATGTTACACAAAATCCCAAAATGACTGGGTTATGAGCTTTTATAAGCAGAACAACTATTTAGAATATGATGCTTTATCTCGCTTAGGAATATCAGACCCTAAAGGTTATGTGAAACGCACACTGACAAATGAAGATTTAACCTTTCTTAGTAGTTGTGTAATTGGTTCACAAATCAAACAGCAATTGGAAACAGCGCTAGAGGAATGCATAGCATCTAAAAGTTATTTAGATGTTGTATCTTTGTTGCCATCAGTTTTAACTGACACAGACATTGAAAATGTTCTTGAAGCTCTCCTAAAGAAGTCAAAGTCTACAATATTGTTTGATAACACAGGTAAACAAATTTTTTACATATAGATTTTTTGTTATCTATAAGTAAGGCCACATAAATAATAAATCTTCTCTTTTATTAGTTTTCAGCCATCACTACATTGAAAATTTAAAGCAAGCTTGTATGCCTATGACACAACAAAAAGCTGAAGGAATTGTAAAGTCTGGTAAATTCCAGCAGTTCCATTTAGAGAAGCAAATCAATAAAGCGAGTGAATTTGCTCAAGCAAGCCATTTAGACCATAAAGCAGAAAGGCGGGAGGAGCGCAGAAGAAAAGCTGCATCTGGAAAAGGAGGTGGTGGTACTCAAGGAAGAGAAACAAAAACGAAGGCAGTTAAAAAACACGCTAGAGGAAAACAAACTGCTCATGATTCAGACTCGGATGAAGGTCCAGTTGTAACTAAGAAGTTGCAGGCACAACTAGAGATTGTTAGTGTTGAAGATGTTGAAAACATCATAAAAGACACTTTGGAGAATGAAGGTTTAGAAGACTTGCTGACTCGTATAGCAGAATACCTTCAGGGGTAAGTAAAGCCTTACATTTTATTTTGTGATGTTATTTATTTCTGTAAAGCGAAAATAATAATAAATAATAATAATAATAATAATATTTATTTCTCAAAAACAAAGAAAAGATTATCTAAAGAATTTAATCTTTATTATTGTGTGGATAGATTGATAATTTTGGTTTCTTTCATCCCGCATTTTGTCACACAACTCTCGTCTACATAAACCTTCAACTATCAACATTTTGTAATTGAATAATTCAATTTATTTTACAGAGGCCTTAATCAAACAGCAATGACAATAGCAAAAGAATTTGCTGAAAAACTACTTCAAGATGCTAGTCAAAACCGAAAACAAACACACACTTCTGCTCAGGACAAAGTCAACATTTTGATTAACGACATAAAACTTTATGAAAAAGGCTTAAAGTCTTTGCCTTCTGATGTGCAACCCCAGCTTATTAAATACTTACTTAAGTCGCTCGGAGGTGATGTACTGTCAGAACTCTGCAAGTATGCAGCCAATCAATGTAATATATCTGTGCAAGGTGATGTTCTAACAGTTGAACAAAGAAACAAAATAATCAATGACTTATCAGATGAGTTTACGAAACCCCTGGTATTACTGAATGGGACACTGTCAGATCAAAACATGGAACCATTCTTCCAGGCAGTTGATGTGTGTCTAGCAGAGTTTGGAATGATTTTGAAGAAAATTGATAAGAAGAAAGACAAGTGAGTTTTATCATATAGTTTTTTAAAGATAGGTATACCAACAAAAGAGGATAATGGCCTTCGCCCATGGCGACTTTTTGTAACGATGCAGTGATGCTGACGCGCGTTCGTATGGATAAAGTCGCGATGCGGTCGCTAGCAGTTTACCCTCGACTATTCTCAGACGCGATGCAATCGCGATACTGTCGCGCTTCTGTCGAGATACAAACGTGATTCGATTGATTGAGGCAAATGCGACTAACGCGTGTAAGTAGCGACGCTGTCGTGCGATTACGAAACGCGCGACAGCAACGCTACAAAAAGTCGCCGCAGGGGAAGGCTTTAAGAAGCTAAGGATCCTAAATTGCATTATGGTAAAATGGCTAGCAGCTTTTATTAAAATACCAGTTTCAAAATATTTTTTATATTTTCAGACTCCTGATTCAAAATCACAGAGAAAAGTTAATATCTGAACTAGACAATTGTGAAGATCCAGCCTTGTGTCTACATATGGCAGTGTTGGCCATTTTCACAATTGTAACTCAAAACATGCTGCATGCGTCTGGTAGACAAGTACCAATCATTATATCATATTTAAAAACTCAACTAAAGGACGAGGACTATGAGCGCTTAAGGTCATGGCATGGTAGGTTATTGAATTTTTTATTCTTTGTGTCATAATGTATATTTACAAAAAAAAAAAGTACAAAAATAAAAATATCTTTGAATTCAGGCAAAACAGTCTATAAAAGTTGTAATGTGGGTACTGTTACCTTTTCTAATATACTAATTTATATTACCTACCTATTCAACTTCTTTTTGGAAGACTGACATTTTGATTACATATCATATCTTCATTTTCTAAATACTGTACTCGTAAAAATCAATTGCTGTGTTCAAGTGAAGTGTTGGTCAAGGCTCGCAAAAAAACTGCCATTTACCGTTATGGAATAAATTTTTGTAAAACTACAGGTGTCCTATAATTTTTTCTTCAATTTTCAGAATTGGTGTCCAAATATTTGACATCCTCTGAAGAAGACAAAAGCGAGGTTGAAGAGAAACTTGTGCAAGACCTACCATTATTGAAAAATATGGTTCAAGAAATAAAAAAATACAAATAAAAACGTAATAATGTATCATCATCATCTCAGCCGAAAGACGTCCACTGCTGGACATAGGCCTCCCCCAAGCGTCGCCACAGCGACTAGTCCTGCGCGTCTGGCATCCATCGGATTCCCGCGACCCTCGCCAGGTCGTCGGTCCACCTTGTGGAAGGCCTTCCGACGTTGCGACTTCCGGTACGTGCCGGAATATACAAAATAATGTATATTAATTGTTATTTTAAAAATTAAAATGTAACGTAAAGGGTTTGGTTATATTCTCAATATATATTTTGTTAATTTACAAAAAGGTTTTTTTATTTTACAGTGCATTTATTTATTTACACTACAGGTAGTATGCACCGAACATTTTCCGAGTCATACCTACTGAGCGCCCTGCACGTTCACTTGGCAATTTTATTACTGACCACTTCGAATATTCTTTTTATTAGTTTTCAAGAAAATTATAAAAATGTTTTTTGCTTGGGTACATACTAAATAGGCACCAATGTAGGTATATATATCTACCTAGCCTTTTCCCAACTATATTGGTGTCGGCTTCCAGTCAAGCCGGATTTAGCTAACTACCAGTATTTTACGAGGAGCAGCTGCCTACCAGACCTCCAGAACCCATTACCTGGGGTAACACGGTACTTCATGGCAAGACTGGAGTTAGATTTACTGGGTTCTGACTATCTGTAACGACTGCCAAAGATCTATAAATGACAGGCGGGACCTACGTAACGTGCTTTCCGAGGCACGGAGGAAATTCACTACCTGCCTATGTTATGATGGTTACCCATCCACAGACCAACCTTGGCAAGCGTTGCTTAACCTTGAAGATCGACCCGTGCGGCTGTTATTATTTAGCCACGAGCTCCTCCAGTGTAGGCACATAGGTACTATAATTATGTATAGGCTAAACTAGTTTTGCCTAAACCAAACTGGTTCTCCCTTTAGCAGTAAAATTTTAGGACACCCCGACACACGACACAATTTTAGGACAGATTAGGTTAGAAGGCTAAGGCGGGAGCGGAGCGGAGTGGAGCTTCCGCCTTAACCTTCGTGGGTTTTTTTATAAATAACCAGAAATGGAACCCCGCAGTTTCACGCGAGTAAGAAGAACTAGGTTGGCCGAGACAAAACTAAAATGAATAAACATTCAGGAATAAAACAGAAAAAAATGAAAAATTAAGAAACGTTATTTATTTTTTAAACATTATTATCAACTAGCTTTTACCCGCGGCTTCGCTCCCGTCAAATGACTACCCTACATATCCTACGCTACCCTATCCTACACTACCCTACCTACCCTAAACTACACTACCCTACACTACACTACCCTACACTACACTACCCTACACTACCCTACACTACCCTACACTACACTACACTACCCTACACTACCCTATACTACCCTACACTACCCTACACTACATTACACTACCCTACACTACCCTACACTACCCTATACTACCCTACACTACTCTACACTACCCTACACTACCCTACACTACCCTACACTACCCTACACTACCCTACACTACCCTACACTGCCCTACACTACCCTACCTAGTTACCTACCCTACTTTACCTAACTTTTTTTTTTTAGAATTTTTCTCTCCGTAAGAACCATCACTGAACATCAAGGAACATTTAAAAAAAAAATCAGCCAAATCGGTCAAGCCGTTTTCATGTGATGTCGTGACAACGAAAAACGGGTTTCATTTTTATATATATAGATAGGTATGACATCGTTGAGGAACGCTGCAGGAGCAGTAAAGCCTTCATGTCTGGCAAATCCTAGATACCATACGATTGAAACTATATGAGCACAAGTGCCGACTGTTCGTCGTCCGGTCAAACAGGAGCAGTAATAATTGCATAAAATATTATGGATATTTATTTCGTTTTCATTAACATTGATTTTTACCAGTATAAAACAATAATAAGTCCTTGACCGTACGTGATGCGACTGTATGCCGTAGGTATTCATTTAAATCTTGGATTGCGCTTTCTCTATATATTTCTAAAATGTAGGTATTGTCCATTTTATAAATGCTCGTTGCAGTATGATCGGGCTAGCTTTAGTCGATAGGTGTCCAATGAAAGTAAAATAATCTGTTCTTCCGTCAGTAGTGGGAAGTTCTGTACCTATTTCGTGACTCTATTCTTTGAAAATCCGCTCTTCGGCTTCTTCAGGGGCAACGTTTTCTTTCTACATAATCATAAAGTAGATTCGGGGAATCTATTTTTTCCCTGATTATATTTAGGAAGCCTCAGCGTGAATATATTATAATCGATGGATATGTGAAGCTGCGACGATTTTAACGTTTGAATCCCCAACCGGTCCTATGAGACCGCGCTGTTATTGTTTTACTATTGTGTCTCGTTTCGCGGGTATCTGAGTAATTAAAATCAATAACATTTTTGGCAGCGTTTTATTGTAATATTTTTGCCGCAAAAGCTTGAAATCACGTTTGGGTAGTGGAAGTTGTGAATGGGAGCATTCACAACTTCCACTACCCACCGGCATATTGTAACTGATCGACCTTCATTACCTTGCTCAGTAGTTAACTGTTTCCCATCTGTCTTTAGATGGTGGAACGTAGGACTCATATCCACATGCTTCGATAGTATCTAAGCTGTCCCGGAAGCCGCGATCTAATATGAAGACGTCGTTCGATTGAAGAAACCAATGTAATGGGTTTTCTCCATCATTCATTATGTCGCTCACAATGTTAATAATACAATACAATGGTCAACGACTAATAAATGACGCGGCTCAAAAGGCTGTCAGTGTCCACTGACACTGCGGACCGCCCGACCCATCCCTCGGCTGGTTCCCTATCACAGAGTAGGTAGGTACATTTGTATTTCCCTATCCCCGAAGACCTATCACATACCCGCAAAACGAGACACAATAGTAAAAAAATAACAGTGTGGTGTCATAAATTTATGATAACCATCGCTCTCCTAGAGAGCAGGCTTGAATCCCAACAGTAGAAACATTACAAGGCCCATAATGCTAATGCTAAAATATAAAAACATTCAATGCATTTTTAGACAGACTATATTCAGAAACATGTCGATGAATCTTTATTATTGCGACTAAAAGACTTTGTATCCATGACCAAGAAATGAACAAGAACATTAAAAAATGACAAAATGACGTTTGTCTATTTGACAATTTTATTGACAGATTGCATTGTATTGTCGTAATTATTGTCATTGTCAAATTTTGTCAAAAAGTACACCAAATGTCACAACAGGATCAGTCAACGAATGCCTGTTGTTTAGGTTGTAGGGTTGTTAAAAATTAAAATTTTACGATAATGTTATATGATAAGAATCATTAATTAAAATAACTGAGAGGCAATAAAGTATATATAATTGTTGGAGTTATTTTACGAGAGTTACATTAGTGTTACAGTGCGAGTTTTTTACATAGAATATTATACTTAGAATAGCACCATGTGCTTGTAAAGCAGAAACATATATTTACAAGTCTGTCAATTTATATAACTACAAGATGGAATCAGAGCCTAAAGAAAGTTCAGATTTGCTTAGGCCACGGAATAAAATTGAGGCGAATGGAAATTTAAATCATGAAGAAGCCAAAGGTCCACCGGACGGCGGAGTTCGGGCATACTCCGTCATGGTTGCATCGTTCCTCACAAATGGCCTGTTCTTCGGCGTAATAAATTCATACAGTGTGATATACACGGTCCTCGAAAAGCATCTGAAAGATGAAGGAGTCTCTAATTCGGAAAGTCGAGCTGGTAAGTTTGTCATACGCGATATTGAAATACTTTACTCAGCCAATTTATATATTATATTTCATCATTTGAAAACTCCGTATCGAATTCCATGTCGAAGTTGCGCCGCTATGCATATTAACCACAATCATTCAACTAATACTATTTGTGCACATACACAATATTGCGTACCTACATTTAATCAATTTGTATAGTTATTTTCCTCAAGGGAAAAGTTTTGTGATTTATATCTTTTTGCCTACTTACTACCTAGACTTTCTAACACCAAAATTAAAATATCAGTATCCTACAGTATGATTTAATAAATAAATTGATGTTAAAAAATAACACTTTAAGTTAACTAAATTCAGGCTAATAAATCAAGACACCTCTAAGAGGGTAAACACTGTAAATAGATGTATTAATACACCCCCAAAAAATAATTTCTTTGGATGCACATTGAATTTATGCAAAATAGTTAAAATCAGACACTTAAATTTTGAAATGATCAACACCTTACAGCTTTAGGTTTATAAATTGTTTATAACTTTTTCTTAACACTTATAAACATCAAACCTTTCCTTTACAAAGAGCTACAACTCCAAAAAGAAAAAGTTTTGTGCTTTGTAGCTTTAAAATAGACAGATAGAGAAATAGAAATTATGTATAAACTGGTAATGAGTGTGTCAGGAACTCAATTTATCCAAAAAGTTTGTTTCAAGGGTTCACTTTCATGTGTAGGGTTCACAACAGAGTCAATATGATGGCTGCTAAAGTTAATATATTAAATAACAGTATATGTGTCAATACACAGTCGCTAGTACTAACTATTATTAGACCTGCCCTTTGATACCATGTCAATGAAAATCAGAACATAATGGCAGATGTTTAATAATTTCTTATCACAATAATTATGTGTGTGGATGTTCCGAGGACTTGAAGGGTTATCATATTGATTTATTTACTACATAAGTATGTACTATACAACGGTATCTACAATAATTGTCGTGAAACACAAATGTATTCACTATTCTTTGTTATAATGCATATTGAACTGGTGCTTGAATAATGAAATGATTATAATGAATATGTTATTCAACTTTTCCAGACTGATATGAAGGAAATTGGTGCAAATTAAAACAAAAAGTTAGTGTTTTTATTTTTAAAACATGATGAAATTATTTGAGGATAAAAGTAGCCAAGCAGACCATCAAACTTTCAAATTTCAACCTTATTTGTATAAATTGGTTCCTTGATTTATTTTTGGAACCTTCAATATCTCTTAACTTCATATACATACTTGTATACATATGTATAATATACTAACTAGGAAATATCCTAAAAATAATACCTCCCTATTTTTCATGCCACAACAACTTCTTGGTAAACCACACAAACACACATAGGTGTTTTACTAGGAAAAACATATTACACTATCAACTAATGTTTGTAATCAATAAAAAATATTTACACATTTGATAAAAATGAGTCATGACCTGTTGGCATTTAGGTCAAGCAAAAGGATGTGGAATGTACCTTCCTGCTTTTTAAATAGTAGGTAGTCAATTGAGTACATCCCATAAGCAAACTTATTAAGGTTTAATTAAGTACTATTACCTAGTCTTTCGATTGTTAAAGAGCTTAATAAATGTTTCAATCAAATGATTTTGCCGACAGACAGAGAATTGGTCAACTAGGTCAGTGCAACATACGAGATAGTTGAAAGTCGAAACTAAAACATTACATCATACAATGGGCAACATGCATTTTCGTATGTTACCTACTAAATTAGAGATGAGAATCTAAAATTCAAATCATTACCGACGTGGTTAGTCGGAATCTGCGTAATTGTTTGCATACTACGCAGATATAACTTGAATTCAATTACAAAATGTTTTGATATGTAAATCCTCGTATTTCACCTGAAACACAACTCCAGTAGGTACTTGATAGTTAATAGGCCAGATTGTCATGTGGCGCCAAGCGGGGCGCACGTGGCGAGCCTGCCAGCCGGCGCCCGCCACGAAGGCCATCACTTCATTGCGTTCAATTTCATCATGCCTTTGACGCACCGTCATTGGAATCATTTAACAGCTTACCCAAATCAATGACTTCATGTTAGTTACCTACCCACCCGGCTTTCATTAGTTCTGTCTGTTGTATAACGTTATCAGTAATGATATAATATAGCCACTGTTAAGAGTTCTTCTAAACTGAATGTGTGTTTTAATTCAGCATTGATCATGAGATCAAGCCAATATCAACTATCACAACAAAAATCGTTGTTTTTTTTACACACACTACTCGATCTCTGACTCTTATCTGAAACGATCGATGGTATGGTAATCGCAAACGATATGGCTGTACGATGTACGGCCGCCAGACCGCCTTGAAAGAAGTGAATGTATGTGCAGTGATTTAAGTATAGCATTGTATGTTAGCAGTGCTTCGGTAAATCATTTCTTTCATGATAACAATTTCAAATCGGTAGGCCTATACAATCTAGCATACCTACTTAGATATAGGTACATCTAGATCAAGATACTTATCTACCTGAATTATAATGACAGTAATTCATTAAGCAATGTTAGATAATCTTGACATTTTTCTGGGGTTGTCGCCGATTCAAATGCTTCTTCATGCCAACACGTGTATCGACAAGATTGTGCTAAAGCTATTAGGTAAAACAATTTATAAAAAAAATAGTAATAGGAATGATACGTAAGTCTCTATTTGATGTGTCCTTTACAGTGATATTTTCCTATCAGTATTGTCCACTCAAAGAAAGATTTGAAAGAGAACAATGGAAGAAGAAAACTACGTAATGTGGAACTAAGGCAGTAAGACGATAAAGAAAAGACTTGAAAACAAGTAACGCAACGTACAAACATGAAGAAACATCGTCGTCGATACAACAGCTGTTAGCATGAAGAAAATTCTGAATCAACGATAACACCAGAAAAAAAACGGCTTTGTGGCAAAAAGTCTACTGGTCGTAAAATTTCTCTTTTCCATGTATCTTTTCGCAGAATGTCGTTTTCGCAAAACTTCCCTTTCGCAGAAAGAGTCTTTCTCAAAAAGTCCCATTCTCACAATATCTTTTTCGCAGAAAGTTTCTTTCGCTAAATATCACATTAGCCTGACCTGACCTCATTAGATTTATTCTAAGTTATTACAACACAAATTTGCCAGGTTTTAAAAAAAAATCTGAACTGTAAAGAATGTAAGACATTTGCGACCAGTTGACATTTTGCGAACGACATTTTTTGCGACAAGCCAAAAAAATATGGTCATGCTTACCAGATTTTTTTTTTCGTTTTGAGAATATCTGTAGTCAATCCTATTATTTAGAATTAAAACTCGTTGTTTCACTGACGAATATCTTTGTGTCATTAATAAAAGTCGTTATGATTCCATCGTAAATATTTATAATAGACTAGCACTTTTCCCGCAACTTCGTTCGCGTGAATTTTGTACTTTCTCCTACATAGGATACGGTGAATAAAAACACACACAAAGCCAATTTGTTTATTCCCCTTTTTGTGCTGGAGTAAATTTTTTAAACAACCCATTGGAATTTTCAAAAACCTCGTCTTAGCTCGCCTGCATCTAAAAGGAAGCTTTGTACAAAATTTCTCATTCCTAGGTCCTGTAGCTTTTTAGTCTGCGCGTTGATATGCCAGTCAGTTTCTCCTTATATTATTACACAAGCCCGTTCAAATAACAACACTATTTGTTATTAGCTTCTGCCCGCGGTTTCGCCCGCGTGGTGTGTTGATAAAAAGCAGCCTATAGCAAAATCGAAGAATAAATAAGATTACGTTTCATATGTTTTTCCTGTTGACCGGGATAAATATCTATGCCTATAAGTTAATCCAGGGTATAACCTATCCACGCACCAAATTTCAACCAAATCGGTCCAGCCGGTTTTGCGTGAAAGAGTAACAAACATCCACACATCCATTCTCACAAACTTTCACATTTATAATATTAGTAGGATATATAGACAAGTCAGATATCATGTAGATGAAAGTAACAGTGCCCACTTTGCTTCAGAATAAAACTATTGAGGTTAGATACAATAGATACCTCGTTCGACTAGGAAAGTCACTAAGGGACTCCGTTTTATTTTTTTTTTGCAAGTCGTGGCATACTTACCTATTTCAAATAGCCCTAAATAAAATTGGTCATCAGTCGCTTCATTCGTAGTACAAAACATGTACAGACGAAAGTGACATATCTCGTGATTTGTACTGCGGCTGGTGTAGTGATGACCCGATTAGATTACGAGACATTGTGTGTCACTTGTCAACTTTAACTGCTTGTTATATTTAGATTTTTCGACTTCCATGTTGATTGATGAACACATGTGTAATGTGTAGGTAACGTAGAAGTGTGCCGGTGGCGATTTTACGAATTCTATTTCAACTCTCGTCGTCTTCGTTTCATTGATGGCATTCCAAAAAAAATATCGATATTAGATGGACTGCTTCAAACTTTTTCTAAGAATAATGGTATTTTATAAGTTTTATTTTATATACAGAACTTATACATTATTATGTCCCTAACTCTTTGTATAATATCCAGAAGAACCATTTTCGGTCAGTCAACTCCTGTACATTTGCAGCAACCGAGAAGCTGTTGATAAGTAGGGTTTTCCTTCATTACCAACAGCACGCGAACGTACGAATGTTGATTGAATCAAGGAGAATTGGGCTGTTGTGTGTATTGTAGGCGTAACACAGCAAGCCGGTTGCTAACCTCTGCCCTGGCTTTGGATAATGATAAAGCCGCAATCAACGTCCTAGTTCATTTTATGGCACAGAAGCAAACTAATCATAATTATCTATTAGGTCACTTCTAAGCTCTTCAGATATTATTGCTCCAACTTATTAATTGAGAATGCATAAATCAATCCAAAGCTTGTGAATATTATAATTTATGCCTTCTCAACCATATTTGGATTTTAAATCAATCAATCATCAACAGGTTTTTTTTATGATGTGATGTATGGCTTAGGAGCCTCTCAATCATTTTTTTATGACATGAGGATACTGATAGCTGTGAAATCAAAACTTTTGATTTGTTCACTATTATATTTGGGGCCTGTTTCATCACCAATGATTAAGTTTCCAATTCTTACTAGGTAGATAATTTCATACAAATTCTGTTCCATCTTTGAATTTATTCAGGTAGTAGTGGTATTGTGAAACAGGGCCTTAGTCTAGTGGTCGACCCAATAAGTGAAACGTGATTATGATACTTGACAATAAGTAACTAATAAACGCGGATATGAACTACTCAAATATGTATGTCCTAACTTCGTGTTATAGGTGAGGTCTGTTTCGAGGAAATGTGGTCGCTTATTGACTCACATGGTCAGTTTGTAGATTTCTGTTGTGATGTGATGTGAATAATTGAAGACATTGCAAATTGTAGTCAATTGTGTAATCGCGTCAATCAAACTGTTAAAGAAGATCAAACAGAAAAACTAGTCAAGTGCGAGTTGGGATTAATAGTGCGTCGTACAAAAATAAATTGCAAAATAAACAAAATTAAATTGTACCTGTTTTGTTTGTGCATGATAAACATAATCATCGTAAACATGCACTAATAGAGACGACTTTTAGTTTGCAAGCTGTTACATTTTATTATTGCTTTATGCGTTTTACGAGTATAATGCTCTAGAAAAGTCTCAAAAATTGTTCAATGCCATAACACGTCAATAGACTTATTTTCGTCATGTTGCATCCTCTAGTTTATATTAACATTGCACTTTTCTTTTCCAGCTCTGGTGGGCGCTCTTACCATGGGAACTACTTTCTTCCTGTCGCCTTTGTCTGGCGTGCTGACTGGCGTGTTAGGAATCCGTTTGACTGCAGTGTTAGGTGGTACAATTGCCACTGCCGCCATGCTTTTATCTTCTTTCTTCGTTTATAATGTTAGTGTCCTTTACTTCACTTATGGTGTAATGTATGGGTTAGGAGCATCTTTTGCATACACTCCTTCTCTAGCCATACTTGGTCACTATTTTCGAAAACATTTAGGTTTAGTTAATGGAATTGTAACTGTAGGAAGTTCTATTTTTACGGTTATTATGCCACCATTGATGGAATATATGATTAAAAACCATGGATTAGCGTGGCTGTTCAGGCTTTTAGCTGTTTTCACTTTTGGATCAGCAATATGTGGTTTCATATTCAAACCTACTCCATCAATGGTTTTGAAAACAGCCAGGGAAGATGATAGTTGGAAATCTTTGTTAAAATCTGTTGTAAACGTCCAAATATGGAAAAACAAGAAGTACAGACTGTGGGCGTTATCCATGCCTGTTGCACTGTTTGGGTATTTCGTTCCTTATGTCCATATTAAAAAGTATATCGAAAATAATTTTGTTGATGTTAATACTAATTTGCCGTTACAATGTATAGCTGTTACTTCTGGTCTGGGAAGATTGATCTTCGGTTTCTTAGCCGATAAACCAGGTATTGATAGAATCTTGTTGCAGCAGATTTCTTTCTACGTTATTGGAACCTTAACAATAATTCTACCATTTGTAAATACATTTGGTTTCTTGGTAGCGATTGCTTTATGTATGGGGATATTCGATGGTGCATTTATTGCATTAATAGGACCTATAGCGTTTGAGTTGTGTGGGGGTGCATATGCGGCGCAAGCAATAGGTTGTATGTTAGGACTTGCAGCTGCCCCCTTGTCAGTAGGTCCTCCTATAGCTGGCTACCTGTACAGCCTCAAAAAATCCTATACGTTGCCGTTCGTCCTCGCTGGCATATCTCCACTTGTCGGCGCTACGCTAATGTTTGCAATTCGTTTCCAACGAGTTCCTCCCAATGAAGAGTCTATTAATACGAATGGTGTCGCTCGTCCAGCTTCTGTACTTGTAGGTGAGTCATAGACGTCAATTTGTTTATGATTGTAATTTAATAAAATTAAGTTTTTGTTTTAATAAATTATTGTAAAGTCATAATATACATTTTTGTTACCTTAAACAGTACTTTTCTTTTAATATTAAATTAAGCGCTGTAAAATATGTTTTTATACTATTACAGAAAAATCACCGAGCCCGTTACTTATCAATGGAGATGCAAATCAGCAAACGAATTTATAACAGATCTTCGTTTTAACGATGTTGCTATTGGTCTGTCAAGCCGTTTGAGTGAAAAACTAGAGATGCAAGGGACAACCGCAAGATTTAAAAATGCAGGAACGCTTTCCAGCCGACAGCAGTTAACATAGTACCTATAGTTGTAATTCAGCATCATAAAAATGTAAGTAATACAATCCAATTGATATATGATATCATATGGAATTCGTGGTTCATAGTGTCGAGTCAATTTTTCACTGATTTAATCATTGGATTCTATCTAATCTAATCGTTGTCATATATTTTGTCAATTTTATACACCAAAGTAAACATCGCCTTATTGGCGTTAAGTTATGTGTAGAAAGCGCACACTGAGCATTTCCAGACATTTAAATTGTACTGCTAACAAATAATAGACTTTAAATTATTCTCATAAGTTATTATTTATGTATGATTAGCTGTAAGTTTTAGGGTTGACAAGTTCATAAATTTAATCGCATTTAAAAATACATAAATTGCATAATAATATACTATGTATGTTTTCGCTTACATGGTTACCGTTGGAAGTTCCTAGTTTAGTTTTAGAAATGTTTAATTAGATTTAATGTTTTACTATAATATTTTGCTATGTGCATGTAGAAGAGTCCTAGCAAAATGACAAATAAGTGATTTCCAAAATGAAATTCTGTTACAACTTCCGTCTTATCAAAACCAAAATACGCCTATTATAATAATAGACAAATTATGATTTAGTTCACGACGATATCGATCGCTCAGATGTAGTGACGTAATGTAGTTCAGATAAATATATTTTAAAGTGAAATAAACACTTCTGTTAGTTTTATGTGATATTGCATTTTAAAAATAATGCTCGTGCAAACTTGGTCGACAAACTAGTGTGACAAGTAGTGTCATTAGTGATGTATAAAATAGTTTAATTGGATGCCAGATCCGAACCATATTTTTCTTTTCTTAGCAACACGTGGGAGAAATAGTTGCATAATCTGTATTACCTACATCGCTAACTACAATGCATGTTACATCAGCCTCACACGCTTGCCATAGCATAAAATTATGCAATCATAGTTCATACCTATACCGCATAAGGCTTTAAGGTTGGCTCCGTACAACGGGCAAACGACTAAAAGAGTGCACTGTTTTTCACTGAAATTTGACATCATTTTAGAAGTGTCATCTTCAATCTATAAGTTTTATAATTTTGGGGAACTTCGACAAGGGCAAGTTAGGTTAGAATAACGAGCGAGCGAAGGCCCTATTATCCCCATCTGGCTAGGTCACTTTAAACCCTGCAGTCAGAAATAGGACCGATATGGACCCTGCTCAAGCCGACAGACACTGTAAGAACATGAAAAATTAACTTCTTGGTCAAATTAATATTTTTGGAATGATATATTACAACATTAGAAATATTTGCAAAATCTGTATTTTATCTAACGATTACTTATTATAAAGCAATATAATCTTCAAAATGAGATGATTGTCAAATTATTAGTTTTTATAATGTTGTTTCTAAAATGATCTTTCTAATTCGTTTTTTTTGTCAAACATTAGTGAACCCTGTATTCGATTTCAATACAAAAGTAAATAAAAACAAGGGGGCCGATTGACGTTTGCTCGTAACCGTCGCGAGCTCTGATTGGTGCGCGTGTTTCGCGTTTGTTCTCGCTCGCACCCCGGAAATGTACCGGTATATACCATTGGCCGATTGCCCGATAATCGTATGGCAATGCTTATAATGTCTAGGTAATGTGATAAATAAGGAAGTTGCAATAATTATTTAATTTGCCTTATGTAGCCTTAATTTATTACTTGGTTCATAACGTTAACACATTTCACGTACGCATCAGTGTGAATATAAAAATCTTCCTTTAAGCTGCATACACGTTGAAATCTCAAAAGTTTTATACCCAGTTTCAGTAAGCAGATAATTTATAATGTAAATCTATTATCGTTTGCAGAAGTAAATTTGACGACAGATAAATTATCTGAGGCTTTTTTAAATCAGAGGCGGCAGCTAGATTTGTTACTTAAGAACATACCTACTCTACTTGACAGAATGACTTGCAAGGTGATATTAATCATTTTGCGTAAATTTAAACGTTGGCAAAATTTTCCTGCGACGAAATGGTTATTTATTTATATGACCTTATTAATTTTAGAGAGCAGTTGTGGCCCAGTGGTAAGTGCCACGATTTGAAAATTGTTAGTCGCGGTTTCAAACCCAGCCAGGCGCGTTACTTTGTCGAATTTATATCATCACCACTGCTCTCAAAACGGTGAATGAAAATATCCTGAGGAAACCGGCATGTCCTAGAACCAAAAATTCAAAGACATGTGATATCCACTAAACCGCACTGGGCCCGCACGGCTCATTCTCTCCTCTAGAGAGGAGCCCTGAGTCCCAACAGTAGCAATATTACAAGGACGATACCTACTGCTAATGCTAAACTAATGCTATATGCTGTACCTATGCATATACTGTAGTAATAGCGTATTATTCCTAAAACCAATGAGATTTCAGTTGTGTAGAATCAGAATCTCTATATTATTAGGTAGGTAACTATATTAGTTACGGTCACTTGATAGAGTTTAATAACTTCCTATTTAATTTTAAATCGATATAAGTTAACTATAGTTTCAATGAGTTGAAATGAATTATTTGAAAAAATATTGACATCTTGAAACAATAACATTGGTTGTATTTTTTATTTATTAATCTGGTGTTCTGTTTTATTTATTTTTATAATAAACATCAAATAAACTGACATTATACTTTTACCATTATTATGTAGGTTTGTGTAAAAACTGTCGTATCACAAAAAGGGCTTTTAAAAAAATTTATCTGAAATAGTCAACATAATAATGTTGCGTTATCATTTTAGAACTATGCATTCTAACATTATGGCGCTTTTATTGTTCGGTAGGGTACGAAAATAAGAAGGTTATTGCAGTATAAGTCTGCCATGCCCTCCCGCTCTGGGCGGAGCGGTAGAAGTCATTTTTATAATCCCCACCTTAAAAAAAGTTACTGCATTTTCATATAAATTCCCGCTTTTTTGTGTTACGACAGTTTTTTAAAGGATGTGCGACATTTTTTGTTTTATTCTAACAACTAAATTTTTATTCTATGACAAAAGGTCAGACTATTGACATGATTAGAATATTATTATAATAATCGTCATTCAAAAGCTGTGATATAAAATTCATAATCATTGTTAGTGTTTAAAAATATCTAATCTAAGCATATTTTATCTATTTATTTACATAATAATAATAAAAAAGTGAGTGTGACTTTAAAGAAAATCTAATATATGAGTTAATTGTTAATCATAAATATTTATAATATGTTATTTATTATGTGTATTGGACACTTACGTACAATTCAGTACTAGTTAAGCAAAGTTCGGTCAAAAAGTACTATGTCTAACGTTTGAACCATTTGAAACGGTTTGAACCGTGTACAACTTTAATACATTAATTGATGCCTACATGGTGGCTATAACTGAAGCAAACCCACGCTATGTGCGGACATTTTTCAGAGTAAAATGTTTAATTAATTTTAAGCATTCAATTTTTTTTATTATAATTCGACTCATTTTAAGTGGCTGGAATTGATTTTTCACTCACACTAAGTGACATCTTGAATTGAATGTTATTGTACAATTTGATTTATAGCTGTGACCACGTAAATATATGCCATTATTTACGTGCCGCTGAGCGTTTTTTTAACGGGCATTAGTATATATTAAGTATATTCTTTATTTTATAAAACAGGGACACGAGCAGAGATATTTTAAATAATTTACAGGGTGTTTAGTTTAGAGGGTAGTGTCAAGACTCTTTATTTTATCCCAGTAATGTGACATCTTCCTATATTTTGAGATAATATATAGATACAGACTTGGTCTTGTCTTGTCAGCGAGAAATATATATTTTAATGTCCATAACTATGAATATCTCGAAACTAGATGAAAATATTCTGTGTTCTGAAGCAAGAGGCTTTTAAACTATGTCATGTCTACCCACCCTGTCCCGGAAAGTGGCATTTAAAAATGTATACCTACCTTATATGTTTATTGAAATCTAATTTGTTAAAAAAGCAATATCGGTAAAGTCGGGTTACTTTTACCCAGAGGCATAACTTTGGCCCAACCTTATGAACCAATAGGAACACCGGTCTCTCTGTTTACTGTATTTCTATTGGTAAACGAGCTTGGGCCAAAGTTATACCTTAGAGCCAAAGTAACCCGACATTACGATCGTATTAATAAAAAAAAACTTTAACAATGTTTATTTGTTAAACCACCAAGCCAATTCGTGTTCCTACCTCGTTTTAAGATTATTTTTACTTAATTAATTGTACCTACTTATAAAGCACTACCTATGCAACCCTATGTAATTATGTGCGTTTTTAATGTTTAATTTTGTGATTCTTGTCTGCGTAAATGCAGATACATTGTCTGTGAACTCCCGTCTAGAAACAAGTTTTTTGGAACAAGAAAAAAAACAGTGCTTTAAAAAAACTTAAAAGAAAATGTCAGTAGTTCACGGACAATGTAGAATTTACGAATATCTACATTTTCACGAGTGAATGTTCACTTTTGAAAAGAGGGGTTTTATCTCAGTAAGAAAAATTAATATCTAAAAATAAGGAATTTTGAGCTGCAATTTTGTAAAACCTGCTCCATACGTAACTGTGTTTTGAGCAATTATACCTTACCTACCTGGAGCATTAATTTGTTGAATATCTAAAACGCATTTATTTGAATGTCTTTAAATAGTATGCACGTTTTTCCGTTTCTTTTGCTTAAATGCGTAATATATTATTATAATGTTCAACATTTTAATACGTTTTTTACGCAGTTACGTTTGCAGCAGGTCTTAATGACCGAATATTTTAAGTAAGTATATTTTAAATGGATTATTGACATGTTTAATATATTACTTTTATTTGTAGTGTATAAGTAATCGTCCCTGGGTTATGTAATAATAACCGTAAAAATTATAATGTGCATTAAAAATCAAATATATTATTTTGCAGTTTACTTAGATAGTTTTATTGTTACAAAATTTTCCAATGTGTTTTGTTCTTATTTAAATTAATGCCGGCGAAATATTTTTTATATAAATACTACAAGCATAGCAGGCCTACAAGTGTCATGTACCTGAGGGCTACCTTGTATGTTGTAGGTACTCTTTTAAAAACCATAAAAAAATGTGATGAAACATTATCACCTATAACACTAGCTATTGTCGCAAGATCTTTAGTTTTATTTAAGTACATAATTAGTCACGTCTTACGGTTAATTTATTCTAGATTTGCTACAGTGCCTGTATTTTAAAACAAGTGTTGTTTTTTAAAGGGAAAGTGTGAGTCGGAACCGCGCACTGAGGGTACCGTGCAAACTTACCTACTAATTACCTCGAAGATTATTCCGTAAAGTAATTTATTTAACATTTTTCAGATTTCTTCCTCTACTAGTACTTATAAAACCTTGCTACATGCTAAATTCCACGATTCTAGGTCAACGGGGTACTCCTATGAATTTTGGCGTTCGTAACTTAGATGATTTAGTTTTTCACAGCTGCGGGCAGCTCAGCACTGCGGGGTCCGCACTCCGCAGATCTGAGTACGTACTTATATGGTTTTAATTTCAGCTCATCGAGTTCAAATTAAAACTTTCATGCCTTCCTGAGATAAAGGATCATGAGTAATCATGACACACAAACAGACGGACAACAAATTGACCCTATAAGAGTTTTAGTTTTTTGCTCCGGAATAAAAATGACATCCACATCTGCCTAAAACTGCACTACCGCCACTAAAAATACTCTTACGTAGGTACTCTTGTGAGTATAGCATAGCATAGCATCAACCTTATAATGTTCCCACTGTTGGGAGTCAGGCCTCCTCTCTAGGAGAAGGAATGGGCCGTAATCCACCACGCGGGACCAGTGCGGGTTGGTGGATGTCACATGTCTTGGAATTTTTGGTTCTCAGACATGCCGGTTTCCTCACGATGTTTTCCTTCACCGTTTTGAGAGCACTGGTAATTAAATAAATTACACTAAGTAATGCGCCTGACTGTGAACTCTTGTGAATTTGCGATTAATTCCAAAAGGATTATATTTACAAAAAAACAGCTAAACTGGTGACGCGAGAGCAAGCGACGTTTAACTCGTGTGAGAAGCAGTTGGTCCAGAGGTCGACAGCAGCGTTCAGTGTCTGTTCTTGCGTTTCATTAGTCGTTAACTCGTTCGGTATACAGCATGCGGGGAGTCCCCTGTGGACCCTGTGGTACGCATTCCAGACATCTCTCGCGCCGGGGTCATGCGGGCCCTATCGACTAATGAAATTGCGCCATTATGGTCACTCACAGGGAACGCACGCGCTCTAAATTCAAATTTATTTTGTTTTACATAGGCCTACGTGGGCACTTATAAAACGTGAAAAACTAGTGCACGGTTCCAAATTGGACGGCAAGAAATTCCATGGTTACTCTTTTCAAAAAACTATTGGGTTTACAATACTTCCATATGTACTACAACACAGACACAAAAGGCGGTTTAATTGGAATCGATAATTATGGGGATGTTTGGGGATTTCAGCGTAGTTAAATTCTGAAAGAGCATAACTTGCCTCTTCTTATTTAGATTTCTATGAACATACCGGACATCCACTCGACTACAATGAGTTACCATCCTCTCGATTCCTTTTTTATGTAGGTAGGTACAGTAAGGCCGTTATAAGTTGGCGAGTCTGAAGTTAGGCTCTGCGAATTTTCGCGCTTGAAAATTCGTACAAAAATAAAGGTTTAAAAAAAAAATGCAATTTGCAGTTGTTATTGCTGTTAAAAACTGTTATTGGCCTTTATATTTTTAAAACCTTTATTTTTGTGTGAGTTTTCAAACGCTAAAATTCGCAGAGCCTAACTTCAGACTCGTCAACTTATAACGGCCGTACTGTACCTAGGTATGGTAAGTCGGTCTGTAGGTAACTAGGAATCTGAGGTAGTATGGGTGTTCCCTAGGGAACGATGTCGTTTGAATTTGGAACGTCAAACAAAACCACAAAAAATGTAGAGTATCTAGTTATTAAAATATACGTGCAACAAACCAGTTTACTCAAAAACTGGATTCTTAAATTCCAACTGGTCACTTACCAAAAACACGATGTAGTCACATAATAATCTAAATAATATAAAAGTATTTTTATATCTATCATGTCTAAAACAATTCACACGAGCGATGATTAAACGTGTGACCCAAAACTTTTTACCTCTTAATTAAAATTCTGAGCGTTGGGACATCATTACAAGCGCCTGCGCCGATTTAATGTCAAAGATACATACCGACCAAGTGTTGCTTACGGTGAAAAAGTTACACTTTCTATAACCTACAGATGTTATGAGTAGGTTTTTAATTATGATACAATTACATCAATGTTCATTTTGATACAAATGGAGAAAGTTTGACATCACGACTGAAGTGGGAGTGCTGCACTGACAAACCACGTGTATCAACGATGTTTTTCAATACACTGACGTAGAAATAAATTAACAGGGACTTCCCGGCGACACGTAGGGATATCTGGTAAGATAAATTTAGTAAATAATAACAGGGAAGACCGGGTTTTCTAAGCGCGGTAGGAGCGTTTTCTCGACTTGGTGAATTGAAAAACATTTATCGCGCATTATAGTAGGTACTTTCTCTTTAAGACCATTTCAAGGAGCTCTTCTTAATAGGTACGATGGGTTCGACTTGTTGCGCTCAGTTAGTCCCTCAGGTCACTATTCGACTCCATCATCAGGCCAGCTTTATTCAAGATTTTGCCCTAAATATACAAAGGTACGCTTGGGCGCCTATATCCAGCACTGGACATCTTTCGGCTGAGATGAGAGATGAGATGATATATAGGTACAAAAATCATGTAGGTAGGAGCGAAGGATATAACAAATAAAATACTTACTGTAGAGTTTTAACTTATATTTGGATTAATTCTAGTGGAAAACTTTCGGCGGACGTAGCTGATAAAGTTCCGCCATAGTTTTACGAATCCTATGCGTTGTGCGGGTTCGCGTACTTCAGGTGGGGTGGGGGTCGAGGCGCTGCGAGGAGGACCGCTGAAGGAGTACACTCTTAGTTCCAGTTCCTCTAATGAAGGCGAATTGGTTTTTTGTGTAACCCAGCGAAGAGGCTTAGATAATCTGTGAACAACGTCTTTTTATCATTTTTTTTTTAGCATTATCGGCCTTATAATGTTCCCACTGCTGGGACTCAGGCCTCCTCTCTAGGATTGTGAATGGGCCATAATCCACCGCGCGGGCCCATTGCGGATTGGTGTCACATGTCTTCGAATTTTTGGTTCTATGACATGCGGGTTCTAACAAATTCACATAAAAGCTTGTGGTGTAAAGCTAAGAACTCACCGGGGGCGAAAATCGCTCCGTGAGTTCTTAGCCTGAGAGTAAGAACTCACGGAGCGATTTTCGCCCGCGACCGCCGCGGTCGTGGAACTGCAGTTTTATTTCAAAACTCACGAGAACGGTTATTTACGTGGTTACGCAGCCGCCGCGGTTGCGATCATCGCCCGCAGACGCGGCGGGCGATGACCGCAAGACGGGCGGTTGCAAAATAGTGTTGGATTTCTGTACCTCCCGCCACCCGCTGGCCCCCGCGGTCGCCCGCCAACCGACCGCAGAGCGCGCGGGCGCCACCCGCCGAGGCTGCGGGTGACCGCGACCCGCGCGATTCTACTAGTTGCCCGCCGGCACAGCGGGAACCGCAAACAACCGCGTACACCGCGGGCGTAAAACGCGGCGTGAGTTGTGCTTTAATTTTTTACATATGTATCTGCATTCTATAGAAGCTGCGGGCCCCCAACCGCGGCGGCCGCGGGCGAAAATCGCTCCGTGAGTTCTTAGCCTAAATGTATAGATCTAAAAATGCATTTTTTCCGACCAAATCGACCGTGATTTCTCTAACATCTATGGTCTACTACCTACCCAGTACCCATAATATCATTTCTATAATGGATTCTTAAAAACTAGGTAGGTACACTTCATAAACAGATTTATCTTTTTGAACCTTTGTGTGTGTCAAAGGCTTTATATGTAGGTACCTAGATACAAGGGCGTCGCCAGCTTATGACAAAGGGGGGGGCAGTGGGGCAATATTATGGATGACAAAAAATATGAACGCCGAGAGCATGAAGCATTACACTTTGGAAGTCTTTGCCTCGATGACGATTTTTTTTCAAGTGGAGAATCATTAGAATGAGTTCTCCCGCTTTTAGGCGGAGCGGGAGGGCGTGTCAGACTCTTACTGACTAAACCCCACCCCAGTCCTTCGCTGCCTTCGATCTGGGAGGACACGGTCTCACCTTTCGGAATTTCCGTGTTCCCCAGAGGCTTCGGCCCTACCTGGCCCCTACAGTTCGCTGACATCTCCCTGAGGCGCGCGTGGAACAGAACGCGCCATAGACGACTGGGCTTGGTCCAGGTTACTGCCGGATGGCGAGCTACCCAGTGCTCGCCGTCCGCAAGTCCGCGCCTACGGTAGTTGGAAACTGGGATCGGGATCTCGGCGGCGGCGGCGTGAGGGCGGTTCGCTCGCGCGCTCGTGGTTGGCAGCCTCCTTCGCTAGCATTACTGCTTCGCAGAAGGAGGCGACCGCCTGCCGCCCCTCCTCGCTCCAGACCATGGCCTGTACCAGGGCCCGGCGCGAGAAGTCGCCACCGCCGATAGCCTCCACGGGGACACGATGGTACTCCGCCCAAGTGGGGCACACCTCTACCCTAGCTCCACCGTGTCCTCCGGGCGGTCCACACAGTGGCGACACCCGGGCGTACTTTCCTCCTTGATCCGATGCAGGAACCTCCCAAACTTACCGTGTCCGGTGAGGACCTGCGTCATACGGAACGAGAGGAACAACCAACCATCCAAACCATATGGTCTTTCCAACCACTACTCAAAGAGCGGACTTACCACCGCAATGACGGCGTGTCCAGCACTGGGTTGCGACAGTCGCAGTCGCCATGCCACCCTGAGATCCCGCCGGAACTCTGTCCACCATACCGCGACTTGTTGTGGCAGCAGAGTTTCGCCCCGGCGTTGCATCTCCACGCGCAAATCGTGCATACGTGCATGGACTGTTGCCTCCAGATCCCACGAGGAGGGAGGGAGATCGTGCGATATCCCCGCACCATCCGAATGGCTATGACCCTCTGGCAAGAGTTCAGTTTGGCCGCCGGTCGCTTACCCAGCGACGGCGCTCCGTAAAGGGCCATGGACCAAACGATCCCCGCGTAAAGCCTCCGGCAGGGGGCGTCTGGACCCCCTAGGTTAGGCAGGAGCCGCTTCAGAGCAGCCCTAGTCCTGTCCAGTTTGGGAGCCAGACGTCGAAAATGCTCCTCGAAAGTCCACCGGCTGTCGAGAACGAGTCCCAGGTACTTCACCGTACGACGCTGATGTGGACCCCCCCTACCGATCTTTGGGAACCCGGTGGTGGCGCGGTCCGAGGGCCATAAAAGCACATGGCCTCGGACTTGTGCAATGCGACCTTGAGTCCCAATTGCTTTATCCTGTCTACGACTGTCGCAACCCCGCGTGTCGCTGTTTCTTTCGCTGACTTTTTCCGCAACAGCAGTAGCTTCCTTAAATTTATAATTTCTTGCAGTTTATAATATAGCAGCTTAAGTATAATTTCTGCATTTATTAATAGTTAAGGAAGTCAATTGCTCGCACTTTGGTCGCTTTGCGGCTAACTATGTACATAAAAACAGTGTAGCCATCTAGGAATTCTAGATGGCTACACTGTTTTTGACATTGATAGACCTTTATATTACCTCGTTGGTCGTTCCCTGTATAGTTTGAAGGTATGTATGCGGAACAGAGTGTACCTAAAGCATTGCAAACCTCCGTTTAATAAGGAGGTTCCTGGTTCCTCAAGACGTATGTAATGTCTGATGGGTAACTTCCCGATAGATCATTTCGGGTTTAGTATCTATTCAAGTCGCGTGGAGAACTATGCTCGATGCGAAATTAGTCATTCTGTGGCACCATAGATGTCGCTACACATGTATCGTTTCAAAACTACTGCTCCAGAGGTAGGAGGCTGACATCAATATACCTAGTTGGGAAAAGCTAAGAGACTGATGTTGACTGCCTGGTTCGTCGAGTAATGTCCCTACAGGCGATATTGCAAGCACGGCAATTGGTTTGGCGTCCTGGGCTTGATCTGCAGATCGGATGATTTTGTAGAAGCTTATCTTGATTGAGGCTTGATGGACATAGACTATAGGTAAATAGGTATATGGAGAAATATCTGTAGGTGTCATATTTTGATATGTACTTACTCTGAGTAGTAATCCATATCCCTCAACATATCGGGTAGTTCTCTTTGGTCTACATCGGGTAACGCAAAGACCAGCCCAGCTAGGATAATCGTAACGCATAATTCTATTGCCATCAGGGATAGGTCACTTATAGGATGGAACAGAAACATGATATAGCTGAGAATAGAACCGATTTGACCGGTAGCATGGCAGCATCCGAATACTGTGGCGCGAACGTTGATGGCAAACAGACGAGGCGTTATGTTTAGAATCAATGCGTGTGCTAAAAGTCCTGAAGCCAATGCAATAGAAGATAAAAAGTTTCTAATAGTGCCCTGTAAAGTGGTAATTTTTATTAGTCAACAATCATAGAGAGAGTTATTCAATTCGTTCCTATGTTTGAACCACTGCTACGTCAAATGATAAACAGTTAAGAAGAGTTGAACTGGAAATATTTTATTTAAAAAATACTATGGCAGATTTTAAAGTTTTGCAGCAAGAATTGGATTACCCTTTACCTATTAGGTACCTACATATTTGGTATTGCTTTTGGTTGCTTCTTCAACTAAACATTTTCGTTACTTGACCTTTTTGTATTCAGTGCATTAGTGGATGTCATAGAAGTTCTAATAGTTATCTTAATGAAATTAGATAAACTAATATGGGGACTATTCGGGCTGTTCAATAAAACCACTCGTTTTGGGAACACTAACTTAAATTAATAAGTACCTATCCCCATCTTACCCTACCATCCAACCTACTCCCATCATACTTCTTTTGCATACCTTATAAAATATCGTCACACCAGCAGTAGATACGCCTGTTATAATAATATGAACTAGCAGCATATATCTCAACGTCAACTTCACAGATGACAATTTTGTCAGGCACCCAAGTACAACGACGGCGCAAAACACTTTTAGTAATAAATAAGTGGCATCTTTTTCACTGTACAATCTTACGTAAAGTGAACTCCATAGAAAATGATACAGAATCCAAAACAGTAAGGTCATAACAAATAAAACTTTTATATTGTACGTGGATAGCAACCCTCCAATGCATGTTGTCGTTTCATCTAGCGAGTGATACGCCTGAAAGAAAAAGTGGAATCATTTAAGTAAAACATAGAAAAAAAATAACAAAAGTAGCTATCCGAAACTAATTACTATAGAATAAACTTACAGACGTACTCTGTGGTTAATAGGCCTTATCTTGAAATCTTTGCACAGTATAATATCGTTCTTCTTGGCAGCATTCATCAGAAGTTTTTCAGCGACATTTATTTTCCTGTTATGCAACAACCATTGAGGTGACTCTGGGCTCCACCTGAAACGTGTTATTGATAGGTATCATTAAAAAAAACTTTTGGCAATGTGACCTACGGTAATTCGAAGTATAGTCTAATTTTGGCAGTGTGTCTTTGCGGGCAACTAGATGTGAACCCGAGGTGAAGTGGAAATTATTATTAAAAAAAGCATGGCAAAACCACATAATCCTAAACGAACTGCTGTTCAGTAGAACTAAACACTGTTGATTTCAGAAGGATGGAAACTGTTATAGACCATAATTATACTGGAATTGCATATAGCACACTTTTTATCTCGTTATCTCGGGAGTACCTATGTTCTCTGGGCATCATTTTCTACTTTCTCACGAGCGAAGCCGTTGGCAGAAGTTAGTTTGATACCCAAGTATGCCAATAGATAAATTACACCTGATGACCATGACCATGATGCTGCTACCTAATGGATTTGAGGCAATTTAACGATTTTATTGTTAGTATTTCGCCGAACCATGTAATCTAATCTTCGGGCTAATCCCTACGTTTTTATCAATGACCCTATGCAATAATTTTCACAATACAATTCTACTATCTAAATCTAACGAAGAGAACGCAAAGATATTACTAATTCTCTTTCTACACAAATAGAGCATGAAGAACGGTTACAATGTAATGCGCTAGTAACTTCGATACTAAAATCACATTGAAAAGATGTCAACTATGCGGTCACCGGCACTTGGGCTACATTTTATCGGAAAACAGACGTCTCAACTGAACTAAAATGTTAATTGGTCAAGCACTTGTGCTAGTGTATTTTATAAGGAAAATACTGTATTTACCTTAGTAGGATTAAACATAGGGAAGCGCAAAAGCAAGATATAAAGCTGAATGTTTCTGGGTTCGGTGCCAGGTTCGCGATAGGAACCTTGCACACCATTGCGAAGAGTCTCGGACAAATCACGATGAGGCAGAGCAATGAACGCCACCTGTTGCTTGCTATTTCACATGCTGAAAATTTAATATATTAAAATTAAAGAGGCTTAAATATAGATCAAACTATCTTTGGGACTACCTGGGATGTATGCGCTCTAGAGCACATGTTTGAATCACAAACATGTGATGTAGGGACAGTATGACTTAAAATACTAAGTTGTTACACCTGGAGTTGGCTCTTACACGGACCTTGTAGAGGCCAGAAGAAATTTTCCTACCTTTTAGAACCTATTAAATCAAATATCACATTAATCTAATCTGACCTGAGATACCCTAATTGTAAATAGTCCTTTGTGTCTTTTGGTCTACATAATTTTGTTCTATTACCGAATTGATAAGAAGGAAAGTGAAAATTATGGTCTTTCTTACTCCTCCAATGGGGTTCCCGATTAATTATATTGCGAGACCCAAGACTGTCTAATCGTTTATCTGGTACTCTTCTCGCTTCATTGAATTTTTGTATTTCTGATGATCGACACTGTAGATTCTGGCTTTTAGGAGTAGTGGTGGGGTTGTCCCAAATAGGTACTCGGGGTACTAACTTAATTTTTATTGCTGCCAAAAAGGTGACTATGACTGGAAAATAGCGGGCAAGCTTAATGTGCCAGGCACTTGTATAGCTACGAAGGAATAGCAATGAACTCTATGCCGCATACTCGGCCTTTGGCTCAGGTGAGAATGTGAGATGCGATGAATGTGTGAATGTGGGATGGTCAAATAAGGCTAGCAATAAAAAGCACTAGGTTGGTATTAAACTACATAGGTATCGTAAACCATTTGATCGATAAGATTAGAATCTTTTGTGATTTCACATTATTTGTAAAAACTAATATATAGGTAGGTAAGTGTATAGACAGGTACGTTTCTTATAGTTTTATAAATTAGGACTAACTAAGGCCAATAGGCCAGTGATCACAAGGGCTAAATTTAAACTCCGACCAGCGGGGGTATTGCCTTTTTCTGTTGACAGATAATAATTGTTATAATCAGCGTTCCGAATTGCTGTAAAAGTGATTATATCGCGAATCGGACCTAATTTAATAGTCACAAAAAAACGGGAAGTAATAATTGTAAAGTTGCGCGTTGATAGAATTCGCGGTATTATCAATTTTATCGCATCTCGCAACGCAGGGCAATGTCAACAGAGATAGATAATACCCCACCTTGGCTTGGCGTGGCTTGGCTTGGCTTGGAAGGTAATTTATAGACTGCATATACATAAATAAATACCAAAGACTTACTTAGGACGAGACCCATATAATAGTTTGCGCTTCCAAATAATGATTTTAAAAAGACAAGTAAACGGAACCATCCCTCTGAATCGCAGAATGTTATCACTAAGCCAAGTACGAGTTCCGAAAACGCATCTAATATTATAGCTTTTCTTCTGCCGAAACTGAAACGAAAAATCTACATTTTAGATTGCCCTCCTAAGTAATTTATCCTTAATTTTCTCTTGTACAGTACTTATTAGCTTTTGCCGGCTTTGTTCGCGTAAAAGCAGGCATACTAATTTTGAATCTCCATTTCATCCCCTAGGGGGGTGAAATTGGAAAATCCTTACGCATGCTAACCTCATAATTGTTATCTGGTGGTCCCCGGTGCAGTTTCAAGTGGGAAAACATCAGCAATTTTTTTAAATTCGAATCCACATACGTTTGTGTCAGAATTTAGTAAGTATTAAAACTGGAAGCCTATTTGATTCTATTGGCGACAGATCTTGAATAGGGCTCGGTTTTTGACCGAGCTCGATTCAAGATCTGTCGTCGCAAAAGATAACGATTTGTTTTTTTTTTTGTTTTATGAAGATGAAAGATCAAAAGAAAGTTTGGTTTATCCGATAGGAGGCTAAAGTATTCGATCTTGTTCCGATCACTCACGCTTATGTTCTTTTAATTCTTGAGATTTTTTGCATATTGCCAAAGAAAAAAAATCCATTCGTGTAAGTAAGATCAAAAAAATAATCGAGCTTGCTTTACTCGGTTCACAACTATTTGATCCTAGTGGGTAATAATGGTATAATTTATTATTGTAACAGTTATTTATTAGTATAACATTATTCGTAAATTACATACTCTAAGTGACCTATACATTTATTCATTTATTATAATTAAGAATAATAAATAACTGGCATCACACACTCTATTAATACATAATTATATGAAGTAAGAAAATACACGTAGTATTTACTCCACGCGTAAGTAGATTATGTAGAGTTCTTTTACGCCCGTTTTCAATAAGCTATCTACCTCCGATTTTGGCATATTGGAGACAGTAAAACAAATGATACAATACAAAAATTTGACATGTTTCTGTTGTTTCATTTGTTTTTCTATCTCCGATATATGATAGATCAGATAGGTTATTGGTTTCGGCTGTTAGTCCATCTTCAGCTTTCGAATACTGATACTTAAAATACTACAGAACCTAAATAAATTGCAGAGAATTCAGTTATTTTGTGCGTAAACTTTATTTACCTCAGTACGTAGGTATATCGCGAAGGAAACCATTAATCAGAGACGGTTGTTTTAATGACCCTGTCTGGGTAGCTTATTGTACGGATGTGTAAGTAAGTACTAACTATCTCTTCACTTCATAATATCATTCGTCCGTGGTAATAGCAGGACGTAGTCTCATGTAGTTGTTATAAAGTCCTGTATTTGTATACCTATTTAGTTTTTATTTATAAAAAAAGTTATATAGACAAACACACATATAAAATAGAGACGAGAGGACGGAAACAGATAAATAGTGTGTACTACGAAGGTGCATCGTGTCGTGCACAAATAACAAAAAAAAAATGAAGAGAAAAAATAATGTAAAGACATCTCTTTCAGCACATATATGAATTGTGAAAGGAGAGTACGAACAGCAGGGGTGAAGAAAGAGGACTAGGAAAAATTTATAAAAAAAAAAACAAAAAAAGTTTGAAATATTTTATTTTCTTAACGCTCCTCCTCACCTAATAAATAGGTGTTCTCCTGCCGAGGTGTTTTAATAGAGATTAAAACATCTCGGCAGGATTCTATTGGAAGTAGGTAGGTAAAAATGGTAAAAACCCACATAATTTCTTCAAGCAGCTAATAGTTCATCTTTGATAGATTCCAATTTGAATACATAGGTTGTCATAATTAATTTTTAAAAACTATGTATCCTCAAAATATGTTTGAAAATTTTTTCGTGAACAAAATCTGAAGCTGATAAAGTATGATAATTTAATATTAACGTTGAAAAAATATATAAAATACTAACTACCTAAGTTATAAATTTATAATAATTTATGATTTTTATACAGCTTTTTTTATTGCTTCAGTACTAATTAATTATATTAAACTTGCTGACCCGGCAGACTTCGTAATGCCGAATTTTGATTTTTTCTCACTTTTTAAACTTACCTTCCCTAGAAATGACTTCTGTTCTATGGTGGAGCGAGACTTAGCATATGACATGACGTCTCGCTCTACTAACCCAACAGTGTCTCCACATATATAAATATCAAATGGCAAATGACCACATGATTTCATAGGATGAGTA
This sequence comes from Mythimna separata, assembly GCA_030763345.1. NCBI lineage: Eukaryota > Metazoa > Arthropoda > Insecta > Lepidoptera > Noctuidae > Mythimna > Mythimna separata. Next base: position 10,154,954 of record CM061181.1, on the reverse strand, counting down.
GTTTGGTAAGTATTTTCAGTTGGCTCAGTATTATCCTCTAGGAATTCAATGCCTGAATCCTATCTATACCTATGTTACTCACATGTTTTTTGCGGTTAGGCATGAAATTCATTCACAAAGGATGCTATTTTCGAACACTGACTCAAAACGAAACAGAGGAAAAAGCAAAAATACCATTGATTTTAAAACAGGAATAACTTGCTCAAAACCACATGTCGAGCCTCCAAAACCAACTTTACATAACTATGACTTAGAGTGAAAAACTCGTATCTGCAATTTTAGATGCCTAACTTTATTTTGACAAAGCGTCATATCTTGACGAAAAAAGTTAAAACCAGAAGAAATTAGTACTTGTAATACATCGATAATTCGATATTTTTAAATATTTGAATAAATCACATAGAAGCACATTAAAATTAAACAATTATAAAGGTCTAATTTGATTTTTGTGCCTCCTTACAATACGATTATAAATATACGTATTTCGCATTTACGAGGTTTTCACTCTAAGCCTTCGAAAGTTGGTATCATTCTACCTATTACGTATGTTTTGTAAGTATATATCTGCATTCTAACGAAAGCAAAGTTTTCCGAAGAATATTATAAAAAAGAGAACCTGTTACTTACTTGTCTGAAACTAATCCGTATATAATACAGCCAAATACCAATCCAAACCTGCTTATGATGGCCGTGGTTAGTAATTTTAATTTTTGGTCACAAAAGACGAGCCACTGAAAAATCAAAGTCTATTTTAATGATATATTATTAAATCAGATAATTTCAAAATGCTTCTCGTTTTCATATTATAAAGAGCGAAACTTAGTGAGTGTGTATGTTTGTTACTCCTTTACCTACTTTACGCTGAAACTGCTGAACAGATTTACATTTACCTATCACGCGGGCGAAGCTGCTGGCAACAGCTAGTTGTATGCTAAATGTCAATTTAAGTGTAAATCTTATATCTTCATCAAAGGTTATTGAACGTATAGCTATCACATAAATGTAAAGGTGAAAATTTATTTGTATGCACTGTGCATACGTCTGTTACTTCTTTATGTTCAAACGGCTGCAAATAAAGTTGATAAAATTTGGAACACTGGTAGACCATATCCTGGAATATGTTATATTTATATTACGGGTTCCTTATGATAATTTTATACTTTCAAGTGGTGTAGCCGTTGGCAGAAACTAGTTATAGATAAGTAAAGGTCTCTACCACAGAATTTGCTTAGTAAAGACCACAGAAATCTAAATTTAGATTTCTGTGGTCTTTACTAAGCAAATTGATTCCTATTCACCCAACGAACAAACTATACTCGTATAATTCATTCAGGAAAGAAAACTCAATTTCCTGCATTCCTGTAATTTTCACGAAAACTTGTCATGTTACCTTTCGTAAACTAGACTGACTAGTTGCTTTACTGCTGGGGAAAGAGTGGTAAAACGAGTTTCTACTTATGGCATGATTTTTTGGAGATCATCGAAACCAATAACATTAATGATTAGTCTGTTTTATTACCGTCTTTTGCATCCAAATGACCCACAAAAACTTCAAATGCCATGTGTTACATCTGTACTCTTGAGTTCCATTGTTTTCAAACGTTACTACACATAAGCTTGAGTTGATTATATCGAATTCGTTAGGTATTATACAATAGACTTGTGAAGGTTCAAGGAGGAATATGTCTTCGTATTGATTAAACATAGCGAGGAACATGTGCGATGTGGAAACAAATGTCACGAGCCATTGCCAGGGCCCAATTTTTCCCAAAACGTTTGTTGTTACATCTTCATGGACAGTTCCGATCCTACAACAAGAAAATCTCTATTTTGTACAAATTCTTTCTTTGGTTAATAGTTTTATTAATTAACAAAAATTACATACACAGACATCGCTTTTTTGTAAGTCATTGCCCATCGGAGCTTCATAGATTTTGATTTTGTTTGAAAATGTGACATTTATGGCGCACATACCGTTACGTAGTGATTCGAGCGATTCCAATAGTGCGCGCGATGAGCTGCAAGTGGACTGGTGTTAAATAATTCATTGCACTCGTATACCTAGTCCCGCGCAGTTTAGCAAGTTAATGTCTATGTAAAATGATTAAAATGTGCACCGTGTGGGAGGATATTGGTTATTCCCCTCAGACTACGGAGAGATTATTCTAAAATTATCCTCCTTGAGAACAAATGGCATTACTAAGAATAATGGTGGTAGGTAATCCTACCGGCACCTATGTCGTGATCATTATGGCGGTAAAACGTAAATCGTTGCTAATATAGGTATTCGAAGTTAATAATATACCAAGAATACGATAAAATACTGAAGATAAAGCAAGGCAGCTATTTCATAACTACGATACTTTACTGACTATAAATATGATCAAAATATTTTCTTTGATAACTTTAGGGCTATTTCCATCAAGGTCATATCAGCCAAATATTCGCGCAAGTTTTGATGTGATATGATAACGGAAGTTACACGATAGAAATATATTTGCATATTATTTTTATAAATGGTATCGGTTATTGCCTACGTGAAGAATAATAAATTATATTGCTTTGCTTGTTGTATTTTTCCATGAGGTACATCAACTAAATAGTGAGATCGAATTAAGAAGTACTTAATACTTTCTAGCAATAAAGACATCTGGCGAAAAATTAATGTACAAGTAGATAACATGTTTCATACTTAGGACTTTCTATCGGCAAAGCAAACTTTCATCCCATAAGACCCGAGGAATAATAAAAAAAAACACAATAGATCTTCTTCGTTATATACATATGTGCATACGAAAGAAACTTCTGATTTTAAACAGCTAGACCCAGTCGCGCTGGGTGCAGAAGCAACGGCTTAGGCTGTGCCATAATCATCCTCATCTCAGCTAAAAGACGTCCACTGTTGGACATAGGCCTCCCTAAGGCGTCTCCACAACGAGCAGTCCTATGCGTCTCGGATCAATCGGATTCCGGCTGTGCCGTATTCGTCAGAATTTTTTTTTGGAAAGTCATTTTTGCCAATTATCATTTAAATTTGGTGAAGGTCTTCGACAAAATATTCTGGAATATATTTTCTGAATATTTTCTGGTGGAATGCAACATGCCATGTAAAATGTTTCATTTAGATAAAGACAAATTGCGAGTGCGTCTGTGTTATTGATGTTCATATCTGTTTTAATGCAAGATAGCAGATATGACGATTGTCTCCATCAAGCTTCATCATCTGCCTAGCATTTTCCTAACTATATTGGGGTCGGCTTCCAGACAAGCCGGATTTAGCTGAATACCAGTATTTTACGAGGAGCGGCTGCTTACCAGACCTCCACAACCCATTAACTGGGGTATCACGGTACTCCATGGCAAGACTGGAGTCAGATTTACTGGCTTCTGACTATCCGTAACGACTGTCAAAGATCTACAAATGACAGCCGGGACCTAAGGCTTAACGTGCTTTCCGAGGCACGGAGGAAACTCGTTATGCTAAGATGGTCACCCATCCACAGACCAACCTTGGCAAGCGTCTCAAACTCCATTTACAATTTATTAATGCTAGGGTCTACCAATCGTTGCTTGTCTCAATTTTGTACACCATTTTAATAATAAGCTCCTAGGTTTAGCTTCTCTAAGTTTAGTCTTATAAGTAAGTTCATCATTTTTAAATTGGTTTTTGAACTTAAAAGGTATCAATTTGATATGTTTGCGATGTAAGGAGGTCGATAGGGACACATAGAAATACAGTTGGGGATTTATGCATGTAGAACTGTAACTCATACCCGGAGTAATATAATCTTACTAACTGTGGTTTCTATGCAGTGCAGAAGGAAACCGATCTGTCAGTCTAAATTTTCTAATTATTTACACTACCGTGTCTTATACGGTGACAAAAGAAATTTCCTTATTGACCATATCCCTCATTGTTTTGATATTTCTTGGCATTCCGTTCAGATATGCAGATGCAGAATGAGGTATACAATTTCACGGTATTAATAGAAGAAAATATTTTTCAATGCTAAATGCTATTCATTTTCTCCAAAAATAGTTTATTGTTTGTTTGCGACTTGCTTGCTTAGGTAACGACTCTGTTTCTACCGTAGTAGTCACATGCAACTTATGGGTCATGTGTTCAAGCTCGTAAATTCTCATGGTCGTAAACACCATAGGTTTTACACGTTATGGGCAAAGCTAGAATCTACTCAAATCGAGTTACGATGTTGCCATGAACATTTGTCATATTTACTCTCGGTGTAAGGAGTCAGAGTAAAATTATACATTGCTATCCATACAAATATTGATAAAACTTATAAAACCAATCCAATTTAGATCGCAGAAGAGATTTTACCGTTAATATTTATCATTATATTCAGAACACTTAAGTGCACTGCAATTTTATAGATAACTAGTGTGTAATTTTTTATGTGCCAATAGTCCATTAATAATAAAAAAAACACTAGCGGTGGAACGCACTCAACTCGGTGGCTAACCTTCTGCGCAATGAAACAGAAATTGTAATTGAGCTTTTCGTTTGTCGTGACGTTTTCAGCACCACATATGAAGTTAGTGCGATGTACCTAGAAGAAACGACCTAGTCAAGGCCAGGCCCTAATTTTACTTTGATCGTATGTAAGGTGCGTGTTTGTTGTAGTACTGGAATTTCTAGCGGAATTTATATAGCATTGTTCTATCCTTATTTATTAAAAATAATGGAGCATACGTTATCGTTTGTTAGTTCCATTTGCAACGGCTTGCGATAAACATCGAAGTTCCTACGTAATATGTAGCTGAGTTACCTACGTGTGTTGTATCAATTGAATTACGATAAACAGTACCGGCGATATCATTCGCACAAATGCTGTCGCCGGTTGATAATGGCGATAGAGTAAGATGAGCCTGTAACAGGACAACATTACATGCCTGAAAAGTTACAGTCTGTCAGTTAATCAATTAATGCCTCAGTTTTCCTTCCCCGTTCTTGACCTACTGGTTAACTAGCATCAGAAAAGCTCTTGCCTCTGCTGGAGATATTTCTATACTTTCAAGATGTTATTTAATTTATCTCGCGGCCAGTGTTGCAACCGCATGAGTGCAAGATAGCGTTCGAGTGCGCTGCGGCGCTGGCAGTGATCACCGAACTGGCAGGTATGGCCAATGCAGATAAGAGGTTAGGTTTTTTTCACGCGATTGCGGTAACCGACCCGCGGCCGGCGCCTCGGCGCGACGGTTGCCATCCATTCGCTCGTCCGCCGGCACGCTCGCCTGGCGTCGCCTGCACACTCACGCCGACGCGCGTTCGACTAAACTCTACCATCAATGGTGCTTGTGAATATCGTTACAGAACTCCGACAAGTCCACTCCTGCGCCAGCCGCCACCACCTTCACCATGGACAAGGATCACGCATTAGAGGAAATGATGGGAAAGCTCGGTGAGTGACAGATCCGCTGCGTGCTAAAACATATGGATGCTTACGATTTACAACACTGAAGTTCGGAACCCTTTTAAATTGAGTATCGGTACATTCTTTTTTCGTGGCTTCGTACGGACAAGCAGTGCAAGTAACGCTTATTGGCCTCGTTTTCGTTGCAACTGGTCAATCTTGTCTTGACTGAGAAATGTGATCAGTGTTGTAAGCGTAAACCTTCATGTGACTGAGACGTAAGTTTAATAGTTGTCGCGCTTTCCTTTCTAATTGATCACATCCTCAATGTCAGCCGCGCCGATGATGTTAAAATAGGACTTAATGTGAAATACCATCTGAAAACTTGTTGGTATGACCGTCTGAGGATGTAACATAAATAGCTCTTGATTTTCTTGTTTCATTAAATTCCGGATTTGAAAGATAGTTTCTGTAAGCGCAACTTTTATGATACTTGCTTATACAATATTTGATAAACGCTATAATGTTTGAATTACGATAAAGTCTGTGATACAGTGTTGAAATATTTTTCATAAGTACGATAAATATACAAAGTTTCGGTTACTGGTAGGTGTAGATAAGTGTACATATCTAAGTAGACCTGTAAAAATGAAATTAATTGTTTGTTACGCAAACTAATGAGGTATGTTGTCGACACCCTTTTTGGCACTTGTAAAGTACAATAAGCTTTTCCGTTATTGCAACAAAAATAACGCTACTTGGCAACGCAAACAATATGCGCATGTAAAACAAGTGGGCAAGTCTGAAACGTACCACGCGCGTTGAACATTAAACATTTTTTAAAAGAATTAAATATCATTCATCTTATGCAATGAAGGTTTTAATATTCATACGCACTCTATGTGTAACACATTTTACGATTTATTTAAAGAAAAAATCACTTTTACGCACTCGATTGGAATACAAATTCGGTCCCGATACTACTATAGTGTGACTGATTTAAAGTGCGTAACGTAAACGTGGGAAATTGAACATTTTCTCGCCTCAACATAGAAAATAAATTAATACTGTTCGGACGCGACTAACTTTCTTTTAAACACGGGCCTCACGGTTAAATCCATGAGGTTTCTTTGCTACAAAAAAGTGTTAATATTTAAGATAAATTACTACCATGTCCTAATTAGAATTCAAGTACGAATATTAGCGCTATTCAAAAGGTATTATAGTTTTGAACAATGCCAGTATTCACAGAATAGGTATTCATGTAAATTCAGTCAAAAGCCATAGCATAACATCGCGTGACACCGGTGACCCTGTGTTGTACCGGATCGGTACTGCAACAACGTGCCACTGGACTAATTATGTTCAGATAACCTAAAAAACAATGTTAATGCGATAAAAATCATGAATTGTCGCGCGTAAAATTATCATTGTTTAACAGTTGTCAAGACAGATAATTGTAGATTTGCCGATAGATATCCTAAATAAGTACAATTTGCCGCTTTCATTTACTTCTCCCATTATTGGTTTACTCCGTATTAGCACGCGAAGTAACTATTTATTCGTAATTTCCTAATTTAATAATTCTTAGTACCTAATAGCGTTTTAATTACTTTGTTTCTAGTTAAATAGATCAATGATCTCGTTATAATTGACACTTATTTATTTTTAATTAGTAAGCACCTACTTGAATTGGTTATAGACTACTGTATCGCATTAACCTTAAAGAAAACAAGTAATTAATAATTTGATAAAGCTTATGTTGTGAACACTTCACTCGAGATATTATTATATTCTTTTTCTAGCTATTATTTTTCTAGATGTAGGTAGTTAAACAGTTTGTGGGTTTGTTTGAAATATGTAGTTACCGTGACCCTGAAATGCAAAGGGCAACTAAAAGAACACATGTCAGTTTTGGGGTCAGTAAAAGTCTGATTTTCCACCCTGAGATTTGATGGTCTTACCGCCAGTAAACTTTAGCGTTTTAGTGATGTAGGGTTCGAACATACAGCCTCTGTTATGTAGTAATCCTACTTATATTATAAATGTAAAAGTTTGTATGTATGGAAAGATTGTATTGTATGTTACTTTTTCACGTAAAAACTACTACATGGATTTCGCTGAAACTTGGTATACAGGTAGGACATGTTCTGAAATAACATTTAGGATACTTTTTATCCTGGCAGGATGTTTCCCTGGGATAATTTTCTGCTATCACACAGGGGAAGCCGCTGGCAACAGCTAGTTTTAATTATTGCGCTACCATCATAGTGTCATCGCTCGATATTGTTCAAGAAGGTTTATGACATTATGGGCATTCTAGTGACAAAGAACTTATACCTAGTGAAAGAGAAAGAAAGAAAGAAAATTATTTATTTGGCACACAAGCATATATACACACAGTGTAGAGAACAAAACATGTTGATAGAATAGTGACATGAATAAATATTGTCGAAGTCCTTATTGCTCACCTAACGCGAGTTCGCGCTCTATTTTTAGCCGCGACTACGTATTGTTTACATTATTATAGTCCTGTTCACACCCGATGCACTTGATGCATACTCCAGTGAACCACGCAGACAGACATGCCTTTAAAAAATCTCGATATTGTACTAAAGACAATATTAGATCGAACATTATTACAACGCAGATTAGGTATTTTTATTATCTCACATAACGAGTTTAACCAGATTTTTTAGTTATTTATTTTACCTTCTGTCGTATATGGTAATGAACTCTTATAAAATGGAGTAGGTGATGGGGTACACGTTGAAGTTTGAACAGACGATCATCATGTCTGTTGTCTACTGACACCTGAAAACGTTAACATGCCACGATTCATCATCAATGAAAACAATACGCTGAGTGTTCTTGTGACTGATCACTATAAAGTAAACATAGTGCGGGGATACGCTATACTACTGTTTTCAGCGTCATTCCACTTACGTGACCTTCAACTTCTGATAGTATGCCTCTAATAGAACACTACGATGAATGGTTCTAAGGAATTTCCGGCGTAGGGCTTGCTGATACGTTTGTTAATCGCGTTCTTGATCAAATTAATGCCTCTTACTTTACCTCGAATAGTAATAGGCTGCCCTTTATTTTATCGGAAGGCTCGCCGGATATCATGCGGCAACATCACACCTCGATAATCACGTTGATAACTTTATAATTTGTTAACAAATCGGTTTTTGTTGATTTCGGCATTGTAAGTAGGTAGTTACTTCTACAGTCGAGTCCAATGTTTATATGCACACGACTTTCATGACCCCTGACTAACATTCGGGCTTCGCAGCTATTTTCAGAATTTGTTGGAATAGCTAATAAAGCATAGAGATGTAACGCTGTATCTTCAACAATTACAATTTATGTAACACCTTTAACACACAATTAGATAGTGAGGTTTATTACGTAATCAGCTTTTATCTAGTAGCCTTTTATCTGCTAGTTCATTGTATCTGTTCATAAAGTCGTGATTTATCGTTTCAATTTGATTTCTACGATGTACGGCACGATAGTGTTAGTATTGTAATTATGTACATACCTAACACGCTGTTTCATTGATTTTTTTAATAGTTGCCTGTTGCGATTGACATTATGTTGTAGAATGAATGCTCTAACTGCACTATATACGCCTATAGGCTCATTAAAACAAATGTTTTTCAGAAAACAAAACTGTGCCACAAAAGCAGCAGAATGTTCTTGAAATGTCAACAGAGTTATTATTTAAAGAATGGTAAAATACCTACGTTTTAAAATAAAATCGTCGTCATTGTGGCCGCACGTCGCGCTAGTCAGCTGATGATGTGCGTAGACGCGTTAGTTACCTCGGGCGCACTTCGGAGGTGTGTCAGACTACGTAAACAGTAAACACCAATGTATCAGAAATAATGGCCAAGTCCAATTTGAGGCACGTGTCGGGGAATAATGTGTCTCTCCATTGAGTTCTCTGTTTAGAACTGCATCATGTTTCTGTAAATACCAGATTGTAAACTTCCACAATTGTCTTCTCGTGGGATCTGTCCTATCCTTCTTCATTGTACGTTGTTGTTGTTTGTTTTATATCGATTGTTAAAACTCTACATTTTTGATGTTATCCCACGGCTTTGTCAACTGTTAGAAACATTTTAAGTATTTACTTATTTGTTTACCTGAGTAGGGAAGTAGGTAGGTGCCTAGTTTATATATACGATTAACACGTTTGGTCACAAACTCATAAAAGATTTTTCCATACCATTCAAATATAAGAGAAAGTCCTGTCTCCAGTCTCCAGTCTTGCCATGAAGTACCGTGTTACCCCAGTTAATGGGTTGTGGAGGTCTGGTAGGCAGCCGCTCCTCGTAAAATACTGGTATTCAGCTAAATCCGGCTTGACTGGGAGCCGACCCCAACATAGTTGGGAAAAGGCTAGGCAGATGATGATGATGATGATTCAAATATAAGAGAAAAACAAATCGATTGTTTACGGAAATATTCCGCACAAAAACACAATGACATATTTTTATATCAAACAAAACTAATGCAATCGTTATGTCAGTAATCTTATTTTAAATTAAACAAATCCGATATAGAGCTGCTTTTTTATTTTTTTGCTGTATTTGATATCTATTTTTTAGTTACAAGGACGTGTCGTGGTTAAACATCATCATTATTTTAATTTATGATTAATAAGATCTTATCTTAAAGTCACGTCCAAGTTGACCAACCTTTTTATTTATTTTTTTCGGCGCGAAATTTTTGAATAATTCCTCCCGCTATGCAATGGGCGAAGCGAGAGGGCGTTTCAGACTTTTTCTGACCAAAAATCAGCTGAGTTACTTCGGTTGACCTTTGCTCTCCAGGGCTGCTACTTATGAGGTCTTTCAAGTCTTCCAAGGTATGATTCCATAGCTCTGTGAATTTCCTCCTCCACAGTGCTCATCTTGAGAAGGTTGAGAAGGTTGGAAATTGCAGATTAAAAATAATATGCAAAGGTTTTCGAGGATCATGTTCTGCATACATCGAGATAGCTCTAGGTAGGTAAACTCTTGTAATATGAGCAATTGGTTATGCACAGACAGTTTGCTGTTTAGTCCCAGTAGCCATATGACAATGATTCATTGAATGTTGAGTTCTTAACTCGTAGTTTTGATATAGTGACTTCAAGACATAAAGGTCGATCTAAGTGAAAGTGTGAAGGCCAAGATAGTGTACATTTTCATGGTCAAAAAGCGTGAAGTTTCTCATTTGTATAGCAAGGCAATTTCCTTTGTACTGTTTGAAGATTATGATTAAGAGTTTTCGTAAGCTGGTTTCTTCATTTTTTAAGCCAGTTAGTGATGTTATTAAGACGCTTTAGTAATTACAATAATTTTTAATTGCTGTTATGAGTGAATTTCAACAACTATGATTTGTTACCTAATTTTGGTGGAAAAGATTGTTTCAGGTTTTTTTAATAATCTAAGATGTTGATAAGCAAGAGATACGTATTCAGGTACATAAAATGTAAGAGAAGTTTATTTATTCCTGAAAGCTTCTAATATATTGTCTACACCAGAATTGGCACGACACCAAAATTGATATCTGACACCAAAATTAGAAATATTGACACCGGTTTCTCTTTACGGCGGACCGGAGATAGTGTCAGACTCTTACTGACTAAAAAACCACTCCTGTCCCTTCTTTGCCATTATTCCAGGGCCCCGGCATCACTTTCAAATAACCCATAGCCCCAATAGATTTCTACCCTGTTGGGCCCTTACGGGTACTGACAACTCTTTGAGGGGCGTGTGGAACACTACGCGCCGTCGACGACTTCGGTTCGGTCCGGACTGTTACCAGACGGTTAGACGACGAGCTACCCATTGCTAGCCGTCCACAAACACGCGCCTACGGTGGCCGAAAACCGGGATCAATATCCAGGGCCATTGCCTCGCACTTGCAACCGCCTCTTTTGCTAGTATTACTGCTTGGCAGAAAGAGGCGACCGCCTGCTTCTCCTCGCACCGGACCATGAACTGTACCAAGGCCTGGCGCGAAAGGTCGCTGCCGCCAAACAACCCCACGAGGATATGGCGTTGCTCTGCTCAAGTGGAGCACAACTCTACCGGTCGTGTCCTCTCAGCGGTCCACACAATGGTAACACCCAGGCGTTTTATCCGCACAAATCCAGTATAGGAATCTTCCGAACTGACCATGTCCACAGGACACCGTGAGGTCTTTCCAGCCACTCCTCAAAGAGGGGGCTTACCGCCATAATTATAGCGTGTCCAGCACTGGGTTGCGACAGTCGCTGTCGCCATTACGCCATGAGATCCCGCCGGAACTTTGTCCGGCATGCCTCAACTTGGTGCGTCAGAGGCGTTTCGCCCCAGTAGTGCATCTTCACGCGCAGATCGTACATGCAAGAAAAGGACTTTTACCTCCAAATCCCACGGTGGCAGGTCAGCAAGGAGGTTCGCCGCTTCGCGGGAAACTGTGTCACATTCCCGCACCATCCGAATGGCCATGACCCTCTGGCTTGCGTTCAGCTTGGCCGCTGGTCGCTTTAACCGAACGATTTTATGACCAAATTATGATTCGTTTTCGTTTGTCTTTGAATTACCTACCTACGTAACTCTAAAAACTAATTTTGGTCTAACTAAGCAATTTTGGTGATTGGTATAATACCACCAAAATCACCAAAATTGCACCACCAAAATTAGAATCTTGTTGAATATGTTTATTTAAAAAAAAACTACTAAAATTGTACTCTTTATATTTGTATACTTTTGAAAACATACCTTAACCTTTTTATTATAAATTTAAATTACAACACCGACCTAATCATAAAACGTTTTTAAAACATTACACCAAAATTGCAGGTTTTTTGTCCGATTACTAAGAAAAGACTTACTTACGTTTTTGGCGAGAAATCACAGCGGGATGGCACTCGTCTATCACTGCTGCGCGTGAGTGCCTGACTAAATGAAGTTTACGTTGGGAGCGTTGTCCGTCTAGGTTTATTCTATACGAGTCACTTAATGATTAGATTACTCCCACCAAAATTTAAAATTTCCTGCGGACAGTCTTTTTTTAATTTCTCTAGGATAAAGTAATGCCCTAAATATAAAAATAAAACTGTCATTAGATAGAAAAAATAATGCTGAATACAAATAAAATTTGTAATTTCTAGTAAACTAGTGTAGTTTCGTTCAAGCGGTGCTCGTTCCCAAAAAAACAGATTGTGGACGTGCCACCAAACTTAGAATTATGCTAAATAATTATTTTTAGGGTTCCGTACCTCAAAAGGAAAAAAACGGAACCCTTATAGGATCACTTTGTTGTCCGTCTGTCCGTCCGTCTGTCAAGACCCTTTTTCTCAGGAACGCGTGGAGGTATGAAGCTGAAATTTATATCAATTACTCAGGTCTACTGTCCCTTGAAGCTGTGAAAAAATCAAACTTCTAAGCCAACGCAATCAAAAGATACAGCCGTTTATGCCGCAAATTTTCGACACTTGCCAGGGAATCAAAACCTACAGGGTGCTTCCCGTAAACTCAGAATCTTGAAATTTGGTATGAAGCAACGTCTTATAGCATAGATACAGGAAAAATTACGAAAACCATACATTTTTAGTTACATCACATAATATAATCTTTTTTTAATAATTTTAAAGTTACTACCCATTTCCTCATAAACGCGTAGAGGTATTAAATTGAAATTCATACCAAATACTCAGGTCTATAATACCTTTAAGCTGTAACAAAATCAAACTTCTATGTCAACGCAATCAAAAGAAACAGCAATTTAAGCTGCATATTTTGAAACTCGCAAGTACTCGCAAGGGAATCAAAACCTAAAGGGTACTTCCAGTCGACCTAGAATCTTGAAATTTGGCATGAAGCAACGTTTTATAGCACACATAAAGGAAAAATTCCGAAAACCTTAAATTTTTAGTTTTATTACAAGATTTTCTTTTTTGTAAAATCTTTAAGACTCGATTCGAGAATTGAACTGTTTTCATCTTGATAAATTGGTACGGAACCCTCAGTGTGCAAGTCCGACTCGCACTTGCCCGGTTTTTTTTTATTTTACTACAAAAATGTTATCTACTAAAATATTGATGGCCTGAACAAGATAAGTACGCCTTCTTTCTATAGAAAAAATAACTTCGTTGTACGTCTACTTTAAGATATGATTTTCAGCTGCACCGCTTAAATATTCTGCTTGAGAAATTCACTCTTATAGGGTTTTTGTCGTTAGCTAGGCTAACAGTATCGGCAGCGAATGTGGCGGAAGTTCCATCCTCTCCCTTTAATAGTTCAGATGTATTGACGTATAGAACAGGTCCGAGAACTAAACCCTGTGGCATACCTGCTTGTGTTTGGTAGAACTTAGAATTTGAACTTTGGCAGGACTCCGTTTCTTTCACCTGGAATATACTTTCACAGAGACAGGACTAAAATGATAAATAATCGTTATGAGGTAGGCTCTTCTTGATTTTACAAAGCAGGCCCTTGTAGCAGACTCTATTAAAAGCATGTTGCACGTCTAAGGGCCTGTTTCACAATGTCCGAGTAGCCACTACTTCCCGAATAAATTCAAAAATGGAACAGAATTTGTATGAAATTATCTGCCAAGTAAGATATTGGCAACTTAATCATAGGTGGTGAAATAGGCCCTTAGAAGTCTAAGGACTCGATAAAAAAATCCTCAAATGCTTTTTTTTTAATTTGTCTACTACTCTGTGAACTTGTTTCACAGTTGTGTGTTATTGCTTAAAGCCAAACTAGTGGTGTGGAAAAATACCATTTTTATTTGGGTCGGCCGGTAGGGCTGTAATAGTTTCTCGAAGACCTTAGACAGGATTGGCAGTAAGCTAAGGTACTGTCTTTTGGGCACACTTCCAGTCGACAGCGGTGTGGAAGAATTTTTTGACGCCATATTTTAGGTTGGAGTAAGAATTAGTGTACTTAGTTTAGTATTTTAATAGTACTTTTAATTAGTTAAGTGTTTTTATTTCTCATTTTCTATCTATGTTTAATAAAGAGAAAGGTCAACGTGCTTTATATGTCTGTAAGAGGTAACTTTATTAACCGGTTTTCCCTGATTGTGGACTATTAAGATCTGTAATACGTTTCAGACTTTGGGATGGTACTGTGTTTTCACATGCCATTACAAATACAAACATTATGACTTTTGAATATTTAAAAATACAAAACAATACAGACAATTAATACTATGCTATTATATTCAGATTTACCCGTATGCATGTCTAAAACTATTAGCAAAATACTTAGTCGTTCTTAGACAGTTGTAACTCTTGTAATTTCATGCAATTAGGCAAGAATGTTTCCTTATTTACACGTTAAGTGATTTGTCTTCACTGGCTAAACGCTAATGAATGCATTCCACTTTAAAAGGTTTATTTAAGTGTTCGTTAAGTTTACAGCTAATTACCGCTGCAAGCTGTTTACACTCAGGTCTACGAATAATTCAATACTGTGACCTAGGCAACATAGGTGAATATTTACATTTATGTTTGTTGCTTTCTTCTTTATAGTAGGTGGTTTTATTATAATTACCAACATAGCATTGAAAAAGGCAACCCAGACTGGGTTGCCTTATACATATATTAAATATTATCGTGGCCCTGGAACGCAAAAGGAAACTGAAAGAACAAAGTTGGGTTTAGTTAGTGTAAGTTTGTTATTCCCTCTGACTCTAACCAAGGCGGGAGGAGTTATTTGATCATTTCCCATCTCAAAAAAGGGGATAGGATTAAATAATATAAGATCGTGAATTTTTACTTGTAGGCAACTTATGAACATGGCTTGCCTTTCGTATCAACTAGATAACAATCTAAATTACAAAATAACTTGTTGAACGCTTTGCTATCTCATCAATATCATACAGACACCTCATACAACGCCATTTCCCATTTCTTCAGTTGTTTCTGATTGTTTCTTCATAATTATTTACACATAACTATAGTTTGTGATGAACTATGGTTCCTACGACTATATCTCTTTGTTTGTATTGTTCATGTTGTTTTTGTACACATTCATTAGTTTTCGTCTAGCTAGAAAGCACAGATATTTTTAATGTGTTCCAATTTAGCTGTGCCACTTTTTCTTCAGGGACAACTTCCATCGGTTTCACGTCCCCGTTTGACACGGTTGATCTCTGAGAGACATCTACGAAAATAAATTGTATGAATATGTGTTATTTACTACATATAATATTGATTTTAGGATCGTCACCGTCACTAGATACTTACGTTAGTTTGTAAAGATCATGCAGCTGTGGCTATAATTCGTAATCCGTCATCGTGACATTTACTTATAAATATATGCTCAGACAAACTAATAAAGCTGTGTCTCAGCAAATGCTTCAAAACAACAACGTTGTACTGATTTTTTTTTCTGTTCAGCCAAGTTATTGTACTGTATTCCTTTTGTTACAAAAAAAGTCTACATTATGACAGTAAATGAAAACATAAAAAAAGTTATGTTCTTCATGGCATCACGTTATCGTTAGAAGCATGTGTCATAATTTAACTAGTGTGCAGTAACTACTGTCGATTAAATTATCACAGTTTTCTTGTACCTATGTATACGCACTTTCATTATGCGAAACAAAAGAGGTTTCGTTTCTGGGTCAGTGACACTTATGTACATACGTACAGAACTCTCTTGAGATACCCTAAATCATTACGCTGGACTACATGGATAATAGGTAGGTTAGTACATTAATATGACGATAATAGAGCAAAATGTATGTCAGATAATTTGGTCTACACAAAATTATCACACATTTCTTCCACTAGCTACGCATGATATTTTGAATAACATTCCGGTGTCCTATTTAGGGCGCTTTCAATTTATTCGTTTTATGTTGGACCGCTACCACAGACGTAATATTTTAAATAGTTATTGTACGAAAAGGTACAATGGTTTTATTTTAAGGAATTAATTCTGTAAAACCGAAAGAGGTGAAAGATACAAAGTAAATGACCTTCTGAGAATATTATGAGCGTGTCGTTTATTTTCGTCGCTTGTGGAAATAACTGAAATGTACATAAGACCTTCCATGCGGTGGAATGTAAGACTTCATAAATGCATCTTCAAATGAAAACGTCTACAAAAAGGTGGTTGCTTAAAACATAGAGCATGTAATATGTAATTATAGTGAACTGCATTCTTAATGCGTGTACTTTGGCTGGAGCGGCATAAAATGGCGTAAACGGTGTTCCGCCGGTGACCTCCAATTTGCAATTTATTGTCTGCTTGTGGCCGTGGGTAAGCTTCGGTTAATTACACCAATTCCAAGAATGAAATATTCAGATGGTATGTGGGAGTTACCTGCTTTGTACCGAGACGCTGTGGACGACTTTCACATCATTTATTTTTCAAATTTGACACGTAAGCCAAATACAACGGTTTACCTACCTACACACCTATTCACTGTCGTAGGTAACACTGCTAACACAGTCTCAAATACTGTAATGTTTACTATTAGTGGCATTAATGATCAAAAGGTCACTTGAACGGAATTATTTAATATATTAAAACCGTCACAAACCTTTATTGTGGTTCATGCTATCGGTTGCGGCAGTGTTATCGAAGTTTGCATCTGTGTCAATAGTCAGTACGTGTTGCGTGACGTCCCGATCTTACACTCGCCATCGGCCTACAAAACCTAAGTAATAGAACTGCACAATGTCAAAACATGTGTTATAGTTACTTCTTGTGTTGACTATCGGCGTCCAGTCTTAAGTCGTGACATGTAATTTTCCATACGGTCAACACTTAATCGAGAAACAGTTGTCTTTATTCTTATCATACAATTGTAAGACTATTTGGTGCGCATATTAAGATTGCTTATCTAATTTTTATGACATCGAGGAGTATTGGCCTTTTGTCGGCCATGTGCTTTCTGGCCTTGATTGACCATGTAGGCGGTACCTACTGATTTTAATTTACATCACTATCAGTTGATCCAATCCAATTCTATTTCAATTTTGAATCGTTTGAGTGCCCAATTATTTAGTACAACGGTAATTTTGTTCAATTAATTTAAATAAAATTATTTAAGTAATTAGAATTAAAGTCCTCAATGATACCTACGCAGTTTTTTTCCAAGTCACTGTTCTTATTTTTGAGAGAGCTTTATTTGATCAGTGGTTTTGTAGTGAAGATTGCGACGTGACGGTTGTAAAATTATTATAAAATTTTTAGTGCAAATAAATTAATAAGAAAGCCTTTTAAGTATTTTATTATATGTATATTTAATTAATTAAAATTTACCACTTTAATATCTTAAAGGATAAAGTGTAGTGTTTAAAAAGATACATGGTTTTATGCAATCTCTAAAACGCTATCTAAAACATTTAAGGCATATATTGCTTTAATACCTCAAATACATATATGATTAAAATTAGTTAAAATATATTTTTATAGTAGTTAATACCTACGGTTTACACTTCTGCTGCGTTTGCTAACATTCCAAACATAACAAGACCAACTGCATTAGGTCCTAATATTTATATTGTGGCATTGAAAAAATATGTCGCCAACGCAAGAACATTTAAAAGTCGAAAGAATTTCAAACATAACCTCGATGAACTACGTAACAATTAGTGTAGATAGTAGAAGTAATAATGTCCATTATTATTCAAGACAATAACGATAATTGTTAAAATTTCATCAATTATTTCATTGTTAACCTTATCTTACGTTAAGACAATGCTTAGCCTCTATCATGTGCGTTATACAAATATTTTACATAAAAAATAAACGTGTCATAGATAAACGATGATGTAGGAAGTGCCGATGATCTTGAAAATTTGTAGGAAACTTAATTGACTTGCAATGTCATCATAACCATGTAAGATTGATGGGTTTGTCACTTCAACACGTTTATTTAGTGTATAATTATAAAGTAAAGCACGTGATAAGACGCGAGGGGCGTGTGGCGGACAGAACGAGTACATACAGTGCGCCGGGTTACGGGTTATCGCGCCCGACACCCGCGCGATACCACCGCAAGCCATTGTATACATATGTCACCGGATAATTGTAAATTCCATCAGATTGTCATACATCTTGGAATAAAGGTGTATTTAATACTTGTTACATCATCATCAACATTATTTCAGCCGTAAGACGTCCACTGCTAGACATAGACCTTCTCCAAGCATCGCCAGATATGGAGATATCCGCAAGAGCCCAAAGAATCGCCAAACTTAACTGGCAGTGGGCAGGGCACTTTTCTGGTAGAACAGACGGTTGATGGGGACAAAAGGTTCTGGAGCGGCGAACACGTAACGAAAGACGCAGCATTGGAAGGCCTCCCTCAAGAAGGACCGATGACCTGGTGATGGTCGCGGGAATCCGACGGATGCAAGACGCACAGGCCCGGTCATGATACTTACTTCAATCATAATAAAACCCAAAACGGCTTTTAGTCTATTAGTGTCTTACTGAGAAATAAGATTTTACGATATCTTTTGTAAACTAGTGGATTCTGCAATCACTCGGTGACATTACAACGACCCTCTTAATAACCGCAGCATTCACGAATGTTACATGTACCATACTATCGTATGTTCGACGCTTCGGCGTGCCATTTCCCGAACAACGCACGTTTGACGTCAACTCATATTCATAGTCCGAGATGCTAAGCACCGCAGCCGCTGCTAATTTATACGTCGCTATTACGCAACTCCTTTGTCTCTAGACTAGCTGTCATTCAATCTTGTCTTCTCCTAAGATTAGGAAATATTACGAGCCCCAGTATCTGCGGTTGTAAATATTTATTTTAGGCTAGGAAGTTATAACCAGTTGCCTACGTCTGTTTTAACTACTGACAGCAAACATTACTCTAATATAGATCGATACTAGTACATCGTAGAAAACTCAATTAAAAACTTCATTGCGAAAGATCGAAAGAAATAGTCTTGCAAAAAATCGAATCGAACATAAAATCGAGGTGAGATAACGTGTTACTCCAATTATCGCACACTCATAATAAGCACTTGCTTTATCAGAAAATCAATGATCTGGATTACCTCGGTAACAGTGAAATTATTGTTCTTTTTGAAAATTCCAATGAACATTTTACATAACAGGTGTGACTGTAAGCACCAACATATTTCTGCTAACAGGTACAAACCGGTATTGCCGTTGATATTAATTGCGATACTTATATCCTTCCATAATTGTATCATGCAGGGCTATATTTAGTCGTCGACACGATACGACCGCTGCAATTCGCAGTTCGCTGTTAAAATCTTGTATAAACGTGAACAGGATACTTGTAACTGTGATTTAAGTCTATAAATTCGGTTATGTATACCTACTTGACTAAACAGTTAGTCAATATTTAAATAAATACAATACGCACGTAAAATAAAGTGGCCTTTGAATGTACTATTATAGTAATAACAATAAGTTCAAGGTAAAATTTAACGTCGATCACATCATAACTTTATAAGATCAATAATATTTGGGACATAAATACGTTAATATTAGATAACAAAATTAGTCGAACATAATATTATTCAACATTCAGCCTTGTGGTACAGAGTACATTGAGTACACAAAGTACCTACTTATAAAACTTGCAACTATTAGAATAAATAATAATAATTTAACTGATTACAAAACAGAAATATTTAAACATAGGTATTATTTTGTAACCTCTAACTATTATAACTATCTAAGTATCTACCAATACACAGAGCCTGACCATTGCTCCTATTTTAGTATAAAACTGGTGACCTGCCGTGGCTTCTCACGGCTGCTATAATACATATAAACCTTCGTCGTTGATTGCTTTTTCTATTAGTGAAAACCATATCAAAATCCGTCGCGTGGTTTACGGGAAGTTAGCGGATAATCAGACAGATGCGGAAAACGATTTTGTTTTTATACTATGTAAACAAGATATGGAATTATTTCAATGATTAATTTAATTTTTCAGAATTTAATCAATTTAAAAGTGTCTTTGTCAGTTTAATGAAATAATGATGTTACCTAAACCAACACAATTTAAAATTTATAAAAAATTTAATTAGGAATATGTCCTGTATATTCTTAAAGTATCAGTTTTTTTCTTATTACCTACACATAAGTACAAGAATCTTTTACAATATATGACAATCGTCGCTCTACATTTGAAAGCACTTTCCTATGATTGTAGCTATCGCATCTTATCTATAAAGACAATATTTTCTTAACCTACATAAAGTACTATCCGAAAGAAGAGTCCCCTTCGCGATGTATTATTTATAGCTACGAAAAGCAAACTGAAAATCAATAGTTCAATGTCTGATGATGTATTTTGGCGTTTTCAGGTGACTTCGGGCGGTACCAATGTTTCCAGTTCATCCTGCACATTCTGGCGGCCATGACGGCTGGCATGCACATGCTGTCTCTAGTCACAGTCGCCGCGGTACCGGAACATAGGTCAGTATCCACTGGCCATCCAATACATACCTACCTGCCTACTCACTATGGGTACCCCGATAGCAAAGACAGATACTTGGTGAAGAACCACAACTTGTTCCTGTTCACATCTCAGTTGTTGACTTATGCAAAATGCGATGACAAAACATTTTGTTACATTCTTGCTTAAGTCAACACAATCAACAATCTGCGAATCATACCAGTTATATCCCACAATATTTATCGTCAAGATTCTGTTCAGTCAAATATCTATCGACACTTAGTTAACATGTGAAACAGGAACATACAGAGGTATTACGTTGCATGTGCATGGATGGAAAGCAGACTTCATAATGAAATGTACATCCTTTTGGGTATTGCGTAAAAATTTATTCAATTTCTTTATATATACGGTGGTTCCGGGCAAATGCAACTGCATTATTCGTGTAAAGTCCTATATTGTTTCTCTATAGATTTTCCCCAAAAGATATTGGTGCGTATGGTTTGGGTCTTATAACATTAATTGCTTTTGGTTACACAGCGTGTACAATTTTGCTTGATCAGGAGGATGGTGGCAGTCGGGTCGGCTTTGATGTTCGTTATTATATCTACAAGAACAGAGTGATATTATTGGTGCCGTTATATATGTTGGTATATTGAACGTAAGTACACACTTTTGTAACGTACAGTTGTTTGTCTTTTGGGCTATGGTTTGCTATGTATGCCGCTTTATCTAATTTTCATTATGAAAGCCATATTTTCTCTATTTCATCATTAACAAATAACATTATGGTCGTCGGTTTCCAATATTTCCAATATTCATTTAGTATATTGTTTAAATATGATAGATAGGCAGCATCATGTCATTATTACTGTTTGTTATAACAGAACTGATAATTATTGGATATTGTAAGCAAACAGGCGGTTGTTTGCATACAATATCAATAAATGTCAGGTCCTGTTCCCTTCGGAATTGAAGCATAGTAACAATATCGAAGGAGAGCTATAAATTCATTTAGAGAATATACAAACACTGGCAATACGTATCATTATGAACAACTGTTTCATCAGAACCAACACTGAAATCGCGAAAAAACAGATGTTTAATACATTTTGCCGAGTTATGCAGACATAAATGTATGGGGCAGTTGATTGTTTTTTCGTGACTTAACGGTTGAACCTATAGTAAATGAGTTTGCCAGATCGCCTGTATTTTCATTCAATGCTGTATCGTAGTCATTGTAAAAATGATTCAATGTACAAGTATTTAGAAAATTCTTTTCCTGCTGTCCTATATAGAGTCAATACTAATTCATGCCGTCAAACTTATTATTAAATGCATAGTTATTTAATAATTCGATTTTTAATTATTTCAGGTCTTACTAGTACAAAAAGCTAGTACTTAGTATGAAAAGCACTTTCTGTATAAGTGAAAAGATTTTTGTAATGATGTGTTTTGTTTTGATAACTGTTTCATACACTAGTATGAAATCTAGCATAGGTAGATATACTACCTACTACCTATTCTAGATTAAATCTCTACCGTAAAAACTCGTGCTTCGTTGCTATTCTCAGTCGTAACACACGCCTTTTATTAGTATAGGTAAAAAGTGCACTATTTCATGTCCTTAAACAGGTTTAACAACATTTAATAGAATGGAATGAAGTTATAAAACTGCAACTAACCTAATGCACCACGCACGCTCGGCACGAAATTGTTACTAATATAAGTAATGTGAGAACAATAAAAGTACATTTTTCTAATTTCAGATGTTACCTGCAAGGGATAGACAGTGCAAACCATACGGAGCCGTTTAACTCGTCTTTGGTTCAGGCCGCCATCCCACTGAACGAGCACGGCAAACTTGACTCGTGCCGGATGTACGGAGACAATAAAACTCTGATCGAGTGCACGTCCTGGGTCTACGATACGCAATATTATACATCATCCCGGGGTATTGAATGGGATTTCGTATGCAGTCGGCGCTGGATGGGAGCCTCAGCACAAACCGCATACATGTTCGGTGTCATAGCTGGGTCACTTATATTTGGTAGAATGTCTGACCAGTTCGGAAGGAAAAAAGCCTTCCTTTGGTCTGGAGTCTTACAACTTATTTTAGGCACATCCGTTGCTTTCGCCACTGACTACTATTCTTTCGTAGTGCTTCGATTCCTGTACGGTATCTTTGGGTCCGGTTCATACATAGCTGGTTTTGTATTGACAATGGAAATTGTCGGCCCGAGTAAGCGTACTATATGCGGTGTTACGTTTCAAATAATGTTTGCCATCGGCATAATGTTGTTAGCCGCTTGGGGATATTTAATCGATAACAGATTTTATTTGCAAATAGTATATGCGTTACACGCAGCAATATTGCTTCCTCACTGGCTACTTATGGATGAATCCCCGAGGTGGCTCTGGGCTCAAGGGCGTGCTCGTGAATCTGTTGCTATCATAGAGAAGGCTCTGAAAATCAACGGATCAACAGATCCTATAGATACACCGTCTTTAGTATCCCACTGTAAAGCAACCTGTGCTAAATATACAGACGAACATTCCGCAGGAACTACTGACTTGTTCAAAACTCCAAGAATGCTGCAGAAGACTTTAATAATTTGCGGTTGTTGGTTCGTCAATTCTGTGGTGTACTATGGTCTGTCACTTAACACTGGTAAACTAAACGGGAACCCATACTTCCTTATGTTCTTAATGGGAGTCGTAGAGTTGCCCAGCTATGTACTTATTGTATACTTCTTGGACCGTGTCGGACATCGGGCGCTCATCAGCACCATGATGTTGTTAGGAGGGATCGCCTGTCTAGTCATTGTAGCTCTACCTCATGGCTCCACATCGACCACAGGTATCGTGATGGTAGGAAAACTATTTATATCGGGCTCTTATTCTATTATCTACAAGTATTCGGCGGAGCTGTTCCCGACCGTGGTGCGCAGTTCTGGTGTGGGGCTGGGCAGCATGTGCGCTAGTGTGTCTGGTGCTCTCACGCCACTTATCAACTTACTGGACACACTAAATCCTAAGATACCCACTATACTGTTTGGATTTTTGGCTTTGCTATCAGGATTCTCTACTTACTTCTTACCTGAAACAATTGGTAGAAATTTACCTCAATCGCTGGATGACGGGGAGAAGTTCGGTGTCGGTGACACCTGCTTCACGAACTGCAGTGGTCGACGAATGAGCACAGACACAGTGGACCTGCCAGAGACAATGGTGCCTTTGGAAGTTATGGAAAAAAAACCGTAAACACATTATTGTGAGGTTTGTAGGTAAAGCCATCTCTTGAAAATCAATTTATGCAATGACATAAGAATAAGCAATATACAAGTAAAACGGCTATTTCAATAAGTAATTTCACACTAAAGCTCATTTTAATTAATAATATACGTAAAGCTTGCATTTTATGAACTTTGCTCAATATTTTCTCACTTTGTAGTGTTACTGGTTCTATACAAACACTGCGCTACATTTTATACGACGACGATTTTCTTGTTTTATGTAATTGTTACTGTTTGCAAAGAATTTAGAGTTTAAGTGTTTGTGTACGTAATTAGATTATTGTTATATTTTATAGTGTCTAGTCAAGAGTTAATCACAAGCAAGTCGTGTTCATGTGAACAGTCTGCTTAAGACTGGATGATTGTTTTAACTGCCTAGTTATTATAATGCGGAAATATCTAACAGGTAAATAGTATATTTTTAATAGGTTATCAAAAGAAGTACAATTGAATGTACACATGTAGCATTATAAAATTAAGTACAACACTGTAAGTGCGTACTTTTATATATTTTTATATTAATTGAGCACAAAGAAATGTGGACTTTTTAAGTTTACTTATAGACTGTGTTGGCAAGTTAGAAGATTAAGAATCTGCTCGCATTATTGGGCACTGTTTTATTACTATGAAGTCATACACAGCTTAGAAAAATCCGAATTAATCTGAAACAATTTTGGCGAATTTAAAAAGTCGCAATAACATTTTTTTTTTCGACCATAAGTAGTGTTTTTGTTTTACCTTTTTCAAGTAAAGTATGTATCGTCAATAAGTTTAAATATCTTACATGATTTCAGTTCTGTATTTACCTACCTAGCTAGTCATTATGGCTGATTAAAATACATATTTGTGTCGCAGCGTAACAATAGACACGTAAATTATGTTTAATTGTTTTTTAATGTATTTCTACTGAGACAAAACCATACTCCTAAAACATTATAAGCGGTTACTATGTACTTCTACATTTAAATGTGACCTTTGAAAGCAAAACTCGCTTTTGCATCTTGTTAAATGTTGGTCAAGTCTTTCTACTAAGTAGGTTCAAGGTATTTAATTAAATCTATAGTTATTATTACGCTGCGACATAACTACTGAAGGTAGCATACTATGCTCAATGTAACTGCCAGTAGGTGCTCGAAACATGTTGTTAGAAACTAGTGAAGTAAGCTATCAGCACAATTAATTTATTTTTAGGAAAAAAACTTATTTAGGGTATTTTATAGCATTTAGACATTACGCGCATATAGTCATTTATGTGTAAGAGTAAAGTAAATAACGTTTATGCAGTTGTTGGATATTGTGTCCGATACTTTAATTTCTCTTCGCTTCAGAGTGCCTAGTGCGAGATTGGGTTACGATAACGTTATGGTAACGATAAATAATTGGCACGTTTATGACGTTCGGCGCTCTGATTGGACCGCTCCAAGCTTCTAACCAATCAGAGCGCCAAATGCGATAAACGTTTCGATCGCGTTAACGTAAAACAACTCGCACTTGCGCACCAGCACTCAATGGCTCTTAGACACAAATAATAATAATTATTTGTTATTATAAGTAACCTTGTATAGAATATAAAGTGGGACATGTTTTTACAAGTCAATAGCTTCATGACCATCGATGATGCGATGAGATGTTCTGACTGCGTTTAATATCAACTCACATGTTTTACACTTTATGCAAATAGCCGACATTAAACATGCCGGTGGCACTGGCCGCATACCTATGAGGTTTACTATAAATAGCTTAGTCAGTTCCTTTTAATATTTTATTACTTAAGCACTGCCCGTGGAATAGACTGATTTAATCGAAAGTTATATTTTTTTTATTATAACTATTATATGTAGATTCAGATGTGCACGCCTACGTGCCAACGTATTCATTTATGTGAAGATATTATTACTATTATCAACTTTGGAAAATAGACAAACAGGTACCTATAAAAATAATCAATGACAGTAAATTATACATAAATACGACCCATTATACCGAAGTGTTGTACGTAAATTTTGATATATATGTATTTAATTTATTTTAAAAGTAAGCTGTTATATATTTCTATTTATATTAAACTGTCATAAACCAATTGCCTCTATCAAGACTGAAAAGAGAGTAAAAACCAGGGATTTAAGTTATTTTATTGAGGGAAATTAATAGTAGAAAGAATATGTAGAAATCTTACAATAGGGAATATGCATGAAAACATATTTGTATTTAACCAGTTCATGAATAAATAAACAAGATAAATAATACTTATTTTGAAAACTATATCAAAATTGGTAGAAAAGCAAACAAGGTATAACAATTTTAAACATATATTTGGCTATACGAGTCTCGTAGTCTTTGACGTCGAAAACCACGTCGGGATTTTCTTAGAGCTAAAAATTTTGTAAATAAAAGAATTGCATGCATTTTCCCCATTGCAAGAATTGAATTCAATAAATTTGTAGAAACATTCCTTAATGTAATATGCAAGGTCTGACCTTATCTACGAGCCGACTCTCTACATTCTCACACAGTATAAATCAATCACTTATTAGGTATTTTTAAACCGACTTCAAAGAATAGGAGGTCATATTATGTTCCGCTGTATGTATTTTTTATTTTAATGTCACCATCATGTCATATTCACCGATTTAACGGTCAATTGAGGACCGATTTAGATTTTTTGTTTGGCTAAGTATTTTATTCTAGATATAACATAATAGGGAAGAATAATAAATAATGACTGAGCCAATTTAATAACGAAAGCTTGCATAATGTCAATAAGTAAATGCGAGATCATGAAGAGGAATGTTTAGACGCATCTAAACCAACCAGGGAAGAATAATTTATTTTAAGCGCTTTTATTTACACTGTGCAAGTGTTTTGGTTAAGAAGTAAATTAAATCTTCAAACAAGTATGTTACAAATCATAATGATATAACGTGCTAGTTTTTTGCCTTGAATATTTAGTACGAAAAAAAAAACCATGTAAATCAATTGGTGAAAATCGTAACAAATAAAAAAATAAAAGTGTAAAAATTAGCACGTTGTCTAGCAAAATATACTTGTATTAAGTTAAGATATACGTTGGACTTGCCAAATTCGTGGCCTTTTTTTAGTTTTTCCGTTTTTCTAGCTGGATTTATGTAGGTAAGTCAATAACTTTACTAATCAACGATCAAGACTATGTCAAAGTAGAATTAAGTAAGTATCAAATACATGGTGTACACGAATTTAATAAATATTTTTTACGAGTGTTGTGTTGTTATTGGCCTGTACCAAATATAACAAAAAAAATCTCAACAGCATTCAATATGCAATTATGCATCTCAAATATAACTTGCTACGAAATTGCTACGCGTAGTCGCTAGGCGCTATGATTTCACAGGCCGTTCGTGCTACGAGACTACGAGTGCTACGAGGGAGGTGGCTACGATCTCGAATAGACTAGGTATTTTAGAAAAAATGGGGTGTAAAATATATAGAAGGAATACGTAGATTTCGATCTACTGCAATAAATATTTGAGAAAGTTCCGTTTCTGTATTTTTGGAAGGATACTTCATAGAGTCACTTCACTGTCCGTCAATCTATTCATTTCTTGGCAGTTAATGAGTCATTAAATGAGGTAAACTGAGCACCTGAGGAATTTTCTTATCTCTGGCTATAGCAGTTTCTTCCTAGATTAATTTTAATCTTAAATCTCATTAGGCCTTTACATAATTTTGAAGTAAGTAGATTTTTTATGAAACTGCACAAGGAATATGATAACTTGGGATTAACTCGAAATTGTATGTATATTCAACCTTTTTAGTGTAGGTATGCAATGGCAAAAGTGTTCATCCATGCATCGCTCAATGCTTTCATTGCGAACGAAAGTTACTCAATGCTGCCCATAAAAAAAGGAAAGGTCTTTACTATGATAGCTAATGGTCGTAGTTTTCGAAGTAAACATCAATTTCACGCTAAAGTAAGCTTAAGCGATCTCCAAAATTTTAGCTTCTCTGCAAGCATATATCAGCTCAGCTAGCTATTTACTGCCGTATATGAAAATTAATAAGTGCCTAGAAAATTTAGAATATCAGTATGAGCGTAGTGAGCTTAAAACTTTAGCACCCCAACGTGCAGGTTTGATTTTCTTTTTATTATTCATGTAGTTATTAAATAAGTTTGTGAATTTAGGATGCCAGAGAGAAGTTGGTTCGAAAATTATTATTATAATTCAGAAAGGCAAAGTAGTAAACTTGAGTTTCTTAGTTAAAAAGAAAAAAGTTACGAGGTGTCAGCCTAGAGCGCACAGAAGCGTTTCCCGTTGGTGTTTCTCGTTGGTATAGCTCTGCTGAAGCTTCCGAGCGCCTACGGAGTTCAAGCGACGTCCTTGATCAGACTGTTACTGGGCCATGGGTAGGTTGGTAACTACATGATAGGGAGAGATAGACAGGTTTATTTGTAAATCACTGGCAACCTTTCTGGACTATGTTTATCATCTTATATGACAATATTTGTTCTGCGAAGCAAGTGAGGCGTAGCTTACGTAGACCGGTAGAAATATTAAATATCTTCGAAATCTAAATCTTGAAGGTTTTTGATTGGTAAGTGTATTGTTTTGTAAAACATCATAGAACAATAGTTGTTGTTTATGATGCCAGTAATATGGCCCTGCAATGTTGTTAGGGTTTTACAAATAACCCTGTATATTGCTGAAAATGGCGAGCCATTGTCCAAGGCTGTAACTGAATTCCTTTGACCTGTATGCATATTAAGGGTGCGTACCTAATAGGTATTTATGAAGGTATCTTTAGAGATAATATTTGCGAACAAACGCTATGTTGCTGTTGTTATCGATGCAAATACGTCTATAACTATGTCTTGTAGATAATGCGAAATTCTTTTGATCAATAAAAATACAAAGTAAGTATATTTTTTATTTGCAGGTGCTGGGTTGATGGTGTTGACACGGAAAACGCAACAGCGCCGTGGAAGTCTCCGGAAATATTTGCGGCCATCCCAAACACTACATTAGGAGGTCTACACAGCTGCCTCCTATTTGAAAGTCACGAACAACATAACCTAACTAAAACTTGTTCAAAATTCGTATACGATACGACATACCGGTCTTCGTCACGTGCTATGGAATGGGATCTAGTATGCGATAAAAGATGGATGGGCGCACTCGCTCAATCTATTTACATGTTAGGAGTTTTTACTGGAGCTGTGCTCTTGGGAGGAATGGCAGATAAATACGGAAGAAAAACCATATTTTGTTGGTCCGGAGTACTACAGTTAGTGTTTGGTGTGCTAGTTGCATTTATACCTGAATATTGGTCTTTCTTGGTAGTTCGTTTCATATATGGATTCTTTGGATCTGCCGGTTCGTATATTACCGGCTTCGTTCTAACTATGGAATTAGTAGGACCTAGTAAGCGAACAGCATGTGGTGTCACTTTTCAAGCTGCTTTCGCTGGGGGTATTATGTTAGTCGCTGGGTGGGGAGCTCTTGTGGACAATAGACAAATTCTCCAAGTGATATATGGACTCCATAGTCTTCTCCTTATTCCTCACATTTGGATTATGGACGAATCTCCTCGTTGGTTGTGGGCGCAAGGCCGATCAAAAGAATCAGTAGATATAGTTGAAAAAGCGTTGAAATGCAACAAATCAGAAATTAGACTGGATAGAGCTGAATTGGTATCTAAAGGAAGAGCCGAAGCGTCGAAAGGAACTGATGCCCCAGCTGCCAGCACAGGAGACCTGTTTAGAACGCCTAACTTAAGAAATAAAACATTGAATGTGTGCTTCAGTTGGTTTGCTAACTCCATAGCTTACTATGGGCTTACTCTAAGCACTGGCAAACTCGAAGGCAACCCGTATTTGATTACAGCTATTTTAGGGTTCGTGGAATTACCGAGCTATGCTGCGGTGGTTTATTTCCTTGATGTTTGGGGTAGGCGACCGCTAATAAGCTCTATGATGCTTGTGGGTGGCGCAGCTTGTGTAATTGCCACCTTCCTACCGGCTGGAAGTACGATGTCTACAGGAATTGTGATTGCAGGCAAATTGTTTATCGCAGGTTCTTTTGCTATCATATACAACTACTCAGCGGAGTTATTCCCCACAGTAGTTCGTAACTCTGCACTTGGATTAGGTTCCATGTGCGCTAGGCTTTCGGGCGCTTTGACACCGTTGATCACATTACTGGATTCTTTTAACCCTAAAATACCAGCAATTATTTTTGGAGTAGTTGCAGTGTTATCCGGATTCCTTTGTATGTTCCTACCAGAGACTATGAATCAGCCCATGCCACAGTCCCTCGCCGACGGAGAACGGTTCGGTAAAGGTGACACGTGCTTTGGCAGTTGTTTAGGAAATAAAAGAAATAGAACCTATTCTGAAGAAAATAAAGCTGTTGAATCAATGGTTCCTTTAGAAGACGCTAGTAGAAAAGTTTGATTAGTTTTTATAATCATTTCTGGACCTACATGAAAGAGTTTGCAGAATTTTATATAAGTAGGTAAACATACCCACACAGTGGGTACGCAGCCGCTGCAAAAGTAGGCTAGTTATTTTTATGTAAATAGCTATCTAATCGAACAAAGTACTAAATATACTATATCGAGTTGGTTCCTTTTCTTATACTAACATGAAGTTACATTAAGCTGGTTTGCTTTGAGTATTTAATTTACCTACAACAGCTGTTTATCAATCATGAAACAGAGTAGCTAGGTACCTATATGTATTAATTTTACCAAAAGAAATACCGAAATTAAGCTTAAATAAGTTAATAATTATTAAGTAATTTAGTTAATAAGTACCAATTAACTATGTTTACAGAGTTTAGGTTGTTTTGTTTTGTTATTTGTGTTTTGAATTATTATAATTATTTTTCTATGTTGTACCTATACCTACAATATTAAGCATAGATCGATAGCATATTGGTGCTTATGAATCTCGTGATCTGGTGTGATATTGACTGTACGGAGAAACTCGTATTACTAATTTTGTAAAAATGTACATAAAAATAAATTATAGGTACATAAATAGACTTTGGTTTTATTGCTAACATAAAAAGACCGATTTAAAACTCATTATAATTTTATATTTACACGAAACAATAATGAAAATCACAGTGAGATTAAAAACATCAATAGATGATACATCGATGTATGAACAACGAACATATAGAAGATATTAAGCATAGGTAAATATTAATGATCCACAACTGGGCAAAAACCCTTGGTTTTTCTGTACAAGGAGAGGTGTCGACCACACATAGAACATTATAAGAGTAGGTACAATACAATCCTGGAACGCCAATATTAGGTAAGATAATAATTTCTATTTTTATTACGATTAAGGTTTTTTAATTAATGGTCTTTATGAGGTCTGGTTCACAATTAACGTAATTAACGTTGTAAAGAAACTGCACTATTTTTAATCACTAACCCATATGGTTTTAAATGGATATTCAGGTAAAAAGATCTTGTCAAGTGATAAATTATTTCTTGGTTGCGTCTCATAATGCGTGTGCGCACTAAGCTTCGTCAAGTGTCAAAACTACGCTTTTCCCATCGCCATATTTAACACAAAATAGAAACAGATTTGAGAACTAGGGCTCTTAGGTTCTTCAATCGTTACTGTAAGTATAAGATCGCAATGCGAACTCATCTCTTCCTCAAAGATTTTCTTCATTATGGATACAAGTCTAATAATTAAATAAAAATTATGTGCTTTTTTATACAAAATAAGTAAACAGTTGGTAGGATTGTAGGAAAGTCCGTGGAAGTAAGTTACAGAGAGTTGATAATACCTCCTCTCCGATCCCGGAATCATAAACATGATTACACCTGGGATTAATAAAATTATATTATGCAACTTTAAAACATAAAATTCCTCAAATAATTTAGTACAATCTTAAATCCCGGGAGTAATCGTTATGTTTATGATTCCGGGAGTTTATATTATACACTCTTCGTTACTTAATTCTAAGAACTTTAGTTAAATATAATCTACCTATTTCGATCCTTGTTTATTAGGGCTACATAAATTATTAATTTATTATGGGTTAGCAGCATGTATGAGAAAATAAATTTAAGAAAACCTACATAGGAAAAATTCTTTGAAGATTGGTCATTGTAAAATCGTTCACAACAGAGTTAATAGGTACAAGAAACTGCCACTAAATATAGTTCTGAAATACAGTCTTACAACGTAACCAAAGAAAATGCAATACCTACTAATAACATGAAGAAATTGCATAAACATTTTAGGCGTAAAGACAACAACGCGTGGTAGTAGAAGATAACAAGAAATGTATGAAAACGTTTTACATTATTATGTAAGAAGTCAATTATGGAACATTGTATAATTACGTCAGCTTAGAGTAATGCTGCTTACTTTTTTAATAACAGGGAGATGTATTTCGTCCCTAATACTATACACTAGAAGCTCTAGATTCGTGTGAAACCTAAATCTTTTGAAAATATTGTAGACATCCTCAAGTTCAAGGAAATTACAGAACAACAGAAAAATACTAAACTAGTGAGTTACGGAGTCGATATAAATACAACGAGACGGCCTTTCTCTTAAACCAGATCTTAAAATAAAAATACGTTGAATAGGTAAGATGGTACTGAGGTACCTACTTTCAAGGTCAGCAAGAGCAAGAAATAGATTAATTTCAACGAAAACATTTTACATTATGCGTTTGGCTAAATTTTTATTCATAAAAATATCGAAAATCTTATATTTCCTTCAACATGGTCCATTTTCAAAGATATTCACCAAAATATTTATCTGAGCCAAACATGGCGAATCACAACAATGACGATAAACGTTTAAGTATTTCTAATCTGTAATAAATAAGATAAACCTACGTGTTGCGGCTGCTACTAGGTACTAATTGCCTCGTCTATGCTTAGGTAAGTACGTATAACTAGAAAATGCGTACATTGGTTCATAATTCTAATATCATGTGGCCCTTGCAAATAGTGCCTGTGCAGTGCCATTTTGAAAATTCTTTTTCAAAAAGATAGTTCTAAAAATAACAAAGGAACCTTTACAATGGTATCTTAGCGATACTGCTTCCCCAAGCCGGTCAAGTTTCTACTTGTAAAATGTTTATAAAAACTACAACAATATTAAGTCTAACAATAGGTACATATTTTTAATTTTAATAATTCTCTTGCTTGAAGTAAGTATTTAACATTTGAATAGTTCAATATTACATAATGTATTTGAACTTAGCAGTGGAGGGTTAAATTCGACAAACAGGTACATGTTAAGTTTTACAGGTTGTTCTGCAGGGCCAAAGTAGGTATCTTAGGAGGTATGAAAACTGACAATTATTATACTTGATACTTGGTTTAGCCTGGAGTAGGTAGTCACTTTCCTTAGTGAAAAAATGACTATCTGTTTTATACACAAAGATAAAATTTTTAGATGTATTTTGTTGTGACATGGAAATTATTTAGGTGAAGTTAAAATAATAAAATATAATTGCATTGAACCATTCAAATATTCTTTTTAGGCATATGTACCTACCCTTGAACAACAAATTTAACATTTATTTAGACATATTATCACAAAATTCTAAGACTACTCATTTTTATAATTAATCTTTAGTAAAATTGAAGCAAAGTTTTAACTACAAATCAAGTGATGGTAACTAAAACTTAGTAGTGAAAAATAAATACTTGCTTAGAATTGAGATTTAGTTTTAACAATAACTAAAAGATATAGGGTACAATACTTGTATGCAAAATAACATGACACAATAAATAACATACACATTTTGAGATAGAATCATTAACACACATAAAACCAAGGCTGGATAAACAATCTTATAAATTCGAAAAAAAAATCATTTTTTAATCTAATGTAGGCATTCAATTGTTTTTTTTTTTAATGAAATGACAATTTAAATCAAGAGAGCTTGTTTTAGTAATTAAAGACTGTTTACATGAA
The DNA here is from genome assembly GCA_030763345.1 of Mythimna separata. Taxonomy (NCBI): domain Eukaryota; kingdom Metazoa; phylum Arthropoda; class Insecta; order Lepidoptera; family Noctuidae; genus Mythimna; species Mythimna separata. The sequence goes on along the minus strand of CM061181.1, from coordinate 10,120,932 downwards.
TATAATTAAATGTGAATTCATGAAATAGATGTAACATAATTACATTGTAAATACAATGGAAATTATCAATTTGAAGATTGTGAGATTTTTGATTAAATACTGACAAGATTGATGAATTACAAACCAATTTGATTGAGCAACCACCTTACATTTATGGGGTTAATATTAATAGAAGGCTCGCCATTCTGATATGTTTCAACTATTGTCCATACTTTGTATTTTGTTTATTCAATCATATTACAAAAATGAAATTACAATGAACACTACTATTGAGTTTAATGTTGTGTGATTATTTCATGAATAATGTAACTAAAGTGAGAATTTAAGCAACTTTTTAATTATTATATTTTTGATAAAACATAGCACCAATTTAATTATGTGTAATTTCTGTAAAATAATTATCTATCTCAACAAGCAAAGCTACCATTAGTCTAATATTGTTAATGAATGTCTAAAGCTCATTTTTCTAGAGCTTCAATTTTGTAGCCAACATAAAGACAGCTGAAATGTCTTTGGTTGAACATGTCATAAAAATTGACACGCAGTTGAATAAAAAGCATTCATATTCACTACTTCTCTAACTCATAATCACTAAATATTATTCAAAAGGCATTTTTATCAATATTCCGGACAACGAGTATGAGGTATTTTAGCTACAATTGGGCTTTGTTCAGCAGTCATAGCAGTATGCACAATGATGGCTGGCTGAGTGGGAGTGGGAGCGTGCAGTTCATGGCTCTCACCAGGGGCCAAACTAGCCAAGGCTGTCAACAGGTCATGATTTATAAGAGGTTCATTTTCTTCACGAGGTTCCCAGCCAACAGGAGGACTAGATGGTGGAGAGATCAGGAATTGCTTTACAGGAGCCGGGGGTCTCAGATTCTTTAGAGAAACAGGCGTCACCGGCTGCGCAAAATAACAGTTGATCGGCGAATCATGAAATTGGTATTGGTGCAGTTGAACACGAGCATTAGCAGCAGCCAGAGGACTGTCATAGTTAACACGCAAACGTTTAAAACTGCGCAGCCATTGAAAAGTAATATTGTCTGAAAATGTGCGGAATAAATCTTCCATTCCTTTCTTTAACTTCTCATCAGCAAATACTTCACTATGTATATTTGTGACGATGATAGATTTAGGCAAGTCATCAAAATCATCAACTTCGTCTTGCACATCACTTTCTTGTTCTAAATTAGCGATATTAGGGTGTACGTTAGGCATCCCATCTTCTTGGTTGATGTATACGTCGTCTTCTCGAAATGAGTCTTCATCTTCCTTATGAGCCATTATAAACAAGCTATCTACGAAAACAAACACCCACTTATGATATGAATATCTTCTAATTTATATAGTGCACTTTATGAAAGCATAATATCAATTTAAACGTACGAAATATGTATTTTTATTATTTTTTAATAATCGATTAATACAATTTTCTTAGCTGTCAATGCTACTGTCAAACACCTGTCAATGTCAACATAGTTTTCCTTTTAACCATTCTCAAAATTTTTCATCTATGCGTTCTTTTTTATTGTCTCTATTATAATTGAATTGAAATTAGTTTTAGGAGAAAGTAGATAGTGAATTAGTGATAAAATAAGCTGTTGTAATCAATGAGTAATATTATGCTAATTATTAATAGTGTTTGAGGAAACCAACAATTTATGGACCAAAATTTTGTACCATTCTTAATAGCTTTGTGTATTTTTTGCTAATAGTTTATCGACTAATTAAAGTAATGTACAGGATTTGATTTCGAATTTTATGTTTTCAAGGTGGCAAGATGCAATTTTTATGATGAATTGAATTGAACGACATAACGTAATCATGTCGTTCAATTTCATGATCCAATTAAAGATGATCCACCTCAGTAATAATACTTAAAAATTAAAAAGATAATGATTAAATACTTGTCAAATAAATCTAGTTTATTTGACCACATACAGGTTAACTGAAGTTCTTTATTTGACCACATACAGGTTAACTGAATCGATGTCGTTCTGTACTTATAGATTAGACTATAGACAATTGAGGTTTGCAAGCAAATGTTGCAGAATTGACTTTAGTTTATGGTTACTATTCCATAGATTTATAGAATTTCAGTCAGAGACAAATAAAACATGTTTACTTGTCAAATTATAAAGAAAATAATTATTTTATAAACTTTGACTTCCTCATACACATTCTTAAATATAGTTGATAAGAAATATTCGAGTGACTATAGCGTCTGTAATTTAAGGTTATTATGAAAATGGCAGGACTTGAGTCCATGGTAGTTGAAGAGGTTAAGCCTGTAGAGAAACCGGTCGATAGGGAGAAGGTAAGCTATCTTGAACTAAACAATCCATTTATAAACCAAAACATTCAGTTTTGGTGTCATGTTATGTCTTGGAAACCTATGAATTGAAGTTTTTATTAACTTAATAATGGCTTTGGTTAATTGGATTTAGAACTCCAAGAAACAGGCTTATTCATATAATGTTGTTGACATGGGCTGTCTTCATAATGGGTTTCTTCTGTTACAGACTTGTCCATTATTACTCCGTGTGTTTTGTTCAACTGGACGCCACAATTCTCCTGGTGACTATGCAAGAGGAAATGTTCCTCAAAACGAACTTCAAATCTACACATGGATGGATGCTACACTTCGTGAACTGACCGGTCTTGTGAAAGAGGTTAATCCAGAGACGAGACGCAAGGGTACATATTTTGACTTTGCAATAGTGTTTCCGGATATGAGATCACCAACATACCGGATGAGAGAAATTGGAGTTACATGTTCTGGGCAGCGAGGTGGTGATGATAATAAAACTTTAGGTCAAGTCAAGTTCCAGATTGGCAACTATTTGGATATATCTATAACACCACCCAACAGAATGCCCCCTCCGATGAGACGTGCTCAGCCTTACATGAATAATCGCCCCTATTAAATGTACCTTGGTTATTTGTAAGTTAATTTAGTAAGTTTGTAATAAATAAAACTTATTTTACAAGTCTTTTAGTGTTTAAATCTCTGTTGAGAGATAATTTACTGTATCCTGTGTATTAAACTAGTTAAATAAGTTTTTTAGTAATCGGTTTTTCTGGAAATAGTTACTTACTATATTACATTATAACTCATTAAAGTTTAAATATTCGCTTCCATCATTTGGATTTGTAAAACATTATTTTAGAGGCAATCATAGACTCCTTAGATAGTTTGGGCCTAGTAAGTAGACACTCACATTAGTTCCAGGACTGGTTGCACTTTTTAAGCACTTCAAAGTAGTAGTAGTAGTAAGTACTGCACTTTACGAGTACTTAATGAGTATGTAGCAGTATTGCATATGGAGCTTTGCGGCACTCCAACATGTGGCTCATATTCTAAACAGGAGCAAGAAAGTAGCCTGCCTCAATAAATATTTTGTACTGTGATTCTAATTGCCCATAGCACTCAGGGGATTTAAATCTGAGTAATGCATAGTCTAATTGAGTAATCCCCTTACCACAATTATAGTAAATCCCAATGGCTCTGTACTATATTAAATCTTGACTTCACTAGGGAATACTAAGTGACTTTGAGCAATAATTACACAATTGTTCAACAACACCCATAATGCCGCGGCCACACACTCGACGAGTAGCATGGGAAGTAACGAGGAAAGGAGGCAGAGACATAGTGTGACCACGTTACTCGTCATGCCACTCGTCATGCTCCTCGTCCTGCCCACTACTCCCTATCTTGTCGGTCTTTGCGCGCGAGAGAGAGAGAGAGCAACATCGCGGCAAATCACGGCAGCGCGAGGAGCAGAGCGATGAGCAGCGCGAGGAGCATAGTCTGGCCGCGGCATAACACTATAATGGGATCAACTGACTGAGTGTAACAAGTTAAAGTCTATGTTTTAATCCCTGAGACTAAATTGTTAAACTTACAATAATAATGATCCCACAATTCATGTAATGTCATTTTAGTCTCAGATATTAAAAAAAAACAGATCATAAGAAATATGACTGTATAATAATGGTAGTTTAAAAAAAAACAAAGCTTTTTAAAAGTATTCACATTTAATTCCATCTCTCATTTATGTGCTTTCATTTTCAAGGCACAAGTAGAACCACTCCAAGTCGACAAAATGACAAGTCGATTACTTTTATGACGAGACAACGAAAAATGTCCTTATATTTAGATTTTTCCTAAAATAAATATAATTATAATGTAAACTTATATACTAATGATTTACGGGTGATCTGAATGGCCTCTTAGATTTTTTGCCCATCGCGGCGAGATCGATCGTAATTCCATTAGGTAAAACAGCCTTATTTTCCTGATAATCTACGAAACCCTTCTCGTCCTGCTCTTCCTTGGCTTTGTCACAAGGAATACCGGTTTCGTAATTGTATTCACGCTTCAAACCATCAGGATCAACGTACCCGTATTTGCCTCGTGTGATGCAGTCTACACCAATGGTCTCTTCCTTGAATGATCCGTCGTCATTTTCGAATCCCCATGTGATACTGCCGTCTTCGTTCTCATCTCTAAACTTACGAATAATCTGAGCTACAGGTTTCCTCTCCCTCTGGTGAGACGGTGTGTATTTCTGTTGAGGAGCTTTAGGGGGTGACCTGTTGATAGGCTCCTGTGGGCGTGAATACTGTCTTACTGGTTGAATGGGTGCGTCGTCCTCTTCAATGAAAGGCTTAGGTTCGGGTCTGAACACTGGTCTCTGAGGTCTGCTCGACAGAGGCTGTAGTCTCACTGGTTGCGGCTTGTTGAGTGGTTCATTCCTGACTGGGTTGAAAGCTTGTGGGGCCAGCAGTGGTCTGTACTGTGTAGGCTTGATAGGTTCAAGTGGCTGTCTAATTGTAGACGGAGTGGATTGTGGGAATGGAGATTGATTGTAAACAATCGGAGGTTTGGGTTGTGAAGTGGTCGTTATGTCGTAGTAATCGTTTTGGGGTTCGGCTGTAGAGAATATATTGGGCTGGAAGGCTGTCGGCGTGTTGATTTCCAATTCATCTTCTGGTTCTTCAGTGACGGGTTTAGCAGGCTCTTCGAGTGATTGAAGGCTCGGCCGCGGTGAAGCATCTACTGATTTAAATGATGGTCTTGCTAAGCCCGGCCTTCTGATTCTGGCTGGACCTCCTGCACCTGGAGACGCTTGCAGGCGTCCTTGCCTGAAGCCTCCTTGTCTGGGACCTCCTACAGGGATCGCGCCTGGGATTTGTAGCCGTGGCGGAGCCGGAGAGTCATTATATTGAGCATAAGCTGTGATTGCACACAGCATACATATCTGGAATAATAGAAAATAAATATTAAAGTTTTTTTATGTTTGCATTACTTATATTATTTTAGATTTGGTGAGATATCACTGAACATCACCATTAAGTTACAATGCCGCTCTACTTCGACATCTTTAATAAATAACGCAAATATCCCTCTTTTTGTTTCACTAAATCTAAAAAAAATCTTAAAATGTCATTGACACTTTTAAGTACCAATATTTTATGACAAACTCGCCAGTCGCCGATGGGGTATTCGATTAATTACCTAGAGCGACTTTTGTGTAATCTCAATTTGGCCAAAGGAATGTATAGCGCAACCAGTGCACTGGCACACTTTTCACTAGCGCGGGCCTTTTTCTCGACTAAGGTTTACGAGTATAATACGGCTTATCACACCTCACTCCATTTATCCAACTTATATAGATTTTATCGCATAACCTATTCTTATTCTATGTACAGTGAGTTATACAAATGCCTATTTGAATTGATTACGACACCGTAGAGTTTCTAAACGGACCTACTTGTTTAGGTGCGCGGTACGTACCCAGAATATTTTGAGTTTTTTTATAAGTAGAATAAAATACAAGTTAATTTTGTTTACAGATACGTTACATTGAAACTACGTGAGACCTCAAAAGCCCATAGGTCGGTCACTTTTTATTCTGATATAATTTTGTAGAGATTTGCAATATTGCAATTTGGCCAATATCCTGCAAATTATAGTTTTTATGTAAATTTTACGAAGTATTTAAGTAGGTATATGTAATTGATGCTAATGTTCTGTTGCTACCTAATTAATGAATAGGTCGGTTAGTAGTTTCTACAACTGCATAGGTTGTCTATAAATTGTGCACAAGGACAGCAATCTACATAGGTATGAGTCCATTATGTAGATCTTTGTTTACCTACTGGCCCGACCATACTTAGCACGGTTTTTACAACTCAATGAACCTATAGGTTTCTTATTACCGTAAAATGCTGCAACTTTGCACGGATTTTGACGTTTTTCTTCGATAAATCTTTAATCGTTAAGAAAGTCGTATGTTTTTTCAATTACTGTCCAATATTGGACTTTAAGCTATAGGAATACATTTGCTACTAGCAAAAAAAACAAATATAAAGCACCAAAAAATTGCTTTGAAAACGTAGGCAAAGTTGAGGTAAAAACTACAACATTGCCTGTCATAATATCTTTTTAAATGAATAGGTATTTTGATAACGGATTTGACACCTACATTGCCATGAAGTTCTTTTCCACGTCAGACTTCACTGAATCTTGAATAGCGCAAGAATTTTTTTTTTACAATGCTAGGCAAAGTTGTGCAGGTTTCTCTAAAACTCCCCTACAAAAGTGAGTTCGGTGTAGGGCTGCCCCAAAGGAAATGCAACAATTTTTCTTAATATTCAAATATATTTTTAAGAAATCAAATTATTTTACTTAAATTCTAATAACATTCAACATCTCGTGCGAATAAACGGAGTACTGTCTAGCCCCTGGTTTTTTTCTACTCTTGGGTGGGTTGCTCATGTTTAAAATCTGTCGAAAAATATGATAACACAGGTACTATAAATGACTTAAAGAAAATTCCATTCGACATCCTTAATTTCTGATGATGATAAATAAAGAAACAATAATTCTAGCTTCTATAAAACGTTCTTAGATCAATTACAAAAAAAAAACAATTACTCAAGCAAAACCACGGTCGATTAAGAGTTTGTTGAAAAAATTAGAAGTGGCAGCCCTAACCCTAGATAATGTTGAGTAAAAAGTTGCGAAAATCTGATACAACTTTGCCGACCATGATTTAACGGTTTAAATTAAGATATAATACAGAAAAAACAGTTTAAATACATAAAAGAGCATATTTTCTTTGCTATATAACATATTACGCTAGAAAATAAAGCATAAATACTCAGAAAATGAAATTTTCCTGAGAGCCGGTAAAAAGCGAGTATCCGCACTGACAATAAAATTGACACTGACAGTTTGTTAACTAAAATTTGGAGTGACGTATGATCGAATGTTGCAATACAGATTGCCGACTTGCTTTTAGTAATATCATAGACACTAAAAAACATTTCGCAGCGGGAATAATTTAACTTTTTTGAATTCAGGCAATGTTGAGCTATAAAGGCAATGTTGCAGCATTTTACGGTACCTATAACTATATGGAAGTTTAATGTTTCTGCATTATTCACAAAACTCTCAGAATACCTATATTCGTATAAAAAGGAATCTCGTCACACAGGCGCATTATGTAAGTATCTATAGAAATCGAGACTCACTGTAAATATTGTAGATAAAACATGTGAAATCTTATTTTTTTTCTCTACTTAGGTATTGGTACTTTATTGATTGAGTATTTATTGAGTACCTATGATGGATGAATCAATATAACCAGTGATAGGAATGTAAAAGGTGTTGTCTCGAAATTTCGGGACAGATGTCTCGGAAAAAAAATGTAGTCCTAAGGAGGTCTCCGTTTCTTGTCTCTGTTTTTCGAAGTTTAGGCACTACCTATTCCTATCACTGAATATAACTTTTGGTATTGATGTCACAATTGCATAGTACCTAGCTGAATGATTGGATTATACCTACGTATCACTGGTTCATTACTCGCACATAATAAATATTAGGCAGCATGATGTTCCTGATTTTGAGATGCATTATTATATCATCTGTATCCTTTTCCAACTATTTTAATCCCAGTTTTCAATACCGGTTGCAACCGAGTATTATTTTCTACATGGAGAGTTTTCGCACTTGTTACTGGGCTTGGCCATGCAGTAGGTAAGGTAAAAATAGTACAATTTTATACAAATGAAGAAAATTTGTCTTTGCGATCGAGGTGGAATTCGCCCGACCTATAGGCGATGGTGTTATGGAGCCGAGTGCTGCAGTGGCAAAATACGTGTATCAATCGACATTTTTTAATACATTTACTAAGAAATATATAAATGCTCAGCCTGATGGTATAAATACAATATATTGGAATTATTCCAATGGGTAGTCCCCTCTAGCCCTGTCCTCCGGGGTGACAGCTGGGAATTTTCTTCCCAGTTTTTTAAATAATTCATATATTGTGGCGGGGTTAGCACTTTTCCGCACTAGTGTGAAAAACAGTGAATTGCTTGCCTAAAAGTGGTAGAGATGGAAGCGGGGCTTACGAGTAAGAGTATTGAAAAACAAAACGTGAGTGAGAGAAGCTGCGTGCATCTTCTACATACATGCACGTATTAGTGTCAGATTACGATAAACACTTCATTAACTGGTATTGAAACCAATTACTTAACAAATCGCTTTTATTGCCCATTTATTTGACAGCAAATAAGGTTATGGTTTTTATTTATGTATGTCAATCATCTACAATCATATCGTTATTGAGAAATTGCCGGCAATAAGGTAGTTCGCTTGTTCAGCTAGCAACTTGTTGAGTTGTGACATTGTCGCAACATGCAAATGGGACCAACTCACTCTACTTTCGGAAATCGATGTGTGTTTTGCAATAACAAACTTATTTTTATTGACTCTCTCGCTTTGAGCGACAAGATTATCGACCCCACTTTTTACTAAAACTTAATTAGTTCGATCGCCTGAAATATGTTGCGTTAAACACGCATAAATGTGCATTAATATAGATTGTATCTGTCTGATCGGTATAGACATTAAATAATTTATGTGTTCATTTACTTACTGTTGTTAAATAGGTATTAGTGATCCGAAATCTTTGGATTTTCTCGGCTTTTTTTATTATGCATGTATGTAAGTATTATATATCCCCATGAATATTTTATTCTGTCTATTGGTGGAAACTGCACGTGAAGTTTGAACACATGAGCAGTACCTTTGTGCTTTTCTACCCGAATTTGTTATTACCTATTGTTTTTTAATGGTTGTTTGTATATAAATAAATAAATATCTCAAATACTAGTTAGCACTTCACTGAGTGATCGTGAATGAAGCCAATGATTTTAGTCAAACAAAACAATAAGTACTTCATTTAAGGAAGACGTGCTAAGTACCTACTATAAAATTAAGTCATTCAAAGTATTAAACGACTAGACTTTTGACTAGTACGAAAATCCATAAAAACATCTTCGGATATATTCGAAACAATAGATTTTGAAGGGCAAACTGCGGTGATTGTTTAGATTCGAATGCAAGACTGTTACCAGTGTGAAACCTCAGCTCTCCAAACTAAAGTAAAACCTCCCAAATTGATTTGACCTCATCGACCCTTCCGGGGTTGCTAGTTTCTAGTAGCTACCGGTATTAGGTACCTATAGCATTAATGAAGCGACAAATTGCTCATCCATTTCTACGAGTCTTTCTTTTATGAAATCGCATTGAGTGTGTGTTTAGAAAATAAGGAAACTCTCGATTGTTCGTCACGGTCGCGAAAGTTGAGCGCATTGTATGATCTAGATTGTGTTTGTATTGCTGTGCACGTGCATATCTTTACGGATGATTCAAGTTGTAGGGTCAGCTAAACTGCTAGTGCTACCGATAAGGTATACTACAAATCTTCGCATCATTCAAGTATCTTAGAAAAGTTTGGCTAAAACAATGCTAACTCCATAATTATAACTTTAAATAAATAATGTATCTTTTTAAACTTCCAGTAAGTTTTGGCTAAATATATTTATGCCGAATACATTTTTGGAAAAAAGCTAGTATGACTGCGTGATTCATTGTTAGTAACGTATAGTCAGATATTTTAAAGTATGTATGATGCACTGAAATAGTGTGACAGGGTTATGGCAGCCCACGAAAAAGATGGCAGGACGAATTAGACAGATTTAGTCGAGACTGGAAGAAGGAACAGAAAAAAGGAGAAGATATTTTATTGTTAGAAGATTTTTGATAATACAGAGGTCTTACTATCACAACCGCCTGTCTATTTGACCGGGAAAGTTTAAGTGAAGTGAGTTTGCAGTGAAACGTCACTTTGTTTTTAAAATCTTATAGAAATATTAAGTTTTATATAAATATTAATAATATAAGCGATTGTGGGGTCAAAGATGGAGCACGTTTCCCTAGAAGTTTCCCTATTTACCAATAAATCTTAAGTGAAAACTATCAGAGAATATGCGTATTTCGGAAAGGAATTCCAACTCTTGCAGTTAAAACAGTACAAAATTTGTTAATATTTATGTGTAATTTAAATTCTATTCAAAACAATGTTTGTTTAGATAAAACAAACGGTTGTGCTTTTTTTGTAAGAGCACTCTGTTTAGGGCGTGTGCAGACTGATCTGAAAGGAGTAAGGACGCCCGGCGCACGGCGGCGCGCGCACCTCGCTTCCGCCAGTCAAGGTGACTCCGTTGGAATGGCGAACCATAGCCGCACTAAATACCTAATTATTATTTCACTATCTATCAAATGTCAGATTGCTTCAGAAGCTCAGACAATCCGTACAAAATGTTATTACTCTTCACAATTTATAACACTGCTCTTTTAACAGTTTGGGTGTGTTTATTTTAAATGTTAAACGTTTTCAAGTTGAATGCACTTCTATTTATTGTTAGCTTCACGTTATAACTATAAAATAATTGACACACAAATCTTTTCGCGGTCGTTAAAATATCAATGTAAAGAAACATGACGTTAGAGAAATTATGCCTAGACACAGTCAAGTCTTTGAAGTATTTCTTAATTAAAACATGTATTAAAAATAATGATAGTAGCTACATATTTCGTAAAGACTAAGCTATTACACGTCTGCACTCGACTACATAACACATAATGGGGGTGACGCAGGTGCTCTAACGCGTTGATGTCTTTTGTAAGAGCGGTAAGAGGCTGATTGAAATGCACTTAATCGGTCGGTATTCGATACGTTATTGATAAAGTACGTTTAGAGAATGCCCAATTAAGTTCGCATGTGTCTGTATATCATATAACTTGTACATCGTAACCGTCATGCATTGCTGGCGACAATTAAGTGGCCGCGTAAGCGTCGGCACTCAATACTTCCATGATCACGTATTATGTACCTACGGGAAACGTCAGCAAAAAGGAAGGTTAAGTAAGGTATTCAAATATCTTAGCAAAGAATAGGAGTTCTTCGTTGGTTTGCCGTGAAAATTTCCTTTCAATCACCACTGATATGAAAAGTGGGGGCTTATATGAGAAAAGTTGCAGAGTATCGATATTAATTTATTACAGAATTCTTGTGCGGCAACTATGTTGTGTAGACTATATTTGAGAAAGCTGTATGGAATTTAATCGAAACCTCGTACTACTAGTAGAGTTTTCTTATGAGGGTGGGTCCATGTGTGTACATTTTTTGTTGGCATACTAATGGCAGGCATTGTATATCAAAGTCAATATTTACAGTGATTTCATGACGAGTACATCCCAAAAGTGGTAGAAAATGAACTATGTCAACATAACAAGTACTGAGCGTGTGACCATAGTTTTGTTCGGTTATCAATTATTACAATAAATCAAACCTATCTTGATACTATTGATTCCTGATATCTTATCTTTGATTCTTGATCACGCAGGGCAAGCGGAAAGCGCAATAACACACACGTATATTTAAAATTAGCATCATTACAAGAACAATTTGTAACCGTTTTGTGAACGTTTAAAACAACAGGACGTAAAACTACATTAGCTATGCATATCCGAGGATTTCGTGTGTCCGTGAAATGGGAACGTGACTAATTTTAGACACACTTGTTAGTTCTTTCAGCATTTCACTGTGTCGCCACTTGTTACAGAGAAAGACACAGACAGAGCTTTTGTCTCGAGGTCTCGGCCCTACTGCTAATTAACGTTTGAATCCCCGACCGGTCCAATGAGACCGCGCTGTTATTGTTTTACTATTGTGTCTCGTTTCGCGGGTAACTGAGTAATTAATAAGTCATTAGACGGCGGCGGCATTGATGACTGTCACCTGTCACACTATAGGACAAGGATTACAAGTTACCATACATCACAAATTCTTGGCGAGATTTTTGGAATACCGTTTCATTATCGATAGAAACTGCGTAACACCGCGGCGAGTGCGTTCATACTTAGACTTTTTGCAGTGAACGGCCACAATTAAATATAACTGTTGAAATAGAACAAGTTATGCGTATCCAAGTCTGTATCTACAGGCAGTGGTCGAGCCTGTCCGCAGTGGGCCAGTGTGGTAACGTACCCGCGAGCCATTTGCCGTCAGTTGCGTGCTTTACGTAATTCAGCTGTTAACATGACAACGACTAACTTGCCAAATTATGTGTTAGTACCAACAATTAGTTCCGCTTGTGAATTATTAAGGGCGGTACTTATATCGGTATGTTGTAAGGTTACTGGAGCAATACAGACCGACGGACTGCAGTAATCTGTCACCTCACGATCGGCTTCAAGGTTGCCGCGAAATCGACACCTCGAATGCCGCCTGTATGATCGACCTGAATTCTACACTGATATTAATTTACTTGTATATTATTCATTGAATGCTACCAAGAACTTGTTGTGACTAGATATATCTATACGTACTTAGATAATTTAATCATTGGTATATTTTACGCGCCTACTTTCACAATGCTTTGTCCTTACAATATCTAAGAGTATGAACAAGTTATTTATAGAGGGAGTACTTTTTGTTTGATTTGTTGTTATCATTGCTTTCAAGGTGAAAATAATAGTTAATATTGGTATTAAAAAAAAATACTAGAAGTGAAAAATATTTAATAAATTAAAATATAATTATGTATAATTATTTTCAATAAAGAATATGAAAGGCAATAAAAGGAGCTGTTGGTATTTTTATTTTCACCTTGAAAAAACTCGGAAGCACTGTATGACAATAATTAAAATATATTAATAAAAATGCACTTTCGAAAATTAAATTTTCTGAAAAAGGGAAATAAATTAAAAACTTGTTGGTATGTAAATGATGTAACCGCCCTTGAGGAGGGTGCGTCACGAGACTCACCAGTAACACACGCATGTTGTCCTGTGTCCAGAGTCACGTCACTATCACGCAGCGAACAACCAACAAATAAAGGAAACGCCTCCCGCGCAAGCTATATGAGGTCGCCCACTCTCGCCCTGCGCCCGACGCGACCACCATACATTATTGCAAGGTGACCAACTGTGAACGCACACCCGGACCACGGCAACCCAATCAAATGCACCACTATACAAATCGGCTGCGCTAGCCGCGAAGATACCGCTAAACGATCTAATTATTGAAAAATCTATTGTCTCAATTATTTGTATTCATAACGTGAATTGTAACATATTTTTTTTATTTAAATGATGCTATTTTTATCGAGACAGTTTAACATTCAAATATTTTTCACGCAATCTTTTACTTCGTTTGCGGCTATGGATGTTTCGTGCCCTATAGTTCTGGTTAACCGGATTGGATCTATGCCACTAGTGCTATTGAATGGCACAAAATGTATGAGGTAAGCCTATTCACGCCCATATTGAAGCTACATTATCTAGGAATGCTATTTGATCTCCCTGAGAGCATCAGCAATTTGTAATCAAAGGTTACCATAACGCAACCATAATTGGTTTTAAAAGAAGGGGAAATACGGTTTTTAAGAGTGTCGGTTAGCCTAGTCTAATAGAGACTGTACAAACCACTTATAAAATGATCTAAATAAATACACACATGATTTTTTTTATTGTAGTTCAAGAAGTGGTTGAAGGTTAAATCTATACGATCATATTATAAAGCTCAAGAGTTTGTTTGTTTACCTGAACGCGTATTCTTTAGCAACTACTGGTTCGAATTGTAAAATTATTTTAATGTTGAATAGCCCATTTGTCGAGGAAGACTATAGGCTATTTATCATCACGCTATGATCCCCAGGAGCGGAGCAATAACTAAAGACGCGCGTGAAACTACGGATGATAACTATTTTATTTATATTAGGTATGTGTCATATCCGCCATGCATTCATATCGAGGTGCAGTCATCAGAAGTTCACAGCGCTTGATAATGATCTTGTATTTTTTAAAGTCATTGCTCTACGTGTCCGTACGAATTTGTAGCTGAATGATGTAAAACGATTTAGTTTGTTAAAATACTAAGAATATGTGGAATATTGTAGATTTTATGAGAACTTACAAGCACTGGGCTTGGTTAGCAGCTATCAGCATGGCCTAAATGTCTATCAGCTAAAATTATGAATAAATTATAAAACGCACACATGCATAAATAAAATCGTAAATTTAGTGGGCCAGTTGCTTAAGTTACATTAGTAATGTGTCTTGCTCGACCTCAAAAAGATCTAAAGTTCATGTTTAATGAAACTAATGTCGTTATTTCGAACTATGCATTTTTATTTACATAACCTGTAACAAATGGTCATGAAGGCAATGTCTGTATCGAACACAGGCACAGATTGATCTAATACCTATCGTTTTTCATCGAGTGCAGGGATGAAGAATTGGATTAGGTGCCATCAAACGTATTTTGTTTTTGTTAAATGTGTGTTTTTGGTCATGACGAGCCGCCTGAAAATCTAGATTTTATGGTTTAAAGAACAAGAAATTAAACTAGATGCTACAATATCATAATACTCGTAAGCAACCCGAAATTCGTATATTATTATACTTGGAGTTGATTTTTTTATTTAATTAATTAGGAGAGAAAGTTAGTGCGATTACTGCTGTTTCAAATTATCTAGTAAGTCAAACTGTCACTGGCGTGCCTGAATAATGTCTCACGTTCCATAGGTTCGCTATCTCTGATCTAGTAAATGTTTGGTGAACTAGACAACGGCTCTTAGATTGGTATGTACTGGCGAAGAGCCCAAGAATTCTCAATCGTGATCCAAGTTAAACAGCTGAAGTGAACCAAGATATCCGATCAGCGTAGTCCGCAGTGGAGCTATTGTGCTTTCGGTAATTCAATCTAAATGGTCACAGCATGCGATATGCCAGGTGTGGCAACATCATGATTGTTACTTTTAATGTTTAGTGTTTAATGACATTGCTATGCTCGAATTAAATGGTATTGCGCAACGATAGCGTTGTGTTTAGAGCCAATATAGCTATGGATGTTGAACATAAGATAGATAGATATTTATGACGGTTTCATACGATATGAACAATGCCTGTAAGTCAGATAACTGACAAACAGAATGAGCAGTGCTGTAGCAATTAGGTATAATTGAGTTGTTGTAGTCATGTCTATGTGGGACTCGTTCTATAAGCGATCGCCGTACTTAACCGCACCAGGAGTTAACCGAACTAGCTTAGGAAAAGGTAGTATTAATACTGTACTAAAACATGACACAGGCTGCTCCTTATTAGGGTTGCGTACCTCAGTCGGCAAAAACGGAATCCTTACACGATCACTATGATGTCTGTCTGTCTGTCAAGCCTCGTTTTTCTCAGGAATGTGTGAAGGTATAAAGCTGCAATTAATATCAAATACTCAGGTCCTCTTTGTCTTGGGGCAGTGAAAATTCAAACTTTTAAGTCCGAGTAATCTAAAGATAGGAACGCTTATGCGCTTCTTAGGGTGCATATTTTGACATTCGCCAGGAAATCAAAACCTATAGGGATTTACTGATTATTTTATACGAGTAGCACAAGTAAAGGGGGAATACTGAAAACTTCGTCTTTATTTCGTCGACATTCATTGTTACATCTTAAAACAATGTATTTTTTTGCGATTTGGAAAAATCTTCGAGACTAATTTAGTATTCGAAATTTTTACTTGCACAGATCAGTTGGTACGGAACCCACGGTGTGCAAGTCCGACTCACACTTGACCGGTTTTTTACTATTATTGACTAGCTGTCCTTTGTGGTTTTACCCGCGTCTTTGGTTCCTGCTCCTTTCTATCTAGTTTTTGGTTCATGCTTATTATAACGATTTTATCAAATCCGATGACAATATTAGTGAAAAATGAAAACTAATTAAAATAAATTTATTCACTAAAAAATTTATAACGATATGAAATGTTATAAAATATGTGATACGATTTGAAATTTTTTAAACAGTACACATTTTTTATCAATTAATAAAAAAGTCAACGAAACATTTCTCCACTGGGGGGCCAGAATCATGTGCTGGATCTATGGTATTCGTTTGTGCGTCGATATCTGACACACGGAGTATATGCAACCCATCCTAAACATTGACGAATAACAAGCATCTAGAATGGATATTACAAACAATCATCTAGGCTGGATATTACAGAAAGAAATACAACCGAATAAGAATGGCTCCTACTTTTTTTTTGAAAAACAAGGTTTCGATGCCAGTTACAGGTAGGTAGTTAGTACGTACATCTCATGTTAAGCATATGTAAGTCAGATGACGACAATGGAGTCATAATATGTGTAGGTATGCTGCAGGATAATGCATTTGGGGTGTGTTACATCAGCTGTTTCACTCGTCGCAGTCGAGTCACGCACTGCCAGGAAAGTGTATCGGCAGCATCACCACACAAGTGAGAGTTACTGTGGCCATAATAGTTCATTCCCCGCGCCGCGCCGCTGTACATTACAAGCTTGATTTAATTTTCCGATGCTGCAAATGTGCGGAGGAAAGTCTGCGAAGGTGTTATACTTGATTATATCCTGATCGTATAGTGCCTTTATTTATAGCTTGTATATGGTAATTACGATGAGAGTAAGTTTATTAATCAAGGTGTCTTTTTATAGAAACTAATTATAAATACACTGAAGTAACGAAGTTTCTCTGAAGATTTAATAAATACTTCTGAATATATCTAAATGCCAGTAGTGTGTGTTATGGTCTCTATCAACTTTCGATCATGGTAGTTAGTCTCAATAGAGCTTAGTCAAGTAGGTACGTACTTACGAGTAGTATATTATAGTGCACTGGCGTGTGCGCAAAACATAGGTGCCTCTTTGTTCCTTTACTATCATAGTTGGATGGGACGGCAATGCGATATACGACCGGAGAGAGACCAGCACCAGATGATTTTTTTGAGTGATGATATACTCATCTAATGAAGCTCTTGGGTGCAGTGAGAGGGCGTATCAGACTTTTACTGACTCAGTTGCCTTCTGCATTCTGGGACCCCACGTTTCGTTTTCGGAAATCGATTTAATTGTCATTTTTTTGAGGTGCACGTGAAACACCAAGCGCCATCGACGACTGGTTCTCGTTCCTTACCTAACGGCAGAACGGCGAGCTTGCCATTGCTCCTCGTTCACAAGTCAACGCCTACGGTGGGGTATCAACAAAACAATAATCTTCGATCACCAATCTGTTAGGAAAGCGTCAGACACAATGCAATAACAATACCCTCCTCTTCTCACGACCGTGCATTGTTATACGTCTGTTACAAGTTGTATGTAGGAGGCTCAATGTCAGTCATGGCGTGGGTATTTATATGTCAACATATATAATATATGGGATATGAAGAGCCTTATTTTGAGGATTGCACATGGTTTGACTAAATCCTGTTTTGAAATAATATCAGATAATAATGCAAAGGGACATCGTGGCAGATCAAGGCGAAGGTGGAGAGATGAGCTGGACGACTGCTGGAGAGACTGGCTCGCAGTGGCAGACAGACGTGTGTGGAAAAGGGAGAGGGAGTTAATTCTTCTTCTTTTGCCTCGCGTTAATCCCGGCCGTCGCCAGGGTCCGTCTTCCTACTAAGCTTACTCCACTTTGCCCGATCTTCAATATCCTTCCCAGTAAGGCCATTGGCTCTCATGTCGGACTTGACGACGTCCAGCCAGCGCTTGCGAGGGCGACCATGGGACCTAGCCCCAAGAACAGCCATATTCATGCATCTCCGGCCGACGTACTCCCTAGGGCGGCGCATGATGTGGCCATACCATCGCAGACGACACTCTTGCAGTTTTTCCCCCACGTCACGGACACCAAGACTACCTCGAATGAATGAGCTGCGTTCGATCGGATCGCGTTACGTCGCACATCCACCTCAGCATCATCATTTCCGTGACGCGAAGCTCCTGGGTGTGTCTCCTTAATGCCGGCCATCACTCGCCACCGTACAGGAGGACAGGCCGTATGATGCATTTATATATCTGCCCTTTGAGCTTCGGGGGCATTTTACGGTCACATAAAACACCCGTTACCTCGCGCCATTTTGCCCAAGCCGCGCCTATACGTGCTTTAACATCGTCATCCACGTTGCCAGACTCGTGCAGCACGGATCCAAGGTACCGGAACTTATCGGTCTTAGTAACCAAATCCGAACCTATTCGGATAGTGTTTGAATCCGTGCTGCCACAGGACATGTACTCGGTCTTCGTCACATTTAGTCTCAGACCGCCGTTTTCCAGCGTGCCCTTCCACATGTTGACTTGAGAGGGAGTTAATTAGTTAGCCTATTATGTCCGAGCGGAGGGACATAATAGGCTAACTAACTAATGATAGTCGCGACCTGTCCCACCGCTGGGCTACATATGGATAAAAATGGGATTGAAATAGTCTCAGCATTTTCTAACTACTTCTACATCGTATCCGTTTTGTAATAATGTGTATTAAGTTAGTACATTATGTGTTAGATAACTGTTGTGTAGTATGTGACAAGCGTACCACCGTAGACGATTCGACGTGATTGATAGAAAGTGGATCAATCTTTCTTTTGTTCGATTGTGGTTCTGAGAACTATTTGTATTTGATTAAATTATGGTTTTATGGAATAGGTAATCACGATGGAAGTAAAATTTTCTTATTTTTCCCATTGTCTACGGATGGGTTTCCTATTTGTTTTCCTTTCTATCAACTTTCATTATAAAAGCTAGCTGATAATGTTCGAAAAAAAAATTGTTAGTAATTCGCAAATATTTGTAAGATAAAAATGGTTACCTGAAATAGTAAATAAATTACAAAGGGCCGAAAAGTGTAGATTTTCTAGGTGTCTAACACATATGTTAAACTAGACAGTTATTAAAACTAATAATGAACATCTAAATTAATAATTCAAATACCGATAGACCGACGAAGTAGGTCTCATAGAATACGTTCGCCGCCGTGCAACATAAACATTGTGCACAATGTGCATGCTTATTACACATTTAAAAGCTTGGCATAATTTCACATGTGATTCCCAGTACTAGTGACTGAGTTGCCCGACGCAGCGGTATGGCTCCGTTATCCGTCCTGCATCGCCTTTTTAAAAGGCTTTCTGATTCGACACGTATTCTATTTGCCACCACAATAGGACCTGTTACGAGGTCATACTCATATCGGCTAAACTCTATGGATCTGGGTTAGTGTACAACAGGTGAATGACCAGAGAAATTAACTATGACCCATTGATAGGTACTCTACTGTGAAGGATAAACGATGGTGAGCAATAACAATTTTCTGAAACGACTGGTTTGGCAAGATATTTATCTTTCGCCTTGAAAGTTCAACGAAACCAAAAGTTTAACATTGAATAGTTTGGAATACAATAAGTAAGAGTAACTAGTAAGATAAGATCAGAGTGAGTCGATGTTCACACCCAATGCAAACTTACTATATGGAGAGCTATTCGAGAGTTAAAAATCTTCTGTCGATATGTTATTGTATAGAATATTGAAACAGAGATGTCAGTCATAATCAAAGCGTTAAATAAGTACGTTTGAAATGTCCATATGTCTGTGGAACTGCTGATGAGCACGCAAGTCACGTCTGGCACGCATGACGCCCGCGTCGGCCACCGTTACCGACATTTTGTAATGGCCGCCGACCAAGGGACCGCTGGCCCTAGACGAAGGAGTCAATGTCCCGACGACGCACTGCACTTGTGAGTCGCAGGGCACTTGAGAATTAGTGTGTGACCAATGAGCTTTGCGGAGTCGCGGTCACCGTAACTCGAAGAGGCAATTCTTCAGTATTGCGGTCGCGGCTGTCTCCTGGCATCGTTACAACTCAAGTCTTATGTAACATACACGCGGATATTCCCATCCGTGTGCATCGTATCGATTAAATAGCTATAAATTTAATTTCAAAAGGTTTGAATAAATAGACAAATATTAAAAATTATTAGTTTATTCTCGAATTATTACAGAATGGATGTAATTTATTATTAATTTATGTAATTAAACAATTCAATGTTCATGAGAGACAGATAAAGTCATTAAATGTTTTACATTGATTACCAAATAAGTACATAAGCCAAACATTAATGAAAATGTCATTGATGTCTACGGTTGGTAACTTTATGTTAGGTAACATGACACTATCGAGTCTATGTCCTACAGTAGGTACTTAGGTTACTTAAATTACTTAATGTTAGGACAATAAATAAACTAATTGGTAAGAAATACAGGTACATACTTCCCTAATTATAAATTTAAGAACTGTACAATTAATCAAATAAACGCATTATTGTTAAATAATAAGTAGATATAAATTGTCAAAGTATTTTGAAGGTAGGAAATCTGACTGATTTAATGTGAACAAAAATAGTATTTTAAGTAATTAAATAGAATGTTGTTTTGCTCCTTAGTTTTATCGTAAACCTGTCTGAAAAAGAAGTTCATAATAATTACTTATATTTTTATTTAATTACTGGATATAAAAGGTTGTGAGTGTATTATTATGCAGTTATAATACAGAATTACAATACATAATTATGTAAATAGATTTCATAAGGTCATACCGTTAACTGTAAGTTTACGAAAATTAACCGTTGCCTTTTTAACATTTTTAACGTAACATGCATATAAATTATGCTTACAGTAATAATTTGATGCGGTCAAAATATATTGTTAACTAATATGTGTTTAATATTGCAATTTGATAAAGTACTTAACGTCGGTAATGTCATAATTTTCAAACTTATGTACGAGTATTGTAATCACTGCACTCCTTTAAAACGATTTTGATGAATTATTTGTGTGTTTTTGTGTGGGATTGTTTAGATTCACAATTGGATCTTGTAGATCGCTCATGCAGGTACAAGGATTTTATTTTGTGACAAAAATTTCTCAATCGACAAGCCAATGTTTGGACAGGACTACGTCTGTCGAGTCGTTGAGACCTTTAATATGTACATATAATATGTACTTCTTTTCTGACAGGTCAATTGAACCTGATGACCGTAACAACGTATTCAGGTCATGTTTTAACAATGTATTGGAGCCTATCAAAGGACCAGCCTTTTGGAACACTTTTCTTAGGACATACGAAGAATCTTGGAGTTTTTGAAAGACAGAAAATTACTTCATAATAAAACAGATCAAGTCTATCGAAGAATAGCTCAAATGCTTTCATTGGAACTATTCTTCGATACTTAATCTATCTTAATGATTAACATTAAGATATATAATGACAAACAGATTAAGATTAATGAAATCGAATGTTGTAGAAGCATTCTAATACTATTTATTAAAATAAGAAAATATTTTTCCGATGTCTTCAATGTTGATAAATATTACATTACTTAATCAAACCAGTCAGGTGTCCGGTATGATTTGAAATTTATTTTCTTATCCTCATTAAATAGAACCAATTCCCATAATTACGGGTTTTGGAACTATTGCTAACTTCCACATTTTTTTTATTGACTGCATTTAGATAACGACCTTGGGTAACTTTCAATTAAATTGACACATGTATCTACTTAATTGATATTTTAGGGAAGTCATTGAGTAATTAAATCCAATTAGATACTACCTACTAATATAATATTGCTTAGAGCCCTACGCTTCATTAGTTAAGAATTATTGCTCATTTAAATAGACTCTTTACTTAATTTAGTTCCTTAATTAAACTATCTACAACACTAATTATTATGATACTGCATTGTCTTACAACTTTACATAGACACAACCTACTCACAGAAATATTTTCCATGATATGTTGTCATTCAAACGTTCGTCATACAATCTACTTAAAACTGTAAATTAAATTCGAAAAATTCTCACTATTCACTGTCCGTTGCACTTTGTACAAATGTTATGATCTACACATATTGGTAACTGTTATTTCTTTGTGTTGGCTGCTAGTGCCCTCTGTCGTCGGTGATTGTAAAAGTTCCGTTGCACGGCGAGTTCGTGTCAAACGCAGGCCTGAAAACAGAACAAGACGTTAGTTTACATAAATCGATCACAGATGGCGCTAGTTGTACCAGTAGTAGTGGAAAATAGTAAGGCTCTTGGTTGATTTCAATAACATGCACATACGGAAATTGCAGTGAGTGCATGGGACACAAGGATTGTTCGCACCTTGACCTGGTTCTAGCTCCTGCGACACAGAGCTTATCGTGCTTATTAACGCACTAACGCAACCAACTACCTTGCTTTATTTATAGAAAGGACACATACGTCGCGTTTTCTCAATAGACTGGATTTCCGCGTTACTTTCAAATTATGGGTTAAGTAATTCATTTCAGAATTATAAATGCTGTGGGAGTACACTAATGATAAGTATAGTAGGTTTTTTAAAGGTGAAAAAAAATCATTGAATTCTCCCGCTCTGCGGTGGAGTGGAAGGGCGTGCCAGACTTTTACTGTCTAAAACCACACCTAAGTTCCTTCAGCAACTAACTTTTCGTTTTAAGATCACGGATTTCCCTTTCAGAAGTTGACCCATGGCCCCAATAGGCTTCGGCACTGCTAGGCTCCTATGGTTTTACTGATACCACTTAGAGGCGCGAGTGGAACACTAAGTGCCGATAACGACCAGGATGGTGAGCTACATTTGCTCGTCATTTGCAAGTCCAGCCCTACGGTGAGTAGACAAGTTCGAGGTCCCGGAGGTTGGGGCGTCAGCTCCCTCACACGTGCGGCTTCTTTGCTAGCATTACAGCTTCGCAGAAGGAGGCGTCTGCCGCCCATTCCCCCTCGCTCTGGATCATGGCCTGAACCTGGGCCCAGCGCGAGATGTCGCCGCCGCCAATTACCCCGCGTGGCCCCGTGGACCACAGCTAGTGGCAATCAATATCTTAACACTGATTGCCTAAAAAAGCACTCATGCTTACAGTGGAGTCTCACATTACGATTACAGCTTGCTAGAACTTTGGTTTTTGCCTGCGTCATTCAAAGTTTAGTGCATGACAGATTTGATTGTTCATACCTACTTAATTGAGCACTTTAAATTAATTAGCTGCATAACATCAACGTTAGCTACGCAGTCCGTTTATGATGAATTAATCAGCGATAAGATCAATTCGTCGGACGAATAATTAGCATGTTTTTTATCTAAGACAGGAGTTTGTGTGCAATGAAAAACTGCTTCGATTAAAAGGAAAATGTCAGGAACAAAAATCTGTTTTTTGTCGTTGCAGTCCAAGCATCCGGAACCATTATGTAATAAATTGTAAACGGTTTTTCACAGTTCATTCCGATCTGCGTTCCGTTTGTTTTTTGTAGAAAATTTGGCTTTATAAAGTATTTTATTAATCAATAAGAACGACTTTTTTGGCTTAATACGAGAAAAAATAAATGCAATTACTATGTTTTTTTTTGTGTTTGCGATTCTGCCATTTAATGCAGTGTTTATCCTTTAAAACCTGCTGTATTAAATAAGAATGCTACTCAAATCATGTAATAATGCTGATAGGTAGGTATGCTATAAAAAACTTAATTTGATGTAGTTCTAGGATACGATTTCCAGTTTTCCTCTATTCCATAATAAAATAGATCGTAAACTTGAGTACATACTGTTTCTGTGATAATGTTTTCAATCACACTAATAATATTATAAAGGCGAATGTTTGTGAGTGTGTTGTGTATGTTTTTGAACGGGTTTGAATGAAATTTGGCAACCGATTAGACCATATCCTAGGATAGCACATAGGATACCAGGGAGAATATTTGGTGTTCCATATATGTGTAGGCTCACTTACTCCATTGTATGCCTCATCCATCGTTAGAATAATAAATAAAGCTTACTTTTTCTTGTCCGTGACTGGCTTTTCTTCAGGATGAGGAGTGGTGTCGGAGAGCAGCAGCACTATGCCCCCGCCCACCGCGGCCAGCGCAGCGATCGTCACCATCGGCAGGTGATCGTTTATCATCGTCTGCAAAGTAAACACCAACCATGAACGATGCCGTCTAATTGATACGGTCACTGAAGGGTAACTTTCCAATTAGTTATCAGGATGCAGGAAATCGCTTTTGTATTCATAAATCATAACTTGTAAGTACATAATTGCATTTTTTAACATTCCTATGAGATAACTTCAGCCTCGCACAAAGGATGTCTGCTCGAAATGGCGGAACATAAAAACAGGAAGTATCTGACTGTTCTGTTGTTTATTGTAATAAATTAACACCTCTATTTATAGTAAGTAATTAATGTTTTTCTTACCAGTCTCCATAAGTACGGAATGCATATAAGCGCTAGGCCGGCGGCTATCTGACTGGCTCCCACTCCGAGGTTCCTCACCACCGTCGGGTACAGCTCGACAGTGAATATAGGCATCATCATGTTTGTGGAGCCGATGGCGAACTTCCCGATCATCAGGCAGGCGATCATGATCCATTCATCTTTGAACGCTATTGACAGCAACTCGCTCGCGATACAAGCGAGCCCGCACACTAGCATACTGATGAAGATTGGGATCCGCCTTCCTGCCTTCAAGAGGATGGGGATACTGATTGCTATCGCTGGGATTTCCACTACAGCTAGGATTATAGACGTAACATGTAGATTGCCCAAGTTGAAGTTTCCAATGTTTAGTAGCAGTCCATAGTAGGCAATGGTCATGCAGAACCATGATAAGAACAGACATATCGTCCTCTTTCGTAGAGCTCCTCGGAACAGCATCATGACGCTGGGTAGCTCTGTGGTCTCTTGTGTTTTTTGCAACATCAACAGTTTGTCAATATCTGATGGCATTTCTCGTTTGTTGATCTTGGCAGCCTTCTCCAGTATTACCTTCGCTTCCTGAGTCTTGCCCATGCTGAGTAACCATCTCGGGGATTCCGGTAAAACGAACCTGTAAAAATTAAATTGGGTTGTAATATTTATTTGGAAACCTTGAAGTTTAAAATACTTTTAATTGCAGTTGGAATAAATTTACGTGAGTAATATATGTAACAATAACTCAAAACTGTTTCACGTTACAGTATAAGGTTATTGGCTATTTCAGCCACTTGGTTTTATTAGCTTTACGGCGACTACAAACTAGTGAAACAGGAATATTGTTCTTGAAATTAGTGGTTTAGACTAAAACATATAGTAAAGCACACAAAGTAAACAAATTATTAAGAAATGATTACCATAATGCAAGCAGTAGACATCCGGGAACAGACAAGCTCAGTTGCAGGTCCCTCCAGTCGGGCATGAGTAGAGACAGAAGCGTCACGATGAGGTACGCCAGAGGCAACCAGAAGAAGTTGCAGACTCCTGCGATGGTCACCCACTTCCCTCCTACCAGCTCCACAGAGAGGACGAAGGCTGCGTAAACCACGGACACAGAAACGAATCCCATAACCAGTCTCACCACGACGTATTGCACGAAGGAGCGCACTAAGAGAGACAGGATGGCCAGCGAACTCTGCGCCACCATCATACTCATCAAAATGCGTTTGCGGCCGAATCTGGAAAATTAGAAATTAAAACAATTTATTAATATGATTCATTGTACTCATTCGAATAAAATTATTTTAATATCTTTCCATTAAATGGAAAAAAATATCTAAGATCTGCAGAAGTTTGTTATTGAATACTTTTTGGTTTTGTCTAAGATGTACCAAGTCATTTATAATCGAAAATAAAAATAATATAAGTTAACTTGTTTGACATATTCCTTTTTTGAAAAAAGTCCTGGCTGTCTTGTTTTAAAACATTGATGAAAAAGGTTTTTATTCAATGTTAAATATGTTAGACAACTACAGGCTGACGTAATCAAAAATAAAATGAGATGCCAAATAATATTTAAAAAAGGAAATGAAGAAAAAAATAGTTAATAATCAAAATAAAGAGAAACTGAGTAGCAGAAGATAAACGGAGCGCTTGTCTTATATTATTTGTCATGAATAAAAAAAACTAATAAGTACTGATGAGTAGGAAACAAATTAACGATTAATTTTCGATTAAACCGTCGGAAATTAAACTTTTTATGAACAAAGGTTTAACTAATTACGACATCCTAATGCCGCCATCCGTAAAACTGTACTTATTCACGGAAGACAACAATTTAATATATTGGTGTATGGTGTACCTGTCAGATATCCAGCCACCAACAACTCCACCAACTCCAACGCCGATTAAGAACATGACTTCAGCCAAGCTCGTGAGATGCGCCTTGTCGCACACCAGGTTCCATTCCGAAATGATAGTATTCCCCACTTCTGACCTATCATAGTCCCACTCCGTACATTTTTGTAGAGCATCTATGATAGGGGCAGTATGGTTCAGTATGCTCTCAACTGTCACCTCTGCGGACAGCGGCCGAACATTACACCTGTCCAAAGGCTGGCTATAGTTTATCCACTCCTGTATTGACAAGCCTGATAGGTTTGCCGGTTTTCGACACCAGAAATCAGTGGCCTTTGCCTGAAAATAAAAATAAAAATTATTTTATAAATAAATTCAAATTGAATTCACTGCAAGGCCTGTTTATCTATTATATTTATTATATAAATAATTATGTGTCTATTAGGTATTCAATATATATAAATATTCTTAAATTATGTAAGAAACCGTAACATAATGTTCTGACATTATATAATAGAGTCTGTAACATTAAATATTTTATCGACTTTTTTGTATATATTTATATAAATTGTCCTGTTTGTCAATCAACATCTAGTAATTAAACACTTATCAAATGTTGCTAGTAGATCAAGGTTATAAATAAAATGGGCATTTAAAGCTAGTTTGTGATTTGTTTTTCCAACCAGGCGAACATTTGGCAGGTTTTCGATCATTCCACTTTACAATAGACCGAATACCACCGTTACTGGACATAGGCCTCCGCCAAGAGTCGCTAGACTATCGCTACAACGATCGGTCCTATGCGTCTTGCATCCATTGGATTATAAAATGACGTATCTTCTGAAATATCTACTTTTAGACCTGAGGTAAGGACACCACAGCGGTCTAAAACGCAACCGATCTAAAAACTAAGGGTGGGTATCTGAATCAAGTATTTTGAGTTAAGCAGGTCTCAAACCCTAGCTATTTGAAATTTTAAAGTAGAGTTTGAGAAAAACTCAATTTCAAATACTTAAATCAGAAATCGGGGGTTAGTACGAGTAAATCCAATTTCTAAGTGTTTACTCACAGTAAATGTAGGCAGGTAAATGTGGAAGGTGCAGGGTAGCGAGAACAGAGACAGCAGGAACGTCATGACTAGCTGCCAGCGGCCGTACTTGCCGATGATGGCGGAGACCATGTCTGGACCATCATCGTCCACGGGCGACACTGCCCGGCTCTTCTCCTTGTTTGTCCCTTGGCTGGGGATTACTGGAAACAAAGAAAACTGGATTTAGAAATGGATTTTCTTTATGTAACATATACTAGAGCTTGACGGCGATCCCGTCTGATAGTAAGCAGCGATGCAATTTTATTGATGCTGAGGCGTACAAGTTTATTAAGAGCCTATTCACTCTAGCCTTGAAGACACCCAAATTATAATTAGACGGGAAGACTGCAGCAGGCAGATTGTTTGATGTACGCGGTATAAACGACGAGGCGAAACGCTTATACAGACATTCGATTCGATTCGATGGGATTACATCCGATAAGCTGTAAAAGATAATGCAGTACACCGCAGACTACCCTCTTTTTTATCTTAAATTCTTACAGTTCGTCCTAAGGTTGTCTGGTAGATATCGCTGTTAACGATAAGACCGCCATTATACCCATAGATTTAAGCTAATGTAATAAGTTTAGTTACTATTTTGGTGTACAATAAAGTTTATTCAATCTCTTTTCATTTTTTTATTTTATTATATATTTATTCATAGATCTTAAAAAAAAATAGATTGAGGTATATTTCTATTGTAAAATCAGACTACCTTAAGGAATAATATTAAATTAAAGCACATTGTTGTTGAAAGATATATTTCTATTTTCTGCATCTTGTAATCTTTAGAACAATAGCTAATTATTTAATAACCTCTGAAATTGGCATGTTTGTAGGTAAAGTATGTGCTGCCTAATTGCTGGAGGAAAAATCATATTTATCACGAACGTGTAGGTAATATGAGCATCTAATTCTTCAAGTGTACGGTCGATATACAGGATTAATTACTTCTTAGTACCTATGTATATAGAGTATCTTTGTTACTCGAATTAATAATACTTCTTGGCGTTATTTAATACTGGCTTCAAATCAAACGAATCGAGTTTCGTAATGCTAACATGATCTTTATATTTTTTGTTCAGATACTTTTAAGATATAGGTAATTGTATATTGAACACCTATGGGCAGATATGTCTGTAATTAATATATAAAATAAAGTGCTAAGAGAAACTGCTTCCGACGAGTCAAGGCTGTGTTGCTGCAGTGAATGATTGTTGTAAAACTGATATGAGCTGGTTACCGTAAGGCGTATGGCGGTAATTATCCAGATAAGGCTTAAATTATCCTCCTTAAATGCTTATCCTTCCTAACATACCCATTACAAAACGAAGTCCCTCTCCATGTCTGTCAGTCTGTTAACAGTAAACTGAAAAAGTAACAAACAGATTTTCACGTAGTTTTCTTCAATAGACAGAGTGATTCGATAACCCGGTTTGAATTCATAATAAATGTGTAATTGTAGTAGAGACAAAGTTGCAAATATGAAAGATATCTAACACCCGTGCGAAACTGAGGCCGGTAGCTTGTAGATCATAAAAAATGCGTAGCCCATTCGAAGACGATCGAGTTTCTATCAAACTTTGTTTTCGTCTGTATCGGTTTAAAACAAAAAAATTAAGTATAAGATAAGGCTGAAAAGTGTACAATTAATATGCACCTAAAAGAAAATCAGTGTTATTCAGTTGCATGAAATATATCTAAACGACTTAAAGCTCAATTAAAAGCTCAATTAATGCTTGTCTCGAGTCGCGTGCGCGTGTTGACACTCCACGTGCTTTTCTCGCGAGCATTTCGCTCGCTTCGCAATTAACCGCCACATGCGTCCGCGCCGGCGCCTTGACAATGATCTCCACATCATTGCAACTATAACGAATGACCCACTGCTACAGAATCGATGTTAATTTTAGCATCATTATTAATATTTTCATTCATGACATTCGTAATAACAGAATCTATGAATATGATAATACTGACAACTTTATATACCAACTCATTAGTGATGCGATGCATTCTTAGTAGCACGTTACGTTATTAATTGTTTCTAATGAATCCTAATTAACGTGTTATACTGGTAATTACGTACGAGTACTAATTTATTTATGTGAGTTTTGGATATTCATTGTTTATTAGGACAAGAACTTTTTCGGACGTTTTCATGAAAATTTTGTTGCGATGGGTCCGCGATATCAAAACAACGTTCAAGGTTTCGGTCCTAAACCGTGGCTGTAACCTTTGCGGGTTATTGTTCTAGGTCTGATAGGATACATCAATTCCAGTGTTATATATCTGACGTAACGTAAGATTGCGTGCGTAGTTTTACAACATAAACTGGAGAGGCGTCATCCGTTTAAACATAATTCTTCATCTGGTGGACAGCGGGCTGCATTCGGGGCCAAGGCCGGAGGGCATATCGATTACGTTGATCGCGATTTGCATGGCTGACTTGGCACAACGAACGAATTGCTTTTCATGCAACAGTTACATATGAACCTCCCTAACTCGAACACCACTGGCCTCGCCGTTCTGCGTGTAAAACAAGTATTTATTAACGAAACCTATTTAGAGTCGTCACGAAAGGTACTAAAATATATGATTACTGTCGTTTGAAACATTTCAGCCTCTAGGTCTTAACGATTATTTTACTGTTAATTGGAGGTTAATAGCTTGATAACATTTACAAGGAAGTTAGCTAGGATTACGTGACAAATAATATTATAAATAAATTTTATTTTTGATTTCTTAGAATTCGTTTTTGAAGGTTAGAATGTTTATGTTCTCGTCGTACTCTGACATGCACTACTGAATAAAAACGCTACTGTATATTGCCATCCGTATATGTGTAGATTGAATACTAGGAAAAATTAAGGGCTGTCAAGCCGACTGGTTTATATAGAACTAGATACTTCCGTAACAAGAAAATCAATATGGATAGGGAAAAAAATCGACCATACCTACCTCATTTGAGAATATCATTTGGCAGCATATTAAAAGTGATTGGTGCCTACTACTTGTAAGCTTCAATTATTATTACACCTATTATATTATTATACCTATGGCTTAATGATGATGCAAGGCAAAGCATACCTAAGCATTGCTCACGAATCATTCAGCTGAAAAACGTTCACAGCTGGACATAACCCTCGCTGTCGTCGTGAGTGTTATTTAATTTAAATGTAGTAGTTTCTTAACATAAAGTGTGACAAGCATTGAGTAACTCTTTACAGAAACTTATCGCTGTACAACTCAATTGTCCGTCTAGCGTTTGTCTGTACTTCTGTCACGGCTATAACGGCTCCTCGTGTGCTCTATCTACTCATAGATCATCTAATCGTTTCAGTTTGTTTTAATTCTAATTGAAGGTGAAGTAATAAAGATTTATATCTTAACATAGCGATGTATTTAGCATACAAGTTTTTTACGTAATTACTTTATATTTTTAGGGTTCCGTACCTCAAAAGGAAAAAACGGAACCCTTATCGGATCACTTTGTTGTCCGTCTGTCCGTCCGTCTGTCAAGACCCTTTTTCTCAGGAACGCGTGGAGGTATGAAGCTGAAATTTATATCAATTACTCAGGTCTACTGTCCCTTGAAGCTGTGAAAAAATCAAACTTCTGAGCCAACGCAATCAAAAGATACAGCCGTTTATGACGCAAATTTTCGACACTTGCAAGGGAATCAAAACCTACAGGGTGCTTCCCGTGAACTCAGAATCTTGAAATTTGGTACGAAGCAACGTCTTATAGCATAGATAAAGGAAAAATTACGAAAACCATAAATTTTTAGTTACATCACATAATATATATTTTTTTAATAATTTTAAACTTACTACCCATTTCCTCATAAACGCGTGGAGGTATTAAATTGAAATTCATACCAAATACTCAGGTCTATAATACCTTTAAGCTGTGACAAAATCAAACTTCTATGTCAACGCAATCAAAAGAAACAGCAATTTAAGCTGCATATTTTGAAACTCGCAAGTACTCGCAAGGGAATCAAAACCTAAAGGGTACTTTCAGTCGACCTAGAATCTTGAAATTTGGCATGAAGCAACGTTTTATAGCACTCATATAGGGAAAAGTCTGAAAACTGAAAATTTCTTGTTACGTCACAAGAATTATTTTTTTGAAAAATCTTCAACGCTCGATTCGAGAATTGAACTTTATTCATAGGTAAGTTAGAGGTATTGAGTTGAAATTAACACCATATAATTGGGTCCGTGGTCCCTTGAAGCTGTGCAAAAATCAATTTTCAATTCAATTGGTAAAGTGACGGGAAAAAAAGATTCGTCCGTGTATACTGCAAAAAACGTACATTTCGAGACTGTCGAATTGTTCGATTGAACTGTTTTTATAGGTAAGTTACTACGGAACCCTCAGTGCGCGAGTCCGACTCGCACTTGCCCGGTTTTTTGTATAATTTGTGTATAGCTGAATGAATTTTAGTTGGTTTTATCCGGTTAACCATAATTTCAGTAAAACCATGCGGGTTCCAAAAGAAAATACAGACATAGTCGCGGCTGAAAGTTAGGTATTTGTATCAATCATCATTGAGGTGTACCAATCCATTTCATTACTTCCTATGCTGATATCCGTGAAATGGCAGACAGATTGACCGCAGATTGAAATAGCCGGCGGGTTAATCTACGTCTGTCCGTTTGGGTAGTAAATGTCTGACACGCGTTGCTACCATTAAGGTAAGCTACTACTTATGCATATGACCATGACCGTGAGAAAGAGCTAGAATAGGTGTAGGTAATATTTTATAAAAGTGACATATTTATTATATACACATGCATTTATTATCAGCAATTCTAGTACATCTGTTGACCACGACCTGCTTTCTAAGTTTTATGTTTTTATCAAGCACTGTTGCAATGTTACTCAATCGCGAATTGTTACAAGTTACAAAGTGATCCGGTGATTAACATTTTCTACGGTTGGTTCGCGACGTGTAAATTGAATTGTCCACGAGCGCCATCTAAAAAACCAATTAAATAAATCTCCCAGTAGATGGGCCGTCTTCCTGGTGTGGTTTAAAAAAATATTGTAATCTGTGACCGTTCCACTCTATTCGTCACCTCGTAGTGGTCATCTTAACCCAGCTAGTGACCTGTTAAATTAAATTTACTGCACGCAGGAGATGAGTTCATGTGTAACGCGATAGTTCAGTTTGTTATACTGCAATTTGCATTGTACTTGCACTCATTCAATCGTTTAGTCTATTTGTACAAAGGCCTTATTTTCCAATGTGGACGTTAATAAGTTTTTGTTAAAGGGGTTTTTTGGTAGGAAATCATTAAATAACTTTTACTGCTCTGGTGAAGCGAAAGTGTCAGACTTTAACTTTTTAGAACTCATCTGTATTCTTACAGTTGCCTTTGTGCTTCAGGGCCATGATAACTCTTTCGAACCATCCCGCAGTTCTGGCAGTTAAGAGGTCATAAGCAGGTTTTCTAAGTTCTTTCATAATTATTAATAATTCAGACTAATTTCATACTCACCAAAACACAATCTACTTACGTGTATTTCAAGTTCATTTTAAGGGCTGTTGCTTGTTTGCCAGATACGACTGGTTAGATATTCCAAAATTAGAAAAAATCTAAAACTAAATCTAAGATTTTTGATAGTTCTTTTAGTGTGAAGGATATGGAGCTTTGAAACCGCAGGTACTATTTATACTTTGCCGATAAAAGCAATAATAGATCGATAAAATAACATTGTTAAAGAGCGTAACACAATAATAAATCGTATGTATTGAATCAAACGGTGTCATGCGTGACCGGAATTAGGAACGGAAAAGTATTTTGGTCAGCAGGCTTGTGACATATATCAGTGTCACCAGATTAGAGAGGGCAATAGACAATCTAGACACGTTTACCAAAATGCCGAGACCATAGTTTTTGTCACTGGCGAGATGAAAAACCTCATCTGTTTACTGCATTATACCGCGGAAATCTGGTTTTTCCGACTGTAAGGTCAGGTAGACTGGGCATTGTCACTTGTCACGAACCTCGCATGATCGAAGAAGAGAAGAAGAAAGACCTTTTTGCATGACTTTTTTGTTTTAAATTGTTTCCCATACTTTTTGCATGTATTTCTTTGAACAGTGAATGAAACGTGATTTATGTATTGTGTTGTGGTTAGGGTTAATGATTTCATACAGGGAAAAAAATCTACAAAACAATGACTACTACCACAGAAGCTATATTAGAATCTATATATTCGCGAATATATGAATGATGTGCGATAAAAAAAATTGGGCTTTGTCAGTACCTAGAAGCGATTGAACTGCAGAGTAGGTCCTCCTTTTTGTTTCGTTTCCCTAATGCTTGGGGTCTTGACCGCATCATTACTTCTGATGTTTTTGTATTCACAAAGGTTAGGATTTGATCAGAGTAACTCATAGAACTGCCTCCGCTGTATTATAAACTAGCGTTAGTCTACGATTCCACCTAATGGTAAATAGTGGTGTAGTCGTTAAAAGTGAACCGTACTAGTTTATTAAGAGCCCATCCACTCTAGCCTTAAATACACTTAAATTATGATATGATCGGGCAGAAAGATCGCTGCAGGAAAATGGTTTCAGTCCTTCGATCCTGTCTGTCTGATCCTGATGTCCTTCTATCAACAACGAGGCAAGATATGGCCGAACTCAAAAATCTTGCGGAAGTACATACTCGATAATCTTGGCCGTTTTCAATATTAAGCTCGTGCAGCACAGTGGTGCTAATAATTCGCATAATTTCGAGTCGGATAACGGCAGAGTGCGACACGCCCGCGTCTGCATTGGGGGACCTCTCCGGAAGCGAGCGTACTCAATGAAACTGATTCGACGATCCTGCTGCCACTCGGTCACTGTTCTGGTTACTCACTCTAATATATCATAGTAAAGTTACGCATTATTCTCTGAATTCCTATTACTGGTTCATAGATGCTTCTAACTTTTGTAACGTGGTTCCCGTTAGTCAGGTATGTTTTTCCTGTTCAGTAAAATGCGGGAAAAGGAGCAGGTAGTTACTGGATAAGCTGCATCTAATATTCTGGCAAAATTCCTACCTGATAGTAGTAATAGCTGTTTGGAGTATTATTTAGAAAACGAAAGACTAAGCGAATTCTTATTGTTTACGCATCGACGACCTATCAAGACCTGGTTCACGTTCAAGATTGCAAGTTGCATAATTATTTACATTACAATGTACGCATTATTTTCCGAACTATATATATTTATCAAAACATTTATATTAATAAACATTAGAGATATCGGTAACGTCTAAGATAATGCGGTCATCTCTATTTTATTGTAATGTTTGTTCCACTTCCTGGTACGTTTGATGAATTTATTGATTTAAATGTAGAACTATCTAGTAATGTAGGCGTGTGTGATGAACCTTTTGACACATTGAACAGTTACATAGTAACTTCTCCTTAAGAAGGAACTGTCGTAGTTCCGGTAACAAGGAAAATACCAGTCCGTACTGAATCGGTTGGCCCTGTACAAAGATCTGGCAATGGGCATGCCCTTAACCGATAATTCGCGACGTGAACTTTTCGACCCTCCGGTCGGTTAACATTGAACTAATCAGTGATTGAACTGTCAGTGCCGATCCACGCGATGACTCCAACCGTCGCTCTCTTCTCATTATTGCAATATGACAATGTTGTTTTGATTAAAATTTATCGTTTCAAGAAGTGGCTAACTCCTTTCAGCCAGATTTATCTGATTTAGTACCTATACCAGATAGGCACACAGTGTTACAATCTTTTGTTTGTTAGGAGCACTATGTGACGCACTGGTGCACACAATGGTCCAAACTAATTTATGATCCACAGATTTCATTCTTTTCAGTTAGTTATGGTAGTGTGTTATGCATTTGCTTTTAAACGGTAACATAATTACCTATATGGCTGCATTAATTAAAAATTGGTCGATTTTAGCCTAGTCTAGTTTCAGGTCTAGGAATTAGTTACAGTATTCACGAGGTTATATTTCGATATAACCTTAATACACACATGAGAAAATGGGAAGATGAATGATTGCTCTGAGCACATTGCTCAAGCGTTTGAATATATCAAGAGAGCGTCGACCCTACATAGAACATAAAATTGAATTAATAATAATTATCTAATTTATATGTAAAATAGATGAAAACTAATTTTATTCAAAACCTTGATGAAAATGATAAATTGTATTAATTTAACTAACTAAACAATCGTTTAACATAAAACTCACGTGTATTGTTTAAATCTACGTTAAATGGAAGCGTTGAAAATTGCACGGAGACAACAAATTATATGAAAATAAATAATACCTCGTCATATTAAATTGTTGAGATACAAAACTTAACCACTATTACGTTGTTAAACCTAGTTAAACCTTATTGTAATTTAATGATAAATTGTATTAATTTAACTAATTAAACCATCGTTAAACATAAAACTCACGTGTATTGTTTAAATCTACGTTAAATGGAATCGTTGAAAATTACTCGGAGACAAGTAATTGTATGAAAATAAATAATACCTCGTTATATTAAGTTGTTGAGATACAAAGCTTAACCACTATTACGTTGTTAAACCTAGTTAAACCTTATTGTTGTTACGACCACACAATTTTCCTTTGTCACGAAAATTACATGAATATTCACATGGTTATCAAAGAAATAACATGACATTTTATTGTGTTTCAATAGGCTATAATACGGTGGCTGCTTATGGTTTTAGATAAGTGTAAGTTGTGGTAACCAGTTGAATGTTTCTATGCTTGTTAATAATACATTTTCATGAAATCGTAAATGTATATGTTTATACCCAAATTATTATTACGCTTGTTTCTCTAATTTATTGTTTCATGCTTGTCGTGTGTGTTATGTTGTTGTATTCAGTATGTACAATCATTGGTGAAACTAATTTAATAAATAAAATAAATAAATTCATTGCCATGTCTAGACGTATTTTTATCATTTTATTATTGCTATTTTATATTTAAAACGAAGGTTTTTTTGGAACTGTTACAACTGACCTTAACTAAAGAAAATGAAAATGATCGTACTCACAATAACATTAATGATAATATTGGTTGTGGTAGAAATTAAAAGCTATGTCTAAATATAACGTAATGTTTTTTATGAGTGCCTTATAATACCACTTTTTTTAATAGCCCAAATTGTGTCCTACTGTTGGGCAAATGCCTCCCCTTCTCCTTCAAACACCTCTCACCTCTGTCTTGAGCGATCTCTGACCAAGTTTGGCCCGCGAACATGACCGACACGACATTTTTGACTCTGCCACGATCATGACACCGGTTTTAAAAATATGCGAATTAAACAAATTAGCCTCGATCAAAAATAGTATCAATAAAACGGTGATTTGGTATTTAAAAGAATTTCTTTATTTTTAGCTTTTTCTATAAGCAGCGATGTCTGGCGATCAAACTGTTTATTTTGGATGCGAATACAAATTCTACCGAGAGCGAGACTTGCCCACATATGCGGGTAGATAACGGTAGATTGGTGTAGAGATATCTTTTAGGAACCACTTGGATTGAGTGACGAATTGAGACAAGCTAATGCGATAATATCACATTAACTTCCGTCCTTCAATTTAGTTTCGAGGGTCCGTAACGAAATGATCTAACAGTCTTGTGTCACTACTTATCCCTCTGACTTTATCGTCAATACGATAGCTTGTAGTTTGTAACACCTGGTTGCTAGTGCCGGGTTTTTGGTTCCGCAGTTCAAAATCCAAGAATTTTTCGCGTCAGATGAAGACATTAATCATCATAGTCTTACAACTCCAACAAGAAGGTTTATGTAACAAGAACATAATAGGGGGAACACGCATTTATTAATAGAAAGATCTTGTGACCTATTGTTATTATTAAAACGTATACTTGTGACACATAAATTAATTAAAAACACATTACGTGTAAACATTGGACTTATTTACTGGAGCTGCGTCTAAATGATCTTATTTTCAGAAACGTAGATTGCATTATTTGCGTTTGTTCTTATGTTTTATGTGTAGAAAAATATCGCCACGTGTCATCACGGATATTGGAGATACGCGAGTTGAAGAGTGCACTCAAGATCAAAAGTGTGCGTTCCCGACACGCTCGAGCACTCAAGTAAGCTGATATCCGAAGAAAACTATTCAGAACTTGCCAACTTAATTCGGAAGAGAAATCAATCCGTACTTTCGGGGAAGTGACGTATCAATGACGATCATGACATTTGTCAAAGCATGGTCAAGGCCCAAGGGTCGAGCAGCCGCGCCTAAACTACTCACTACTTCCTACTCGAATGGTAAGTAGGCGGCCTGCAGGCCTGCTCCTTCGGCGGTTTCTGAATTTTGATCAAAGGACGACAGGTTCATAATTGGCACTAACCTAGACACAGAACAGACATACTGACCTTTAAATTATGTAAACACCTACCAAACATAAATTGGAACAAAGTTTATTGTGCGTATATGGTTCCGAATTCTGTGTTTATGTACTTATTTATGGTTATATTACAAATATAGATTAATCATTTTTCTAAATATAGTCGAGGTTAATGAAATCGATTAGGAATATAGCAATTATGCCATAAAGTTGTATGTTGAGGTCGAAGATTTGACCGTGTGGTTAGGACTCAAAATAAAATACTTATTCTTAGAAACTGGCATTATTTACAAGGATAGTATCCGATTTAGAAATGTTTACAAAAGGCTATTTCCTCAGACACACTCGTATAACAACGATATTTGCCTTGACAACCATATTGTTAGATGCAAAAAAGGTTTTACATTCACGCTTGTTTATTCTCAAGTGTCGTGAAAATCTTTGTTAAAACATGATTCAAGCAGACTCTATTGGATGATAGTGAGGTGGGAAAAACGTAAAACGTGAGGCTTAGACACTCGTCTCTCTGCCTGAAGCCTCTCTGCATATCTGAGCAGCTTGTGAAAGAGTCCGGGGAGCGACCCTTTCATTTATTCACACGGCTCTCCAGGGACAGTGGGAATGTCTAAACGAGCTACTAGATAAAAAGAATATGAAATTTTAACAAGTTGTCTTTGATTGCATTGCTTTTTATATTGTCTGTGTCTCTGTTGGTGTCTGTATCTACTTGGTGTATTGTTGAGTACATTGACCTTCTATATTTTAGATTTTGGTGTTTATTTAGAGCATAAGTACAAAGGTTAACGTTCTGAAGCATAAATATCATATCTCTTACTTATTTAATTAGGAAGATCTTAATTATGTCTTTGTTTTCAATTGTCGCATGTAATTAAAAAAAGAACGTTTTAGTACTGACATAGTTTATATGTTTCAATTGTTACTAACCATTATAGATCATTGTTATCTATCTAAATAAATAATAATTATTATTAGCGACATATTCATTGATATTTCATTCATCATAATGATGTTACACGAGTGCTGTATAAATGTGTGCGTAAGTAATTAATTAGATGAATAATTGCAACGTCTTTGTTTGTGTTAAGTGTTTGAAGTTTCCGTTCATCTTCATTAATAAATCGTTGCAATTTAAATGCGTTCTTGTAACCATTTGCATTTGGATTCGCTAGTTTTATAGTGTTCTTAATTAGTAATGAATCATAGGAAATTTTTATTTATTCTACTCGTGAAATTTCTATTGTCCAAGAGAACTTTATTGCAGTGTCATCAGAATATTAGATTTTTAAGGATAAAGTCTAATAAAAAGAGTCGGTCTTTCGTTTTGATGACTAACGGCCGAACCCAATAACTGATCTATCTCTAGTTTTAGCATACTGAAGATAGTAAAACAAATGATACAATACGAAAATTATACATGTTTTCTGTTGTTTCATTTGTTTTTCTACGAGTATCTCCGATATGTGATAGATAGGTTATTGGGTTCGGCTGTTAATCTACTAATATTATTTGATGCATGATAATTCATGACTCAATATTTTTCGATCTATTTATTTAAACTTATCTTAATCAGTTTTGTGAGTAGGTACAATCGAATAGGGTACCTACCACTCTCACATTAAAATACCTTACATAACAAGATTTGCTATAATTATCTAGTCATCATCCTGAATTAACAATATAGTTAGATTATGTATTATTTATGAGTCTTCATAACTTCCTTCAACATGTTTTGATTTGATAATATCAAAAATTAATATTACGCTATATTCTATAAATAAGAACAAAAAACGTAAGTAGGTATAATAAATTATAGCAAGAGAGGTTGGTATTCAAACCTAAACCAGACATTTGAAAAACAAACGATATAATTTATTATATCTTGCATAACCTACCAAATGAGTAAATACCTAATGTAATAAAAAAGTCATAAATGAAGCCTTCTTAGTATAGTAATGCAATATCACTAATGACTTTAACATTTCAGGAATGGTAAAAGATCGAATAAAAAGCTGACATATCAACACACAGCAGATACTATTGGTATACCACTAGCAGCCACCACTAAAAATGTCAGATTTTCTTATCGTGATGTCGTCTACATTGACAGACAATTGCATTATTGTTATAGGCAATCGAATATACATATGTACTTTCATATTAATTATGTATTTAGTAAAAAAATGTTATTTTGATATTACGAACAGACACTTCAGTTTGATGCATAGAAGATATAAATGTAAGTATAAGCAAGTACTGTCAACAAAAGAGTTTGGCGTGCAGATAGCTGAAATTAATAAAAGTCTTCGCACCGCGGAAAGGCAGAATTACATATGAGTTTTGAACATAAAACTCGTAGCTATTCAACACAAAATAAAAATCTTCTATTTACACACATATCACTCAGAACATACAGACATATGTCTGCATACTTATCGCTTTTATTGCCTACAATTATGATGTTTAGTTCCTGTTTTCTACCACGGTCAACGACGTAGGTAATACTCGCATTTTTAAATGAAAAGATTAATGAGCCGCAAGTTTGCTAACTTCATAATTATCTTCATTTATTTGCTTGCCTAGCGATAACATAAATCAATGAGCAGATAAATTGATTGAATGCTTGTGTATAGTATGAAAATGGAAAACTTGATGATTTTAATCGGTAATCGACACTAAGTTTACAATACAAACATATGTTTTGCAAGATCTTTGATCATCTATTTTTGTTTTCATTTTGGAATTAAATCATTTTAAATATTATTCATTTTAATCTTTTAGAATTTTTGTATTAGACCTTATGAAGAGACGCGACAAAAAAAATAACAAAAAAACATATTATCATACATATTTTTTGTTAATAACAAGGTTCAGGTTACTTTGTGTAACCTTTTATAAATGCAACGATGCTTTAATGTGAGAAATCGAATAGTTTTTATTTTTATGATATTGGAAATGAACAAACACATGAAAAGTACAAATAAGGGCACAGAAGTGCAAGCAGTACCTTTCGTGCTTGTCTATCCGACTATCATATGATATTGATATCATGTCTGAACCAAATCATCAAAGAAGACACCATTCTAAATAATTTTCAGCCTCAATTCGAAACAAGGACACCAAAACTATGTACTTACATAATAAAGGTATAATTTAGCCAAAGTGGTCGGATAGTGTACCTATTATTATGCGAAGTTGCATCAACAATCTTCAAGTGAAGGGCGACACCTAGAAATTGCAGGTTGCACCGCGTGACAGGTGAACGGAACCCACGGCAATGACGTTTAGATGTACACTCGGACAACTTAATTGGTGATCACCTTAAGGTTAAATGTCACATCATAAAACCGAAAGATTTATTTGACTGTGTGACATTTAAATAACTTCTATTTTAATGACTTCAACTTTAAATTAAATAATAATTTAGTAATTTAATGGGAATTGTTGATCAAGATGCAATATCGAATCTGTTCAATTCAACCTCGTCTTTGGTAACTGATTCGCGCCCGTGGGTAGTAGTGTAATTTTAAGTAGCTAATAGCCTATCTTGATAAATGCATTATCCAACACTACTATATTTTTAATTATTTTTAGGTTTGCACTTGACCACTGTATCACCTGATAGAAAGCGACCATGGAGCACACTTGCCTTATATAAATTATTCAATTGGAACCAGCAGTGTGAACAAAAACTCTTTGGCTTCAGAAATCAGAAACATTTACCTATTTCAAATAAATGATTTATATAATAGTAAATAAACCATTTATTTGAAATAGTTAAATGTTGGTACTTTTGAATTCCCAAATTGTCTGTCAGTCAAAAAAACATGATATATAAAAAATACACGTTTCAAAGCGTAGATCGCTATGGAAAAGCACGTGCAAGAAACTCTATGGCCACTTTTATAAATCATTATTAAGAGTTACATAAATCTTGATACATATTTCTTGTCGTTTCTATTATGTTAGAACAATGCACATAAAATAAACCACTGGTAATAATCAGATACGAGATGACCAATCTCAAATGACGCCTGTTCACGAGCATGACAGCTTTATAGTATTTGTTTATTAAATTTAAACTTTATTTATGTTTAAACTATCTAAAAGTCATATAATAATTCATCTGTTTTGCATAGACAATGCCTAATAAATAAATAATCACACACATATATCGTGTTTAAAGTTATCACATCCGCGTGTTGCACTGTTGAGTTGTATGTATCTAGTTGATAAATTGCAAAAAAGTACATTTAAGTCGGATCACTTGGGCCAAATTTTGGCCCACGCTTATTAACCATTAGGAACACCGTAAACTACGAGTACCTATGTTTCTATTAGTGAAATAAACTTGGGCCAAAATAAGCCGACTTTACGGTAACTAATTTCGTAGGGGCCCAGTAGGGCCGATGCCTGTTAGAGTCATGGAGAAAAGTACGATACTGATACCCGTGGTCCTAGAAAGTAAAAGGCAACTGATGTAGCATGGGTAGCAGTTTTAGTTTAGTTGAAAAAATAAAATAATCTTAGTTTAAAAATAAAAAAAAAACTGTAAGTAATTTCTAACTTACAGATTCTTTGTAAAAATGCGCTGTGAATATTTACGAAAAGATACCTAGCATCTTTACTTTGCACAGTAGCTATTCTTTTTGTGTCATTCAATACAAAATAAATTATATAAAATCATTCGTCTACTTGACAA
The DNA here is from genome assembly GCA_030763345.1 of Mythimna separata. Lineage (NCBI taxonomy): Eukaryota > Metazoa > Arthropoda > Insecta > Lepidoptera > Noctuidae > Mythimna > Mythimna separata. The sequence continues at coordinate 10,078,397 of CM061181.1, read as the reverse complement.
ATTGTTGAGAGCTGACTTGCATTAGAAAGCAACTACTTACCAATTGAAATGATATTCCTTAGTAACCAGTGATAAAATAGATTTTTAAATTCTTTTTAGTATTATGTAAATCAGTTAAGACTTTCACTTAGCACTAATATTTAAAGTGGTTACATTTGAGGTCGAGCTACAATCAGTTTTATCCTTATGCAAAATTAAAAGTTTAATTTTAATTACATTTGAAACATACATGTATGTGTACACGCATGGAATGTATAAAAAAAAACAATTACTATCAATGTCTTTCGTCGTCGAATTAAAACGGTTTTGAGCGTGTTAAGTATTATTTTTAAATCTAAATAAATATATATACACATATATATAGGTATAATACATCTATATATAAAAAAAAATTAAGGTACATATATAATGAAACTACGAAATTGTTTGAAACAGCTACCGTGGTACTTAGAACGTAAATGGTGCTCAGAACTGAAGGAACTAGGACTAGAACTAACGAAAAAGGACTGTGGGTTTTAGTCAGTAATAGTTTGACACTCCGTCTAGCTCCACAGAATTTATTTGATGATTTCACACCCCCTAAAAACGGAATAGTTACTATTAAAAATAACAAACAGGAAATACTTCAGACTTTGCCCAACCCGATAATCGCACCCAAAAGGCGCCTGTGACTATTAGACGAATAAGGCACAATACTTAATAAATAGTTGTGCCTACATAATGTGCAGTGCTATCGACTGATATGATTTATTGACTATGGTATTGAATATAGATGATAACCCACTGACGTACATTAGTAATTGATATATAAAAGATTTTCCTTTATTATGAATAGATAATGAAAACTGGCCAGTGCAAACATGCATTTTTTATCGTAATGTTCTATTTATTGTATTTTTTTTATTGATTTAAACAAGTGCTTGACTGCGATGGTACATAATGGTAAGCAGTGCAAGTGATGCAATCGTTGATAGAATCGTCGAACCGTTGGTTAAACGCATTAGTCTATTAAGAGCCTATTCTCTCTGGCCTTGAAGACATATCTGTACTGTTTAGATTTTTGCCTTTTTTTGTATAAGCAGTATAATCAGCCTTTTAATTTTTCCTACGCTTTGTTTTGTTTCAAGCCTCACCTCTAGCAGAAGATACGGGCTGTATATTTGCAACCCACCACGCGGGCTCACTGTGCGACAGTGCATGTAATATGTCTTCGAATTTTTGATTTTAGAACCTGACTGTTTCCTCATAGTGTTTTCCTTAACCGTTTTGAGAGCAGTGTGATGAAATAAATTACAAAAAGTAAGGGCATTTCTGGGCTTGAACTTTGTGGGTCCTACAACTCCTAAATCGGCATGTTTATTAGGTCCTAATCTAACTAAGAAAATACATGAACAAGATACACTTAGGCGTCGCAGTTCTCGACAAAGCTGTTATCCGAAAAGGTGTCCAGAATACTGACCGCATTGCCACGTTGAATGCCACTGGCGTTTTATAACATTAGCCTAGATAACAATATTACTGTTAAACAACAATACTGACACGTTTGCAGTAGCCACAATGCATTATATGGATGGTCAGTAAAAACTTTAATGTCTGCGCAGCCATAATTTTATTTATACTATGTAAATCATGATCAAGGGCGCTCACTGTTTAATGTAGAGGTCTTGCTGCGTACGAGTTTATTGCTATTGACATTGAAACTGTTCTTAACTGTTAAAAGTACAATTTTCGCGTATTAAGGTACGATCTGATAATGTTCGCGGGGCAAACTTGACCAGAAATCGCCCTAGACAGAAAGGATTGGAAGGAGAAAGGGGAGATTTTTGTCCAGTAGTGGGACATACAATAGGCTATTAAAAAAAGCTACGAACAGACTGCTGTGACGTAACAGTGTGAAAACAGTGTGATAACGCTGATGCTTTTCAATTGTCGTCTGTTGTAAAATATTAGGCTAATTTCTATGAAAATGCGTCGCCGCATTGTAGTGTCGCAAATGTACGTGGGAGCCTTCATGCTGACAAATGATAGCACTTGTATCAGCGCTAGGTTTATACCTACATATATCTACATTTATTATTTTTGTCCAAAGCTGTTTTAGGTAGGCACATTAGCGCGCAATAGTAGGCACAATTAAAAAGACGAGGAAAAATAAAACCGAAAATCAGGATACAAGGTCAATAAAATTAAATGGTAACCATAAAATTTCAAAAAAACATGTTTTGAAATTTTAATGAAGGCATGATGTGTCCCTAACACGTGTATTAAGACTGTATGTAAATCAAAGTTATAAATAAAGTGATAGTTATGATCAGCAATGAAAGATGAAAAAAAACTACTTAATTAAGAAATCAAATAAATCTTAACAAAACTCTTAATTAATATTAAAAAAGGCGAACAAAGAAAAGTAATAGACAAACCACATATTGTATGATATATAGTTTGTCTACCTACTACTACACCACGAAAGAATATTGGTGTGATATTCGATTGCGGAAAAGCAGTTATTTCTCTTGACATTTCTTCGGTTATAAAAGTAAACTGACAGTTCAATAACAAATATATTAAGCACAATATTGAATTAAAAACCTGCGCTATTAAAAATAAAATAATAAAAGTTTATGGGTATAGGTTTACGTGAAATAATTTACTTGTATTTTGATTAAATTAAAAATTCAGTAAAATTTGTTGTTAACGGTAACTTCAAAATGAATATTTCAAAGGATATTTGCAAACATAGATAATAATAACTTTCGTAAAATTGTAAACTTGTCTTTTTTTCAATAAGATTCGGTAAACTAATTAAAACTAACCTAAAACAAACTAAAAAATGGCGTCAAAAACTCCTCCACATCGCTGTCGACTGGTAATGTGCCCAAAAGACTGGCAGCATTGCCACGCTGAATGGCAATGCTTATTTTCTGTCCAAAGTAAAAGCCAGCCCTTAGGTCACGCGAAGTGTCAACAAGATTCGGTTACATTTGAAATGATCGAATTAGGAAGAGAGAAACTTAATGTACCTATTTCAAATGATCAATTCAGAACTATCGACAGTGTGCACTCAACCATGACTTATTAACTTAGTGTTTCTGATTATAGTGTATTGTTTTATGTTATCAAACTGTTAAGTATTCTTTGCTCCATTTACGCTTGGGAATGGGCAATTTGCATAATTTTTCTGACTGACTGACGTCTTGACAATTCAATAAAAAGTGTCTGTAAATTGTTTATCCTACTAATATTATAAACATGAAAGTTTGTATGTGTGGTTATTTGTTACTTTTTCACGCAAAAACTACTGAAAGGATTTCGTTGAAACTTAGTTTATATAGCTAGTCCATGTCCTAGAACAGCATATAGAATCCTCTTTTATCCTAGGAGTATGTTCCCTTGTGATATATTTTCACTATCACGCGGGTGAAGCCGCTGAAATAAAGTTTTGGTTTCGATTGGTTTAGTTTTCCAATAAACGCGTACAAAGTAAATTCATCGCGTTTTATTGAAAACAAATAGCCCATATTATATTCTTTAATAATTGTCCTGTCACCAAAAATCAACCTTGACTTTAAAAAACATATCTTCGGAAGTGTGTACGGAAGTCAGCAAGCTTCCGTAGTCAGCATGTTTATGTTTACATCGATCTCACTGTGATGGCGACCGGTTATCAGTCGCTCTGTTTGCCATTGAACTGTCCTCCCGTAAGTAGGTAAGTACTAACTTATGTGCGTGCTTTGCTTTTTGAATTACGGTTTACTTAGAGGAAATAGGTGACTTACGATACGGAACAACGGTAGCTAATTTTAATGGTTTAAGTATAAATTCTAAATCTTATTTTGAGATCTCTTGTTAGTGAGCAGATGAAAATTTTATCAAGCACCTAATGATGTAGCTCTGGGATTATTCTACAGTCGCGAAGCTAGGGCGGACTGCCTTAGCTTCGCACCGGTCGGTATTACAAACTTTGAAGTTCTAGGCTTTTCTCTATTATAACACGAACGTAATATATTGGTGAAAATTCGTCCCATAATTTTTGAGTTTATCGCGTTCGTACTGACAGACAAACGCGGCGTATTAAAAGATAAGTAGTTTTCTAAATATAACACAGGCTTGTTTTTGTATCACGAGAATAGTTCTAATAACTATGGCATACGCGTAGATTCCGCTTAGGTCTAGGTACCCATGAGGCACAATCGTTTTTGCTGTCATTAATTTGTTTTTATACCTATTTCAAGGATGCCGACTCAAACTAACGGACAATAAAAGCGTAATTTTTGTTCTCCTATACTATCTTAAAAAAAAAGCGAGGACTGAGAGAGGATTTATCAAAACTCATCCCCAAAGAAATGAATCGGTGGTCCAAAGTTAGTATGAAGAAACCTACATACTTTCACGCGGGCGAACTCGGTGGCAGAAACCAGTCAATTAATTTAATTATTTATCGTATGTCATTAATGTTCTTGACATTATGCAGATCACGATGTACACATACAAACGTACTAGACATACATATTTGATATCTATCCATTAGACTAGATTTTTTTCGTTTTTTTTTCTAAACTAGATCTTATAATCTTAATCGTGTTCCTAATAGTCTTTACTTTGTCAGTCAGCGAAACTAATGGCAAATGGGTGGACCTGTTTTTTATTATTTTAAATGAAAAACTGCCTCACTAATGGTATTCTAGAATAGTATGAATATAAATTAGCGAAAATTAAAGTCAATTACTAAAACTGTCAATCCGAAGGACTGGACAGTAGAGGCAAACGTTGGTTCGGTAGTCATAAGGACTGTTCAAGCATTGTCTTGGCGATATTCAGATGGATACGGTTTTTCCATAGAAAATTGACTGGGGATTGATATTTACAGTGGATATTTTAAAAAGTTTGCTTTACCTACTGACAATTATTTTAAAATTATTTACAATCACTCTTTCGAACTGTTTCTGTGTAATCTTCGCTCTGTTTAAGTGGATTGGAAATTGAGGAGAAAATCGCAAACTTCTTATACAAAAGTAATTTATAAATTGAGACAAATACCTATTTAATTTAAAGACTGTCTAGTGATTTCTAACAACAAATTATAGTTAGTCTCCGAGACTAATTTGTAGATCACTACAAAGTAGAAGGAAAATCATTATGTACTGCACGTGCAGTTCTTGATTCATTTTTCCAAAAGCATTTGTTTCAGCAAGTGCATTAGCATAACACAAACAGTGCATTGTTTAAGAGATATGATATTTAATTTCAGATCTACAAATAGGATTTAAATGAACAAAACTGAAACCATCAGGTTTTGACTAGAAAAATATAATTTACATATACTTGAGACGAGAATGACGTGAAGAAGTCGTGGTAATCATCATAGAACAATATATAACAATAGATAATGACTTCAGCCATTTTGTTAGGACCTAATAATGTTTGGTCTGGCTTCGTCGAAAAACATTCGGTTCGATGGTTTCTAATAATAATTGTAGTAGGTATTTTTATTACAGGTAAACTTTTAAACAAAAGTCATAATCAAATCCTTAACGAAATATCGTAAACAATTTTTCACTTTTTCACTAAATTGTTAATTAGACATTATTTGTCAATTTCCGGGTGGGATGAAAGGGAGTGTCAGGTTTTAGTGGTTTTACTGATTAAAATCTTCCCATTTCCTTTCCGTTGCTTTCTGCAAGTTCATATATGAACTTGCAGAAAACGCCGAAAAATATGTATAACCATAATTATATTAAGATCACTTATGAATTTGGTTGGGACTGATTTATTCCTGGCTTTAATAAGTATGGACGATTAGAAAATTTACGATACTGCGCATGGATTACTACGAACCTTACCTATAACATAAATTAAATTACTCAGGAAAGTTGTAAACCACACAAAGAATTTGTCGCAATAAAACAGCATTGCCTAAGGTAAACGCATTAAACTGCTAAGCATGGCGACAGGCACTCACTAGCCGCCTGCAATACCTGCGCGTACGCTTACAACACAATTCAGTTCGCAACCATTGTATTGGACCGCAAAAAATACCTATAAATCAAACTTTTTACCCATATTTACGAAATAACCTACTACTATATTAAACTAAGCCAACAAAAAACTTTTATGTTATATTTCTGCACATGTGTAACTTCTATAAGTAGGCCTGTTACGCTAATGACCATATATTACAGCAATTACACTAAATTAATTTATCTCGAACATGCAATAAAGGTATATTTAGCAAAACAGAACAATTAACGTTTTTATTTTTAACATCATTCAAATTAAAGTGCTTACACAGTGGGTGTAGCTTCCTCTTGCAAAGATATGCAAAACATTATCGCCTGATATAGAATCTAACGATTTGCAAGAGGCTATATAGCGGTAGATGTAGGTAATTTATGAGGTATAGTTTAAAAAAAGACTTATCTTTAAAAAAGTTAACTATAAAATTATGTATACGAGTAGTAGTGGTAGCCATGCTTAAATATGAACTAAAAAAAATACCTAAACCGCTTACAAGTTAGCAGATGAGCTATTTCTGGGTATTCAATGAAAAACGATAATTATGTATGTGTAAATAAGACACAGCTCAGTAATTTAGAGGAAAATCCCAAACGGAGCACAAGTAAGAAAATGGTAATGTTTTTTGTCCATTTGCATTTTGGTTTTCCTTTCATGCTTAATTATTAAAGATACGAGTACCTATTACAGAAATTAGACTTCAAACGTTGTTTTTACATTGTAGGGAATAAAAAGGATGATCAAGGAGAAGGTGACAAGAAATTTTGACCAGGGTGGACGACTAAGCCTTTCAGGAATGATTGAAAAGTAAAGGGAATAAGGCTTACGTCGAAGAAGTGACCACTATTTCGAGGCATGATTTATATTATAAAGCATAATAATGATTATAAAATAGGTAATGAACCGTAAAGCGTAGAATAAATTAACTCAATTACTATACCTAAGTAGAAGAATAAAGTCTTTTTTAGTTTTATTTTATTTATTAAGAAATAAAAGTGTCTAATAGGTGGCTTTTTATGACCGCAAGTGTTCATTAACCGGCCAGTAGCCGGTGTTGCAACACTGGCGGATGGCTATGGAGCTACTCGCATTGTCGGGTGCCGGCCATGCATACGAGGCGCTGATTGCACCCGCCGCTGTGATCAACGCACCCGCTCGACCGAATAGATTGAAATACAACCTAGCCCTTCCATGTTTGTCTGAAATATGTTTTTTTTTCAGGTGGAGAATCATTACAATGAATTCTCCTGCTCTTAGGCGGGGTGGGAAGGCGTGTCAAACTTTTACTGACTAAACCCCACCCCGTTCCTTCGTTGCTTTCGATCTGGGGACACTGAGCTGACCTTTCGGCAATCCGATCCATAGCCTCAGAGGCTTAGGCCTCTGCAGAGACTTTTACTGACTAAACTCCACCCCGTTCCTTCTTTGCCTTCGTTCCGGGGTCACGAGTTTCCATGGAGTATGAGTTACAGCAATATACGAACGACTTTTTAGTGACTATGATAGTACCCTAAAAATCACTAGTTTTTAACGTGTGTATGAAATAATGTATTTGCAAATTACTGTGACTTATAACTGAGTTTACTAGCTTCAAAGAATTCACTGAGGAAGTATATGAAATGGTATTTTTGAATTGAAATCACTTTAGATTTATTTTTAATTTATGTTCTGTTATAAATAAGTTGGCCAGGCTTTTATTTATTACGAAGAATGTTGTTCAGCTTAATGACGAAATTTATACGAACAAAAATAGCAATGTTAAAAATAGATGTTTTTTTATCAGCATGTGTTTTGATCATAATGATTTAATTTTACATTTATAAGTTATAAAGCTGAACCCAGGCATCATGAGACAAGTATTAAAATTGTTATACCTAAGAGATAAACATTTCGAGTTTGGTAAACGCGAAATATTTATAAAAGGTTATTGAGGTATATTTTTGGCCAACATCAGTTTATCAATCCGTTTATTAATTGAAAGAACCTCTCCTTGTGAAGTTAAATATAAATTGCTTGACAGAAAATAAATCCAAAAATGATTCTAGAAGTAGTGTTATTGTTTTTTTTTAGTTTTAATTTTTATGTTTACGTTATGTTATGTAGGTAACATATACCTGCCTACTTACCAAACATACTTAACTTACTATAATTACATTAATACCCAATAAATAATAATAAAAATACCAAATTAATTAAAACTTACTGAACACTAAAAACGAAAATCCCCAAAGTCAAACCATTTATGGTGTGGGGCTTTGTTTTTAAGTTTAGATATTACCATTTTGGAACAAAAGAAGAAAATGAAAAGAAAATGGCGTCGAAAAACTTGTCCACTTTGCTGCCGACTCGTAATAAGACCAAATGATTGACAGCATTGCCACACTGTATGGCAATGCTTAACCTCTGTCCAAGTTAAAAGCCAGCCCTTGTGGTAACGCGAACTGTCCAAAAGACGTTTAGACAGATCTTTACATAATTTGCGAGCAATTGAACCTCACGATCCGAGAGTTTCAATCCTAAATGAAAAAATCTAAACACAGCGGAAACGCCGACGATAACAAGAGTGCGTAGGATGATGTCGCTGACAAACAACTTTGCTATAACAATGGCAGCGATGGAGAGAACAACAGGGAGCACTTAGACGTAGAGAGGCAGCTATTGATTGGGAAACGATCCTATCGTTAATTGAATATCTTTAAAAAAAAGGATCATAAACCTATTTACCTATTAAGTGTTTATCCACAGGATCCCTGGGTATTTATGTCCAAATAAAGATTTCCTTGCCATTGTTTACAATTTTCCTACTGCCCTTGCAAACTGAATAACAACAAAACACTGCAAACAACTAAACGGCGGTGATTGATTTTATTTTCAAAATCATATCTAATTTTCCTTCCTGTGTTTCCTCAGAATACGAAAATGTCGAAATATGTATGATATTATCTAAATAAGTATTATAGGTTTTTCTTTTATTGTTGATAGGTTCGCGCTTGATCGCTATCTCACCTAATGGAAATCGACGATGAAGCGTGCTTACTTAGAAGTAACCTATACACTCTTGACTTAAAGATTCCTGGGTTGTAGCTATCATGAAACACAGATTCCGTCAGGGAATTATACTCTTTAGCTATATGCATAATGAAATATGAATGTGTTCCCAACACTTTTTGTGCACATAGAAGGGATGTCTACCATTATACCGGTGGCGCATCGCCGTACGCCTGGTGGTCCGATGATGGAACGGGCTTGGCGGAATTAGGCTACGCAATTTCGACGCACACTCCCCAAAATGCAATGCAAGGTTCGTAAATATCATAGAACGTTAGTGTCAATCAAAATTAGCAACTCAAAAGCAACTTAATTATTTTTAATATTTATAAGTACCCAATTAACTAACCTACAAGGTGACCTTAAGCGGATAAAATGTTATTAACTTCACTTTTAAATGTTTTATAAGAGGCCAAATTATTAAAGGTAAAAAAGGAACCTTAGGTAGTCAATAAAGGTACCATAATAAAGTCTTATTTATAAAAATGACAGAACTCTGAATCTAGATTTACTTAAATTCTGTAAAGTGAAAATCATTTAAGGATCTGGTATTAGGTGCTAAACATTTGGTAAATTCTTAGTTTTAAGCCATTAAAAGCTCCCACAAAGTGCAGTTTTGTGAATGTACTGTAAGGGGGTAGATTGAGAACATTTGAGGTTCTATATTTGTTTCAAGTGCTGAAGAGACAGACTAGGTATATGAAATATATGAATTTTGAAAAACAATGTCTACTACTGTAATGTAAGTGAAATCGTATTTTTCTTTGAAAATGTAAACTCCTAAAATAAAGGAAAAAGAAATTGTGTCAAAAACTTCATAATTCTCGGTTGGTGACTTAGAACGGTGATACGAGATTTTGCTTTAAGTTCAAAGATTTTTATAAATGTGGGTATTATTAAAAACGCAATGTAGAACTTATATTATAACTGTAGTTTCATGGTAGTAAATCAACTTACTTATCATTGCTATACTTGCCTACTATACCTATGTATCTAGGTCGATTTATCTAGATAGATTTTTTTGGCTTATTTTTATTACTTACTAATATATATAGGTATGTAAAATAAATCTAGCTTAACTTGATGTGATATGACAAGAAGCCAAAAAAACTAGATCAGGTTCTGTTTGAAATGTTCTAGATCGTGGGTTGGTATTTAATACTTTTTTTTTGTATAGTTTTTGTGTCCGAACATTTCTTACTTGTACAGATTTCAAGGAAGTCTTAGTGCGAAGTCATTTTAATTGCTGTACTAATTCTATAGTTACGTTTCTTAGGTGTTATTTCATAATTATTTTCTTTTATACGTTTGCTTTTGTTTTTTTTTTATAATGCATGTTACGTACCTACATCAGAATTTATTAAGTATTACATAAATTATTGTAAATTGGCATACTGTTTAATGCGATACTTTATATAATAGGGCTTATAGTGACGGTCTCGTACAAATTATAATAATTATTTATAATTTTAAAGAATATATTAAAAAATATTATAAATGATTATTATATTCCATTATAAATTTTGTGCTTACGTAGGACACCAAACAAATTCTGGTTTTTGGAAAATTAATTATTTCAGCTCTCAGACATGAAATCTGCATTTATTTGTTTGTGATTCAGATAAGGCGTTTAATTAATTAAATACTGTTTGCTCATGAAAACGTCTTTGTTTGAAGTTTTATTTGCTTGGCCTTAATTTTCCGTTAATTTACGTTAATCTTAAAAATAAACAATCCACCATAAAAATTGTCTGAGATTATGCATCTTTTTATTTTCCTTCATGCACATACACAAAAATTTTATCCGACCTGTATACAAGCTTACTATGTTTTGCTTTTTACATAAGAAGACTTTACTCTCGCTTAGAACTGGCATGCTACTCTCAAATAAGCCAATATTTATGTGACGTTATATTTTGACATGCCATGTTGTGTCGTCGTACAATTTATTTCGTAACGACGTAATAGTTGTTAATATTAAAACAATTTAAATGCCACTTTATTTATCGTTTTGCTAAAAATATGATTAATATTAATTATTTAAGTGTCCATATAAAATTAACACTAGTATTTGTCTATCTTGACTGAGCAACAGGTTTTAGAACTTATAAAAATGTTGATTAATTTATGTCATCATTAATTTATAAGCATATTTGATTTGAAAATTGAAATTCAAGTCATGATTTTCAACAATAATTTGTAAATCAACATTAAGACACACAATACATTTGAATATTAATCTGTAAATATTCATGAATGTTTGAGAAATTAATATTATCGACAGGTGATAGACAGACGACAATTTTGCAAGTCTCTTTCATACCTACTCGTACCTACATTTTCTATTTTATCGAAAAATTGTCTGTTTTGGACAATTTCCTATCCAAACTACCTAATATTACAAAGAGATTTAATTTTTTGTTTGTATGTTACGACTTTGAGTTAAAGAACTTTCACCTATATCTTCATTGAGTAACATAAGTTATTTATTTTCTCCTTTCAGTGTCACAATAAAAATAAATTAAGCATCAAACAATGTGTATTATCTCAAAAAGCTATCACCACTTAGGTACAAGTCTAGTACGGAAGAAAGGCTTTACAACGGTTGCATAAAGCGGACGTAATGGTCTACCGATGAAAATGGGTCAGTGAGCGCTCCGGTCTAACCAGAACCACTACCATTGCTTATGTTATTGCAATCCTCAAATAAAACGTAATTCTATAGTACATCAACTGAACACTTGAACCTACGAAATCCACCTTTATTGTAACGACATAAGCCATTATCAGTTTGTTACTATGGACATGGCGTAGGCTGTACAGTTAGGGTGCCCAACAGGACCAATGCCTACTAGAGATGTAGGATTGTTCGAAAGAGTGGCCAGGTCCTGAACTGCAAAGGGCAACTGAAGATACCCAGGTCGGTTTTGGTCAGTATAAGTCTGACACTTCCTTTCATTGCACCCAAAGCGGGAGAAGATTGTTGATGATGTCCCACCAAAAACAAAGACTGTACAGTCAGAGAAATAAATTTGTAATGATTTTGTTTACATCCTACGTCAATTTATAGTGTTATGGCCCTGACATACAGATGTCAAAGGATAAAAGTTGTGATTTGAATATAAAGACAGTTTCAGTTAGTTGTTTTGTTTAATAATCATATTTGAACCTGACTAACCTATTTAGTGTCGCATCAAAAATTATATGAGACATGAATTCAACCAATTACAGTCACTTATTCTTTTTAAAGATTTTTTACAGCAATTTTCCAATAATTTTCGGCTCAGAACTGGACTTTAGTCAGTTTGCTGGGTAATATACATTTCATACATCTGCCAAAAAATTACGATTTCGATTTGGATGTAAGAACACACTATTCAAGTCAATTTAACAACAAACAATTTAATTTCCCTGGCTTTGCTTGCGACACTAAACAACACAGCTCAATGATTTCTACTGAATTATTTTAATAGGGTCCTTGTAAATTTGGCCAAACCAGGTTAAAAACCCCTAAAATCAGTAAACAGGACAAATTAGCAGCAAATTTTAGCCGGAAGGATTTATATCTCGGCAACAAGCAACCAACAGGGGATTGGGGAGGCGAGATAAACACTAATTCTCCACTTATGTTTCCAAGGTGTTAACCATAAAATATATAATAGGTACCATTTTATTTTATATTGTTTTGATAAAAAATGAGAGATCTGCACCAAAATTAGTGGAATAAAAACAAGGCCGTTAGTGACATTAATAATGTAACATCATATAAACGTATATTCTGTTTTTATGTGTTTATTTAATGCTTGATACGGCCATTGAACTAAGAATTCTTTAACTTTTCTTGAGTACTTCTATATTTTTTTAAATTATCAAAGTTTTAATGTATATTGTTTTATAGTTTTCACGTTTTCGCAGACACGTGCTTAGTTGCATCGTAATTATATTTTTTTTTAAGAGGTAAGACGGTTACGGTTTGGGTTTGTTTATATATTTATAAAAGTTAAAATCTGGTAATTACATATATTAATAAGAATAATAAAATTATTTCATTGACGACTTGTGAACCCAAAAAAACGTACAATTCCGATTGATACGAACGATTGATTTTATTGTAAGTATATGTTTTGTGTATTTTATTCTATTCTTTTCTATTTCATTGATTTCTTTCGGTTAGACCGCGAGAGTAAAGGCTTCGCTTTAATTTATTATATAATACTTGAGAAATAAATTAAATATTTTAAAGTTTCCTTAATTCTATTGAATTTATTTCTTGTTTGTTATCGATTGTTTACGCTGATTTCACGCCTTAATTATATTGCTTTACGGTTAAATACAATATTGCTGTGAATCGAATGGGTTAAAATGTAGTTGATCCGATTATGGAATTTAGTTGGAACCCAGGCTTAGCTAAAAAGTATTGATGGCTTTACACCATCCACGTTAGGAAGATACATTCTGGTTCCTGAAATATTGAAAGATATATGGCGATGCATGTTTTCAATAAAGCGAGGTTTCTTTAAAGTCCTCAAAGATAACCGCAATTGCAGTAAACACAAAATACACAATAGCAGCATTAATTGAATAGGTACTCACTCTTGAACAGACCCATCTTGAAACACTTTCTCATAATGTCTGGAAATGTATTAACTTTATTTACGTCGCCCATATATGGTGAGCACTTCCTTCCACCAGTCCTTAGAACGAATGTCTTTATTATGTCATTAATTGATTTATTGAATTAGGACTTGAATAAAAATGATAGAATTACAGTTACGAAAACTCGTGGAAATGGTTTGTTTAGCGTTCATGGAGCCGGCTCGCTACGACCTGATACATTATCAGACTGAACCGTCGTCGGCGCGCAGCCACCGCGCGACCGGCGCGCACGCCGATCTCATTGCCGCGCTACGTATAAATCACACACACGGATTATCTTATTAAGCTTCGAATAATAGTATCAGAAGAGCCCAGTGTTGTGTGTAAACAAACACAAATAGTCTATATTTCTGTTTGTGTATCATGCGTTTATCTCGTTTCATATATCAATTAAAACGTACGTAACGTTTTAATTGATGTCTGAAACGATAGACTGTAGTAGATCGCTGAAGCGTATCATGTTTGTGCTCTTATTAATATCATACCAGCGAGCATCAATGTAGATCATAGAACATATTTGATTACGCAGTGGCTCAGAGGCTAAAGGTGTTGCTAAACGAACAGGTACTAGTAGGTACGTATAGTTCAGGGTTCAAATTTATTGTAAAAGTTCTTATGCTTGTTATGTACAATTGTTGCACTTTTTATGTTGATCTTGAAAACTTTGCAGCTGACCGTGAATGCAAACATTGTGATGAAAGTTGAACTTGATAAGTATTGCAAAACCTTATCTACCGGTAGGTATCGATACTTTTGAGTTAGTAAATAACCAAAACTTCTTCCACTCTGCGACAACTCTTTCGTACAATCCCGCAGTCCTGAGAGACGTCAGTACTAGTGGCTCCGTTAATTCGTGTAGCTACTGAAGGGCTAAGCTTGCGCCTAGCTTGCGCTAAGGGCAGTGCCCTGGAGCCTCAAACTCGGGCCCCCTCCTGTCTGTGTAGTGGAATCATATATTCACACCTCCTTTTTGAACTGCAAAAATAATCTACCAAAACCTAAATAAAACAGGTTCGAACTCTACTTTAACCTTGGCAAAACGTTTTAGTCATTAAAAGTCTGACACTCCTCCCTGCTCCACTCAGAGAAAAATGTAAAAGAGTAATTTCGTAGAAATAAAACGCAGATTATTACGGGAAGAAGACTTTTTTATTATCTCCGGTCCCTATAATTTAGTAATCGCCAATACGCAGTATACAAGGTCGATAATCTATGCTGGTTCCTCTAGTATTATTGTGACAAGAGAACACAGAATAAGTGACATTCCATAGGCGATAACGATTCATCTTTTTTAGGGTTCCGTACCTCAAAAGGAAAAAACGGAACCCTTATAGGATCACTTTGTTGTCCGTCTGTCCGTCCGTCTGTCAAGACCCTTTTTCTCAGGAACGCGTGGAGATATGAAGCTGAAATTTATATCAATTACTCAGGTCTACTGTCCCTTGAAGCTGTGAAAAAATCAAACTTCTAAACCAACGCAATCAAAAGATACAGCCGTTTATGCCGCAAATTTTCGACACTTGCAAGGGAATCAAAACCTACAGGGTGCTTCCCGTGAACTCAGAATCTTGAAATTTGGTACGAAGCAACGTCTTATAGCATAGATAAAGGAAAAATTACGAAAACTATAAATTTTTAGTTACATCACATAATATATATTTTTTTAATAATTTTAAACTTATTACCCATTTCCTCATAAACGCGTAGAGGTATTAAATTGAAATTCATACCAAATACTCAGGTCTATAATACCTTTAAGCTGTAACAAAATCAAACTTCTATGTCAACGCAATCAAAAGAAACAGCAATTTAAGCTGCATATTTTGAAACTCGCAAGTACTCGCAAGGGAATCAAAACCTAAAGGGTACTTCCAGTCGACCTAGAATCTTGAAATTTGGCATGAAGCAACGTTTTATAGCACACATAAAGGAAAAATTCCGAAAACCTTAAATTTTTAGTTACATTACAAGATTTTCTTTTTTGTAAAATCTTTAAGACTCGATTCGAGAATTGAACTGTTTTCATCTTGATAAATTGGTACGGAACCCTCAGTGTGCGAGTCCGACTCGCACTTGCCCGGTTTTTTTCTACGAATATAACCGGTTTCAATGAAAATACCTAAATCGCTAAAATAATTATAGGCATATAAATATATGTGCCTATAAAATTTTTAGAGTTTTCCTTCCTCAAAACTGGATTTTGAATTATGACCATTCCAATAAAAAATAATTTCTCAAATCGGTTAATAAATAACGGATTCCAGAGGTAACAAACATACACCCAGGTAAAAAAAATGCATCCAAATTGACAACATAGTCTTTTTTTGAAATCGATCAAGAAGGCCAAAATATTTTGGGTAGGTACAGGTAAGTGTCACGTGGTCGACTTCGTGACATTTATATGTGGCCTGGTAGCTTCCCAAACATTTTGGATTTTTGACAAAACGTAATAGCTAATCTAACTTCACTTTGTCTCGAACCCAAGACGTCTGAACACAATTGTTTGTGTTCATGAGTACTTTAACCCCAATTTCAATGTAGTTGTACAGTGTAGTGTCTCGCATGTTAATGGGATGGATGTACAATGTACATTAATTAATCATCTAATAGAGTGAGAATCTAGCTAATCCTGCGCATGTCGAAAGTATGTATAGACTGAGGTCCTAAGGATGAACGTTTGCTCTCAAGTAAATAAATGCTTGAGAGCAATGCTCCATCGTCGGCCACATCATCGCTTACCATCAGGTGAGATAGTGGTCAAACTCGAGCCTATTTATAATTAAAAAAAATACATGCAATATATCAAATTAATAATGCATAGGTTGGGTCACCTGACACTAACACTCAGTATTCTAAACGACAAAAATCAATCGAAACCTGCAACGTTTACTGTAGGAATAACTCTGAAATCGCTATACCTACTTTGTTTATAAAGATGAGCGCAATTGGATTTCAGACATTTTATTGCGCTTCATAATCCGTCGTGACGTCCCACTTATAATAACTATCGTAAACTTTTCGAGATAAAAATTATCTAAGATCACACAAAACAGACTAGCGTTCTATAGGTAGAAGAATTTTCGTGATAGGATCAGTGCCTACTTCCAGAGTTTAACCCTTATAAACAATGTCAATTTCTTATTTGGAGCTGAACACGAGTCCAAAAACAATATAAGCACAGCATCACTATTTCAGTCCAAAAACGTCTACTACTAGGCTTCCCAAGTATCGGCACAATGACCGGTCCTGTGCGTTTCGCATCCGTCGAATTCACGTGACCCTCACCGGGTCATCGCTTCTTTTGTGGGGAGGCCAACGTTGCATCTTCCGGTATGGGGTTGACACTTCAGAACCTTTTGGCCCCATCTTCTATTTATTAAACGAGCAATGTGCCCCTGTCATTTAATTTTTTCGGTCTGTGTTAATGTCAGCAGTGGACAGTAAAGAAATAATGCACGAAAGAAAAAAATCTAAGGCTTGCGTCTATATCAAGGTTTGTAATCTTAAAACATTCATGTAAACACAACGTCAAATTCTGTGGTTACGTAAAAAATGCAAGATACCTGCGCATTTCTATCAGCCTTCACGATTTATGGCGAACAATAAAACATTTAACGTCTTAATTTTTAAACAAACATTTACAGTCTTCGAGGTGTTAATCTAGAGATGCTTACAAAGCAATCTTGGGAGTTGCCAAGCTAATCTAGCCAGCTGATAAACGTCTGTGACACAATGATATTAAAGAAGGCATTTGTCTGCGTCTTAGAGAACGCATTACGGTTTACGAACTATTATACTCGTAAGTGTAGAAAATTATGTTATAATAACTCAGGTGACTCAGTTCAAGATAAAAGTCGTAATTACGTAATGTGTGCAGATAATGGTTAATTAGCATTATTAAATGAAGGGACATTAGGGAATTAGGGTTTTACTTTAGATATATAAGGCATAAGTAAACTTTTCGATTATTATTCAATAAGAAAGGTACGAACGAGTAACTTATCCAAATTCTACACACACTCAGAGCGGTAAAAGTACGAGTAAGTATGTTATTTATTTTTTTGTAAATATTTTTAAGGTCCGTGTCTTGTTTTGTATGCCTAAGAATGTTTTCTGTAAGTGTATAACTTTCCTTGTTTGCGGTTCAATTCGGACAATTCATGTTTCCTTGACCATGTTAATTTACGGTTGACTTTTAATCGTATAGCCATATCCGCATACATACCTACAGAGATTTTTTTATTAGTTACTTTTCTTTCAGTCTTCTTTGTTTGTTCGTCTCTTCTTTTAATGTTTTATTGATTCTTCGATGGATAGCAACTGATATTTTATGTAGTTACTTTTTAAAACCACAGAAACTTTGATCTTTTACACGTATTCTTCGATCCATTTGATCGTTTGAACTCAGGAAATATTAAAAATTTCATTTATTTTCAGATGCTCCGCCAAATCTTTTTTCTTACCGCGTTTGCGTTGGCCGTTCAAATGGTTTGCTCGGAACATACGTCATCAAAAAATCCAAAAACCCTTCGAGAAGTTAATGAAAACTTGATGCTGGAGTTGGATGAAATAGAACAGTCAAGCCCACACAAGAGAGAACTGAGCACAGTGTTGCTATTAATCAAGAACCAAATCAGAGAAATTATTGAAGAAACCTTAACTAATGGTTACAGTATATTGAAGAATATTTTATACCAGTTTAAAATGAATCTGCTGAAAAAGTTTGAAAGTTATACGATGGCTAATTTGCTACGTGTTATTATAAATGGGTTTTCTGATATGACGTCTGACGTTCTCCCTGATCTGATCTTCGATGAAGTGGAAGTAGAGGAACCCGTTCAGGCGGAACCAGTGCAAGTGGAAGCATATCGATATAGAAATTCGTACTACCCCACGGGTTTGGCAACACTATTTAGAGATAAGAGACACTAGCGTAGAACATAAATAGTAGTAAGGTTTTGTTTATAAGTCTAATTTTATAATTAAGCTAATAAATTATTATGTGACATTTAAAATAGGCATATTTTATTTCCAAAAACTAGTTTTTATGCGTTGTTTTAGCTCCAAAAACATTAAATCAAGTCAAACAAGGTTTTGAAATCATAAATGTCGTTTTTACGAAATCTCAAGCAAACGGCTATCCTAGCCTTTTATCTTTCTAAACAGAATACCTAGTAGATAATTATGATGTATGACCAAGTGACCGTGACTAAATGAATGGCTGTGAACATACGTGACCAAATTTGGTGTAAACATATACATTTGGAGTTATTTGTATGTACAAATGTCGCGGTGTTCAATAGACTCGCAACAAATTCCCAAAGAGGTTAGTTATCGTAGGTGTACTCATATTGTTATCATGTATATAATATGTTACATTCTTATTAACATGTGTAACATATTGGCTATTTAAATTAAACACCCATTTAGTACTGACTGGCTTGTGACGATTTTTTGTCGATCATGTAATAATCTTCAGAAAAAAGAACGCAATACCTAGACTCTAACTCAAGACTAACTAGCGACACACCTGAATTTCACACAGGTGTTAGAAATTTTTGAAAAGTTCGGCATTTCTCTGCTACGAGTATAATTTCAGGAATCACTGTCTATTGGCAATTTAATCACGTTCATAGGCGGTCAGGAACTTTGTTTTACAAATATGTAAGGATATTTGTACTTTTTTCGCTATTCAATTTTTAAGCCTCAAGCCAAAACATTACACGCTACTTCCGTAAAGTCATTCAACGTAAGATAAAGTGACGCTCTATTTTATCTCTCTTAACCTATCACATACTCGCGAAACGAGACACAATAGTAAAATAATAACAGCGCGGTCCAATGAGACCGGTCGGGGATTCATGAATTAAAGGCAATCTACCGTCATCGCATAACCGCCGTCTTCAATGTATCTGCCATCGTACTTACTTCAGTCATTGTTCTTTCTACGATCACTCTATTTCTCTTTAAAATGCACTCCCCCAGAAAATACGGGTGGCAACAAACCGATTAACTTACAATGTTAAAATTCGCGAGCAGTTGTAAATGTCGTAAGAAGTTGGCAGTAGTATCGTCAATTCGTCACAGCGCTAATTTGTTTTCCTATTATCTGTTTGTATCAATTGTTAAAGTATATTTATTCGTGTCTTTAGTTTTTGAAATTGAGTATATATTGTATTATTAATTGTATTTAACTGTTTCATAGTGTTACAAAAAAAATCGTCGTAAGTTTACCCTAAATTTTGAAACCTCGGGCAAAACAGGAATTTAAGAAAAACATATGAATTTATTAGGTACCAAACCCATAAGGTTACCAAGCCCGTTAAATATTCATTTTTTAATATAATTTAAATACCGAAACGCTAGTTCCATATAACCTTCAGTTCTCTGAATAATAATATTATTTAGATTTCTGTGGTTCTACCTCATACCGACACTTTTTAGAAAAACTATACTCTAGCTTTAATTAAATTCAATCATTTTTTTACAGAGTTATCTTGGAATTTCTTCCCGGTTCTTCTTCATAAGAAACGACCACTTGGAACCGTGCACTAGCTTCTGATGTTTTATAAATGCGCATTTTTGCGTTTTTATCTAAAATAAAAAACATTTCGAATTGAATTGAATAAATTCTTTTACCTACTATAAATTTAAAGTTTTGTTAATGTAGCTTACTTTAAAAAACGCTTTAAAATAAAAAAAAGTGAAAAAAACAGTCGAAAATTTTAAAATTGTACAATCAGGGCAGTTATTTCCCGAGGGCGAAGCCGCAGCTAGTTAATATTATAAAAGCGAATGTTGGTCTGTTCATTTCTAACGTTGTCACGCCTCAACTACTTGACCGATCATCATGATACTCAGGTTGTCAATCCTTTAACCAGAAAAAACCCGTTAATGTAGATTAAGTCGCGGTCAAGAGCTAGCTACAATAATAAAAACATTTCTAAGTAGATTCTACCAGCGGCTTCACTCGGGTGAAAGTAGGATTTTATGTCAAGGAACCATACCACTGCGATATCCCAAGTCCTATTCCAGGACATGGTCTAATTATTTATTTATTTAATCTTTATGCATCGCAATGTACAAAGGCGGAGTCAATGTCATAGGTATTCTCTACCAGTCAACCACCACCCTAGGTGAAGAGATAATATTCTATTCATGTGCTAAACATTTATAACCTTTTTTATCGTAAAGGATCAACAATCATACATACCGTATACATACAAACTTTCGCCTTCGTAATATTAGTGCGCTACCAACTGAAAATCCTACGTAAAAATGCCTTAAATCTTCCAAATATTTTTAAAAGAGTCAATATTTACTAGGTTAGTATGACAGCAATGCAAATAACTAGAGGTCAGCTTCAGTTTCTCTTCGCATGCATTTTGTTATAATAAGTAAATTGAACATTAAAATGAAATCGGATTGCATAACTGTACCTTGACCAATATAGATTATTTATTGAAGAAGTGTTGTAAAATAGAAGATTACTCCAATGCTTCAGATTATCAACTTCGATTACTTAGCGTATAACGATACCTAATGGTAGGTATTGCACATAAAACTAATAAAAACTTGATCAAGATCGTTTTCGATATGATAATTATTCAATTAAAACGTTGTGAAATAGTTATTATACGTTCCAATTATAATAATTTTGTAAGACTAGGTGTGCTTTTGGCTTCACTCGTGTGGAGTTCTTTAGATTCAAAATGATAAAATTTTGTAAGACATATTTTTTAAAACTCTTCAGATTAAAATTGTTAATCTTTCACGTATAGCTGTAATATTCGTGAATATAATTTTTGAAAAAAATCCTTTGTACCACAGGAGCGACCTCACATAAACAACGAGTGAATAAAAAAAATATAAATAAAACTAACCAATGTACACAAATTAAAGCAAAATCAGGAAAATCAGTTACCTAAGTAGGTAGTTTTCGAGTTAATTGCATAGGATTTAAAAATTAGGTTTGCTACGCCGCCTACGGTCTACGGGCTACGCGCGACGGACGGGGTTTTTTCGTAGCACATTATCCTTGTTACACCCCGTAGCATTTAGCTGCTATACGAATTTGTAGAAGGAAATTTGAGTCATATTTTATATATATTATTAATATATTAGGTATTTTATCTATTCTAAAAAAAAACTTTTTTTTATTTCACAATGGCCTACCTTGGGCAGTTGGACACTTTTAAAACGTCAGAAGCTACTAAACAGTTCCAATTGGTCTCAATTACATCATTTCAAAATCTTTAATTAGCTCTCTAGCTCGAACTAAAACGAAAGCTTGTGGACTGTGTATTCCTACCGTCTTGACCTATAGCACACAGAGTGTTTGACTAATATTTAGATCTCTAAACTCAAGGCTTACCAACGAGCAATAGAGCGCAGCATAATAGGTATTGAACTAACGGATCTAGTTTGAAACACGATACTCTGCTCCAAAACCAGGATGTGGCTTAAAAATTTTTGGTTGGGAAATCATCCAATTACTTCTTCCGCTCTCGGGCGGAGCGGGAGGGCGATTTAGACTTTTACTGACTAAAATTCACACTTGTTCCTTCTTTGCCTTCGTTCCAGGGCCCAAAGGTTAAGCTCTCGAAAAATAGAAAGATAGGAAGTCATATTGCCCAGAAATGGGACAGAACAGGATAGCAAACAATCAAGAATATTTTCTTACAGAACTCCAGGTTAGCTTTGGCAAAACTTTTCATTATTTAGGTTCACATTTTTCTACTGGCGCCGTTCGATACTAATATTAATGCAAGAACAAATAAGTGTTGTAACGCCTACAACAAAAGATATAGACATAACAAGTTCGATCGTGATAACGTCGATCGACCTTTTTGCTCGGTACAAGTTTACCCATGAGCCATTTTATATGTCACGAGATTGACTAGGAAACTGACTAATTAATTGCCTTTACCTCACCGCTAGTTCACCTTTTAGATAAGCAGATAAGTAGTATAATATCATTGCACATATGCTAGGCACTTCCGTAAAAGCCTGTTCCCACTTGTCCGATTAGTCTTTGTCCTGAAACCGAACGCCGGACGTAGGTGTTCACTTTGTATATATCAGTCTGTTTTGCGCCGCAATGACAAAACGTCCGTCAAATAACTCGGATCAGTCTTTTTTCCCGAATCAGTCATAATGGGAACAGTTTGTACTGCCACTGACACACCCGTCTATGTAGACTGACTGAGAAAAAAAGATGATCGGATAAGTGGGAACGGGCTCTTATCTAATAATGTAATAATTGGAATTAATTTTTACTTTAAGTTGAACAACTTTTGTTGGAAGAGGAGGAGACATCGGTGCTAATGACTGCAATACAGTTTATTCTAATGAGCTACATTAGTCTAAATAGTAGTAGTTAGCGAGCACTAAAAATATTCTAAACCAGTTTATTATTCGCCGTTTGAAATAAGAAAATTTTGTGTATTCCTTTTCATACATTACATTTACCAAAATAAAAAAAGTACTCATTTAAGAACTTTTATATTATACATATTACTACTTATATATTACTTGCTATAGATAAGTACCAACTTAGTGTAGTTGAACGTAAGTGAGTGTGACTTATACTATGTACTGTGGAAATATGTATTACTGTATTGTAACCTAAACTTATGGTCAATAAAACTTTAATATTATTATTAATATCGATCGATTGGTATCGAGAATAGTCACTATTATTGGAATTCTTATTATTTCTTAAGTCAAAACTTCAGGTCAGCACTTGAAAATGTTATCTTACATCGTCATTATTTAACTTTATGCAGATGGAATATTATCGTTACTGAACGTCTCACGCACATAGCTAACCAACCAACTTGTTATATGACTCCTATGGGATATCTTACTGCGAAGGATAGTTGGAGTGCTGAATTAGTTAATCTTCTGTTCAAAAATTAATTATATTAAAGGTTAACCTATTTAATTAATCAACGAAAGGCCACTAGGTTTGACGTAAAGTATCCTGTGATAATATTGTTTATGTTCAGTAATTATCATTGTTTGATGAATTACTTTCGACCAGTAGGTAAATACTTTATTACCGTAATCGTATAATTTAAGAATAAATATAATATTAGTGTGAAAATTAATTGGGGTGAAATAAACTTCGTCAGGTATTTATTTGGATTTATAAAGCATCGAAGAAAAAAAAGGAAAAAGCATTTATATTAGCGTATGTTAATTTGTCTGGAATCCTAGAATAGATGTGAATATAGTTGATAGTTGCATGGTCTATATTCAACCAACCGTGATGAACTATTTTCGATAAGGCTTCTTGCTGATACAACTTTTTAAAAGTCATAAGAGCTTGATCACAGCTATCGCCTTATAAAAAACGAATAGCAAATACTTTCAATAGCAATGCAATTTATTACGACTAGGCGCTACGCGTGTTGTAGTGCAGTGGCCTTTATTTATGATGGCTTTTTTAGGCAAGAAATTATCAATATAACTCTCTCTACTCTGGGCAGAGGGGGAAGGCGTGTCGGACTTTTACTGACTAAACCTCCTGTTCTTTCTTTGCCTTCGTTCTATGGTCCCGGGGTTCTGTTTTTGGTTCAACCCAGGCTCCCAATATTTATGATGGCTGTTATTTCAATAGTTATCAATGAGGGAATTACTATTTAGACAAAAAATATGAGTAATTAAAAAAATCCATGGAGTCTATACAGATTAAAATAAAAATTTATAAACTTATCCAGTTTACGTCAAATATGTAAACTAAACTCGTTTATACATTTCTATACTAATATTATAAAGAGGAAAGATTTGTACCTATTTTTGTATGTTTGTAATGAATAGGCTCAAAAAGTACTGGGCCGATTTAAAAAATTCTTTCACCAATAGAATGCTACATTCTTCCAATTTGACATAGGCTACATTTCATTTTGAAAAAAATTAGGGATCCTTAGTAAAATTTGAATAATGTAACCGAAGGTGTAGAAAAATTTCCAAAAATAACGTTTGAATCCCCGACCGGTCCAATGAGACCGCGCTGTTATTGTTTTACTATTGTGTCTCGTTTCGCGGGTATCTAAGTAACTACATAATTGTCTACCCCGTACGAAGCCGGGACGGGCTGCTAGTTTATTATACTTTTACAAAATTCAGCAACTCATTGCTAAGAGTAATAGTCAAGTGACTCGACCTACATACAAAGTAAGCGCACTAAATAATCTAGCTCAGTTAATGAAGGTCGCAGCGGAACATAACTCACTGGGAATACTTTAATAGCATTGAGTTATGGTTACCTGTGAGAACCTTTGAGGTCATTTGTATACATATAAATATATGAAGCTTGCCGGGTTTGTGGTGATTAAAGATGAAGCTGTAGGTAATTTCTAAGCTTGATTAAGCCTAAAAAACCACTTTGCCCCACAAAATTTTCATAGGCTGGGCAGGTTTAGTTGATTACAATTTCTCTTTTCATTATCACAACAAAAAATGGTATTAATTAAACAAAATCAATCTTGGATACTCATATTAATTTCAGTATCTCTATAGAATCGGAATATAATTGAAAAACAATAGTGTCAGTATCGAAATTGTTTTCCAAAAACTAAATACGAAGCCAAATATTGAAAATGTTTTCAAATTGTAAACGCCTGACAGGAAAAGAACTCACGAAGTTACAACCGACGCACAACGTCATAGTCAGTACAATAACTCAGGCGCATGGTACGCCTTTAAAAATGAAATAGCAATCAGTTTATTTGTGACAAAACAAAACGTATGCTTTTACGGCGCGTTTTGTTTCACGTACGCCTTAAAGAGATTTTAGCCATACTGAAGGAACCCTGTAGGGCCGATGCGTTGGAATGTTCGAAAGAGTTACCATGACCCTGGGACTCAATGGGTAACTAAAGGAAAACAGGTGGGCTTTAGTCGGTAACAGTCTGATACGCCTGCTCGCTCCATCCATAGTCAGAAAAGTTATTTAATGATATCCCAACTAAAAACATAAGTTGTTAAATATAAAAAGGGCGAAAACTAGTGGCTGTTGATAGGTAACTTTCAGGTAATTCTAAACTACAAAGCCGTACTTTTGCTAATCTAAATAGTACCTACCAATTCATAAGGATCCGAGAATAATCTACAGGTACTGTACTTGGGATTACTTACTAAGTGCATACTATTCAGTTACATTTTCATTTATGACTTGATCTCACGAGCTTTTCACAAAAAGACTTATGTAAAATAAACTACCAAAATACTTTATTCAAGAACTAACCGAATGAACACCAAATCTAATCTATATCAAGCTAGTGTTATATTAATAGTCCAGGAATATTAGGGGTTTCACCGCGGAATGAGTAATAGTCAGCTATAAACTTGTATAATTTGGCACGTAATATTTTCAATATCTTTTTAAAATCGTAAGCGCCTGACAGAAAAGGCACTCACGAAGTTACGACCAACGCACGTCGTTGTTGTCAGCACATTCACTGAGGCGCACGGTACGCCTTTAAAAATTAAATAGCAATCAGTTTATTTCTTACAAAACAAAACTCAAGCTTTTTTTAACATAAGCGCGTTGCCGCGCCAAGTGCGCGAGATTTCAGCAAACTGAAAGAACCCTTCAAGACTGATGCTTGTTGGTGGTGGAATATTCAAAACAGTAACTTTGATCCTGGAACTTAAAGGGCAACTGAAGTCTGAAACGCCCTCTCGCTCCACACAGACCGGGAAAAGTTATTTGATGGCTTTCCAACTACAAAACTTGTTGGATTTCATTAACTCTACCGTTTTTTTACTATATTGCAGTTTTTTTAATTGCAGTCGGTTGAATTTAAAAAAGGAAAATCTACCTGCAGGTATATATGTAGGTACATATATAATTCTGTACTTGGGTTTACTTAAAAAATGCATATTATTCAGTTACATTATTATTTAGGGTTTGACCTCACGAATTTTTCATGAAGTGACTTATAATAATCTACCAAATTAGAATTCCACTTCAACTTAAATCTAATCAATTTATGGCTAGTGTTAGGTATAGTAACTTAGTTGACTTAATTAACTTAATAATAAATGGATATTTTCCGGATATTCAAGTAAATCAAAGTGACTCTTACATTAAAGTCAGGAAGTAGGTCATAATCCTTGTAAGTAAATATATCATCTATATCTGTCTCACCTGTTACATATATCAAAAATTCTTAAAAAGGTTATAATGTCGTAGATTTAATAGATTTTATCACAATTTAAATAGTATCAACTTCCTCTATATACTTCATTATGGCTTCAGGTCATAAAGTAATACGCTCTTAGCAACAATTGACCTTTTACTCTAAATTAAATGAATAAATGTATATGAATACGATAAATATTGCTGTGTGTTTATCTTTGTTGATTTTTAAAAAACCGTTTACAATTAGTCACGACATTTTACAAATAACACGCCTTAATCACGGCTATAAATTTCCTCTTTATGGAGTGGTTGGAGAGGCGTCACGGTATCCTCAACTTCAGCATCACCGGACATGGAGAGTTTGGGAGGTTCCTGCACTGGATTCAGGCGGTAGAAACGCCCGCGTCTTACCATTGTGTAGACCACTCCAAGGATACTGTAGAGCATACGGTGGGGGAGGTGTGCATTACTTGGGCAGAGCATAACCGTGTCCTCTTGGAGGCAATCGGCGGCGGCGACCTCTAGAGTCGGGCTCCTGTTCAAGCCATGGTTCGGAGCGAGAGGGTGTGGGGGATGATCACCTCCTTCTGCAAAGCAGTACTGCTAGCGAAGAAGAGGACCGCACATGACAGAACGAACCTCCTCACACCACAGCTGCTGCAATTAACAGCCTACGTAGGTGCAGGTTTACAGGCGACGAGCATAGGCGCAGGTAAAAGAGATGTCAGTAAAACCGTAGGGGCCTAGCAGGGTCAATGGTAGGCTAGGGCAAATAGTGTGTCAATTAAGTCTAACGTCGGTTTTGGGGCTTTTCAATTAAACATTTTTTTCTTTTATTTATTTAAACTTCATGTACAGTGGTACATAGGCGGACTTAATGCATCAATGCATTCTTTACCAGTCAACCTTCACCTTTTCTTTTCAATTAATCTTTAAAAAAAAATATTGACTTTACAATTATTCCATATTGCAACATTATGATTCCTCATTAAATGCGTAACCACAGATTGCTTGACCACAGTTTGTCTATCAAAAAATCTGCGGTTAAGTCGCACCTAGAAGTAAGGTATATGACGAATACGATAGAAATCAGCAATATGCTGCCAAATTAAATCCCAAAACACCTCACAATATAATGTAATTAAGACATTGTTTGACAATGACTAACTAAAAGCATGACAATTATTTACAGTAAAACCCAAACATTTTATCTCTCTATCGATGCCCATTTTATGACTATAGAACGAAACTCATTAAAAGAACATACATCATAACCTGAGAAGTACTTATGACATTAAAATATGTAGGTAGCTCCTAATATAGTGTAATTCATTTCAAGTAAACGATTTAGTCACTTTTCGTAATTTCATCAATTCAGGGTTGATCTAATGCATAATGTTCCCATCTACAACGCCTGTCCCTAAGAGAGCAGTCCTGAAAGACGTAGTCAAGGTTTTTGGCAAGAGATGAAGAGACCACAAAGTTCATAAAACAAGTATTCTGTTTTGGTTCCTGTTACGTACCTACACATATAAACTTAGAAGCTTAAACTTTGGAAGAGTTGGAATCAGTGGCTTATCCTATTTCATATATCTTGACTCAACTGCCATAGATATTTGCATGACAGCCGGGGCCGACGGCTTTACGTGCTTTCCGAGACACATAGCCGACCCTGGCAGCGTCGTTCAACCTCGAGACATGATATATGTGCTCGCTGCTTAGCCAGATCTTAATACACGAATATGTTGCAAGTTTTAAGAACCTTTTTGTGTTTTAAATGTAAACAATAAAACTAATATCGGGAGTGTCTGACATCGACGCACAAAAGAATACTGGAATATCCAGTACATGATTCTGGAACCCCCAGTGGTGGAATTTTTCGTCGTTTGTGCGTCGATGTCCGACACACCACAGGGTGTATAATAATATACTAGCGGCTTTACAAAATGGAGGTTAATTGTGAGTACCTACTCTAACCTAGGTAACCTAATCTAATAAATTCGTCCATATCTCTGTTAGCACTGGGAAAAGTACCCTAAGCTGGGTTAGGCTGTGATGTATCTAACAATAGTTTCCGAAAATCCGTAAAGCGGTAATTCATCAAACAATTGTGTAAGACTTTTACTGACTAATCTCCAGTTGCCATTTGCGTTTCAGAACCACAGTATTGTAACTCTTACGAATAGTTTCGCATATAACAAGAGTGCAGCCACATTTATTAATTTTAATAAAATTATGCAAGTTAAATTCATTAATTATAGTACATTATGATACAAGTGTGTAATGTGCGTCATTATCGTCGCGGTGGTATTAAGACCCGAGCCATGGCGAGGGTCTTAAGAGAACCAAGAACGATAATGACCAATTACTCACGTGTATCATACGACGTTTTTCGACACACTTGTGAAGAAAAAAAAATCAACTTTATTTAGTAGGTATATGAAAAGTTTATCTAAAGAAACAGTTCATAAATGTGCAGTCAGTAAAGTTATAATTAACTATTTTGACTGTATAGTGGTCCCATGACATAGATTTTCTTGCGTACAGCACAAATCATTTTCCTCATAAGTAAATAGTTGTTGTAGACATATTTATAAAATCTGTATTTTATTTTTAAATATGGCGGCAAAAAAATTTACTTTTCTTAAACGCGCGCATGCGCGAAAAATGGCGGCCATAGACTAGCTACTCTAGCTGTTGGTTTAGAAAAAATAAGAATGAGGTTGCATATAAACAGAAAATACAAATTCGATAAAAGATTTAATTAATTAAATATATAAAATTTTAAATAGTTTATTTAAACACGAAATTGCATGAAATAAGTAAGTAAAACACTAATTTATATTATTAAACGCAATAACAAATTTTATTCTTTTTTGTCTTAAAACTCTTTTTGACAAAAAAGAGGTTAAACAAAAAGGTTCTAACTACATTACCGCACATGTGCATAATAGTAATCAAAATGTCACAGTTTGGTAACGAGCCCCTTTATATACCTAAGTAGCAGCAATAACAGCCACTTTATGAGCAAGTGTGTCGAAAAATACTTTTGGCTCCAAATTAAATTGCTGAAACAAAGCAACCTTAGGAATTAGGATCGCTTTGGCACTGCGTGAAATCTGATTCGATACAGCGCATGAGCGCATAGTGTATTTTTTAACAAACGGAACTGGAAAAATATAAAGACTTTATTTAATCACCATCAAATAAATAAAACAAATTCAAGTTCAGTCTAGATTTATGGTTATTTATCCTATACAAAAAACGTAGCCTTGGAGTATCTTGAGACCCTGCCCGCAATCAGCAGTAAATAATAATACAAATATAACCTGACATCACGACGGATTAGGCAGACATAATAAACCTATAGAGTACACCAATTTCGTCCGGGGTTCTCTCTATTCCACCGTGTCATTGCAGTAGATTTCTCACGATTTTAAAGTTAGCCAACTCTAATGAACAATACCAATTAGTAATAGGTGTTTAGCACCGTTCGCTTTCTGTCAGCCGCGGTGGAAGACCCCTATTTAAGAGAGATGTTGTACCAATTCGTGCCTCTAGCAAGGAGACCTTTGACAGTTGGGGTAGAGACACTAAGAATATATTGTTCATAAATTAGAGCGCAGGCTGAACGAAGTGAGTGGCGACTCCCGCTCAGAGTCGTAACTAGTGTAGAGGTTGGCCATGGCCATTCAGCGTGGGAACGCAGACATAAGCACTTTTACGACAGGAGCAATCAGGAATGGGTCATATGGAAAGCAAAGGGCAATTCAAGGGAACATGGGTGGACTTTATTCAGTTTAAGTCTGACAGCGACTCCTAGGAGTGGAAGAACTAATTTGCTCCACCTACAAGTTTCAGTTTTTGACATTACCACGTCGTGTTAAAATGTCAAGCGTGCAATCAAAAATGAAAGATGGATCGCCTGGAAGAACTCCGTGGTAGGGAATAATTAAATAACCGACGACAGATTTTTGTGGAAAAAGGAGGAGAAGGCCTTTGTCCAGCAGTGGAGCATAACAGGCTAATCAGATAGACCGATAGTCTGATAATACCCGCAACTACGTTCATCAGCAATGGTATCACTATCTTCACTTCACCGTGTATTATTAGTATGCAAGCAGTGATACCAGTACACATGTCATCGTAGCCCTGACCAAAACGGGCTCACATGCGTTACGTTTCATTTCTAAGAACGAGCCACTATTGTAGCTCCTATGTATTAGGTCATGGTGATTAGTTTTTGCGATTCGTCGCAAGAATCATTACAGCCCTGAAACGCAAAGGGCGATAAAAGAAATTAGTCCATAGAAGAAAAAAAAAGAAATTTATTTTCGACAAAAATGTCGCATATTATAAAAATAACAGCACAATAAGATATGAGAAGATATGCGTGCCACTTGTGTATCAATCAATATATAAAAAGAGACTTACTGTGAAAACGATATCAAAATAAGTAGAAAAGCAAACAAGATATAAAAATCTCAAACAAATATATCCGTTCGTTTCACCAAAACGTTGCTGTCTATTACGACTGTACGAGCGTGATGTAATTTGACGTCAAATTCCATATCGCACTTCTCTTTCTTATCAACAGCTTTCTTACAAACAATTTTATTGTTGAGTATGATAATGTATATAAAAAAGTGTTAAGTACATTTTTGTTTATTAAACCTAAAAATTATTTGTTTAGCAAATAAAAATTGCATGCGTATTCCCTATTGAAAAAACATAGGTTTGTTAGTCACAAATGTCTGATACTCCCTCCAGCTCTATCAGAAGCGGAAGAAATTATTTAATGATTTCCCACCGCCAAATAAGGCCACTAAATAAGCTTTATGTATCTACATAAAATAACATTTACGCTACCTGACTTAATTTATTATATTGCAACGTACTTATTTTATGAAACACAATAATTGCATTAACTGCTTCGTAGACGTCTGCAGGAATATCCTTTTACTTTTATGATGTCACGCAGTAAAACGCGAAACATTAGTTTGGCTTTTAATAAGACAAAGGAACTTGCTAAGAATACACTATTTAGGCAGTGCTGGATCAGTTGTGTTGCAAGTGTAGCAAATGATACGGGCCTCGCGCTTTCGGGGTGGGCCCCGCTCAGACATACGTCAAGTATGGATAGGATACCTGTGCCATATGAATTCTAACTACTTACAGATTTTCCATATACCTAATGTAGGCAAACTGCTTATGGACCCATTGGTAGGTTAGTCTCGAAAATAAGTGAAAGTTCGTTTATAAGACTAAGGAGGCCCTTTGGTAGAATTTCTGGCTTAATCCGGCTCTGCATTTAGGTAGTGTAAAACCACTCAAGCTTTTAATTAGGTGTTAAGTTTCAACGCTTATTAAGTAAAGGAAGTGGGTTTATCGGATTATTTATACCTACCTGTACCAAAAGAGACTGTATAAGAGTAGATAGGTAATTGCATAGGCAAGTGATTGTCCGAGTCATTACTTGCACAATACTGTGTAAAGTGTATCGTGATCAATGTCACTCGTCGACTCTGACCGTTCATAATTTTTGTCAGCCTTCACACTTTTAATTAACACCGCCCTTGTTATAATTTATCCCTAAGATTCATAGCATTGAAGTATAATTACCATATTGTTCTATCGTGATGAAATAGTTTTTCTAAGGAATTCCGATGTTATTTAAATACGGTGTTGTGCACGAATCTTTCTGCGGGTAAATCAGAATCCGGAGCGATCACAGTTGATATTCCGGTCACAATAGCACTTGGTCACGGAGGCGGGCTCTTATGTTTTACATTCATTGCGGAGAGGCAGCAAGGCATTTGGATTTTGTTTAGAAAAGAAAATTTGTAGGGCCTCGTTCGAAATGTTAATGCGTAATTTTCGTGAATTACTTTACAGGGATCGTAGTAAAACTGCTATAGTTACAAAACGGTAGTTATTTTTGAGCAGTGGAGAATTAATGCCGTGCGTCGCACACATACAAATGAGCTCGTTACAACATCACCTCCAGCTGTCAAGTGTATCGGCTATGGGCTGCAATGTTATCTACGCCTAGACTAGTAATGGAAGTCCAGATGTAGGTCTAAGTCACTTGTCGATAGAAGACATATATCGACCCTGTCAATGAATCCATGACAAACAATTTTGTAAAATTAAAGGAGAATGCCCGTTTTGTAAGGGAAGTTGGGTCCCAGTGGAAAATGCTTGTGCCCTGAAGATTTTTATTTTACCTAATAGTAAAAACATAGCATTTTCATAATCGGAAACCTTTTTTCATTGTGCCACCCAGGTTCAGAAGATATCATTATTTTTCTGTTTAAAAAATGTAGGTTATAATTACAAATTGACAGATTAAACATCACCATGAGCATGGAATTATGTCTCTATTACTTTAATTCCATTAGTTTATGAAAAATTATGTAAAAAATAATTTGCATACAATAAAATAAATAATATTTTTAGGTTATTATGCCAAACAGGTACACGACAGCACAAAAGGAACCTGCCCCGTGGCAATCTCCTTTGCCAATTTGTATTTCTTGTATAATTAAATTTTAACTACTTAATTTTTTATAAAATTTTTGACAGTTAAAAATTTGGAGAAATTGTTTTATAATTTACGAAGTCAGATATAAAATATAGCTACTCATCTTGACCCTAGAAAAGGGTTACTTCTCTGGGTGTCACAAGTACATACTGTAGTGTACATTAGTCATGAGTATTTCGGGTGTAGCTAGATTTCGCACTATCTATAAAAATATCTGCAGGGTACAGACGCTCTACCTGTTAATTATAAATATCTACATACGTAAGCACTAAGGACTTATACGAGTTATTATGACTCAATAAAGTTACTTATAAAACTAGTTTGTAAGCGTTGCTCGTATTCTTCTGAGCATTTTAATAAATCACAGGAAAACTTTAATCAAATAATTTAGCTGCTCAGAATAGCATGTTACGGTGATAAAGTCACTACACGCTGTATACAGTCACTACCGTGCAACGCCATAAGGCTGTAGCACACCAGAAGCTACTATAATATTTATAGCATCTTAAATCATATCTCACAATATCACCGGCCTGACATTTGAATAAAGCGTAACAAACGACGAATGTGATATATATTTTATGGGCTCGCATCTTAAGATGTTAGCGATGAAGCGGATGTTCATATTGTGTCCTACCCTCGAATATGTTTTCTCTCTAAACTCAAAGGTTTGCTGGAAGAAAACTCATTGCTGAGTTAAGCTCGCCTTTCTACAAGAACAATCTATATCTCCATGTTGTTTGTAATGTTTTTTGTGTACAATAATGAATTAAGAGTATATATATGTATAAGATTTTATATACTTACTGCCTGCTGACAGCGGCTACGCCCGCGTGAATGTAGGTTTCAATATACAAACTTTGGACTCTTGTTTCTTCCCTTTTGGCGTGAATTTTAGAATAAATCTTTCTTACTGCTCGCCTACGTCATAAAAACCCTATGCAAAATTTCAAGCTCTTGGTCCCAGTAGTTTCAGCTATGACATATGAGTATATATAGAAATGATATGAGTGGCAGTCAGCCTCACTCCTTTTATACATACTCGTATGTATATATCTTAAACGTTTGTGGTGTATTAAGTTAATATTTTATCTAAGTATAAAATGTTATAGTTTGGCAGCTGTGTGTGACGACCTTTAGCCATTAATTAAACAAACGATACTCTGACATTAGCATAACGAGTACAACACAATTTGTCTACGTTTTCTTAGAGCCACCTCGCAGCACTCAGACTTAATTGAATAGTGTTGTTACTGGCTTCTATGTAGATTACTTTTATTTGTTCTTGGTTTCGCTTGGTAAATGTCATCTTAAGTTCAACTATGCAAATATTTAAACTAGCAGACTGGATTCTACTAAATCTTATTTTCTAAAACGTTACAAATTTTTTAAGTTTAATTTAGACATGTATACATTTACACATAATTAAGTAGCTAGATGATATTTGCTCTCTATCTAAATAGTTAATAAGTTAAACTATACATAAATGTATAAATTATTATTGTATTGATTTGATTTGCGATAGCATAATATGAGTAGGAATAACCTTCCTCAAAACATAAATCTCGACAATTGTTTTAGGAAGTCCGTTACGACTGTAGTGTTAAAACTAATATGTTTTAGAAGTGTGATAAGTACCTGCTTAATTATATACATATTTTTTGCTATTAGATTATATTATTAGATTATACGGTTAATATAATTAACCATGTGAAGTTAACGTAGACATTTTATTTAAAATAGTGACAACTGCGTCGTCCGGAACTAAAAAAACCCACCATATAAAATTTAGCCCTGACATTACTTACAACCTGTGCAAAATTACTAAGCTCAAGTATGTTCTCCTATTCATTAAGTCGCAAGTGGTTCACATGGTGAGATCATGAGGTATTAGCCAGAGGGTCGGCCACGAAATGTGCGTAAATTCAATGTCACACGCGCCCAGCAATGCTAAGACGCAAATTGTGCAAGCGACGTAAAAGATACAACGGATTTTGTAACTAGACCATCGGACACGTCATACATAGGTGATTATTTTATGGCACTAGTTTATGGTGGATTATTACGACTTAGGGCCTTTTTTACAATGTCCGAGTAGCCACTACTTTCTGAATAAATTAAAAAATGGAACCGAATTTCTATGAAATTATCTGCCAAGTTACATATCGGAAACGTAATCATAGGTGGTGAAACAGGCCCTTTGGTTTATAGCAGCCCGGAATTTGAATTTTGGCCATGTTCCTGGTTGATCACAAAAGGCTTGCTAACATAACTAGAGAAATGCAAGTAATACCCTATACCTCATTTTGGGTAAATCATCAAATTACGCCCCCCGCTATGGGTGAAATTAGAGGGAACGTCAGACTTTTACTGACTAAACACATCTGTGTCCCTTCAGGTACCCTTTACGTTTATACCTTTACAAATAATCCTGTAGACCCTACACCTGTAAGACAACAATGTGAGCATTTCTAACTTATAGAGGTTTTAAGCGGCCAAACCGTTTTGTATAAGATTCAGCAATACGTTTCGTCTAGCGACTTTTAAACCTGGGATTGTTGACAAGATTTTAGAAATTATTCTATTCCCGTAATATTATGCAGTTAAATCTATCAATATCAGTTAAACTTTTATAGTCCAAACAATAAATTAATATTAGGAAATAAAAACAATGAAAAATAATATATAGAAAGTGAGACGCTAATATAATATAAACTAGTTTTATAGTGGTTGCGTTAATAGTCATTAATAACATAGTTAGATGCTATGAAAATATGAATAAATATGTCATTTAATATTAATCGAGGATTTATGTAGCATTCCTAGGTCCCTTCATTTCCATTGAGATGCCTATGTGTATCACAGTACCAGCCAAGGATCTCCACAATAATAATAGCAACCTTACAGTGTTATTTTATTAGATCAATTTATTAAATGTCACGTTTATTAGAACACTAGGTACCGCTATATTATGTAACTTATATAGCCTAGGTTTGTGTTTTTTCAGAATATAAGTGATCATCATCATCTTTCTGCTATTATTCCGTGTTATTTGGTTTCAGTGCAAAACAGTTTTTTTTTATTATTCCGTCCTGTCATCTTATAAGCTATCCTGGTAGGTACCAAAGTCATTCATATCCGTAGGTACAGCCGTGTGATTGTAAAGAAGTAGCTTACATCTGCTATTTCCTGTATTTTGTCAAGCTGCGGGAACATAACGCACAGTATTTTTTTATAATATAATATGTTTGATAAAAGTAAAGAACTATCTCTTTTGATAGAGTTCCAGTTCACCATCATCATCATCTCCTGCCCTTATCCCATATTACTTCAGGTCGGTGCAACATGTTTTTTTCTTCCATTCTACCCTATCAAAAATCACGTTATCGCTGACTCACTGGTTTTCATATCACTCCTCACACAAGCTATCCTTTTTATAATGGCTTAATGGCTTCCCTATCCCTCTCCATTCATTCAGATGTATGTATATACATATATTCATAACTCTTTTAGTAACATATTTTTCGTTCCTCCTCTTCGCATGATTCTAGTTAATTAATAAAAATCACCTAACACCTGAACATCTCAAATGCAAAAATAATATCAAATTAGAACCCGGAACAAGCATCTAAACTAAAGGACAAATAGTTTCCTTTCGATTGAGACGGAATCAAAACCTGTAATGCAGAAAAAGACCAAACATTGGAGCAGGAATTGAGAACAACATTTTTGTCCCTGCCTAAATTAATCTGCATAACCGTGACTAGACCATAGTGCTACAGGGTAATCAATAATAATATAGATCGAATATTTATTTAGATTACCGACGCAATTAATTACCGGATAATTTTCCGATAAAAAATTGTAATAAACCTTGTTTCAGACAATAATTACAAATGAGCCAAATCAGTCGATTAGATCACTATTTATGGTTTCGCTTATCGCTTGATAGTAGAAAATTATCCCAAGGGAACATATTATACTCACTAGATAATAAGCATTGTATATGCTATTCTAGGTTTACGTATATAGGTACCTAATTTATTCAAATCAGTTCAACCGTAAAACGTGATGGAGTCACAAACATACACATTTTTTTTTGCTTTTATAATATCAGTGTGATGTTACTAATGTAGCTTTTATATAAATATTGAGTGTATGCGAAACTTTACATCTTTATTACAGCAATAACAATCCGGCACATGCTTAGATTGTTATATCTTCCGACCACGTCCAAGGAGACGAGTACAATACTCGGAGATTGTAAATATTTGCTCCTCACTTTTTGTTCGGCAGTAAAATATATGTACTTACGCGTATTTTGATCAAGTCAAAGACCACAAGTATTTTAACACGAAAACATCAATAAGTACATACTTATTTGAAGAGTACGTGTTATTCTCAACACGTGTTATTATTATTTTGGTATACGAATTTTTGATGGTAAGACTGTAAATATAAGTATTATATTTAGTATATTATAATATTCTCACTGCTGGAACTCAAACCTCCTGCACCCATCGCCGTAAGTACAATGCGGGTTAGTTGTATGTCTACAAATTTTTGGTCATAAGAAATACATGATTTCCTACACCGTTTTGAATGCAGTGATGATGAATTAAATTACATAAAATAAAGCATCTGCCTGGGTATTGTACCCACGTCGTAGATCTCGTAAGTCGGGACCATAAGCCACCACTGCTCTTTAATGTTTAATCACAATTACTTTATTCAAAAAAATAAAAAGCGATGCTGACATACTTGGTCTAAGGGTTTTATACTTAAATGAACATTTTATCATAGACAATGCTGGTCAAATATCTATGTACTCGTATTACGACGGAATGCAATATCGCCATTTCAGTATTTTATTGAAATAATTATTTATATACTTTGCAAACTAGCAGTTATAAAAACCAAGGATTCATCGAAATTTATTTTAAAATAACTAATTATTAGTTTCGCAAAAATTAAAAAAAAAACATTTTTTTTTCTACTCCTAACTTCCCTTCTTCTAAAATGAAATAATATATCCTGTTTCTTCTCAAAAAGGTGGCAGCCCTAGTTCAAATCGAGCACGAAACATTTTGTTACGCCTATCGATCAAATACATAGATACATTTTGGACTTGTTGAATCGATACCTACTGTTTATAAAAAATGCTTCATAGAAACTTCTTTGTCGGTATTATAGAAAAGAGGTCCTAATATGGAAAGGAAATCTCGTATATTTACCACGCAATGTCGGACGTGATATTATCTATCTTTCTGTTTTGTCGTCTTCTTCGTGTCGTCGTAAAACGGCTACAAAATTATAAATCGTTAAATTTATTTAGCCACTTTACGTCACTAATCCACCAATTAGTGATGTAATATTTCTATCTGAATTTTAACTTAAACTTTCCAACTTAAATTTCAATAGGTTGACCTTTCCTTGATCGTAACTAACCACAGAGGCACATTGTATAATTTCATCTTTTTATAACTCACTTTTCCTTAAGCATCAAATTTTTGCTAAATAAAGTTCATCTCATTTTGATGAAAAGTTTTTGAATCAACTGTCATTATCTAGTATTTGATGATATTTTTTATTATTGAAAACGAGGGTTTACGAGGCTTGAAAATAAAATCGTATATCACACTAATATTATAAAAGCGAAAGTTTTTATGTATATTGTGTGTATGTGTTATGTTTGTTACTTCCTTCTCATGCAAACAACTGAACTGATGTGGACGAAAGTTGGCACGTGGGTTGACCATGTCCTGAATTAGGACATAGAATTTTATTCTAGGAGTATGTTCCCTTACAATAATTTCCTACTTTCATTCAGACCAAGCCGCTGGCAGCAGCTAGTTTAAATCATTAATTAAGCAATTGCAAAGCAAAATGTTACAAAAAAAAACACTGAATACTAGTGTCATTTTTGTGTAGGTACAATATAGACCAGTCTCAACAAAAAACATAAATGATGAATCAGACTTAAGAGGTGTTTAATCAGTCAAAGGTTCAATCTAAACTAGGATCTAAAATAATAAATAAACGATTACAGAAAATAAAACCTGTAATTATTAATTTTACAACACAACTGGCACCTTAGATAAAATTACCGCAACCGTAGCCGTTAACTTTGTTATTATTGCACATAAAAACTTTAATTTAAGGTCGTGACGAATCCTTTAATAAGATAAATTAATAGTGCCACACTTTATATAAGCAGCAACATAAATTATTTACACTTAACTAATACAATACATACATATTACAATAAATGAAATAAAGTAATATGGGCCATTATCTGGTGTGCGTAGTAGACCAGCTAATGAATAAATAGGCAATAAGTTAACTTTGCTTATGTATGGAAAATACTGGACCCAATTTGTTTGTCAACTTCCTGTATTAATGCGAGAATAGTAGCGTAGGACGTAGGTGACTTTGTACTGTATACATAATGGATGTATAAGGTTCTCTACAGTTTGCCGTCCCTTAAAATTATTTTTTCATAGTTGAAACTTTTGTGAATATTTTCTAATCTGCTCTATAATTGATCGGAGGTTAGTAGGCAAACACAAGTCTATCAATAGTGAATAGAAATAATACGTAATAATTATGTTATTCTTATACGAGTATTTCAATTTGGTGGGTTTAGTGCTAAAATGTTTAATATTTCTGAATGTGCTGATCTCAAACCCTAAAAGTTTTTTTTATAATAAAAGTTTTTACAATCGCATATTGCAATTTATGATATACAAAAGTTTTGCTAGCATCTGATTTCCGCTAAGATAAAAGAAAAGGAAATTTATTTTGATATAGTTTATTTCTTGGTTGTCTGTAAAAGAAATGTTTGATCTGTTCGAAAAGTTTTTAGTGTTTCATAGATAAATTCCATTTGTTTTAAAGTTGCTTGGGAGCGTGTTTTTATTGTCTTTTCATTACTTCGATGTTTCATCGGAAATATCAAATTATATTTAAATGTAATCACAATTCACGTCCCCAAGATACAGGTTCTTTCTGCCCAGTTTAAGGACCATTATCCAAATATAACGAAGTGATTCCTCAAACAGTTACAGATAATGTTATGTAATATGTATTCGTAAGGTGAACAATTAAAGTTGTATCTAGTCGATCATTTTAGTCTATTGTTTTTACTTTTTACAAAGCAGGATTCAGATATTTTGGTCCCAAACCAATTTAGTAATTTCATTGATTGAATGATCCAGCTGCAATCAAATCAAAACCAGTTTTTATCTAATAATAGACTATAGTCATCGATCGCCCTTAGGCGTCGTTTGTGTTTCAATGTACGTGT
Source organism: Mythimna separata (assembly GCA_030763345.1). Taxonomy (NCBI): domain Eukaryota; kingdom Metazoa; phylum Arthropoda; class Insecta; order Lepidoptera; family Noctuidae; genus Mythimna; species Mythimna separata. The sequence continues at coordinate 10,037,681 of CM061181.1, read as the reverse complement.
TCATACACAAACATTGTATTAAATTATCTATGTCAGTGGGTTTATTTTAGATTTAAATTATTGGTTTGATTGTCATCTTAAGAATACGACTGATTCGTACAGCGTTCTCTACGTATACTTTATAATTAAGTTTTGTAATTCAAAGTCCATTGAAGTTTAGGTACTCATTAATAACACGTGTAGGTACGTACCTAATTATTTTTTATCTGTACTGCTTATATCAGTTAGTAATAAAACTATTATTATTTTAATATCAGGCTGTTCATTAAATAAGATCTTGAGACTTATTGGTTTACTGTCCTTAACTTTGAAAGTAGAATTGATAATATCTTATGCAGTCTATGTTTAAGTGGGGTTGGATATATTACATTTTATTCATTTATTTATCTGTCTATACAACCATTATTTATATTTTTAAATAAAAAAAAAACAATTTAATATAGAAGAAATAGTAGCTTACCGGGTCTAACCCAGTAAGCTACTATTTTTCTCCAGCGAAAGAGAATGTATTATTATTCTTTATTATTTTTTAAAAACATTGATGCACTAGGGATTACTTCTGTATCGTGGATGCGTATACAAACACATGTTGCTGTTAATGTTCCTTCTTTGCCTTGCTTTCCAGGACCCCGGTATATCTACAGTAGGCTTCGGCCCTGCTGGGCTCCTACAGTTTTGCTGATAATTCTTTGACGCGCGAGAAAACCATTTTGCACCGTTGACGACTCGGCTTTATATGCTATTCCAGGCTATGTCCTGGGATAACATATTTCCGTCTATCCATGTGCCAAATTTTAACCACAAATTTCACACACCATCTCGCATACAAGACAAAACTCAATATACCTAATACCTATAGATAGACTCTGCGTGCGTCAACATTGATCTGCTATTAAATGTGCGGTTTTAATCCTTAGGTGGATGTAAATGAGAAACCGCAACAGTTTATACTCGTACCTCTCAATTCCAATTAGCATGTTATGTGCAATAAATCAATCAATATGCCAGGTACCTAACGTAAAATAAAAGTTGTGGGACTTTTGTTTTAGGTGTGAAAACATCTAATTACTTTTCCCGCTCTTGGGCGGAACGGCGTTTCAGACTTTTGCTGACTAAAATTCATTACTATGTTTCTTCTTTGCCTTGTGTTCCCGGGTCCCAGGTTTTCCTTTCAGAAGCGAACCCATGGCCTTTGATTTTGATCCTGCTGGGTTTTGCTGACATCTTGAGGCGCGCTTGGAACACTACGCGCCCTCGATGACTTGGGCTCTGTCCGGACGATTTACCGGACGGCCAGATGGCGAGCTAACCATTGCTCGCACCTACAAGCCCGTGCCTACTGTGGGTCGAGCCCTAACAAAAACCTCAGTCCGGTCCTTTAGTTGGTTTTTACGTTCTAGAACCACAAGTTTTCATTGTAAAAATTCACAATAGCCCCTCTATGAGGCACCGTTGGCGACTCGAGCTTGGTCCGGTCGATTACCAAAAATCCGGATCCGGCAATCTACTCATTGCTCGTCGACAAATACAATGTTCGTAAGTACTGTTTATTATTAATAAGATACAATAAAACATTACCGCGATAAACAGAAATTAACTAACAATAGATATTAGATATTAATTTTAATGTATTCATTTACAATAACAAAAGAAACTGTTGCTTATCATCGTTTTCTTGTAAGATTAACGAGCCAATGCTAATCTAAGCACTCATTAAATCTTAGAGTTAGATTCAACATACAATAAAATTAAGTAAACACTCGAATTAGCAGATATTATTTTTTTCTGAGTACTATTAGCATAATGTTGATCTAGTGGTCGGCAAAGTATTGGGTTTTACCATTAGGAAATTCTCAGTGGGAGCCTTTTTTTGGTAATCATCAATAGCTTCTCCTACACTTGGTGGAGCGAGAGTGAGTGATTTAAACTGATCCGCGTTTCTTAAATGCTCTATTGCGTTCCAGAGAAACAATCGTTCAAGCTCAGTCTTGACTGTTCTACAGACCCATTCCCATTTTGTCGGTTCACTTTCTACGAGATCATCATATTCCTGCCCTTTGCCTATGTTATTTGGAGTTGACGCAACACGTTCGCTTTCTACGTTTAGTCGTATAATGCCTAATTCGCAAAATGGCACCCTATTTTCAAAAGGGCCAATTCGCGAATGGACTAGTTCTCGAAAGGACTCATTCGTAAAATGGCTAATTCTCCAAATGGCCAACTTTTTTTGTTTATAATACAAAACCTTTTCAATGAATACAAGGCAAAAAATGTTGGCCATTAGGAGAATTAGCCATTTTACGAATTAGTCCTTTCACGAATTAGGCATTTTACTACTTAGTCCTTTTGAGAATTAGCCATTTCGCGAATTAGTCCTTTCGAGAACTATTCCATTCGCGAATTGGCCCTTTTGAGAATAGGGTGCCATTTTGCGAATTAGGCATTATACGACTACACGGATTTCCATACCATGCAATGTAAATATAACTGTGGTGTGATATGTTCATTTATGCATTTTGCTTTCTCCCTTCGGAATCATCATTACCACATGAACCGAAAGACGTCCACTGTTGGACAAAGACTTCCTCGAAGTATCGCCACAACGACCAAGCCTGAGCGTCTCGCATCCACCAGATCCCCGTGACCCTCACCAGATCATCAGTCCTCCTTGTGGAAGGTTTTTTCGGGGAATGCAAGCCTGTGTATTATGGTAATAATAAAAATAAATAAAGAGACGTGGTGAAATGTTGACATGAGACGTGTGCGGGTAACCAGCATTACATGCTTGTAACATTACAGCTGTTAGAACAAAGTTAAGCCTATTACGAGAGTTCCATCGTTGTTCAAACAAAACGTTTCTTTTCGACCAGCTGATGACACGGTTATCCAAATTATCACACTAATATTATAAGGGCCTTCCGCCTTTTTTTTGTGAGTATGTGTGTATTTTTATTTTTTTTATAGTACTTATACAAAAAACTTAATATACATAAGACACCAAGACACAAAACGACTATCTTTAGGCCATTCAAATATTTGATACGTGCGGGATTCGATCCGATTTCCGCACGTATTCCAGCAGTCAATTACTCAACCACTGCGCTACCATTGCCATCATTTTTTTCTGGGAAGGGACGGCGGACACGAGGTATTGCTCTTGAAGTGACTATTGATAGCTTATAATTGTGCTTATAATACGAGTATTCTACAACTTTCACATAACGCCATCTAGTCTAAAACTAAACAGAGCTTGTGCTATGAGTAGGTACCTACTACAACTGATAAATATACTTATTCAATTCTAAATACATACTATTGATAAATTACATCCAGACTCAGAATAAATGATCGTGCCCATCACACAAATATTTATCTCGAGTGGGAATCGAACCCACGACCTTCGGCATAGCAGCCGGGGCCACTAACAACTAGACCAACTGGCCTGTAGTTATGTTTTGTGTACCTATGTAATCTGCTAAGCTTTAAATCACGAATGGGCCGAAGGGTTCCCAGGGCAGATACGAAAAATAAAGCAAGTTAAAATTACAATAACTTTCACTAAATATATGGTGTCTACGATCACCTACTCTTTCTACTGTTAATTATTATGTTTAATTAGTCTTTACTGTATTGACATTATTATGAGAGATGCTAGCGCCAGTGATAGGTACAACGTTTTTCCTTAATACCAATGATACTATTTCTCTGTGTTTACTTACCTATTTACTTGCAAATCTGTTTTGTTTTCCGAAACTTTTGTGAAAAATAAACTATTATTTCGTTTGTTAATAATTTAAAAAAATATGATTATTATCATTCTTATACTATATTCATATTAATTTAACTATTGCAACTCTATTACTGCGCCTTGTTTTTATAACAAATTGTCCTGGTTTTTCCAACTTCAAGTCCTTATAGTTTTTAAACTTGTGGTTGACAACCCTACTATAAAACCATTGTTTATCTTTCTTCACCTTTCATAGTTGCATTCAATAAAAGAAACACGAACCTAGTTAATTTAATTTATTATCTCACCTTGACATGTCATCGAATTAGTTTACAACTTTACACTTAAGTACACAAAATGAGTCACAACTAATAAAAACAAAACATAAACGGAACGTAACAATTGCATTATAGCGTATAAATATGCTAAATTTGTATAAATTTTAAATCAGGTTCAACTGGTTTTTTGGCCTTACAAAAATTGCCACAATTTTTAATAATAAGAATATAATCAATCTGTTCGACTTCGGAAATAAACTTTTTTATAACATCCTTGGAATTTTGGGAAGTACGAGTATTCATCAATATATCTGAACGGGTATCTACCTACAATGTTTGTATCTACCAAGTCAGTCTTCCACAGTAGGCAATCATTTCATTAACATACGGGTTTGTAAAACTTCCCCGCGCACATTCGACGGGAATTTTATTTTAAATGTTTTCCTTTAAAATTTGCACACCTTCCCACGTATTTAAATAGTAGATATGAGATATTTCCAATGTGTCATATTATTTCACAGAATGTCACTAGATAACTTAAAAACACAAGGCCATCCTACATTGTCGTACTTAGAACTTCAAAAAAAAAAGGAAAACTTGAATAATAAAAACCATTAAAATCTTGTACTTGTGGTCAGTATAATATTATTTTATGTAAATAATTAACGTAGTTATGGCTCATACGCGAAACTCGCGAACTGTTTAGCATAGTAAATATTGACAGAAGTTCATGTCTTGTCAAACATGTCTACAAAAAAATGGATATTCATTAGTAAGTCAATATAACAAGTTCGACGTCACGTTTGGGTTCCGTAAAACTTCCGTTGTAAAACAGGATGTTTTACTTACATACATTCATCATCAAGTGTCTATATTCAAGATCTAAATTAAATACTATTTAGATCTTTGAGTGTAGGAACTTTAGAGACATTGACGTATATGCTTTGAAATTTAAATCAAATATTATTAAAGCTCTCCTAATTACGATTGCACTATCATTTATTATGCTAAACTATGTTTAATTTATGTCAGTTATAAAAAATACATTTTATTTTTATAGCTCTAAATCTTTAGTACCTTATTTATTGTTGAGTGTAAATTAATATAATTGTCCATCTTGGGGTAACCACTGATTATTATTTAAGTTTTTTTTAATCAGCGGTTAATCCAGTGTGCTACAACGAGCCTTTTTAAAATTCAATCACTCCATACCTTAGGTATCCTTATGAGTTGCAACTATAATGCAACTAAAAAATAAGCTAAGTAAGCATTTAGCATTAATTCTTAGCAGTAAGCATTCTTTCCAAAACGTAATTTGTTATTTTCATATTAACTTGTAAACAGACACTTTTCTTGAAACGCTTGATAGTTTTATTTGGGTTTTAGACCATAAAAGTCTGGCAATCCTTCTCGCTACACAATCAAAAAAAAATCGTCCTCCAGTTTTAACTTTGGACCACTCCATGCAATTAGATTAACCGACTCTACTTCTCGGTCTACAAAGAGAGGGAGACAAAAATCTAGGCTGCTACTAAAAAAATCCAAATGGAAAAACCTAATCCCAACCCGACAAAGCAACGGAGAACATAACACCTAATGCTTTTTATTATATTTAAAAAAAGTTCAGACATACACGACATACGCAATACATGTGTTATAACTAACCATATTTACCCATTCGCCCAAACAAAGTTATGACTAGAATATTAAAACAAGAAATTAGTCATATACGTCATAATTCTTTTCCACATTAAATTAAATAACCGTTTTTGGTGTTATGGGTTTCCACGCTCGTCAATATTTCTCAGAAAAATAACCAAATTCGGTTTAATGCATATTTATGTTAATGATATTTTAATATTAAAAAGCCATTAGTATTGATATCGATACCAATGCATTATTTGATTTCTCAATAAGTCAGTTTTTTAGGCTCTTTTCCTCTGGAGGACGATTCGGAAGAATATAGATAGCCAGAACATAATTATAATATTATTATAATTATTTTAAAAAATCTTCTTTCACTGATGGTCTGACACTTTGCATGACCTGAGGGTTGGCTCGCACTTTGCCTATCTTCTCAGGCTCATAACACCTGGACAAGTTTCCAGAGGGCCCAGATTATCATCTACAAACTTACTTCTCTATATCGCTATACCTAAATTAAATGTGTAAAATTATTGGTTTGGTGTTTTAAAATTATCCTTTACAGCCTATAACAACTACTGGAGGATTGACAACTGCGCGTTGTTGAAGAATTTTTCAACAAAAATTGTCGACGCATGTGTGCGTTAAGTTAGCTTATAAATATTCGTCGTTAGTTAATATTTGAGTAATTTATGTACATATATTTTGTTAAAAAATATCTAAAATGATACTTATTCTATCAAAAGCAGTTTAATTACTTAATTTTTCCAACAAGCGTCTCATTTTCCCATTTTGTTATCTCTGATCATGATTTTACTAGTACTAATTGCAACGACACACTTTGCTATCAAATATAAGTATCTAGCCACATAAATATAGATGGCAAATACGTCGGTAAATATGTAAATACTATCTGAATTTATAAGCAAACAAGTACAGGTTTAAATTGGGGTATGTATGTATCAATTAAATTTTGTTGTAAATATCAATTCCTCTAAAAGATGCTTCAATGTTAACAAGTATTAGTTAAAACTGTACGTGTCTTAGAATTATGACTGGATAAGTCGTTACAAGTTTTATTTTAATTTTATAGTCAAAGATCGTTAAAAGAAATAATGTTTATACATAATAATAATTTTATAAGTTATTACATAAAACAATAAACTTGATAGCTAGTTTTAACAACAACTAGCTTCTGCAAACGGCTTCTGCCGCGTACTAACATAACTTTATCCTTAGGTAACATAATCTTGAGATAATAATTATCCTATATCTTATTCTTGGACATGGTCTACCCCTATACCAAATATTAGTCGACTGTTTAACCATTTGAGCGTAAACGAGTAGTAAACATACACACACTTGCATTCAAACGTCTGCCTATGTGTTAGCGCAATTTAATTCAATACTCTAAAGATCTAGTAGAGGATAACGTCTAACTATAAATAAACAAACGATAGTAAAATGACTAAGCAAATATTTATCCGGCACTGTACTGATGGGTAAGCATGATATGAATTTTCTTCACATTCGTTTCTCTTGCTGAAGTAATAAAACAAACCGTAAATAGGGAAGAATGCTCCTCGGATTATCACTTCACATACACACTACACACTTCAATTATAATTTTGTACAACATTCGTTACCGGTCGCCATAGGTCCTGGCTGTCATTTGTAGATCTTTGGCAGTCGTTACGGATAGTCAGAAACCAGTAAATCTGACACCAGTCTTGCCATGAAGTACCGTGTTACCCCAGTTAATGGGTTGTGGAGGTCTGGTAGGCAGCTCAATATAGTTGGGAAAAGGCTAGGCAGATGATGATCATTCGTTACTAAGCTAAGCTAGTTAAATCACAACACAAGTTATGAAATTGCGATAATTTAATATAATATGTATAGTTAATGTGAATGCTTTACTTTAACATCATTGTTTTAGCCAAAAGACGTCCACAGCTGGACATAGGCATCCTTCAAGTACCTATCGCAACAATGACCATAGACCAGTCCTGGTACCTCTCGATCTTCACCAGATCATCGGTATGGTATACTTTTATTGGAGGCTTTCTAATGCTCTCTTTCGGTACTTGGTCGCCACACCTGAATGGACCCATCGACCATCTATTCTGTGAGCAATGTACCCTACCCACTACCTCTTAAGTTTGGTGATTCTTCAGATGGAGACATTCATTCTTATCTCTTTTGAGACATTAAACTTAAGTGGCTACTTAATAAAAATAAGAAGGTAAAATGTTTGCTTATTAAATTTTTCTAGGAAGACTTTAAAAGTACTGATTTAATTACGAAAAACTACTCTATTGCTAAGTACCACAGGCTACTTTATAATCTATCTATAATGGCGCAATTTCACTGGTCGTTAACTCGTTCGGTATACCGCATGCGGGGAGTCCCCGCAGGCGAGATAACAACCAATGAAAGTAACATGTTCGTTATACCGTCTACGGTTCCCCGAATGCTGGCCCTGTGGCATGCGTTCCAGAAATCTCTCGCACCCCGCATGCGGGCCCTATCGACTAATGAAATTGCGCCATAAGACCTTCACTTTTACGACTATCTACACAGTTCTTGTGTTTTAGGCCACAGAAACGAAATTGCAGAAAAAGACCTGCTAAATACGAGTCGGACTCGCGCACGAAGGATTCCGTACCGTCCGTAGCAAAAAAACGGCAGAGGTTTTTTGTATGGGAGCCCCACTTACATATTTCTTTTTTTTGTTGTTGTAGCTGCAACAGAGGAGCTCGTGGCTAGATAATAACAGCCGCACAGGTCGATCTTCAAGGTTAAGCAACGCTTGCCTAGGTTGGTCTATGGATGGGTGACCATCTTAACATAACGAGTTTCCTCCGTGCCTCGGAAAGCACGTTAAGCCGTTGGTCCCGGCTGTCATTTGGAGAACTTTGGCAGTCGTTACGGATAGTCAGAAGCCAGAAAATCTGACTCCAGTCTTGCCATGAAGTACCCCAGTTAATGGGTTGTGGAGGTCTGGTAGGCAGCCGCTCCTCGTAAAATACTGGTATTCAGCTAAATCCGGCTTGACTGGAAGCCGACCCCAATATAGTTGGGAAAAGGCTAGACAGAGACAGATGTAGCTGCAACAGAAATATATCATTTGTGAAAATTTCAACTGTCTAGCGATCACGGTTCATGAGATACAGCTTGTTGATTGAGTCTTAGTCTCTTAGTACATAGTAACAGGTTAACGTTTTAGCCGTTGTGTACGGAACCGCAAAAAGCAAGAAGAACCAACCAAAACGAATGCATTACACTTCGACTATTACTGTGTAGTACTTACGTACCTACTCGTACATATGCATATGTAACGAACTGCGAAGAAAGACCTTGTGACTCATTCATTGATAACTCGACGTAAGTTTCACGAAGCATAATGCTTATAAGTGACGTGACGTACCTTTTGTTTTTGTTTTCAAAATCAAATGTCAGTGAACGCATAAAATTATGCTTATACGTTCACAAATGGTCGAAATTGTCGCCAACTAAAGTGCTCACTGACTTAAGTAGGTAGGCCCTTTCTTAACCTTTAAATAAGATACTTATTTTATTTTTATTTTCAAGATATACCTATTTCTTTCTGCTTTTTATAACTTAAGGTTTTGCCAACGTGCTAAGGAGCACAGTACATAAGGTGTGCAACTAACGGAGAACTAAAATCCAAATTCATACAGCTTAAACGGGACTCAGGAAGAAGTGCAGCGTAGCGCTACGCGGGGAGCGTCGTAGGCCGCGTAGCGCTACGCAGATCGTCCTCATAAGTTCAGTGCGACCGAGCTTTTCCGTGCGTAAAAAAAAATAATGTTAATTAAAATCCTAATGCATTTTTCTAATTCTACATACCTTATTATAAATAAATAAATCAAATAAACAACGTTATTTCATATGTTCGTAGTTTATTAGATTCGTAAATAAATTCCTATATTATAATTTATATTAATTTATTAACGACACAAAACCTTAATGACAATAATCATTAAGATTTGTATCAAGTTAGTATCTACTCAATGCCGCCAGAATTTTGGGTACATAACCAGTCGACAGTGATAAAGAGGAGTTTATCGACGCCACGCCATGTTTAGATTGATTTTAGTAAGTTTTAATTAGTTAATGGTTTCACTTAATACTTTAAAAATACACGTACTGTAGGCAAAATCTTTCAAAAACCAGAATAAAATGGATATTTGTAACAAAAATGCATTGTTTGCAAGGAAGATTTTTTTGACCTTAAGAGTCATAGTCCGAGTATTCGGCCTACAAGCAAGCATGCAAATCATTTATATCATAATGTAATTTTTCATGTAATAAAATTATTATAATCTTATACAGTTTTCATACATGCAATTAATATTATTCTTCTATAGGTTCTAGGTTAATATTAAAGAAAAAATACTTATCTTTATATAATGACGTCAATTTAAGAATTTTGATAAAATAATGTAAATTAAGGTTATATGCCTAGGTTGCAATAACTTTAAAATAGCATTGGATCGTTATGTTATCTGATTTAAGTGTCATTGAAAGCGCAATATAAATGGTTCTGGTCGTTATATGACGTCAAAAAAAATTAAATTAATTACAATTCAGATTTTATGACGTCAAATAGTGACACAGATCTTATTTTAATTTATGTCACTCTAATCAAAAAAATCAAACATCCGACTTTGTTATATCCGGTGTTGTACAAGATTATAATTAATTCTTAAAACAAAACAGCAAGTTGTTTTAAGGACGTAATGCCTCTTGTGCATACTAAACAAATGCAATAAAATATTGATGTTTACATTAAATTAAAGTTAAATAAATCTTCTTATTTATGTGTATTAAAATCAATAAATACAGCTCACTACTTATGTAATATGCGCGTTATTATAAAATTGAAATTATTATTCTTTATAAAAAAGAATAATCTCCTAAACCACATTTATTCAATAATGGTATTAATGTAATTCAATCTGTTATCTTATCTCTTTTATTTATTATGCTGTAACGATTTAATTTAATCGTGTTTCTATGGTTTAATGCCAGAAATAATCGTTAAATAACTAATTTGTATTTTTTTTGTATATTTTGATTAGTTCGGTATATCAAAAAATAAAATTTTCTAATATAGTTAATGCTCTGTAAGAAATATAGGTATAAAGATATTATATTTATGAAATTATTTCAACTTAACTAAGTACATTTATCCAAAAAAAACATTAAATTCTACGTTGAAATACTCCTCCAGCATTGCCACGTTTAATGGCAATGCTTATTTTTTTAGTGCACATTGATTTCAAAATCTAATATTTTATTCAGCAAGTACGTACGTTATATTCCTGTAGTACAAACACGATAGTTAAGTGTTTTAATAATTAATTATTATTTAGAATTAACAACTCAGATTAATTATAAAACAGAACAAATATAACACCACCATAAATATCCGTAGTGTCAACAAAACTTCCAGTAGCAATGTTTGAATTAAAACATTTATCATAATTAGTTGTAAATGATCGCCATTCAATTGCAGCAACATCTAAAGATCACGCCGCCTCAGATTTGTATCAACAGACTCATTACTCAACGTGATTGATGGCCGACGTTTCTAACAAACACTTTTGTTTATGTTATAAATCTAAACCCATACAGATTACCTCCGCATACTAAAAGCCTGGAGGAGTCTTCTTCGATCGTGGCGCACGAACTAGATGTGTGTAAACAGGTTGTGTTGTGGAAAAAATGTGAGGCAATTAGCAAGGTAGCAGAACCGCCTGTCCAGGGAGTGACGGATGTACATTTAAGTGTCCACACTCGTGGAGGATATAAGGGCGCGTTTAGACCAAATATGTGCAAGGAGGCGTAGCAGACGCAGGTGTGCTACGCCTCCTCCCACTAAACCGCAAAAATAACACGCTGTTTCACAGGAAACTACGCGTTATTTTTTCACAAAAGCTGTACAAGACAAGGAAATTTCCTGGGAGAAATCTCTTTGTTGAGGTACGCTCGCCTTTATACATGAATTGCCAAATCACTGTGTATTGTATTAAGTTTTTTGTATACATTAAAGGATGAAATAACTAGATCGTGTATACCTTAGCTTAATATAGTAAGTTGTTCGCCGTCGTAGTATTAAATACGTCCAGAAATCATGACTTTATATCACAAATAGCCGCAAACAAACCCTCGCTCATTTCTCGAATCAGATAATTTGTATGACGTACAAAACCTCGCCTTCGTTAAACTCTTTTGCACTAGAGCTGTGCTACGCAGCGAAAATCAAGTGATCTTATTAGCAGTTATTGCAAGCAACAATCACTAAGTATCCTGACATACTTGGTGGAATCGCACTCCAAATTTGGTAATGCTGTCGCCTTTTTAGCTAAATCACAAGTATAATAGCAGGATTATAGAACCTCCAAATCCCCGAAATTAAATTGACATTTACATTGATTCCGAACACAGAAATGTAAATAAGTCAATAGACTTATTATTAAGATTTCTGTGATTCCAAACTATCGGTTTTGTGCTTTTGAAAGCTTTATAGGTACCGGATTTTACATTTTTGAGTCCAAGTAAGGCAGTACAAATTTAAAATCATGTTGGTAAACCTGTTCCCAAAATTCATTGCAAGTCATACTATGAAATTGACTGTAAAGGCTTTGGGATTATGCGAAAGAGTTAAAGCAAAGGACAATTGAAGGAACACAGGAGCGTTTAGTCAGTTAAAATCTGACACTGCCTTTTACCAACAACGGGGAGATTATTTAATCATTTCCCACCGTAAAAAAAGGGCAAAGAGATTGTTCGAAAGAGTTAGCGCGTCTCTGGAATGCAAAGGGTAACTGAAGGAATATGGATGGGATTTAGTCAGTAAAATTCTAATACTCCCTCCAGCTTCATCCAAAGCGGGTAAGATTAATTATTGATATACCATTAAAAATAACATCCTATGAAGTTGAAGCAGCAGCAGATTTGCATTGTCAGCTTAAGTTTTAAGCAACAAAACTTCAACTGGTATGACACACCTTGAAAATTAGACTTAAAGGAGCTAATCCGCGACGCGATCAGCTCTCGCTTTTCTTCTGTAGTCTAAGAAAAATCTCTCGTGTCAATGATCTCTATAGCTAAGTAGGTAACGGAACTAGGATATTAGGCTAAACGTTGAATAGATTTTCTAAATTCAAAAGCTTTTCTTTGAAGCCTTTTCTTATAGCTATTGACAAAAAGTGAAAAGCCTATTTGTAAGCGTGTCCTAAATGTCATGAAATAAAATCTCTTGTACAAAACTCATACAAACAACATAAACCAACCTATTTTTGCAGGTGATACCTATAAAATATAATATTTAACACTTTTAAATTCTACCAGTACCTATAACAGGAAACCCTAGGCTGACTAGTAGAGAGTGCATTCAGTCCCCCTTGTACTTTGTGTTGCATAAAGAATAAATAAAAAAATATATATTTTCAATAAAACTTTTTTTACATTTTAAAGAAATGGAAATCTCACTATCGAAACTCACGCCACAGATAAAAGTGAGCTTCAGTTTTCGATACAAAAGATCTTGAAGCTGAAAAGGTAAGCCACAAATTGCAGTATCGATCTTCACATCATTTAAAAGAAATACAATAAACTGTCCTGGATTTCAATTCTAAGCTAAATAATAATTTGTATGCGAATAAGGGCAGAGGAAAGATCCCATTCAAGTGAAATAAGTTGAATAACCAGTTATTTAGGTGAATACCCTGAGATCGGCTCGAGAATCAGCCCTCAGGTCGGACCTACATATTATATAGGTTATTGATCTACTGATGTCCACAATGCCTCACTTTATTTAATATCTATCTTAAAATATTTAAGTAGAGCTAGTTTATTTGTTGAACGTGCTAGTATGAGAAACTAGACTAGTTCGAATTAAAAAAAAAAATGAGTTATATAGCCCATTTATTGAGTAAGGCTATCTAAAATCACACTAGGTAAGTTACATATAGCTCTTACGCATCTTTTTTTGTGCCCTGAACGCACTTTCCAAACCCATGAGCAAAAAATAACACCGTATTGAAGAGTAGACGCTACATAGCCATGGTAAGCAGTTACCAAAGTTTTAATATCCCCGATTTTACTAACACCACGTAAACAAACGAATAACTGTAATTAATTTATTACTTATGTCCTCTATTTGTTTTTTCCATTTTTTATTTATTTATGGTTGATTTATGTATAAGCCTAAAAACTTTATTCACTCTTCATCTTCTATTATATGGCTATTATATGGATTTCCGACCACCATAGGCACGGGTTCGCGGACGGCGAGCACTGGGTAGCTCGCCGTCCGGCTGTCTGGTAATAATCTAGACCGAGCCCAGTCGTCAATGGCGCGTTCTGTTCCACGCGCGCCTCAAGGAGATGTCAGCAAACTGTAGGCCCGGCAGGACCGAAGCCTCTGGGGAACATGGGAAATCCGAAAGGTGTCCACCGTGTCCCCCAGATCGAAGGCAACAAAGGAACGGGGTAGGGGTTTAGTCAGTAAGAGTCTGACACACCCTCCCGCTCTGCCCAAGTTTGGGAGAAGTCATTCTGATGATTACCATAAAAAAAACCTCATTTTCATCACCATTTCAGTCGAAAGACGTGCACTGCTGGACAAAGGCCTGGGGAGGCCTTTGTCCAGCAGTATGTATGTGTCGCCACAACGATCGGTCCTGTGCGTCTAACGCCCGTTTTCAATAAGCTATCTACCTCCGGTTTTGGCATACTGGAGACAGTAAAACAAATGATACAATACAAAAATTTGACATGTTTCATTTGTTTTTCTATCTCCGATATATGATAGATAGATTATTGGTTTAAGCTGTTAACAGTGCATCACACTCGTCCATAATGGTTTTAGTAACCGTAGCATCCGCGTATCCAAGATAATAATTTTATCTGAATGCCACCGCTGCGTTATTTATTGTCACTGAATATCAAAATTTTACATTTTAGGTTATTTATTTCAAATGTATTTAAAATAAATGTTTAATAATATAATAAAATATTTTGAGACACAAATTAACATTTTTTTTTCTTTGAATTTTTAAGTATCTTATTCGTACTCGGTTTTCCTTGATAGTTTACTTGTGTTTTCGCGTGAAGTAGATATGCATCAGAACTAGAAAATTATTTCTTAATGAAAGACGATAAAAATGTTATATTTACTTTCGTACGACGACATTTAATGGGTTTAAACCAGTTTAAACCGTCCAGATGAAGCCCAAGTCAACGGCGCGTAGTGTTCCACGCATGCCTCAAGAAGATAAATAAATAAAATAAATAATAAATTTTATTTATTTCCCATCACAAATGAAATGATGATGATTAAAGATCTAAGCAAATCGTAGGGGTTCAACAGGGTCGAAGCCTACTCAAAGTAAACTCCGCGGCCTTGGAACGAAGGCAAAAAGGGAACAAGAGCGGGTTTTAGCCAGAAAAGTTTTACACGGCCTTTTGTTCCAACCAGAGCGGGAGAAATTATTGAATGATGCCGATGATGTTGTTATGTAGACTCTCATTTTCAATACATTTGTGCCAACCATAATAAAAATCTGCGTTCATCTCATAACCGCCTACTTCAATGTTCTTCTCATCGTATTGACTTTCTTCACTGTTCTTTCTTCATTCAAGCTATTTCTTTGTGGAATGCGTTCCCCCAGGAGATCAAGATGGCAACGAATCAATTAGCATTCAAAACCAAAGTTCGCGAGCTGATTCGTAAGAAGTTGGCAGTAGTATCATCACAGCATTAATGGTATATAATTGTTGATTTGAACCAATTGTTTGACTGTATTAGTGTTATCGTATTTAAGGTTTATTAGAATATCTATTCTTGTACTCGCTTGTTCTCTTTCTTATTGCACCTACCACTATTTTTCTCTGCGTCACCCAAAGGTTGACTGTCAGAAAATGCCTAAGGCATTAAGTCCCGCCTCGGTACTTCTATGTGCATAAAGTATTTAATAAATAAATAAATACGTTCCCACCGAAAGAAAAAATGGTACATAGGTAGACTTAATGCAACAAGGCATTCATCCAATCAATCAATCGTTAATAGTAAGCGGATATAACTATTATGCTGACAGGTTTGGAAATGTTGTAATATTTTAGATTTAGTTTATTCTTAGGCACAATAATTGTATCCAAAATCTTTTTACTCTTGGCTTTTGCTCAATTTTCTGAAAATTGTTTTTTGAATAAAAATTATATTTGTATTTGTAAATTGTATTTGTCACATATAATGTACCGACAGTATTGGCACCGGTAAAATATTTATAACGCTACGGTATTGGCCGGTGACGGAACGGCAATTTCATAGGGTTTAAAACAAAGCATATTTTTAGCCTGACACTTTTTAAGGACGGTCATGGTATGGTACGGTGCAGTGAGCAGACTCCTTACTAGATAATAGTATTTGAATGGAAACTTTACGACATAATTTTCCAGTATAGGAAAATTTTTCAATTTTTTAATTTCCTTTATCTTACTTATATTTGTAGCCATCAAGAACCTATATAAGATTACTACTACACTACTACTACTAACTGTAACTTAAGTGAAATCAGCTTTTAAAAGACAGTTACGATGTTAAAGCATTATTTTACCCTGAGCATACTAACCGTCTGAAATCGTACTTATTTTTTTTCCCGGCAATATCCTTACAGACTAATCCAATCGATATTGAGGTCATTCTTATCAACAAATATGAAAATATTTCATTACAACGGATGTAAACCACAATCAACTTTCCGCATTTCCTAATCCATTACGATAATCATTTGCAAGCAATTCGATTTCTTGTTGAAAAATGTGTTTTCTTTTAATGTGTGTACAGCCATACCAAGTAATGCGATAAATGCAAATTCTTAATATGTATATCCACATTTTATATTATTCATATTTACGTTGCCTGAATTTCATGATGATTCGCTACGGTCGCTACAGCATGGCCCTGTACAAGTTCACAACAAATGTTCACCACATTTTTAGTGACATTTTTGTTGTTTTTTAATAAACCGTAATTAAACTAATTAGATGAACAGTTAGCATAAAGATGTTTTAATTATATTTAACAATGATGTGAGTATTTATTAATGATGTTATCATCGCATACCACGCACTATGTGATATAATACGCATTTATAAATACAGAACGGTTAAAGATTTTCTTATAACATAAAAATGTTATGCAATAATAAATGGGTTGATGTATTTTATTGAATCTACCTTCTAATAATGTTGTATCGGAAATTCCGAGAGTGACGTGCGACACTATTAACTCTTTATAGATCGACTCCCTAATAATATACAAATATTAACTTACAATGTATAATTAAAATATAATTTGTAAATCGCGAATATTAATGTTGAACTAATACCGGAAATGGTCTTATTCAAATTAAACTTAAAACTAAGCGCCGCCGACGCGTTAAAAATCACTCGTGACGATTAAACGAACATGATATAATATATCAAATTAATTTATTAATTCAATTGAGGCCTAATCTCAATAACGCATACACGATGACACTGGGCACACGTTGAGCTCAATGACATTCCACTAAAGACACAGTTCGGTTCAACTTTTGCTTTTGTTTGCAAGGACAAGTTTATTTACTTCCTCTCTTAGATCAAGTCCTCTCTAAACAGGCTTTACAGGTGCTAATTAAACACATCAATGTAATGAAATCATCGAACTTAGCCTTTGTCATTGTTGAAGGATGTCTTCCTCACTTCAAATAACATTTAAAATATTAATTTTTGTCAATAATGACTAGGTAGGTAATTGTTATGCGCGATTTACTACATACGTCCATTCACCGGAACGGACACTATTGAGACGTCACTCTAATACTTTAAAACATTGACTGAAAGCTATGGAAATGGGAACGTACTTGTTGCGCGTTTGCCGTCGACGATGAGCGTGAGGCTGTGCGGCTTCTGCAGCAGCTCCTGCAGCTCCGGCTGAGGATCTGACGAGTTCTTCCTGGACTTCATGTTGGTACAATAGTTCACTAGCACAGGTGTCAATTATTTCATTACAACTCCTTGGAGCACTTTGGAAAAATAATGATATTTGACAATGTATATAGATGAGATGCTTCATCCGTGGGACGGAGGCGCATTGCTCGAGGTGCTGTGCGGCTGGATCGAGGGCGCGCGGCCTTATGGGCGAGTGCGAGACACGCGAGGGTCCGATCAGAGCCGCGCCGCGACTGAGCACAGCGCGCCCGCCGGTCAAGGGTATAACACCGAGCGGCGGCACGCGCGGCAGCGGCAGCGGCGCCGTCGCAGCTTCCACACACGCATTGTTTATTGTTATTGATTAGAGAGTCAAGAAAAAAAACATTGCGATGCAGTACGATTATGCATTTACCAATATATTGCCGTAACTCAAAATAAAACCAATGAATTAAGTTCTGTCAAAACTGCAACACACATTCATCATTAAACTTAACAAGCAACATGTTAAATTGCATATAATTCTCATATTAATCAAAATAATCTATCTGATCAGCGCCGAGAAGGAGTGGTTAATATTTTAATATCTTTCGCAATTCGTAAACTGCATAGTAGTGCGAAAACCTGTAGGTATACCAACACAGAACAATATACCCGCATAGTATATAATAACTGTAGATTGTGTAAAGGTGAATGACCGTAAAAGTAAAGGGCTTAAGGAAGTAGTTTTCAAGTCTCTGAAAACAACACTTTAATGAACTTATTTATACAATATTACTGTAATCGTAAATAGTTCAATATGTAGACAGTTATAATGATTGTCTTGATTAATGCATACTTAGTGCTTGTGTAAGAGCTGAGGTAGACGTGCCATTTTTTAATTAAATGGAATATACATCTCAGCTCGTGGCTAGATAATACCAGCCGCACGGGTCGATCTTCCAGGTTAAGCAACGCTTGCCAAGGTTGGGCTGTGGATGGGTGACCATCTTAACAATAGAGTTTCCTCCGTGCCTCGGAAAGCACGTTAAGCCGTAGGTCCCGGCTGTCATTTGTAGATCTTTGGCAGTCGTTACGGATAGTCAGAAGCCAGTAAATCTGATTCCAGTCTTGCCATGAAGTACCGTGTTATCCCAGTTAATGGGTTGTGGAGGTCTGGTAGGCAGCCGCTCTTTGTAAAATACTGGTATTCAGCTAAATCCGGCTTGACTGGAAGTCGACCCCAATATAGTTGGGAAAAGGCTAGGCAGATGATGATACATCTCGATTTGACAACAATATCATTAAAAAATTGAATCGATCGTCAGTCCAGACACTAATGAGAGAGATATAATTAGGCAATCATATCAAATCTGAAAGAACATGGATGGATAAAATATATTATGTTGAAATCATCAACAGTTCGATCTAACTTGTAACATACTCGTTAAAAAGATCATTCGCCATTAGTAGAAAAATCTTGAAATCTAGGTTCATGCACAATTTAAGAAATTAGATCTGCGACGTGTTAGCATTATTACTCAACACACGTACGCAGCCTGGTAATTTTATATATTATAATATACTCGTATAAGCTTCTTAAATTTAGCTGGCTCTGAGTTAGATGTTGTTTTTAAACTAAAGGTATTGCGCGTCTGTTTATAATGTAAACCATAATAAAGAGACGCGCATTACTATAGCGCGCACTTTACTATAGTGGTCGCTACTATAGAGCCTTTCATTCCCATCGAAGATCTGTTCTTGTGAGCAATATGCCCACTGCCACTTAAGTTTGGCGATTTGGATAATGTTGGTAACCTTGGTTCTCCTGCGGATATCTTCAATCTGAGCAGTAGTCTCGAATCTACTGATTTTTAAAGACAATATTCTTTTTTTAAAGAGACTGATTTATGTTTCGATTACCTCACGGTCCAAATTACCCATGGTTCTATCAATACCGATTTTATTTATGAAACACCAATTTCGCATTTGACTTTTGAGACCACTGATCTGATATGATCGAATGGAAGACACAGTGTTGGAAGGCTTCCGACAAGGTGGACCGGTCACCTGATGAGGGTTGCGGGAATCCGATACACGCTAGACGCATGGGATCGGTGGTTGTGGCGACGCTTGGTGGAGGCCTATGTCCAACAGTTGACGTTTTTCGGCTGAAATGATGATGATGATACTGATAGTTAGGAAGGTACCTAAGATATGAAGTTGCTGTTGCAATATGTATGTTGAACAGTGGGCTTTCAAATGCAACTTGGACGTTCGTCTTTATTATCTACGGTCGCTTGTCGCCTAGTAAAATAATTTAAATATCGTCGCTTTACAATCGCTTGCAGAATTTTTCAGTGTCTCTATCGCTTTTATTTTAATTCTATTAGTAAAATATATGTATAATACATAATACAAAAAACAGGATAATGCTGCGTCATTACGCGGTAGCGAGCGTTTTTGGAGTCTCATTCATTGAATGTGCAAGTCACAACTGCCTTTTTATCTATTTAAACGAATATTAATATTGTTCAGGCAGGGACTATAGTCATTAGTTTACATACGTCTTGTTAACCAGTTCACCGAAGCCTCTGTTGAAGACTCTATTCTTTGTTTTCTATGGGTCGCAATAGTTTCCCAGAAACCTGGCTTTGTCCTTGGGTGCACTAGCATAGCGCATTCAGGGAAAATCGTTTGTTGGCAACACGTTCCATGAAAAGTGCTTTAGTGGCCTTTGTAAGTTGACTTGGCCTTTCCAAAGGTTCTTGAGATAACTGAATAAAAAACATAATTCCTAATAATATTTTGCTTTTTTTTATTGCGTGATAGCGTGGTTGAAATGCGCTTTCAATTTTTTTTGGTACTGATCGATTGAAACAAAGAAGTGGTTTGTCCTTAAAAATCCTAGCTTAGATTTTAATTATCGAGGCCTTACGTCCTCGGCCTACGTCAGATACCCAGCTTCTCCTACCTTCTGCACCTGTAAGTCAGATAATACATGAATAGCTTTGGGGTAGGTTGGTTTTGGGGTAAGCACCCCCCATGTAGCGAGCAAATTCCAGTAACAAATGAAACATAATTTTCTCACAAAAGAACCCTATGCAGTTCACTTCAATGTAGGAATCGAACCCCACAATGATCACGCTGAACTTAAGACCTCAATCAGACAAACGATTTAGGTACAATCAACGAAGGAGATTAATAAACAGGACCGACAGATAAAGGTGAAAACCGATGGAGGATGTTCCAGTACAATTTTTATGAATGAATTTAATTATGTTTCTTGACGACCGTGATTACTATTTTCCTTTGTTGACTGTACCTACCAAACCAACGTATCAAAAACGATTGGGATAAAACCCTAAACCGAACTCTCGACCAAGTTTCGAAGAGGCGTTAATTTTTTTTCCTTGTTTCCTTCAGTTCATTCGATAAAGAATCGATATGAGTCATAAGGACGAACCGACGGACCTGTTCCACCTCGTTATAACATATCTTACGTTCCAGTTTTATAACCTTACGTCAAGTAACAGACATAGAACGAGGAACTTTGTTCATGTCAAGTTATAAACGATTTTATATTGATTTGTGACCAGTTTTTAATAAGTCTGCATCGGGCTGGTACTTTGAATCGTTAGATTATGCGACGCTTATGAAGGTAGAGTAGGTACTATAGGAAGTGCACTACAGATTAAAAAATTGTTCGATCTCATTTGCATCAATCCCATGCAAGGCAAACCTTTGGTTTCTGGGTTCTCAAGGTTTTGAGGTGGGTAAAATGATGTCTCCCACTCCTGGGTGACAAAATAGGGCATGTCATAACTTTCTCTAACCATACAAAAATTACCGCTAAATGCGAAACTCAAGAACAAGTCTTTTCATCGTTTGTTTATTAGGTATCTAAGAAGAAGCTACTTAGGTACCTACACACTAGTTTTCTAACATTTTCCTATTCTATAAATAGGTATTATACCACTCACAATAGGTAGCACTACTGTTTCCTTAAAAGGAAGAATTAGTTTAATTTGTAATATCCTCAATGAAAGGCTCAGTTTGATGGGGAATTACCAGGATAAGGAAATACACTTTTTTCTATTATTATAATTTCTTCGTCACTAAGCCTACAGACGTCGGAGTATTACTGTTTCGGCACCCAGATTTTCGGCACCGTTTCGGCACCAATAGGTATTTTGGGTTGGGATTTTGTGTAGGTTACCACCATCAAAAATACCTATTGGTACCGAAACGCAAATAGCTTGGGTGCCGAAAATCTAGGTGTCGAAACGGGAATATTCCTAGATGTCTACTGAATTAAAAATCCCGTCATATATCTTTTACCACATCATTAACATACTTATATTATGACATTGTCTACATAGCCTAATATGTAAGTAGACATTTGTCATAATAACTACTTATTCAATAACTAACCTCAATAAGTATTAGGAACGCGTATCAGCCTATAGGGGAAATGGGGGATAACTAGGGAATAAATAAAAAAAATACTCTTCATTTTAGTCCACTGTTGTTTCGTTTTCCAGGCGTCAAAATGGATGGGTACCTACGCCACAATGGCTGCGGTAAGTCGCTCTTTGAAGAGCGGTTACAATGGCGCCACGGCGCCCTTACTTTCCACCTGATGCATATCATCACCGCTTTCCTCTTGACGTATATCATCACCGAACATGAACGATTCGGGAGGTAATTGTTACGGATTCGACGAGAAAAAAACGCCGGGGTGTCACGATTATGCGGATCCTCGGAGGACATGGTGGCGTATTACGTATACGGTGAAAGTCTGCTCTCATTGGGTTGAAAATCCCTGTGCCCTTATGGAGGCGATCGACGGCGGTTAAATCTCGCGTCCGGCCTTGGTTTAGACCATGGTACCGAGTGAGAGAGAATGAAAGTAGTCACCTTCTGCGGTGTAATAATAAGAGCGAAGGATGTAACGGAAACACCCCGGGCGCGGTGTTAGGAATCAAAGTAGTAGTAGTAGTAGTGTATCTCACCGTCCAGCAAAAACCAAGCCAGAGTCGAAGGTGTTTTGTGTTTCACGGGCACCACAAAAAGCTGTCACAGATGGGTTTTCCCCTCACTCCTCCTAGAGCGGGAAAAGTTATTTGATGGTGGGTATCAGTGAGAAAAATTGCCAAATTTTTTGAGGGCTAAAGTCTTTCGCACAATTCGCATCACTAGCAGGCTTCAGCTCTAGTCTAAAAATTGAAGGGGTAACCTTGACAATTTTGAAGGAAAACTGTGGAATTTAATCAGTAAGTAAGACACTCCTTCCCGCTCCACCCCAAATAAAAATTAGGCGCAGTAGGCTTGATGTACCTAAGCTACTAACACCTAATAAATAGTATTTATAGGGTCATTGTTTCATACGCAGTCCTATACAATAAATCGATTATATTCAAAACTTCGTTAAGCACATGGTTTCCATTCCTGTCGCCTTTAAATCGTGCATAAAATTATCCTAAATATCTGAAGTGGACACTTATTGGGTGTTCTTGAATGTCAAGTATTTGATTTAGCATTCAATATTAGCAGCCATTGGGTACCTAAACGACATGGGTTTTGCATATATGTACATATTATAACATACATAGGGACTTTTTTGTGTGTCTATTTTAAAGAATGAGTTGTTTGTTCCATACCTAAGTGTCTGCGAACATTTTATCACGACGTAAAGTTGAGGTGCTAAGCTTTGGACTTCCCAATATATTGATTTATTATATTACTTCGACAATACCCCGAGGCTATCGCGAGTTATTGCCTGAGTTCCCATCTTCAGTTTAGACGCGGATTAGTGACCAACTTAGCATTTATGTCTAAACCTCTTTTATTATAATCCTGCCTTAACATTCTTTATGGTGCGGTATAGTGATAACGTAACACCTCAGATACGCTAAAAAATAGAAAGGGGAATTTTTCGCGCGGGTTTTTTCTAGTTAAAATGTCTCCAACCATGACGCACAACGCGTAATCTACATAACGCTGTAACAATGCCTAGTGTCCCAGAAGCATTCACGTGATGTGGGCTATGCTTTTGGACGATTTGCGCCACGTGCGTGGAGACATTTTGACTAGAAAAAACCCACGCGTAAAATTCCCCTTTACGTACGGAGACTATCGGTCCACCAATATATTTGAGGCTTTATAGGAAATCCTGTGTCAAAAATACCATTTTTTTAATACCCATAATATCTATAAGTATCAGCTTTCGCGTGATAGTACTTAGAAATTGTATTTTATGCCTCTGCCACTCAGTGATAGAGTAGCATTCTACCAATGAAAGAATTTTTAAAATCGGTCCAATAGCTTTTGAGTTCAATCATGAATGAAACTACAAATCATTCCTCTTAATATTAATCGTGTAGATTAGCAAAAATCTCAATTGTTTTAGCACCTTGTAAATCCCAACCTGTAGGTGTCAACAATTAAGTAAATTATTTTAATCGCCATCAACATCTCCATTCATGCATAGACAAGTAATTGTTTTAAAATCAAAGAATGCTTTGTACTCTGAGAACTGCAGTGCCCCTGACCTGACCTGGGACTTGAACCTAAACAATGAAGGCATTACTATCGGCGGGTCATTAACATTCAAAATTAACGATTCACAGATTAACTTTAATTTGATATTAATTAGCGTGTAATTAAACAAAGACCAATCGCTGGTTTATGTCATCTTTGCTAAAGAAAAAATATAAGGATAACAAAGGAACGCCACTCTTTGATCATCTTCGTTATTAATTTTTATGATTTATCAATAGTACCTATTTTTTTTATATTTTTGACTTACCTACCTAACAATTATTACAAAAATTAAACAAAAATCCAAAAAAAAACACAATTTAAAAAAAATTTAATCCAGAATAAAAACAAAATGCAATATAACTTTAAATTTCGAATGCCGTTGTTTCTGGTTTTTTGACCGATTATAAAAATTTAGGACCTCCTCCTTTTTATAGTCGGTGAAAAAAATGTACATTATTATTAGCAATTAATTTGGCAACCAAACAAAAAAAGAATAGACCTTTAAAAAAGATTTATAGACACATTGTCACGATATCGATATAAAAAACAACAATCGGTTGTACGGACATCGTTAATGTAGACAACACAGTTTCTTGAAACAGGTCCTGTGGTTATAGATAATAGACACATTAATTATATGTTATGTTACTATTAATTAATCGATCTCATAAACAAGATCAGATTGCGTAGATCGCTTGTTGTTTTTTCTTGTTTTACTCTAAAAATATGTACACAGATCCTATTATCATAACTATTATAAAATATTGTTTATTAATTTCCGGGATCCAATCAGTTTAGGAAATCATTGGGCATCAATTTATGATGTTCATAATTGTCAAAAGCTAAGGAAGCTACTTGTGGTTTATGTGTCTTAATCGGAGGTAGGTATGGGTACTTGTAGATCTATAATATGGACATTCATTTAGATTTATTTTCTAAAACATGAGTAGATAATATGCATAGTATATGTTTGACCATCGCTGGTGAATTAGGTTGAAAGAAAATATAAAAATATAGATAACTACAATCATCATTAATATTAAATTAAAAGAATAGCTGGATAGTTATGCAGTTTAAAATAAATAGAATGTTATACCATCGATTCTGTATATTTCCGATATTCAAGGAAAATGAGGATACTTTCTAACAAATAGATTATAGATACTATTTCCAAAATATAAAGTGACGGAAATGTGAGCATTAAAAGTGGCTTACACCTCTCCGTATTCTTGGCAATTATTGAGAAAGCCTTCAAAACACAAGTTTTAAAAGACACATAAATACACGGAACTTAATTATACTTTTAATGATTAAGTATGACATTTCTAGATAACTTTAACACTTAAATTTAAAACACGTTTAACTATTGAAAATATAATAATAAATAACAAAAGAAACAGGAAGGAAGAATACCTACGTCAAACCATAAATATAGATCTTAAAATTATGACAGCTTTCTTTTTTTTTGCATATAAATGTGTAACAAGCGATCGACGGATCAAAGCAAAAGTCATGTGACTACGGTTTTTACCAGTTAACCATCAATTTGATGTATTTATTACCTTACGTCGGATTTCTATCATCTATTTAGCTTTGCCAATATTATTTGATGAGTTTTGTAACCTTTTTAACCTTCGTTTCGTAGGCGATATGTATCTGTTCAACAAAAATACGATGTAATAATTATTATTACACAGTTTAAGTAAAACTGCACAGAAATGTAAAGTTCATAGAGATTTAGAACACAGACTTTAACATAAAGATACTTAACGCTAGGAATTACAGCAATTTACTGGTTTAAAATGCACTACGACAGATCATCGTCACGCAGTCAACCAAGTAATAGAGAAACACCAAGTCTGCAGCACCTGGCTTTTATTGATTGCATTTTTTTTTATCTTTAAGCAGACTACAAAATTATCCCACCTAAATTGAACACTGCACCGTTACGGACTATTCATAAAATTTAGCCACATTAACCTCAGAAACCACAGGTCAACAATTTAACGTCGAGAAAGGAGTCAAATAGGGCAATTTGCATCCTCCTACATAAGCAACTAGCCTATTGGAAGGAAAGAGTCATCATCTTGGCGAGACAACGTTGATGTATCTCGGTTTTGCTGATGACTTTGTTCACTTTTCTGCTCAGCTACTGAGCTTGAAAGCATGTCACAACACCTAAGCAATGCAAGCTTTGAGATTGGATTTCAGTTGAAGACTAAAGTCATGACTAACGAAGCGTCAAAAACTATTACAGTAGACGGGGAGACCACACAACACGTCGAGGAATACGTTTAAGTGGGCCAAGTACTCGTTCTCCAGGCGAAGAACTACAAATAAATCGTAAGAAGAACTGAAAACGCCTAGAGGAGGTGCTGGTCAATGAAAATGCTTATGAAGGGTGACCTTTCTAAGTAAAAACCGGAAGTTAAAATTCGGTCATATGTGTATTCTGTTTCACGTATAGGTTGATGTTGATCTAACCTAACCCACCGAAATGACTTTGTTCGACACTCAGTTCAAACCTTATTTGCCAAAAAAACACTACTTAAACAGTGCTTTTAGGTATTATGATTGTAACTTAATTTCCTAATTGGGGTGTTTGGTAGTGTGCACAACTACACTCATTTATTTGGTCCTATACTCGTACTATTTAGTTATAAAAATGCTATAGAATAACTTGCATTTATACCTACATGTTCAGGAAGATTTATCAATAAATAAATTATGTATTATTGTCAGGAAAACTTCACACATAATAGATCTAAGGATAAAACTTATTTTATACTGCGATATTACTTCATTTAATACCTACTTATCTATACTTACCTACTTTATTATTTACCCTGTAGCAGGCAGTGCATGTCTACCACATAACAAACAAACTTTGGGCATAATTTTTTATAAACCCTCACCACATTTGGGCACTGTAGCAGCAAGACGGACACGGAAGAAAAACTAGTTATGCGTCCAAGCTTCGCACGGGTGGTACCAATCTTTTATAGCTTGACGATTTTTGTCAAAAAATCATGAACACTTAAATTTAGCAGATAGATAGGTAGACTTCACGTAAGAGTGCAAGAATCCGTATAGAAAGGGTTCCGTGCCATAGGGGGCCCTAAATCTAGGGAAATTTAATAATCCTAGATCAATAGCTAGTAACTTTTCAGTACCAGTAAGTATACAGTACTTTAAGCTTTAATTTCTTACTCGTATTCATCATTCTAACCTTGGTGTACGCCGGCGTGAAGCTTACAAAGCTTACTGTGCACGACATTGCCGCTTCGTCCACACAGTTTTATAGTTTGGTATGTAAGCTTCACATTGAATGATGACATCGACCATACAGTGGTTGTATGGTCGTTGAATGATGAATACGCGATTATGAAGCTACGCGACCGTGGACAGTAAGCCTTATAGATTTAAGTGAAGCCTTTGCCAAGAAGAACAGACAATGGTTTCTGATAACCTTTTCTGACCCCCTGCTGGTTTAAGACAAAAAACCTTCATTGATGGTACTCCCATACCAGATCTAATTTAAATAAATACGTGACATAGATTTATAGCCTTTTTTGTTAAATGTTGATCCAAACTTATGAATTCTTTAATGGTCGCAATTTATCATAAAATTGATTAGCAATTAGAATCGAATTATTATAAAATTGGCATATCTTCATGATTTAGAATCAACAATGATTATCTTGTTACGGTTCGTTCTGAACTATTTTATAATGCTAATAAATATTAGTTTTATGAATCACGGTATGGCGTTTCATGTACTAAAAGTTACGGTTTTCCTTCTTGTAAGGAAAACCGTAACTTTTGCTTAATTGAAACCGCAAGAGGTATTCGTCTTTTCATTTTATAGTAGGTAACTCATCAGGTGGGCATTTGTCTATTAAGTGGGTACATCATAATTGAATCATACTGTGTTGGTATTAAGGTGACAACCAACTCATAAAGTTGTAATTGTATTATTATCATTTAATTATGTAATTAATGAGTAGGCAGACCCGGTCAGATGTAGGTGGTATTGATAAAGGTGATGTTACACGGACGCGGGCTATTTGGATATGCATGTACGATGTACATTTTGGACACTTTTTATGATCTCGCTGTGATATTCCCGATGACTTCTTAACTGGATTCACCTTGTTCGAAGCCTTCCGGCACGTGGTCGCCATCACTCCAAAACCTTTCAGCCCTATCGACCATCTGTTCTGCAAACAATGTGCTTTGTCTAGGCCCACTGCTGCATAAGTTTGACCTTTCTCTGGGCTATGTCGGTCGGTAACTATGGTTCTACTGCGTATATCTTCATGCCTAACTAACTATAGAAGAAAACTCCGAGCCACCAGAGACATGATATAATTTAAAGAAAATAGAGTCACTGCGTAACAGTCTTTGAAAACGTGAAGCCACATTGAAAGAAAGAACGTATTGCGCTAACCCAAGTGGCATGGGACAAGAGTAGAAAGATGATGATGTCTTAAAAGGCGAGATTATCTAGCCCTGACGGGTGATGATTTACAGTGTTTATTGTTTGTCTGCACCGGAGGTTCATTGACATTTCTACAGCTGTTTACTTGACCCCGAAATTCGATATGCCACTGGTACGGCCAGCCGTCTAAAGACTATGTTCGACATTACTTATCGTTTGCTCTTGTTACCATCTTAAACTGCAGCACGTTGCCACGTGAGTGTGTCACATACCGGACAGACAGGGCTGGCTGCTTGACAAGGACGCCGAATACACGTGTGTAGTACAGTTCCTAATATGTAGGTACCTCTAGATAAGGTAAAGACACGGCCTTCGTAAACGCACGACTGTTTTTTTTTTTGGTGGGTGACTAAAAAGTACCTGTCCCTTCGTATATTTTAACATATCCTTAACTATTTCGATTTGACTCGTAGGCACTTTATGGTGTTGCTCAAAAGAGTCACCGCAGCACAAGAATGCAAAGGGCAACTAATGGAAAATAGGGGGGTTTTGATCAGTAAAGGTCTTACAGTCCCTCTCAGTCCATCTAAAGTGGGAGAAGGTAATTGAAGATTTCCCTTTCTTAAAAACAAAAGTCAAACCTATCTTAAACCAAGCCTAGACTTTAACTAAGTACCTACCTAATTTCACTAGTACACTCTCATTGACCTGAACTAACTATTTAGGCCCTAGACTAGA
This sequence comes from Mythimna separata, assembly GCA_030763345.1. Lineage (NCBI taxonomy): Eukaryota > Metazoa > Arthropoda > Insecta > Lepidoptera > Noctuidae > Mythimna > Mythimna separata. Next base: position 10,008,322 of record CM061181.1, on the reverse strand, counting down.
TAATCATCTTATCTAGATGATTACATATACCTACTCATCATCATCATCATCTGCCTAGCCTTTTCCCAACTATATTGGGGTCGGCTTCCAGTCAAGCCGGATTTAGCTGAATACCAGTATTTTACGAGGAGCGGCTGCCTACCAGACCTCCACAACCCATTAACTGGGATAACACGGTACTTCATGGCAAGACTGGAGTCAGATTTACTGGCTTCTGACTATCCGTAACGACTGCCAAAGATCTACAAATGACAGCCGGGACCTACGGCTTAACGTGCTATCCGAGGCACGGAGGAAACTCGTTATGTTAAGATGGTCACCCATCCACAGACCAACCTCGGCAAGCGTGGCTTAACCTTGAAGATTGACCCGTGCGGCTGTTATTATCTAGCCACGAGCTCCTCATACATATACCTACTGAGGCCTAATATCTCCTTGGAAATGGCATTTGTTATTCTTCTTCCTGCCCTTATCCCATATTACTTGGGGTTGCGCAACACGGTTGCCTCAAAAAGCACATGAACCCGATGGTTGACACCGAGTCCCCCCCAGATCAAAGGCAACGAAGGAACGGGGTAGGGGTTTAGTCAGTAAGAGTCTGACACGCCCTCCCGCTCCACCCAAGAGCGGGAGAAGACATTCTGATGATTCCCCTACCAGAAAAAAAAAAACATGAACCCGATGGTCCCGATTGTTTTTCGGTTTATTTTAGGCCAATTTATTGATTACGTAGGTACCCAAAAGTATCAGTTTCCATAAGTACTATTTATTGAATAATTGTAATCTGGAACATTACGGTCAGGAACTCCTAACTTACTTAGGTAAACAAAAACATAAGGCAAGGAATGCTTATTTCACAACATAAACAAGAAACATTACCAGAGGTGACTAGTATTCATTCATAGAATAAACTCTAGTTACCTACGCTTAACCGCGGGATGTGGTAACGTTGAAAACAACAAGGTACCTACACCATACAAAATACGTGCCATTCAAATGAGTAACGAATAGGGTATTCCTTTTTCACGTTACGATACAAATGTAAGTTTGAGAGGAAAGTTTCCTTCACAAAAACATAAGTAACCTAATAGACCCACTTTTTATGGTGAAAAATAAAATAAATAACTTACTCACGCGCTGAGTGGAACGAGAGAGAATGTAAGAATTCAAAAAGCATTCTTACATTCTGAATAAAGTCCAACTGTGTTCCTTCAGCAGCCCTTTACGTTCCAGAGCCACTCTTTCAAACATAAGTAGATCATCTAATACACCCCCTAACTGTTTGGTCATTGTGGCTTTTCAGAATAAAAAAATATTAACTCTATTTGCCTCTACATTTTTAAACATGACTATATCATATTCCATCAGAAGGAATCGACTCTATTATATTCTATCCGTCTGTAAGCTTTCTTCTGGGATCCCTAAGATAATTAGGTAGGCCCACATTATTTAATGTTTTAAAAACTCAGACTATTAGGTTTTAGGAAGCTTTTCCACTACAACTATGCTTCGCTACGTCGCGTTCGCTATGGATGCGTTGGATTATCCATCAATTGTATTCATAAAATCATAAGTCTATACAATTACAGCTTAGAAACTGGTGGAAACTGGTTCAATTAAGTTATGTTTTTATGTGGTACTATGGAAACGCGGTATGCATGCGATGGTCGCGACCAGAGCAGAGTTTTTAGAGTAGGCTTCTTCCCTATTATCGATGCTTAACATAGCTCGAGCTGCGCCTCTTCCTTACACAGCTACCTTATGGTCTACATCTTCATAGCACACTAACGCTAGCGACTTATTGCGCATGTTAGTAAAAAAATATCCGAGGGCTACATATTCCAAGGGTAAGAAGTCTATCCTATGTGCTATTCCAGGTTTCGTCGAAATCTATTCATCTACCTAGCCTTTTCCCAGCTATATTGGGATCGGCTTCCAGTCAAGCTGGATTTAGCTGAATACCAGTATTTTACGAGGAGTGGCTGCCTACCAGACCTCCACAGCCCATTAACTGGGGTAACACGGTACTTCATGGCAAGACTGGAGTCAGATTTACTGGCTTCTGACTATCCGTAACGACTGCCAAAGATCTACAAATGACAGCCGGGACCTACGGCTTAACGTGCTTTCCGAGACACGGAGGAAAGTCGTTATGTTAAGATGGTTAGGCCAATCTTGGCAAGCGTTGCTTAACCTTGAAGATCGAACTGTGCGACTGTTATTATATTCATTCCGCTTTCGTCGAAATCTATTAAGTGATACTTTATAGATTAGATACCCCTCACCAGATTCCGGTACGTTGCCACCACTTCAGAGTCTTGGGGTATTCCTGGCTCGATCATGTCTGGTTAGTTGATTGACCTACTATATCTAAAACTAAACTAGCGATCCACCCTAGCTTCGCACGGGTACTACAAGTCATTTAGTGTCTAAACACACTATGCTGAACGTACGCGACCGAAGTTTCGCGGCTGATTTTACGTTCCAACGTATTCGGCTGATATGACACACCATAAGTGCCGAACTTACGCGGCAGAAATTCAGTTGCGCAATTTTGTGTGTATATTCAGTGTTTCGAGCGCTGTCGTGACGTCTTGTCTAGATCTTCGTCGGCAATCGAACCAAATTTCGGTCGCGTATAATGTGTGTTCTACAGAATACGTTGCCGCCGAATTGCCGCTGAACTTACGCCCGACCGAAGTTCGGCTGTACGTTATAACGCAACGTAATTTCGGCATAATGTGTCGCCAGTAATTCAAATAGCATTACAGGCGTAATAATGCCGAACTTCGGTCGCGTATCTTCGGCATAGTGTGTTTAGACACTTAATCTCGGCATTTCTCTGCATGTAGGCAGTACGACATAGACTTAGTTTAGCTCTGAGGTCAAATATGATACGGCGAAAGTAACCGCATGTAGGGCTTTACTCGTGGTTTTAAGAGTATTCCACATGATTATATTAATAAAGTCGTATGTAAAATAGATATATAATATTCTCATGCATGACTCATAACTGTATCACAAACCGACGTGATCAATCCACCGTAAAAATACGACATTGATAAACAACGGAAACAATCACAGTTTGACGTTGAAAAGGTTACAGTATCCAGCTTTTAACGAAACCCTTTCCAATTCGCACGGAACACTACTATTACTTACAATAAGACCGATTGTTGTAGATAAAGGGCGTAAGGGCACTCGCTTCGATACCAACCTTTTTGTTCATTTCCTATTCGCATTATTAAAACACTTCTGGTCGAGATAAGCGAAGTTAATGTAGGTAGTGGTAGGTACTTAGCTACCTAAAAAAATATTTGTATAAGTAGGTAGGTAACTAATGAGGTACGTAAGTACTTAGGACTGACAGATTTAAAAATAATAGTGTGACGTCACAAAGGAAAAACTTCGGATATTTCCTAATGAAAGTGAAACTCTTCGGGAGATTTTTTTATTTTTTTTTTTTTCCGGTAGGGGAATCATCAGAATGACTTCTCCCACTCTTGGGCGGAGCGGGAGGGCGTGTCAGACTCTTACTGACTAAACCCCTACCCCGTTCCTTCGTTGCCATCGATCTGGGGGACACGGTGACAACCTTTCGGATACCGTGTTCCCCAGAGGCTTCGGCCCTGCCGGGCCCCTACAGTTTGCTGACATCTCCTTGAGGCGCGCGTGGAACAGAACGCGCCGTCGACGACTAGGCTCGGTCCAGATTATTACCAGACTGCCGGACGGCGAGCTACCCAGTGCTCGCCGTCCGCGAGCCCGCGCCTACGGTGGTCGGAAATCGGGATCGGGATCTCGGCGGCGACGGCGTGAGTTCCGTTGCCTCACGCGGTCGGCAGCCTCCTTCGCTAACATTACTGCTTCGCAGAAGGAGGCGACTGCCTGCCACCCCTCCTCGCTCCGGACCATGGCCTGTACCAGGGCCCGGCGCGAGAGGTCACCGCCGCCGATAGCCTCCACAAGGACACGGCGGTGCTCCGCCCAAGCGGGGCACACCTCTACCGTGTGCTCCACCGTGTCCTCCGGGCGGTCCACACAGTGGCGACACCCGGGCGTCCTTTCCTCCTTGATCCGATGCAGGAACCTCCCGAACTTACCGTGTCCGGTGAGGACCTGCGTCATACGGAACGAGAGGACGCCGTGACCTCTTTCCAACCACTCCTCAAAGAGGGGACTTACCGCCGCAATGACGGCATGCCCAGCACTGGGTTGCGACAGTCGCAGTCGCCATGCCACCCTGAGATCCCGCCGGAACTCTGTCCGCCATACCGCGACTTGTCGTGGCAGCGGAGTTTCGCCCCGGCGTTGCATCTCCACGCGCAAATCGTGCATGCGTGCAAGGACTGTTGCCTCCAAATCCCACGGTGGCAGGCCAGCAAGGAGGCTCGCCGCTTCGCGGGAGATCGTGCGGTATCCCCGCACCATCCGGATGGCCAAACTCTTCGGGAGATGCGGTGCGACGGCGCTTCGTCATCGCTACGCTTTTGTGTGTGGCGAACCTTAGATGTAGTATTGGTTATTGATATAGGTATTTAACACACAGTACCTATATAATATGCTTATTGATTTATTAAACACACAGTAGGTATAACAAAATGATAATAATTAATGAGTATCATTTAACTTGCCAGTTTTTTTGCTATTGATAAAAACCACAAATAAAAGCGCTAATAGTCAGTAGTCAGGATAAAAAGTTTTTGCTGATAACTAGACAAATATCTACGTAGTTACTCAGATACCCGCGAAACGAGACACAATAGTAAAACAATAACAGCGCGGTCTCATAGGACCGGTTGGGGATTCAAACGTTAAGATCTTTATTTACGCTCAAGTTCCCATGTAAGATGTTTAATTCAGCTTGCTCTGTACTAGATAATATAAAAGGAATTGTAACTACTTATCTTTTTTACAATAAATAATGGCAATAACTACTGGACTGATTTGGAACATTCTTTCACCAGTAGAATACTAATTTGGCTATACCTATAGAGCATAGGTATTTTCTAGTTTCAGCAATGCCGCTGCTCCAGAGACTTGAAAGTCGCAAAAGCTTTTTGCAAGCACTTTATGGTAACACCACCAAAGAGACGCAATTATAGGCGGGCGATGGTTTTAAAAAACCTCCTGACGATTTCATCAAGCTTGTGGACTCGGAGAGCTCTCGTCTATCTAGATACGTGTTGCGATGGCCGACCTGAAAAATTACCTAATTTTTTTTTTAAGTTGCCTCACATTATGGATATCTCCTGTATCGTGGGTGCTTTCACAAACATGAAAACTCACATACCAACACAAGACACTCAGATCCGAACTTCCGGAATACCTATCTACTCGTACCTACCTATAGATCATACAAGTATTTGTTCCGTGCGGGAATCGAACCTGCGACACGACGCGCTGCACCCAATAGCTCAACCAGCACTGCGTTAACCTCGCCTGCTAATATATTTTAAATGTAGTGTAGTAATTAGACCCCGCAATAGCGTAGCAAAGTTTACTGTAGGGATCTAATGACAGTGGCCGAATACTCTCAGGCTAAGATGCAATTAAGAAAAAAAAACTATCTCGCCATCGACCCGCTAAATTACGCCGCTGGCAAAAGCGGGTTGTTCCCGTTCGTCCACACTCCGTCGTCCACACTGCGGACGACTGGGAATGATGCGTTCCGTTCGTCCACAGTGTAGACGAACAGAACGCAACATTCTCACATTCCCAGTCGTCCGCACCTCGTTTCATGTTTAGTTTAAGAGTCAGTGCAAAGAAATTTTATGAGAATGTTGCGTTCTGTTCGTCTACACTGTGGACGAACGGAACGCATCATTCCCAGTCGTCCGCAGTGTGGACGACGGGGTGTGGACGAACGGGAACAACCCGCAAAAGCTAGTACGGAGTAAACTACCTTACAAGTACCTTACCAGGTATTACATCCATTAGACAGTACAAATTGCGTTAGATAATAATTACTGTGTAATTGCAATCATGTTAAGTACCAGCTAAGTTAATAAGTTGTTAAAACTCATGACAATGCTTGTAGTTTGCTCAAGAAGATTCCTACTAAGGAACCTACCAACCTAGACCTACCTACTTATTTAAGATATGGTAAGTTGTCCCACATTGAACCAGGTAAATTTCAAAGTCTCATAGTGGGCTGGATGTTCAATCAATGCCTTTAATTTTTTGTGTAGGGTGAACTCATCTAATTCTGTGACTCGCCCGCCCGTTTTCAATAACCTACCAAAGTTCATACATAGATTGCTACCCCCGATAAACAGTAAGATTCTATCAATCAATATTCTGCGTTTCACAATAAAAGATAAGAGATAGCTATCTTTATTCAATGACAGACAGCTTTTTCCCTCTCATCTATCTAAGCTTCTCGAAACGTTTAGTTCTATGCTAATCACTAAAACATTACATGCTCACAACAAATGTTATTTATTTATTCATAATTAATAAATGTATTTAATTTGTTAACAGCATAAATTTCCTTTAAATAAATAAAGAATTAAAACACTTTATCTATATTTTTTTACAGAACGATTACGTTTCGTTCTGTAAAAAAAATATAGATAAAGTGACATTTGTGACAAGTGATAAATGTGTTCAATACGTCAAAACTGTAAAAATTTCAAATTGAAACAACAAACCAAAAATGTTAGACGTAATACGTAGGTAATATAAAAAAACGATGACCTACATACAAAGAAAAATTATATAAATACCTATGGACTAAACAAACCAATGGAAGTATCATGATGTTACACACTCATTTCGCCGGCTTGCCAGTTCTCTTTTCTGGCATTGGCTTTGCTGGTACGGCGGAGGACTCAGCAACGGGGAACTGGGCAACAAGTTCTCGATACTCCGAGGCAGACTCGAACTCAGTGTTCACCAAACCAGACTCTTGAAATCAATTAAATCCTTGGAAAGGCTGGCAAATGGCAATGGTTTTGTGGGAAGCTTCACTACTGGCATTCTTCATGTCTTCCTCATACTGAGTCATTCGTGAGGCAAATGTAGAAGAAAGTTCCTCAACACATTTTGACAGTTTGGAATAGGTCCATAATAGTGAGATGCAGTGCTGGTAGTATATATAAGTGTTCCGAAGAAGAGTTGATTTGCAGAGAGAGTGTACCAGATTTTAACAAAGAACCTTAATCAGAATTCTGCATGTAATTACTGTTTTTAATATTTTTAATTAATTATAATGTAAGATCTTAATTTGTTTTGTGTTCAATTAGAGACTATCTTCAAGAAGAAAAGCAATGTTTGCATGTTATATTAAGTGTAAGAGTAGTTTAAGTGATATGAAATAAAAATGCAGTTAAAATATTATTATTGTATGTAATTTATATATTAAAGTAATTGTTTATCAGTAGTAACTGTTCCGATGTCGATTCTGAAGAAGAATTTTCATGAACAGTTACATAATTGTCGTGAGAAGTGTCTGGAATTGATACTTCTGGCTCTATTTCTTCCAGGTTCAGATTTCTGGCAATATTATGCAGTACTGCAGTCGCTATAATAACTGCTTGCATATTTTATACTTTTAGCCTACTTTTTTAGGATAATACAGGGAATCGTCTCTTTCAAACTCCAATGCATCTGAAATAAAATAAGTAGCTATAATTAATAATTTTATCTTATACTAGCTTTAGCCTGCAGCTTCGTACGGCGTACATAAAATATAGCTTATATCACTCAGGAATACAGCAGCTTTCTATTGGTGTAAAAATATTAGTAATCGGACCAGTAGTACCTCCATAGATTACCTCATACAAACAAAAAAAACAAACTTAACCTCTTTATTTTATTAAGTATAGATAATGTGTTAGATAGACCTTTCATCGAGGAAGGGTTTTTAACATCATGCTATGACTAGGTACTAGCAGAGGAATAATAAAGAGAGATGCAGATGAATCCACTTCACAAACGAATGAAAAACAAATTCTAGCTGTTCTTAGGCCCGAATTCCTCTGTCGCTGATGTCGGTCGCGCGTACGAATATACGTTGTGTTCTATGAAGCACCACACTGTGACGCTGACATCAGCGGCGCGCGAGTTGCTACGCGCCGCTGACGACGCGCGTCGGTCTCGCTCGTCAGCGCTCGTCGGTCGACTGACGCGCTATCATAGTACGCACTAGCATAGTACCCAATGCATAAAATCGTAGAGCCAGAAGTATTTGATGAAGTGGGGATATCCCATGATTCCTATAAAAAATAAAACTTGATTAAGCTTGATATTAGGTAAGAGCAATAGTGCACTAGCGCGCACACGCGTGCGCCCAGGTGCGCGCGCTATAATATGGCGATTTCATACTAATGTAGGTATGTATCTCGATGGCCGCCGCGGCCCGCGACCTGGCCGCTAGTGCGCTATTGCTCTAAGAACAGACACTAAAAGAACATTTGTGAACCCATCCAAATTAATACTTAATTTTACGTACCTTTTAGTTGTAGCACAATAAGGGTGTATTAAATTAATTAACTGACACACAGTCACTTTATTTAGTCTAAATCTGTAGGCAAATTCGTAATCATTTCCTCCTCCCTGCGTCGTATTCCTCAATGCTTAGGGTCGTGACCTCACTGCTTCATCACCTTAGCCCTTACGATGTTTCTCCATCTGTTCCTATCTTTGGCGTTGAGAAGGGCATCGTAAATCGTAGAATTAAGAGCGGCGCGGATCTGGTCGGACCAACGTATTGGGCTGCGCTCGCGAGGCCTTTTTCCATCTACTTTACCGGTCACAATGAGCCTTTCGAGGTTGTCACCTTCTTTCCTTGCAATGTGACCGAAGTATTGCAGAATCCTGCGAAGACACTCGGACGACAGCCGTGAGGAGATTTGAAGCTCTTGCAAGATGGATACGTTGGTCCGAAATGCTGTCCAGGGGATACGGAGCATCTTTCTCCAGCACCGTATTTAGTTTAGATAAATAATTCACACGTGGCTTATATTCCTTCTGCAACGGTATGTTATCGGTATCACTGTCTTCATCGCAATCTATTATCATTTGAAATAATTCCATATCACTATCATCACTGCTATAATATTCCATTATTACAAGAAATTCTACAACGCAACAAATATTTTTCAAACGTCAATTCCCGTTACTGACCGATAATGACAGATACGCATATGGCATTACCAGAGTTAGCTCCGCCTACCGGAGAGTAACTTCAAACTTATATTGAAATGCAAGTAAGGGAGAATTGTATGAGCGGTCCTAACTCTAGTAGACTATCCGACCTCCCGAAAATAGATTGACAACTTTGATAGGAACTGCTATCGGTCGGTAGGTTATAGGAAAGCAAGTAAGGGCAAAATGACAGATTTGTTTATCTTTAGTAGCTCCAACTGAAGTTAGATAGCTTATTGAAAACGGGCTATTTGGTTTGATCGCTATCATAGGGCTATACGAGTGAAATCAATGGTTTGAAATACAACCTTAAGCCTCTGTGATAAAGTTCAAATTCGTCTGTAAAGTTTGGGGATGCTCGAGTGAGCGAGATAGAAACAGCTAACGGTTTTGTCAGTTCGCGCGCGAATCTCGCCGGTTTCGGCAGTGTTTGTGAATTGGTGGCGAACTTTGCTGTATTTATGTAAGTATTTAACCGATTTTTTAGCTTCTTTCTAATAAAATGAATTGTAAGTGATATTCCCTTGATGTGGCAGTAAAAAAATCGCCATAGTTCTGCGTCTTTTTCGTGTTAGAGCTTATTTTGTTCGTCAAAAATATTAGCGTTTTAGCGGTTGAGTGGTGTCTGTGCTATCACAGAATTATAGTAGTTATGTACAAATATTTGTGGTTTTAACTGAAATTATTGACTTATTTTGAGTGTAGTAGACAAGATTGATGTCATTTTATTACTTTTATCTGGTCTTAATTAAAATGACGACTTTGAGCCAATATTATATTTTGCTATCACGGAATTGGGTGACACTTTTTTTGGACTTGTCACGTAATTGCGTGAGTGATTTGCCAAATTTCGCAGCTTTTTTTTTATTAATATTATGAGCTCAAATTTTGGCAGACGCTAAAATCTAAGCAGGTAGGTACGTATTTATTATTTTAATTTGCTTGTTTACTTTCAGATATATCATGGATGACCCCAACAAGAAGAACAGAAAATACTCGGAGACCGATCTCAGAACCGCTGTTGAAAATGTTTTGAGTTCAACAATGACAGTTTACAGAGCTTCGAAGGAGTTTAAGATTCCATGGTCGACATTAAAAGAGAATGTGACGAAGTACAAAACTCTACGAGAGGGTAATCAAGATGCACAGATCGTAATGTCCAAGATAGGAAGGCCGTTTGCGTTACCTGTTGAAATAGAACAAAAGTTGCTGGCCTATATTATTGAGATGCAAGAACGTGGTTTTGGTCTTACAGTTACCAAAATAAAGCAAATAGCATTATCTTTAGCAAAAGCTGCGAACATTTGCTGCACATTCAATGACAAAAAGGGATCTGCAGGTTGGAATTGGTGGGTGAAGTATAAAGAACGCTACGGGTTGTCTTTGCGAACACCAGAAAATCTTTCAGCAGGTAGAGCGATTTGTTCAAACCCGGTTATTTTAGAAGATTTTTATGACAAATTAGAAAAACAGTTAAATGAACATGACATTCCACCCGAAAGAATATGGAACTGCGATGAAACTGGTCTGATGTTTGTCAACAAACCCAACAAAATTGTGACAAGCATTGGAAAAAAATATGTTTACAACAGAACATACGCAGAAAAGGGTACGACAACCACATTATTGGCGTGCATAGATGCGACAGGATGTTACATCCCCCCATTTATTATATTCAAAGGTGTAAGAATCATACCACAACTGACAAAAGGATTTATGCCAAACACCCAAGTACGATTTTCTCGAAAGGGATGGATCACGGGTGAACTATTCCTAGATTGGTTAAAATTCTTTGTTCGATGTATCCCTCCAGCAAGACCCGTTCTATTGATAATGGACTCACACGCCAGTCACGTTACGCCACCTGTACTGGATTACGCTCGATCACAACAAATAATATTGTTTACAATACCTTCTCACACGAGTGCGATTCTTCAACCACTTGATATCAGTGTTCATCGACCTCTGAAAGTAGCCTGGAGGACAATAATCGAAACCCACAAAATGGAAAAACCTTGCCACTTCCCAAACCGCTATGATTTTCATAAATTTTTTACCCCTGCATTTGAAAAAAGCTTCACGCCATCAAACATACGAGCTGGGTTCAAAAAAGCGGGTATCTATCCGTTAAACAGAACAGCTGTGAATCCACTGGCACTTGCTCCATCAAAGTTGACAGACAAACCATTTCCAGAATCGGCAGAAGAGGTCACACTTCATAAAGATGAACAAACTCAAATTTTAGAGGAAATCGTATATTGCAACTATGACCAAGAAAATGGGTCCCTGGAGACAGATTACCTTGTAGATCTTCATTCAGCGTGTTCTCCATTAGAATGTGAAGAAAATGGATGTCTAAGAACAGGTGACTCTCTATGTGATCCTCTTCATTCAGCGGGTTTTCAATTTGAATGTGAAGAAAATGGGTCTTTGAAGATAGATGATCCTGTGTGTTATCCTCCCCATCCAGCGGATTCTCAATTTGAATGTGCCAAGCTACCTGTCCAGCTTGAAGAAGACGTAATTATGGATGATTTTCCGGGTCAGAATTCGCCTATCATTTATCAACAAAAAAATAAAATAACTGATAGTACAGATATATTTGAGAACGACAATACTGCAGAAAAAGAATCCAGCAGGCTCAGAAAAGTGAGGATTCCCTCAAAACGTCCTCATTGTAATGACACGATCTCAACTGCAACTGACTTGGGAATTTCAGACTCTTCCGAACACTGTCCTCAAATTACCCCCATTCAAGAAGTTTCATTTGAAAAAGTTGAACCACTTAAACTAAATAAAACATTTAAAATTCGTATTTTAAATGAAGTTATAATTCCAGCTCCGGTACCTAAACAAAACTACACAGTTAATTTAGATAAGATTTTAAAAGTGCCCAAGTTAGAGCAGAATCAAAATAAAAAAAAGAGAAGGACCGTCCCTCATGCACGATGTTTAACTCCTATGGCTGACAAGGACCTAAACGACGCTGCTGTTCCTAGCACGTCAAAATCTGAATCAAAAGTGAAACGAAGTAAGAGAGCAAATAAAAATAATACTGCACCTGCGAAGAAGAAAAATAGAACTGAAGACGACGATTGGCTATGTGAAATATGTAAGAGATGGTACTCAGAAGATGCAGCTTCTAAAAATGGAGCAGACTGGATTTCTTGTTCCTTCTGCTCTAAAACGTACCACGTACATTGCCAAAGTCAAGAATTTGAGGCTATCGAGACGATTTTTAAGTGTGATATGTGTTGCGCCGAAGAATAATTCTAGAAGATGTTACAAAAATGTTTATTTTGTTTTTTTTTATGTTTATGTTAATTTTATTAAAATATTAATATTGTACTACTTAAATAAAGTTAACTTGCCTAATTCTGTTATATCAGAATTAAAGTATTAGCTATCACGGACTTAAAGAGGTCACCACGGAATTAGGGAAGTTGACTTGGTTTAGTAAATTTGGAATAACTCTTAGGTTTCTAGAAAAAAATCTGATTATTTGTGCTAATATACCTCATAAAAGACTGATTAAAACTCATGCTGAGACTGAATTAAATTAGTTAATAATTTATTGGTATTTTATTACTCAAATGCCTTTGTCACGAAGTTAGATGAGTTCACCCTATAGTTAGCATATTTATTTAGCTTCAATTTTGTAAAGCATTAATTTCTCATATTCCTTTTAGTTTCGGTGTAAAACAGGTTTTTATGAAAAATGATTTTTGGTTAAATGTGTACCACCGGTGGTACACATTTAACCAGGGTATCGTCCACATTGAGACACCTTATTAACGATGTCTTCTAGTTCAATTTATAAGGTAAATACTTTGTAATAATAATAATAATAAACAGTTGTAATAAAAATCACTTTAAATCATATGCAATTAAACCGAGAGTCTTAGTTTTATACAGTGGCGTAGCGTGCCTTGTCGGGGCCCCGTATAAAACAAATTGTTTGGAGGCCCTTATATGGGGGTAAAGATTTTTCACAAAAGAAAAAAAAAAGAAAAAAAAAAATATAACATAATTTAACCATTTTACAAATTAAATCAAATTTTAAATATTCACTCTCCTTGCGTTCTTTTATTTTTTCCAGTTTTTAAATTTTGTCATTTGTAAAATAAAATAAATTAGAAAGTTTTTATTTTTTTCCTTACACACTTTGGGGGCCCTCGTGGCCCGGGGGCCCCGTATAATTGATACGGCAAATACGGCGGTAGCTACGCCCCTGGTTTTATACATCACAAAACCTTTTCAGTCAAATTCTTATCATATTTTAATAATAAAAACAAAAGTAACAGTTTTTAATTATAAAAACAAAAGTACCTTCCATAATATAAAAAATTAAAATTAAATTAAAATAATTGTAAAAAACACTCCTTTAACGACTGGGGTGTACATAGTAAACCGTGGTTAAATGTGTAACACCCTCAGGTGGTTCAATGTGAGACACACCACGTTTTATCACTAAACTCAAAATCTTACCGGCAAATCAATCTCTAAAAATCACGAATTATAGCGCATTTAATTGCTAAATAACCGTAGAAAACAGTGTACATATAAATAAATTGATATTATTTAAACGAAAAAAGCTAAAAAAGAATGAAATTGGCAAAAAATATTTACTTTTTGAGTCAGTTTGCTTTCGAATACTCCTCACACAACCACTTTGCACGCGATCGCCACGCAAACTAGTGGGCAGGAACGGAACGTAAATACCTCTCTTTCACTCATATTAGTGCGGTTTGGCAATGTCGCATTTTCGAGATTCGGCGGTGGTTCAATGTAGCTGCCTGGTTCAATGTGAGACACCCGACCCTACATAACTACCAAGAACCGCGGGATACCTACCATCAAATAACTTCTTCCGCTCTCGGTGAAGCGTTAAGGAATGCTACACTTTTACTGAATGAAACCTACCTTGTGGCTTCAGTTGCCCGCGACTACATTTTTTATCCAAATCTCCTGTCACAGATCTGCTCGAAGGAATTTCGTTTGAAATAGGTACCTAAGCAGCACTTTTGTACTCTCCTATCTGAAACAGAAAAAATGTTTTCGTTTTTTTAAATAATGCCTACTTGAGTGTACATAAATAAATAAGTAAATAAACAAATAAAACCGAGTAAATAATAGCTTTACTATATTTAAAATGTGATTAGCTTTGCCATACCTAATGCATGGCAAATATTGTTACCGTCGCATAATACAGTCTACAAATATTGCGTATGGAAATTAGTTTGAGTGCATATAATGTGCATGCCTACCTACTAAGTGCTCGTCTTATCAATAGAACACTTAGCGAGATCAACAACAAGCCATATTTTTCCCTTTGAGGAAATCAGACAAACAGTAAACGAAGGAAAATAGGAAACGCCCTGCAAACAATAGAAACTTTTTTTAACTTAATTATTAGCTATTTATATCTTCTATGTTTATCTACTACATTATTAACTGTCTTAAATCACTATTTCCCTATTTTAATTGATGAAACAGTGAATTAATTCACTGCGTAGGTACTGCGGGTTTAACAACTTATTGTAGGTAGAATTTCCGCAATCATGAATGTAAAAGGTTTGAATTTATGTTAACTAAACTTCCTTTTGCCCACGACTTCACGTTAATTTCGATTATAGAGAACGTGAAGTCGAAATCGAATAAAAAGCAGGTAGTCTATCTTTTCTTGGGGTTTAAGAGTTGTCCTTTCATTCAAAATTTCATCAAAATCAATTGGTTCTCACAGTTAAACTAAGTAGGTAGGTACCTACTGAGTTCAGTAGGTACCTACTTAGTTTAACTGTGAGAACGTAACAGAACTAACAGATAACACTGAGTTAGGGATAGTCGTGTAAATAGGTACTTAAGTAGTAGGTACTCTAGTATGGATTTACCTACATAAGTTAGATAACGTCTCTACAATGGGCTTGATGATTTGTCCGGATAAAAGATAGGAAGTCTAGATATCAACATATACCTAGGGGAAACGATTCGAAAAGTAATTAAAAAACTTGTTAGAAAAACCTGTTGCCTACCTACTTTGTTAAAGACATGCTGACGTTGAAAGTTTACGTGCAGTGAAGTAAGCAAAAGGTGATTTTGATTGGTTTTTAAATCGTACAGGCCTATGTCCGGCAATGGACATCTTTCAGCTGAGATGATATCGGATAGGTATATGTCTATGTACCTACATTTATTCTATAGAGTATACTGATGGATCAAACACATACTGGAACGGAAGGCAAAGTCTTCTCTAATAACGTCAATATCAAAACATCCAGACCGCTATGAAAACTCAACACCGTTAT
Source organism: Mythimna separata (assembly GCA_030763345.1). Lineage (NCBI taxonomy): Eukaryota > Metazoa > Arthropoda > Insecta > Lepidoptera > Noctuidae > Mythimna > Mythimna separata. The sequence goes on along the minus strand of CM061181.1, from coordinate 9,992,867 downwards.
TAGGCGGAATGTGTTGGCATTATTCTGGCGGCCCTTGCTAGGCAACAGAAGTCAGAAGAGACTGGGATACTTACACCTGCATACCCTCTTATAGCACCTCAGAGCTCAATCCTTCAATCCTTACCTAGTCCTTAGAAAAAACTTTACCACCTCGAAAATCATACAGGAAACCCTTGCTAAAATGCAATGAAGAATGCCACACCACAGTGGATTAAAGGTACGGTACCTAGAACTACTTTGGGCCCACGTGAGCCACGTACGGCGCGTCGGTCTCCATACATTTAGTCGAGCCACGATGCGGTCCTACGTAAAAATCAGGCGTAGTCCGTGTATGTCGTGTAATGTACTTCCCACTTAGAGATGGCGGCTCACGCAGCTGGTGAGCTGGCTAGGAGCGGATCTGGCGCGGTTGTGTCCAGACTTCGACTAATCGTACCAATCCCTTTTGGTCAGCTGCGTGGTTTAACGCAACCACGAAGCGGAAAACTGGTAATCTTTGACACCAAGGCTCAGGCAAGCCAAGGCCATACTGTAACTAAACACAAGTGTTTCATTGAGCGCCCGGGTATGACCGAAATATACAGGGTATAAAAAGACCGATCACAAAGCCGATAACTACACATTCTGTACATGTAATTAAGCAACTTTGACCAAAAATTATTGCTGAGAAAAAACCTTTTTTTTTTTCATCTTTAAAAAATAATTAATTAATAATAATTTCGACCAGCTGAGCGTTCGGCCGCTCGCGCGTAATTTGTTATGAAAAATAGATAAATTTTGATAATGTTTGTTCAGAAGAAAGTTTACTAATGGTACTTGGAATACGATTTTGAAAAAAAAAACCGATTTTTTTTTGACTTTGACCTTCAATATCTCCAGAACCAGTGAATTCCCAAGTATGTCCTAGAAGAAAAAAAGTATCCCAGTGATGAGTAGAATATGGGGTTTTCGTTAAGGGTCTTTTTACACCCTTTATACATGGGTACTCTTGACTCACCGAATTCCGCAAAAGATACCCTGAACAAACTAGATGGCCTAATCTGTTTCAGGAGTGGCAGGCTGGATAGAATGAAGCTCATTATGGCCTACGTGCAATGGTCCATCATGGACTGAGTGTGGGAACCAAACTCCAATAGATAGATACTTATTCTATAGGTAGTGCTATCGATTGACCGTTTATTGAATTCCTATTTAGTAGCTATGTATTTATTTTTGTACCTACATATCTGTGTCTAGGTACCGCACGCGTGCCTTAAGTGCACACCCCGCGCGTACCTCGATAATTGCCGATGGTATAGGTTTCTCTATTAGGTTCTGGTGCTATTAACCTGCAGTCGAAGAAAGATATCTCAGATGAAGCTGTAGATTGTTCGAAATACGAGGTAACAAACACGACTGAGAAAGATCCTGGACTCGACTTTACTGAATACAGGTCTGACTGTCATTGGAATTTCTTAGTAGCTGCCTTTTTTCAGGTGGAAAATCATCAGAATGAGTTTTCCTCCTCTTAGACGGAGTCGGAAGGAGTGGGTTTTACTGACTAAAACCCACTCCTTCGTTCCTTCTTAGCTTTTGTTCCAGGACCCTGGGTTTTCCTTTCAGAAGCGATCCCATGGCCCCAGAGTTCTCAGTGGCTAGCTGAAGTCTGAATTGAGTGATCAGGATATTATTAATTCATGAATCCCCGACCGGTCCTATGAGACCGCGCTGTTATTGTTTTACTATTGTGTCTCGTTTTGCGGGTATGTGATAGGTTAAAGAAAACAATCACATATGGAATAATAAAGTAGTAAATTTATTCTGCAGCAGCAGTCTGCGCTTGTCTCGCCGCCTGTCTCTCCTTCTTCCTCTTCATAAGGAACTTCTTCTTCTCTTCTGGAGTCTTCTTCAATCCCTTCATCTTGCGAGTCTGTAGCCTGTTGATGTCCTGCTTGCCCATGTGAACGCGACCCATCTTGGAACCGAAGGCGTCCCTGGAAATGTTCTTCTTTGTGATAGGTTTGAGCTCTCTGGGGACCCTGCAAGCTTCCTTGAACAGATCATCTGATCCTAGTCTGGTTCTTCTCAGTTTGAAGTCTATTGAAGGACCTGTAAAGAAAAGGTTTCATGTATAAGTAAAAAATCTTTCATTATAGTCCAGTGGCTGGGGTTTTACCAAGATTTTTTTACTATAATTACTTTTTTTTAATTTTTATATATATGATATGTGAAGCTAATAATACGTAGAAACAAAAAACAATTGTGACCTTGATTTTGAAAAAAAAGTAGGGGTTGCAATTGTTCAATTAGTATCTCAGGACTTACTAGTTTGAATTAAACAAATTCTTTCAATGTTTAATTATCGAAAAAAGCTTTAAGCTACATAACATTATGTTGCGACTAACTATGGTATACGCGTCTATTTGGGTAAAGCATGTCCTGGTCCTACTCCATTCTGCTCCAAGTTTTATCAAAATCAGTTAAAAAATTCACTTTACAATTTCGTTTAAATGCGAAAGTTTGTGAGTGTGTAAGTTTGTTACTTTTTCACGCTTAAAGGGATGAACAGATATCAAAAAAATGTTGGGTATCATGAATCTGCTTCATAACAAATACAATAACAGTTCTGTTTATAACAAATCTGTAGGCTGTTCAACATCATGCTACAACCCATGGAAGCTAAGTTAAAAGGGGGGAAATCTAGTTTTTTATATATTTTATTGGTTTTCTATTCTGTTATGTATAGGAAATATTATATAAAATGTAAATAATTTAAAAAATTATAAACAAAATAATTAGGTAAGTGCTTAAAACTAGTGTTTGTGTTACACAACAATTTTAGGTTTTCTCATCTGTAACCTAAATACTTTATTTTTTGAGGTGGCAAATCACCCGATGACTTCTCTTGCTCTAGGGTAGAGGCAGAGTCACGTTATTGACTAAAACCACGCCTGTGCCCATAAGTTGCCCGATACATTCAAGGACAATGATTCCCCTTTCAAAAATTCCCCATGGCTCTGGTGGGCATCAACCCTGCTTGGCCCTGAAAGTTTGCTGACATCTCTTAGAGGTGCATGTTCAATACTACGGTTCATCTACTAGATAGCGAGACAGCGAGCTACCCATTGCTTGTCATCCACAAGTCTGAATCCTAATTACTTATGATATGAATCTCAAACATTACAAGTCTGAACCCTTGACGGGTTCAGTAGCATACCTATTTCCTCCAGCTCAATTCTAGGCGTCCTCTGACCACTCTTCTTCAACAGTATTCTGTATGATCTGAAGTATATTTTGCCTTCCTCAGTGGCTGTGAAACTGATCACATGCTCCAATCCCTGCAGTCTGATGGTTTCCACCTGAAATTTACATGATATGACACTATTAAAGATTATTCCTAATTTTTTTTTTGATACAGGAACCTATGAGTATTTAAATAACATAAATCAAGAGCATAAATAGATACTTTGTTGTACATCAAAGTAATAGGTCAAAGGCGTCGTCCTAATTGCCAGCGATCGTACGATGACACGATGCGTTCTCGTCGTGCGATGAGTTCAAACATACAGATTTCATCAGAGTGTCCTATTTGAACCTCGCAAGTAATCGTGCGAGCACATGAAATGCTTAATAACGATTGTACGATGAGTTTGATCGTGCGACCATGTAATCAAAGCAACAGATCTCTTTTGAGTGTCCTAATTGGTTACATACGCGATGCGTCGACGAAAAATTCAACGCGCAGATTCCTGGATCTATAATGTATTTTAAGTTGTCCACGTTTCCTTTTTTCAATGTCATTTGCAATTTTTAAAGCAATATTGCCCGACAGCAAAAACTGTGATCCCATTCATCCCTCTATAGAGCCATCGTTAAAGTGGCGTAAGCGCGACGCCAGCCATCGAGCGACGGCATCGCACGATAGAAATCGAGCGATCTATTAGAACACCTGTTAGGTCATCGTACGACCACTTTGATCGTGAAATGAAAAACGCATCGCGCCATCGTACAATCGCTCCCAATTAGGACGACGCCTAAGCAGGTATTTTTGTAAAAAAAAACCCGAGTTACAAGTTCTACTGTGTAAACTCATAACTTAATGTCAAAATCATGAGTGCCACAGCAATGCAGTCCACACCTACATGGACTGCTTGCACAGAATTTTTAGTAAGGAATCTATGAATGAAAATGACATTTCTCAAATTTATTAACAGTACCAGATTTTTAGATAAATTTGAATCTCAACTGTGGACAATTAAGCATATTCTGAGTCATGGACCGGCATTCACTTGGTATTTGACAAGTTAAACCAAACAAATAAAAACATTCACACAACATGTAACATTAACTTACCTTTTCTCTATAAAAGAAATCAGTGAAAAGTGATTTCAGTCTCTTCAAATCTTGGTTCAAGTCCCATGCTGGCCCATTGAAAACCAAACAAGGTTTAATGCCAGCCAGTACTTTCATATTGTGGAAGTCTGCCATAGCTTTATAGTTGTCTGCACCGAGTTCTATCATGTCTAGGATACCATAGTCAAATGTGCGGCCCAGTACTACGTTGTGAGGTCTCTTCTTTGAGTTGGAGCCAACTCCAAATAGTGCTGCTTCTTTCTTGTAGCATAGTCTGTAATTAACAATAAAGGTACACATTAAAAAATGCCACATGTATGATAGCGTCCAAGATGTATGTATGTAATGTAATAAAATATGAAAGACCCTGCTTTGTATGAGACGACCAGAAACTTTTGGTTTGAGTGATTTAGTCAAGTACAGGGTACAAAAATTCAGGATATAACTATAAAATATCCTGAATAAATTGAGTTGCTCAACCAAAATCCAAATGTCGCATTTAACAAAGTCCACATAATATTGCTCAATGTTAGACAAAACTGTATTTTATTTTGTTGAAAAAATAGTATTTTTCAACTACTTACTTCTCAATGAGCGTTGCATCTTCAAAAGGAACAAAGTCATTTTTACGGCTGAGGTACGCTGCATCAGGTTTCTTCAAATCGTAAAGATCTTTCAATAGTCGCCGTGTGCGCTCTGAGGGATTCCTGCCCTGAAGAAATATGGCTTGTTTCGGCCCTTCAATAGGTTTTGGCTCCTTTGACTGCAACACCTTTTTACCCTTCCTTGTTGTAGGTTTCCTTAAATTAAAGAGGTAAATATTGTCAGTTTTTAGGCTAATAAAAGAACAACACTATCTCTTAAAAAGGTTTTCTTACTTCACTCTCTGTATTATACCCATTTTTTAATCTTATTTCTTTAAATCACGAATCAAAACTATAAACACGCACGTGGTTCTGAAGTTCTCATCAAAAGACAGCACTACAGCAGTAACGTCAGAGAACTCTCAAAACAAATGTTGAGTTTTAAAACCGGGGTTAGAATACATTTATTATTCACTTACACTCTTCTAACTAAGGCGTACAAACTTCATTCTATCTCTTTCGTAACGAAAACGTGTCTAAAACCTAAGTTCTGGAACGTGAACACCAGTCACTGTCAATGAACTGTCACTCAAATGTCAACTTCTGCTGTGATTTTCTTGACATTTCATTGCATGCAGAATTTTTCAGCCGAAATTTTAAGTAGCAACGTAATGCAACAATCTGTTTAGAGTTTTTATTAAAAATTAAATTTTCATAAATGAATTGTTATAATTTACTTTGAACTATCTATTTAAATTACATAGATTTATTAGTAAAAATATTTACCATTAGTTCAATGACGAAATTGAAAAATACTGGCTGACTAGCTGACCGGCTAGGTACATTAAAAAAAATTCAAATAGGTGGTAATGCGGCAATTCGATCTTCGAAAAGCGCGGGAAACTTCCAACTTGGCGGGCGCGTATTTTTTGGTATAAAATTCAAAACAATTTTTTTTTAATATTTATTGGGAAAAAGTTTACAATTATATATAGGTAAGATTAGTAGTGTAGTAGTACCTAGTTAGAGTTAAAATTTAGTTTTGTACACTCTTCGGTAGTGGTAAGTTTCTTCAATTATTTAGTTTTTAACGTTAAGGATGAAAGATCCGCCCGACCCGGGGGACTTTGTTCCCCCGGCCGGCGTTTTTGTCACAGTTCAATCCAATAATGAATCGGGAATGGACACTGATGGATCGTCTTCTGCTCGGAATTTAAAAAGAAGTCGCATGCATGTCTGTAAGCACTGTAATAAGCGTCGTCGTACCCGTAAACACCACGGCGGTTCCGAGTCTTCGGGTTGTGGTTGTATGGAGTCACAATCTGCTCAAGCTGTGGAATCTGCACCCATCCATTCTGAAAATATATCTAATGTATTGCCTAATGATATTCCTGCTCCTTCCATGGTTATTCCCACTCAGATTGGTAGAGAAACCTACGATAAAACGGATAGCGCGCCTTTTGTAATACATGTACAAAAAATAATAACTTCACCAGATGATGGTACGACATTGCACCCAATCACATTTGGGAAGTTTTTAAAACACAACGACTTCCAAAATATAATAAATGGTAGCGTCAAAAAAATCGGATGCAATAAGATTTCATTATCTTTTTCTAGTTTCCTAGACGCGAATTCATTTATTACACATAATAGTCTGGAAAAACACAACTTTAAAGCTTTTATACCTACTTTTAACGTTACTAGGATGGGATTAGTACGCGGTGTTCCTGCAGAATGGTCTCCGGAGGAAGTTATAGATAATATAACAGTACCAATTGGTTGTGGTCCAATTTTAAAAGTAAGACGTCTTAATTTTAAAACCATTGTTGATGGTTCAACTATTTGGAAACCATCCCAATCCATAGTTGTTACATTTGATGGGCAGATCTTACCAAAAAGAGTTTTTATGTGCTATAATGCTTTACCTGTAGAGTTATATATTTTTCCTACCATACAGTGCTTCAATTGTTGTAGGTTTGGCCACACTAGAATTCAGTGCAGGTCTAAACCCCGTTGCTATAAATGTGGCCAAGGCCATACTGGGGACAGTTGCGATAGAGAACAAGAAAGTACATATTGCTGCCTTTGCTCTGGGGTCCATTTTGCTATTAATAAATCTTGCCCAGAATTCTGTAGGCAAAAATTAATTAAAACTTACATGGCACAAAGTTCTGTTTCATATGCTGAAGCTGCAAAAGTTCATCCCCCAGTTACAAAATCATATGCTAATGCACTTTTATCCTCTCCCTCCAAAAACTTTGCTAATATTCCTCCAGTCCCTTCACCTAATAATACACCTGCTCCAAGTAGCTATAAAAAGACTGTCTTTCTCAAACCTCATTCCCCTCCTAAATCTATACAAGGCTATAATAAAGAGGCTCATAATGCCATCATTAAAGATTGGAATATTCCCCAGCCATCAAATGGTTGTGTTATTTCTAACAATCATAATAATGACTTCAAAGACACAATTTTTTCTGTAAATGATTTTCTTTCCGCACTACATAATCTTCTCTCTCAGTTTAATTTCTTACCGTCCAACGCAGCCCCATCTTGCAATACATCTCAATCAATTCATAATGGACAACACCAAAATAATCCAGTGGAACTGCCGCAGTCTCATTAACAAAAAAAGTGAAGTTATACATCTTCTAAACAAATATGATCCATTTGTCTTTGCCTTAGCAGAGACTTGGCTCAAACCAAGTAACATTTTTAAATTAAATGGTTATTTAACCATTAGAGAGGACAGATCTGATGGGTATGGTGGAGTAGCTATACTTATCAAGAATTCTATCCCATTTTTTAATATTAGATTGCCTCCTCACAGTGAGGAAATTTCAATTGTAGCCCTTAAACTTCAACATATATGCCTTGTTTCCATTTATGTTCCTCACCCTTCTACTCCAGTTCTGCAAGAGATAAAAGATCTGTTTTCCTTTCTTCCAAAACCATTTTTAATATTAGGCGATCTTAATTGCCATCACCAATCATGGGGTTGTTCAACTTCTACTTGTTATGGGGATGAATTACTAGATATAATAGATTTATATAATTTATGCATCTTAAACACAGGAGCTGCTACACGTCGCTGTGGTCCCAATCAGAACCAAAGTGCAATTGACCTATCTATCTGTTCACCAAGCTTAGCTTCTTCATTGACTTGGGATATTCTAACCTCCACATATGGTAGTGACCATTTCCCAATAGTTATATCTTATTCTTTTTCCAATGCAAAGGCACCAGTAAGGAGATCAAACTTAAAACATAAACTTCCTGATAGAAATAGTAATGACTGGGACAAATTTAGAAACATTGTTGATAGTAAACTTTGCTCCTTGCCTGTTATTTCTGATGGTAATTAAAATAGTTGTGCTGAAGCTTTAGCACACATATTAATTGCAGCGGCGAATGATGTTTTCCCTGTAAAAAATAACAACAGGAGCACAATTCCTTCGCCTCCATGGTGGGACTCTGAGTGCACAGAATTGATTAAAAAACGTAGAGAGGCTGAACTCAGTTATAACCTTGATATTATGTCGGTTATTAATTTTGTAACCCTAACTAACTTAAATAAGGAAATTTCTAAAGTATTTAAGAAGAAAAAATTTGAATCCTGGCGTAACTTTTGCTCAACAATTTCACCGAATACTCATCCTACGATTGTCTAGCGCAATATTCGTAGATTTAGGTCCATTTATCATAATTCCTCTCCTATTCCTGACTCATTAGCCAGCGAATTTTTAGACAAATTGGCTCCTCCTTGGGTTCCTGAGGCTATTAACCTTAACCTGTCTCCCTTAACCAATAACCAAGTCACTTCAGACACACATACGACGCTAGATCTCCCATTCTCTCTCACTGAATTAAAGGGTGTTATTCATAGAACAAAGGATTCTGCGCCGGGCATTGATGGTATTCCGTATTCCTTTTTTGCTAATTTAAATGACAATGTTCTCAATTATTATTTAGACCTCATTAATTCTATTATGAAAACAGGAAACATCCCTGTTGAATGGAAACATCAAATGGTGTTGCCATTCCTTAAACCAAATAAAACTCCATCTGATGCTTCCTCGTACCGGCCCATAGTTTTGTCTTCAATTCTGATGAAACTAGCTGAACACCTAATAAAGAATCGGCTAGAATGGTATGTTGAAAGTAAGGGTCTTTTGGCGGAATCACAATATGGCTTTAGAATAGGTAAAAGCACCACTGACTGCTTAAGTATTTTTTCATCCGATATTCGGTTATCCTTTTCTAATAACCAATCCACCATTGCAGTTTTTCTAGATATTAATGCAGCTTATGATAATGTCGTATTATCAGTTTTACAAAATAAATTAAAAGCCTTAGAGGTTCCCTTGAATTTAACTAATTTCATTATTAACATCCTGACTGAACGCTCTGTTAACATGTTAATAGGAGATCATGATGTCTCTCATCTTGTATGGAGAGGTCTGCCACAGGGTTCTGTACTCAGTCCCCTTCTGTACAATATTTACACTTTTGATTTGGACTCTTCTTTAACTAATCATGTCAAGGTTCTTCAATACGCTGACGATTTATTATTATATTTTTCAAGTCAATCTATTGAACAAGCTAGCGATGTTATTAATTCTGCTTTGTCTACTTTAGAGTCATGGTTAGATTTAAACGGTTTGGACTTGTCTGCGTCTAAAAGTGCGGCTGTTTTATTCACCAGGAAGAGAAATATTCCCTTGGTTAACCTATTCTACAAGGGAACACTTATTCCAGTTGAAGATAAATTCAAATATCTAGGTGTAATATTTGACTCAAAATTAAGCTGTGTTCCTCATTGTGACTATATTGTTAATAAATGTGAAAATCACTTAAACATGCTCAGATGCCTCTCAGGTGTGTGGTGGGGTGCACATCCCTTTTCATTGAAACTCATTTACAACGCAATCATCAGAAGCACTCTGGACTATGGATTGTTCGTTTTAGAACCTGGTAGTGTTATGGCTTTTAAAAAATTGGATCTGATCCAGTCAAAAGCATTACGCATTATTTCGGGTGCCATGAAATCTAGTCCTATTAATGCACTGCAAATCGAATGCGGGGAAGCTCCTTTAAGCCTTAGAAGACAATTCCTGTCTGACAAATATTTATTCCGGATTCTTCAGTTCTCAAATCACCCTCTCATTCCTAAACTGGAATCTTTAATGTTACAAATTGAATCTTCAGTTTACTGGTCCCATAAACGTGCTCCATGTTTGGTTGAAAGCTATAAAAAATTCCTCTCGCTTTCTTCGCCTATTCACCGTTCAAATAAATTGCCCCTTTTTAATAATAGTTATGAGAGTTTTCTGTTCAATCCCAATATTGAATTTAATTGTGTAAGTAAATCAGATCCCGATTGTCATTTAAGTTTTAATATATTTCTGATTGAACATTCAGACTTCCACCATATTTTTACGGATGCTGCCAAGCGTTCCCCGACGGGTTGTGTTGGTATTGGTACCTACCATACTCAATACAACATCGTTCAAAAAATAAAACTGCCTCCGGAGACTTCCGTTTTTACGGGCGAATGTTTTGGAATTCTAAAAGCTTTAGAATATGCACGTGTTTTTAAGCTCAAAAAATGTTTAATTTTTACCGATTCACAGAGTGCTCTTCTAGCCATAGGTAAATCCCCTTTCAGACACAAAGTACAGTCTCCTATAATTTATGCAATAAGAGAATTGGCGTTCAGAACAATCTCTGAGGGTAACACACTGCAATTTGCATGGATTCCGGGCCATTCTGGAATCCATGGCAATGTTGTAGCTGATGCACTCGCTGGTGATGCGGTGCAATGTGGGGACCTAGTTCCTTATACGAACTTTGGCTATGACCTTGAGACGTTGCCAAGGAATTTTCTTCGGGATACTTGGAAGGTAGCTTGGGATATCAGCAGCAAATCCAAGGGCCGTTATTTTTCTTTTATTCAACCTGAGATTCCGGAAAAACCGTGGTTTGGCAGGGCAAAGTTTGGTAAGGTGGTAAGGGGAGACCTCTATTTTAATACGGTTGAGACTGGGCCATGTTTGCTCTCCAGTCCATCTTGCCAAACTACACATCATAGACGACCCCAATTGCTCGTGTGGCACAGACCTTGGTGACTTAAACAACATATTTTTCTCCTGTCCTTTACTTGACCGTTCCTCTTTTCTCTGTAACCTCTTGTCCCTTCGTATTCCTTTTCCTACCTCAATACTTTCTTTACTTTGTACTAATAGCTTTCCAGTGTATAAATGTATAGTCTCATTCATGATCTTAAATAATATTAAACTGTAATTTTCATCATTGTAATTTGCTCATTATTTCCATGTTATTATCACCATTAAAACTGATCCTATATATCCTTACCTAAATTCCGCTTAATTTAATATTTTTATTTTTATATTTTGGTTTCCCTAACTTTGAACGAAATACAACTTGACGTGACATTGGCTGAATGCACAAACCGTGCGAAGCCAAAGAAGAGGAAAAAAAAAATTCGATCTTCATCTTTTTTATTTGGATTTGTAGTTTTGTTCATAGTGCGATTGATACCTATGTAGCGGATAGGTATTTGATAGCACGATAACTTCGTCCTATAAGAATTTAACGCCTGGTTATGAAATGGCGCGTACTGTTCAACGCGCGCCTCAAAGAGATGTCAGGAAACTGTAGGGCCCAGCAAGGTCGAAGCCTCTGGGACCATAGGTTGGTTTCTCAAAGGAAAACCCGGGATCCTGGTACGAAGGCAAAGAAGGAACGAGGTGGGGTTTAGTTAATAAAAGTTTGACACACCCTCCCGCTCTGCCCAAGAGCGGTAGAAGTCATTCTGATAATTCCTTACCTTAAAAAAAGAAGAAGAGGCAAAAGCAAAAGTGGAAAACCTTTTACCGCGTAAATCAGACCTAACCTAAAATCATAAGACGACTCTAGTTTTTATTTTTTATTTCCAGAGGAGCTCGTGGCTAGATAATAAAAGTCGCATAGGTCGATCTTCATGATAGCTACAACTTAGGGGTCTTTAAGTCAAGAGTGAATAGGTAAGCGTGCTCCATCGTCGGCTACATCATTGCTTACCGCTGTCAAACGCGAATCTACATATGCTAAACACCCACACAACATAAACACACACATATTATTATTTTTATACAGAAAAAAAAATATGCGGGCTTCAGCTTTTCATTATTTGAAAAATAATGCCTTTACCAAACTATATTGGGGTCAGCTTCCATTCAAGCCGGATTTAGCTGAATACCAGTATTATACGAGGAGCGGCTGCCTACCAGACCTCCTCAACCCACTAACTGAGGTAACACGGTACTTCATGGCAAGACTGGAGTCAGATTTACTGGCTTCTGACTATCCGTAACGACTGCCAAAGATCTTCAAATGACAGCCGGGACCAACGGCTTAACGTGCTTTCCGAGGCACGGAGGAAACTCGGTTTGTTAAGATGTTCACCCATCCACCGTGGCCATGTAACGCAAAGGGTAATTGAAGAACTTTTAAATTAGATTTTGTCCTTGTCTTCTTTATCTTGGTAGCACTTTCCCTTGGGATATTTATTCATTTCAAAGGTAGAAGCTAATATAGACGTCAAAATCTACATTAAGTTTATTTGTAATAAACTAGTACGCCTCACCATCAACGATTGCGTCATTGCTTACCATCAGGTGGGATTGCAGTCAAGCACTTGCTTATGTTATATATTAAAAAAAATTGTTCATATAAAAAGAGAAGGCTAACTCATCAATGCCCAACTTGCAAGTCAAAATGTTTTAACAAGCATAGTTTCTAAAAAACTAACGAGGTGACTTTTTATTAAAGGGGGGGGGGGTTAGAAAGGAATCCAGGCGAAGCCGTGGGCATAAGTTAGTTTAAGTGTCTTCAAGGCTACAGTGAATAGTCTCCTAATAAACTAGTGCGTCTCACCATCAACTGATAATTATCATAAGGCGGGACCGCAGTCAAACACTAGTATTTATGTCAAATATAAAAAAAAAGTTGAGAATAAAAAAAAAGAAAAACCCATAAAATAATTATAAAGAAAAAGATTCACAAAAAAATTGAATTGCCTTTACCGTTGACGACAGAGTTGCCTCTTAGCTCGATAGATGGCGTTGGGATCGAATTAGATCTCGCTATGGTTTCGTTACAACGAGACTCATATAACCATCGGAATTGAATTTGTAAAACCGGGCCCATAACCTCTACGGGAGTTATAATTATTATTTTTGATAAGATTCGGACCCTTTGGTTCGGTCTTTTATTAAGTTCAAAGTTTGTAATCTATTGATTTCCCACTCTCGGTCTGAGTAGGGGGTCAGTCATGTCAGACTTTTATTAAATGAAAGTACACCTATGTTCCTTCTGTTCCTCGTTGCCTTCTAGAACCATCGATTCGGGTGCTGATGGGGCTGCCGCGCCCCTGCAACGCCTCGGTGATATTCGCGGCGGCTGACACAGACGGCTTTGCGGCCATCATGCGCAAACGATGCGCTGATATCATGCGCCGTACGTGCGACAGTCCCAACACCATCTTGCGCGTGCTGGCGGACCGGTGGGACTCCGTGATGCTAGCTCGCTGGATACGACTGCACACAGTCGTATAGTGATTTGCCACCATCATCGGGGAGTCCACCCGGGTCTGCCTCTTACAGGTTTGTGTGATTTATCAGTTTGTTAATTTGTTACTAACACTAGTTTGTAAGTTCAGGACGAGCTCGTGGCTAGATAATAACAGCCGCACAGGTCGATCTTCAAGGTTAAGCAACACTTGCCAAGGTTGGTCTGTGGATGGGTGACCATCTTAACATAACGAGTTTCCTTCGTGTCTCGGAAAGCACGTTAAGCCGTTGGTCCCAGCTGTCATTTGTAGATCTTTGGCAGTCGTTACGGACAGTCAGAAGCCAGTAAAATCTGACTTCAGTCTTGCCATGAAGTACCGTGTTACCGCAGTTAATGGGTTGTGGAGGTTTGGTAGGCAGTCGCTCCTCGTCAAATAATGGTATTCAGCTAAATCCGGCTTGACTGGAAGCCGACCCCAATATAGTTGGGAAAAGGCTAGGCAGGCAGATGATGAGGAGTAGTCCGGTCAAATTAGACTAATTAATTGGGGTGAGGTTACAATAATTCGCACTTAGCTGAAAATTGATAGGATTGTTCAATACACTATTATAAAGGAAATGTGAAAAGTCCTCACCGATCCGGCACGTGCAAAAAAATTTACTCGGGGTTTAAGGTCACAAAAACGGGTTTTTCGCGATTTTCAGCAAAATGGTAAGTTTTATCATAAAATTAGCTCAGACAAAAATTGTAGATCAGACAATTATCTATAAAAATGTGTAAATACTTTTTTCCGAAGAGCCACCGTTTTTGAGATATAACGATTCAAAAAATTGAAAGAGTTGTAATCGTCATAATATGTATAAGTACACCACGTATATACTCGTACATCACTGAAGCCGTAATACAAGCAAAAATATCGTTCTATCGGTCAGTGTGACTTACACATATAAAATATGAAAATTTCGGGTAAAAAAACCCAGTCCCTTATTTTTTACGCCAGTGTAACCTTCAGCAACATCTGCCTCTCATTCAATTGTCTGCATGGCTAGGGTCGTATACCTGCTTTTTTTACTATACCCATTACATTCAATGCTATTAGAGTGCGTCTAATGAAAGCGCGACCTGGAGTTTTTAATTTAATTGGCAACATTATTCAGCCGCAATTGTACGAAATATAAAAGTTGTGAAGTGTCAAGACATGATTCTCCTACTAGTTAGTAATACCACTTACAAAATTTTTGATTTCAACCTCTTTTTCTCAGGTTGCGCTTGCTACTGTTTCAACTTTTTGAATCGTTATATCTCAAAAACGGTGACTATTAGGAAAAAAAGTATTTAAGTAGACATTTTTATAGATAATTGTCTGATCTACAATTTTTGTCTGAGCTAATTTTATGATAAAACTTACCATTTTACTGAAAAACGCGAAAAACCCATTTTTGTGACCTTTGACCGCGTGTATATTTTATGCACGTGCCGGATCGATGAGGACTTTTCACATTTCCTTTATAATAGTGTATTGAACAATCCTACCAAATTTCAGCCAAGTGCGAATTATTGTAACCTTAGATGTCTAAATTGACCGGACTAGAGTTTTGAGACGTTTTTATATATGTAATTTGTTGTTTTTGGTGTATCTATTGTACTTTAAATTTTTGTTTTATAAATATGTATCTAAATAAAATATAGCCTAATCAGTAGGTAAAAATAATATAATAATAATCCTGCATGACGAGAACCTCTAGAAAGCCGAGAAAGAGACATGTGAAATGTGGACTCGGCTGTCATTGTGCCGATTGTCGTGATCGCCAACGGCCTGATGGCCAAAAGTTTTGACGACCACCTGTCGCAGCTGTCGTTGCGCGGTTGGATCAAGGACGTGATACCTACAGATAGCAGTATTCCTTGATACGGCCCCTAACGACCGGTAGCTTGGAACCTGCTACCGTCATCTATTTTTTTATATTTTGAAATGTTTTTATATAATTTTTTGTATTTAAAAATATAATTTATATGGTATTTAATGAAAATAAAGAGAATATAATAGAGAAAAGTAACCAAATATGGAATACCAATTTATTTTTAATTATAATTTGCCATACGTTTTCCCTTAATGTAGTATTTGTCTGTTTATATATTAATTTTAAATATAAAATGTTTTCAAAAACAAAATCAGCAAAAAGTGATCTATAAATTATGGAATAGGAACCAAATATGGAATACAGCAATTCTATATATATAATTTTTTTGGTGAAATCTAACAACACTCTTTACTCTACTTGCGTAAATCACAACTCCAGGTATCGAATTCTGCATCAGCGCAATTATCACGTACCTAAAACTCACACATATGACTATAGAGCCATGTTTCTTCTGAGAATCTTAAATACTACCTCAAAAATTTGTCTCAAAGACAGAGAAACTACCATCTCTCACCCCGGGCACTCCATTGATTCAACTGCCAAGTTGAAACTAGTACGCGAGTATTATGATTTAAAGAAATAGAAGAGCACTAATTTGTGCGGCTAGAAGTATTAATTTATGAGAAATTGCGGTTTTCCATATTTGGATACTATTCCATATTTGGTTACTTTCCTCTAATAAATCTGTAGCATAGAGTTGAGTCCCAGAGGCAGTGTAACGGGATCGCGACAAACCACAATTTAGATGGCGATGGCACACATTATAATACAACTACACAGAACAAATTAAAAAGAAAATACATTTTAAATTAGGTACCTAAAGGATGCGGTTCGATTTAGTACTGGGATCAGATCCAAACTGTTATGTTAAAATGCAAAAACTAACTCAGTTTTACATTTTGATCACTCCAATAGGTGATACGATTTGTAAAATTGATTAAAAACGTAAAAGTTCAGTAGGTCAGCTACTTATAAGAGGATAAAAAAATATTTTTGAATAGATATGTTGTAACCAAAAGAAATCTACCGAATAAGGGAATTATAGTTTATTAGTATTTTGCATAATAAATCGATAATAATAAATAAATCGAATAATAAACGCAATCTACCCATAAACAGGCAGATGACTGTCACATCGTTGCCAATATTATAATCTCGATAGCCCTGACTCGAAATTATTTTTACCGAAATATTTTTTTTTTTTTTTCCATTCTGTAATCTGCAACCGGCTATCCAGCCATAATCAGATGTGTTCCACCAGTCTTGACTTTGTAGGTGAAATTCCATTAAATGGCACCATATAAAATGTATTGTTATGTTTAGGTTCTCTGTTCCAAGTCCAGTATGTGCCATCTTTTTAGGCGTTTTATGTTCCCTTGTGACTGCAGTAAATTCTTTGCCAATTCATTTGTGTGTTTGCTCAGTCTTTCCTTGTATCTCTTGCTAACATTGCTGACTTCTTCTCTAACAGTAGGCATCTCCAGGTATTCATGTATCTCCGTGTTTCTTACAAACCAGTGCGCACTTGAGATAGTTCTCAGGGCAATGTTTTGGAATCTCTGGAGGATCTCTATGTTAGAGTTACTCGCAGAACCACAAAGTTCTATTCAATAGGTCCAGATGGGTTTTATGATGGCTTTATACACCAAGAGCTTGTTACTAAGGCACAGAGGAGATTGTCGTCCAAGTAACCAGTTTAGTGATTGAAACTGTAAGTTCGCTTCTGTCCTCTTGGCTTTGATATGATTACTCCAGGTCAGTCTTCTATCCAGGTGTAGGCCAAGATATTTTACGCTGTCGTGATTAGGCAGGGCCTTGTTGTCCATACGAACAGGCGGGCAATCACCTCTTCTCAGTGAGAATGTTATTTGTGTTGACTTGGTTACACTAGCTTTTATTCTCCACTTCCGAAGCCAAGAATCAATTTTATCGAGCTGTGCTTGCAGTTTCGATGATGCGTTGTTCGGGTCTTTATCGCTCGCAAGACATGCCGTGTCATCTGCGTAAGTGGCCGTTACAACACCTTCTGTTTCAGGCAGGTCTGCCGTATATATAGAATATAGCACTGGGCCGAGAACTGATCCTTGGGGCACAGAGGCAGTGATCAAGTATAGATTCGAGTATTCTTCTCCGTATTTGACTTGAAATTTCCTTTGATGTAGATAGGATTTCAGGATCATGAAAAATGAGTTAGGTAGAAGTATTTTCATTTTGTACAGCAGTCCTTTGTGCCACACCCTGTCAAAGGCCTGCTGTATGTCTATGAATGCTGCTGAGCAATACTCTTTCTTTTCTAGTGATTATCTGATTACGTGGACTACCCTATGCACCTGTTCGACTGTTGCGTGATTCTCCCGAAAACCAAACTGGTGATCCGGTATGATCTTGCTCTCATCGAGTATGGGTTTAAGTCTTCGCAGAAGTGTCTTTTCAAACACCTTCGACAGTATAGGGAGAAGGCTTATGGGTCTATATGAGCTAGGGTCTGTTGGTGGTTTCCCCGGCTTAGGGATCATACAAATCTGTGATATTTTCCACAATTTTAGTGATAGTTGTAGTAGTGTATTCTATATATCGAATTGAAAAGCATTGTCAGAAAGACAATTACTTTTCTGGGCAACCGCTTAAGTACTTCCGCTGTGATAAGATCAAAACCAGGAGCTTTTTTGTTTTGCAAATGCTGAATCGTGCGTGCTACTTCTTTTGGCGTAACCAGTTTAATTGGTGCAGATAGCTGCTGGTCGCTTTGGATAATGCTATCAACTTCCTTTTCAAAGTCTTCCATGGACGATTCATTAGGAGTGAATACTTCGCTTAAATGGTTTGCAAATAATTCTGCTTTTTCCCTGTCACTTCTAACCCAAGGATGACTGGAAGTTTTTCTTAGTGGTGGTATATGGTTTTGTGGTCTTTTAAAGTTTTTGGTCATTTTCCAAAACGAGTAATTGTCTTTTTTATGAGCTGAAAGGCTAGATATTTTGTGTTGAAAGATCGCATTTTTGTTTTCGTCTATGAGTTCCCTAAGTTCTCTCGATATCTTGTTATAAAGGGATCGGTCCGTGTCTGATCTTGTCATGTGTAGTTGTCTTCTTTGTGTCCGTTTTTCTTGTAGCTTGTCCCGTATCTCTAGTGGAATATTATTTCTTTCAGTATTACACTTCAATGCTGGGGTGGAGCGCCAAGCAGCTACCTGAATGAGGTTTGTAATGTAAAATGTTGCCTCATCAATGTCTTCCTCTGTTTTGAGTTTGACTTTAAGTTTGACTTTATCATCCAGGAACTCAGTGAAGGCATTCCAGTCAGTTTTATAGTTGTATAGTGAAGGCTTTTGGACTCTTTGCATTGGTGAGATGCTGAATGTAGCTACGATGGGCGTGTGGTCCGATACAGAATCAAGCAATGATTCGACATTAAAGTACACATCCGATAGTCCCTTTATTACAAAGAAATCCACAAGGTCTGGTATTCTGTTTACGTCTGTTGGCCAATAGGTTGGTTCTCCTGTTCCGAGGGTTACTAAGTTGTTTTGGTCAACACACTTTTTTAGTTCACGTCCCTTTGTTGTTGTTAATCGAGATCCCCAGTGCGTATTTTTGCAATTCCAATCTCCTCCACTTATGAATCTGTTTCCAAGGCTGGAGAAATAGCCGTTAAACATATCTTGTTTAGGTTGGTGTCTTGGTGGGCAGTAAATGGCACTGACGTTAATTGGTCCCAAATATCCATCAATGGTTACAGTAGTGCTTTGCATCCATTCCTCTCTAAATTCACTGTGTAGGTGATGTTTTATATTGTTTTTAATAATGACTGCAGATCCACCATGTGCCGTACAGTCTGGATGATTTGTGTTATAGATGGAGTAGTTGTCTATCTTTACTTTTTTATGGTCGTTAAGATGGGTTTCAGAGATCAAAGCGATGTCTATTTTATTAGCTTTGAGCAGTACCTCTAGTTCTTGGGTGTGAGATGACAATCCATTTACGTTCCAGGTGGCAATTCGTAGGGAAAGCATTAGGGCAATTTACTTATCAGTGTCATAATGAGGTTCATCATTGTGCTTATCTGGGATACAAGATTATCAATTCTTTCAGTCTGTTTGATCAGCAGTGTTTCTAGATTACTTCTTTGTTCTTTCATGTTGTTTTCTGTGTATATCATTATATCACTTGTTCTCTGCGACTTTTTGTCAGCGTGTTGTCTAAGTTTATGTGACTGTGTTTTATTTGATGTGTAATTTATTTGTTGGTCTTTATGCTCCGTTACTTGATATATTGAAGCATTATTCATGCTTGCAGATATCTTTTTATCATTTCTTTTTACTACTTCACTATACTGTTCTATAGGTTCTAGTGCGGTATGGTTCTTTACTTTATGTTGTTTATTTGCAGTATCTTTTTGTAAGTTAGGCTCAATTATGTTGTCGCTATTAGTTGTTAGGTGTGTTGTTTGACTGCCAATATCCGCTACATTATTCATTGTATTTGTTGGTCTTGTCTTGTTTATGTGAGGTTTATTCCCAACTTTTTTTCTGGCGAGTATTTCTTTGTATACAGCGCATCCCTTGTAACTGGCAGGGTGACTACCTGAGCAAAGAGTACACACTGCTGGGGTATTTTTGTCTATAGTACATAGCGTAGTTTTGTGTGCGCCGGCACATTTTACGCACCTGTATGGCCGCATGCAGTTATTTTTACTGTGGCCATATTGTTGGCATCTAGTGCATTGCACTACTGTAGTTCTTCTTTTCGGGTCCTCTATTATAACTTTTTGATGGTAGATGACTTTTATGTCTTTTATAAATTTGTTATTTTCATGAGGAGCAATGTTAACGAAGAAAGTGTTTAAGGGATCTTTGGTTCCCGGTATCCGTGCTGTAACTATTTCCCCTTGCACTTTGTTTCCAGTGTTTTCAATAGCTTTGATGATTTCTTCTTTTGGTGTACTAAAGTGAAGGTTTTTGACGACTATTCTCATACATTTCTGGTCTTTACGAGTAAAAGTATGACCAATTAGCCCTTTTGCTCTAATGTGTTCGATCAGGATTTTATATTTATCAACCGTACTGGAAGAAATGATAAGCTGATTTTTCGACACGACTTTGTAGGTGTAGTCATTCTTATCTAGGACTTCTTCTATTAATTCCGTTAAACTTCGAAGATCGTCGACACCATACAGTATAATTGGTGGCGGTTTAGGGATCTTTTTTGCTGAGGTGACAACATCTGTTTCTATGTCTAACATAGAGAAACTGTTACTAGTTTCAATATCTGGGCTATTGTTTTGTTTTGGCTCAGTTATGCCTCTGTGTTGGCTTATGAGTAGATCCCTTCGCTGTATTCTTTTTGCATTCATTTTGCATGCTTTTTCCTCAGGGGATAGACCTCTTTTTTGGCTTGGCACTCGTTGCCATGGGGCATTTGGATTGAGGCTCGCTTCAATTGTGTCAGTTTCGTTATTCACAGAGTGTTGCTTATTGATGGTATAGTTTTTTGTTTTTATTTCATTAGCATCGCTTAATGATGCTGAACGTTGACGATTAAAGAGACCCGGGTGGAATATTTGTTGGGTTAAAGTTTTCGGTTTTTCCTTAGGCAGCAGTACTTTGCCCCCCCCCCCCCCCAGAATACGTGGGGCAGCCTGAGCTAAGCTCAGGAAGGGATTCTCCAGCTAGGCTGGTACCCTCCTGGGGTAGATTTTCTTTGAGTCTTGCTTCCATAGGTTTGAGTTATTTTTATATCAGGGTTTTCTTCCCTTTGCCAATTTATTCGGTTATTGGGCGCCGAAGACTCGCCCTTCGCGTTTCATATTTAGCTGTTACAGTCCCGAGGTAGATAGTATGTGCGGGGCTCGTTAAGGACCGTAACAGTGCCCGGAGGGGACGACCCATAAAGATATGTGTATATAATTATGGGCCCATCATTACATCGCGACGGCAGTGTGATGACGGCGTGGACGTATATGAAACACTTGTCGGTGCACGTCTGATAGCCTAGCTCCGCACACCTAGGCGTACGCTATCGGCAGTTTAGTATTTTATAGGAGCAAATTTCCTGGCAAAGAATCCGCTCCACTAAAGCCTAACACCAACCCCCCCCTCCTAATTTATTTATTAGACAAATATTATTTACACAATATTACAGTTTAGGAAATCTAAAGTGTAGTTTACAGAGGCGACTAAACTAAAAAATGTACACATTTCATATAAGTATAACAATTTATTTTATCTAAGCCCATAACATAGCTTCCCATACACAAAAATCCAAAACTCGGCATGTGGAATTCCAAGCAACCTTCGTATTAGGTTGCTAAGTTTCAATCCTGAACGTCAGCTAGGGCCCTGTATAATTTACTCCCGAGCATTACGAGGGAGTTAATAGAGAAATCTGAGGGAAGTGAGGAATTCAAACAAACAAAATTCACTGCTTTAAGATTGTATAGTTTGAATTTTCACTATTGCTCCCACTCTTTGCCTATTAAGGGAGTACCTAGGTACTTCTTAATAGGGTGCAGCAGAAATAACACACTTTTATGCAATCGAGCCTTTGGCGTACAAAAGGTCTGCATAGTACGTTTGTATACCTACAATAATTGACTTACACTTAAATACATATACTTAATTGGTTAGGTTCTATTTTCAGTCTAAAAATTATCCAATGGATAATATATAGAGGTTAGTGGATCGATGAAATGAAGGAGAATGAAATGAGGTACATCGAGTGTCAAAATATTCATCCATTACATTTGGAGCTTTCAACGAATCACATTATTATTGCATTGAATGATCAACTTAACTAACTTGAAAGCTAACTTGTTATGTACTTGTTATGATGTCTCATTCCTGGACAAACGCCTCCCTCCACTCCTTCCATCTTTGGTGAGCCTACGCTTCCTCATTTTAATTTTGGCAAAATCTGTCTTGTTCGTCCTGCCATCTTCTTCGGGGCGTGCTGTGACCCCGTTGTTGCGCTGTGACAGGGCTAATAAAGAAATGTAAGTAACCTAAGTAGGTATGTATTTCTTTGACTTAGTGAGAAATAGAGTTATTCTTAAGCCTACGTTTCAGATGCCAATGGCCCTTACGGAGCCGTCTGATGCAGAACTTCCTAAGCACACAAAAATTGAGTCGACTGAGCCCATCGTTAGGCCGACAATGCCCCCTGATGAGTTGATCGAGTCCACCGGAGATCAGACTGACCGGATGACTCCACCAATATTAGTGCCAATAAACACTATCAAAACCATCAAAATAGAAAGCAGTCTTAGTGTGTACCTTTATCGGTAGATATAGAATTACATAGAGCTATAAAAGAAGACCGTTATGAATGTTATGACGTTTTCGGTAAAAGTAAAAATGTTGTTGTATCACCAATACCTTTTTTGAACACAAACTGTATGAACCAACCTGTTTGATCAAATTACTTGAACGTCTATAGCGGTCTGACAATCCATCATAAGACCGCTGAAGTAATTACTTCAGGGATATTAGAATAGAATAAACTTTATTGTAGGTACACCAAGAGAAGTAACGAATTATGCAGAAACTTAAATCAATGGGTACAATGACGGTCTTATCGCTGACAGTGATATCTACCAGACAACCTTAGGATGGATCGTAAGAAAAATAATACACGGGGTAGTCTATGATATTTCCGGATGAATGAAGAAAAATCCCTTCAAAATGAAAGAGAATTGACGGTGCGCCAGTATACGCGTGCCAACAAAGCATTCGCTTGGTAGCTACTATTTGGTTCAAGTGACTGATGGAAACTCGATCCTTTCGTCAAGTGGCCTACCCTTCCAAAATGTCTACCCTCGGACTGTAATTTTGGTTTGATCAAGCCACTGGATCAAAGAGCGTGATGGTTAGTGGCCACTGTTAAACATAGCTGTACCTACTGTAGTACCTACTTAACTTTCTTTGTCTAATCTATTTCTATGTTACCTACATCCACAGTCATTTCTGTTTGCTATTCTAACGGGCTATAAGATATTTAGATACTTAGAGCAAATTCGTTTCCATCTAAGACCCATCTACCTACCCAGCTAACGGACCCTAGCCCTAAAATGCAAAGAACAACGGAAAGAGTTCACTTGTGTTTTAGTCAGTAAAAATCTGACACATCCTCTCACTTCACCCTGAGTGGGAAATAGTTATTTGTGCAACAAGAGAGCAAAGTTGGTTTTTGCCGCGAGTGTTGATTTTGAATCCCGAGTAAGCGAAGGATTCTATATTTGAATCACGAGCGTAGCGAGTGATTCTAGGTTAGAATCCTGAGTGCAGCGAGGGATTCAAAGACACGAGATGCAAATAACTTTGGTCTCGTGTAGCACATACAACTTTTCACTTCAGCAGCGAGAACAAATAATGTAAAGGTAATAAAAAATACAACTTGGTAATATTTAAACCACATGTATATTTGTAAAAATTAAAAGTTAAAAGTAAAATTATTGCAGTTTTAAACAAATCGATTAGTATTTTAATAATATCCAACGTGTATCGCACTTTGTAGCTAGCGAACAGAAGAAGAAAACAATAAAAAATTAAAGCCCGCTATTTTTTAAAGATGCGTTCGGAAATTGCACTATTACTAAATTATTCTGTCACAATAAAGATTGTTAAAACTTTAAATAATTATGTAGATACATGATAAACTTCGTATGTTTTAATTCAACATCTCTTTATTTGATCATAAAAAAATATAATTCGATTATTAAGAGAAAAGTATAATAATTACATTTAAACCTTGATTTGAAATTTTATAGGTGACGTGTTTCCGAACGTTTTATTGTTGGTTTCTTTTTTGAGCCTACTATATATGGAATTTGAAAATCGAACTTTGAATCGACTTGTTTCTATCTCTCGCTCTTTTCGTATCGAAGTGAAAGTGACAGAACAAAGTGAAGTTCAAATCTTTCGAATGTTGTGAGTAGACCCAGCACTGACTCGGCATTTAAAAAAAATAATTAAAAAGTTACTTTGTCTCACGCTCGCAGCAAAATCGAATTTTGCTCACTGTCTTTAAACTGCAAAACATACTTGTTTGAGGTGCTGAGGTGAAAAGTAATTTTTTGACCACAAAAAATATCTATCTGCATAATCAACTCATTACCATTTTTTTAATTGTTTATCATCTATTTCTTTATTACTTGTGATTTTCCTCAAGACACAGGTTATTCGTGTTCGGTTATTCCTAAGCGCAGCGCTTTACGTTTGGAAAACCAGTAATACGAGTCCATCAAAGCATATCGCAAATGTATCATAAATGCTAGGTAGGTACTTATGTATATTTTGTATGGAACTCTGTGGTTGACGCAGGTGTCAGAATCATAGATTTTCCTTATTGTCTAGCCGTTCTGTGGTTTATCTAACGTACCTATTTATGTTGTACATTTTTGCAGCATTATTGATTAATTGATACATTTAGAAAAAAAAATGCACTACGTTAAGAATGCGGAAATTCGAGCGTTGTGCATTTTTTTGTTTTCCTCTTTTATTTCCCACAACTGGACAAATACGTGTACTTTCTGCTTCTAAACCTCTGTCTTGGACGTTCCCTAGTCAAGTTTCGGACGTGCCTAGCCCACTCCTACCTCTGCTTAACTATTAATTGAATTATTTCCCCAAAATTCGCTTGAGAAATTAGGTACAGAGTGATGTTTCTACCGCAATCTGTTCGCTGCGCTTTTTTGCTCGTTATTCAATCATGTATTTGGACTTTTGTTGTCCAATCAGTGATTAACTTTGTGCACCGAAGGATAGGATTTTAGAATGGGCAGAATGCATCGAGTTACCTTGTGCTCGAAATTTAGGTATATAAAGAGGCTATAAACCTTTCCCAAGATGTTGTAAAATTAGTAGCAGTAGTAGATAGGTACATAGATAGATAATTTTAGAATTCCACCAATAGAGGTAATCACGTTAATTACCGTTGACGTATCTACATCTGACCTACGTTTCAGCTTCATAATTCATGACTAATTGGCTGAAATTGTCTGAAGCTAGCATATGTGCGCATCACGTGGCTAGCTCTCATGACGTGACACGTGAGTCGAACCACAAAAAGCCAAAAAAATAATAATTTCAACCAAAAATCTTCAAGATGAGGAATGAAAAATAAACAAAACGAAAAAAACTGAACAAGTTTGGGCAGAGAATCAACTTGATAAAAAAGTAAATGCCAGCTTCTAAAAGAAACTTAAATTACCTAAATGATACCTATGTGTGAAACCGATTTCATAATTGGTGTAGGCAGGTATACAATTAGTTTTTATGGTTATGTTTTTCACTATGAACTTTTAAAAGATTTACAGTGGTCAAATATTCTCATTATCTTCATTTGCCCTTTGCGTTTTAGGACCACGGACATATTAGTAAGTAAAACTCTGATACGCCTTTTCGGTCATTCGGTCCACCCTAGAGCTGTAGAAATCATTTGATGATTTCCCCTTAAAAAAATAATACAGTAACCAGACGAAGATTAACTTGCACTTCTTTAAGTTTTTCGTTCAGGATGTTTACTACCCGAGTGAACCCGTTTCACCCGTCACATAAAATTATAATTTAAAATAAAGGAATGTTATGTTGAAATGAATTGAATTCTTATTCAGTAAACGTACTGAAAAATAATTCAATTCATTGCAAGTAAATAAATACCTGCCTACTAAGAATTTCAGCCTCATTACATTTCTGAATCCCGGGAAAAAACCAGAGTATGTGTTGTCTGGAAATTCCCGTGAAAAAACAGGTACTTAACTATTGCAACTCTTGCAAAAGTAGATATCTACTAAAGGAACGGGATTTTTTGACCCATCTGTCACCAAAGCAGTGATGACAAAGTCAATGGTAATAACGGGTAGGTAGTAGATAATGTAAATGACTCGACAATTGGCGACTTCAGTCTAATTACAGACAAACAACCGAAATATGACTTTAACAATTTGTTACAGCCCCATAAACAAGAATAATGTTTGGGCCCTTCCTCGTGTGTCGCCATAATGACCGGTTCTGTGTCTCTTTCTTCCAAAGGATTTCCGCGACCCCCGGGTAACCGGTCCACCACGTGGGAGGCCTTCCAACGCATAAATACATTAATAATATTATTGTTTTTGTTTATGATATGATGTAGCGTAAACGTTACCTGTAACAGACATAAGTAGGTATCTATACAAAATATTTTTAAGATTTTTCCCTATAAGTGGCTTTTTATGTACCTAATAATGCTGCTAAGATAATAAATAAATAAGGAAATACTATCCATCCCTAGCACTAGCGTATGTTGTTCATCGCTGACGAAAAATATACGCTAGACGATACTCAAGATGGAACTACTTACCTTGTTTGTTTTGACTGCCTAAACCTAGAGTCTCCAAAATCTCCTTTTTCTTAATACCGAAAAAAAACCACCCTCAAACCAAATTCGAAAATACCAAATAATCATCGAGACCAACAATTTTTTTAAAACCGAGAGTCCAAATTTTAAAGCGGTAATATCTACTTATCTACGTCAGTTACAAACGTTTGAATTAGGGAAACCCTTAAAAAACTTCAGATTACGTCTACAATCAAATCTATGTAGCTCTACAATAACAAAAACAAATACGTCAGCATCAAAATTACTTAAACTCAACTACATACTTACATATTACATACAACATAGGTCACGAAGGAAACCTGTTTGTTACTCTTGACTTCGGTTTTGGTTGTTATTGGTATCCGCATTTTATCTACGTGTTAACGACCGGCTAAAACATTGTAAATACGGGTGTTAAACATTTTTGAAAATCTGGACTTTTCTCTATTAGATATGAAACTATTGTAAAACTAAACCTTCCTCATGAATTACTTTGTTTATTAGTGAAAATTGCATGAAAATCCGTTCGGTAGTTTTTGAGTTTATCGCGCTCAGACAAACAGATAGAGGCGGTGCGGGATATTTTTTTTTTAAGTTAAGGGTTGGGCATTATATTGTACTATGCAATAAAAAAATATATATTATTATAATCCGACAAAGAAATTAGAAAACAGCAAAAAACGTAGTTATAGTAAAGCAAGATGGCGATGAGAAAGGAACCAAAACAATAAGACCCCTAAAATGTCCTTTCTTTGATATTGTTTGTCGAATCGCGAGCTCCTTACTTACTACCCGAACATTGACCAATGCGTGCACTGACTGGACAGGTCTACTCAAATCTGTGTGGTTCTTTTCTCAAAAGACCATCTCAGACACTAAGTAATCTGCATAGTTCTCATATAAATTTACCATTATGTACATGTTTACCTCTGAGTTTGTTTCGTTTTTTCTTCACAGAGTAGTCAGCGAGGAAACAGCGGCCTCATCTAGTTTAAAATTACGTGTAAAAACGTATGTGTCGTGTTTTAAAAAAAAATAAATAAAATAACATTTATGATTATGCAACTATTTATTTACACTTAAGACTCACATGATTTTAATAACAACAAATTAAAATAAGAAAAAAATGTTGCAAAGGGAATCCAAGAGCACTGATATTTATGTGAAGTTTGTAAAGAGAACCAAAAAAGTTGTGCAGTTTTACAAAAAACCTTATTTTGGAAACCTGCCTGAACATCGACCTCGGTTTAGGCAGGTATTCAAAACAACACTACCAGAGTATTTGAAAGGAAACTAAAGACCATTTTATCAATATTTTTTGGGATAAGCCCGTCACACCGCTGCATCGTACCCTATTATACCATGACTGCAATCCTTTAAAGCCGAAATCAACATTAGCGACCATCAAATAAACACCGAGTCAATGAAGCTAGACGAGAGAGAACTTTTTGAGAAAGGAAATCATAAAATGACTTCTACCGCTCTAGGGTAGGGTGGAACAAGAGGGCACTGTCAGAATTTTTACATACTAACCCACCTAGTATGTTCCTTCATGTTTTTTTTTTTTCCGGTAGGGGAATCATCGGAATGACTTCTCCCACTCTTGGGCGGAGCGGGAGGGCGTGTCAGACTCTTACTGACTAAACCCCTACCCCGTTCCTTCGTTGCCATCGATCTGGGGGACACGGTGACAACCTTTCGGATACCGTGTTCCCCAATGTTCCTTCATGTGAGCTTTGCATTTTGGGTTCTAAACTCTGTATTTTTGATAGCCTATGGACCAAGTATTCAAAACAATACTTCTTTGCGCTGAACCCATACTACGGCAGTATAGGTTAATTAAGTACTCATAATTATCCTCATCTAATCCAATCCATAGTATCGTTATTAAAAATTAGATACCAACGCTTTCAGAGCATTATAAATAAACATTAAATTCATTACGTAGAATCATAGTATTTTACACCGTCTAAAATATTCCCTCAAACTGGTTTTAAGTATTCACAAGTTTTCCTGTAACTCTAATGCTGACACACTAAGATCGAGATTGGCGCGTGTGGGCCGCGCTGGCTGGTCTCGTGCGTGTGTTGTGATGGTGCAGTCAAGCTTTTGACAGGGTTTGCTACGTCAGAGTGACGTCGGAGTGCCAGAGGAGTGTCGGCTATCTATATACACCACACGTGGCTGTGTTTGTCAATTCGTGTCGGAGCGCGGCGCTGATCGCTGCGGCTAACGGTGCGACCGCTCGCTACACTTCTCGCTACACTTCTCGCCGTTTGTGTGATATCCTTCTGAAACATAGCCAAGAAGCTGCAATAACTGAAGATCACACAAAAGTAAGTGGATTTAATTTCTTAAATATTTTAGTGAGTTTTTCAGTAAGCGTGTGTAGGTACCTTATCAAGTTTTATCAGACTTTCCCAGAGTGCTAGCAATTGATCATTAATTAATAGAACAATTGAATCGAATTAGATACTTGTTAAATTATGTAATTGCGTTACTGTCTGGCTTCTAAAGTCATCAAATAATCTCTCATAATTTAATCATTGAATGGTTTAATTAAATAACTAAATAACCAAAAATCAAAAAGAACTTACCGTAGCTGCTAAAATGTAGATAGAGCCTGCAAAATGTTACTTTTCTTTCTCATCTAATTTTATCATACAGGTTAATATTAATATTTATGTAGGACGTAGGTACCCTAAAACATTAGGTACCTACCTATATAGTCAAGTGTCCGTAGTTCCGGTAAATATAGATATCATTAAAGCTACCCAGACACGATTTTCTCACGCACATTTCCTGAAAATTGTTTATATAAATAATGGATGTATCATAATTAAGAGCAAATTAAGACTAATTAGTTGTGATAAATTAAACACGATATAATAATTGAAGTTTGTCCTTGCTCTTATGCATCCCAGGAAATGTTCCTGTACACATTACTTCGAGGTAGTTTCCGCAAAATATCGACGAATGTCGACTTCTTTTTACTACCTTTTAAATACTTGCTTGCTATTTATTGGCTTGGAATGGTAGAATTCTGATCGTAATAAAAGAAACTACCGGCTTCCGAGATATTGAATTCAATTTTTTTTATGTGGGAAATTATCAAACAGCTCGTCCCGCTCTCGGTGGAGCGACAAGGGGTGTTCCCAACCTTTTATGAACTCCTCTGCCCCTTTACAAGAAAACAAACTTCCAGCGCCCCATTTATATAATATTTAGTTGTACCAGATTTTATATGTCTGTCTATTTTATTGATTAACGTTTGAATCCCCAACCGGTCCTATGAGGTCGCGCTGATATTGTTTTACTATTGTGTCTCGTTTCGCGGGTATCTGAGTAATTAATCATTACAAATTTTAAAAAATATCTCTCTTTAATCGTGTTACTCGTGGTCGTGGTTGAGGGTCCTGATTATTAATTATTTTTAACGCACCATTTTCCTGTGGATCCACTACTACTAGGGGGTGGTAACGCGCGCCTCCGTTGGGAATCTATGATTTAACTGATCAAAATTCAGTTTTCCTTTTCGCTAACTCTCAAACAATTCACAAACCAAACAAAGAACGAAAAGAAACTGTGAATACAAACTTAAGATCAAGTTCATTTGTTTATTTAATGGCATCCGTCAATGAGTGATGAGAAAACCTGACACTACGTTACATCATCTCAGACGATGTGAACTTTATCGGTAAGATTAAATACAAAACATTGGACTCACTGTTTGATTACTACAAGGATCAGTGGCAAGGTGACTATTAATTTCGAGGAAGTAATGTACGATTGATAAACGTACCTTATCGAACTTTAACTGTAAAATATATGATATAGGTACCAAAGCTCTGTATATATTTCGTACAAAAAAATAATAACTTTGAACTCATTATCCATTGAAAAAAGTAGTCGAACAAGTTGCCCTCAATTACTGGCCATAAAAGTTTGCGTGAATAATTTTGGAAATGGACATTTATTGGTGAAAAAAGTAATTTGTTTCGAGATTGCACATAATGACTCCCTCCTGACTACTCCAAGGGGTGAATGTCCTCATTGTAGTTTTCCATCACGGCACGACGTAGGCACGGCGTGTGTCCGACTGGCGACTGTTTCAAAGCTAACGTTGATTAATTAGTTGTATGCATAGGAGCTGCATGTACGTATGTTTATCTGTAAATAGCTTTGGCCGTTGTTATTACTCGTATGTTGTGTACAATAAGTACAGTGATAGGTAAAGAAGTTAGGTTATTCCTTGTATTAGTTTGTGGAAATTATTGAATTATAGACATCAAACACGGTTTCTGAAAGGCACGACGTTTACTAAAAATTCAACACATAAGTATACCTTTAAAATATCAAGTAAGTCATGGGATTTTGTAATTCTAGTCAATCACAGCATTTGACATGACATTAAAGCAGCGATTCGTGACCTATCCAGTTTTTGTGTTAATTGTGTATGATGACAGCCTTTCAAGAACTGCGTGGAACTTTTTTTTATATGGAGAATCGTCAAATTACTTCTGCGGCTCCGGGTGGTGCGAGTAGGAGTGTTAGACTTTTTCTATCAGTTTGCCTTTTGCATTCTAAAAGAAAAAAAAATTGGCAGACCACTACGAGGTAGTTGCCTGACACTGGTTTTCAACTAAACGTAATTGAGTGTGCGGATGAAAATTAGTTTATACAACATTGATATGACAGAAGGGCTTTTACTATGCGACCAACCCTGAAATTACGGAAAAAAATCCGCTGCTCCATACATTTATGTTCGCATAATTTGACGAAATGCGGATTTTTTATCTTTTTTAAATATTATGTCAGTTTCGGACTTGTGAACCAAGCCTTTTATGTCGTTATGTCAACGTGTGAAGACGTGATCGGACTTTTCATTACTTTCCGCGGCATTAGTAAGTAATCATGTTCTATGCATGAAAACGGCCATTGATTGCCAAGCAGCTTTATTCGCAGGAACTACTTAGAATTGCGGTTAGATTCCTTGTAGCTAATTAGCACGTTTGCTTGTGGTATTGCAATTCAACTAGTCTTGATTGAGTAGTCAAGTTTGTAAAAGTGCCAACCTGCCCAGTGCCTATACTGTAATTTATTTAATAATATAGAAGACATAGGACTTTCACTTTTATGATACTTACAAAATAATTAATGGTAGGTACGTAAAAAAAAATAAGGATTTTGTTTTTAAAGTTTATACTTTTAGTTGTTTTGTGTTTTGTGTGTTTGTTTTAATAGAATAGAATATTAAACTTCATTATTTCTATACCAAAATAGTAACAAAAGTTTTACACTAATTTTAAATCTATGGGTACAATTGCACTCGAAAGGGATAGTCTGCGGTGCAAATGAAGTTAGTCTGCGGTGTATACACAGCAAATGAATAAAGTATAAAATTTTACATTAAAATTTATATAAAACTAGAGTTAGTTTAGATATAAAAATATATTAAGGCGGGCGCGACGTTAGAATTATCCATACGAACGTAATACCAAAATAATTTGCAATTTAAGCATATTTACACCATAATATGATGTTATTCGGATTCAGACAATAATTATCTAGGTTCCTACATCGTCTTTTTGTTGAAAAACTTACCCCAAACGAAATTTAAGCGAATTTAAATTTGCACATTTTCACAGCGAAAATGTCATGTTTTTATTTTGTTTTTTCTATATTATAAACAACAATATTTCAAAATATCTTTTCGTAGGAACACAGATATTATTATCAAGTTATAAATACTCGAAACAATAATGGAAATACATTAATTTTTCATTCATCATTTTTGGTATTACGGAACCTCTCCCAAATTTCCAATAGTTTGTATTGCTATCACAGCAAGCAACTGTCAGTGTGCGGATGATGACTTTACTCCAGTTGGTGTGTCCAAGAATTGTTTAAACTATCTGGATTGCTTCCATCAACCTCTAAAACGTGTTTTATTTCGTCTCAACTCGAGATAGCGCGCGGTCTCCGCAGGCCTCTTAAAACAATTCGGTGGTCTCAACTTAAACCACTTCCAAAAATAGTTAATTGACCTTTCGTTGTTTATGTTAAATAGATAGGCTAACTAAACCACATCCGTATAAAATAAAGATTAAGAAAAGCCTATTATGAAAAAAACTAGAATACCCAGTTTAGCTGGTTAGTTAGTTACTTGCCATTCTAAAGATAATTTAATTTATCTACATGACAGATTTAAGAATTAATCGCTCACACTACCTCTACCAGATATATTCAGATAAACGATACTGTTGAAAAAAAAGCAAAAGGTCAGTTTATTCATTTTTTCAACGAATCGGGCTATTAGATATTAAGTTTTTTAAATAGAGCTGACAATAGCATGCGAACGTCGTATTAATCCACAGCTTGAAAGAGTTACTAATTTGTGTTGCAAACAAAAAACTAACAGGCAAATTAAAAACCTCACATGTTTTTACCTCTACAATCATCTTGCCATTTTTCCTCCTATGAGGTGAATAGACTATAACCACTTTTAGCTACAACAGTAAAAACTAAAAACGCATCAAGAACTAATTCAATCTTTGCCGGAATGTACCAATTACGGGGCGATTCAAAAGATCCAAGAGTTGCTTAAGTAGTATTTTTATTAAATTAGTTGTCTATATAATTATAAATTAAGTATCATAACAACCTTCAATGAGGTAATTTTCGAGATACCAGTCGTAAAACCGATGATCTTAGTTAAGTTAAAATTATATGTATATGAAATCATTCAATGTACCTATGTATATGAAATAATTTTAACTTAATAACAAAACGATGGCAAATTACTGGGTTATTATGTATTTTGACGACTACGCATGAGTCAATGTTGTCATATCGGCGAATACTTAATAATTGTTTGTTTTATCTGGTGTCTCGTGGAGGCTTGGCTCCTCGTTCCTCTGATAACAAAGATTGACGCGCCGTGCGTCGCAGACTCCTCTCTGATAGTGGACATAGACGGCACAAAGGTCAATTAAATTATATGTTCCATGTAAACACACAGTTCGGGTGAAACGGAAGATCATACGATAAAATATATCAAAACAAATAATTTAAATACAATTTCGGGAACATGAATATGTTATCTACTGCCTAAAACAAACAAACATAAATTATTCAAAGGCTTATCATAATTATTTCAAAGTTTTCCTTAACAAAACTATATAATATTGCAATTCTTGCCGTAAATACAGGTAATGTGTTTTTTACCATGGCCTGATGAATGATGGCGGAAAAAATTAAACAAAAACGACAATTTTTTATCTCTTCATTTGATTAATCGTTCTCGGCACATGCATGATTCTCGTGGAAGACACACGTGTAGAAATATGATAGTACAAAGACGCTTTGACTCGCATAGTTCATCGGATGACATCGTTACATGCACTGAAGCGTAGACATGGCCCTGAGAGGATTATGTAAACAGATAAACCTTTAGGTGAAAGACAGAGAGCTTATTTATTTCTTTGTTAAGGCAAAATATCTATTGTAGCCAGATCTTAGAATTGATCACTTCTTTACCTATATGGCCAACTATAACTGGTCAGATCGTTTCAAAATTACCGTTTGATCATATAAGTCCATCCAAGTTTGGCCATATCATTAATGTAAGATTTCTGTGCAATAGAAATCTAATTCTTCACTAAACATACTTATGATATATCAGATATTAATGGACTCTACAATTATTAAGGGACTTGGGGAACTTCGACTTGGTTAGGTTAGAAGGAAATGGTGGGGTGTAGTGAGCAAGCGAAGCGAGCAAGCACTGACTTCACGACAATTTACATGAACTTTTTTAAACTATTTATTGAAGAATCAGGAAGGATCTTAGGAATAGAACATTAAACAATTCCTCGGGAAATAAAATCAGGTATCAAAACATGTATACGCTTAAATAAAATGGAAGTGTCTATTTGTTATATTAAAATTACATAATTTTGCTAAATGCATCTGAAAGTAATTTCTATACCTATAACAAAATTGCAAATTTAAACATTTTTGTCCGTCTATCTATCTGTTAGTTCTTTCACTGGTACTTAGCTTGCTGATGTTATAAGGAATAACTTCAGCTACTTATATTTTATAAAAAGAATAAGGATTCTTCCAGGCAAAGAAAATAACCAAAAAATTCGTAACCAAATGCCATTGTGCTATTTTACAAGTTTGATGCTACAAAGTTGCTTGAACTAGTTCTAAATAAAATTTTCATAACACGAAAGATTTCCACGATTAATTCTCACGACTTTAAATAGTGATTAAGCAATAAAAAAATCATTATCATACCAGAACATTTATTTTCAATGCCAAACTTGCTTTTTTAGGTGACTAAATTATTCCAGAAAATATTTTAGAATAGAATTAACTTTATTGTACACCAAAAAAATGTAGAAACCAAAAGTACAGAAACTTAAATCTATGGGTACAAAATTATGTCTATTACTTGTTTATCTACAACTACAATAAATAATTAATTAGACTCCATGTTTATCTTTTAATGACTTTGACACAAATGCACTTAATGCCGTAACCGCTAAATGCAACGTTGCATAGGCCTGTTTACATATTAAGGGTTAAATTTATCTCAGCAATAAGTGATAAATCATATATTTTATTGCAATTATTTACTAAATTGTTATTATAATCTACAACAATGTTTCAACCAACCAACGAACCATGTTTCCAATGCTAATCCTTATTAAATGTCAGTATATTATTTTTTTATAAATGTCCTTTGCTGAACATCAAAGTCTATTCCATTTAAAAATAGAATTTATGCTTCGGGTAGAGACTGTACGTCAAAAGAGACTTGAAATAAATACCTACATAATAATAAACAACATATAATTATTTGTTTATGCATACTTAGGTATTATGACATGATCAATTTATTATTATCCTTTAATGCATCTAAAAGAGTACAAATACAATAATGCAATATGTACAAAGGTCTTAAGCAGTATACTCGAAAGAGGAGCAATGGGTAGCTCGCCGTCCGGCCGTCCGGAAAGGATCGAGCTCAAGTAGGCGACCGGGAATTTTTGAAACCCGTGGTCCTAGAACGCAAAGGCAAC
Organism: Mythimna separata; assembly: GCA_030763345.1. Taxonomy (NCBI): domain Eukaryota; kingdom Metazoa; phylum Arthropoda; class Insecta; order Lepidoptera; family Noctuidae; genus Mythimna; species Mythimna separata. The sequence goes on along the minus strand of CM061181.1, from coordinate 9,957,009 downwards.
TGAAAGAGACACATAGTCAGTCAGTAAAAGTCTGAAACGCTCTCGTCGTGAATGTCATTGGGTGATTTCCCATCTAAACAAAAAACATATTTCAGTGCGATAGAAATACCGGATTTCCTGAAAAATTTGTTGATTTATACGCTTTCTGAAACTTGCGTTCTATGGTAAAGATTTCAAAACGATTGCAATTACTTTGTCTTAAGTGGTCATTGATTTTATAAATATATTTGTTGTTATAACAACCGTTAGGCAATCATAAAATATCTGTCTATAATAATTATAATTAGGTTATCAATTGGTCACCCTATCGTTTTATTGGGGCGCGTGATGCTGCTATGATGACCTCTTATCCATTTTTTTCAGTCGGACATTGTACATTCGGGGTGAAGTATTTGACACCTGCACTATCAGTCGTAGACTATATGTCTGCTTCTCTTAATTTTCGCAGTTATAAAGTGAACACGCGAAGTGTAGCGAGTGGCAATTAACATAGCTTTTATTTATTAGTTTTAACAATTTTTTAGTCTGAAATAATGACTTCCAAAAATGAATATACGTGTCCTAATAATATTACTGTAATATGTAAGTTTCCGGAGTGTATTTATCTACTTCTTTTCCATTAGTTACTAGTAAGGTTACAGCTACATATAACATAATTTCCCTACTTATGTACCTACTTAAACTTTATAATAGTATGCTTTCAGCTGCATCTTATTATATTATTTTAATTATAAAACGTATTACATAATGAAATTACTTAGTATTACTACTAGTAGCTAGAATATTATTTTAGCTAAGTAGGTATTACTTTAATATCTATCCAAATAATGACATCTTAGCTAATTTTTTACTTTGTGTTGTATAGGTAGGTACATCATTAAAATACAAAATCTTCCCATAGTTATACAAAAACAAAACATTGCTATAACAGCAACACTTAAACATAATCATGCACCTACTTAATAGAAGTCTTACCTACTACTATATTATTTTATCTACTTGTAATAAGTATCGTACTTAACGTTAAGTACAACGTAAACACGCCACCATTAATAATCTAAACATTTGATTTTCATTTATTTTCAGTGTTGGAGAACGAAAAGAAAGACGTTGAAAATCAGACGGTAGAGGAGGACCCTCTGACTAAAGCCATTGGAGCACTCGGAAAATGGCAACTATGGGTATGCTTCGTCGTATTCCTTGTCAAATTCCCCGTGGCCTGGCACCAGATGAGCATCATATTCCTCGCACCACCGATGAACTTCACTTGCGCCTCCACACAAGATGATGGTTTTGACAACGTCTGCTACGCTAACTGCACAGACTTCGAATATGATCGTCATGTCTTCCAAGAAACAATAGTGTCACAGTGGGACCTGGTCTGCGACAAACAATGGCTCAAGAACCTCACGCAGACGATCTTCATGCTGGGCATTCTCGTCGGCAACATGATGTTCGGCCATCTCTCTGACAGGTTAGTTACAGTTTATTGGATCACATGTTGTTCAAACAGCACTTGGTATCAATCTTCTACCAATTGGCACATCCTGCACTTATTGCTGCATGTCGTAGTGGGACCAGTAGGGTCCGGATGAGATTACTTTAGCGAATATCGCTCAACAGGTCATTGTGCTATTGTGTTTGAAACTTATATTAAGATGCATTAAAATGCATCCTCTGCGCACAAAAGGAACAATTTGTCGTTGATATGAGAACTTCACGGGTGATCTGTAATCGGCGGACATGGGTCAATACCACGATCATTGATAACCCTTCCGTCGAATCCTTGATGAAACCGCTTCCTATGTAGCACGCTCTCGTCACGTTTCTAAACATGCGCAACTTGCATGTGCCCATGATAAAATCTTTAGAGAATCATTTTTCTCCAATCAAGTTTGTATCGTTTAAAATTAGTTAAAAACAAGTTTTTAAATATTTGGAAAAAAAACAGACAAGAAAGGTTGTAGTTAAAATAACAGAATATACCTACAGACAGACTAGTAACTGGATTGTATATTTTGCGTTTGGTTTTGATTGTTTCGTCACTAATGTTCCTTCTTTATATTTTCCCAGATTCGGACGGCGCAATCCATTCCTAGCAGCAGTATTCCTTCAGCTAATATCAGGAGTGACCACAGCGTACTCAGTGAATTGGTACATGTTTACAACTCTCCGGTTCTTCCTCGCCGTCGCGACCGGAGGTACCATGGTCACCAGCTTCGTCCTCACAATGGAACTGATTGGAGCCAAGTACAGAGATACTGTGGGAATTATATACCAGATACCATTCAACTTGGGACATCTGACTCTACCCCTGTTCGGTTACTACCTCCGGGATTGGAGCACATTCCAACTGGCCATCTCCCTGCCATCTGTTCTCTTCCTGAGCTACTATTTCCTGCTGCCTGAATCTCCGAGATGGCTCCTGACTGCTAACAGATCAGAAGAAGCTGTTAAGATCATGGAAGTTGCAGCAAAATGGTAAGGGGATTGTTTACATTATAGTTAAAAACACAAGTAAATCATGAGAATGTATTTCACTGAAATCTGAAAACTTTCACTGAAATATTTATCTTAACAAATGTAAACGGATACCTAACTAAGAAAGACAAGCGAGGCATAAATTAAAACTACTTTCGCTTTTGAAGTATTTCGAAATTTTGGTCGTCTAGCATTTTAAACATTTTCGAGTGCGTAATAGAAATGTAGCGGTCTTGCATTCAGAACAAAACTGTTACGGAAACAATTCATTCTGTAGTTCAAACGTACGTAACGTACTTTTCTCCATTATTTGTTTCCTTGCACGTGTAATGAATGTAAATTAAAGTCTAATTAACAATTATCAATAACGGTTTTATTGGGATCAAAAGGTATGATTGATTAGTTCAGATTTAGCATCCGAGATACAATGCGTGAATCGTATAATGGCTTATAGTTTCCCACGATCATTATTAATGTTGAATGATGCCGTAATAACATTTTGACTTGAATAACAATTCAGTAGCGCTGATAATGCTAATTATCTCCACACCTGATTAAGACGCTTACCTTCACCTTCGGCTTCGCCCGCGTGATAGTAGAAAATTATTCCTAGGGAACGTACTCCCAGGACAAAAAGGCTTTACATATGCTATTCCAGGACATGGGATACCTGTATACGAAGTTTAACAAACTTCCATACATACAAACTTTCGCAATTATCGGCCTTGTAATATTCTCACTACTGTGACTCAGGTTTCGTCTCTACGAGAGGAAATCCGCACTAGGCCCGCGTTACGTAGGATATGTTTCACAAATATTTATTTTATTATTTTAATTACCTTAATCCACAAAATATGTAATAAATTCAAATATTAACTTAACTATACTTTTATTCTAAACCACACTATGTACGTGTGTACAAAAACTACACTCAGGCGTCGAAGTACTTTATTTTAACCAATCTTATTCAATTACAGGAACGGCCGTCCAACAGAAGGCATAGCGTCGTCTACACAGAAGATGGTGGTGGACGTCGGCGGCAAGCAAGACGAGCACGCGTCCTTCCTGGACCTGTTCCGCACGCCCAAGCTGCGCGCGCGCACCATCGCCATCTGTTTCAACTGGTTCGTCTGCGGACTCTGCTTCTTCGGCGTGTCGCAGTACATGAGCCATATCTCCGGAGACATCTTCGCTAATGTCGCTATTTCTGCTTCTATTCAGGTGATTATTTTGTTTATTTACTTTTGGTATTGATCTCTTTTTGAGTTCAAATTGGTTATCCATCCATAATTTTTTTTACAACCTTTTTGAGTACTAGGAACAGAAAACGGTAGCCCTCTATAATTTCCAACATCATATAAAATGAGAAACTGATTGTTTGTTTTATCAACATATAGCCGAAACTATTGGAATTAGAAGTGTGAAATTTTGCACAAGGCTTACTTTTATGACCTGGGCATGTACTGAGAACATTTTTCAAAAATTCTTCTCGTCAGCTCTGAGCATTCTTCAGTTTTAGATAGAAAATATTGAATATATTCTAAAACTTGCAGAACTATGGTTTTAATAAAGATTATTATAACCATTATTCATATCAGTTCACACAGTGATAAACTAACCTATTCCGGGAGTTTACTTGAAAGGTATTAACATTATTATCATAACAAAAACCAGTTTTAACCGAAATATTCTCATCGAAGCGACTTATCAGAAACTACAGGCACTCATTAAACTGTATTATGTAGAAATCACGCCGTAAACCGACACGAAGCACGCATTATAATCACTGATCAAACTTTACTCGCAAAATATAATAATACCTTTCGGTAAACATTCACTTGAACAATATAATAATATTGACCTAGTTATCTATAAAAGTAGCGAATCTTTAATTAAAAATATTGTACTTTTGTCATTGCAATTATGTGCCCGATGAATGTAAAAACATGGCCAAATAAATACATGCCTATATTTTATATAACTAACAGATTGCCCGTTTTGTTTTCTATCAGGTGAGACAATCAATCGCAAGGAATATCAAGCGCAAGCTACAGTTAACAACAGACAGAACATAAAAAAGATTTCTTTCCTGAGAATGTTTTTAACACCTCTGAAACCGTATTTTATGGGCTAGATTTTACATACAAGCGAAAGTCCACCTTGTAGGTTGAATTTACAAAACCCCATTAGTCGCTCGCCTACGTCATTTAAGGAAGCCGTATACCAAATTTTTCGTTCCTTATAGTTTCGGCTGTGCGTTGATATGTCAATCAGTTTCTCCTTCTACATATAAGTATAGATATAGATTTATATTCTAATCTAACCTAACTAGCCCTTATGTATACCACTGTAGTAAAAAGGCCTCCTATTACCTTTATCCTAGATATTTTATGTTATTAATATCAAAATTCTCTTTCTCCAGGTACCCGGAACGATCATGTCAGTCTACCTGAACAGATATCTCGGCCGGAAAGTCACCCTGATCTGCGCTAACTGCGTCACTGGCCTCAGCTGTCTCCTCATCATCGTCGTCCCAGCTTCCGGAGTCAGTCACCTCACCCTCGGCTGCACCGGACTGTGGGGCTTGAGCGTCAGCTTCGCCACTGTCTACTTATATGCTGGGGAACTCTTCCCAACTGTCGTCAGGAACTCAGGAGTAGGACTCTCGTCAACTGTAGCCAGAATAGGTTCCATGATAGCCCCGTTCGTGGCTACTCTAGCGCATACAAGCGCTTGGTTACCTCCTCTAGCTTTTGGAATAGTACCACTAATAGGCGCTGGTCTCTGCTTCCTATTACCTGACACACGCGGCAGGAAACTACCCGACACATTAGAAGAAGGTGAAGCGTAACTGATGCAAGCTTTAACAAGTATTGATATTTTTTAATCTGTCTGATGTTGTATGCAAATGATATGAATGCAGAGTGTGAACAATACCTACCTAATTTAAAGACTATTTAATTTTAATGATCAGTGTTCTCGAAGTTATATTGTAAATTATTGATATTTGTAAAAATGTATTTAAAAACGTTAGGGTAAGACTAGACTATAGAAGGTCTATTTTTATAGGCTGTGATAAATAAATTTTTGTTAATTAAACAAAACAATTGTATTAAATGACTTGTTTCATTCTCTTGTTCTTCCTTTTAGGTAAAAGTTCATTCATTACTTTCATATATTGCATAAAAAAAGAATAGATATCGTAAATCAATCAATCGATATCGCACTCAGTAGAGGAAAGTAACCAAATATGGAATACCATTTCATTGTTGAGTTATACTAACGTAAAAGTTATACAAATTAAATATTTTTTTAGAATTTACTAGTTCCTAAAAACCAAATGAGGACCAAATATAACATATACAGCAAATCAGCAAATCTATACAACAAATCTATACCTACATAAAAGGAGATTTCCCGTTTTGTAAGGGAAGTTGAATCCCAGTGGAAAATCTTGTGCCCTGAAGATTTTTATTTTACCTAATAGTAAAAACATAGCATTTTCATAATCGGAAACCTTTTTTCATTGTGTCACCCTGGTTCAGGAGATATCATTACTTTTCTGTTTTAAAAATCTAGGTTATAATTACATATTGACAGAGTAAACATCACCATGAGCATGGAATTATGTCTCTATTACTTTAATTCCATTAGTTTATGAAAAATTATATGTATAAAAAATAATTTGCACACAAAAAAATAAATAATATTTTTAGGTTATTATTCCAAACAGGTACACGACAGCACAAAAGGGACCTGCCCCGTGGCATTTTCCTTTGTGGTGAAATCTAAGAAGAGTCTTTACTTTATCACAATAATTGTGATAAAGTCTCTAATAAAGACTCAATTATTGAGTATCGAACTCGGCATCAGCGCAATTATTGTGTAACTAAAACTCACACACAGACAATAGATCCATGTTTCTTCCGAGAATCTTTAATTTTTTTTAGAATCTTCAAAGAATTTTTAAAAACTTTCTCTCTCAAAAAAATTGTCTCACAGAGAAAAATCTACCTCTCTCACCATGGGCACACCATTTGCTCAACTGCCAAGTTGAAATCAGTACGCGAGTATTCTGATTTAACCTTTAAAGGGATAAAAGAACATTGTTTTGTGCGGCTAGTAGTATTAATTTACTTGAAATTGCGGTATTCGATATTGAGATACTATTCCATATATGGTTACTTTCCTCTAAGTACATAGTATTGCTATTACATTACACCAGCATAATTTTAAAGCAAACTTAATTGAATGTTACAAAATATGCGGGTCCTATTAAAAAGTCTGAATTTCATGAAAGTAAATAGAAATAAATATCTGTCGTCGGGTGGCAGGACAACTACAAATGTAAGTAAAATACTTTATAATCATACTAATTTTAATTTTAATCATAGTAAACAACGCATGCTATATATTTGATATTCGTATCGTAGATATATCGATATTGATACGTCTGAAAAAATAATCTCTAACTGCACAGCCTACTAAATACATCTTGTATATCATTTGTCCAGGCAAGTAGATAATTAAGATACAGGTTTATGCCATAAGCTACTTGATACTGATTCTATTGGAGATAACGAAGCAAATAATTTGTCTGATAGATATTGATAAATTAGTGTTATACACGCATTTTATTCGTTTAAGTCCTCTTGAGTGCGTAGATTTGAATGTCCAGTAGAAAATTCAACTTTAATCGTAATCTTTAATTTTTTTTCATTACAAACATAGAGCCTAATTTGCATTCTTCCTCTACGATCGTTGAAGATTAGACAAAACTAGCATGTGGGTACTTAAAGAGGCGATAAACAGCAAGTAATAAACGCACTCATTACCAATTAATTACTCAGATACCCGCGAAACGAGACACAATAGTAAAACAATAACAGCGCGGTCTCATAGGACCGGTTGGGGATTGAAACGTTATAGAAGTTATTTAAGAACTAACGAGGTAAGCATACCTAACAGCATTGAATATTTTACCACCGGAAGAGCAATAAGTTTATGTGCTTTCTTTTTTAACTTGTGATAATACATAGTCAACTCTTCAGTTTGTGAACAACATTTCATATTTCAGGAAAACATGGATGAAGATCATATAGAGACTGCGATAGGTCGCTTCGGAAAATACCAAACATGGATTTTATTTTTAATGACGATAGGCAGATTCCCATCAGAAATTCAGCTGCTGAATGTAGTATTTGTTATACCCAGTGTTGAGTACAAGTGCTTAGACAACAATATGACTAACTACTGTCCTTGTGAGAACCCGGAATACGATACAAGCACTATAGTAAGTTCGGTCACAAGTGAATGGAATCTTATATGTGACAGGACATACATGGCAAGCTTGTCTCAATCGATGGTGCAAGTTGGACTATTAACAGGCAGCATAATTTTTGGACACGTTTCTGATAGGTATGTACAGATATAATAGTTTACATAATCTTATCTTACAAAAATAATACTGTCAAGCCTTATTCATAAATAATCATTGCTATCAGACAACCACCCTTTCGGCTATTCCAAAGATCTGATAATGTCCAAAACTATTCGACAGACGTTCTTTCAACGTATTTTATTTCACTAATAATACCAGAACACTTTTTAAATTATAGCCACTGAAGTAGCAATACACTTGCGCAATTGAAGACTTGCACAAGTATACTGTAACGTGAGTTGGAAGATACACCTGCGTAAATTTCTTTTCAATTTATAAAAAAAAATGTATTTGTTAAAGTCTAAACATACGCAAGTAAATCGCGGGTATTGCTACCATAACGATACGTGCAAACTTTATCAGAAATATTCCTGAAGAATACCTACTGAAATATCTAAAATACAAATAAACATTACATCCACGCCTCTTACTTATTTTCGGGGTGGTTGCGAAGGTTTAACAAAATATGAGTGTACACCTGCATTTCGTCAATATAATAGACGACGGATCTATTGCCACCAACCAAACACGTGTCCTGAAATTTGATTATTTCACAGAAAAAGTGTTATTGGTTTTTTTAGTTCAAAAAAGAAACCTGTAACACTAGAAGATCAAACATTTGTTAAGGTCTTGCTCATAGATCTTCGAGGCAGTTCAAATATGATTAAACTTTCTGTTTTCTTTACAGATATGGTCGGAGACCTGTGGCCTTATTAACACTTATTTTGGATGTCGTATTCGTAGTCATCTCTGCCGTAGTACCAAAATTTTGGATGTTCTTATCCTGTAGATTTTTAATTGGAGTGTCTATAGGAGGATCTATGTTGACTACCTACATATTAATGGTAGAACAAAGTGGGAAGTCCTTTAGACCCCATGTTTCAGGATCTATGTATATAACTTTGGTATTGGCATACTTGATACTTCCCATGATAGCATACTTTGTCAGAGACTGGAGAGACTTACAACTAGTGACGTCAGTGCCATGGATCATAGTCGTCCTGTATTACTGGCTCCTACCAGAATCTCCTCGTTGGCTTATTACAGTGGGAAGGAAGAAGGAAGCTATTGATATTCTTACCCTCATAGCAAAAAGGTAATTGGAGAAATTCTAAATATTTGTTATATATGATTTAATTAGTAAGTTATGATAATCAAAATTTTTATATATTTGCAGAAACAATCGATCAGCAGATAATATTGAAGCAATTGTGGAAAAAATAGAATTATCAAACAAAAATCAGCATCAGACTGGAACTTATATAGACCTATTCAGAACTCCAAAAATAAGAACGTATACATTGATAACTGCATTAATATGGATGTCTTGTTCCCATACATTTTATGGCATTAATCAATACATAGGGCTCCTTCAGGGGAACATATACCTGAACGTGTTGCTGTCCGGGGCTTCTCTCACGCCTAGTTTAATTATAGTCGTTATCTCTACTTTGTACTTTAGGAGGAAAGTTACCATAATAACTAGTTTTGTTACAGCAGCAGTATCATTGTTAGTATTCATTGTCATTCCGAGTGAGCAGAAAGCTGCGTCTTTAACGTTTGCTATAATAGGTTTGACAGGAGCGTTCGCTTCTTTCGTTCAAGCGTACTTATTTACATCTGAAGTATTTCCAACGGTTATTCGAAATATAGCAATAGGTTTTGCTTCAATGTTTGCAAGGCTTGGAGGATTTGTTGCTCCGTTTGTCGTAAATATAGGAATAGAATGGGTATCTATACTTATTTTCAGTGGTATAGCTTTGGGTGCAGCGATACTTTCCTATTTCCTTCCCGAGACGAAGGCAACAAATCTTCCAAATACGATTGAACAAAGAGAACATGCGCAGGCGTAAGATATTGATCATTTACGGTTAGTTACCTATATTATTGTTTCTCATAGTATTTATTTATGTTTAATAATAATACTCCCCCGACCGAATTTCGATCACGGCGGCCAATCTCAACAGAGATCAGCCAAGTACGCAGGAGATATTATAGTGCACAAGTGTATGCGCAAACACAGGTGCACTCTCTGTTCCTTTACTCTCATAGCCCGATGGGACGGCAATCCGACACGACCGGAGAGAGATCAGGCGCAGGACCAACGGCTTTACGTGCTTTCCGAGGCACGGGGGTATCAACACCACCAACTTCCAAACTCCGGGCAGATTTATAGTGTAATTCCTAATGGAAAAACCCAATAGCACTTTTTGCCCGACCCGGGAATCGAACCCAGGACCCCTTGCTCAGCAGTCGCTCTTGCGACTACTAGACCAACGAGGCAGAGTTTATGTTTAATGAATGGATAAACCTTCATGTAAAATTAAATGTGATTTCAATAAATTTAATTGGTCTTATTTCTAAAAGTAGTACCCATGTAAACATTTGCTGTAAAGTCAAACTAAATTATTGTTACCTGATCATTAGACCGTAGTTACAGTTTTCCACGTCACTCCCAGAAATACACTGAGCTAGCAATTGGTGACGTAGAACGAAATCAGCAAATCAAGCCTTACATAATCATGAAGCTCCTGCTGATCATCGTCGTATCACAAAGTGAGATGTAAGCGACCATTTTCAGACAGTGCCAGTAAGAAACCCTCACCACACCTTACAGAACATATTTCATATTCATTTATTATTTGTGGACATATATAACATTATAGTCTTAAATACTTTCTCGTCCCTCCTTTCCTGCACGATCACCGACCGACTGCCGTCCGAGCCGAGCCCGAGTCCTCGACGGCACGCAATGTTCCACGTGCACCTCAAAGAGATGTCAGCAAACCGTAGGGGCCCAGCAGGGCCAAAGCCTACTGGGGCCATGGCTTGACTTCCGAAAGGGAAACCCACGCGGACTCCTGGAGCGCAAGACAAAGAAAGAACATAGGAATGGTTTGTAGGCAGTAAAAGTCTTACACGCCATCCCGCTCCACCCTAGAGTGGTAATTGTCCCCACCAAAAAAAAACCACATGATTTGCCTCCTAAAGAAAAGTACCTGCTCATTCCAGATTTTGAACAACTCTGTAAATAAAATAATTGATTACCTGTGAGGTAATAAAATAGCCAAAATATTAAGGCCTAATACGCACCTTCTTCAGCTTCTCAGTTTTAGCACATAGTTAGACTGTATTTTTTTAATAATGAGTTTTGTTACGGTTTGATAACAAACATGTGTGTACAAATGACCTGAAAACCCTACAAACAACGGAACATTGACCTTGGTCTTCAGGTGATCATAATGTCACTCCATATATGGTAGTAAACACATACATAAGTGACATTCAACCATTCATTTTCGTCACGCTATAAACAATATGACCAATTGGCCATCTATTTGCAACGTGACATCTGATGATACAAAAGAATAAAATTGCCATAGTTGATTGATCATCTCGGCCTAACCGTGAAGAATGTCGAATAAATTTTAAGGCCCTTGAACGCAATAGCCATTGCAAACTACGTGTAAATAATAAAATCAGTTGCCAGTAGCGTGTCTCGCATGCCGAAGTGGTGGCAGTAATTGTCATACAATATTTCTTCATTTACTGCCAAATTGACGGCATTAATGTGGCCTATTACACTTCGCTGACGACAAATCTAAAATTTTATAAAATGGTCAGTAATTTAAGAGTTTTGTTAAAGATATTACTATTGTATCCTTTTTGAAATCATAAAGCTACTAAATAACTTCTACTGAGGCTTTATCCGCGTGAAAATACAAAATTTCCCAAGAGAACATACCTACTAATGGTAAGTGCTATTCCAGGACTACCTGTGTGCTAAATTTCGTCAGGGTCGATTTTGATCCTTCTTTTTATTTTACTGTGTCATCTTTATGATGTTGAATTGCTACAAATATTTTTAAATTGTAAACCTCTAGAGGCTTAGGCTGTCTACCTTGGAGTTTTATCCAACTGGATAACTACAATTAAATCTAAGACACTGCTTATGTGTTTTATTATAATTTTTACTCTAAGTATAGTAAAAGTATCCCAGTATAATGCCACATAAATTGTAACGCCTACCTAATTTGCCGCTAGCAAATTGACCGATTGTCGGCACGCGACGTAAATACTTGGAGATTGCCAATGAGACATTCATTCACTTAAATAATATAATACGCAACACGCGAAATCCTTATCTCTTTCATAATTTCTACCAGAAACGTAAATTCCTATATGTAGACAATATACAATACTCTTACTTACCTTGAGATAACAATTATTTAAGCTGCTAATCTACCTACCGACGCGCCTGAGTATGATAAATATTTTATGAGACAGCTAAGCCACCACATTTTGTGTTATTACGGCATGAGTGTGCATCATTCCGTAAGAAACGATACACGGTTTTAACGTTAATAAGAGATACAAGAAACAGATAATTATGTTATTATGTCAATAGAGTATTGTAAGTGAAAGACTGAAAATTAAGTATACAACTAAATATGTGTAGTGATTAAATTGTGTGGTAAGTATGCTCAATATTTCAATCCAATAACACTCTTAGTTAATGAACCGATGCAATAATATTTTTCTTTGTGTTTCAGTCACACAAAATGGACGAAGATCATATAGAAACAGCAATTGGTCGGTTTGGAAAATATCAAACATGGGTTTTATTCTTAATCACAGTTGGAAGGTTTCCAGCAGAATATCAACTAAATAATGTTGTATTTATAATACCGAGTGTTGAGTACGTGTGCTTAGACAATAATGTGACCAATCACTGTCCTTGTGAGAACCCGGAATACGATACAAGCACTATAGTAAGTTCGGTTACAAGTGAATGGGATCTTATATGTGACAAGACATATTTAGCGAGTTTGGCTCAGTCTATGATGCAAATTGGAATATTGGCTGGCAGTTTACTTTTTGGATACCTCTCAGACAGGTAACCGAATGGCTTTCTACTTATTTATATTCATCACTTGTCAGCCTGCTTAGTAAAAGGTGCACCATTGTACCTACGTTGAAGGGCACGGTTATGTTAGATATGGCTATTTCTATATGTCATCATACTTATGTTCTCTTTCATTTCAGGTATGGTCGGAAATCCGTCGTGTTGATATCACTATTCTTCGAAGTAGTTTCCGTAGTTGTATCAGCGTTTGTTCCACACTTTTGGATGTTTCTAGTCTGTCGATTCTTTATTGGAGTTACTCTCGGCGGAGTAATGCTGTGTTGCTACATACTGCTAATTGAGTTGTGTGGGAAGTCGTTTAGACCGTACGCGGCTGGACTTCAGGAAATGCCGTTCTTAATCTCATACTTTACGCTTCCAATTATAGCATACTTTGTAAGAGAATGGAGAACATTACAGCTGGTAACATCAGTACCATGGGTTATAGTCATCGTGTATTACTGGCTTTTACCTGAATCTCCTCGATGGCTTATTACAGTGGGAAGGAAGAAGGAAGCTATTCAGATCCTTACGAATATTGCTAAAAGGTGAGTCCAAATAGTTCGTTTTTAATTGCCCTCTTGTGACTTGTCATTAACATCAAGTTGGCTAAATAAATAAATTTTATTGTTTACTTTCAGGAATAATCGGCCAACAGACAATATAGAAGCCCTTGTTGAAAAATTAGAATTGTTGAACAAAAATCAGCAAAAAACTGGAAACTTTATAGACCTATTCAAAACTCCAAAGATTAGAGTGTACACAATGATAGTTGCGTTAATATGGATGTTTTGCTCTCATACATTTTTCGGGATCAATCAATACATAGGCCGGCTTCAAGGGAACCTGTACTTGAACGTGCTGCTGTCTGCGGCGTGCCTCACACCAGGTTTAATAATAGTCATCATCGCTACATTGCACTTAAGAAGAAAAGTGAGCGTTATAGCTAGTTTTACGACAGCTGCAGTGTCTCTATTAGTTTTTATTTTTGTACCAAGTGACTTAAGAGCAGCGACCTTAACCTTTGCAATTATAGGTTTAATAGGAGCATATACATCTTTCGTTCAAATCTATTTGTATTCATCAGAAATATTCCCGACTGTCATTAGAAATCAGGCGATAGGTTTTGCTTCAATGTTTGCAAGGTTTGGAGGTTTTGTTGCTCCCTTCGTAGTAAATATAGGCATAGAGTGGGTGTCTATACTCATATTTAGCGGTGTAGCGTTCAGTGCAGCAATACTTTGTTATTTCCTTCCTGAAACTAAAGCGACTACACTACCAAATACTATTGAGCAAAGAGAACACGCAAAAATGTAACAAAATCTGAGTTATATGTTAACTTTTAAATTTTTATTTAATATTTTATATAGGGACCTAAGGTATAACAAATTCGCACATTACTAAAAGATAATCTAATATAATATTTAAAACTAGATTAGTGTATAAATTGATATAATACAATATTATTTATTGCATTAAAATAACGTTCTAAGAATTACAATGTCTAATATCTTTATTACAATAATCTTCGCTTTGGCATTGATGAGAACCCACAGTTGTATTTAAATATTTCTAAAATCTAAGAATTAAATTATTTTTAACAAGTACTTCTAAATTAATTTTACATTATCAATTTCTCGAGAAGTTTATATTGAATATTATGAAAGCCTCCAAAATACCAAGTTATGAATATGAAGAGAAAAAAGTGATATAAGACCCAAAACTGAAACAAGACGCTATTGATCAGAGAATATATAAAAAATATATCTATAATGGTCCAGAATACAAATCCTAATTTTGCTGTTAGAAGTGATCTTGGAGAACGTTGTGGTGGTGCTCTGTTGTATTGTGGATCGATGAAATTACCTGCAAACAAAATTATTGTTACCGTATGAGAATTTATTAGACGACTAGTTTAATTTTAAAATAATATGAGTCAATAGTTCTGGGAATTATTTTGAAAGCATCATTTAACAAAATAATTAACACTAACTACGACAGTTGAGTTGGTTGTATTTAGATCTTAATTTATTTGCGAAAAAAAATATATTTTTATACCAACCGTTTAAAGTAGAAAGAGACATGCCTCGGAGAGCCTCCTGAGCTAGAATTTTCATTTCGGTATCGTGGAAATGGAAACTAGCATTGTATATTTTTACCGCATGTTGATTATAGTATTAATTGCTATCTACTTTCATTTTTCTCAAAGTTACATTCTCAGTTTGTGTAAATATAAAATAAAAAAGCATATAGTAATAATAATAGTATAGGTAGTATTACAATAATATTCCACAACACAATAAATCGCAATATTATGTTAAAGGCTGTTTTGGATACACCACAAAAGTATGGCAAATTCTGTGTCATAAGTCAATGGCCCTTTCACTTTTTTTATAAATCGCAAACCAGTTTTTCTCAACCACTGCGTCCACTGCTTTATCGCCTTGAAGAGGATATTTAAAAGCCTAAGTAAACCTTACATGGACGGTGTTGCTTCTGGATTTGATGATATCATCAAAGCCAGTTCCCCGTAATATTGTGTAACTGTAGACATTTTGGATTTCTCGATCAAGGCATTCAAGTTAACTCACCATCATTATGAAATCTTCGAAGACTGTACTCTTTTTCGCGCCATCGGTCTCCTAACCAAGTTTTAAGCGCATCTTCTTCTCGAGGAAGTTTTTCAATGGAGTATCTGTAACAGAAAATTTGTTAATGGAATAAATTAGTTGTAGGTCTGCTTATCGTCACTTTGCACGACATAATGACTCTACAATCAAATTCATTTTTCAATTAGCACAAATTATTTAATTTATCCTATATAAATCAATATCAGATTTACACCTGACAGTCATATCAATCTTAATTATTTCAACTAAGTATTTTGTAGGCACCAATTTACAAAATACTTGCTACTTGATTTGTTTCCAAGAAATTGTTATTTTATACCAACCGCTTAAAGTAGAAAGAGACATGCATCGGTATTTTGCCTCGAAACAAATCCATTTCAGTTTGAGCCGGAGAATCATAGGCCACAGTGACGTCATAGATGGAGGCAAGGCCGGAGTCGCGCAGCCGAGAGCACAATGCGACCCAACCAGTGGTCCGCGGGTGTAACACGTACTCGTAATGCTAGAATAAAAACAAGAAAGTGAATGATCCGGAAATTACTGGCCGAAGTAATTATTAGCTAATACGTACATTGAAAATGCGAACTCGAATTATAATCTAGAATCCAAATCATGAGTTAGAATGTGATATTGGGTCAATGTAGATATATTAAAATTTAGCAAAAAAGAAAAACAGATGAACGACTTCAACGAGAAATGCATGATTGTAGTTTCAATCACAGTTAAATATGAAGTCAATGAAAATACACTTCTTACACTCAATAAATTGCTACAAGTGTAATAAGCTATGCACAAATTCATTTATTTTGTCTGAACGTGATACATAATAATATGGTCTTGAATCTTAATAGTGTCATCACATTCTATGTAATGACACTATTAAGATTCAAGACCATATTATGGTAAGTAGTCCCCGGAGAGAAAGAGGTTACCAGTGCTATGTATTTTTTGCAAGCTGCAACTGTTATTTTAACCGACCGACGTGACACCATTTCCTGCAGCTGTGTTGGTGTTAATTGACTTC
This sequence comes from Mythimna separata, assembly GCA_030763345.1. NCBI lineage: Eukaryota > Metazoa > Arthropoda > Insecta > Lepidoptera > Noctuidae > Mythimna > Mythimna separata. The sequence continues at coordinate 9,940,528 of CM061181.1, read as the reverse complement.
TTATCCAATGGTGTGATTAAAGGGAAATCATGCTGATGAAACCCACACAATTATTATTCAATATTATAGGTAAGTACGTTAGTAGCTATGTAAGTACTAATGGTAATGGATAGTTAGTAAATACTTAGGTTGCCTGTCACTTCGCTGTAACCGCTGAGGTAACAGCCTATGTGACGTTGAGTGACTTGATTACACAAGTTATTGAAATATCACTTCCAATCAATTTACATCAAGTAAAAGATACGCCACACATACGAGTATGCTTTACGATGTATGTCGTACAACACTAGTTTAACTTATTGACTTTACCTTCTTTGAAAGGCGATTAAAAATGATGGACATTTGAACGACATTATATTCCATACAGTAAATCAATGATATTTATTTTTATATCATCGTAATGGCATCAATTGAACTTTCAAACGAATAAAAAGTTTGATGATATCTCACACAGAATTTGTTTGATTTCAATTTAAAAATAGGAAGCGCTTAATGAAGGACCCTATCATTGTCAGCCCATAAGGTAATAGTGGCTTGCCTAGTCGGCCCTAATTAACTATGAGGTACACATAGATCGTGAGATACCTACACCTTGGAGCGTCTACATAGCTCTTCGTAGAATGTATAAATGTTTGTGTAAATAAACAAAAAGCTATAAATTTGTAAATACGTCAGTGACTCAGTAATTTATTATTCATCATGCACTCCGAATTTAAATTACAAATAAATGCCATTCGCATTATTAGATAAGGCTGTGAACAAATGTTGCAAATGAAGCAGAAGTCAAGTGAACCTTGACAAAGACAGTGGATCTATCGAACCGGAAAAACGATGACCCTCATTGACAACTAGATTCACTGATTATAGTAGTAGTCACGGTCAAAACTTTACGCATAGTAAATAAGACTAATAAATACCTGCATGTTATTAGCATGTGCAAATTTTTCACTGCGACGAAGATTTTCTTCACTTAAGTCCGTTCCTTCAGGGAATAAAACCAGCCTGTAGTCGTAATTCAATTTCTGGTAGTAATCTACAAACTGAGACAGACTAACTTGGTCTTCACGCCAATTCCTCTTCACATACAGGAAAAAGTTTAGTTGCATAATCCAACCTGCAAGGTTTAACAAAAACGGTAAAGTAAGGTCTGTAATACCGCGTTCATTGAATATTATACATTCAAGAGTAGCAAATTAATTTATATAAAAAGTCAAAATGAATAATTTAACATAATCATCTGGCTATGAACTTATGTGCAAGGTTTTGTGCATAGTTTACTCACCCATGCCAGGAATGTTCTTAATTTCATCCTTCAAAACAAATTTTATTTTCGATTTGCCTCCAAGATCCAGAGCACTATTAGATTTAATAGAGTTTTGATCCGTCTGTTTACACGAGCACAATTCGCTAGATGGATTTTGCGTCGCGTGGTATAGAGCTATCCATACGTAGTTCCAATCAACTCGTGTGCGATGGTTCATCACAATTATGGTATTTTCGTCAGGATTCACATAATCACCGAAATGATGCAATTGAGTATTACAGCAACATTGAAACAGCGCCTGAAATTATAAATTCAGCAAATTATAATATCCAGTTACGATAGTAATTGTTCAGTAAATATTTCGTAGGATAACTTCTTACCACAGGATATAGTTCCCACAACGAAAATAATGTATCAACTAATTTTCTATATAATCTATGACTAAAAAACATCAGGTACATAACAGGACAGTAAAGAATGAAGAAGCCTGAAATCAGAATATAAGAAGAAACAAGATGCTTTTAATAGGTAGATAGTGTAACTTTATTTAAAAATTCCAATGCAAGACGTACCAGCAAGAATGGTGTAATACCAGGCAGTGCAGAGCAGGAGCCCCACCGCCATGGTGCCGCGGCCGCGCGAGCACTGCCGCGCCAGGAAGCCATGCCGGTAGCGGTACGTAGCCAGATTAGAACCCCTACGTGATCCACTAAGCCCTATTACATGACACCTTGCCGTACGAGAGTATTCTATATTATTTATCTACCTTATTATATTATTTTATTGTGTGACATAAGTTAAACGTTTCCAATTATCCATTTACATTATATTTATTTTATTTTTCTTCTCTTTCAGCAACGCTAAAATCATCGCTTGTCCTTTCAATTGGCGAGCTATTTCTGCCTAATTCCTCAGCTTCTTCAATCGAATTCATAAGTTCTGTATCTTTGGTTTCTGGCAATAATAAACACAGTACTCCCGCTAGCATTGGAAAAATACCGAACGCAACAGGTGCACACCATTTGCCGTAGGGTCTCAATCCAGCTGAAAAAGGTGCAATCATGGCTCCTACTCGAGCCATCATTGAGCAAATTCCTATAGCTGCGTTTCGTACTACCGTTGGAAACATTTCGGTACAATATAAATAAAGCACTATAAAAATAATATAACAAAGCAATTCACCGATACATCCAATCACCAACGACCCTTTGCCTTGAGGGACAAAGCCAACTATAAATAAGCAGAAACTGCATGTCAAATTTGCAGAAACAACTACACTTTTGCGGTTGGAGAACTTGATTAAGGGAATGCAAATAATACACCCGATCAGACATACACTGCCGGTGGCCACGACGTTGATAAAAACGTCGCCAGTTAAATGGCTAATATAATAAGTGACGCCGTAGAAACAGTAACTACAGACGAGCCAGGCGAATGACATTATCATGATATTTTTTCTTATGTTCGGAGTGCGAAACAAATCCAATACTGAGCTCTTTGGTGTTGCGTGTCTGTGTTCGAATTGGTATGATTCAACTTTCTGTCGTATATCTTCTGTTGGTAGTTTATTACTGAAATACATATCTGAATATTAGATTTTTATCTTATTATAATTAATGTAATAAAATCTGGCAGTGCTTGTATGATCAATAAGAAATATACTAACATTTTTGCAACTTGTTCCATTAATCTAACTGCTTGCTCTGTTTTGTTCATAACTAATAACCATCTTGGCGTTTCTGGCAATATACAAATATATAACAAAAGCAAAACATTTGAGAGAGATATAAAAAGTTGAAAATAAGTGTAATCTCTTATAAGATAGCCAACTGCTGCAAGTAAGATGTGACCGGTTGTGAAGGGTACGTGAAACAAAGCAGACACCACGTCTCTATACGCACTTCCTACATATTCCATAACTATCACAAAAGATATAATCATGATGCCCCCATTTGCGAAGCCAACAAACATCCTGACGAATGTGAAACTCCAATAACCTGGCATAAATGATGACATTATTCCTGCGAATATCTCGATTACCACTGATATTATTAAAGTTGGTTTTCTACCATATCTGAAATTGAATAAGCCTTATAAAGAACTTAATTGTCAATTCATAATATTTATTGACATACCACGCGACTTAAGTGTAAATAGAATGACAAATATTGGTATTTATAACTGTATCTACCTGTCTGATGCAATCCCAAATAATAAGCTCCCACTGAGGACACCAAATTGAAAAATTGTTTGAGTTAAATCTTTCAGCCAATCATTTTTGCATATCAGATTCCATTCAGTGACTATAGTCCTGGTGAATATAGACTTGTCGTACACAGGGTTATCGCAACATGTAGCGTTTGTTCCTGGACAGGTATAATGCGCTGGTGGAGCCAGGAAAATGATTGCCATTTGATGAAACGCCACTCCGAATTTGCTCATGAACACAATAAAACATAGCCAATAATGAAACCGTCCAAAGTTGCCAATTAATTGATTGATTAGTACCATTATATCAGAATGTTCATGGTCAAATCAAAAGTTATAACTACAAATCTCATTGTTTTGTGTTGTAAATAAAATATCTGTATAAAGATCACTGTTTATATGCAATGTCGTTTATTGCTATGCAGGTAAAAACGAGTTGGTCTCGCTCAAGGTTGCTTTTCACTGCAAAGCGAGATACTTGCTTTAAATGAGTGCATTTGACGATACTATGCGTCCGTTTAGTTATTAACGTGGCGAGGTCGTGTACTTACATAAAAGTACTGAATGAGCACATTGTCCGTAAATTGATATCACCCAACCACAAATGCAATAATAAAATTCGGTTTTGCTTTTAATCTTAGAGAATGTCAAGTAGTCTGCATCAACAAAGCTTTCTCGATACGCATCCTATATACTTCGATAACCGTTTTTATTTCAAAAGTTGAAATTGTTAAAATTCTTTATAATTTTACTAAGGTCCCCCATTCTGTCTGAGCTAATTCTTACAAAGAAAAAGAAGAGTTTTCGACTTCAATGTAAGATATATAAATTCCTGAAGACCGTTTTATAAACTCAAGGATAACACGATTTCCGCATTCTGTCTAGTCCAGTGCCTGAGAACTTTTTTAACTGTAAATGAATTTAAAAAGTATATATGATACACTAAGCTAATATAATAATGTGTAGAAAAAAAATTACCTCTTAAAAAATTGTGATCTTGATTATGAAAAGAAAAAAAAAGGATTCCATTAATATCTCAGAAGCTACTAGTTCGAATTGTTTTTTTTTTCAATGTTGGATAGCTCATATTTTATCGAGGAATGTACAAAGGTTAAACCGCGGGGACAACAAGTAATGTATTTTAGCCTCCAGAATGTTTTTGTGTATCAAAACTAACTTAACGTATATAGTTATTTATACAAATTCCCTTGGTAAAAATGTATCATAATAATATGCTCTATACCAGATCATGGCTAATCATGTACCAATTTTCATTGAAATCCTTAGCTACACATATTTTCTTTTTAAATTCCAACCATAGTAAAAAAGTTCTACTTAGATGATTTTTAACGCCCCAGGCTATAACTTTATTATCATCTTGTTTAAATAGCCTGATTCTTTACTGCTAATAAACGCAGTAAACTTAAACGCGTGAATTTATTTAGTTTTATTCAGGTTTTATAATCAAACTGAAAAAGGTTGAATCCATTTTAAATACACAAATATACTCGTAGGTATACCTCCAGGTTCACAATACATGGTAAAAGCGACAATATTAAGTTTGACAACAAGACAATTATTTTTAGAACCTGGTTAATTCTTAACATGTTACGCCGACCCCAAATAATATGGGATAAGGGCAGTAAGAAGAAGAAGAAGTTAATTCTTAACAAATGACATAATCGTTTAAAATATTATAAGTATCAATTGAAATTTAAAATAAACTGTTTACATGTACTAATTTACTTTTGAATTTTCAAAATGTCGGTTAGACAGAAATGAAGCTAAATTGCTACAGGTTCAGTTTGTTCAGAAAACATCAAGGGGCAACCCTTTCCAAGATAGCCCGGAAAAATCAACTGCAAAATGCAAAAAAAAAACGTATTTCGCAGGTTACCCCGGCTAGTTCAAGATCACGTCTATTATAACTAACTTTAGATATTTAACCGAGAATATTTGAAAATCCGCCTGTATGTGACGCGTCGATTTCATGTCGATATTGTTAAGTATGTACCTATTTAATTTAGTGTGAGTATGACGTGCGCAAACGTGACTAACACAGCGTATAAATTCAACGGCATGCACAATAGGAAATAAATATATGATAATATCATTTAATTTCAAACGGACATGTGTTTTTCATAAATACAAGCATTATGTTAATGCCATTCCTTCATGTTCTATCATCTGTCGGCCCTTATGACTTATCTAAGAAAACATACCCTATGCTAGATAAGGTGCCAGAGTGCTAGGCCATACAGATACTGAGTCCAGTTTGTCACACTTATCTTAAACGATATTTTAGGTACAGCTGTTCTTAGGAGACTCTACAATTCGTACTAGTAAAAGTGGTGATAATAGAAGTTGGTGGTCTGCGGTAGGCACGTCTAGAACTTAATCGATTAACGAACTTTCGAACTTTCTATAGTTGCTGTTTCTTTCACTTACATCAAGTCATACTCATGTTAGGTAACGCTCTATACATCATCATTGTAGTTAAGTTCACCGCGATTGCCTCTATTATTTGTGGGCCTTGCGTTTTGTCCTATTCAGAAAATTTTAGTACTTTGTAGTTTACTTAGATAGGTAGTTAGTGTAATCGACAGATAAACAAAACAGTATAATCACAAATAGTTTACGTATGATTACTAATAGTTATAGCTAACGACAACTGTATGTTTACGCGATTGCTAACATAATTTCGTGTTATTTCCTTGAATTATGAAAGTACCTAACAATGTATGTAAGTATGTAGTTAGTTACTATGTTCCATTATTCTTCTAGCCGGAAATAATCTAGCATAATCACATGTGTTTTGTTTAACTTTAGTTTGTGTTAACAATTACGCCAATTATTCAAGTCATTAAAATCTGTATCTCTGTCTTTTCGCCAAAATTTGTTTAACAAAATCTCTAAAATGAGGACACTTTACAACTGAATTAAATACAGATAAGACGTTTTAAAATGTTGATTAGTAACAGGAAAAATATAAGATGTTTTATTACATTTTTTACTGAGATAAGTTTGAGAGGAGAAAAGCAGATAATGCGATACTTATCCGACAACCTTGCACGAGGTGCTAGGTTAGTGAAGCACGTGACAGTAAATTATATTATCTATTTACATACTACTTAGGTACGCATTTAATATTATAAAATAAGTCAGTTGAATCCAGCGTGGAATCATGCTACTAACTTGCATAGAGACTGACTTTGTTTGGACCTAATTAACAACTTCAATAAAAAAAAGAAATAAGAAATAGAGAGAGAGAGACTGAATGCTGCTCAGAATGGACAGATGGACACACATCGCAATATACATGTCTTAGGCGAATGCTAGTCTATTTAGCTACCTAAGCTTAAAAAACTGGACGAAGTTTCGGTAAAAAAATGAGCAAACAAACAATACCTAGTTGTATATCCAAGTATAGGTATTTTATTTTATGCTTTAGAGTCATTGCTCTAAAGCTTAAAATAAAATACCTATATTTGTTACCTTTATAAGTTGTAATAAATAATAATTCACGACATGATTCATCTTAAGTAGCCAGGAGTATTTTCAGCCAGCCTTTTTGTTATAGGTACTAAGGTGTAACTGACAGTAAACCTGAAACTGAAAGTAAAAAAAACCTAAATAATTTGACTAAAACTACACGAAAAACCTTTAAAAACGAAAGTTTTAACTCTGGGACTGATTTTTTGACACATTTTTTAGTTTGAATAGATGTAATGAACTATTTTAAGGTCCCACGTCTAGGCTGCACTTGATCCAAACCCGGTCAATATCCTTTTCATTTTGTGTTTTTCCTTTAATCCAATTCTCAGAGTAGTTGTGTTATGCATATAGGTTACCAACCTAAACATCTTTTATCTTCAGTACTGCAAAGAATTACCTATCTACAGATAACAATCTCGATTATATAATTTATCTTATCTGCATCACTTCCAAATATCGTCAGATGGGGCAAAGGATCATCTCGAGAGGGTAGTCGTTGATACCTAAAGATAACAAGAAATGACTAAGTATATTATAATGATAAGTAATGGATTTACTAAAATCGAGATATCCTCTCGACTTTAATCCTAATATTCGATGACAAAGATGATTGAGATCGATATTGTGACATGTCACAATATCAATAGAAAGTCATGACTTTTTTTGATGCATTTGGCAAACCAAGCAACCTCCTTTGTCGTCTATGACTCTTTTCATTGTTCATGGCCTGAACTATTAAAAGACCTTTCAGATAAAATAATACTAAGTGCCCATTTTAAAAAACATGAACTCAGAAATTTCTGATGAAGATTCTGATGACATGAATTTATACCTACCTGGTATGAATTCATGCCATCAGAATGTAAGTAAGTATCTCTTGATTCGGCTTATTAGCGTCAGTATATAACTACAATAGTAAATATCAGTAGGTGTTGAGTGTCGTTTATCTTATTTTACACTTAACATTTTGATAGAACTGTTAACTGTCAAGATTAAAGTTCTTTTGAAAATTTCAGCTCTTAAGACGTTATGATTATGAAAGATATACCAAGATATATATAATAATATTGTATAACGTTTTATCTCTTCCATACAAACAGTTATCAAAGAAAGCCAAACATGAGAGTTAAAATATACATAATATAATATATTAAATACGCGCATTATTTTATTAACTGTAATTAAACTAAGTAAGAACGTCAATTTTGTCAACAACTCACGTTGTAAAATGTGAAAACAATTCGTTTGTTCTCAACGTTATCGCTGATTAAAAGCAAAAAGTCATTAACACCCCCTGGTTTAATGGCTTGAAGTGCCTTCACAAATAAATTGGATTATTCAATCATTACGTTGAAGTACTGGAGTTAATGTAAAAATCAAACCAAATAATATGAAAAATAACTTATATTGTTTCCTTCAATTTCGTCATACATTCCATGAATTATTTTTTTAGAGTTTATCGCCTATTTCTGGGTTAACAAGCATTACATTGATTATTGTAAATAAATTCATTCTACATAGATTAGGTAACGTCGCTTTAATAAATGAATTATTTAATATAAATATCAATTGTTGTTCTTTAGTTACCCTGCAACACAAAAAAGGCTTTTTGTTCGCTTTAATACAGGGTTGGTTTAAAAAAATAGAGGGAAAACTAGAAAAAAAATCTAGAAATGAAAAACTGGTGCTTTTGTATGATAATCATACCTTAATGGACGTAATGATTACCTTTAAGAGACGTACTAATTCACGAGGAGGAAGCCATAGGCTGCAGATAGTATAACTTCTAATAAAAAACGATTATTAGAATAGAAATCATTTAAAAAAGACATCGATCATCATCGAGTCGACGATCTTATGTTTATGCAAAAAGGACACACTCACAAATATGTACATAAGTTTATTTTTAAAATCTATTTTCACTACAGATTTTAGAAATTCCTTTTTTTTTAATGTTTATAAACTAGTGCTTGACTGCGATCCCACCTGATGGTAAGCAGTGATGCAATCGTCGATGGTGAGAGGTGGTGGTGGTCTATGCAATTAAGTGTACATTTTTATGTACCTATATCTAATAATGGAAAATATCTTAATGTATGTACAGATGATACACTTATTATTTATATACTGTTAGCTAGATATCTACTATCTATACATAAAAAAACATCACAATACTTTATTTTCGTGTACATTCTATATCCTAACTTCTGAAGATCTGATGATCCACAGTGCCAAAAAAAGAGGAGAAGATTTATATCTACCTATATACATTTTGTTCAAAAACTTTTCATATCGTGTATGATATACATTAAATATACAATTGTATACCACATAACATCATCATCATCTGCCTAGCCTTTTCCCAACTATGTATATTGGGGTCGGCTTCCAGTCAAGCCGGATTTAGCTGTATACCAGTATTTTACGAGGAGCGGCTGCCTACCAGACCTCCACAACCCATTAACGTTTGAATCCCCGACCGGTCCTATGAGACCGCGCTGTTATTGTTTTACTATTGTGTCTCGTTTCGCGGGTATCTGAGTAATTAACTGGGGTAATACGGTACTTCATGGCAAGACTGGAGTCAGATTTACTGGCTTCTGACTATCCGTCACATAACATATTATCCAATAATAATTTAGTAGTCAATTTCCCTAAACTACGCCAGTCTATACAAATAACTCGCAAAATTCAACTAAACATTTCCTATTAAGTTTACCCACACGAAAACAGTCACCAGTTCGCAACTGACCTCGTAATCACAAATCAATTAGTTCTAATGAATACTTAATTACTAGTTGAAGCGTTCGATTGTCGTTTAATTTTTTAATATCTTTACTTCTTTTCAGTTTTTGTCTTCTTTCCAAACGCTTCTCCCTCCTCTATTGTAGTTGTGAGTTCGCAACCCTTAGTTTCGGGAAGAACTATAGTAATACAAGCTGCTATTAGGGGTAAAACCGCAAACGCGACTGGAGGCATCCACAGCGCTTTAGCTCTCGTTTCTATCACAAAAGGCGCTATCATAGAACCTATTCGAGCTGCCATCGATGAGAAACCGAGAGCAGCGTTCCGAACCACAGTTGGGAACAACTCTGTACAATATAAATATACAACTACAAAAACAATAAAACTAGCCACTACACCAACGCTCGCACAAATCACGGAACCTACACCTTCAGGTATTACCGCAAGAACTAATAAACAAAGTGTACATATGAGGTGGAATATTATCACAATAGACTTTCTTCCTATAAATTTCATAAGAGGTATAGATACAAATGTGCCAAGCAGAGTGACGCTCGCACTGCATGCTACATTGATGAAAGCATTACCGCTAAGCTGACCCACATACTGCGAAACTCCATAAAAACAGTAACTACACGTGAGCCAGTTAAACGACATAGCGATGATATTTTTTCTAAGGTTTGGAGTTCGGAACAAATCTAAAATATTCCCTTTCTTTAATTGGTGCTTCTCCAGAGATGCTTGATATGCTTCGATGTCGGCTCTTATATTTTCGGTAGGGCGATTGTTTCTGAAAATATATAATTGTTAAGTATGTGTCTCTTTCCTTAGTAAAAACATACGAGTAAACATAATGAAAGTGGAAAATAAAACTTACATTTTAGCAACACGTTCCAATACTTCAATAGCCTCTTCTGTCCGTTTTACGGCTATCAGCCATCTTGGCGTTTCAGGTACCAGGAAGAAATACGATAGCAGAATGATGACCGGAGCAGATATCGATAGTTGGAAATCCGAATAGTCTCTGAAGAAGTAAGCGAATACTGGCAGCAACATGTGGCCCAAATTAAATGGTACTTGATACAAAGCTGAGATGAGATCTCTGTACTGTGTTCCGACGAATTCCATCACAATTACAAATCCAGTGACCATAGTGCCTCCCACAGACATACCGACAAAGAATCGTAAAAATGTGAACGTCCAGTAGTCAGGAACGTACGCAGCCGCTACTCCACACGTCACTTGGATGACCACAGCTACCAGAAGAGGATACTTCCTCCCAAACCTAAAAAGCAAGAACATTGTTTCTAAAAATGTCAATAAATCATCTACATTTCAACTGTCGATACTTAATGTTTTACATGTAAACAAAGAACAAAATAAATAAGTTTCAGTTACCTGTCAGAAGCCATTCCAAAGAAAACACTTCCCAATAATGTTCCTAATTGAAATAAGGTCTGTGTAAAACTTGTAAGCCATCTCCTATCGCATATCAAATCCCATTCCATTATGATCGTTCTGGAGAAAATTGAAGTATCGTACGTCGGGTCTGGGCAAGGACATGTATTATTCGTTCCTGAAGACTCACAGCTATATGAAACTTTTGGAGATAAAAACAGAATGGCCATCTGATGAAAAGCCACCGGAAATTTTGTTAAAAATATCAAAAGGCATAGCCATAGGTGATATTTTCCAAATGACCCAATAACCTTTTGGATCAAGTCTTGCGGAGCCCCACTGGGTGGTTTTACCCCTGAAAATAATGAAAAACACGTTTAGGATCAAGGTTCATACTGACGCAACGTCGAAGCGTCAATCTAAAAATTAAATATCATTTGACCTCTATCTTTACAACGTAAAGCGTAAACAAATATTTCTATCGAGTTGAAGAAGACACGCGCGCGTCTTTGTCAGTGATAGCTTTAATAGGTATAGCCTTGTTTTGGGTCAGAAGTCATGACATAACTTCTCCCGCTCTGGGTGGTGCGAGAGGGGGTGTCAGATTTTTAACACACTAAAACCTACTCCTATGTTCTCTTTTTGCCTTTGTACTGGGCTCGGTTCGGACGATTATCGGACAGCCGGATGGCGAGGTATCCTACCCATTGCTCGGCATTTACGCCTATGGTGGTGGCGGCTGGAGATCGCGGTCGGGTTCCCGTCGGCTGGGGCGTGAAGGAATTCGTATTCTCTCTAGCATGCAGCCGCCTCCTTCGCAAGCATTACTGCTTCGCAGAAGGAGGCGACCGTCAAAGATTCCTCCTCGCTCCGGACCACGGCCGGTACCAGAGGCGTGAGAGGTTGTTATCGTCCCCATAAGGACACGGTAGTGGACGTATACCCAAGCGGGCACATCTCCACCGTATGCTCCACCATGTTCTTAGGGTGGTCCACTCAATGGTGAAGCCCGGGCGTTTCTGTCGCGCGAATCCGGTGCAGGAACCTCCTGAACTAAGGGAGTTACGTTTGACATCAGAATTCCGTCGGCCATACCAGTGGCCCGGGAAATCAATCCCATACATTATTTTTTGGTTTTTCGTCTTGATAACGAAGTCTATTTGCGAAACCTTGTACCCAGGATTATATACAAGCACCTTGCATTTACTTAAGTACAATACAGTTATGTGCTCGACCCAGTTCTCGTCAATGGCAATATCACGCTATATTGGGAGAGATCGACTTATCATCAATTACAGGACCATTGTTACCAATAAGCCTGATAGATTGACTAGATCATCGCACAATGATTATTAATTTAGCGATTCCTCATGACGAGAACCTCGAGAAAGCTAAGAAAGCTTCTTACTATTTTAAATTGGCTCGTAAGTTTGTCGACATGTGGAAGATGGGCCCAGCAGTCATTGTTGCGAAAGTCGTGACGACCAATGGCTTAATAATCCTTGACTAGCATATTAAGAGGCGAGAGCCTATCGTGTGAGACTTACGGTAATTGAATCAACGGCTTATCCAAAAAGCAATACTCCTGGATACGGTTGGTATTCTTTGGAGATTCTTAACTCAGGAGCCCTATCGTCAGTATCATGGACCCCATACAGGTTGGTTAAAAAAAGTCTATTTTTAAAGTTGATATCTAAGAACTCCAATTATGTGTAAATAACTTAAATATAGGAAATAATAATGCAACATTTTGTTTAAATTTTGATAATAGGTAGGTAATTATCAAAAACGGTACAGCATGAATAACACAGATGACGTCAGAAAGTGGGTATGTCCAATGTCCATATATAACAATATTCTCTTATCACTTATCAATATACTGGTCATTGTCCGAACTTACCCTTTGACCTTATTATTAAGGGGGGCGTGATTCTTAATATAGCTGCAATTGGCTGCAATATATGCAAGCTTGAAAGTATTGTGAGTTATCATAATTATTGTATTGTTTCAAACACTTAACTACAGCTCATAATCATCATCTGCATAGCCTTTTCCCAACTATATTGGGGTCGGCTTCCAGTGAAGCCAGAATACCAGTATTTCACGAGGAGCGGCTGCCTACCAGACCTCCACAACCCATTAACTGGGGTAACACGGTACTTCATGGCAAGACTGGAGTCAGATTAACTGGCTTCTGACTATCCGTAACGACTGCCAAAGATGCTTTCCGAGGCACGGAGGAAACTCATTATGTTAAGATGGTCACCCATCCACAGACCAACCTAGGCAAGCGTTGCTTAACCTTAAAGATAGACCTGTGCGCAAAGAGAATTAAACTATATAGTCATAGTATTAAGCTATATAGTCATTGCCTGTGCGGCTGTATTATCTAGCCACAAGCTCCTCAAACATTTAACTACAGCTATTAAGCTATAAATAATCAGGTATTTATCAGTATAGTTCAAATATAGTAAATATATATATCATAAATTATTAACTCTTATTAGTTGATCACTGAAGACAACTAAAAAACTACTTGACCGATTTCAAAAATTCTTTCACCATAAAAAAGCTTCAACTTCACTGACTAACATAAGAAATTTATTTTCTACTTTCATGCGAGCAAAGCCGTTGACAGAAGCTAGTTACATATAAGTAGTTATGATTAGTTTAACTATTTTCATTTTGTTTAATTTCATAATTTTTTGCGACTTTGTTTCTTTCATTCTCTTTTTCTAATCGATCAATTATAATCCAGTTTTAACCTGAAACCCATAGTTGTCCAAATCAGAACGATGAGCTCTCTAATGGCCTATTAGTTAGCTGGTTGTTTCCTAACTAGTCACTGTATTCAACGCAACATACCTAAATGATTTGTTCATAAAAGTACCTACTTAAGTACTTCGTCATTTAATTAACGATTTAAACTGGCATCAACTACTTTCAATTCCATGCTCTTGACTTGTGATCTCGATGTTGAGTCATAAATTGAAGAGAAAAAAACTAATATAACGCTTTTAGTCCTCAACTGGGAGTAGGTAAAACTCTTATGTAGTGTAGGTTGTAAGCTCATACCGGGCATATCCGGGAAAATAGCTACTAAGTATCTATGGTCTGTCGGATTAGGTAGTTAACTAAAGGTAAACAATCTAGGTATGTCTTTTTATATTAAAGAGGTCGTATAAAATATAGGTATAATATAGGTTTTAGTTTATTAGCTAACATCGATTTAGGTAAATACCTAGTCGCAAAGATTTGTACATACAATTTTTAGACAACTTTTAGATAAAAAGACATACCAAGATTGTTTACCTTTATTTAACTACCTAAACCGACAGACCATAGTGAGACTAATTGAAATCATTTTTCTGATTTACTTTTATCTCTTTTTTTGGGGTCTCAATTAAGTATAATTTTAATTTTACATTTCGACTCGCCAACTAAGAGTTGATATCTCGTTAAAGTTTAACAGATTGATAGGAAGAAAGATATTATCTTGTTCATCTTAAACATACCATTTTAAACTAACATTGGTGTAGACAAACTATATAAAAACACGCCCTTTATTCAGATGGGAAGTCATCAAAATTACGTGCTTCTACTCTGGTAAAACCTAATACTTAAACACTACTAAATACAATTTCCCTTTGCATTCCAAGGCTGTAGTAACTCTTTCGAACCATCCCGCAGCCGCGGCAGGCATCATAAAGAAACATTGGACTAGTTAGTATTTCTGAGAACCCTCGAATATGATGAACAAGGAAATAACGACAAGCTTGCTCAGTAACGTGGTGTTCTTGCTTGTGCCTGCTCTGTATTAGCAGAGGCATTTGCTTGAGCAGTTTTAAAGTTACTATGAAGCCCTCAACCACCTATCACCTTATAACAAACGAAAAAATTATATTAAGAATGTATTCTGTACCTGCCGCTTATGAGGTATGAATCTACGGTATTCAGCTGGCATTTCGAGTGTTTTCTCTTGTAAACTCTTGTACTCCTCTACTGTATTTTAAGGTATTATGCGAAATTTAAGGAATATAAGTAGGGATTTTATGGAGCTTCAGAATCGTAAAAGAGACTATCGAATTTTCTATACAAAAAATTACCTATTCTCATAAATAATTGAATTTGCTTAATAATTTCAAATAACTTTGAATAGAGCAGTTTTAAAGTTAACAATTAAACTTAACCCATACGCATACTCTCTACCATAGTAACTACAATCATCTATATACCTACCTAAGTAGATAGTTGTTGCCAAAATCATTAATCATAAATAATAGAAATAAAGTCAAATCACTTTCTATTCGTATTTTACTTTTACATTACCTCATTAACCCTAAATCTGCCTCCTTTCGTTCAGTCCATCCAAAGGTTGTCTGCTCAAAATTGCCCTTTGCGATAAGACCGCCCATTAAACACTTATTTTTTTAAATGTTTGTCCTGTATTTTTTATGCAGTGAACAATGACATACAATATAGATAAAAGCCTATCGGAAGCTCCAAAAATAATTTCATATCCGTAACCGTATTTGAAACCAGTATGCCATTATTCCTATATCCGCATCCGAAACCGAAATTTTATATTCATAAAAACCCAAAGTAGGTATATTATACCTATTGTCGTGCGGATGCAGAATCTGCGTAAATGATCACAGGTGTATGATAAATTAAGTGCATACCTACATTATAAGTAAGTTTATATACAAAATTGTACACGGTATAATATACATATAATAAAATAAGTGTTAAGTATTTATTTGAGATCATTTTCGTATATATTCATAGGTTTATAGGAAAATGCATGGCTGTAAGTCTTGACCGACTACTTATATTACTACAATAAAGATAAAATCATTTGGCCTTCAGGAAACCAGGTGACGGTCATTTTCAGGATATTTGTATATACAATTATGAATTATTTTCATCAATTAAAAATAAATGGAAAATGTTCAAAAGATGCATATTTATATATTTTAGTATTATATGTTTGCTGCAGATATACACGCTATATTATGAATACACAGACACTGCAAACATTATAAACTATTCAAGTTATAGAATAAAAGAATTTGCAAACTTTAAAACATTTTCTCAGTGTCAATGCTATTTCGCCAAGGCCTATAATATCGGGGTCAACACTCCACGTAAAAGTCAATACACTCACTTTCACCACAATTCATTTGCTTACCGTTTCGCTCCTGCATTTCCATTTTATGTATGTTATTTTGTATTTCAACTATTATCACTAGGTGTTTAGTTTGTTTTATCTCGCGTAAGTTTGGATAGATAGAGGTTTTGCCGCTGCGGGGTTCTGTACGACGCGACCCGCTACTGCAGACTAACACATTGCTTCATTTGAGCCCGAGTTGCGCCCGCGCAGCGAACGCAGCTACCGCACGCCATGCCGTTCTCTTCGTTATCAATGTTATTGTAGTAATCGCGAGGAAATGTCACTTTATTGATATTATGGTGACAGCAAGAAGCTAGAGAGATAACATCAATCCAATAACATGTTTTTCAGTACCGGTGGTATATTTGTAACCAGCAAATGTGTAGGTCTGTTCTGGCGATTTCTGATTAAATTAACCGATACGATATGTGCTGAACTC
Organism: Mythimna separata; assembly: GCA_030763345.1. Classification (NCBI taxonomy): domain Eukaryota; kingdom Metazoa; phylum Arthropoda; class Insecta; order Lepidoptera; family Noctuidae; genus Mythimna; species Mythimna separata. The sequence goes on along the minus strand of CM061181.1, from coordinate 9,923,806 downwards.
AGAGAATCCCAGCTAAACGCATAAAACGTTTTGGGAACATAATTTTTGTGCGTACAGCTAACGAGTGAAATTCTTTGTAAGAGTCCGTGTTTCCTGTCAGCTACAACCTGGGCTTACACAGGGTTCTTGTCTAGAGTGAATAGAGTATATGTAGGTAAGCGTGCTCCTTCGCCGACCACATTGTTGCTTTCCATCAGGTGGGACAGCGGTCAAGCCCGAGCTTATCAATACTACAAAATAAAAAAGCCCAAGTTGACCCTCAGTGGGTTGAATATTTTTTTATTAGAAAATTAAGCGAATTTAGATGATTAGTAGAATGATTTAACAGATTAAATCAGACTCGTATTAAACTACTAATGAGCGAAATTACGACCGATTTGTGGCAGTTCTGTTCAATGGAAGAGTAACAGAATAACTAGTCATATCCGGAACATTTAATTTGTGCCATGACATATTGACAATGGCAAAAACGTTTTATTTACCTTCTTCAGGTCTATTTGGATCTGGAGTAAGGATCTATCAATGGAACTATTGATAGGGTTTTAGGGAAAGCATTTCAGGTGTGATAACTAGGCACCTGCCCTTCCTGAAAAACGTGTCATAAGCTCTTTGTCCGTTCTTCTAGGGCAACCTCTCCCAGCATTTCTTCTTAACATAACCGAATCATCTATGTATGAGACAAAATTTTCATCAAGTCTTTTCGGAAGACTCCGATAACAAACACTTAGGGCCAGTGCCCACTGCCAGCATGCCACAGCATGGCACGCATCCCGCGGCATTCCGCCTAACCGCTGCGCAAGTTTCAACCATATTTCAACTAACCTAGCAATCATAATTCCTCGACACAAAATGAACCATTCCCACGGCGTGCCGCGGTATCCCGTGGAATGAAACAGCATGCCACGTCATACCGCAGCATGCCGCGGTATCTTGGTATCGAAATAAAATAATATGAATTCTAAACTCAATTGAATAAGATTCAAAATAACTTGATTAGTAATAAAATCCTTTGCCATGACATGTCGTGCCATGCCGGCACTGGGCGCCGGCCCTTACGCGAGATTTTTATATATTGGAGATTATCTGTTATATTGGTATTATATCCATCAACAAGTCAAGCACCTACCACTGTTTACCACAGGTGGTCAATGGAACTTCACAAAAACAAAAAATAGGTCTCTCGAATAAGTTAGATGAACGATTATGATCAAATAAATTTAAACAAAGATTTGCTGATGGAACTGATCTGACGATGAAGCCGGAAGGTGGATATCGGAACTCCGTAATAAAACAATGTCAGCTACATGGTTTTATAATAGAGTAGGTATTATATTACTGGAATTGTAATGAGATGCACTATGACTATAAAAATTGTTTCAATAGTCCTTGGTAACTATGCCAGTCGAGTCTATGTTGGTCGCTCACAATGGGCCTCATCAGAAGGCACCAAAAGAGCAATGGAATGGGCTATGCTCGGAGTTTCCTTGCGCGATCACATCAGGAATGAAGATATCCGCAAGAGAACTAAGGTTACCGACATAGCCCGAAGAATCGCCAAACTTAAGTGGCAGTGGGCAGGGCACATTGCTCGTAGAACAGATGATCGACGGGGACGGAAGGTTCTAGAGTGGCGGCCACGTACCGGAAGACGCAGCGTCGGAAGGCCTCCCACAAGGTGGACCGACGACCTGGCGAGAGTCGCGGGAATCCGATGGATGCGAGACGCGCAGGACCGGTCGCTGTGGCGACGCTTGGGGGAGGCCTATGTCCAGCAGTGGACGTCCCACATTATCGTTGAGTTTTGGGACGACCTGTATATGTTTTTTGTAAAAAGTATTTTATTTTATACTTACATACAGTCTGTTCAATAATTCCGGAGACTAAAATGACATTTCAACACCAAAGAACTGGCGTCATTCCTATAGAAATTTTGACATTACTTATGTCAATTTAGTCTCCGGGTTTATTGAACAGACGATAGTTACCATCATCATCATCTCAGCCGAAAGACGTCCACTGCTGGACATAGGCCTCCCCCAAGCGTCGCCACAGCGACCGGTCCTGAGCGTCTCGCATCCATCGGATTCCCGCGATTCTCGCCAGGTCGTCGGTCCACCTTGTGGGAGGCCTTCCAACGCTGCGTCTTCCAGTACGTGGCCGCCACTCTAGAACCTAATTAGTATGTATATTTGTAATTAGTTTTAAATTTTCACTTTTTAGTGTTATGTTATTAGGTACCTGGAGTAAAGCGCAGGCCACACCGCCAGCTAGCGGGCGAATATCGTTTCACCTCGTTACATACTTCGGTTCACACCGCGAGCTACCGACTAACCTAACGAGCTAAAGCTAACGAAATATCCGACGATTCCAGCGAAGCTACTCGTTCACCTAGTTGAAGCGCGCTTCGATAGCTTAGCCCGCCACGCTTGCCCGCTCGCCCGGTTCGTTAGCCCGTCCTCTCCGTTTCGAGTAGACTAGTCGACGTTCGTCTTTCGAATAGCAGTGCGCCTCCCGCTTCGCTCGGTCGGCGCGCTCCGCCCGTCGGCGTCGCTTGTCTGTCCGTAGTTTTCGGTGTGAACCCCAATATTTCGCGTAGTTTGTTTAGTTTCCTTCGTTCGCTTCGCCCGCCCCGCCCGCCAGCTGGCGGTGTGGCCTGCGCTTTAAAATGAAATTAAACAAATGAATAAAGAATATGAACATTTTATTATAATAAGTTCTATAAAACAATAGGTATATAAATTAAACATTTCATTTTGAATGAAAAATATAAAAAAAAATACATATAAAAAACATAAATCTTATTAATTTGTTCAATATTAGCTTATTAGGGTCTCATCATTAACGAAATGTTTGCACATCGGTCAGTAACCAATTTGGCAGAAGCATAGACATATTTCAGCAATTATGCTACAAGCCCATGGGCTATTGAAAAACCACATATTTAATTTTGTCTGTTTTATTTTTTAATATATAAGGTTCTACTTTATTTTATGTTACTTTCAGTCCAAACTCTTTAGTGATTATCAGTAAATACCTTTTCTGGATGTGAGAACTTTTTTTAATATTTACATAAAATGATAAAAAATATTTTTAGATTTAAACACAATAAAAAAAATCTAGGTAAAAACCCCCAGGCTCTGGACTAATAGTAAATGCGGTCATGCCCTGTGTTGCAAACATTTTCTAATTTGATTTAGTTGAGTAGAATGTGGAACCTATGGAGGCACCGCAGTCAGTAAGCAATTAACAAAGGAGAATCTTTTTTTACTATGCGCCCTGGTCCAAAAAAAAATCTGCGGTCCCCAGGCATGAACCCATTGTTGATCGACTCATTCATTTGAACTTACTATGTGTGCAAAGACGCAAGAAAATCGAACCTGAATTTTACGAGTTACATTTATTTTTTACCTTATATAAAAAAACGAACTTAATATTTCTTCTAAGGACTAATTATTTGCTTATATCTCGATTTCCGCAGGACAGATTTTTTTGTTTCTTTACAATAAAATATTGTATTTGAGATGATCTTTAAAACCAACCATTTGGCAAGTTTGGGGTCATACTTTTGTTTTTTTTTTGGACCAAAAAACATTCTCCTTTGTTGCTCGTCTTATACATAGTACCTAATCTATAGACAAGCGCATTGTTTTGGAAGTGACGATGCCACTGACAGACAGACAAAAGCTTAGAAAGTGTAGAAACGCCTTTCTTCTGCCTGGCGTTAATCCCGGCCATTGCCAGGGTCCGCCTGAGAAACGCCTTTCCTTTTTCTTAAATCCCATGTTAAAAATGGGCGGGACTGGAGCTTTTAGAGTAGAACCTTATTTAATTTAATTATTGGACATTATTGGGATTTTATTTCTACTCCTTTCTTTCCGAATGCTTCTCCCTCCTCTATTGTTGTTGTCAGTTCGCAACCTTTAGTTTCAGGCAAAACCATTGTAATGAAGAAGGCACAAAATGGAACCGAGGCAAATCCAAGCGGAGCCAACCATGGCTTAACATCTTTTAAATCCACAACAAATGGAGCTATCATGGACCCGATTCGCGCACACATCGATGAAAACCCTACAGCAGCGTTTCGGACTACAGTAGGGAACAGCTCTCCACAATACAAATAAACAACAACAAACACCACAAAAGCACTTACGACACCAACACTCGCACAAATTACCGACAATAAACCGTCTGTAAACGCTAAAATAATTAAGACAGAAGCACAAACGAAATGACACATTAATAAAATAGTCTTTCTACCGAACATTTTCAGAATGGGTATAGACAAAAATGTGCCAGCTGTGACTAACGTGGAACTAGCCGCCACGTTGAGAAATATATTACCACTAAGCTGTCCTACATATTGCGCTATCCCGTAATAACAGTAGGAACACATCAACCAATTAAATGACATAGCCAGGATATTCTTTCTAAGATTAGGAGTACGGAACAGATCGAAAGTAGTCCCTGTTGCTATTTTATTCTTCGCTGCCTCTGCTGCATAAGCTTCCACGTTTCTTCGTATGTTTTCGGTTGGGCGATTGTTCCTGCAAAAATAAAAATAAGTTTAAAATATGTACACATGTTTGTACCTTTTGAATTCTAATAGTGATCATCAAGAAAGCACTGATAGAAGTCTGCTGAAATTAATGGTTTTTAGGTGTATGAAACGTTCCGACGTTTAACTGCTAGACGTGTCAAATCTGGAGTTTTAGTTGTAAGTCATTAATTACCAAGTTTCAAGACATAAAACCCAACATTACTGATACAAGCTGAGCAAACGAAAAGCAATTGGTTGTAGGTATTATGTGGAATTCTTGCTGAAGGTAACCGAACGGTTCTTTTATGATCGGTCATAAAGCCCATCCTGTCTATCTGTTTGTAACAGCTAATGTGTTTTGATATTGATTGAAGACAACATTAAAATTAAAATTTTTAAAGACACTTGTTTGACGGCAGCCGTCGCGCTCTTTTGCCGGCGCATCGCAACCGCGCGCGCTCGTGTATAAAATTTGCCGCCTGCGCGTTGTCGGAGACCGCCGACAGGTGGCGACGGCGACGGCTGTACCGCCGCGCCGCCAACAGAGCGCCGCGCGCGCCGCTCGTATACATGGCGCTAAAATTTTGTGTTAATCCAAAGGATTTCACTGTCCATGGGATCAGTTAAAATAACACTTGCTAATTTGTTAACATAACCAAGTATTAGATACACTTCGGAACAGTTTCACTGAAAAAACCTACTCGATCCTTCTCCATTCTGTAGCTTTCCACCAAGCCTCAACAGATTTACTTAAAAATACTTACATTGTAGCGGTATGTGCCAAAATTGGGATAGCCTCTTCAATCCGGTTCTTTGCGATTAACCATCTTGGTGTTTCAGGCAAAGAATATAAATAAATCCCAAATACGAGGCTCGGAATAGAAAATGCCAAATGATAGTGTCTGAAATCTCTGAATATGTAGGAAATTAAGGGTAGCAATACATTCCCTAAATTGAAAGGTATTTGATACAAAGCCGAGACGGTTTCTCTGTACTCTGGGCCAATAAATTCCATTATTATAACAAATCCAATAACCATAGTTCCGCCCACGGACAATCCGACAATGAATCGAAATATTGTAAACAATGTATAGCCTGGTAAAAAAGCACCAGTTATTCCAAACACACATTGCATCATGCAAGCCCCAATAAAGGGCTTTCTCCTGCCAAACCTGAAAAAATCAACAAACTATTTATTATGTTCGTTTTATTTGTAATCAACTAATCACACAGTAGTAGTTAACTAAGGGCTACTGTCCACGGACGCGTAGCTTGATAGACGCTATAAAGTATACCAGGCAGCTTGAGCATCACAGCGCGCTGATCCCTATCCACGAAAGCTTTAAATCACTTGCGACAATGCCTTCAGACGACGAAGACGTTCCCGCCATTTTCACACAAATAAAAACATGCTTTCGCTCAATGTACGTTCCAACGTATGGTAAGGCATCAGTAAGCGTCATGAAGCCTGCATGCAGACGACGCTGCTGCCATGCAGATGCGAGCACGACGTTGCCGTTTTGTTGTCAGTTTCATAGGTATGTATGTAAGCTGTGAGCAGGACTCGTACACCTAGCATAATATATCTTATGAACGTGACCAATACGAGTCTATGAATCTACGCGTTCATGAAGTGAACAATGTGTCTTCTGCTACAAGGGCGTCGCCAGCTTATGACAAAGGGGGGGACAATGGGGCAAAATATTATGGATGATAAAAAATATGAACACCGAGAGCATGAACAATTACACTTTGGAAGTCTTTGCCTTAATGACGATTTTTTTTTCAAGTGGTTCTTCAATCATCAGTTCAAGTTTATTTCAATCATCAGAATGAGTTCTCCCACTCTTGGGCGGAGCGGGAGAGCATGTCAGACTCTTACTGGCTAAACCCCACCCCGTTCCTTCGTTGCCTTTGATCTGGGACGAGACGGGCTCACCTTTCGGAATTTCCGTGTGCCCCAGAGTCTCCGGCCCTACCGGTCCCCGACAGTTTGCTTGAGGCGCGCGTAGAACAGAACGCGCCCTTGACAACTGGGCTTGGTCCAGGTTATTACCGGACTGCCGGATGGCGAGCTACCCAGTGTTCGCCGTACGCAAGTCCGCACATACGGAGGTCAGAAACTGGGATCTGGATCTCGGCGGCGGCGGCGTGAGGGCCGTTCCCTCGCGCGCTTGCGGTCGGCAGCCTCCTCCGCTAACATTGCTGCTTCGCAGAAGGAAGCAACCGCCCGCCACTCCTCCTCGCTCCGGACCATGGCCTGTACCAAGGCCCGGCGCGAGAAGTCGCCTCCGCCGATAGCCTCCACGGGGACACGGCGGTACTCCGCCTAAGTAGGGCACACCTCTACCCTGTACTCCACCGTGTGGTGGTCCGCAAAGTGGCGACACCCGGGCGTCCTTTCCTCCTTGATTCGATGCAGGAACCTCCCGAACTTACCGTGTCCGGTGAGGACCTGCGTCATATGGAACGAGAGGACGCCTAGACCTCTTTCCAACCACTCCTCAAAGAGGGGACTTACCGCCGCAACGACGGCGTGCCTAGCACTTGGTTGCGACAGTCGCAGTCGCCATGCCACCCTGAGATACCTCCGAAACTCTGCCATACCGCGACTTGTCGCGGCAGCGGAATTTCACCCCGGCGTTGCAACTCCACGCGGAAATCGGGCATGCGTGCAAGGACGTATTGTCTCCAGATCCCACGGTGGCAGGCCAGCAAGGAGGCTCGCCGCTTCGCGGGAGAGCGTGCGGTATCCCCGTACCATCCGGATGGCCATGGCCCTCTGACAAGCTTTCAGTTTGGCCACCGGTCGCTTACCCAGCGACGGCGCCCGAATCGGCGCTCCGTAAAGGGCGATGGACCAAACGATCCCCGCGTAGAGCCTCCGGCAGGGGACCCCCTACGTTAGGCAGGAGACGCTTTAGAGCAGCCCCAGTCCTCTCCAGTTTGACAGCCAGACGTCGGGAATGCTCCTCGAAAGCCCACCGGCTGTCGAGAACGAGTCCCAGGCACTTTATCGTCGACCCGACGCCGATGTGAACCCCATATTTGGGAACCCGGTGGTTGCACAGTCCGAGGACCATGAAAGCACATGGCCTCGAACTTGTGCAATGCCACCTTGAGTCCCAATTGCTGGATCTTGTCTACGACTGTCGCAACCCCGCGTTCCGCCTCGATGCTACTCCAGAAAATCCAAGGGAGGTGATCATTAAATCTAAGTATGGTATTCCTAAAGATCTCTTCCAGTATTCTGAAGGGCTTTCTGTTGAATGATTGTTTCTATGATGTTGTTTTCCCCCATAATACGCGACATTGATGTAATGTCCAACTCCAGTCCGACTTTCTCCACAACAGCAGTAGCTTCCTTTATAATTTCTTGCAGTTTATAATATAGCAGCATAAGTATAATATCTGCATTTATTAATAATTTGATCTTTAGGGGGGGGCAGCGCCCCCCCCCCCCCCTAAAGATTTCACAACTGAAATGATCTCTGTGTTTCATACAGAATGATGATGTTTTTTAGTAACATAAGTGCATCCGAGAGGGCTCTTTCCAGTAACGTGAGCGTGATCGAAAAACTTGATGTTTCATCAAATGCAATTTTTATCAAGGGGCTACACGAAAACCTAGTCTAAACAGTGTAAAAATTTAGCCGAGTCGAAAGTAGGTTTGAGCAAACATGTCAGGACATACATAATATCTATTCTTTTAGATAAAACATAACCTATCGCAACATTGGCCTTGGGTTAACATCCGAAAGAGAAACCCGGAGCCTTGGAAGGCAGGGCCACGAAGGAACATAAGAGTCAGTTTTAGTCAGCAAAAGTCTGACTAAAACTGACTCTTACGCTCCACTCTAGAGTGGGAGAAATTATATGAAGATACTCGAATAAAAAAAGTGTTAAATAGCTGAATTTAACCCTTATTTGAGTTGACACTTTTGGTTTAGATTTAACGAGAAGCAACAGACATGTTTATGATTTTGTGACTCTACTTTTTATTTACTGTCCAGCTGAATTACATTTTTTGCCAAAACAATGTAAATCAGCTAACCTGGTACGTACATGCGGAAATGCCCCTTACACACACACAAAAACACTTATTATTTGTTATAGTATGATTGTTCGTATTGCCAATTAACCATAACTTTTAACGAAGAATCATTATAGTTTAATAAAAATGATTATTTTTCCAATTATGGAGTATTTTATTCAGATATCTATTTATTTCGACTTTCTAGATAAATTAGAATGTTTAGACTAGGCCATACCAGTTTATCCTAGAGTGTCCGTATTTATATCAGGATCAACTAGTTTGGCCTAGACTAAACTGGTTTATCCTATCGGGCTTAGGACAAATTAGTTTGAACTAGGCTATACTAGTTACTTAATCCTATCGCGTATAGGAAGAACTAGTTTAGCCTAGGCAAAACTAGTTTGTCCTGAAATCGGGTTTGGCCGGTAACATATACATTATAAAAGGCCAAAGTTCACGTACAATTTGTGCAAAATAGCATAATTTATAAAATAGCACACCGATTCCTTATTTCTAAAGTTTGTATGACAAGCGTAGGTATTTCTGACCTTAAAAACAATACAAATGCAACAAATTCGCGTGCACGCGCCTCCTTAGCAAGCGTAATGCTTGCTTCGCCTTAGGATGCGAGGGGGAATTGAAGGCGGCCTCCTTTTATTCCGGGCCCTGGTCTGTACCAGGCCTGTGCCATGCTCGTTGCTACCGATCACTTCCACGAAAACACGGCGGTGCTCGCCCAAGCGGGACACACCTCTTCCGTGTGCTCCTCCGTGTCTCCGGGTGATCCACACAGTAGTGACATCCGGGTTTTTTTTTCCGTCTGAATCCGATACAGAACCCTACCGAACTTACTATGTCCGCTGAGGACCTGTGTCATACGGAAGGTGAGGAAGCCTTGAGTGGCCGTAACGTCTTTCCAACGACACTCCTCAAAGATCACCTCTTTAAGGACTTCTGATTTATTAACCGATTTCAAAAAGGAGGGTTAAATTAAATTAAGATTACTACACAACTGATTTTTTTACCGACTTCAATGTAAAAAGAAAACACTTCATCATCATCTGTCTAGCCTTTTCCCAACTATATTGGGGTCGGCTTCCAGTCAAGCCGGATTTAGCTGAATACCAGTATTTTACGAGGAGCAGCTGCCTAACAGACCTCCACAACCCATTAACTGGGGTAACACGGTACTTCATGGCAAGACTGGAGTCAGATTTACTGGCTTCTGACTATCCGTAACGACTGCCTCTCTCCAAATGACAGCCGGGACCAACGGCTTAACGAAAACACTTAAGAGGCCTGCGGAGACCGCGCGCTATCTCGAGTTGAGACGAAATAAAATACGTTTTTGAGGTTGATGAAAGCAATCCAGATAGTATAAACAATTCTTGGACACACCGACTGGAGTAAAGTCATCATCCGCACACTGACAGTTGCTTGCTGTGATAGCAATACAAACTATTGGAAATTTGGGAGAGGTTCCGTAATACCAAAAATGATGAATGAAAAATTAATGTATTTCCAATATTGTTTCGAGTATTTATAACTTGATAATAATATCTGTGTTCCTACGAAAAGATATTTTGAAATATTGTTGTTTATAATATAGAAAAAAAAACAAAATAAAATCATGACATTTTCGCTGTGAAAATGTGCAAATTTAAATACGCTTAAATTTTGTTAGGGGTAAGTTTTTCAACAAAAAGACGATGTAGGAACCTAGACAATTATTGTCTGAATCCGAATAACATCATATTATGGTGTAAATATGCTTAACCCTTTCAGACCTGATTTTTTTTATTTTCGCTAATCGATCTGAAAAAAATGCCTGCAACTAGGCTATTGTAAATAGATACAAGGAAAAATAAATAAATAAATCCTGATTTCAAGCTTTTCAAGAAAAACAGCTTTTTCTTTTTGTGTACAAGTGTACACATCCGTCCAACGTAATGAAAATATTAGTGTTAAGGGATGTTTTTCTATAATGATAAAAACATTTATTTTACAACTTTTTATTAGGAAATACGAAGCAATATGAAATAACAAATATAAATGATAGTATTCTCTTTAGGAAAATTAACAAAAAATGGCTTTTTCTTTGGGTAGTTTTAACAAATTGCACTTAAATCAGTCTAAATTAAAATTAAAATCAAAGGCATCAATCAATATAGCATCTTATGTATGAAATGCTAAGAAGCAATTCTTATCCTTAGTTAGGCATAAGTGAACCTTGCATTTTATGCATTTGATTCGGGTTCTACCCTTGCATCCCATCATTTTACACCGTGTCCCAAGCCCCTCATCATGTGCAGGAAAATGCCCGAAACCGTCTCGAGTTATTTCAGCTTCTGGGCGTGTCTCTCCTGGTCTCCTAGGTACAATTTGAAGAGTTGGGCTACTGCCACTTGGGCGGCCTCTTTTACCCATCGAAATTTTATTTTGCAATACCAGACTTTCAGCCAACCGACGCCGAAAGTGAAGCAATGTCAGTTGTTTGTTTTTAGGTATGCTAAGCGCCTCGTTATCGACTTGGTATTCACGGTATGCTTGAACTACTGCTAAATCTGATGCATGGAATATCATGCGTAAGGTCCATTTTTTGGATTTTATAAACGTCCTATAATAACTCATGAGTTGATCTAGCAAATCTACTCCTCCCATCGCATGATTGTACTTCCTTACAATTTCGGGACGTTCCACTTCAATAAAGTGCTTATCTTTTTTACACCACCTCTTCACTAAATCTTTTTCACCAATTCCAACAAAATTAGATGCTAAATGGGTAATTTTATTATCCAGCCATTTGACCACAGTTACATCTTCATCATAGCTGGTCATTTCTTGAGCAAAGCCTCGCGGTTTTTTGTTCATTTCTTTGTCGCTTAGCAATGATGGCTTTGCAAATCTGTTGATACGGATAGTGCCAGCAGCCATAATCCCTCTCTGTTTCAAAATTTTTAGCAGATGGTAGGACGAAAAATAATTGTCGAAGTATAGCTGGTGACCTTTGCTTTCTCCTATTCTTTTTGTAAGATGAAGGACTACAGCTGCACCGTATCCAATTTTTTTTTGTCAAATTATTATCTAATTCTGGACTGGAACTCTGATAAAGGATAAAATCGTAAGCTTGACCATGTTTCACCTACCACCATGTGTCACCTACGATGTACAACAACAAATCGGGAATACATCGTATGCGCCTGATGTGTACATTTGTGTACAAATATAAAAATCACGAAAATTTGTACAAAAATAAACTAAAACCAACAACATATATGTAAAATATGACGACAACAATATAACACATCGACCTATAAATATTTCATTACATATACTTTGATATTTTCTACTTTTTAGAAATAAAATAATGAACTTACCTGCACAATGCAAACTTCGGTCGGCTATGGTCATAACTCGCCAAAAACTGTCACTAAACGCCAAGAGATGGCGTTGGGAGTATCGTTTTCTGTAGTTTATTATTTGAACTATTGAACACAACCGTTTTTAGTTGCAAATAATGTGAAATTAATACTTAAATTTATTTTTATATTATATGTGTACAATTGTGTACACCAGGTCTGAAAGGGTTAAATTGCAAATGATTTTGGTATTACGTTTGTATGGATAATTCTAACGTCGCGCCCACCTTAAAAGTGCAAAACAATTACCTAATTTTGGAATTCGGTGCTATTAAATAACGAAAAGAAAAAACTATTATTAATAGAAACAGACTTCCGAAATTATTAATAATAACATTTTATTTATTAAACGTACGCACGTCTTTACAGGCTCAACCCAATTAATCCGGTCAATATAGACATTTCAAATAACAAAAATTACCGGAAAGCCAAATATTGGTGCAGAGGTAAAGATGGAATGGGGATTCCATTGATCCTATGGCTCAGGCTCAAAACGTCTCTTTTAGTCCGGTGCCTAGGGCGTTAAAATCATCAAAACCTAGACCTTGGTTGACTGTGGGTGGATTTTAAAAAGAAAAAACCAGGGAAGGGACTCGCTCACTGAGGGTTCCGTAGGTACTAACTTACCTATGAAAACAGTTCAATAATCTCGGATTGAATTTTGTAGATTTTTTAAAAATAATAATCTTGTGATGTAACTACAAATATTCAGTTTTCAGACTTTTCCCTATGTTAGTGCTATAATACCTTGCTTCGTGCCAAATTTCAAGATTCTAGGTCAACGGGAAGTACCCTGTGAATTTTGATTCCTTTGACAGTGTTGAAATGTACTGTTACGAACGTGAGTAATTAAATGCCGGTTTACTAGCAGACAACTTTATTAACCACAAAACAATGACAAATTAGTCCAATCAACAAATAACCAATCACTATAAACACTCAGAGTTCCGTTTAGTATCGCTTAGGTCGCTAGGTATCACTTCAAGCACTTAGGTAGTTCGCTCTGTATCGCTGACGAAATCAAACTGACTGCTTCTAGCCGGGAACCCGTATTTATATGCGAAGTCATCGAAATTTCTCGATACCGACGTTTCAAGGACATTCTAGCACAAAATAGTCGCATCGGGAGGCCATAAATCATTATTATTACTCTCGTAAGTAGGTACTTATCTACCACCTTACATGCGAATTTCGACTCTATTGCTAATACCGGAAGGTACAAATTCCCTTATCCACCCACATAACTACCTACTGAATTATACCTAATAATAATAGTACATGTCGGACTTTTCTGGAATTTGCCAGGCCTGAGTATGTACTCCTATTCTAGAGGCTTCGCACAGCAATGCGTTTTAATTATTTGATGCTACCCTTGGTTCCGTCGAAGATATAGCGTACTCAAGTTTCACGGCGTAACAGTGCCCCCCTCTTAGTCATGCTCGTCCCGAGCATTATTAGATCCGTGATATGGCGCCAATCTATCCACGTGGACTACCTTAGGTTTCCCTCGTAACCCTTTCTTGATGCGGTAGGTAACGTCGTTGATCCTTTTTATCACGGTGTAGGGTCCCTCCCATCGAGCTTGAAGTTTCGGCGACTTCCCTTTTCGTCGAAGTGGGTTGTGGAGCCAAACCAGTGCACCTTCCTCAAATCCCTTGGCGTTAGCATTGCGGTCGTATCGAGTTTTCATTTTAACGCTGGTGTGCAGGCTATTCTCACGCACTCGTTTATGCACTTCATCCAATTGATCTTGGAGGTCACTTACGAAGTCCGTAACTGGCTTAGTCTTGTCAGGTGGCACGCCGGTTATGGTATCGACTGGAAGTCTCATCTCCCTGCCGAAATTCACTCTTGCTGGGGTATGGCCCGTGCTATCATGCACTGCTGATCGATAAGACATCAGAAATAGTGGAATATACCGGTCCCAATCTTTCTGATGGTCATCGACAACCTTAGCCAGGTGATTCTCCAGGGTCTGGTTAAACCTCTCCACCATTCCGTCCGACTGTGGGTGCGCAGGTGTTGTGCGTGTCTTGTAAATCCCCAGAAGAGTGCACATTTCCTGGAACAGCGCAGATTCGAAGTTGCGGCCTTGATCGGAATGGATCTCCAAAGGTGCGCCATACCGACATACTACTTCTTCAACCACCTTTTTCGCTACTGTCGTCGCTTCCTGATTGGGTATGGCGAAAACTTCAGGCCACTTTGTGAAATAGTCCTGTATCACCACTATGTATTTGTTCCCGTCATCTGTCACTGGGAAAGGTCCAGCAACGTCGATGGCAATGCGTTCCCATGGGGCTCCTACATTGTACAACTGAAGCTTGCCCCTGCTCCTAGTCTGTGGTCCTTTCACGGATGCGCACGCTGTACATTTCCGACACCATTGCTCTATGTCTTCTCTACAATTGAGCCAGTAATACCGCTGTCTCACTTTCAGTAGAGTTTTCTTGATTCCCAGGTGTCCACCCGAAGCGCCATCGTGTATCTCCTGAAGCAGGGGGACCACTTCACGTCGTGGTACTATCACTTGTGTGGTCACCTCCTTGCCATCGTTCGATTCCCATTTCCTACAAAGCACATCATTTTCTAGGACTAAACTGTCCCACTGTGCCCAGTAGCTCTTTGTGACAGGACTATGTGACGATACTTCATTCCACTGAGGCCTAGTTCCACTACGCTTCCAGTCCAGTATAGGTCGAATATCGTCATCTTCTTCCTGGGACTTCTTAAAGTTGCCTTCAGCCCTAATTAAGTTCACGTGTTCCCGGGCTTCATTTTGCTGGCAATGTCTACAGTCCTCATTACATGGACGTCGCGACAGGGCGTCAGCATTGTTATGCCCTTTTCCACTACGATGTTCCGTCACAAAGTTGAACTCCTGCAGCTGCTCTAGCCATCTTGCAACTTGACCCTCAGGGTTTTTGAATTGTAGAAGCCATTTCAATGCAGCGTGGTCCGTCCTCAACGTAAACTGTCTCCCTATGAGGTACTTGTGGAAATGTTGCAAAGTTTTTACAACAGCCAGTAGTTCTCGTCGAGTCACGCAGTAGTTCCTTTCTGGTTTTGAAAGTGCCTTACTGAAGTAAGCGATCACGACTTGCCTATCTTCTTGCATCTGCGACAGCACTCCACCAATTCCTGTGTTGCTGGCGTCGGTATCGACGACAAATCTTCCATCTCTGCTCGGATACCCCAGTATAGGCGCTTCACATAGCCGTTGCTTTAGTTCGTTGAATGCTGACTCACAGTTCTTGTCCCAGATAAAATCTCGTTTATCCTCAGTCAGCTGATGTAAAGGTTTTGCAATGTCCGAAAAACTCATAACAAACCGTCTGTAGTATGTGCACAACCCTAGAAATGCACGTACTTCTGTTTTGTTCTTTGGAGCCGGCCACTGTTGGACAGCCTTTATCTTCTCAGGATCGGTTCTCACTCCATCGGCGCAGATGACATGTCCTAGGTAGCTGACCTCCTTCTTGAACAGGGCACACTTCTTTGGGCTTAGTTTTAGGTTAGCCCCCCGTATCCTGGTGAATACTTTCTCCATATTCCTCAGGTGTTCCTTAAAAGTGCGGCCCATTATAATGACGTCATCCAAATATACCAGACAGACGTCACCAAGAAGGCCCACCATGACTCTATCCATGAGGCGTTCAAACGTCGCTGGAGCGTTGCACAACCCAAAAGGCATGACGTTAAATTGCCACAGGCCGTTGCCAATTCCTGTACTGAACGCCGTCTTTTCCTTATCTTTCTCGCTAATTTCCACTTGCCAGTAGCCACTCTTCAAGTCAATGGTTGAAAACCACTTCATACCACTGAGCATATCCAGTGTGTCGTCTATCCTAGGCAAGGGATAACTGTCTTTCTTCGTTACATCATTCAGCATTCTGTAGTCTACACAGAATCTGGTACTGCCGTCCTTCTTCTTCACCAGAACGACAGGAGAAGACCATGGGCTCGTAGAAGGTTCAATTATTCCGCTATCAGCCATATCCTTTACCATTTCTGCTACCTCAGTTTCTTTAGCCCAGGGTATGCGGCGCGGTCTCTGTTTAATTGGTCTAGCATCACCTGTATCTATCTCATGCTTGACGAGACCTGTTCTTCCGCAATCTTTTCCCGTTGCAAAGATATCCCGGAACCGTAGCAGAAATTCCTTGGCTTGCTGTAGTTCCGAAACTGATAAATTGCTCTTAGAATTTTCCAGAAGTTGCTGGATGTGATCAGGTTCACCTTTTATTGCGTCTTGTTTTACTGAAGATGTGTTGATTTGGCGGAGATACTTGACTTCTTCACATCTTCCAACAACACTGTTTTTCTTCAACTGGATCTCCTTTTTCCCAAGATTTACAATCCTGACCTTGGATCTTCCTTTCGTCATAACTAATGTCCTCGCGGTGATAAGTTCCGGGTGCCGGCCAATGTCTTCAACCATAACACATCTGCGTTGCCTAATTTTCTTAGGAAATTTAACTTCGACTAAGGTTTCCGTTCTTGGAGCCAATGTGGTATCCTTTAAGCAATAGAGGTTGCATGTGTTAATTCCTTGCAGGAAGACTTCTTGGTCTGGGAATTTCAATACTCCTTTATCGATATCTAAAACACATCGGTAATTCCGCAGGAAGTCGAGACCCAGTATGCAATCGTCGGTAATATTCGCAATTAACGCTGTATGGGTGTACACTTGATCACCGATTTTAAACTCGATTTCTGTATCACCGAGGACGGAGACTGGCTGGCCGGTGGCTGTCTGAAGTCGGTAGGCTGGGGTTTGTGTTTGCCACAAGATGGTGCGTTTCAGCAGCTCAGGTCTTATAATAGTCCGTGACGCCCCGGTGTCAACGGTGAAATTGCAAGCACGTTGATTCAGCGTTCCCTCGATGATCAAACTATTTCCGTTGTGGACTTGATTGATGGTGATGGTTGGGGCCTTCAGTTGACCAGCCAGCACCCGCCCCGCGGCCCTGTTTAACGACTCCTCGTTAACTTGAGTTCCGGAGTCCACACTTCCCCTCTTCCTCTTGGGGCAATCGGTACGAATGTGCCCTTTTTCTCCACATCCATAACACGTCGGAATATAGCGGGACTTTGCCGACGAAGCCACTTCTCGGTGACGTGGTTGCACTGAAGGTGAGACCACCACTTCCCGAACTCTGTGCGTACGTGAGTCTTGTCGTACGGCTTCCACTTCCAAAGCGTGGGCCATCGCACTCTTCAGAGTTTGGTGGTGTCCGAGTCGCACCGTAGCCCTGACTTCAGTATCCCGTAGACCGTCGATGAATGCTTGCACCAGATTTACTTCCACCATCTCCGGTGTCATCGACATGTATGCCCGCCGGACCAGCCGTTCAACCTCTACTCCCCACTGCTGCAGGCTCTCGTTCGACCTCTGCGTTCTCTCGCGAAGTTGCGCGCGGAAAACATGTTCGAGGTGCTTGTCACCATAGCGAGTGTCTAGTCCCTCCATTAGACGCTCCAACGTCCTGCCGTCTGGAGGAAGGTTCTCTAGGACCAGCAGAGCGTCCCCTCGTAGGGCCAAAGTTAACGCCGCGAAAGACTGGTCATCATCCCAGCGGTTCGTCTTGACCAGTGTTTGGAATTGGTACTTAAAAGCCGTCCAGGACGACGTGCCATCAAAACGCGGCATATCAAATTTTGCGGCTGATGGTGCGCTAACAGCAACGGGTTCGCGTGCTTCGAGCCTGACAATCTTTTTGTTGATGTCCAGCAGGCGATCTTCGTGGCCATCAATTCTGGTTTCGAGGCTATCAGCTCGGGCGGAAACCTCCTTGACCTCTAAGGTGAGATTTTTCACTTTCTCGCCCAACGTGACGAGGCCGTGATCGATTTTTTCGAGGATCAGGTTCTGCTTAGCCTCTTGATCCCGGCGGGCTTCCTCCTGTTCGCGGCGGGCAGCTTCCTGTTCGCGGCGGGCAGCTTCCTGTTCGCGACGGGCTTCTTCCTGGTTAGCCGCGATTAGATCCTGGAGCTTACGCTGGTTAGCCTCTTGTTCACGGCGGGCAGCTTCCTGTTCGCGGCGGGCAGCTTCCTGTTCGCGGCGAGCTTCTTCCTGGTTAGCTGCGATTAGATCCTGGAGCTTACGTTGGTTAGCCTCTTGTTCGCGGCGGGCAGCTTCCATACTAGCTTGCATAGCGGCCAACACTGCGGCGAGGTTCATTTCCGAGGATGGCCCTGTTGGCGCCTCAGCAGCTGCCGTTGCTCCCATACCAGCCCGATCTTTCGCTTCCAGACGTTGACGTGCAGCATCCATCTCCACTTGCCTCCTTGTTCGTGGTCCCTGTTCGTCGTCCCTCTGTAGTAATGGCATCTCACTTCTGACACCAGTTGTTACGAACGTGAGTAATTAAATGCCGGTTTACTAGCAGACAACTTTATTAACCACAAAACAATGACAAATTAGTCCAATCAACAAATAACCAATCACTATAAACACTCAGAGTTCCGTTTAGTATCGCTTAGGTCGCTAGGTATCACTTCAAGCACTTAGGTAGTTCGCTCTGTATCGCTGACGAAATCAAACTGACTGCTTCTAGCCGGGAACCCGTATTTATATGCGAAGTCATCGAAATTTCTCGATACCGACGTTTCAAGGACATTCTAGCACAAAATAGTCGCATCGGGAGGCCATAAATCATTATTATTACTCTCGTAAGTAGGTACTTATCTACCACCTTACATGCGAATTTCGACTCTATTGCTAATACCGGAAGGTACAAATTCCCTTATCCACCCACATAACTACCTACTGAATTATACCTAATAATAATAGTACATGTCGGACTTTTCTGGAATTTGCCAGGCCTGAGTATGTACTCCTATTCTAGAGGCTTCGCACAGCAATGCGTTTTAATTATTTGATGCTACCCTTGGTTCCGTCGAAGATATAGCGTACTCAAGTTTCACGGCGTAACAGTACGTTTTTTGCAACATAAAGGGGCGTATCTTTTTTCCCGTCAACTTAGAAGATTGATTTTTGCAGTTTCAAGGGACCGTGGACTTGAGTATATAGTTTTAATTTCAACTTGATACCTTCACGCTTTCTCGAGATAAAGGGTCTTGACAGACAGACAGACGGACAACAAAGTGATCCTATAAGGGTTCCGTTTTTTTCCTTTTGAGGTACGGAACCCTAAAACTGATATGTGAAGCTAATAACAAGCATAAAAAAGTTTACCTATTAGAAAATTGTGATCTTGACTATAAAAAAAAAAGTGAGAATTAAAATAGCCCAATGAATATCTAAGGACCCACTAGTTCGAATTAAAAAATTCTTTCAATGTTGGATAGTCCATTTATCAGGAAAGGTAATAGGAGCGGAGTAGTAACCACAGACGTGAGTGAAACCCCAGGTACAACGAGTCGGTAGAAGTGTGCCCCGCTTGGGTGGAGCACCACCGTGTCCTTGTGGAGGCTATCGGAGGCGGCGACCTCTCGCGCCGGGCCCTGGTTCAGGCCATGGTCCGGAGCGAGGAGGGGTAATGCTCGTGAAGGAGGCTGCTGACCGCGAGCGCGTGAGGCAACAGTCCTCACCCGATCTGATCCCGATCCCGATTTCCGACCGGACGGCGAGCACTGGGTAGCTCGCCGTCCGGCAGTCTGGAAATAATCTGGATCGAGCCCAGTCGTCAACGGCGCGTTCTGTTCCACGCGCGCCTCAAGGAGATGTCAGCAAACTGTAGGGGCCCAGATCCCAGATCGAAGGCAAAGAAGGAACGGGGTAGGGGTTTAGTCAGTAAGAGTCTGACACGCCCTCCCGCTCCACCCAAGAGTGGGAGAAGTCATTCTGATGATTCCCCTACCAGAAAAAAATAAAAAAAAGGTACAACGAGTAATATATTTTAGGCTATACAATGTTTTTGTATAAGAAAACTATTTTAACGTGTATATTTATATATAGACAACATTTTTGGTTATTTAAAAATTTACATTTTGGTCCACATCAAATATATATTGTTCGACTTTAGATTTTTTTATTGATAGTACAAAAAAAATACCAATGACTTCTCCCGGTGTCACCTGGAAAAATCGTACCGGTGTCACCTGGTACGATTTTTTAAAAGACGCCTGTGAAGTCACTGGCAGAAGTTAAAGTATAATAATGAGTAGATGATCATTATGTAACTACTCAAGCTTATAGAGAATCGATATGATTGGTATCACATCGATATACCCACCTTAGCAAGTTATTTTCAACACCCAAATAAAAGCTACTGGACTGCTAATAAGCAAGCGTAAACGCGTACTAAGCATAGATACGAGTTTACGCTGCGCGCGACGTTCGGACGGCCCTTACTTTATTATTTAAATCTACAGTTCGTCCGCTATAAGTTGGCGAGTGTGAAGTTAGGCTCTGCGAATTATTTTTTTAAACCTTTATTTTTGTACGATATTTCAAGGGCCAAAATTCGCAGAGCCTAACTTCACACTCGCCAACTTATAACGGACGAATTGTATGTTTACATCTAATTAAAAAGGTAACTAAATCTGCATCTTACCTGTCCGACAGCGCTCCGAAACCCAAGCTACCAACAAGTGTGCCGCTCTGAAATATTAACTGCATGAAAGATGCTAGCCATTTCCGGTCGCAAATTAAATTCCATTCCGTGACTATGGTTCTGCTGAATATCGCATAATTATATTTTGGTGAATCGCATGGGCAAACATTCGCTTCGACATTACTGTCCCCACACGAATACTTCACTGGGGGCGCGTAAAAAACAATCGCCAGTTGATTAAATGCGATGAAAAACTTTGATAAAAATACTATAAAACAAAGCCATAATTGATATTTTCCAAATGAACCAGTGATCTCAAGGATCATATCATGTTTAGGCTTTGATTTCTGGTCACTATCCTGTTTAGGCTTTGGTGTCTTGTCACTATCCTCTTTAGGCTTTGGTTTCTTGTCACTGAAATAAAAAAAAAATGCATTGTTTCAATTACTGATACATAAATGTAAATTTAATTAAGAACAAAGGGTCAATCAAAATCAGGCCAAACCTTTTTGTGGAAATAAATTATTATATTATTATTATTATTTAATTAAAGTAGATAGGTACGTTTTTTTACAAAAAGAATAAAAAATGAGTACCTAAACGCGCCGTAACTTTTACCCTTAGGGCCTGTTTCACAATGTCCGAGTAGGCACTACTCACTGAATAAATTCAAAAATGGAACAGAATAACTATACTTCAGGGCTGTGTAACTATTGTATAATTATGTAGGTAACATACCTACTGTTGGTACTAATGGGGTAAGTAGCAACTGGGTTTATACAGTTGAATAGAATGCAGTTATCTATACTCCGTTGGTTTAGGTAGTTAACTAAATGTAAACAATCTTGGCATGTCTTTTTATCTAAAAGTTGTCTATAAATTGTATGTAAAAATCTTTGCAAATAGGTATTTATTTACCTAAATCGATGTTAGCGTAATCTTTGTGTATATTATATACGACCTCTTTAATATAAAAAGATATACCAAGATTGTTTACCTTTAGTTAACTACCTAAACCAACGGAGTATAGATAACTGCATTCTATTCAACTGTATAAACCCAGTTGCTACTTACCCCATTAGTACCAACAGTAGGTATGTTACCTACATAATTATACAATAGTTACACAGCCCTGAAGTATAGATACCATTCTAGTTATAGAAGTACCTACCTAATTATCAATTCAGAAGTATTATGATAAGCATAGGAGAGAAGGTAAGTAGGTGATCTACCCACAGAAGCTACAATGCTAAATTAGGATAACCGGTAAAAATGTTGACATCTACTTACTAGGATGTACCTTCCTTCTCTTCCTTTCCCTTCTCTGCCATTTTAAATGATTTTGGTCCGTGATAAAAACGTGTTTCAATTAAGTAATCATAAATCTTTACTATGAATCGTAGGAATATCCATTATTGCTTGACACGGTCAGAACCGTCTTGACAATCCGTTGACATTAATTTCAAAATGAAAATAACATCTATTGACATTGAAGTTGTTTTGTACCTACTTGAATATTGATCAAAAAGGTTTTTTAATACCTAGGTACACTGTATCGAGACCTGACAGAGTATGTAAACCTTGTTTTGAGATTTGTATGAATTTATTCTATTTACATTGTGTATGTGTGTGAGTGTGTGTGTGTGTTGAGTTTTATTTTAACAAACGATAATTGGTAGCCACCTAGGACCTTTGATTTTTAATATCGGTATACAATGTGTAAATGCAATACGACTTTAAATAAAAACACTGGCAATACTCATCATTATGAATAACTTTTAGTATGGGAGTACCTAACTCTGAAGTCGCGAAAAAAAATCTGCTGTCCCGTACATTTTGTCGACTTGTGCAAACGTAAATGTATGGGACAACTGATTTTTTTTTTGCGATTTCAGGGTTGGTCCCGAACTAAAAGTTATTCGTAAGTCCCTATTAATTGGTCGATAGCGGCAGATATTTCGTCGACGCTCCCTTGACAGTACAACTGCAAGTCATCTGCATACAAATGATACGAACACTGAAGTATGGTGGTAATAATATAGATAAAAATAGAAAACAGAAGAGGAGAAAGGATACCGCCTTGAGGAACGCCGGTTTCCAGCCCACACCAGCGAGATGTAGAATCTCCAGCGTGAACCGACTGCCGACGTTCCCGAAGATAGGAAGCGAACCATTCCAGCGCCTCGGAAGAGACCATAATATAGGACAGGATGGCTAAAAGGATTTCGTGACTGACGGTATTAAAGGCATTTGAAAAATCGACCAGTACCAGCACAGTGACTTTGGTATCTTCCATCCCTGCCCTTATATCGCCAGTCACTTTAAGGAGAGCAGTGACAGTGCTATGTCCCGGCCTGAACCCAGATTGCAAAGGGCTTATGAGTGAATTACACTGCACAAATCTTGAGAATTGTCTGTGAACACAGGCCTCAAGCACTTTGGATAGGAAGGGAAGGATAGAAATTGGGCGGAAGTGGGTTGGAAGAGTGGGATTAGAAACTTTGGGCAGTGGACGAACGTAGGCCTTACGCCATAAGGAGGGAAATATTCCGGAGTACAGGGAAAAATTAATAATATGGGAGATAGCAGGTAGGAGGTGATCAAGGATCGTAATGATCATACCACGAGAGATATTATCACATCCTACCGCCTTGGATTTGATGGAAAGAATGATTTTTTTGATCTCTTCCGGTTCAGCTGGAACGAATCGAAAAGGATTAATTTGGGGACGCGTTAGACCAGAGATTAGAGACAGAGTTTGTACTTTAGTAAGATGATCCAAGGTAGGCACGGTGGAGAAATGACGGTTAAGATCATCTAAGTCAACAGAATTTGGAAGGTCCAAATGTCGCTGTTTGCCGATACCAAGTGTTCCAAGGAATTTCCAGATATCGGCAGAAGAGGAGGAAGAAATATTTTTGAGAATGTGGCGGCGTTTAGCATTGCGTATCATCTGATTACATCTGTTCCTTGCAGACTTAAATAAAACCCAGTTCTCGTCAGTACGATCCCGCTTATGTTTACGAAATGCACGATCCCTGCGTCGCATGGCCAACTGTATTTCTCTTGTCATCCAAGGTGCGGGAGGACGTTTCAGTTTAACTTTTTTGATAGGAGCATGGATGTCATAAAGGTTGACCACAATATCGTTAAAAATCGACACCTTTTCGCAATGATGCACCCTGAAATATCTTTTCGTCAAATTAGCCTTTCTCATTAGTCTTTCTTCATCTTCAGCTAGAAGTGTTATTAATAATAAATCCCAGTCCACCATAACGACACAACCAACTTCGAATCCGCGTGGAGCAAAACTGACTGATGCCAGAGTGGCCGCGCTTTCAGCAGAATGCCACGGCATACTACGAGATATCACGGCATGCTACGGCACGCCGCGGCATGCCGAAGCACAACCTGCCATGCCACATCAGACCTGTAGGTCCTCGGTGGCACGAAAACGTGCCACTAAAAATGTATTATCTTTTAACTTTGAGAACCGCTGGCAGAAATTTGTGCCACCAAACCCCGACCGATTTAAAACTGTACTCTTGTGGTACCTATAATTATAGAAGCAACAAAAACAGAGCAATAACAGTTTATATTTTTAATAATGTTTATATTAATATTATTTATATTAAAAAATAAAAATAATTGCGGGGCCCCACAGGTCTGGGCCCGAGCACACGATGCGTTGCGGCGCCGCACCGCAAACATTTCACCGTACCAGCGGGCTGCACACGGGCGTAGCGGCGCCGCAATGTCCGTATGTCGGCAGCGGCACCACCGATGCCCCATTCTGTAATAATGTTCCCTTTTTTGTGCCGCGTGATGCCGCAGCACAATCTGCCGTACCATACCGGCAGTGAGCGCCGACCCTCAGCACGCCGTGACATCTTACCAACCACTCCTCAAAGAGCGTCCCCACTATCTCTTCTTTAAAAGGAATATACTTGTCTAGCTTCTGCCAGCGGCTTCGTCCGTGTGAAAGTAGGTTTTTCCGTACTTTTGGACCCCAGTTGGATCATACGCTGCCCGCCCACGACAGTCTTTTTATAGGATTAATTTTCCTATAATCGTCACAAATTATAATCCTATATTCCTATAGTAGGTAAGTATATTCTGAACGACGACGTTTTGTAGGTCGTGTGCGTTGCACTTTAAATTGCTACCAGTGTGTTCTATTTTTCACCAACAAAAAATCGTTCACCGATTGTCGGTCGTGGGCGTGCAGCGTTAAAGGGTGAATTTTAGAAAATCCTCTCTTAGTGCTCGCCGGTCATAAAAGGAAACCTTGTGTAAAATTTTACGCTCCTAAGCCCTGTAGTTTCGACTATGCGTTGATATGTCAATCAGGTTCTCCTTTTACACGCAAAAAGGATCGGGTCTGATCTTCCGTCAGGCTGCCACCAAGCGCCCACTGCACGACCGCTGTCCCTCTACCGCCCGGCACGGGGACTATTGGCTGCTGGGTGGCGCCCCCCTGGCCCGGTCCGCCCCTCCTTAGCCAACCTGCGTCCCTCAGACTCCTCCGAGGGACCCATGTTGATGCCTGGCTTAGCGCGGACGGCCATCATGGTGCGTTCGGTGCAGGCGCCCTGACGTCAGACCATCCGCCGAGCCCGACCTCCGTGTCGCCGGATTACAGGAGGCGCCACGCT
The DNA here is from genome assembly GCA_030763345.1 of Mythimna separata. Taxonomy (NCBI): domain Eukaryota; kingdom Metazoa; phylum Arthropoda; class Insecta; order Lepidoptera; family Noctuidae; genus Mythimna; species Mythimna separata. The sequence goes on along the minus strand of CM061181.1, from coordinate 9,898,637 downwards.
CCCAGTCGAAGGGGTGGCTGAAATACTAGGCTAGCTTGTGAAAGTGACGGGGTTTCGAATCTAGGCTTTACCTTTTTGCCTTTTTTATAGTTTGTGTGAAATGGGCTACTTAGGTAGTTTCGGCTATTTTGTTATTTTATAGGTATAGGTAAGTACATGGTAGGTACCTATCTTCTAGATTGTAGAAGTTGAGGACTTGGCTTATTCTATTGATAGATTATTTACTTATTCTTGAATTCTTTTGATATTTATTTTAACACAGCTTTTAGTGCTATTTTTATTTTTAGAAAAGTAAGACCAACGTTTTAGGTATTGGTCTGCCATTATCATCATCTGCCTAGCCTTTTCCCAACTATATTGGGGTCGGCTTCCAGTCAAGCCGGATTTAGCTGAATACCAGTATTTTACGAGGAGCGGCTGCCTACCAGACCTCCACAACCCATTAACTGGGGTAACACGGTACTTCAAGGCAAGACTGGAGTCAGGTTTACTGACTTCTGACTATCCGTAACGACTGCTAAAGATGTCCAAATGACAGCCGGGACCAACGGCTGACCTGCTAACCCATCCACAGACCAACCTAGGCAAGCGTTGCTTAACCTTGAAGATCGACCTATGCGGCTGTTATTATCTAGCCACGAGCTCCTCCGTGGTGTTTTACCTAGCGTGGTTTTTTACCTGAAAATATTATATATAGATCTCGCTGGTTTATTTTATAGCTATCACTAACGTACCATGCCAATTTCTATGGTGTCTATAATAAATGGTTTTTGTCTTAATTGGTACCTACCTGTTTTTACGTTTGGTTCTTCGGTAGGCAAAAACTTTCCCCCAAAACTTGGACAGACCAATATTTTCGGGAAAAATCGTTGTGACAATACTTGGGGGAGGATGTGATTCCAGCTGTGAACCGTGGGTGCCTTTTTTCAGAATGATTATGAATATGAAGTGTATTTATTCACCGCACATGAATGTTGGTTACAGCGGACGCGAAGTCGAAGACAGATAAAAAGTAGCCTATGTCCATCCTTGGGGTTCAAGCTAGCTCTGTACAAAATTTCATGAAAATCAGTTCAGTAGTTTAACCGTGAAAGCGTAATAGACAGAGTTACTTTCACATGTATAATATTAGTATGGATTGTACCTACATATGTTTATTTTAGGTCCCCTCACATATATTTTGGCCAGATAAAATCTATATATCTAGGTATTAATGTACCATCTGTACGTTCCTTTTAATGTGGATGTTTAATACCCCCAAGTTTCAAGACTCAGTACAGAAGGTCAGAAAACATTTAAGAAAGATAGAATTAAAACAAATGTTTAACTTTTGCGTTTTATTTTGTTTATAATACACATCTGTTTCCAATTATTTGCCTATTTACATAATATTGCTAAAAGAACTTGAGAAATAAAATAATAAATTGATGTGCAGAAAGCATGTTCCATTCAAAAACAGTGTGAGTACAACAGGATTAATTTGAGAGCTACGTCAATTATTTAAGGCTACCAGAAACAGAGAAATCGATCAGGTCGGACGAATCTGAACCTGACCGGTTGACCGATTCGCTTTAGGGAATAGTTTAAATACTGATATTCTGCAGTTAAAGCGCCTATAGAAGGATACGGGAACCGGTCAATCAATCCGATCAGATCGATCGCTCTGGCCGTGCGTCATCGCGTTGTAGACACTCAATCTTCATGGAAATGTTACTCAGTGTTGTAATTTAACGTTACACCTTGATAGTGTCTCCCATACCTTAATCACTGCTACCAGAGTAATCCCTGTTAACTCCTCGACTGGAAATGAACTAACTCAGTAAGAATACAATATCACACTCGCGTAGTGTTTCTGAAAATGTATCAAAGCTGATGGGTTTATACGTAATCCGGATCGAATACTACATGATCACAACTCGAAATAAAAAGTTACTTCTTCACAAAACGAAACGCCTTCTTGTCTCTTAAAAATTAAAATGATATAGTCATCGATTTAAATAGTAAAGATAGGGCCGTCCGAACATTTCCTAATATACGTTAACCATACAAGAATCTTCAGCGTCACTTAAAACTACGATGTCTACCTTGTAAGAGTGGCTAATATAACAGAGGTTTTATATGCGCGCCGCTTCAAAGTAACATCGCTCTGCCATTAGACGTACTTTGCCCTGATTTTAGTTTTGCCATAGTATATGACTGCTTTCGGAGTTTACCGAATACTCCCGAAACTGATCAATTCAGGCCAACTTTATTATCTGAAAACATTCGCGATCAGCCCTGTCCTTACTATCCAAATGCCAATGGACATAGTTCAGTATTTTTACATTATGTAATAGACTTATGCCAGTGGATAACTCCCTCCTAAAATAAAATTATCTATTACCAAAATATTTACATCAACAAAATAGGAAAATTAAATAACTACTTCACTTATTTACTTTATGTCATGTGAAAACCTAAATATACATCACGTAATTATCATAGCAACATAATTCAATATTTTATTAATAATATTATTTATTACTTTAACAGATAACATTGAAATATCACATGATGAAATGTTTAAACACAATAACGCATGTTAATGGCAATAAAATACCATAGCTATATAAATAAAATTCGACTTCATTGTTACCGTTACAAATTAAATTAACATTCTTATAAGGAACAATCAATAAAACGCTCGTTATTAAAATAATCAAACCAAAGCTGAAATACGTGACAATAATGTACATTATTGTGTAAGACAATTATTATGAATACTAAATCGTCATATAAAATCACAGCTTCTATTGGTGTCATTGAGCGCTAATTTGCCTAGATGAGGATATATTATTGGGATAATTTTAAGTACACCTATTTATTTATTGAAAGGCACTAAGACCCTAATCTACGATAAAATTTCTGTACATGGTATTGAATTTGCGTTTGTTTTTATTAAATTTTATGTACTTATAGCGTTCAGGCAACATTTGACGCACGACTAGCCGATATTTATGTACAATTATTAATTTTAAACCTAAATAGTACAGCCAGATAATAACTCTTTAGGAATTTAATGGAATAATATGAAAGATGAGCTCTTACTACATTAAATGCAATTTTACTCAGTGAAATACTTATTTACATGACTAAATTAATATTATAAGGGAAACCTATTTGGAAAGAAGGTTCAAGTGTTAACTGTACATTATTATTGATAATATAATCATATATATTTTGTTAAAAATATTAATAACAAACCTTTCTGAATTTCAGATAAGTAAATGACTATTATTATATTATATCAAAATAGCGTTCTATCAGTTTTTACAATGTAGCGTTTCCACTAAAGCGTTAACGTATAGGAATCGTACCAATCATATTGGGTGAAATCTGGAGCAATTGTCTCGTTTGGCCGATTCTTACACGTCTCCGTACAAATTGAAGCTAACCTATAGACTACATAATTCTTACTGTAACATAATTATGTGATAAGATTTTACTATAGCTTTTAACAAAGTTTGTTACATTACAATGTATTGTTTTAAGAAATTCAACAATTCTATACTTTAGGAAACAATGATGGACATGACATACAAGAGAACTGCCTGAGTATAAACAGCTGCATTATAATAATTATATTTTACTTTTCTAACTAGCATGAGGCGAGGTAATCGCATGTCAAAGGTATCACTTAACTTTGACACCTTATATTTGAAGCGGTTTGTTGTGGTTTTCGTAGCCGTATGTTACTATTAACGTGCAGTTTGGCGGCACTTCTGTATTAGGTCTCATTTTAGTAGTGACAATACATACTATTTCTTATTCTGTATTGCAAAAAAAAAGTTAACTCTTGAATGAAAATAACCCAACTGAGTTCACCAGACCTTTTTTTAAAATACCTGTTGATTTTAACCCTAACGCTCACCAAAGCCACGACCCAAAAATGGTTCCGAAAAATCAAATCCGTATGCTGACATAAAAATTCAAATTTGTTTTAACCCATTTAATTTGTCTCATATAATATTAGACTGTGGCAACATTTTCGATTTTACGACACAGGAATCACAATCGAAGTTTTGTGGTAATCTTTCATTGGATAGAAAACATAGTCTTGAAAATATTTATATGCAATACAGTTACGACCTAACAATGCTCTAAACATGACAAGTTATTGAAATAGAACTACAGTACGAAAACCAAACAGTAAGATTCCCAGCTTACATAGGATCTTTCCTTTCTGATAATAATTATGGAACTCCTACCGGCAGATTCGCCCTTGTGAAAGTCGGAAATAGTCCTCAAATTTTCATCCAAATCCGTTCAGTCTTGGCGTGAATAAATTGTTTTTCTTTTTTTTTTCAAACATACAGACGTAAGTCATATTTACAATATTAGTAAACCATGGCCTGGATTAGGACATACGCTAAATTTTACCCAGGTGATAGCTACTTTACAGTGATGCAATAAAAAACAAGTTTTAATTTTACTGCTCTACCGCTCAGTCCTGCATTCTATGATAAAATACAACACATAAAAGAACTATTGTAACAACCACATCATAAAATGTAATATTCAAGTTTAAGCTTTAACAAAGATTTCAGTCATATAATATTTTACTGCTACAAGTTTGTACTAAGGACTCTCAATTTGAAATTAAAATTCGAGTTTTTTTACCAACATATTTGAAGTTGCAGTAACTGTCCAAACAAATAATGTAATAAATTTTACTTCCTGTACCTATTGGTATTATTTGGAACATACGTATTTAATAAAAAATAATGAAACCAAGCAATCATTTTAAGATTCTGCAATCCACACCAACACGACAAAAATCTCTACTTAATGTGTAAAGCACAAGAGCGCTGTGAAACATATGATATAGAACTATAAGTTTTATATAATTTAAGACGATGTTTAAGGCCTAAATGCAGTTAGGAAGCTATACAATTATCGACTTTATTGCTTAAGAACCACAATCCTTGTTAAATACTCAGTTCTATGTATGTACAGTATGACAACTTGAGAAAATGCTAATAAGTAGTTAGAACGCATTCTGTGTTGTTAATACTATAAGATATTGAATACATTTGTTACGACAAGAATTTGCTGTAAAAAAAAATAATTTTCTCTAACATTCAGCAGAGAAATTAGTTTTAAGAGGAGAAAATGTGTACAATCAAAAATGGTTTTCAGTTTAACAGAGGTATGAGTATTGCACAGCGATCACTAGGGCAGCTATGCCAACTGTCTAATATTGTTTAAGTATTTTATATGTCAATGTTTGTTTCAATTTTTTCGAGTAAATTCAGGTACAACATTTTTAAATACTTGTTATATGGATTTCTCCCACTAAACTTTTTTTTTTTTTTGTAAATTGCGACATTGATGTAACAAATTGTCAAGCGCGCGTGTCAACCGTGTCAGTAGAATACACACGCTAGAAATCAAGTTTGCAATAATTGTTCATTCAAGAAACTGAGGATAAATCTTTTTAGTTCTATCAGTAAGCATATCTGCCACGCTGATCCCTGTTCAAAAACTCTCACTAACCAACAAAACTAAGTGGGGCTATTCAAGATTTTTCAACTGAACATAGCATATCTTTGAATACTTTAAAATATATTATCATGAATCATAGGACAGTAACACAATAAAAACCACTTTTTGGAGATTCAAAAAAAAAGCAGATTCTAATACATATTAAAAAAATAAAACAAATTTCTAGTTTTCAGAGAAACTCTTAATAAAAAAAGAAACTTATAGTTTCAAACTCTAAGAGTAAATATTATTGAATACCTAGTATGCAGTACAGCTTCACACACTTAGGTGCTATAATGTCGGCGATTTTTTATTTTTGATACAAGATTGCAAATTTTTAAAGCAGGGCCTAATTTTAAACCCATGTATTTCATCATCATGTCTGAATTTAACAATAATAATGCTTTCCCGTCTATTTCCTGTAACAAAACAAAAAGAGAAATTAGTGAGCAGTCAATGTTTTCATCACTCGGCATAACCACGTCCCTTGAATGATTAGATAATATTTTTTTTTTGAAAACCATATTCACATTGACCAGTTGAAGAAGTAAACGTTTCAGAAAGTAAGGACGCATCTTTTGTCAATTTTAAAAGTGAATACCCATACCTACTATTCGTAAAAATATATTTTTTTAATTTTAACGATTACGCAATTCCAAAATAATATCTAATAAGTATTTAATTCAATTAGAAAATATTAGTGTTGAAAATTTATGTCGTCATTTTTTGCCAGTAGTAATTGGTTCGAAAAATACAAATCAACGGACGAACGAACAGAAGCAGCAACAGCGAGACAGCAGATCGTAATAAAGCTAGATCCTATACTCACATGCTTCCTAAACAAATCGGCGTGAGCGGCAAGGGCTTGATCGGCGGCTGCAATGAAACCGATGACATCCTCCACGGACCAGTCGGCGGGCGGCGCGGCGGGCGACGGCGGCGGCGGCGCGCCCGTCGTGGACGACGCGGGCTCGGGCCGCTCGGGCGACACGCGCGCCAGCTTGCCGCTCGAGCACTCGCCGGACCCGTTCACACTGCTGCCCGTCGAGCTCTCTTCCTATAATAAAATAACGCACGCTGTCAGTACCTAGCAAATAATCCCCGGATAGAATTTCAGTCACAGTGGCAAATCTCATAAAAGATTAGCTAAGCACGTAGATTATACTTGGGTGTATTCGATAGCTCAAGTACACTGTCTGATCTGCTATTTTCACAGACCGACAGGATGGCAATTCGACACGACCAACTTCCGAACTCCGGGCTGTTACTTAGAAATTCCTAATGGAAAAACCCAATGCGCTTTTATTGAAACCAGATAAATGAACCCCTCAATGAGGTACTGCCAGTAATGTACTCACCGCTCACCATGTATATAAAGTTTCCAGAGGGATAGGTTTACAGTTGAAGAATCTATATCATAATATTGTGAGTGAAGTACAAGCATGAATATATAGTAAGTACATTTTGTAAAACTGGCAACCTTTGGTATTGCAGCAGAGGCGTAATACATGACAAACAAACAATTGGGCCCGAGTAGAAATAACGTTTTTCGACACACTGTCAAAAATAATAACTAAATCTTATTAAACATAATATTTAGTACTTAACAACAAAGTATGAGAAAAATGCCTTGCGGTTTTTTTTCGGGCGTCTTGTTGGACGCTAGTGTAGTGCGAAATACACGTTAGGATCAGCTCACACCGAGACCCGACGAGACGCGACGCTGCATGCACATTTTAATAGAGTGACTCAAAATAGAACTTTATTTACTACACAAAAAGATACACATTTTATGTGAGAATGTAGAATACGATGCTTCATGCAGCGCTGCGCCTCGCTGCGCAGCGGAACGTTTTTACATTTGCAACCGTCGTGTTGCCAACGATTTTACTATGTGCCTCACAACGTTACGATGCGTCTCGCGGCGGCGCGCGGCGCAGAACGGCCCACCGCGAAATCACTGGCCTCTTCCTGCATCGTCGCGTCGCGTCGCGTCGGATAATTAATATTTAGATTTAATTTAATCAATTTTCCTATGATAAATTCCGTGCCTCTTACTAACTCTCATTAAGTTTCACGTGCCCCTGTCTGTTAAATGTGATCCACTTCCCGGTTGCGCATTAAGCTGAAATTATGCGTGTACGGTCTGCGCCCACAATGTTACCTGCCCGTATTAGGAATAGGAAGCACTACCTAAATACATGTAAATTAGATGACAATGCAATATTAGTTTATTAGTAAATAAATTATTTTTCTTTCTTTCTTTCTTTTAGTTTGAAAGGAGCTTATGGTCGAAATTGAGATTATTATACTTTATGCTAGCAGTTACGATGTGAATGTGAGTGTGAATGTTGGTTATTTTGGTCGATAAAAAGCCTATGCCTATCCTTGGAGTTCAAGCTTGCTACATACCAAATTTTATAAAATTTGGTTCAGTAGTTTAACTGTAAAAGCGTAACAAATAGACACAGTTACTTTTTTAATATTAGAATGGACGGGATTGTTATAGTGTTTGATGATAATTATTTTATTATCATATTATTAAAAAAACGCAATGTGAAGTTCCTTGGTCCCAAATAAGCAGTTATTGAATATTTTACCACAAGTAACAAAAAATGCAATTCCCTGAAAAATTAATTAAGTTTTGTATTGTTAGACAATTTGACATGACCAAATTAGTTATCATTTACAAATACAAAGTAGTAAACAAATTTAAAAAAAATTGTAGTAAAAAGAACACATTTAAAAAAGGATTTGGATGGAACAGCAAGAGAGAAATCTGTTAAATCTCTTTTCTTCTCATATAATCATCTATTAATTACTTAAAACTTGATACATCAATCAAGTTTAATTCACAGCTTGTAGTAAGAATTTCTCGACTTTTTAATTACTCAGATACCCGCGAAACGAGCCACAATAGTAAAACAATAACAGCGCGGTCTCATAGGACCGGTTGGTGATTCAAACATTAATCCTAAATCCTAGAGTGTAGATTTTAATCTGAAATAAATCTTAGGTAAAGCATGTAGTTTTACCTGTGACTTATTTTTGACCATCCTTTGTTCCTCTCAGTAATAACAAAATGAATAAAATTATTAGTTAGGTATATGTACTCACACTTTTAGGTCTCTTGACACCTGATGTAACATTATTAGAAGTAGATTCTCCACAGAGAGTACAAGGCCGGCCTGCAGCCTCACCCGTGTCCACCTCTATCATTCCAATACAGCTGCCAACACCACTAGATACTCCTTTCAACCAGTTCTTGAGTTCTTCTATTGTTAGCTCTGATGGAACTTTCACAGGATAGTTTTTATTGCCTGATGAAACCTACAACCATTCAAATATATTAGCACATATTAATAAAATCCAAACTGTAATGAAGTGTGTATGAAGTAAATTACAAACAACCATTAACCATTTGTAGTATGCATGACTATCTATGTATGAGTTTAAGAATTTAGTTCTAGGAACAAATAATAATTTGCTCTTGTACAAAAAGCCTGCATTCTGAGTAGTTGTTATACATAGGTATTGTTGACTCGAGTTCACACCTGAGAAGTAAGTCTAACTCTAAAATTTTTTAGTATAATTAGATTTTCAATTATTGTACAACTCGGCGCCCGAGTTCTTGGCAAAGATTGTGTGTCTAATAATGTACTAAAGTTTACTGTCAAAACACTGAATCTTACCTGTACATTAGTTATATTAGAATAGCTACTAGATGCTGTAAGTATTGCCCTTGTCAGCCTTTGTGGGTCTGGGTGGACACTGAGCAATTCCTTCACTAGTGCTTCAGCTGCCCCTGAAGGACCAGAGCCTGAGACGGAACTTGGTAAAGCACTACTACCACCAGTACAACTGCTACGAATCCGGAGAGAAACTGTAGCTACTGGTGTAGGTGTAACAGAGCTATTTGAGTTCCCAGCACCAGTAGATCCACCTTCCGGTAAAGCTGGGTTGGGCATACCACTTGGCCTCATTTTGAATCTGTAAGATTTATAAAAATTACTATAGAGGGTCCTTTTCTAAACAAAGTTAAAATATTTTGACTATCTGAAACATATACTTGATGGCTAAAAGTAACTGCTGCTTTTATAAATAAAATTACTTAGTTATTACTTCTAATTTAGAAATCATTTTTCAGTCTCAGTCATTTGAAGAGAGGTATTACAACTCAAAAAGAAAATTATTTAGATATCTCTTCATTCGTGTGTTTTGGTTAACATTTAAAAATTAAAGTACTTTATTTAAGTAGTCTAGTAAAAGCAAAATAACCAGAACATATAGGATTTCATTACCTTGAAGGTGTAGTAGCACTTTTCTGACCTGGAGGTGCTAGAAGGTGGCCAGCTCTAGCACACCAACCAACTGGGAAAATATCTCTTGAGTCATATCTACACCAATAATCAAAGGCACCCCTCCAGCCATCAAATGTTACATGTATTTGATCATTCTTCACCGCACTAACAGTAGCACAACAAATTAACTGAGGATTTTTCTTATCTACTGCCTCTAATTTCTGACCAACAACAAATAAATTTGACTTAGGAGTTGGAGGTTCAGGTTGAAAAACTTTAGCAGGAGCCATATCTGCACCATTTAGAGTCTTGAGTAAAAACATAGGCCAGCTACTGGCATTCATACGAAATCCCAGGGGTGGCTGCAACATACCCTCATTTCTTTCACAGTGACCAATTGGGTGAATATCTCCTGCATCTACCAGACGCCAGAAATCGTTTTTATTGTCACTGCCATCAAGCCTTAGCCTTAATCTAGGGCCCAGAACACCAACAACAGTTGCAATACAAGTAGATGTTAAGTTTCGAGGATCAAGAGCCTCTAATTTCATTCCCACTCTGAAGTCATTTACTGGAGGCATAGGTGCTTGTTTAAAACATTCTTGAGGTGCTGCCACACTATTTGTATCCTTCATGTACTCATTCCAATCAAAATCTTGATAAATATCATAAAAAGAACCTGTCGAGTTATTATTTGCATGATTTTCTGATCCATTAGCTCCATTTCCAGACTGTGGGGAAGTAGTTCGCTTCTCATTTTTCTTTTGATACTTATTCAGACAATATGTGGAACAAAAGTTCTTGCTACTGGAAGGTGCGTTACCCCGAATAACATTATCACAGTGAAGACAGGCGCCTTTGCTATATGCCTGTCTAAATTCAGACAAACACGTTTCGGAACAGAACTCTTTTTTGCCGTTCTCCGTAGGCAGAACATATTTCAGAGGTGTTTTACTTTGAGCACACCAGGTGCATGTACGTTTTGGAGGTCTTCCAGGTCCACGTATTTTGCCGGGAGCAGGCCCCGATGAGCCGACAGTGTTGTTTGACATCGTTCCGTAGATAAATTTAATACATAGTATTTCAACTTTAAATGAACAGAACTATCCACTTACATTATACACAACACAGTCACAAAATCAAGTTAAGATAATAATGAAATCATATAATTTTGCGCAAATATAAACAACGTCAGTTGCGTATTTATGACGCGCTTCCAACGGCCATCTTTGTTCTCCTTTTGTTTTTTTTTTCTCTAAAAACCAAAAATACTGGCAACAAACAATAAAATCTGTAGGGCACGCTCAGCCAGTTCGATTACAGTGACGCTCTAATGTAACCTATCCCTTACGCTACTAATATTTTTATGGCGAGAAAGCCTAGGGCTAGCTCAGTATTTTCTTCTGTGTATATCCCTGGTGGGTCAACTAAATGATAAAATAAACAGTTTTTTTCTTTCTTAAATTACAAGACATTTTTCTCTTGTTTTCCAGGGCAAATTAATAAAGACTTCTATTTATAAACAAAATTATGTATGTAATTTTCAATTCATGTGCAATTTTAAGTTAGGTTAGGTATTATTTATGTGCGAGATTGATAAAAACTAAGCTGAGGCCCTTTTGCTTCATTTACGGTCCGTACTCTAAAATAAATGTTTTATATCAAGATATTTTTGATAAGCCTTAACAACACATCACTACTGACCATAGATTAGGCAGGGATACTAGACCACTAAATTACTGTCAAGCGTCAGTTAGTGTCAGTGTCATAAGAAAATAATTTAGAGGTTAGAAAAAAACAACCTCATCTTATACACTTTCGATGATATCGCACATAATAAAGAGAACCATGTCTCAAAACACTGTCAGCAGGATTATAAACAACGCCGAAATAGCTGAAAAGCGACTGGCGGAATTGAGAAGCAAGGTACATACTAATATCAATTTATTCATTCAACAGCTGCTGGGCTAAGACTTCTCAATCAAAACTCATACGTATATTTAACGAGATGTAGATGTTATATCAAATATTTTATTTACTTTTCAGATAGATGAAATAAAGAAAGTCAAAATTGAAGAAAAGGTAAAAGAACTAACAAAGGAAAATAAGATTTTAGCTGATAAAGTGGAAACTGCTAAGGCTGAACTAATAAGATTGGAAACAACTAATGGTAAGAAACAGTACCCTATACCAGGAAAGACGTCTGTGTCAGCCCCAGCTGTTGCAACATGTATAACAGAAGATACAAAAGTAAAACCAGAAAAACAGCCAGCTGCGAAAAAAGCAAAGGACACTGACAAGAAAATCAAGGAGAAACCAGAGTCAGCCAGTGCTACTGTAGTTGATGTTAGAAAGTTGGATTTCAGAATTGGCAAAATTGTTGAAATAAACAAACATCCTGATGCTGATTCACTATATGTGGAAAAGATTGATTGTGGTGAAGAAAAACCGCGAACTGTTGTGTCTGGTCTTGTAAATCATGTACCAATTGAAGAAATGCAAAATAGGACTGTCATGATACTTGCTAACCTGAAACCAGTTAAGGTAAGACTTCGTCTGTTACTGTTAGAGCATTGTTTAATAAAAATATTTCTAAGTGTTATAATGAAAAACACTTTTTCAGATGAGGGGAGTGACTTCAGAAGCTATGGTAATGTGTGCTTCTTCTCCTGAAAAAGTAGAAGTCCTTGTACCACCAAGTGGAGCAGTTCCTGGTGATTTGGTTGAATGCGAGGGCTACCCTAGAGAGCCAGAAGCTATACTTAACCCCAAGAAGAAAGTATTTGAGACTTGTGCACCTGACCTTTTAACAAATGATGAAAAAGTTGCCTGCTATAAAGGAAGCCCATTAATGGTTCCTGGCAAGGGTGTAATAGTGGCACCTACTCTGAAAGGAGTTAATGTAAAATAAAAAAACACTTTTTTGTAGCATTATATTTTATTTCTCTCAAATTTGTGTATTCTCTGATCAATACAGGTCACCACCATTTCACCAGCATTTGCATGCTGCATGTCTTTTGGTAGCTAATTTCACCATGCTGAGAAAAGGCCTCCCCTTTTATCCTTTTATATCTCTCTATTTATTGGATAAAAGTGACCCACCATTTAAGGCACACACATTTTTTTGAACCATCTCCTGTAGTTTCAGCTCATATTTCCCCACCTTAACTCATAGGATGCTAGAATGCATCAACAGTCGCTTTTTAATGGTTTTTCTAGTTGACTGTTTATATGAAAGGTAATAAACAAAGTACTTTTTTCTAATTTAAAAGTATAAGACACAAATGAAACCACATTTTAAGCAATATCAACAATATTTATATTACATATCTATGTGATTACTATGCAACAATTTGATGTCATTATTCACTATGTAGAAATTTAATTTCAGATAGAAAAATAGATGTGACATAACATTAACATCCAAGACCACAAAAACTCCACTCATTTAAATCTTTACGCTAATGGGGCGAATGAAAAGTTATAATTCTCTCATTTTTCTATTCAATTCCTTGATTTGTGGCCTTGTTAAGATTTCTATTATGTATAAATTGGTGTCTGTTACAAAATGTAACACATATAACTTTGTAATTGGAGGTATGCTACATTTGGAAGTGTTCTTGAAAAACTACCTACTTCAACATCAACATATTATTATGAGCCATTAGGAAAATATTTCTTTATAATTAATTAACAAATGTGCAGGCAAGCTCGGTCCAAAGTGAATGAACATACATCAATTTATTTAATCTATTACAGTTATAATAATATTATGGTCTAATATTAGCAGCTTTAAGTACTTATTATATTTACTATTATTGGTGGAGCTTAGCTTACCTTTAATAAAAAGAAGCTAACATTAATACCTAGGTATATTTATTAAACTTCTTTAAAATAAAGAGATTTTCAGGATGCTCATACCACCAGTAAGAAGAGACACTGAAATAGATTTTTTTGACATTTTCGTTTTGTATTAGAAAGTAGTCTTAGGATAGATTTTACACTAAATCATAGACCCAGTAGGTGAATTTCTGTCAAGTAGGTACCATCTTCGAATATCAATAGATTTTTTAAATCCTATAAAGCAAACAAGCCGCAGGTCTCAGCCGTTATTTGCAGCAACTCATTCATTAAGTGTGCGCCGAATTTCAAATTCATAAAATAACTTCAAAAATCTTACTTACTGGCCAGATTCACAAGGTGCCTACAGACTTGCTCGGTTATTCATGATCATACGATAGGATACTGAGTGTACTATACAAAATATGTACCTAAGTAACAAACTATCGACATCATATTTTTTGTAAAAACAGCTATTCAAACAGCGGTCATCAAAAATCCAACAAATCTGTAGGCTCCTTTATAATCATATAAACACGTAAATGCAGTCGCACAAATTATCACTCGGATCAGGAGTATAAACATATAATACGCTGTGCTGAAACTACTTATGTACTTATTAGTATTATGAAAGCGAGTCCACTACCATCTAAAAAGGAAGAACTAAGAAGTGCTTCACATTATAGAATTCGTGAGTGCCAAAATTGTACTCAAACATACCTACTGATATTTCAGATGTGCAGGTGAAAGCGCCAGGGTAGCTCGCGAAATTCTAATTTTTGTCTTTCATTAACAATCGCAATTCAACAGGGTAAGGATGGAGAGGGTTGTATTGATAACTTTAATGATTATAAAGTCCGTAAATAAATACATCTTACCTACGGCCTCCATTAAAATTTTAATTCACATACCTACAACTTGATCAGCAAATTAATGCCTTTAGAAAAATTGAATTTCGCGACCTACTTTGGAGCAGCCCATCCCCTTATCATATAAAATATCAGTATGTTGACCGTTGATAAAACTAGGTGCCGAGTAAATTAGGGTAACTTTAGCTCTGGGGTATAACTTTGGCACTAGCTTATTTAACCAATAGGAACATGAGAAACTGTCTACTGTGTTTCTATTGGTTAACGTTTGAATCCCCAACCGGTCCTATGAGACCGCGCTGTTATTGTTTTACTATTGTGTCTCGTTTCGCGGGTATCTGAGTAATTAATAAGCTGGCTCCAAGTTATACCCCAAGGCAAAAGTAACCCCATTTTACAGTACATCGATTTATTAAAAGAGAGCCAATCCTTTGTGCGATATGATTAGAATATACGTGTATAAATATTTAATACTGTAAAGTGAAACGGTTATTAAACTCCGACACGTTTAAAAATATATATCTTTGTAATAGATTATAATTTCATATGGTAAGTAAACTCTTAATTTTATGACATCATTTACATTGATATATGAATGGGATATCTAGAGCTTTAAGTTTGTACTATGATGTTTTCTAGTTCTAGGGAACTTAATTGATAGCAACTTTATTGAAATCGCAATTTTAGGTGCGAGAAGTGGCTAGGGATAGTGTATGACCGTAGTGATGAGTCCTGCCACGTACCAACTATGGGTATATCGACAACTTTGACCTTTCGGAGACCATTTTACGATGCAATTGATGCGGCGTTCGTATACCGTCAAGAGTCTTTGCGAAAATCGAATTTCATATGAAAGCTTGTCAAAGTAAATAAGTTGGGACTCAAGAATAAGTCATCCATAACATAACAAATTGACGTTTTTGGTTACCTCAACAATCAAGTTCCCTGACTCTTAGGTATGTGCAAGATACATATTATGCATAAATATAATTTTATTTAGCTTTTTAAAGGTAAAGTTTGGGCGTAAATTATCTACAACTTACAGATGTACATAAAAGGTATATATACGTATTACATAACTAGTGATCCCAAGAGGTATTAATTATTTAGGTAAAACTTATTTTTTTATTGTTAATTGGAAACTACTAGCAAAAGAATAATGTACCTTCCTACCTAGCACAAGGCAACAGCAGTGAGTAAAACTAAACAACGATGGCTAGCGTTGAGGAGCCCTTGGCACGGGTCAGGTCCTCACCGGGCATGGTAAGTTCGGGAGGTCCCTAAAAAATAGTGTTCACGAGCCCGTGGACTGACAAAAATATTTTCGTTTCTGTTTAAACTATTTAATTGTGGAGGTCTTCAGCACCTATCATTGCACTTACTATTCTTCAGCCTTCAGCTCTATCGTCTGAAATGTGGCACTTGTGCTATGAATATCGACCTTACTGCACCGAAATAAAGGTCCCGCCTTTTTCAATTTTGTATCATGTAGTTTTCTGCAATTTGGCTATATTTACAGAAAAAAAACGAAACCGAGAATCAGCATAACTAGCTTTTGATTTATTAGTTTACTTGAACTTATAATTATAAGTCAATCCGATATTATCACAGCTTATAGCGACCATTTCCAAAAACGGTAACTTTATAGGGATAGACGTACCTAATAGAATGATTTTAATTAAGATTAGGCAAACTGTTGTGATTTCTGACCGGTTCTGTAAACTTATTTAGCCTGCCAGGGCTAAAATAAAGATTTAAAAAAATATTCAATATGTACGACTGGTAAATGCGTATATATAACTACATGTAAGTACGTAATTCAAGATCAACTTTGATAATGAAGAAGGATTTTTACGGATCGGATTGGAGCGAAGCCCCATACTTGAGAAAAAAACGTAAGTATTTATAAAAATAAAAAAAGGCGATCAATGGAACAATGTATTCGATTTTTGGCACCCCTCTATTCCTCAAAGGAGAAGACAGACGTGCAACCAATTAGTCACATTTCGTCAGATATAGCCCCACTCCCTAAGTTATGTGGAAGCGAACACAAGTTCGATTGTAGCAATAGCGCTACAAGGCAAAAATCCGAACTCCAGGCAATTATTAATACCAAGATAAATAGACTATGTCGCGCGCAACCTGTTCTATAAGAAAAATACAGAAACGGGATCATCTAAAACTCAGTCCAAGCCATGCTAAGTAATGTTTAACTCAACCAAAGAATTTCCTCATGTGAAAATCAGGTACCCATGCTAAACACACGTCTACGGAAATAATTATGCTTTTGCTTGTAAGTTTCTGTTAATTCTCATGTGTTGCCACAATGCTTCCTAATAATATTTACATTAAATTACAATACTAATATAGCCGGTTCAAATATATATCCTATATAATAGATCATAATAATATATAATTGTATGCCGCACCCATTTACATGCACATTTTACTTTTCAGATATGTTTGATGTTGAAATTGTCAGAATGTTACAAATTCTTAAAATCTTACTTTAAGGTTACCTATTACGATTTATATTTTATTTAATATCAATTCCTTCAGTTGATAAAACTGTAGTCAAAAGAATTACAATTAATTTTGGTAAAACATGACGATGTACAGACTGCAAACACTTGGCTATCTTAATATTTACCATAATCACAGATACATTATTATGTCAATGTTACAAAATCTCTCTGTTAAGCGAATGATTTTGGTAAATACAATAACCGCATGTGTTGCTATGTACTTTTAAAATATTATGCTAAGTACACCTTATAGTTCTAAGATGAAGATAAATCTACACAATCCTAATTTTTTTCTCCATTTTAATCCAGTTACTTTATAAAGTTACATTTAGAATAAAACTTTCTAGTCTTTGGTAGAAAAACAATCACCATATTATATTTTTTTTAACTATTTATTGTAGTAAAAATAAAATACAACTTGTATAAAAATATATGAATATAGATGACAGCCACCTTAAAATGAAAATAATACAGTTTTGTATAATAAAGTTACGTAGATAGTGCAAAGAATATTTATAGAGGGTATTCTTATATTAGTCATTATTATTAAATAGTTTGGCATAGGGACTTGCTCGATCTACAGCATAATACTGAATAGATGTTAGTTATGGAAGAATATTAATCAGTTATATCATCAGTACACCCAGTAAATAGTTCGTCTTATTTTCAAAATAAAATATTAATAGAAAGGAAGGACAATAAAATATGGACTTTTAGTTTTGGAATTCATTTTGACATAACATGAATTTAAAATAAAATAATCTCGTATACAGGTCATATTTTAAATATTGTGTTTACTAATTAAAGCATTTGATTGATTAAGGTAAAATCCATAAATAGGAAGTAAAGCACAGGGAATGGCACAGTTAAGTTAGGGAGATAACTACAGCACAAATAATAATAGTTCTTTAGCGTATCTAACCTAACTCATAACATACTTAAGTATAAAATTATCTAACACAAATAACAAAATATATGAATAATGTTTTACTTATTCTAGGTCATAATAATACTAAGTGACAATCTACATGACAATAATAGGTAAAAGGTAATTGAAGAATGAATTATGCTTGTATGAGCAAGTTAGGCCTTATTGATATGAAATGATTACAAGTAAAACATCACCTTTGAAGAAAAAAATAGTTTGTTGAACGAAACATCTAATTTTCGATTTTCTTTCGGTTGTCACGTCGATATTCTGTCGGTTCAGTTTCACTCTTAGGCAAAGGCTCCCTCCACTCTATCCATTCTTCGCGAGCCCGCGCTTCCTCCTTCCATTTCATCCCGCCATCTCCTTCATAGTGTAACGAAACCCCGCTCATTGTATCAGGCCACCAACTCTGTTATTTTAGCTCACAATTTGTCGGGAATACGGTAGATATGTCATACCCAGTCCCATTTAAGTTGGACCCGTTCCAAACTCGATCCGTTAATTTAACACCCAGTATAGGTATACTGTGCGTTCCGCATCCACCTGATTCCCGCGACCCTCGCCGGAATCAGGACCGGTCGCTGTGGCGGCGCTTGGGGGAGGCCTATGTCCAGCAGTGGACGTCTTTCGGCTGAGATGATGATGATGATGATGATGATAGGTATACTAGTAGGTACTGTGCTTTCTTGATCATTGGCAAACTGAGTTTAGACTTCTGGATGTTAAACAGAGACCAAATCTGTGGACCATAGGTCAAGACGGGGAGAATACACACGAGCTTTTGTTTTAGCACCACGGGCAACTGACCTTTAGACAGATCCTTTAGGTGATGAAATATAGAAGGTAAAATGAATAAGTTGACGCGACGAAGTGAGTACATGATTTTCTATAAAAATAGATAAAATTGATTTCTTTTTAGTATTGATACATACTCGTACATCTACTTAGCTTAAACGCGTCATAAAAAATTGCAAAAAAATATAGATAGAAGAAGTATTATAATTGTTTCTTTTACGTATTTCTGATGGCAAAAAGGTGGAAGTAAATCGTGGTGTCGCTGTCTTTTTTATTATATTTTTTTTAAGTCAGTCACTTACATTAAACTTCTACGCTTAAATCGAATGATACTGTCTTATAAAAATATAAACAATTTTTCCGTTACAAGAACAACATCAAAATAAAATAAATTTGAAACAACTAAAGACTATGAGTATCTAAAGAAAAATTATTACAAGAATACTTATAGAAGATAATACTTTATAAAAATAAATATCATTGCTAATATGTTTCTTTAAGGTATATGAGGAAAAAAAATATTGCACTTTAGCAAGCATAAGAATGATAACTTAATGGCACAGAAGTATTAAAAGTAAGGAGTACTATACAGGTGGGCAAGCAATTTCTTCCACATGCCATTGTACAGCCAACCACACGTCACAAGTAGAACTTGAATTACGAGAACTGCCTACTGCAAAGATAAATACGCTGTCAAATTGTACCATTGACGTGCAGTTGACTTTACCTGTCTTCTACTACAAATATTTCACAGGAAGACGACTTTCATTAGTCACAACAGTAAAGCTCTTTTCCGCACATTTTATGAAATGCAGCTGATTTTAATTTTTTTTTATACTTTGTAGAAAAATATTGTACGTTAAAGAGCAAAAATAATCTCATTATTCACTACATCAACTATTAGTAATGAACGTGGAATGTCCAAACAAACTACAATGATTTTATTTTGATGATATTATGCATAAAAAAATAAAATACACTTTTACAATCACATTCGTAAGTCTGCGCAACACTAGTGGTCACGTCAGCTGTCAAAAATAAAATAATACAGCGTGAACAGAAAAACTAACACTAAGGTTGAATTTAACATGATTTGGTTTTATTAAACCATTTTACGTAGATGAGTCTCGCCACGAGCCTCTGTAGGTGGTTGTTATGAAACATGTACTTACATTTTCATCTGCAATGTACAGTACACTGATGTACCTGTACAATGACGTTTTGCGAATGTTATTCTTACGCCTGGACGTACGTTTAAAGTTGTGTCGGTGGGAAACGTCGCTGGGGTTTACTACGACGCTGTGCAAGAGTTGACTGGGACACTGGACCCAAAACTTGTGGTGTCAGTGGTGAAGCTGTCATTGCCTAGAAAGAAAATAAAAAATAATTATTGTAGTAAGTCCTGCAAACAGATCTTAATTGGCTAGCAAGATTGGATATACACATATTATGCTAAATATAATTTAGTTATGTACAGGTACACGTCAAACAACATGCCTTAACCTATCACATACCCACAAAACGAGACACAATAGTAAAACAATAACAGCGCGGTCTCATAGGACCGGTCGGGGATTCATGAATTAAGGCAGGTTAAACTTCTCAAAATTCGTTTCATATTGCTTAGGTTCAAAAGGGAAATCGTTGGAAATTAACTCCGTAGATACATAAGCAGTAGCTTCAAAATACCTTATTTCTTTTTTGCGTTGGGATAAGAAGAAAGGTGTTCGAAATTTGTTGGCACTTCCTTGAGGCGCGCATGGAAAATTACGCGCCGCCGAGTACTTGAGCTCGGTCCTGACGGTTGCCGGACGACGTTTGCCATTCCGCTTCGCTGACCATGGCACGAAAGGTCGTTGCCGCCGTTCGCTCCCACGAGGACACGGCGGTGCAGCGGTGCTCCGCCCAAGCAGGACTTACCTCCACCGTATGCTCCACAGTGTCTTCCGAATAGTCCCCGCAATAGAGACATCCGGGGATTTCTTATGCACGAATCCGGTACAGGAAACTCCTGAACTTACCATGTCTCGTGAGAAACTGCGTCATGCGGAAGTGAGGATGCCGTGTCGTCTTTTCAGTTAGCTGTGAAAAGAAAGGGGAGTTAGTGTGTACTGACCTGGAAGGTGAGGTCGACGGCGCGGCGCAGGTCGGCGGCGGGCGGGTCGTGGTCGGGCGCGAGCGGCGCGGGCGGCTGCGGCGGCGGCGGCGCGCAGATCCACGCCTCGCGCACCAGCTCGGCGGCGCGCGGCCGCTGCGCCGGCTCCAGCTGCAGCATGCGACACGTGGGCCACACTCCGGTCGGAGCATGTGTAGTGTGTACTGACCTGGAAGGTGAGGTCGACGGCGCGACGCAGGTCGGCGGCGGGCGGGTCGTGGTCGGGCGCGAGCGGCGCGGGCGGCTGCGGCGGCGGCGGCGCGCAGATCCACGCCTCGCGCACCAGCTCGGCGGCGCGCGGCCGCTGCGCCGGCTCCAGCTGCAGCATGCGACACGTGGGCCACACTCCGGTCGGAGCATGTGTAGTGTGTACTGACCTGGAAGGTGAGGTCGACGGCGCGACGCAGGTCGGCGGCGGGCGGGTCGTGGTCGGGCGCGAGCGGCGCGGGCGGCTGCGGCGGCGGCGGCGCGCAGATCCACGCCTCGCGCACCAGCTCGGCGGCGCGCGGCCGCTGCGCCGGCTCCAGCTGCAGCATGCGACACGTGGGCCACACTCCGGTCGGAGCATGTGTAGTGTGTACTGACCTGGAAGGTGAGGTCGACGGCGCGACGCAGGTCGGCGGCGGGCGGGTCGTGGTCGGGCGCGAGCGGCGCGGGCGGCTGCGGCGGCGGCGGCGCGCAGATCCACGCCTCGCGCACCAGCTCGGCGGCGCGCGGCCGCTGCGCCGGCTCCAGCTGCAGCATGCGACACGTGGGCCACACTCCGGTCGGAGCATGTGTAGTGTGTACTGACCTGGAAGGTGAGGTCGACGGCGCGACGCAGGTCGGCGGCGGGCGGGTCGTGGTCGGGCGCGAGCGGCGCGGGCGGCTGCGGCGGCGGCGGCGCGCAGATCCACGCCTCGCGCACCAGCTCGGCGGCGCGCGGCCGCTGCGCCGGCTCCAGCTGCAGCATGCGACACGTGGGCCACACTCCGGTCGGAGCATGTGTAGTGTGTACTGACCTGGAAGGTGAGGTCGACGGCGCGACGCAGGTCGGCGGCGGGCGGGTCGTGGTCGGGCGCGAGCGGCGCGGGCGGCTGCGGCGGCGGCGGCGCGCAGATCCACGCCTCGCGCACCAGCTCGGCGGCGCGCGGCCGCTGCGCCGGCTCCAGCTGCAGCATGCGACACGTGGGCCACACTCCGGTCGGAGCATGTGTAGTGTGTACTGACCTGGAAGGTGAGGTCGACGGCGCGACGCAGGTCGGCGGCGGGCGGGTCGTGGTCGGGCGCGAGCGGCGCGGGCGGCTGCGGCGGCGGCGGCGCGCAGATCCACGCCTCGCGCACCAGCTCGGCGGCGCGCGGCCGCTGCGCCGGCTCCAGCTGCAGCATGCGACACGTGGGCCACACTCCGGTCGGAGCATGTGTAGTGTGTACTGACCTGGAAGGTGAGGTCGACGGCGCGACGCAGGTCGGCGGCGGGCGGGTCGTGGTCGGGCGCGAGCGGCGCGGGCGGCTGCGGCGGCGGCGGCGCGCAGATCCACGCCTCGCGCACCAGCTCGGCGGCGCGCGGCCGCTGCGCCGGCTCCAGCTGCAGCATGCGACACGTGGGCCACACTCCGGTCGGAGCATGTGTAGTGTGTACTGACCTGGAAGGTGAGGTCGACGGCGCGACGCAGGTCGGCGGCGGGCGGGTCGTGGTCGGGCGCGAGCGGCGCGGGCGGCTGCGGCGGCGGCGGCGCGCAGATCCACGCCTCGCGCACCAGCTCGGCGGCGCGCGGCCGCTGCGCCGGCTCCAGCTGCAGCATGCGACACGTGGGCCACACTCCGGTCGGAGCATGTGTAGTGTGTACTGACCTGGAAGGTGAGGTCGACGGCGCGACGCAGGTCGGCGGCGGGCGGGTCGTGGTCGGGCGCGAGCGGCGCGGGCGGCTGCGGCGGCGGCGGCGCGCAGATCCACGCCTCGCGCACCAGCTCGGCGGCGCGCGGCCGCTGCGCCGGCTCCAGCTGCAGCATGCGACACGTGGGCCACACTCCGGTCGGAGCATGTGTAGTGTGTACTGACCTGGAAGGTGAGGTCGACGGCGCGACGCAGGTCGGCGGCGGGCGGGTCGTGGTCGGGCGCGAGCGGCGCGGGCGGCTGCGGCGGCGGCGGCGCGCAGATCCACGCCTCGCGCACCAGCTCGGCGGCGCGCGGCCGCTGCGCCGGCTCCAGCTGCAGCATGCGACACGTGGGCCACACTCCGGTCGGAGCATGTGTAGTGTGTACTGACCTGGAAGGTGAGGTCGACGGCGCGACGCAGGTCGGCGGCGGGCGGGTCGTGGTCGGGCGCGAGCGGCGCGGGCGGCTGCGGCGGCGGCGGCGCGCAGATCCACGCCTCGCGCACCAGCTCGGCGGCGCGCGGCCGCTGCGCCGGCTCCAGCTGCAGCATGCGACACGTGGGCCACACTCCGGTCGGAGCATGTGTAGTGTGTACTGACCTGGAAGGTGAGGTCGACGGCGCGACGCAGGTCGGCGGCGGGCGGGTCGTGGTCGGGCGCGAGCGGCGCGGGCGGCTGCGGCGGCGGCGGCGCGCAGATCCACGCCTCGCGCACCAGCTCGGCGGCGCGCGGCCGCTGCGCCGGCTCCAGCTGCAGCATGCGCCGCACGCAGCCGCGCGCGCCCGCCGACACGTGGCGCCACACTCCCGTCGATAGCTCCACCTGACACACACATCATCATTTTCAATATGTAAAGCAATACGCCACCCCAGAACCTTCCGTCCCTTTGACCATTTGTTCTACGAGCAATGTGCCCTGCCCACTGCCACTTATGGTTCTGGAGTGGCGGCCACGTACCGGGAGACGCGGCGTTGCAAGGCCTCCAACAAGGTGAACCGACGACCTGGCGCCAGTCGCGGGGATACGAGACGCACAGGACTGGTCGTTGTAGCGACGCTTGGGCCTCCCCAAGCGCACAAAAACCGGCCTGACCCTGACCGACCTATATCCAGCAGTGGACATCTTTAGGCTGAGATGATGACGATGAAGAAGCAACCGCACATACTTCAATTTTAGAAGTATCGCTTAGTATGCATTCAGACAAGGCAGTCATCTCAAAATGAGATCTGAGAGATGAAGAACTGGCAAGCTATTATTTGAATGCCTTGAAAAAGCATAACGACATTTTTTCGTGTTATGTAAAAATAATGCAAAAAAAAATAATATTTACCTTTCCTGACTCGATTCTTGCTAAAATAGCTTCCGGGGTGTCATCCCCAGTTGAAGCGAATGGTGTTCTACCAGACAGCATTATATAAGCTAACACACCTGTGAACATAAAGATAAAATATGTTCTATGTGCGTGACAGAGTTGAACTTTTAGTAAAACTTGATATACAGTCAATACCTACTCAATATTGTTAAAAGTGCAAAGTGCAGAATCAGTTAGTCAATGGTTCATGAGTTTCATGACTAATTTTATTCGTAGCATATAATCTTCTTCTTCTTCCTGCCCTTATCCCATATTATTTGGGGTCGGCTCAACATGTTTTTTTCTTCCATTCTGTCTGTCCTATCACTCGTCATGCTATCATCAACTCCCTTTTCTTTCATATCAGTCCTCACACAATCCATCCATCCTTTCTTTGGTCTCCCTCTTCCTCTCCATCCGTCCACATGTAAATTCATAACTGCTTTCGTAACATGCGTTTCATCACTCCTCTTTACATGACCATACCAAGACAAGTTAAACGATTTCCTTTCAGCTTTTCATTCACTGGTGCCACTTTCAAACTTCCTCTAATATACTCATTTCTCACTTTATCCATTCTCGTCACACCACACATCCATCTCAATATCTTCATCTCCGCTACATGCAATCTTTTTTCATCCGTCTTTTCCACAGCCCAACATTCTGATTCATACAGTACGACAGGTCTTATCACGGACTTGTAAATTTTACCCTTCAGCTTGAGGGGCATCCGTGGGTCACAGGTTGTTCCCGTGACCTGTCGCCATTTCATCCATCCTGCGTTGATCCGATGTTTTACGTCCCGGTCTACCTCACCATCCCCTTGAACAAGCGTCCGGAGGTACCGAAAGTCGGAACAGATTGGTATGGGCGTTCCGGTGAGAGCTAAAGGCACAAGATTTGAGAGACCGCCAAAATCGCAGAACAAGAACTCCGTCTTGGTTCTACTCAATTTCAGGCCAACACTCTCCAGCCTACGCCACCACTCCTCCAATCTGCTCTGGACCTCCAGGCTACTCTCAGCAACCAGCACTATATCGTCGGCAAACAGCATACACCAGGGGGCCTCTTCCTGGATATTTCACGTCAAAGCGTCGATTATCAGCAGGAAGAGGTAAGGGCTGAGAGCCGACCCCTGATGTAAGCCGACCGCCACATTGAAGCTGCCACTGGTGCCCACTGTAGACCGAACTTGAGTACTGCAGCGACTGTACATAGCTCGGATCAACTGCACATACTTCTCAGGCACACCTTTCTCCTTAAGGGCCCACCACAGAACCTCACGAGGTACCCGGTCGTATGCCTTTTCGAGGTCAACGAATACCATGTGCAAGTTTTTATGTGCACCTCTGTATTTCTCGCACAGCTGGCGTATAGAAAAAATGGCATCCGTTGTACCCCGCCAAAGAAATCGATTAATAGAATTTAGATAAATAAAAGATTAAAAGGTGAATGCTAAATACTAAAAGAAACTGGAATTGAAAACGATTTTAATTTAAAATTGTTAATAAGTTCCATTATTTGGACATTTTCAACCATTTTTCGAATACCTACAAAAGAATTTGAAGAGACGACTTTGTAACGAAGTGTAAGAAGAAGCTATTGGTTAGTAAATATTGGTCAATTTACTTTGTTTGTAATATGTTTATTTTTATTAAAAACAGTATATCTTG
The DNA here is from genome assembly GCA_030763345.1 of Mythimna separata. Taxonomy (NCBI): domain Eukaryota; kingdom Metazoa; phylum Arthropoda; class Insecta; order Lepidoptera; family Noctuidae; genus Mythimna; species Mythimna separata. The sequence goes on along the minus strand of CM061181.1, from coordinate 9,872,817 downwards.
GGATAAAAATTGCTTGATAATAATTAATACAAGTTACATCGGCTTGAAAAGTGTGAAACTTCAAAAGGTATTTCTTAGATATAATGGCCTGTGAAGTATTGTATATTATAGCTATGAATATTATATCTAGTTGTGGACCACTGAACTTCTATTACAAAAAAATTTTAGATACTAGCGTGCAACTGCACTTTTGACCCCTGATTGTACAATATTGCGGTTGCGTAAGTTATCGAATAAGAATATTGATAACCTTGCAACACGTGGGACACTTACAACAACAATTAATTATTATTGCTTTACAGATAATACAGATCAGGCAAATAAGGATAAAAATGTACACTTGCACACGAGCGAAGCCACTGGCTTATTAGTATGTATATTTATTTAGAAATACAATTTAAACTCTCAAAAAACTATTTTATTCTAATGTTGATAAATAATATTTATTTCTGTAAATTGGTTTAAATTAACAGGTCAAATCTAAAAAAAACAATAGATGACGTCGTTGCCCAATTTCACCTGTCTAATGACCTACTCTGGGAAGAATCATCGAAACAAACTCTAAGAAGTTATTACTTGCTACGTGTATTAATTAGGTACTACGAGTAAATATTTAAGAAATATGATCTTAATAAACTAATGTGCCTCACCATCAACAACTGCATCACTTCACCTTCAACTCACACGCTTACCGTGAGGTGGGATCGCAGTCAAGCACTAGTCTATGTTAAAAAAAATTAAGGAATTCATACCTAAGCTCCATATGTCACAGGCAGCATCATAACCAGCCCGCTTTAGCACCTCGGGAGCGACAAAGTTAGCGGTGTAGCATGGCGTCATCAGTAGGCCGTTTTCAGCGCGCAGCTGTTTCGCCAAACCAAAGTCTACTAGACGAATGTCCTCAGGCCTCTTTTCTGCCGTAGCAAACAATATATTCGAAGGTTTTATGTCTCTGAAAAATATAATCAATGATTTATTGTCATGTTATAAGACACAGATTTAGAATCTATTAACGTAGAAAATGTGTTAGTAAAATATAATATCAAAAACCTGGACGAGGGCGAGTCGTAATCGCATACGAAGGACAAAAAACGCCGACAAAATTAACGTTTCTTGTATGAATTTCTTACTTCATTTTGTCCTTTATTTTGACTTGATTATTATTTTATTTATTATTGTAGTAGCAATAGAAATTACTGACTGGCGGACAGACAGATAGACGGACGGAATGACGGATAAAGGAGGCTTAGTTCCTAATAGGATCCCGTTTGCATCCTTTAGGTACAGAGCTCTAAAAAGGATTATGACAACGCTGTAATGTCTTTCTTTCGTAGTTATACGAGAAATTTTCCTGAACTGAGTGTTACTTTACTACTTAGAATGACTGCATTCGTCATTAAAACAACAATTTATGTAATTGTTTTATGAATACAAATAGAAGATTGAAAATCTAATTAGTTACTGGCGCAACATAGTCATTCTTGACTCATACTTCTTTATAAATACCTGTATTTATAGTATTTCTGATAATACTTCATGAATAAGTTTAGTAATATTTTATAAGAATCTCTTTATATTATTTTGAAAAGAAATAAGATGACTCTTCAAAATATTAACAAGGCCCTCATTTCTTTATATTACGAAACTAACGTTGTTAAAAAATAAAATGCCGGTTTTGGCATTTGTCATCGCGACGTAAATAGTGAAGAAATAGAATACTAGCAATATATTCCCATTTTTAAATCACTTTATGTAATTAATTATTATTTTGTTGGTTCTTTCACAGAGTCTTTTTCAAATGTCAAAACCGGCTTTTAATTTTTTGGCAACTTCACTAAGTACATAGTATAAAACAGTCGTTTCCCGCTGCCTGTCTTTATAGAAAGGGTGATTCAAGACGAAGGTTTATATGTACGAGTATAATACATGCATAGTATAGTAGTAGCATTGCACCCGTACGAAGCCGGGTCGGGTCGCTAGTTATACATAAATGTTTTACCTATGCACGACAGTGTGTCTATGTAGATAATGTATGGCGTGCAGGACATTCCTCAGTATGGGTGCAGCCTCGTGCTCGGGCAGGTAGCGGCGCTGCGTAATGTGTTCCAGCAACTCGCCGCCGCGACAGAGCTCCGTCACAGCGAGGATCCGGCCCCCTTCTTCGTAGACCCCTCGTAGAGTTATTATGTGAGGGTGTTGACTGTATCTGTTGATTGTTATTATTACATAAGAAGTAGAAAAAAAGAAGTAGAGAGAAAAAGAGGAAGAGAGAGTATTGTTTCTGTATTTTTTTTACTTTTTGGAGTACAATAAGGCTTGGCTCAAGTTTGTTATTCAATAGGAAAACAGGACAGTATGTTTCTATTGGTTAACGAGCTTGGGCCAAAGTTATACCCCAGAGCCGTAGTCTTAGGAATTGACTGTTTTTTTGCCAATGGACCAAACTCGAATGTTGTTAGTAGAGCGTCTCTCGGAATCGACCGCGACTTCTGTACGGTGAACATAGAGCCTTATGTTTGATCCCACATTATTGTGTACTGGAATAGTTTTCATTTCATCATCATCACAATCATCTCAGCCGAAAGACGTCCACTACTGGGTATAGGCTATCCCCAAGCGTTTTCATTTAACTATCAGTAAGTCTTAGCTGAACGTCTACTACTTGGGATTTACAACCGACTTGCGAATTGTAAAACTATACCAACGCCTTTAAAGAGATAAGGCAGCATAAAGGTTAAAGCAGGGATTAGCGTTTCGGCCTTGTATGCCGTTAGCGCCATATAAGTAACCTAAACTATCTAACCAAATTCAATGTTAAAAAGTCCAGTCACGAATAGATCAAAGTCCTATGTGTCACTACAAATACATAGTGTATTTGTTTTTACATTGAGTTACTTATGTCTCATCATTGATTACTACGTTTGCACATTGACCTGATATCGAATCGTTGTACGGCTTCGGACTTCTAACGCTTCTAAAGTTCTAGGTCCCAGGTCATTAGGTCTTGTGTTATCATTCTATAGTAAGTTTTCCTTGATCTATTACTATGTTGTTTAAGAATGTTAGAAAAGAGAATGTTATTTCATTGAAACTGACAAAATGTTATTTATTTGACGGTTCAGATGGCTAAATATTGGTCGGTCAAAATTTCAATCAGATTGACACGATAAAAAGTGAAGCAAATATTATTACAAAGTAACAAAAAGTATTATTTTCCGTGTAACAGCCCTTTTTATGGTAATGGGAAGAATGTTTTATATGACCTTATTCAGTTCAACATTATTATTATAAATAGGTACTAACAGTAATTTGCCCTACTTTATGTTTATTTTAAAACTTACCGCAAAAGTATTTCAATTTCTTCACGAGGATCGTACTGCAATTTGTCCATAATCTTAACGGCATACTGCACCCTTGAGGTTTTGTGTTCACAGAGGCGTACGACTGAAAACGACCCAGTTCCTAGCTCTCCCATTAATCTGAAAATGTTACATTTTTAGGGTTGATTCTTTCGACATTGTATATCTTACATTAGTGGACTAAAATTGACTTTAGTTTCGTTTAAATCATTGTTAGGATGAAGCCATCTGGCATTGGGAAAATTTGTCCTTAGTTTACTAGATATTTCTTTTGTTATCTTTCTGTTAGTGAGAGCTTTGGTTAATGTTCGCAAGCGAATTATAATTATTAGAATAAGGTCTTGGAGCTAATACCTAAGTGGGGGCTAGTGTTATTTTTGGTTTTACAGCAGAATTCTCTCAGTAATAGCTGTGTGTCTAGATTTGATATAGAGTGTAACCAAGTCTTTAGTCGTTTGAGACCGATAGAAATTCATCATAATCTTACTAATTTTATACAGATTTATTTGGTGTTTGTGCTGCATGCCGCATTCTTGTGATAGAACCTGTGTAAGAAAATATTTAAAAAAGACTCCCTCCTCGCCTACCTGTATTCATCAAAGAAATTATTTCTATTGACAAAGCCAGACCAAAACTCTTCAGTAGACGTCTTATTGTTCGTGGCCACATGGTTCTGATTCTGATTAGTAACCGTCTTGTTACTATCGTCATTAAGTAAACAGGGTGCGACGAAACTGAAACCGCTGGAAAAAATAACATAACAACCATTTATTTGCCGTCAGCGAAGGTTGAATGTGTGACAAATGAGTTTATCTTATCATTAGACAATCCGATGATATGATAAGTCGCTATATTAACTTATTATGCAATTTCCTACCATAAACAGTAAGTACTGTAAAGGTTGGTTATTTGTTTCATACTTCTATAAATGGAACGGTATTTGTGGCCGCGCCTTAGCTTTAGTATATATTTATAAAACCGAACCTTGTGCAATAGGTACTATAAAAACTTATGGGGTTAAAGGCGTGGAGCCAAGCGGTATACCCGAGGCCACTTAAGTCTAACAAATTGTACTTTAGCTTTAAAAATTGATCCAAGAAAACTGACAGAAATTGAATTGCACATGCAATGTTTTTTGTGGCAATTTTTGATTCATTTGGGTATTAAGATAAAAGATGAACAGATAAAAACGATCCCAAGCTACAACGATATGGGACGAACACGCTAAACTGACCACGCTTTTACAGACAATATGAATTCATGTGATGTGTAGATGATGATTATCTTACCGGAATAGTTCATGTGCATTCGCCGAAGCGGGTACACCCGGCGAGTCTCGAGGAGTGCGACACGTAAACTCTGAATCGAAGTAGAACGCGTCGTCGGCCCGAGAGACGGCCGGTCTGAATGGAGGCACCACCTGATAGCAAATGAGAAAAATCTAAATAACCAAATAGTATTTGGAGTATGAAGTAGGTCTCAAGTCTATTTTTTTAATTTGATTACACGCACTGGAAGTTGACTAGTGTAAAACACATTATAAGCAGAAGAGTTTTTTACTATGCTAGTTTATTTGGTTGGTTGGCTAAATGTGCTAATCTCAGGAACTACTAGTACGTATTGAAAAAATGTTTTAGTTTTGGATAGCCCATTTATCGAGGAAGGCTATTCGCAATATAGCTATACGCTATAACCAACAGCAGGGGTACAGTAACCCCCCGCTGTGTCCCGTGTCTTTACACGCATGATACAGCGGGAGACAGCAAGTCAAATATAACAAATCTGAATCATCATGCTTCTGCTCTAATCCCAATACATTTGGGATCGGTGTAGCACAGGATACAGCAGCTGAATATCATCAGTATTTTCATCATCATCTACTACAGACGACTTGCGACTAATTTTCTACTCGAAAGTCGTCTGCTGTTGGACATAGGGTTCCCTCGAAATTTACCACAACAACCGGTCATGGGCGTCTCACATCCATGGGATTCCCGCGATCCCCCTCACCAGCATCGATCAGCCCAGTAACTAGCTTAGGCAATCTTTTTGTACTATGTATGATCTATATCGGCCAAATTACAATAAGTTGACTTTTCGAGACGATGTAGAGAAGGAAGGATATCTAAGAGAGGGTCTGCTTAAGAAACTGATACTTAAGGTATATGACGATGCATAGTTATATGGTATCAATCAAGGAAAATCCAAATACAGATATGTAATATAGTGGGTCCCATCGATTCGATGGTGTGTTATTAAATTAATTTAGCCCGGTAGGTGGCCATACCAATTGCGTTATCAGGGGCCTTATTGAGGTGCCTCGAATGACGTTAACAATATCACCAATTCTGAACATACGTCAATCCGCCTTGTCGACAACATCAATCTATTTTCAATTTACATTTTTGCATGAAGAATGAATATGCATGACTACCTACGTTTATCTGTTATAACAATTAGGTATAAGTCTTACACATAATGGGGACGACGTAAAACCAATAACGTAAATACTATATTTTATACTACTACTAGCTTTTACCCGCGGCTTCGCTCCCGTCAAATGACTACCCTACATACGCTACCCTACCCTACCTATATTTATTTGTGCCAAATAAAACATTTTTTCTTTCTTTCTTCTTTCCTACATACGCTACCCTACCCTATCTTCCCTACACTACCCTACCTACCCTACACTACACTACCCTACACTACACTACACTACCCTACACTACACTACACTACACTACCCTACACTACCCTACACTACCCTACACTACCCTACACTACCCTACCCTACCCTACACTACCCTACACTACCCTACACTACCCTACACTACCCTACACTACCCTACACTACGCTACCTACCCTACTTTACCTAACTTTTATTTTTTTAGATTTTTTCTCTCCGTAAGAACCATCACTGAACTTCAAGGAACCTTTTAAAAAAAAAAACAGTCAAATCGGTCAAGCCGTTTTCATGTTATGCCGTGACAACGAAAACCGGGTTTCATTTTTATATATATAGATTTACATAAAAGTAGAATTACATTGCGCACACGTGTGTAGGTACCTACTATGTAGGTCGTCTGGGTGTTTCGGTCTCCATACATTAAATATGGCAACTAGACTTGTAGAGCTACATTAGACCTACGCCTACGTCGTTCTACGTACAAATCTGGCGTGGCCCAAGTATGCGTCGCTCTAATGTAGTTCCCGCTTTAGGCCAATGCTGTGCACAGGCCTCTCTTTTCTTGTGCCAATCCCGACTGTTATGTGCCAATCTCATCCACGTTCTACCCACGTAGCGTTGCCAGGCGTCTGGATAAAGCCGCACATGGTCAGGCTTTTTGGTTGTATCCGGCCAAATTAGGCGGAGTCCTGCCTGTCCGGCTTCTGTTAGGCTTTTTAAATTTGGCCATTTTTTATAGATTTTCATGTGATTTTCACGTTTTTTAATTAGAATGTAAAAAGTAAAACTTACGAATGGCTTTAAAAAAAATTGTCGGCCTTTTTCATCAAATACTATGGCTGGTTTGTCCGGCTTTTCGGTTTAAAGATTTGGCAACCCTATACCCACGGGTTTTACCTGTCTTTTACTTATGTGACTAAATTATTGGATGTATTTCCCACCCATACGTACAAAGCACTTTGGAAAAGGTGTGGAATTTCCTGCTAGTGTGTTCACTGATATCTAACGCCTGAGGAACTTCTAGACAAGCGTGTTTCGTCGTCAACCAAATCATGGGTTACAAGGGTCAAGCGCGAGTCTATTAATATAAAAAAATAATGGACCTATGTATGACTTTTATATTCTCATTATCTACTTCACTCAATTTATGAAGTCAAACTAATTGTCATACCGTCGTTCCCGTAGTGTTTCATATTCTACAAAATCATGCTGAAGTTAAACAAATTTAAACGTACAATAGCAGGAAAATGATCTTAGTAGGACACTGAAAACACCGGTATTGAAAGATAACATAAATATAGTAGTAGGTGCTTTAAAATCACCTACCTAATTTGCCTACTCTTTTGGGTAAACCAAATCTATTTATTTTCCGCCTTTCAGAACTGATATCAAATAATACATGATTATTATTATTTGTGAAAATAAATTATTTCCAGGGTTAGGCTTTAAAAAGGACTATTTTTTGTATAACAGATATACAAAAAATAGTCCTTTTTAAAGCCTGCATGCAGCCATTAGGGTTTTTTCTCAAGATCTATGCAAGACTGAAATATGAATTTTGTAAGCCTGATTTGTTTTAAGTCTCATAGGTACATACCTCTTTTTTACAAAGCGCTTCCCATTCAATGTTAGCAAAAAACTCATGATTCTTGATATCTTCAATGCCATTAGGTCCTGCTCCCAATCTACAAAAGATAAACATCAATTAATTATCTTCACCAAACTCCATACTTAATAAAGATAGAGTAGATAATAATTACATATTTGATTTTACATGATTTTTTTATGCCCGGTAAATCCTTATTTTTATTGTATAATTTTATATGTTTGTATATACTTTTATCATTAGTTTGTATATATATTTTAAGATTTATAATTAATTAAAAAATATATTATTACATATTTCTAAACTGACCTGTTTTGTGGGTTCCTTTTAAATAATGCTCTTAATAGAGACTGCGCTTCCTCACTAAGATTAGATGGCATTCCAAGTTTTGCTTTTAATATTTGGGTCATAGTTTCATGTCGAGTTGAACCATGGAAAGGTAGATTTCCTGTTAGCATTTCAAACTGAAAAATAAATCTGAATTAGTTTAGCTATATGAATTACAATCATCCCAAGCTCAGATTATAATCTGTATATATGTATATGTAATAATTACTGAAAGCTCCATACCATAAGTACACCAAAAGACCACCAGTCGGCTGCAAAAGTGTGCCCTCTTCTGTTAACAACTTCTGGCGCCATATATTCCACAGTGCCACAAAAGCTATAAGCTTTATCACTAGTTGGAGGGAGCTTCGACAAGCCAAAGTCTGTAAGTGCTATATGGCCATCAGCATCTAATAAAATGTTTTCTGGTTTGAGATCCCTGTATATTATCCCCAATTTGTGTACATGTTCTAATGCTAAAGCTAGTTCAGCTAGGTAAAATTTTACATCCTCCTCAGTAAACATTACCTAGAAATAATTAAAATATGTAGTAAACTAAATTAATGCATTTATGGTTGTGTGACATGTGCTACCTCATGGTTTATTTATGACCTACACATTCATAACATAAACAATAGGTGCTAAAACTTACCTCTTTACTGAGTCGAGAAAACAAATCACCACCACGCAGGAAGTCTAGTATTAAATATAATTTGCCAGCAGTTTGAAATGCATAATGCAATTTTACAATAAATGGATGGCCCATTTCAACTAGAATATTTCTCTCCATTTTTGTACGTTCTCTATCTCTTACTTTTAAAGTAGCCTTTTTAAGTACCTAAAAAGATATTTGAATGTAATATAGCTCTGTATGTGATTGACATGTTATTAAGTTACAGGTAAAGTTTAAAACATAATAGTCACCTTCATTGCATATAAAGTGCCTGCATCAGCACCGGTAACTTTCCGTACTAAAAATACTTTTCCAAAGGAACCTTCACCAAGAACTTTGAGCAATTCAAACTGTGATGGATCTGCCTTATCATGTCCCTCTTTTACTACATCTTGTATTTCAACCTCCCTTTCTTCGCTGATGTCAACAGAAGTGTCGAGACTCTCAGTTGTTGATGCTTGGCGAGACTCAGCTGAGTTTTCAACCACTATTGGAAGACTGTTGGCTGGCTGTGCAGATGTACCAAGCTAAAAATATTATATGAATGACATAGTTTACTTCACAACATTGTATATTTATTTGTAAAGTTGAGAGTTTTATTAGCAACATCTGCTCTATCCACTAACAGCTGTTGGTTTGATGTACAAAAATATGCTGTAGGAATCACTTTCTGAATCCAATCAAGCCTTGATTGGATTCCTTGCACTAATGAATATAAAAAAATAAAATAAACAAAAATAAATATTTAAGGTTTATACTGCAAATTTTGACTCATTTGTTCAAACTAAGCCCAAAACAAAAAGCTTATTTCTTAAAGGTAGCTAATATGTAACACAGTACTATAAAAAAGAGCACAACAAAACTCTAGTTTGAAAGAAGTTTTCACTAAAAACATTAAGTTCATTGTTATTGGTAAACAAAAAGGCACTACTGTCCATGTGGATTGTGGTGTCACATGAAGCATTTAATTTATCTTGAACTTTTATAATACACAACTTTACAAACAGTATAAATAATAGAAAACAATATTTGTATTTATAGTCAAACCTGTTTCATTTTTTCAATCAATTTCATTATTATGCACAATCAAGTTTTAATTCTGATTTTATAAACATATTTTAACAAAAAGCAACAGTATTTATGGACATTCACATTTCAAAAACAAAGCACATCATTATGCTTTGACTACTGGAATATAATTAATACTTAAAAGTAAGATGAATCATAGAATACAAGCAATTTGTAACACAGTATCATGTCACTTTTCCTTATAAGTTAGCACTGACATGATTTCTAAATTACCTGCTAGAGTTTTAAGAATTATACTGTTATCCTTTTGAGTCAATCAACGGAAAGATGTTCAAACAATTAGAATTAAACTGGTGCAATTAATTTTAAATTAACTACCAAGTGGGCGTAAAAAGGATATTTTCCCTAAGAAATTGTAAGTCAAAATATTTATTCAGCCTATGCGTAACTATAATTTGGGTAGCTTGAAAACTATATAATAATAAACGAAAAGATTAGGAAATAACGCAAAACAAAATTACTACGCAAACAAATCTAAATATACCGTGTTATCTCCAACATTCTGCATTCGCCAAGGATCCGAGGACGAGGTGTTAGCCAACGGCATGATTTACCACTTTTGCACTTACACATTCACTGTAAAATACTTTAACAATTTAATAAAACCAATTAAAACTTAACTACTCTTTATTCCATTTCTCATTCATAAAACACGAATAACGTGAATACACACAATCATTGACAGCAGCAGACATCAAAGAGTATGTAATCACTACGTTCTAAGAGACGGCACTCTAGAACATTGAGTTGAGCTCACGCACACAAAAAAGAAATGTATCGTTTTTATGAGCAACCTAAGAACAATAGCGCTGTCAATGCTGCCAACTTAACAATATTTTTTTGACAGCTCTAGTGTTGTGCATGTTTATCGACTGTATCCTCATTGTATCGATGAAATAGTGATGTGCTCACTATCGATGAACTCGGCGGAATTATTATTCAAATTTTTATTTTCTTCAGAATTATTTTACATAAAATTACCAATCATGGCTATTGGGTATACATTTATAAACTAAGAAAAAATAATATTAACTAAGCCATGAATGATATTTCTACATAACATTTTAAATAATAAATGCAAAATATTTTACAAATCTTTATTTTGTTGTTGGGCTTTTTTGATTTTGTCTGCTTCATTAATTTCAGACTTTGCAAAGTCGTCATTTTTAATTTTACATGACTTCCTAATAAACAATTTACTTAAAAAGCTAAGCAAATAATCAGTAACTTCTTTACAATATGTATTACATTTAAACCATTGCATACTGCAGTGTGTACTCAGCTGCAAAGTACAAAATTTAGCTATGTGTCTCTGATGCAGTTCAGGCAAGACTTGAGTCATATACACGTGTTTAGTTTCAGAGACTAGAAAACATAGCTCGATTTTAGGATAAGTTAGAGAAACCTTATCTTGCTACCATTCTTTTAAAGATATCCACTTGTACAATGGATTATTTAGATCTGGATTGTCCTCCTTTAAATAAAATTGGCAACAATCACAATTAAATTTGCTAAGAACTTTGCCAGCTAAGTATCCACTAACATAGACAGTTGGTTGTTCTTCAAAGTTACAAAAATAATCTTCAACAAATTCAATTTCATATTCTTCAGGCAAAGATTCCGATGATTTTGTTATTTCACGGTGAGATATGAATAATTTGTTGCAATCAATTTCACAATTGGAGCCACGGCTATGTGGTCCTGATAAATCAGAAATTATACTAGATTTTAAAGCGGAATTAAAGTGACTGCAAGTTGGATTCCTGTTAGTTGCACTGTGCTGTCTTATTGTCCCAAATAAATTTTCCAAGGAATGTTGGTTAAATTGGCGTAAATTTAAATACTTGAAGTTAGCTTCCTTATTTAAAAAATACCAAAAATATTAAAATATTTGGTCAAAAAAATAGCAATTTTTTATTATTACTGTTTTGAGCACTTTTTAAAGGATGTTTTTTAATACAACTTCGTTTATCAACTATGTTTATCCTAATTTTTATAAAGATTTAATCACCCGTGACAAAATTATGCAAAAAATAAACTTTAATTCGCTTTACTGCAAAGTAGCGATTTTCACTTTCGATACTTTACCTAGGGACCATCAATATCTTTGAATGATTTCAAAGATATTTTAAAACCGTTTATACATCGTACATTTCGTAAGCGTGTTAACAAGTCTGACTTCAAAAATTGTATTGAATCAATGTGTTTTAAATAATAGTTCCAAGATTCCTGGTGATTCGTTTTTTCTGATACATTTTCCCGTTTTCGAGGTATCACATCTTTTGGTGATGCTGGTCCATTGGTCCAATTAAAAAGTTTGTCCATTTCTTCGACAACAAAAGCTGTAAGTATTGTTGTAGTCTTCTGCGTTGCTGTTGCTTGACGCCGCCATCATCTTCAGAACTGCGGCCATCGTGTTGCTTAACGCGTGAGCTGCAAATTTAACGCGCATTTTAGTTTTGTAGGTGGGATTAACAACTGTTAGACCCGATTTTCGGAAAATACAAAAAATTCCTATTTTTTTCTTCTGCTTCTTTTAAATGACTCTATTTTGCTTCTTTTCCTTTGTACTTCATAACTCCGTTGCGGCCATCGTGTTCATTTATTCACCACCTTTTTTAAATTCTCAGGTTCAGAATCATGACTATTGCAGGCGTCGCCAGTTTTATATTATTTCGTAAGTGAATATATATCATATATATGTATAGCAAATAGTTGATTTTAAATTTTCTATACTGCACCCAGCTAACAGTCAGATCGTTCCACAGAGATTATTTTTCAGTTCTTTTATTCAGAACTTTAATAAACAGTAAGTCTAACACATAATAATCTTACCATCATAGGCATTTAGTATGAGACAAATACAAATATTTCTTACCTTCTTTTCTTTTGAATGTCAGATGCATGGGTGCCTTTGATGTTGATGGAATTGGTATAAAATCATCACTACCAGATGGCTTATTTACTGTTGCAATCACCTTTTTATCTGAAATTTCAAAGTTATATTAGTAGTTAGCACTATGCTATTATCTGTACAGAGTTTTATGTCATCCCTATATGGTGTTCAGTTGGAATAGACAGAACTAGTTAATAAATCTATACTAATGATAATATAATTATAATATTATAAAGGTGAAGAGTTTGTTTACTTGAACGCGCTAGTCACGGGTTAAAGTAGCGCTAGCCCAAAGTAACTATTTCACGTGGACAAAGTCGTGGGCAGAAGCTAGTTGAATATAAAGTTAAATACCTGATAAATTCAGTGCCTGATCATCACTATCTTTAGTGACTTTAGGGATTGTTTCAACTGGCAAAATCTCTGTCTGTCGATATTTAGAAGATTCACCTGGAAAAATTAATTAAAATATAAAGAAAGTTGACAAAAGATACAATACATATTTTTCATATAATTATTTATGTAGATTTGATTTGGTATTTATATACTTTATTACATAAAGTTACACAGTATCTTACCTTTTTCAAATTTTGCATAGTAAGATTTGACATGCAAAGGAAGCTCAGCGAAAAGGTCATCAGACAGCAATGGCCTATTGAGTCTCAAAGTTGGCACTGCAGAACTCAGTAAACGGTTTCCTTTTGCATTAAAGCATTCAGGGGCAAAATGAGATCCGCAAACGTATTTCAATTGATGCAACTTCTCAATTGGTACATGTACGAAATCTTCAATTCCTGATGCTTTGTGACCCATAATCGGCACCTAGAAAACATTACATTGTTAAAAACTTATTTCATATGATATAATTATTAATTACAGAAAACGTAGTGGCTGGCTGTCGCACTTACCGGTCGGGGTCTAAAGGAAAACTTGCAAGAACTGTGCTAGATTTGGGCAACTTACGTATGCCACAAATAACACACTTCCTGTAGCGATAATTTTCCATGTTCCTGGTGTGATTTGAAATTCGTTTTATTAAAAACTTGATCACTAAGTAACTAAGTATTTAGGTACGCTAGAGAAATTGAAGTCCTTTTCAATTCGCAAGTAAATCACTACTTAAAGGTAACACGGGCGCTAAAACACAGTTCAATAAGCGACAATATCACTTTTGCACTTAATGCGGAATAAATTTATGTAGTTTTTATCTATTTATTCGCTCGCAGAAACGATTAAACTCAAATTCAAACGGAACGAACAATCAACAAGTTAGAATAAAATGACAAGATGCTGGATGTCAGTCAGCCATTTTTTTTACTCTGTTGCAGTTGTACCAAACTAATAGTAAAAAAATGTTAGTATCTGTCGGTTGGTAATGATTTGGATACATTTCTTGAAATGTCTACTCATTTTAATTTAAACCTTATGTTGTGGAATATAAGGTAGCTTTTTGTGTACATTATCACTATTCGAATTCTGTTCTAAGGCAGTGTCGACCCACTGGCAGACATGATATGAAAATTACGACAAGACTGTTTTATGGTAACACTAGCAAGGTTCCGTATAATCCCTATCATTCACGCACGTACCTCAAGGCCACAACTACACGCAACACAAATTGGGTTATTTAAGTAAGTTAACTTTACGGAAAACCTGGCAAATAGAACATAGTAAAATCATAAATGAACTGTAACTAATAATAATAAATTATTCATGATGAGGAAAATATTATTTCGAAATGAGGATTCACGATTTTCATAACAAGTATGGATCCCTAGAAAAATGAAATGCAATCAGCGTTCCAGATTAGATCGACAACAGTATCTTAAGCTTGAACATGGATGGTATTCTCGATAGACATTTTTTTATCGAGATGGCCAGCTGCCAGGCGCTCATTCTCAAGAGGCTGAGGAACTCAAATAAAATTCACTTGTGAGAACTACGAGCTAAGCAAAATTTCGAGATTAGCGATTCCCAAATCGAACAAAAACCACCCAAAAACTGGGTTTTTCGATTAGGAATGAATCGGTTGGTCCTACGAGTGATATTTTCGGATTTTCATCCCACTCTGCGCTAGATCTATATTTATAATAACGCCTTTTGGATCCGAGGCCCGAGCCGAAGACCACGGGGGTCCCCCACGCAGTGTCAGCAGAGTCAGTCGGGAGTTGGCACACGTTATCATAATATTGGTTGATAAAGCCACCGAACCTGATAAACTTAGACAATGTGGACCATATTTCCAAAAGGGATTGTACGATAATATTATATATATATATCTACAAGCTCGCTTCGCAGCACAGATAAAATACTCATATTTAAAAATAAATTAACGAAAAATAGGTATATGCTTTCTAGGGCTGAGTGCGAATTTTTGAAGAATTTTCTGCTTCTCCTCGATGGCCTGTACGAGGACCCGACGTGAGAGGTTGCTGCCGCCGATCACCTCCACGAGTACACGGCGCGCGGTGCTCGGCCCAAGCGGGGCACACTTCTGCCGTACCTATCTTCCAACATGTCCTCCGGGCGATACACAGAAGTTCACACCCGAGCGTTCCTTTCGCCTGAATTTCTCCCGAACTTACCATATCAAGTGAGGACCTGCGTCGTATGAAAGGTGAGGACATCGTGACATCTTTCCAACCACTCCTCAAAGAGTGGACTTACCGCCATAATGTTGGCCTGCCTAGGCCTATTCAGGGTCAAATGAATATGTCTGTTAATTAAACTCCACAGAGTTAAATCAGGGTAAGACCTAAGCTTTTTGCTGTCTTTTCATGGATTGACAATTTGAAGTTATTATTGTGAAGAAAATATTGTCCTCAAAGATTTTAATTCATTTTAATTATCCTTGTATCAGAGATAAGCTTACTATCCTATAGGTATTTTAGCAGGGACAATATTATTGAAATGTTAAGGTATGGTACGGATACAGACAGCGCTATGGAGGAACCTATTTGGAAACAACAAGGTTGGTATTTATAGTAGACTTCTTAACTATATCAGCACCTATAATTAATTATAGTTACCTCAGCACAGGTAAATAGAGAAGCTATTTATAAACAATCGTTCGTAATCATAGACCATCACACTAATCATGAATTATAAAGGCAAATGTTTGTGTGTATTTGTTACGTCTTCTTCACGCTCGAATGACTAAACGAATTTTGATGAAATTTTGCGCACAATAGACCATATTCTGGAATAGTACATTTCTATGCCAGGAGTACATTCCCTTGGGACAGTTCTATTTTCACGCGGGCGAAGCCACTGGCCACTGTTGCCATCTACATATACATATATTATAAAGAGGAAAGATTGGTATTTTTGTACGTCTGTTTGTGGTGAATAAACTCAAAAACTGCTGGATCGCTTTTTAATTTTTTTTTCCCCAATATAATGCTACTTTATCACTATGCGACAGTGTGACATAGGGATGCGGGCAAAGAAGCTAAATATAAAGTTATAATTTATTTCAGGACCGCCGAGTACGGCAAATGAGGATGTCCCGAAACGCGAGGATGTGACGTCAAAAATCATTGGTGATTTTGGAAAGTGGCAACTAAAAATAAGTGTGCTAATGGCACTTTTAAAATTGCCCATCGCTTATTACCAATTAAATATAATATTTATGGCTCCACCCCAAGATTTCTGGTGTTCGAAGCCAGAAAACTTCGCCAAATACAGCGTTGCAGAATGGAGAAAAATTTGTGTGCCAGTAAGCTTGCTTGTATTGTAGACCGTAGGCATACCCGTATACTTACTTACATGGATGGAGAAGGAGAAGGAGACCAAAGAAAATATGAATTGTTTAAGGAGTGATCGGAAAGATGAGAGAGTGATAGTGAGTGACGTGACAGGACAGACTAGAAGAAAAACGAGTTGTACCAAGTAAAATGGGGCAAGGTTAAAAAGAAGAAGCATTATCGGTCTTATAATAATGTTCCCACTGCTGGGACTCAGGCCTCCTCTCTAGGAGAGGGAATGAAACACTTTATCTGATTTTTCTTTTTTTTCGCTTCGCTTTGGGTTGGATATTAGTCTGGCTGTCTGTCATGTTCACTGCTCTCCATACCATACCCGACACCCGTTGTAGTGTAGATACCTGTTCATAATAGTAGATAGAAAGTCGTATTCCTACTTAGTTATTTACCTTTCCTTGCAGATAAAGGTATGGATAGTGGGTATGATATTGGATATTAGGCGTTTAGGTCAGATTTTCAATCCATCTATATAAACTGCGGTAACTCAGCTTTATCTAATCAGACTGCAAACACCCCTAGATAGGCATGAATTGACAAATGTCCGCGTAACAATCTATCTTGTTTTAAGAACCGATTTCAATGAGGTATTTAGGACCTCATGTTATAATGTTTTCTTTCATGTTTTAGCACGTAGAAGAATACCCGTGCTTAATTTTTGATCCAGATTTACTTCTACTTGACCCAACATTAGACAAGACGCTGATTCCACTTGTGCCGTGTACAAAATTTGAATATGACCTCAGTGTGTTTCGACGAACAATCACGTCTGACTGGAATTTGGTGTGCACCAGACACTGGCTGGCTCATGTACGTATTTCGACACCAAATCAACAATTTAAAATTCTTCATTAGTTTCTTCAGACATCTGTCTTGACAGAAGTCTTTGAATAAATTGGTAATCAAAATAAGAAAAATGTATTATCATTACTTAGGGTAGTTCCTCTCTAGAAAGGGTCTGCGTTCTATATACTTTTCCACCCTGTACATACAAACATTATTATTCTTGCAGATATGCCAGTGTGTAATGATGTGGGGAATAGTAATAGGAGGTATTCTTTTCGGTTCTTGGGCGGACAAACATGGTCGACGAATTCCTCTTATAACTTCAATAGTTATCCAGGGAGTCGCTAGTGTATTGGCCAGCGTGATTCCGTGGTTTTCGCTGTTTCTGATCAACTGGTTCATTCTAGCATTAGCGTCAGGTGGCGTTGGTATTATATCCTTCGTTCTTTGTATGGAGGTAAATATAACTCAAAATGAATAAGATAAGAATCGACGCGGTTCTGATACGTCTACTTACAGATAATTTGCTTTTAATTTTAGGTTGTGAGTGGCAAGTGGCGTACCTTGATTCCAGTAATTTATCAACTGCCCTTTGGTCTTGGTAATGCAGTTATGGCAGGATTAGCATATTGGCTCCGGGACTGGAGAAAGCTTGAATTTGCATTGGGTTTTTGTTCATCAATATACATACTCTATTGGTTTTGGATACCAGAATCGCCTAGATGGTTATTGGCAACAGGAAAAACAGAAGAAGCTGTCGGTAGGTGATGATTACCGACTAAATAGCTATGCATCTACCTTTTGTTAGGGCGGAGTAACTTTAGTAGCTAGTAGTTATTTCTGTAGACCTAACTCTGCTACCACGCCACATTACCTGGGTTAGCGTTGGCAGGCGTCCGGATAAAACCGGACTTGGTCCTGGTACTCCTGGTTTGTCCGTCTTTTTGATTTTAAGACCTGGGTTACCGCAATGTGCAGATATGTGGTGTTGTCCCGTGTAGAGCGGATGCATGCCAATGCACGGTACGGTCCACTGTATTCATTTTAACTCTTGACCCACCTAAGCCAGATTAATCCAATACTCATTTTAGTGTTGATTTCGCAGGGTTGTATATACAACCAAATAGGAGGAACTTCATCGAGTTAGGTAGCTCTTCTATCACCTTTGTAGCTTTGGGAACAGAAGAGTTTAAGCAAAACAAAAAAAAGTTAAAATTCAATGAGAACTACATACCATAGGTACAACTGTTTGTCGTGGCCACGATTTGATGATTTATCGTCATGATTGTCAATTTTTTATCATTTTACGACTGTCGTACTAGAGCAGCTGTTCCCACTATCATGGCAATTTCTTGTCACTGTAAAAAAGTTATAGACGACAGTTAGGTAATCGTGTCGTCATGATAAAGTGGGAACGCGGCCTTACACGGCACGATTCCGTTCAACCTGTATTTAATTTAAATTTATACCAACCTAATAATTAGTTAAACTTAATTACAGTAATTCTAAAGGACATCACAAGACAGAATGGAAAGTTTGTCAGTTCATCATATATTCGACAGTTAATACTAGAGCATGAACAGGAAAAACGAAAGGACCCCGAATTCATGTGTTTCTTAAAATCGAAAAATATGAGAAAGAAAACTATTTTGCTTTCGATGAATTGGTACGAGAAAATTACTTGATTACATCTCCCAATGAGGTCAAACAACTTGAATAAATATTTTACAAATTAAATATTTACTTGCAGGTTTTGTACGGGATTGTCTTTTTATACATTTTCACAATACTTAGGTTCAATTGGTGGAGATATCTTTATAGCTGTATCATTAACTGGAATAATTTCAACATTTGGAGGGCTGACATGCATTTTTATAATTACTAAAGTTGGAAGGAAAACAACCGTGGCTATATACCAGATAGTCACAGCCTTGTGCTTTGTGTTGATACTGATGACACCGCGGGGCATGTATTTAAACGACTTCCCCAGGCTATTGTTTGCTGGAATAGGTTTTGCGGGAATGGCGGTAAGTCAGCGATGTGCGAAATCGAATAGTCGACACTCGTGTTATTCAACTTATATTTACATTATATTTCTATACGTTTGCCTTTGTTGAATTATTGTATTCTAAACCAACATACACTACCATAGAGTCAAGAATGTAAATATTTTTATCCGACTGCGTCAGAAGGAGGGTAATGTTTTTAATCAAAAAGTATTTTTTGTGTGACAATGCTTTTAACCTACCTACTTTATAACTACCACAATGAATTTATTAGTGGGTTAACCATACAACATTCTGCGAAGCAGTAATGCGAGCAAAGGCGGCAGCCGAAACCGTGAGAAGGAGACTTGCCTCACGCCCCGGCCCGGGCGTCAGGCTTGGGACTTTGGGAGTCGGGAGCGATTGGTTTTCAAGTTACACGATAATGATAAGGACATAAGCTCAATAAGGATCTTCTAGCCCAAGTCCATGGAGCGTTGTGATCCACGCACGTATCAAGGAAATGTGGGTTAAATTGATGGGACAAGTCGCCTTTGCAAAGGGCAACTGAAGGAACACTGTGAGTTTTAGTCAATAAAGGTCTGACACTAGTACTGGCTGCTGTTCATTGTATTATATTATGCTGTCAGTAGCCAATAAAGGGACCTAAAATAGGGGCCTACTGAATATAGAGTGATCCAATCCCAAGTTTCTATGATTGAACCACTGGTAGGGTATTTAAACATGTAGAACAAAACTATTGCTTTGAGTACCTATTTAAATAGTTTATTTTTTTCGGAACAACAGTTTACGTTGATTTTGTTTTAGGAAAATGACAGACATGATAAATGATATTTATTCTGCAAATAGGTTTTTTTAAAATCTTTTACACGTCAATTTTTTTTTTTGGACTTTTTTTTTTGTTACTAGATGAGGCCGGTGTTTCCTAACTGACTACCCTAAAATTTAACAAGCTTTCCTTTGTTTTGGTTTTTAACCAACAAACCTGCACTTAAATAAAACTCAACTACTTATAGACCTAGATTCAGATTCATTTAATCATTGTAGATACCTAATTAATCGTCGATAAAACGAAACAACATTGAGCAAATCTGTTGAAATAGAATGTAGAGGTCATAATTAGATTACCTAACATTATTCATAAACGAATAATACTCTAAATATTATACCTATACAATATTCAAATAAAAAGTAACTTTAGATAATGTAATGGCATTTTGTACCTAAGTTATGTTTTTGCAATGAACGTTGTGAAACTGGAATTGGATGACCTTGTATAATGTTCATGACGTTTTTCAACATTTAGGTACCTACTCGAAAACTGGCTCCTACAATCCAACCTTTCGTAATGCAACGTTAACGTGTACCTAGAGCTTTTCTAATTCCGCCCTCGTGTGGTGTGAATTTTAATAAATTTAATTTCGTAAATGTGTTGAAAAACGTCGTTTGTCTTTGCCGGCTACAATTATTATTGAAATATTTGCTCGCTTTTAATAAAATGTAGGTATCTACTATTTTCGCATTGAGTTGTTTCGATTTCGGCAGTCCGAAAGCTTAAAACATACATTCGACCAAAAACTCAAATTTCTAAGTACTTTTTCTCTTTTTCAGGGCACGATACCTGCTTTATATTTATTTTCGGGAGAATTATTCCCGACACTGGGACGAAACGTTGGTGTTAGCGGCGTGACGACTTTTGCTCGTATAGCGTCTATGGTTGCTCCGATCGTTGTTAGTTTGGACAGCTTGGTGGTGAATCTCCCTATTGTCCTACTGGCGGTCATTTCTATCGCACAAATATTCATGATTTTACCTTTACCTGAAACAAAAGATTCTCCATTGCCAGAAACTTTAGAGGAAGCTGAAAGATTTTGATGACTAACTTTGATCTGGTTTAAGTACCTCAGTAATGGAACAGATACTGTGTGATGTGATTATTGTGTGCCAATTAATATGTATTATGGTACCTATATAAATAATGTTGGTAGGTATATAAATATTCAGAGTTTGGAGTATCAGAAACATGTGTATAGAGGTAAATAAATATCTTACAGACACTACATACTGGTATTTATTGTTTAAAAATAGACATTGTGTATAAATAAAATGAATTACAAAATTTTATGCAGTCCTGTACCTACTAAACAATATGTATGTATCCTTTGCAGATACAGACATCAAGGTAAATGCTAAGAGCAAAATAAATGCTGTTGTGCAACAACCTTGCATGATAATGTTATTATTAATAGTGATGGACTTTTAGATGAACTCACTGGTATTAAAACTTTAAGATTGGAACAGTTACTATAAACTTACATAATAAGGCAGTGCGCCTGAGCAGAATTCAGCTTGAAGAAAGCATAAAGATTGTAAAGAAAGAAAGAAAGTAGAAAAATAAAAAGACTGGACTAGAATATACTACAAAATGCAATTCACAATTACAAAAAATATATTTTCACTTGTACTGTTAAAAATGTATTGACATTATAAAATTGTACATTCTAAAATAATAATATACCTTACAAATACTATTCCCTTTTATCATTTGTAATTTGGTTCCTTATGTTTTCAATTCTATGTAACAATGTTGGATGCGAATGATACCAAGATGAATATAATTTATCATAAATTGGATAATCCAAATTGTCTTTACCTAACTTAATTAGAGCTGATCTTAACTCATTAGGATAATTGAGGGAAACTGCAAAATTGTCTGCTTCAAATTCATACTTTCTGGATAAAGCTGTAGCAAAGAAAGATAAAATAGAATTATATGGTGCGAGGATCAATGTTAAAACCACAATTAAACCAATAATGACTGGTTCTTGTCCTGCAGGGAAACCAAGGGCAGTATACAACATGGAGTACTTGAACAACGCCCCAAATGCACTAAATAATAGAAGCAAGTTTATTTCAGACAGGGCAATAGACTTATAAATGTGATTGCAGCTCCAATGCCCAAGTTCATGGGCCAAGACCCCCAATATTTCACTGTCTTTGCAACCAGTGGTGACTTTCTTTTCTTCATCATATTTCTCTAATAGAGTATCAAATAAAACTATCCTCTTGGCACCAAATAGGCCGCTGAAGTATGCATTACTATGTGCTGACCTTTTAGAACCTTCTACAATGTATATTTGAGATAAAGGAAAGTGAAGTCTTGAAGCCAAATTTTCAATTCCTTTTCTTAGAGAGCCATCAGGTAGAGGTACAAACTTATCAAATAGTGGTGCAATAACTGAAGGATATATGGTCGAGAGTAAAATTGTTGCCACAGTGGCGAACAACCACAGCCACACAACAAACATGTTTCCTCCGAGCATTATGATAAATATAGTTATGGATGTGATGGGAAGTGTGATCACAAGACTAAGCACTAAAGACTTTAACTGATCCTTTATAAAGAAGCCTGCAGTCTGCTTGTTGAATCCATGTTTTTGTTCCAATACAAAAGTTCCATAGAGGGTAAATGGCATATTTTCAACAAAGTTGAACAATGTTACAAATGTCATGAATACACAGCTGATAAGAATTTCTCTCTCAGGACCTATGTTTAAACTGGCTGCAATATCTTCTGATTTGTGCCATACAACATAAATCCAACGTTTGTATAAAATCACAGATGTAAATGTTATGCTGTAAAATTCTTTCACTATCTTGAAAGTCAATTTGTCGATCCCATAGAGCCGAGCTTTCTTGAAAGATTCCGCATTTAACATTTCTTTCAGATCATTTGGTATGGTTTTATTTGTCTTGTATATTTTCAACTGCAACAAAAAACATTTTTAATATAACTGAAAACAGTTATTTTTATAATGAATGTCATGATCACATTGGATGTACAAAGTAGGTAAGCAGGCATGCTCGTTTTTCCAAGTAACCACTTTATAGCACATAGCAAAATGGAAAGTTTAAGTTAATATATACAGAAACATAGTACAACACCAAATCTATAACGATTGCAATAGTGTACCAACAATACTGCATTGATATGAGAAAGTGCGATTACATGCAAACACTGTACAAGATAAGACTAATTACCTGCCGCAAAGACAGATACAGCTCCCACAGATATTCCCCCCATGAGAATAGTAGAATTAGAAACACAATACAATCTTCATCGAAATTCATATTGATTTTGTTCTATAGAAAACCAAATCCTGTAAACTACTCAATATAAATTATTATTGTCTCTTCCTTTTAACTCTAACCCAACCGGACACAATTTGACAGCTTTGTGCCGCGTTTGACATTCTCAGAACATTGACATTGTGTCTTGCACAGGTAATCAATGATAGAATACCAATGACAGATCAACATTTTTGGCGTAGACATTGTATCATACTCGGTCTACGACGTTTGGGCTCGCTAAAGTCTAATATATTCTAATAATACTAGAAAATTATTTGTACAATAAGAAAATGTTTGCACTATACTGCCATCATATACTACTGAAACACAGAGTCTCTGTATAGCCACTTCTTACAAGATATTTCAATTACGTTTTCGATGACCCGCTGATAAATCTTGCCTTCGGTCCCCATCCCCTTGTAACGACTGTAGCAGTGGATTTATATAAAAGGGCTACAGAGTCAAGAAAAAATATATTACAGCTTCAAACACTGCTTGCTTCGTACAAAGCGGGTTAAAATATAATATTATAATGTCTTCAATCAGTTTAAAGATTCTTTCAATTTATGTTATCCAAGTATTTTTCGTAGTAATTTTACAATGTGCTGCAGAAGAAGCTTGTGAAACTATTCCATCAGAAATACACGTAACTAAAGGTGATTCCTCATTTTTTTTTATTTAATGCTTGTTCGAAGACCTAAACTTAGGCTTTTTTTTATCAAATGTTTCCATTTCTTTAACCGATCTATGAGCAGGACTCTCCCTTAACACCACATTTGGCACTTTTTGTTTATGGACTTTTTTACATTTGTATAATGGATGCACGTCTCAGAAATACAACCTTACCGTAAGGTTGGAACAAAATAAATGTGGCTTCCCTGGCAGCACACCTCATTATCGTATAGTCATCTATTAACTGATCGATCTTTGTTTAGTTGGCAAACCTTTCGTTTAGGTATATTTCGGGAAATCCCTCAACTGTGTACTTGTACGTGATTAGACACCGGTGCAGGTGCCTCCATATCGGCAATAAAATATAAACACATAGTGGAACAAAACATTCCGCAGATTGCCATGGGCATTCGTCCTCTTAAATGCAAATTATTTTGCAACACGTATAAGTATTCACATTTATATTTTATAAATTCTTGTATCTTGAACATTTCAGAAGAATATGATGACATGGGTAGATTAGTAAGATCATGCAGCGGAGAAGTTAGTGTAAACAAATGCGAAGGAATGTGCAGTAGTCAAGTGCGACCATCAATTTCTACTCCTACGGGATTTTCAAAGGTACTTAATAAAGCTGATTTCACTGTAGCACTTAAGCCACTGCTTCCTTTTAAATACTGGCCATTCACATCATTATATAATTTAAGAATAAATTATGATAATCTCTGCTTACTCGGTTCAAATGATGACGAATTTGTCGTAATGAAAATCATTCCCTTTTGTGTTTATAGCTTCAATCCTCTTCAATCATACTTTACATTTACAGGACTGCTTTTGTTGCCGAGAAAACTTCTTGCGTGAACGTTTGATTACCCTGACCCACTGCTACGACCCTGATGGTGTTAGGCTCGAGGATGAAGACAGTGCTATCATGGAAGTGCGCCTCCGTGAGCCAGACGATTGCAAATGCTATAAGTGCGGAGACTACAGCCGATAAACTACTATTTTGTAAAAACGATTTCTATTTGGCATATTCTGTGTAATTTATAGAATTTTGGAAAACGATAAACATCATTAAGAATTTATAAACATTTTTTATTATTACTTAGAATTAAATGGTCAAGGGTTTTTATTATGAAAATAAATAATAAAATAGTTTAAGTTCAACGGTGCCTGTGTATTATGTAATAATATAGTAATCACCTTATTTAGTTATGTGACAAAATGTTGAAATAAATAATTTTAATGAAGTTAAATCTAAATTTTATTTAACCAACAAAAAGCGTAATCGACCATAATTTCAATTTGGACATCTTTCTTTGACTGGATTTTTATCTAGTTTTCACTAATATACCCACAAGTCATTCATCAGAACATAATATAATAATGTAGCGGTCCTGACAGACGTTGTTGTGCCCAAATATTGGTTTCTAGTCAGCCACCTACCGGGTTCAATTTATTTTCAAACCATCTAAGGACCCACTCAAACAACACACGAAACATTCAAAACGATGTTAAGATGCATATTATAGTTGAGACAAGTCCAGAATTTCAAAGATTAGACTAACCCAGAATTTCAATGACTAGAATATTCAGTGACTCGCCCCAGCTCTAAGGGGTGGATCGCTTGATACCAATACGGTGGAACTTCTTGACTTCAGCCATGGAATTCAATATTGTACTGTTATCACTTAGGTTTGACTTGATTGCTTCTAACAAATCCGATAAAACATGAAATTGTACCAAAGTCAAAGAGTTTATTTGTTTTTTTGCCTGAAATAAAACTCATTTTCATCCCACCATCTCGGAAAGAGTATTTTTAAGAAAAGCTGTTTTTATTCTCTAGAGGATAAAGTAAATTGAATTTAGAACATCGTGTGCACTAAGTTTGTGAATTAAAAAAAACATTAAACCTATTTACTGCTACCTCTATGGTGCCGAATATATCATACAACTTTTTTTTTATTTGTTAAAAACTCAGACTCGGAACCTTCTTGGTGTTCTTTTTCAATTTGCTTTGTACGCGGATCTTTACGCGGCATTTTTTCACGTCATTGTTTAACCTTATATTAAAAACAAGAAACTTGAAAACAAGTGAAAAAACTAAAATGAGTGATTCTAGCGACGAGGAAGTTTGTTTGACGCCAACAGAATTGACTGAAACTGTTAATAATGCGCAAATGAGCTTTCTCCCTCAACAATCACGCGAGAAGTATTTAAAACAGTACGATATGTTCAACACGTGGCGACTAGCAAAAGGAGCCAAAACTTTCTCAGAAAATGTTTATTTATTGCATTTAGTCATTTCCTCGCTGAGGCACAGATTACTAAATAGTTACTACGTAAGCTGAGGTGGAATGAAAAGTTACGTGTTGCACTCGAATGCAAAGATTTTTCACCTCGTGCTCTTTTGATGCCCTCGCTAACGCTCAGGATTCTAATTTTGAATCACTCGCTGCGCTCGTGATTCAATTTTAGAATCCTTCGCTTGCTCGGTCATCAAAATTGAACACGCGGTTAAAAAGCAACTTTGCACTCTTGTATAACAAATAACTATTCACTCAGCCAAGAAGTGTAACAGTTAATTTAATCTGTATAATCATTTAAATGGAGAAATTGACTGACTGACAATCAACTAACATAGACTCACAGCCTACTGGGACTAGGACCGTCTTTGAATCAGGGGTCTAAAGTTTGTATGGAGAAACCTTCTTTCAGGCGGGCGAAGCCGCTAGCAGAAGCTAGTTACATAAAAATATGTTTGATCGTCATTGCAGTCTTCATGTCTGAAGGCATTGTTTTTTTTTTCATAAAAGTCATCTATCGTTTCTACGGTCAGTAGGTACTCTCTAAATACTCATGTAAAGTTATACACACAACAAATACCAGGGCGACCAATTTAATAACTGAACTACATTATACAGAAACACAACGTAGAGTAGTAAACTTTTTACTGGACTCCATCCGTACCTGCTTATCTTATAGAAGCTGGTGCATAAAGATAAATCAAAGTATATTATTCGTAACGAACCACCGGAGCTAGGAGGAGTGGTATGCGGTCGCCTTCTTCTGCGTAGCAGTAATTTTAGTGAAGGAGGCTGCTGCACGCAACAAGGCATGGTCTTCCAGCCACCGTAGGCGTAGGTTTGCAGACGGCGAGCAATAGGTAGCTGATAGCTCGCCGTCTGGACGTCTCGTAACAGTCTAGATCAAGCCCTTGTCGTCGATGGAGCATATTGTTCCACGCAGATGTCAGCAAGTCGTATTCACCCGACCGGGTCGAAGCATACTGACTGGGGCCTGGGATGACAAAAGGGGATCCCGGGACCTTAGGTTGGTATTAGGGCAAAGAAGAAAAAGGAGTGGGTTTTAGTCAGTAGAAGTCTTAAGACGTCCTCCCGCTCCACCCAGAGTGGGAGAAGTCATTTTGATGATCTATCACCTTAAAAAAAACTAATTAAAATATTTTTAATAATTTAGCTGATATTGTGATGGGCCTGAGGAACGTCGCCATAGATGTCGTCTGTCGCAAAGGTGTGGTGTGGGTGTGTGTGATGCCTGACCTAGATAGTTGCTAATCGAAGAGGTTGAGAAGGTGAAAAGAGCTCAATAAAATTCGAGGGCTAGGATAGCCAGATATCTGTTACCTCACAATACCTATACCTATACATAGTATTGCAAGTGGTATTGGTCATCGTTGCGATGTGGTTGAAGTAAAAACATGGGCCGCTTCTTCTTGTTATTTTCTCATCTTTTAATCGCCAATTGTGGCTCTCAAACCCAAGTCTCCATACCGTTGCATTAGCTCTCTTGGTTAAACAAATTATCTTCACATCGAACTCGGTAAGGACCTCTCACGTATGTTCGGCAAGGTTATACACTTTGGTAGAAGAGTCGATGTCAACTACGGTATTCCTATTCTGCCATCAAAATCTCTTTTATGGACCAACGGTCTCAATTCCAATATTAACCAAACGAAACATCACATTCTCATTCACTGTCTCATTCACTGTAATATAATATAATAACCTCGCCAAGTTTGACAGATGATCCCTCTCTAACTTATACCATGATAGCTATTATAGCGGGAATCCTGGGCAGGTTTATTAGCTGCTTTTCCTCTTCGTAGTTTAGCAAATATGCATACTTAGGAAATATGGCAGGTAGAACAGTGGAGTACTTCGCGCTGAATTGGGGAGTATTGTTTATTTTTGCTTTCCTCCCTATCATATACTCGTAAGACCAGGCCTCCGTCTTAGTAATTGCGGTATCCTGTAAAGCTAACGAAGCTTATACAGTCACCTCGGATATGGTGGGTAATTCCACTACTGGAGCTAAAGTTTTTCGTTTGGGTTGTTGCTTTCTTTTTCCCTATTTCACAGCGGAATTATCAGTATCAGAATTGATGTTGATTAGACCTTTGAACTGGTGGTTAAGCCGTTGTGCCATCCGTATTTAGTGGCGCAAGGCGGCTTTAAGAGCTTTTCAGAAGGCAACCAGCGACTCTACGTAAAGTTAAGTTAAAGTTCACCTATAATTAAGTACAAATCACCTACTATAGACGAATAACTTTTTTTTTAATAAAAATTACGTTCTGTGTATGAAATGAAAACATAACATACGTACAATAAATAGATCTGAATATCTGAATTAAATAAAAAAAGCAATTTTTTTTCAATAACGTCTTCTCTGTGGTGCTTTAATATCACAGAAAAAAGAAGTTTAATATTGAGTATTTGTATTGCATACTTTTCAATTGACATAAGCCTCTACTTCACTCCTCCCTTCTACTTTATACAGCTCTGTGTTTTTGTCTTTTACCTTTTATTTAATAAAGAGAGCTCCGGAACCCCGGAATTAAGGCAAAGAAGGAACAGGAGTGGGTTTTAGTTAGTAAAAGTCTGACAAGCCCTCCCGCTCCACCCAGAGCGGGAGAAGTCATTTTGATGATTACCCACCTAAAAAAAAACCTCATTCTTATTTTTTCTAAACCAAGAGCTAGAGTAGCTAGTCTATGGTCGCAATTTTTCGCGCATCAATTTTTTGCCGCCATATTTAAAAATAAAATACAGATTTTACAAAAATGTCTACAACAACTACGTGTGCTGTACGCCTTCAAGTAGAAAATCTATGTCATAGGACCGCTATACCGTCAAAAATAGTTAATTATAACTTTACTGACTGTAGGACGTAGGTACATTTACGAACTGTTTCTCTAAATAAACTTTTCATATACTACTGCTACGAAATAAAACTGATTTTTCATTTATTTTCTTCACAAGTGTGTCGAAAAACGTCGTATGGTACACGTGAGTAATCGGTGATTACCGTTCTTGGTTCTCTTAAGATTAATTAAGTAAATTACAAACAAAAAAAATGTGTCACATACAGATTTAGTATTACATTGCTGTGTTTTCACACCAATATTATAAAGGCTAAAGTTTGAATGAATATTATGTACCTATTCCTTCACGTTCAAACAGCTGAATGAATGTAGAAGAACGGCAAATTGTTACATTTCAGGAGCATGTTTTCTAGGTACATTTGTAAATTTTTACGCAAGAAGCTAGTTGATAATATTTCGTTTCACTATGTGCTTCCTTGTTGGGCATGTATTGTTTACTTAGTTTACACAAACAATAATTATGTTTAAAAGTTTTGTGGAAGGGAAATTTACCTCAACAATACTTAGCTGCAACAAGTGGCTTTCATGCGAATATTAGAAAAAACAGATAAGTAGCTTAGAAATATGTTCTTTTTATTCCTAAAGAGCTTGCTGTTAACCTTGACGTTGCCTGATGGTAAGCAATGGATGAGATCTACGATGGAGACAGTATGCTCAGAGGATGCTTGTTGCTTCAAAACTTTGGTTGTGCGCATAAAACAATTAGGAACGTCTAAAGAACTATTTCGCGAACGCCTGCTGAGTATCCATTTAAAGATCGATTAAATCTTGTGGACACAGTTGGGTTCCCATGTTAAGCCGCAAACGGAGATGTACTCGCTAAAATGGATATCGTGTAAAGTAACAAGTCTTCGCGTTTTGTATTAATGTACAGCGCCTTTATATACTGACGGAGCTAACCGATAATTCACACGACCCTTTCTTCCGTCAAAGGATCAGGATTAACAAAGAGTTTAGATTTTAATTTATTAAAAATGCTACGTTTCGAAATTATTTCTTTTAGTTTGATCATTATGGCTGTTAGTCAGTTACACGATAAACCAGTACACGCCCAGTCAGTAGAAGTGCAACTGCCTCCAGGTATTCAAATTATTATACAAATTAATTATCATGAAATTTTGAATAATAAATACTTACTTTTAACTTTTCTAATTAACTTATGTTATTACTTTGATATTACTAGATATTTTAATTACAATGTGCATATTTTTGTTTCAAGGACAAGAATGCCAAATGACTCCTGTTATTCATATACTTAAACATCCTGGATGTATACCTAAAGCGATACCCTCCTTCGCTTGTATTGGCAAGTGCTCGAGTTACGTCCAGGTAACTAACACTTTGAATCTTGAACATTAATAGCGTCTATTATCGGACTATTGCTAAACTGAGATAGTGAGAACGAAAACCTCACGGTCTGGGTCAATCACTTGCCTGTTGAGAGGCGACAACACTTCCCCGGTAATGCGCATCTGGCTTATACACTGTCACTATTATAGTTGTATAAAAACAAACAATTTCCCCTATATTTTATAGGTATCGGGCAGCAAAATCTGGCAAATGGAACGGACATGCAATTGTTGTCAAGAATCTGGCGAACGAGAGGCTACTGTAGTTCTGCTTTGTCCTAAAGCAAAAAGCGAAGACCGAAAGTTGAAAAAGGTATTTTTTTAACAACTTGCGATATCTCCTGCAACTCTTTTGCCAACAGTAGTTATCACGGTGTAATTGGGATTGCAGTCAAGCACTAGTTTATGGTATAAAAAAAAAGTCAAAAAAAATTACAAATCTAATCGTAGAGAGATGAAAAATCAAACTAGTCGATGCTTTCTTCTAAAAATGCTTTCTTTATGCTGGTAAGATCCAGATGATTAGATCGGTTTTGCCTAATCGATGTACGTTGATGACCTACACCTAGCTCATGTCTATTTTTCTATATTATCTTGGAAAAAACTTGAATCATGTTCTATATTCCAGATCACCACTAAAGCTCCACTGGAATGTATGTGCCGTCCTTGTGGCAACATAGATGAGAGTTCTATCATTCCTCAAGAAGTTGCTGGATATGCTGACGAGGGACCTCTTTACAATCACTTCAGAAAATCGTTCTAAAATTAAACGAATTTTGATTTAATGACTGTTGTTATGAAATTAAGATTAACGTTAAATAGTGTTTAATATGTAGAAACAAATTTATAAAAAATAAAAACCCTTTGACCATTTTAATGTTTTATTTTAATTTAACCAACAACAACCTAGAACCAAAAATTCGAAGACATAAGACATCCACCAATCCGTACAAGGCCTGCATGGTGGATTACGTCCCATTCCCTCTCCTAGAGAAGGCCTGAGACGAAACAGTGAGAACATTAAAAGGCCGATAATGCTAATGCATCTAACATGCCACACTGAAACTGAAAAAAAAACTTTGCCTTTTTTAAAGCTATAGAACACTTACAGTATTTAACCGCTCTAAGATAGAACAAGATCAATTTTTGATGCCACTTTTATGAGTGAAAATAAATCTTAACCACTTAATATTTTGGAGTCTACTCAAATAAATAAATATATGTGTGTACATCTATCAAAAAGATATTATTATTTTGATATAAGATGTGTGTATTTCCAAGTAACACCTATTAGGCCTGAAACTGCGTTAAGCGGGCGCCCGCGACGGGCAGCTGTCACGTAACAAAGCGCGTGTGTTCATACCGACGGTCCTCGTCGCAGAAACCAAATTATTATCCTCGCAATGAAGCTTGTTCAACTTGAACGGTGTGCATGTAGTCTTGTCGATGGATAACTTAATGTATTATTACGTAGCAAAACAAATGTGGGGCGCGCCTCCCCGTGACGGACACCCGCGCTGGTCCCCGCGACGGAGCACTTTTGTATGAAGCCGCGCGAGTGCCCGCTTAACGCAGTTTCAGGCCTTAATATCATATCATTTGAAAAAAATCTGAAACAATTTCTAATTTGACCCAAAGTCATAGGAAGTTTTCTTATAAGGATATTTTGTTCAAAAGGCTATAGGAATTTTTACATTAATTGATAACGACAACGACAAGATATCATGGGACTGGTAGTTTCAGTCATGATCTTCCATCTCTTTACCATCACATTGCATTCATTAAAATTTATCTGACGATTTCGAGTTGATATGAACTAATAGCTAATATGCGATAAACCACCGAGCGGTCCCAACTTCCTAAGTGTACCTTGTCGTACCAACAAGTTACATAGTTCTTTAAAAAATGAATGAACATATGTACCATTCAGATTATCATTATCGGCTAATGTGAAAACGGTCCAACTTGCCTTGCTTTTTCTCAGTTATTTCAATAGGCTTATCTCTGATTTTACAATAGAAAAGCTACAACCTACAATATACTTTATAAATAAATAGACATTGTATAAAGAAGTAACTATAATAAATATTCACTTTATTGATTTGTAGTAAATATTATGTCAGATATATAAATGCATCATACGTCCTGTCCTCCTGTACGGCGGCGAATGTTGGCCAGCACTAAGCAGACACACCCAGGAGCTTCGCGTCACGGAGATGAAGATGCTGAGGTGGATGAGCGGCGTAACGCGATTCGATCGCATACGCAACTCGTTCATCCGAGGTAGTCTTGGTGTCCGTGACGTGGGGGAAAAACTGCAAGAGTGTCGTCTGCGATGGTATGGCCACATCATGCGTCGCCCTATGGAGTACGTTGGCCGGAGATGCATGAATATGGTTGTCCTTGGCGGTAGGTCTCGTGGTCGCCCTCGCAAGCGCTGGCTGGACGTCGTCAAGTCCGACATGAGAGCCAATGGCCTTACTGTCAAGGATGTAGAAGACCGGGCAAAGTGGCAAAGTGGAGCAAGCTAAGCCGGAAGGCGGACCCTGGCAAAAGCCGGGACTAACGCCTAGTAGAAGAAGAAGAAGTAAATAATATTATGTCAAGTCGGTGTAGTTTAGTATCATCATCATCATCTCAGCCGAATGACACAGCTGGACATAGGCCTCTCCCAAGCGTCGCCACACTGACCGGTAGTTAAGTATCTTTTCTAGTAAATATTGTGTGAATAATAGAATGAGTTACATTTGCATTTTAATAGAATTCAAAGGAACCTATTGGTGACGAGGCGTAATAGTCTAAGATCTTAGCCAGCACAAATAGTACGAAGAATATCTACGGCTATGTCAATGTCATTACTGTCAATGTTAAACGTCATAACTCGTAGTTTATTTTGTTTTTGTAGGTACTCAACAAAACTTATCTTTACTTGAGAATTTTAAATAAGAAGCTACCTTTTCAAAGTAATTCTTGTTCAAGATGAGTCGCAGAAAACGTACAAAGGTAAATTTCTGTTTTCAAAACTTGCTTATGTTCATAAATGGTTTTCTATTCATTTGTTTTGAAAACCAGGTTATGTTTATTGATCGTAGGTTGAAACCCGCGAATTAGATGAGAAATTGAAACAGGAGGATTCCGAATCTGATCAATCGGAGAAAAGTAAGGTTACATCTTCGAGTCCCACTTCGGTTGGTGGCCGAAGGGAGTCGTCATCGAGCCGTACCGCCGATGTAATTAAAGAGCCGAAAGAGAAAAAGGAAGATGCTAAAGTTGATGACACTAAAAATGACGATATCGAGGAAATTAACTACAAAGAAATGCTCAACAGGTATGCAACCAAAATGATGTAATAATAACTTGACTGATTAGTTTTGGCAAAAAATGTACTTTCGGCTCTAGTTTTGGTTTCGGCAGAAAATTTATTGAACCTTATTTGTGAATTATTCGGTTCAGGTTCGTCGGTTGGTCGGTAAAATACTCAATCAATGAGATCCTTCCTAAAGAAAATAAGTTGATTCTTATTGTTCCAAGAAGCAGTACAGTTTTTTGGTTGAACACTAATAATAACTATTAAATGTTGGTTTTCATGAGGTATGGTTTTGCCGTGTCCCAAACCATTTCTCTTTCAAATCCTGCCATAGGCAAGGTTATCAGAAGTTTGACCACATCACATAAAGTCCACCCTATCTAAAAAAAAACTTTACTTTTTTACAGCCTGGAAGGAGCAGCCTTTCAATCCAGGCTGCCTTTTGATAAGATGTCATCTTTGGAAGCAGAGTGTTTCTCCGATCTGCAAGGACCTTCCAGCCATACATTTGTTCAAATAAGGAACCGCATATTGAAACTGTGGTTTGAAGATCCCAAAAAACAGTTGACTCAAGAAATTTCTGTGCAGAAAATGGAAGTAAGTACCTGTGCAAAAAGTTCATCTTAACTTCATTAACTTAATTGTTTAGTAAATAAAATATTACTTTCATCTCTCTTTGTATGATCTGTATTTTTTTTATCACAAATGTCATTTTTGTGGGTCAAATGATTTTGTTAAATTACTGTTTAACAAAATCATCATTAGGGTAGGATGTAAACATGCTCAACATTTATATTCCTTAGTTCATGAATCCCCAACCGGTTCTATGAGAGCGAATTAATTGTTAAAAATTGCTGAGACTCTTGAATTAATTCATGAATCGCATGAGACCGTGCTGTTATTGTCTTACTATTGTGTCTTGTTCCGTGGGTATGTTATAGGTTAATTCATAAATCCCTGACCGGTCGCATGAGATAGCGCTGTTATTGTCTTACGATTGTGTCTCGTTTTGAGGGTATCTGATAAGTTAAGTGTTTTATTAAAATCACTTTTTAGCACTTAGACCTTTTCTAATATATTCATAAATATTATTTCAGGCTCCATACAATGGTGATCCTGCTTTGGTGATGCGAACTCATGCATTTTTAGACAGACATGGTTTTATAAACTATGGTATTTATGAGCGAACTACACCGATTCCTGCTCCACCAAAAGGAAAGCAGAGACCTAAAGTCATCATCATTGGAGCTGGTAAGACATAATGATTTTTTATATTTAATTGATTGTTTTTAGAAATATAGCAACCAAATTGTGTATCAGACACACTGCTGCCAATGTCCCTTGCAAATATTTAAAAAGAATGTTGCCCTATACTAGGAATAACTATGGTGTTATGGGTTCATTCACAAACATTACACTCACATATAAAAGAACCCCGCATCCAGAACACCTATCTGTAGGCCATTCAAACATTATTTTGTACCCTGTGCATGTCAGGGGTCCAATGGATCAGCAATTCTCTACTGCGCGTAGAGAATTGCTGAACCATTAAACCAGCCGTGGTATCAACTTTGAATTAATGTTTCAACAATATTCATTGCATTTAGGGCAACAGCTAATGCAACTTGGTTTGCTAGAAACAGAAATTCACAATTATTTTAATAGACAATTTTTTTTGATAAATTAGGGCCAGACTTAATCCATAAATAATTTGACAATGTTTGAAAACTAATGATTTTTTTCCTTTCCTCTCCATAAGTAAATTAGTTTAATTGTGGTGGAGCGGCTAGGCAGCTCCTTAAAATATATATATGTTGTGGCCTAGACATTTTTATTTTATTTTTCAAGTCACATCATCTGCTCAGCCTTTCCCCAACTATATTGGGGTCGGCTTCCAGTCAAGCCAGATTTAGCTGAATACCAGTATTTTACGAGGAGCGGCTGCCTACCAGACCTCCACAACCCATTAACTGGTTGCTGGGCATTGCTGGGCTCGGTGGGGGCTGGGGGCTGGGGCTGGGTTTTTTCAAGTATAAAAACAATTTTTTTTTGTAAATTACAGGAGTCTCCGGTTTAGCTGCAGCTAGACAACTAATATCATTTGGTTGTGAAGTGGTTATCCTTGAAGGAAGAGATCGAGTTGGAGGCAGGATTGTTACATACAGGAAAGGACCTTATGTAGCAGATTTAGGTGAGCTTAATTTGATTATATACAACAAGTATGTACTTATGATAAAAATATCTTACCAAACCATAAAATATTTGGCAACCATAAAAAAACTACAATAGCGGTCATGCTTCTCAAGTTCTCACCAGTATTTGACTGCGATCCCACCAGTTGGTAATTTAAGAAACTTTAGACCTTATAGAAAAAAAGGCCATAAAGTTTAATATGATCATCATCATCATCTGCCTAGCCTTTTCCCAACTATATTGGGGTCGGCTTCCAGTCAAGCCGGATTTAGCTGAATACCAGTGTTTTTACGAGGAGCGGCTGCCTACCAGACCTCCACAACCCATTAACTGGGATAACACGGTACTTTATGGCAAGACTGGAGTCAGATTTACTGGCTTCTGACTATCCGTATCTACTGCCAAAGATCTACAAATGACAGCCGGGACCTACGGCTTAACGTGCTTTCCGAGGCACGCAGGAAACTCGTTATGTTAAGATGGTCACCCATCCACAGACCAACCTAGGCAAGCGTTGCTTAACCTTGAAGATCGACCTGTGCGGCTGTTATTGTTTAGCCACGAGCTCCTCGTGCGAGCTCCTCGTCCTAAAGTTTAATATGATGTTTAAGTTTAATGGTATTGTAGTAAACCTTAATAGAGGTGTCAAGATTTAGAACAATACCATTAAACTAAGCAGGAGGCTCCTTTAGTCGTGAAGTTCTTGCTGGATTAGCTAATGACTGTCTCGCCATCAGTGAAGGTTCTTATTGCCATGAAGTGCGACGTGCGACTGGGTGTTCAGTGTGGAGCGGACTAGATCTGACCATCTTTTTGGGCTGTGGCCTCTCGGTCGCGTGGCATCAACCATGCCACTTACAAGCTTTCTGTACAAACCTTAATACAGTGTAATTTAAATATTTCTAGGTGCCATGGTTGTGACCGGCTTGGGTGGTAACCCAGTAACGACTCTATCAGTACAGATGAACATGGAATTGCATAAAATCAAACAGAAATGTCCACTTTATGAAGCAACTGGTAACCAAGTGCCTAAGCATAAGGATGAAATGGTATGTATTGAACTTATTTAAAGTGGCAGAACTTTATTTACTTACAGGTAGCATTCGATTCTTAGCGACTGACTGCGACTCGCGACCACCACTACGACAGGCGCCATACTGCTGAGTGTCGTGCGAACCGGTCGCCGTCGCGGGTTGCGGTCGCTTGGTTTGCAAATCCATACTAAGTAGTGTATCGCCCGACCCTGTCGTGTTCGCTAAGAACCGTTCGGTTATTAAATTTTGATACAGAAATACATTAGACTTGGATTGGAGGAGTACATAGGATGCTTTTTACCCAGGAAGTATGTTCTCTTGAAATGATTTCTGACCCACGCAATTTGGTAGGTGGTTGTTGACGCAGAACTAAGGCTTTTTCACGCAGTTTATTACAATGCAACTTTCATTGAAATAAATCATCTTATAATTATTTATAACAATAAACAATAACAACAAACATTAATCAAACGGATCTCAAAAGGAGAAGAGATTCGGATTAAATGTAGAACATAAAAGATCACAAAACTCGTTGGATATATTCGATTTTCACACAGATGAAGCCGTTCGTAAAAATACTTCATAAAAGCATACTCATTCATTCATACTCGCTAGGGCCACGGGAATTTTTAATAGAGCAACTGAAGGTCACAGGTCTGATTTTAATCAGAAAAAGTCTGATAAGAAGAGTGTGAGGAGCTAAGGAAGATTTACCAATTGAAAAAAAAACCGTACATGCTAATATTTTATAGAGGTTGTAAGTTTGTACAGGGCAATCGCTGTAACTACTGTAGATAGGTACCGATTCGGAAAATTCTTTTACTTAAATGTAGCTGCGCTATTTCTAAGTGTTAGGAGGTGTTAGGCTATATATTTTTACGCGGGTATAACCTAGTTATTAATAAAAACGTTTGTCTCGTTCAGGTGGAGCGCGAATTCAACCGACTCCTGGATGCTACATCTTATCTGTCACATCAGGTTGACTTCAATTACTACAACGATACACCCGTCTCTCTCGGCCAAGCGTTGGAATGGGTTATCAAGCTGCAGCAGAAGAATGTGAAGCATAAGCAGGTAATCTTCTACAATCGAATCATCATCATCATCATCATCATCATCGCAGCCGAAAGATGTCCACTGTTGGACGTAGGCCTCCCCAAAGCGTCGCCATAACGACCGGTCTTTTTTTTTTTTTTTTTATTGATAGGCTTGCGCTTGACCACATTTCACTAGAAGCAACCTATTCACTCTTGACTTAAAGACCCCTAGGTTGTAGCTATCAGGAAACACAGACCCCGACAGGGAATTCCAGTCTTTAGCTGTGCGCATAATAAATGTACTCCCAAAACGCTTTGTACGTATGGGTGGGATGTTCACCATGTACCGGTGGCGCATTGGCGTACGTCTAGTGGTCCGATGATGAAACGGGCTTGAAGGAATCAAGTTGTGCAGTTCCTGTGCACACTCTCCGAAATGCAACCGATAGAAAACCGACAGGCTTGCAACTCGTCGTCGATGCTCCAGATTTTGAAGCTTCGACTCGAAGAGTGCATCATTACCTATGATCTTCTTGGCTCGCTTCTCTATCGAATCTAGCGCCTCAAGCTGGTACTTGGCAGATCCGTCCCAAAGATGAGAGCAGTACTCCATACATGATCGATCTTGTGCTTTATAGAGGTTGAGCAACTGTTCCGGCGTGAAGTACTGTCTCACCTTAGCCAGAATCCCCAGTTTTTTGGCAGCCAGTTGAGCTTTTGCCTCTATATAGCAACCGAAATTGAGAGTGGATGATAGCGTTACGCCAAGAAGCTCAAGATGGTCGGTAATCGGTACGGTCACATCCCGAAAAGATGGACCTGGGTGGAATTGGCTCCGTTTAGCAGAGAAAAGACACGCTTGAGTTTTAGCAGCATTGAACTTGACCAGATTGGCATCGCCCCAATCGGAGACCGCCTGCAAGGACAAGTTCAAGCGCTCAACCATAGCCTCTCGGAGAGACCGGACCTGTGACCCACTAGCACGTGCGTCGGATATGTATCTCTCAGCCACAGTGCTGTCG
Organism: Mythimna separata; assembly: GCA_030763345.1. Lineage (NCBI taxonomy): Eukaryota > Metazoa > Arthropoda > Insecta > Lepidoptera > Noctuidae > Mythimna > Mythimna separata. Next base: position 9,833,694 of record CM061181.1, on the reverse strand, counting down.
TCCGCATACCCAAAGGTACCGGGCTTAAGAAGGTCATTAATATGCAGCAAGAACAGAGTGGCTGAGAGCACCGACCCCTGGGGGACTCGGACCGGACGAGCAGCCGTCGATGACCATTCGAATGGACCTATCCCTCAGAAAGTCCGCAATCCAATCACACAGACCAGTGGGTAAACCGAAAGAAGGAAGCTTAGCTATAAGACTTTCGTGCCAGACCCTGTCAAAGGCCTTCGAGATGTCAAGGGAGACAGCAAGTGCTTCCCCATGCCTTTCGATGGCCTCGCTCCAGATGTGAATGGCATACGCTAGAAGATCCCCAGTAGACCGATTTTGGCGGAAACCGTATTGTCGGTCACTTAGAATGTCGTTAGCTTCTAGGTATGCCAGGAGCTTCTTATTTATCACACGTTCCATACTCTTACAAAGGATGGACGTTACAGAGATGGGTCTATAATTTGCTGGGTCAGCTCGACTGTCCTTTTTAGGCACTGGTTGCACGTTAGCCAGCTTCCAAGCATTCGGCACTTTTCCAGTCTCATATGAGAGACGAATTAGGCGTGTCAAGATCGGAGACAATTCAGGCGCACAAGTTTTAAGCACAATTGCTGGTATCTCATTCGGGCCACTAGCTTTATTCACGTCAAGGTTACGTAGTACCTACGGACGTCGTTCTGATGGATGCGAATGTCCGACATACTCGTCTCTCCACCATCAGGAGCCGCCGGGGGCGACGCATCTCCAGAATCCAGACGCCAAGATTCCGCAAAAAGGGAAGCAAACAAGTTCGCTTTTTCTTCTGCGGTGTGGGCTAGCGACCCATCCGGTCTCAGCAATGGAGGCAGTGAGGGGCGACAGAAGTTCGATTCAACCGACTTTGCCAGGGACCAAAAAGCTTTACTACCTGCTGGGTATGATGCAAGTTTGTTCCCTATTCGGCTAATGTGGTCAAACCGAGACCTCTGCATCACCTTCTTGCAGGACTTGGCAGCCCTATTGAAAGCCTTCTTCTTTTCACTAACGTCGAGTGAGTTGCGCGTACGAGAGTCGACCCAAGCTCGGTACGCCGCGTGTTTGAGCGCATTAGCGCGACCACACTCGGCGCTAAACCATGGTCGAGCCCCGCCAGACACTGACACTGGTCTTGTGGGTCTCGCATCCATCGTATTCCCGCGAATTTCGCCATAATCAAATATAAAGTTAAATTAATAAATAAAAATAATAAATTAATAATTAATAGATAAAACAAATCCGATTACAGAAATTCTTTCACTGATAGGAAATCACAATTACTGGGTGCAAATTTTTAATTTTATTAAGCTGGTTGACAGCTAACAATCACACTTCCCACTAATGTTATCGGGTTTGTGGAGGTTTAGCAATGAGCTTGTAGTTTGGCCGCCCGGCAAAGATGGAGCCCGAGTCGTCCTATGGCGTGCCCGGTAGAGCCATGGGGAATTTCTGAAAGGGATACCGTGGTCGTTTCTGTTCCGTGGTCGTTTTTCTTCCGCCATGAGCGGAAGAAGATTTTTGATGATTTCCCAAAGTATATACCTGAATGGGAAGCATGAAGGATATATAAGTATCAAATGAAGGATTCGTCGGTGCCAAATAGACAAATATGCCATGTACCTAATATAGCCAATAGTAAGGAAAAACTTACTAACTAGGGATCTTGAAGTCAAGAGTAAATGGTCAACTTCTAGGCAAGCGTCTTCCATCGTCGACCACATCATCGCTTACCATAAACTGAGATAGTGGTCAAGCGCAAACCATCAATAATAAAAAAAAAACTACTTATTCAAAATTCATATTGACACTTTTTAATTTTTTCTATTTGTTCTAGGTACAACATCTAAAGGCACTCATAACATTGCAAGAGAGACTCAAAACTAATATCAACAAGTGAGTATTAATGCTTATAGTGTTAAGTGTGTATCGCTACAAACACATGCCCCTGTCTTTAGGTGACAGCTGTCAGATTCAGATAATGAAGCTATCTATCCTTTTCTCTCATTTTAAAGATGCTTATTTTTGTCCTGCTGTCATAATATCCTACCCATGCTTTCGACGTCTCTGGGCAAAAAGTCGGTAATCGCAGGAATCCCGTTTTCTGATTACCGCCTTTATTATCCGGACAATAACTCGGTAATCGAAAAACTGATTTCTGCGATTACCGACTTCGCTCGTCGTTATGTAAAAAAGAAAGTAGTCACGTAAAAAATATGAGATATTTTACGTCAATAACCCTTTTTCAGGATGTCCGATATAAAAGAGCTCTTGCAGTCAATGAAAGCCGAGAAGGACGCATTGCTCGTAGAGAGAGATAAGGGTGTGACGGGAGACGCCAGCATTTTGCAGGAGTTCAATTTTCGCCGCCTCAACAGAGAGATGAACTTGCTCTGTAACGAATATGAGGCACTGGTCTCTACTAACGCTACGATTGAGGAGAAAATAACGCAGCTGGAAAATAATCCGCCGAGGTATGTAGTTTTTCATTTTGATTCGAATTTGAATTGTTGTTATCGAATAGTAATAAAATGCTTTGCTATGACATGCCGTGCTATGACGGCACTGGGCGCCGGCCGGGCGCCATCATTCTAATAAAGCACGAGAATAAGCGATCCTCGCATTTATGTGTTCGACAAATAAAATTGCGTCGTCGTGCTATCGACGCACACAACGATTGCGAACTCACGCGAACAACGCGCCAGCAATTGGTAGTTTACCGATAAGGACTAAGTCGACGATGAGTTTTATTCCAAAGGCGCCTCAAAGAGCTGTCAGCTAAATTTACGGAGCGATCTAGGGCCGCCTGCTATAGCTGCGGGATTGTTCGAAAGATTTAACCGTGGTCCTGGAACGCAAATTGAAGGAATACAGGCGGGGTTTAGTTCTCGGTCCGCCTAGAGAGATTGGAGACATTTTATTACTTTCCTCGTAAAAAAGGTGATAAAGTAAAATTTAACTTCCATAACAGTACAACTGTGAGCAGTACTAGCCCAGTGGTAATGGCCCCGACTTATGAGTTGCAGGTCACGGGTTTAAACCAAGCTAGGTGCATTACTTTGTGTAATCTATTTCATCACGACTGCTCTCAAAACGGTGAATTAACGTCTTGTAGAAACCGACATGTCCTAGAACGACGACACGACGGAAATCAAAGTTATGTGACATCTACCAAACCGCACTGGACTGGGCTTCTAGAGAGGAAGCCTGAGTCCCCGCAGCGGGAAAATTATAAGGCTGATTATAACTGTACAATATTAGACTATAAAACGTCCATATTGAGCAAAAATATGTATGCATCCTTAATAAAAAATCACCAAACAGATATCAAATAAACACATACGTTTTTAGTTCAGTGTACCTGTCGGTACGGGACAGACAGATACTCGACTGGCACTTCGCTAACTTGGAGTTCGCGAACGCAACACCGCTGGGGAACCTGTCTCTGAAGCACTGGGATCAGGACGACGACTTCGAGTTCACTGGGAACCATTTAACAGGTATGTTTGTGTTTCTTACTAGTTTTATCCCGCTGCTGCGCTTACCCGTGACCTGTGTCACGCACAACTTAGTTTTTTAGCCGGAGTACTGTTTTCTAGAATGAAACAAACAATTATTCGTCATGTCGTTGAGCTCCTTAGTAGTCCTGAGTTGAGCTTTACGAATACTTACAAAAGATTGCACTGACCTGACCTGGACCTGTCTAGGTCCACTCAAATCTGCATGGCTCTTTCCTCAAAAGGCCATCTCAGACACTAATCTGAATGGTTATCATCATTACATATTTTGTATGTACTTTGTCTCGGTGTTTCTTTTCAGGGTAGTCGAAAATTTGACGTGTAAAAGTGTTTTTTAAAAACATATTTGCAAAATTTCATTTATCAATTCATTTTATCTACCTACCTGTTCAGTTTATATCACCATGTCATAATTTAATTTCCATTAAATACTTCAGTAGTAATACTTGTACTAGATCAACTTTAATTCGTAGCATTTAAAATGGTTTTCGCATAAAAAATGCTGCAAAATAAAGAATTTGACATAACGCGTACGTAGCGCCTGATACAAAATTTAAGGCAACTAATCTCTATTAAAAGTCTCCAATGTGTGTAAAACCAAGAATAGAAGCCAAAGATTATATCTAACACCGACATCGTAATGTAATGGCCTCGGGCTTGGTCCGGACGGTTACCGGTCGGCCATATGGCGAGCTACCTTTTGCTCGTCGTCCGCTAGCCTACGCCTACGGTGGCAATTGGGGTCGGGGTTTCGGCGGCTGGGGCGTGAGGACGTCCGTTCCCTTACGTGTGCTGTCGCTTCCTTCGTTAGCAATACTGTTTCGCAGAAGAAGGCAATCGCTGCCCACTCCCTCTCGTTTCGGACCATGTCCTGAAGCAGGGCCCGGCGCGAGTGGTCGCCGCTACCGATCGCCTCCACAAGGACACGGCGGTGCTCCACCAAACGGGGCATAGCTCCGCCATATGCTCCACCGTCTCCTCCAGTTGGCATCATCGTCTCCGGTTTGTTTCATCCACTCGAACCGAACGTAGGAAACTCCCGAACTTACCATGCGAGGGCTTAGAGTGAAAACCTCGTATCTGCAATTTTGGGTAATTTTATTTTATTAGATTTTTGGAAAGAAAAGCTCGAAAAACACCACAATCAAAAAATTTTGATTGGTTATTTGTAATGCCGTCTACGGTGTTAAACGTATATCTCTCTTGAGTCAGGTTAGTGTGATAACATCGCGATGGCGCGTGAAAACTGGTTGGATTTTTTTTTAAAACAAGGGTAATAAGCTTTGAAATACATAAATATTTTAAAACCTTTGAATGTCAATTAGAATTAATTGATAATAAACATCTTATTTGGTTTTTTGGGCCTCCTGAAAAGTTACGTATTTTGCAGTTACGAGGTTTTCACTCTAAGCCATCGCATGTCCGTTGAGGATCTTCGTCATGCGAAAGGTGAAGACGCCGTGACGTCACTTCAGCCCTGGGGCCATGGATCGCAGATTCCGAAAGGGAAGCTCGATGACCCCAGATCGGACGCAACGAAGGAACTAGGTGGGGTTTTGTCTGTAAAAGTCTGTCACGCCCGCCTTTAAATTACACGAATCGAAATCTCGAGTTTCAAGTCGCGAAAATACGATGGATGCAGAGACACACGGGACCGTTCGTCCAACTATGTCCAACAGTGGACGTCTTTCGGGTGTAATGATGTATCGAAATATTATTTTTATTTTTTGTTTTTTTTTCTGATTCCACTTTATAGCCGGAACGGAAAGTAGAGCCAGGCATTCGGCTTCGATTCCGGCTGTAGGTAAACCATTTTCTGGTCAGTCACTAATCCAAATTATATTTTATTTTATTGTTATTACCTGTGCGCTGAATGGAAATTACCATAATGTGTACTAATTGTCACCGTATGCCACATGCCTTAATTAATTTAGGGCCTCCATTAACACTAATCGTTATAAATGATTCAGGAGTCTGTTATTACCTAAAAGCCGAATTATTGTCGCCCGTGTACCTAATCTAACATTGGTTAGAGCTAAAGTGGTACCTATTGATAAAAATCTTAAATTCGGTTATATTTCGCGTGAGTAAACTACCAATGTATTTGAAACAACGAGCCTCATCAATCAGCCAAAAGGTACGAGACTAGCTGATCGATGAAGTGACAAACGGCGTCGATAAAGAAACACTCCATTAGAATGGTTTCCGTCGCTAATCACCTGGGCATTCGGGCGTCGGCGTCGGGCCTACGACGGCAATAACTTCAATTAGCCGATACCACGGCACTCGTTAGCGTTTTACTGAACGTTTCCGTGCAATCCAGCACGATCGATGCGCCATTGTATCACACACAAAAGATGCTACCGAATAGCAATAGTTGTCCCTATAAGGGTTGTTTTACCTCGGTGTGTTATTTGTTTCCACTTAGGCCATCCTATCTAAGCAACGGTGAATCTGCTGGCTTATAAGGCTTTTGTATATAGCTACATATTTTAGCCGCCTAGCCTTTACTAAATACATTTAATGTCCTTGCATAATATAGTGTAGGCAAGCTATTGATGTTATTGCTTTTTAAAATATACAAACTACATCGTAAAAAGATAAATACTGTGCACCGTTTTGTCCACAAAATGGTTTCGCACATCGATTCTTGGCGAGTGTAGTTCGACAGTGGCTCCGTTCGTGCCCAAGGGCTTGCTCCGTTATGAATGTGGAATTTTCGAGTTAGTGGCCGGTTGTGATCTTTAGCAGCGGATGGCGGATTTTAGCCCCGAGCGTCGGTTCGTGTCAATAATTACTATCATTTCTGGTCGCAAGTTTCCATCTTCTACAGCCGATAAATTACCAACTGACTTCTGTGAATTGTCATAATGACCGTTGCAGAAAACGCGAGCCCAGTACTTAGCTGCTTTGCACATGTGTAGGACTGACAACTAATACGTAGTCGTTTAGCTTGTTCATGTTTAATTATAGCTTAAGCAAAACTTAGAAGTAAGTAGTGTAAGCTGCATAAATAATGCTGCTTGTCTACTATTCGTTAACCAGATTTGCATACTGTAGTCTTCTGACTTAGCGTCTGGTTGTCGCTGTCAGTTGCTGAATAAAATAGCATTTGTTTAGATTTCATTTATGTTTGTCGATTACGCGTAAAATATAAAAAGGGAAGGAGTGAACTGTTGCGTCCGTTGTTCAGTCAAAAGATATGTATCGCGACATCCCCGAGACGCCTCTTTTGTACGACGCTGTGCGTGTGTTGTCGGCCATATTTCTTGATGTTCGCTCGCTCCGTGGTGTGTTCGCGGCGTGGGTAGTTGAAAAATGACATCTTGATTGTTGTGCGTTATTCTACTCATGAGAATGTCGAGTCGTAGTGGTCGCGTGCACCGCCATTGTCGGGGTTCTCAGCCCCAAGCTCTACAAATTGAACGATTGTTAACCGTTCCTTGAAAACTCTGTTATCGTGACTTGTCACGGAATTATGTGTACTTACTCGGACAACATATTTTGTTAGGATATTATAGTAAATATAATATTTAAAGCTTGTTCGCACTGCAGCACAAGTTCGCACTATACATGTTTGGCAACTCGTGCTGCCCGTCAGGATATTTTTGGTTTCATTGGGTACTGTTAGCTTACTTGCCTAATTTCGGAACCAATTTTGTTGTTGAACCACTTCATAGGAACATTATAATAACAAATTAATATTTTTTAGAAGTAGGAAATCATGAAATAAGTACTTTAGCTCTGGGTAGAGCGAAAGTGGGTGTCAGACTTCTACTGACTTGAGTTAGAAACCCATCGGATCGGTTTAACCCTTCTGAGCTCCTTCAGTTGTCCTTTGCGTATCAGGGCTGCGGTAACTCTTACGAACTATCCCACACCCTATCAAATATATCCTAACATAAAAATTAAACAAAATCCTAAATGCAAAAAATTTTAAAAAAATTCAGTCTGATGCTATTGGTTGCTTTGATTCAATATTTACTATAATTGAACCAAAAGATGAGCTACCAACTGCATTAGTAACGTTCGAAGGATTAGTCGTTTGGACAGGACACCCAATCAATGTTAAAACATTAGCCTGTTTACTTACTGCCAGCATATACTTCTTGTCGATAAGCACGGAAATTATGAATATAATTTACTTTGAGTTATTTGTTGATTTAGCTAATGCTTATTTTTCAATAGACTGGCGCTACTGCAACCAGAATAAATTTTACATTCCAATGATAATTACACCCTGCAATAATTTACCGACTAGGTACGACTGAGGCATTCGCGAATCATAAATAAAACTAACAAAGCCACGGTCAGAATGAATTATAAGCTGTTTAGCTGTTTACCAACGACAAATGGCGTTTGAAACAAGTCCCTGAGGTGGCGGCGAGGGCCAAATGATCGGAGCATAGAAGAGCTCACGGCGGCAACAAGTTTTGATAAGAGTGTGCGTGGCAAGATGCGAGGCAGTAATGAATGTGATACAAGCGCGACCTTCCTCATTTATCACTCGCTCTATGAATAAAATATCTCGACGTTCCTTTCGGATAGTGTCTGGTCGTGCCGGGACGCTTACGGCTCACAGCCGGCCGATCACAATCTTCAGCCTAGTACCTAATAATGCTGGGCTCTCAGGAGAAATTCACACTATTCGCTCTTGTAACGTCTCTTTGTTCGGTGCAAAACAGCCACTAGGGACTATTTCTTTCTGATTTCTGATTGCTGTCCGTTTTATTATTTCGTCGATCCATTACTAAAGAGTGATTTTGTTGTTGTTCGTTTAGTTACTTTTTCTGATTACTTATCTCCCTTTTGCGTTTTTATTCCTTTCAATAGTAGGTTTCACATGTTGTGTAATGAACATTTCTTCACACAAACTGTTCTTACAGAGAGAAAACAGGATAAATCCAGGGTCATCGATGTGGTGAATGCTTAGTAATAATCGAATGTACCTATTAGCGACAATTCTAAAGTTTATAGCCATGATAAATTGCTGGACATATGGCCGGTAAATTGTGATTTATCAAGAAATTCTAGTTCTTTTGATGCTTGCATCATTATTGTTAGATGATGGTACAGACAGTCTTTATAAAAACCGACGCGCATTAGAAAAAATCGTTTTAATTGCAATATGATTTCTATAGCATAATGGAGTTAAGAAGAAAAACAGGAAAGGATAAAATTACAAAGACTGTTTCTCCATGAGGTTTCACACCAGTTGTTGCACACTAGTATGGTGTAAAGACATAAAGGTCTTTTGACTCACGAGGATGTCAATCGCGACGGTGGCGTAGCCTGCGGAGGCGTCAGGGGCGTGGATGAATAAGCAATGAAACGACGAATGGCTCTATTAGACCGCCATTGTTGCCTTGCGATCGCTCGACTTGCGCAAGCGACATGTATTGTTCGCGACTCGGGGCTTTCACTACCAGCGATGACGTCACAACGCTTGCGACCTAAATGCTTACAGTGTTAGATGTAGCGCAATTTCCATTTATTGAGCCTTATATAGCTTGGAATGCACCCAATACGGTGGTAAGTCGTTGTCGCGACTACAATGCCTCGAATGTTGCTTGTTTCATGTCTGAAGAAAAGGATTGATCGTAGTAAAGTTTATGGTTGAACTTTTTAGGTTTTATTCCAGTATTAAGTTTAATCTGTGGCGAAACATTGGCGCTCAGTCAGTTGCAATCAACAGTTGCAAGTGGGCTTGTCTAAAAAGGAAACTTGGCTTTAGATAGTAAATTATTGTTGTAAGATACTTGGAGGAAAATCGTTTGACACGGTTTTCTGTGGAACACGTCAGCGTGGAGGATTTATGTGGTACATTGTCGTGGCGCGGGGCGGCACTTTGTGCGTCTAATTGACAAGTGTCCGGAAGCGAACGCGTCACACCTGTCTAACGAGCTCGTCGTGCACTTGATTGCACCCACTCGGCCCGACTAACAAGCTGATCATCTTTGCCTATATCAAATTCCTACATCTGACAGTTTTATTGACAATTTAAACCATCAGAAGATTGATTTTATTTAATTATTTTCGTTTTAAGACTTTACATTTTTAGTTTATAATTTTAAACTATTGGAAGCTATTTTTTATCCTTTTAAGCGCCTCACATTGAATACAACGAACGAACGGTACGAATATTTAGCGTAATAAGTGCACCGAGAGATAACTTGTTTTTGATAATTGTGCTAATCTGGCTGAATGCAGTGGAGCAGGACCCTCTGGGCGACTCCAGCCAGTAATATAATTTGCATCGTGTACGGTAGTAGTTTTATTGCCAACAATTGGCCATTATCTGAGAACATTTGCACGCCCGCCCGTCATACCGTTTAATATATTGTTTCTCGTCGTCTATTTCTATTGGTACAAATTTAACTATAAACAGACCGTCTATTTCATGAGTTGTACCTATATTTATTACTCAACTATTGTCCTCCCTACTTTTCCAATAATTGTCAAAGCGCTCTATTAAGGCTTCACGGAATATATTTTCAGAGTGACAAAGGTTCAATTTAATTTTAACTTACAACGTACTCATTCAAATTTTGATTATTCCACGTTAGTTTAAATCGGGTCTCCGCTCAACTTTCCTTTCATTGTAAAAGTTGTAATCCTCTTTGTGGACCCTAATTGAATTCACTGTTATGCTAATACTCTGATTTCCCATCTTATTTCGTTAATAGAGGTCTGTGGTAAACCAATTAAAGGGTACGTCTGTGGATTACTCAACTTTTGGCGAGTAGTTTGTGGGTTCTGCATGCACGAGAAATAAACGTTTATTTGAACCTTTCATGTAAATAGCTGGACCATTTGCTTCCTAACGATTCTGTTACTAGCACCAGGTTTTGGATTGGCAGTATCTAGTTCATTGCTACGAAAGCCGTCTGCCAAATCAAATCTCAGCACTTTGGTTGTACAAGCCGCTACGCTTCAAAACTGTCTACGATTTATTTTATTTAATATTGCCTAAGTACGTATGTTCGCATAGTGTGTGTCTGATATGTGCAGATGTTTATGTGCGGCGGTGCATATGTCGCTTTATTGCGCGATTCGGAAGGCTTAGCATTCCGCCCGTGGACTCTGTCGTCTCTAATGCTGGCGTATTGCGGTTTTATTAACGTTGTTTCCTTTCGTATTACATTCCGTGGCATCTTGTTCACATGTGAATGTATTATCTATTTTCCGGGGTACCAGTATTTTCTTTAAATCTTCCTGTTTTGCCGTGGCAGTGCAATTTAGTTAATTTAAAATTTATTTCGTTTTAAATTCTAAAAAGTGTGTTCTATAAAGATAAATAAAATGGAACCCGTTCGTAAAGCTGTTTGATTAGTTGCGTTTGTAGTATTTGACGCTGCAGCCTACGTATAAAGTTATGCATGTATTAGGAATGTGCTCACAGGAGCGTTGTGCAGGGTTGTGTCACTCCGTTCGGTCGAGTGCCTCGGCAGTCAGCGCAGCGTGAATTGCGGACGCTCGTTCCAGTGCCACTAGCGCTGCGCCGGCTGGCTACACAAAAAACGAATAGTTTTGTTTAACTTAAATCCGCTTAAACCTTTCCAAAAGTCACAAACGTCGAATGGTTTAACCAGTAAAATAAACTTTTCACTGTACCGGAACATATTTCAATCCTGTTGAGATATTGCGTTCTATGTAGTTTGAATGAGGCTAGCGTCGTATCCAGTTGGTCCTGAAAACGGCCCAGATGTCGACTGGAAGTGCAAAATGAAACACGTTAGCGCTTCGGCTGACGTCAGTTCCCTTTTTTGTCGCGCCGCCTGTGGAAGGCCATTTATCAACTTTTTATGGAAACGCTTGTTTTAATTTATGCTTACACTAACTTCCCAGCTCGTAGCTATCTGCGACCTCATTTGCAACCTCAGCTTTGTTGCTGTTTACGCGGACTACTAGAGCTGTTCTCTATTTTAAAACAAGCGACACCATAGCGCCTTTTTAAATGAATGTTTACGATAATGCTTTATTTTAAAGATGCTTGTAGTGGAGGGACACGAACGTTTCTCTTTGCAGTTTATGTTCAGATATTTAAAATAAATTTATTCAATAACATTCTTTTAACAATACAGTTTATACAATATTAAGATACACATTTTCATACATTTAAAATAAGTGTTTCTGAAAATATAACACTATTATTGGATGTAGATGGTCAACCTGTATGACCGTCGGGCGGCATATTTAAAGCTTTGCCTGATGCAATTACATCAGATGCTTGTCTGAACGCACATCTGATAAGGCAACTAAAACGCCTTGTGAAGTTACTTTAATTAAATACTGAGTTTTTTGCTCTAGAGGTAGGTACGTGTGATGTTCAGATAAGATCATACATAAAACGCAAAAAGGTTAAATAAATATTTTTCAAACGGTAATTATGAGTCATTTAAATAAAGTGATAGAATTTATTTAAATTCTTCACAAGGCAGGGTTATATTTATTCTGCTTGTGTGTAAAAATAAGAAAATAGGGCAGGTAGAGGTGTCAGGTATAAAAACAACATCAGGTGTTAGCTTAAAGCCAGGAGGTAGTTTCCAGCAAAGGTCCAAGTTGCTGGAAGCGCCCCGCAAAACGTCCGCCGCAGGACAAATTTCGCTTATATTAACTTTTGCTTCGAGTAAATTTCTCTTGAACTGGGCGACCACTGCACTTCTAAGTGGCAAAGTTTTAATCTCGTCGCCGGGTTGTGGCTATACTTTCTGTGTCTCTCATTGAGACACTGTCCTCTCTTCAACCTTATTTGTTCACTTTAATGAAGGTTCTGTTTAGTTTAGCCTGATTGGTATTTATTTGTTTGTTTGTTATTTACTAAAACTTACGGTGAAGCCTGAAATAACCTAAAACAGGGCTATTGCATGCAGTTTTTAAGCATGCTCTATCTGTCTAGACTGTACGCTCATACTGTAGAAAAAAAGAACGATTAAAAGAAGTAGCAAATCTTTCCGATGCGACATTTGAAAAAATCGAAGCTTTTGGATTGAAGTTTCCTGAAATATATTGAAAAGTTAGTTCAAACTCGTTACTCATGATTCGTTCTGGTGCGCAGTTTGATTTAATGAATAATAATGTTGAGCACGTATGGATCTGGATCTAACAGAACCTCACCGTATTCCAATGTGTGCAACGTAATTCGACGTGGTCTACTAAAAGCGAGCACTTAACCACAGCGTTATTCCGGTAAAAGGCTCGGCGGGCGCACCGTCCATTCTCTTCTTAATGTTTATTTAAGCGAAAAAGTTCGACGCTCATTAACCGGATTGGCGGTTAATGAAACGCGTGCGACTTAGAATATTATACGTCCAACACCGCTACCAACAGATAATATCACACATTATTTTCACATCTCATTGAAGGCAACTCTCTTATTAACCTGTTTTTCGAGTTGAGGTGTTTAAGTCTTGATGTGTTCAAGCGATAAACTCGAAGTTTTAGTGGCTCGGGCATGAGGTTCGAGGCTGCCACTGAGACAATTACTGGAGCTTAGTGTCAATGTGCTAATGATGGAGTTTTTGCAAAAAAAGTTGATCTCAAAACGTCGTATTAAAATGAAGTTAATGTTTTTCAATCTTAAAGACTTACATGTTGGATAAACGTTTCACCACAACGGATTTTGGCTCTTGACAGTAAGCAACTGAAATTGGGCAGACGTAATAAATTCTCAGATTTTCCGCTCTAAATATTCCTCAAGTGTCACCATATGAGCTGTAAGTAAACTCATGAATCTAACGAGAGCACTCATTAAGGGCCTTTTTCATTCTGCACCATCGCTCGGTGCGGTTTTCCTGCGCCATTGAATTGTGCTGCAGCCGCTAACTTCCGCGGCGAACTGTTCCACCCTCAGGGCTCTGCCGTTTTTGCATTTTAACACCTCGGATAATGAGGTCTAGAGGCACGTACTAGATGCAAAGTGCCGTAAATATGACTAGAAACCAAGTTAAATCTATCATGAATTAATAACAGCTATCTGAATGGAAATTAGATTTGCTAACTGAATATATTTGCTAATAACGTTGATGTATTTGCATAGATCCGCTGTAAAACAGTACATCTGTATGTTTGCAAGCACTACGCTAAAACTGCGCAACGATTTTGCCATTTTCAGTGTTGTTTGTTTCAATGTAACGTTTTGCTATCAAATTCGATGGGTCGGTTGTTGTGAAAGGTTTTTGTTTACATTTGGTTTGCCTATCTCTAGATATTTTACTCTTTGTAGCCTGGCGAAGGGTTATGTGTTGTCTTCTAGTTATTACTAATATTTAATCTGTAGTAGTAATACCTACAGTATTAATTTTAATAACATACATCCATTGGCAAACATAATTCCAAAAAATGCACATACAAATCTTGTTCATTATTGCTGTTAAAAATAAATATCAGAATTTGCTAGCTTGTAACTGTTGGTTGGCAGCATTTGGCCGCGTCTATCTAAAATATGTAGCAATAAAAGCGCTTTGGACAATGTCCGGACGTGTTAGAATCCATTTATTGTTCAGGGCCCACGTGTTGTGGCTGCCCGGTTATACACCGACTCTCTGTGGTGTTGTGACATTTACAAACATTTTGGTTTGTTCTCTCTACGGCACAATTAAGTGCTCTACAATAATATGTTTTTCTACTACTCGGATTTTTTCCCTACAACTTCATATTCTCCTGATTTAAACATATCTTCAAGTTCCATCTAGGTATGTGCCACATATTAAGTAAATCACTTTGGAGAGAACTCTTTGTCCAGCTGATAAAGGTTTTGTCGTCTCACTTAAGACGTTAAAGGAGAAATAGAGCCGTAGGGGTGGAAGCAACGTGTAACCTATTTGTACTTGTTTATCAAGGAGATAAGTGTCTGGAGTGTGCGGCGGGGTCCGTTGGCCGTCTTAACCCATTAGTTCAGAGGAAAGATAGCGGACCGGTCGGATTCCTCCTTTAATTGCTAAACTATCCGTGCCGGGAACTGATTTACTAGTGTTTTTACACCCGGACACAGACGTCCCTAAATAAAGTATTTTTTGAACAAACGGCTCTTAGATTCAACTGAGATTTGAAGATATAGGAAAGTGAAGGCATGAAGAATAGATACGTAGGTAGTACTATTTATACTTGATGTCTTCGCTGTCTTGTTTATGGTCTGAAACTGAACTGATACTTATCATGCTGTAATGTCGACAAATTAAGCAAGGACAGTATGCAGATATCCATATTTGCTCTCTTACCAAAAAAACTCTAGATCTTGGTTTCCGTTTTTATTTGCTTTTTCCTTACTTCAAGGCAACTGCAACGCAATAATATTATGTTATTTAAGATTATATAACAACAGTTTTCGTTTCTCCTCTCCTTCACACTAAAATGAAGTAAGAGTACTAGTTTTATATCACTGTTGCCAGAGAAGAAATTTATTTTCTTTGAAAAGAAAATATGTCCCACTTTTAAAGCTTTTCTTACCTTCCTATTTCTATTATGAAAGGATAAGAAAACATTGTTCGTTACCTATTGTACCTACATAATAAGTCTGTTGATGGTAACATGAGTTTCGACTTAGGGTACAAGTCGGAGTATACAAAGAATGGTATTATGAGGGTATGTAGCCATGGAGCGCCGTAAGCGCATTATTGCAGAGCGCGGGTGGCGGCGGCGGGTGGTTCGCGGTGAGATGCGACGCCTCTCGCATGTACAATGCGCCCTAAGCTCCGGGTGGACGTATTCACAGAATAAGTGCTTTGCTAGTCAAAATGAACATCGCTTTTTGAGCCTTATTTGGAAATGCGACACACTTTCCCCGTAGTGGAATTACCATACGAGAGGATAAGCCCTAGCTGGCTGCATGTGACTTCGCGGCTTTTTAATAAAACATCCCTTTTAAGATTTCATAGGATTTGAAAGGATTTTTTTCTATCATACATTTATTTATTTAAACTTCATGTAGAGTAGTGATACATAAGCGAACTTAATGCAACAAGGCATTCTCTTCCTCTATCTAGGTAGATACTAATAAATATTTATTGGTTTTACTTAAATTCTAAAGACAACTATAGACGTGACAAAAATTAGTCATGTTAGAATCTTACAAGAATAGACTACAGAATTGTACACGTATCGTTCAATGCCAGTAATACCTGTTCAGTGACTACAAAGCTGCCATCTGTAGGATCTGCGTCATTACATGTATTCAACGAATTAATTGAAGGAACGACGACGAGCGTATAATGAAACTATTTCGCATTCATTATCTTTCTTCGGATTAGTTAATGTGAATGTTCTGGTTGACAGTTAGGAACGCCCCGCTATGCAAATGTCATTGTCTCTAATGCGTGCCCGACCGCGCCCCGGCGTATGGGGCTGCCTACGCGCTGTACGAACTACGACAATCTCAGCCAATGAATATTAACTACAGGACTTAATATGATGTCTAGTCCCTACTGCAACAACCGGTGTATATCATACTAGCACGTGGCTTTGACTCTTGTGGAAATATACAGTGGTACCTACCTACCTACTGTTTGTTAGGATTAAGACATTAGCATGAGACAAAGTGTCTGTGCAGTCAGTCTATCTAATCTGTACTGTCCTATTGTACGACATAGGTTGTCTCCTTTTACGCACCTCTGTTTTGTACTGAGTAGGTTGTATCATTTTCAATACACTTTCTCGAAAACTAGCTCTTATCGCACTACTATTACGTTCAGCAAGCAATGTGTTTTTTTTTAGAATCACAGCAAGGGTTTTCTTTTTCCTGATTTTCTCACAAGTAACAATAAACAATCGTTTCGGCGATCATTTATTTTTTTCAAAGCAAAGAGCCGTATATTTTTAAGGCCTTAATATTTAATGAAAATTTAAATCGTTTTTATAAACAGAACGATTGAATTATTATACGATTGAAGAGAATTCTTCAGATGCTACTCCGCCAGATATTGTGGTTGATGCAGAAAATGCTTGTCCGTTTCTATCTAAATCAAAACTAAAATGTATGGCAACTTAGGAAAATTTTCTTCAGTGGATAAGCGTCGTCATTTTCAGAGAAAGTATTTATTCATAAGTGTATTGAAAAACATTGTATCATACACGTGGAAACTTGTCACTCGGCCCCATTACACCCTCATCTGCGGCTCAGGCGAATTTCGCCTCGGTTGCAATGACAAAGTTCCTCCACTTGTATAAAAATGTACTATTTCAGTACCAACAGAAGACGCTGACGCGGGCACTACACACTCTACCTCATAGCTACATGGACTTATTCTGTTTTTATCTGAGAAAATAAATGTTGAAAAAATTGCTGTCATTTAGAATGATACTTTTATAACTTTTTAAATGAGTACTAATGATTGTCTACTAGTGATTGAGTACTTTTTTTATTTATATCCTCATTGGATATAAATAAAAAAAGTACTCAATCATATTTTCTTAGGTTACCCTGCATTGCTAGTCGTAAATCGTAAAAAAAACAAATTGTTTCAGTCATCGTGAATTAACTTTTTTAGGCAAAACTTCGAGCATCGAAAATCCACAACAAAGAGCCTTAAATTGTCATTGATATGTATAAAAAACAGCCTTCTCGTTGGCAGAAAAATACTCAAAGCTCTTACATTGATAACTTAGGCCGCTATCCTACTGGCGTTTTACGACCGTCGGCGTCACGACGTTGACGTCGCATCTACACGTGACAAGCATTAACGTCCGCTGAACGCGATATCAACGTCGCGTTTGCGCAACGTTAACGTCGCGTTTTTTGGCAATAGTATCAAGTGGACGTTAATGCATGTCATGCGCGGACGCTACGTCTGCACGGCGTCGACGCTGCGCAGACGCGACGTTGATGTCAACGCTCGTAAAACGCCAGTGGGATAGCGGCCTTAAGCCCATTATAATAAATATAGGCATTGTCACACAGCCACTATTAGCCCGACGTGACATTTAGATCAGACGCGTGGCTTTCTCTATTATGCAAGTGGTGATTGACACGTTCCGCGCGCGCGCAACTTGCCCTATCGACCAATTGTACAGTGCTTTTCCGTGTTAAAAGATCGCGAGATTGAGACGTCACGATCGATGCTTGTGTCACATTCTCACATTAAGCTGTTACGTCGTTTAATAACAAATTACGAAATGATGAACCTTTTGAAGATATGCCAAACAAAGCCATGTTCATGTTTTCTTTGTTAGACATGATTACTGCTAGCGTTAACTTACGACGGCCCTGTAACGTTGAGGGTGACTGAATGAACACACGTGAGTTTTAAGTCAGTAAAAGTCTGACAACCCCTCTCGCTCCATCCAGAGCGGGAGCAGTTATTTGATAACGCACCACCTAAATAAAAAAACATAATTAGTCGGTGTTATTAATAATGGTCCTTGTAGTTATCACACATTTACTCATCCATCTAATGTTATGTGTATATCATTTCGAAAGTGTTGTCGAACTTCTCCGAAACGGCTTGATCGATTTTCAGGTAGGTCTAAAAATAGGCCTTAGGTATTTTTTTACTGACCTATACCTACCCCCTATTTTTAACTTTGATAATTTATATGGCAGAGCAACATTTGCCATAACAGCTAGTAATATAAACTATTTGGATGGCTAATTAAGACACGTATAAACCAACACTTTATATGGCAATCAATTAATCAATCGCTCAATTGACAGAATCGAGTCGATCTAAGCCGTTAATTTAGTTGAGTGTGATGAACATCCGTGTCGATCCCTAAATAAAGAAAAAAAACCTGTTCTAAATTAAGCTGTAAATTGTCCTGCCCTTGTATAAAGGGGACGATCATAAATCGAGGCTGTAGTGGGGTCATAAGCGTCGTCCGATGTCGTCGCCGGCCGGACAGACTCCTCGCTGGCATGTATATGATTATTAGCGGTCCAACTTGTAAATTTCCTTTTAAAACTACATCTGAGATCTTTATCTCTATGGATCCCAGCGATAAGGTTCTGTCTCGCCGAGAAGTGGCTTGCGTTAGCTCATATTATTGTCACCGCATTCAATTTTATTGTCACCTATTTGCCATTTGGGACTGATTTAAAATACCTTTTAGCATAAAATAAGGCTAGGCCATTCGATTAGATCACCTTATTTAATCAATTGAATGTTAATCGAGTTTTCGCGTTCTCTATAATAACATGACAGTTAACAAGATCATAGATCGTAGATTGTTAGATTAATATCTCTCGCTATGACAAATTCGAATATCAAATGACTTTCTGGTAATGATCCGGTTTCGTTTTGGCAAACAATTTTTAAATGTATACACATATATCCTAACTATGTGGCCATTTTATAAGTTAATAGGCTTTATCTGAATAATATTAACATAATATTTCGCGATATAAAATGATTTTCATGTTTCTAAAGCGTGTTTTCAAATATTTCTATTTGTGGCAAACGCCCACAAACCGCCTAATAGAAGCTATAACTGTAAATGTAATCTCATTACCACATTGCAAAATTGTATTTCCATTACAACATAACGAGAATTTATTTGTTCTCCATTTTCATAAAGTTGCGCTTGAGAAGTCGACAGTGGGGCTTATTCGGCTGGTCGTGTCCTTGTTGGAGAAATGTAATTGTGAAGTATTCGCGTAGGTACTGATCAGGCGCACTGGAAAGGTAGCAAGAAAATTGCTTCGAGTCAGTCTGACGATATGTAACGAGATGGGACTTATTATGTACTTAATAAGTTGGTGGTGTATCCGGTGTATGTTTTGCATAATGGCGGAGAGCACGCATGCGTATTTGTTGAGGATCTGCCGCGGGCGCCGAGTCCCGAGCGGCGTGCCTGCACTGCCGCTTCTAGTGTTCATGGATTAACAGCCGCAGGTCATAAATATCGTGCACGTCCTTTATTCAAACTTGAAATCGATGCGTGATGGTTCTTTTTGTGGCGGCAGATTGTGTGTGTTAATATACTTCTTCTGCATGCGAGGTTGCAACTTTTTAAGATTGAATGGTTGCAGAAATCTAAACTTATTTGAATATAAAAATTATTTTAAACCACATGTTTTACCACTCGCAAGGCATTTAAAACGTATACGATATTTGCCGTTGATCTAGAATTAGAGAAATTGGCAAGAAATAATATCTCTTAGCTTATGCTAAGAGAAATTAATTAAGAACAAAAACCGAGATGATTCTAATTTGCAATTTATAAACGGACCGGGACGTATAGATATCGATGTAGTCCACAACAGTTTTCTTACAGCAAAGTAGGATTGACATTTATTGTCACATATTCACAAGTTTGTACAGAACCTTCGATGCTCTTCCCAGTTGACCGATTTTTGCAGATTAGCATCGGAAAGCAGCTTGTATGACTTTTCCTTAAAATATTTTATTTATTAAATCTTGCATAGTCTGAGTTCATCCCTAGCTCGTCTCTATTAGCAGCGTAGTTTTACGCTTGAGTTATGTCACAAAGGAAAACTGGAAAAGTAAAGAAACAACAGAAATTAAAGGACTATAAAGTGAGAAATTATTATCAGTAAGTAGGTTAGGGACAGTTTCCTTTTATTATTGCTAGACACAAAGTTTCTCCCAAGAAAAGTGTTTTAAATGCACTTTGCTCTCACTTATTCGTTTAGCGTCCCGGAAAAGGTTTCCTGAAATCTGAAAGTTTCTTGGAATAGCGGTTTAAGTGGGGCATCAATTTTCTTTCTTTAAATTTTTATTTCCGTGACAATGGATAAGGTATAAAAGCTATGGTCATCTTAGCTCTCGGTAGGTTTGGGCTATCTCGTGTGTGCAACCACCGAATATTAATAACTGTAATATTTCTCCCACTGCACCGAGCGGCGCCGACGTCACGGAACTTGCTTTGGACCTTTGGATTAATAACCCTATGAATGTTTTAAAATATTCTTGGTTATTATTTTAACACGGTCATTTTAACCATCGTAAACCTATCACTACTTAGTCGTGTGCTTATTCGATATTTTTAATATTTTGTTATTTCTATTTGTTCAAAGCTCTGTTAGTGTTCCAGAAAATTTTGTCAAAGATTTTTAAACAAACATCGTAGTATTTTCATGAAATATCTAAATTGTTAAAAATCCTTTTATGACTAGTATCTAATCCTAGGCCTAAACCCCAGCAACTACTGAACATTTCTCTATCATTCAATTTAAATATTTTTCAAATAATCACTGAATCTGAATAATATTTAAATTGAATGAAACGCTTCAGCTGCAGAATAAAATATGACTGAACCAATTAATCGGTCATTTTGACAAAAAGTTCATTAACGTGCCATTCATCATCACTATTTTATCTTTAACCAACGTGGCATGTGGGATTTACACTTTTTATTTCAATTGACACCGTATGGCCTCGCGTAGATGACATAAAATAAAATATGACTCAGGGCAAATTGACTTGGAAACTGATACACTTGTGATTTCACATAACTCCTGGAATGTTAATTGAAGATATGTCATTGTGTGGAGCAAGTGAGATGGGAATATAGGTAAATCGTATAGTTGTGAGTGGTGGTCCCATGTTTCCGCATGCTACGGCACCTGCAGCGGCCGCTCGGGCTTGGCCGCACGCGCCCGAGTGCCTTGTTCCCGCCGGTAATGAATACGAGTTAATTAAGGAACATTAGCTCGAACATCGTCGCTTCCACACGATGGGAGATCCGGCTAGCGATTGCCACGTGAACCTTCGTTAATATATTTCAAATAATTGTCGTCATGTCATGTCTTTTCTATTATGTGTCTTTGTCCTTTATTTAAGTGTCTTACATGATGAACGTACTGAAATGGTTCTATGGGAGTCTATTTGTTGACGGTTATCCCCACTGAACCCCGTTTCAGTAGATTTATTAAGATCCCGGTGTATCTTCCTGCTCAGTGGCTACTTAGACCGTTTTCACATTTTCCGATCCGATATCGGTATCGGACGCCGATACGATATCGGGGTAAGGTAAATGTTTGAGATATGTACCTGTCTTTCATATTGTCCGTCCCGATATCGGATATCGGAGCACAGCATTTCATACATTTTACTTACCCCGATATCGTATCGGCGTCCGATACCGATATCGGATCGGATAATGTGAAAACGGTCTTACATATCTAATGGTCTGTAGTACTGTGTGTGTAGTACATCTATGGTGTCACATGTACACTAAAAAATACGAAATCCTGCATCTCGCAATTAGAGTTATCTGCGCAATTTGAACATATACAATAGCCCGAAATCATCTCTCGGACAGTTGACCAAAACAGACATAACAACCATCTCATTGTAGAATTCTTTCTTTCCTTTTCAATAGAAGTTTGCAGGATTCTACACCCCGTTTCAAACACTTCTAAAAGTTGTAGAGCTTTAAGCAAAAACTAAACTTCTCATAGACAGAACACTTTTACTTAAAGAAGGTTTCGGATAAAATGAGTCAAAAATGATAAGACAAACAGAAATATGAACGGAACCAGCATCTAAAGGCGGCAGTAACCACAGTCATGTACGGGGTTCCGTAAGTACGAAGCGTTGAGGGGGAATTCGCAGGCCATTCACATACAATTGCTAGGAGAGGCTTATCGAAGCCGCTGCGAATGCTAATGTTTTCTAAATAAAATTTTATCGCATAGCGTGTGCACTATCTGTGTGCAGCGTCATGTATAGCTAGTTAGCAGAAATTATAAGCGTTTAGAGAAACTAAATGACTTTTTGTGGCTGCATTTTCGTAGTAGAGTTTTGCAGTTGCCAAATTGAATAGTAACGTTTTTTAGTACGAATATTGGGTTGTTTCGTTCTCTGAGTGGAAACCAGAGAACACATTTTTGTATTTGATTTCACAAAAAAGATTGTTGTTATGGGAAACTATATCGCCCGTATTATGCATGGCCGATTATTATCGATTGTAGAAAAGCGTGTAATTTTCAGCATATTTTCCTGGTTTAACCTTAAAAACTTAAGGTTAGTTCTGTATACCAAGCGGCTTGTTAGTACATTTTTGCTAACGTAGCTTGAAAAGCCTAGCCTTATACAATCTGACACAAGGCCTTGACGTAAATTATAAATTACTGCGGCCATCTTTATGTGTGGTGCACGGGAGACGTGCTGTAGGTGTTAAATATTTAAACATATGCGTTACCTCTCAGTTAGTGATATTGTAATGATGTATTGTTTCAGGTAAGTGGGCGGGGAGCCTCTCGGTGCGCGCGAGATGAGACGACTGATACACTTTCAAGACGCCATGAGGCAACACCCTGTCATCATCGTCACGTGGGAATGTGCCCATTTGCCCTTTCAAACAATACCAATGTATTGTTTCTAATTTGCTCACCCCGCAAAGGTTAGTAAACGTATCGATGAATTTCCTTTTTATAGGCCGCTAACTTTGTCAAAGATTTTCGGAATCGCGTGTTTACACAGGCGCTAAATTTTCATCAGCAACAAGGGATCACTCGAGAGAATATCCTCCCTAGTTGAATTATGTAAGCTCGTGCTTTGATATGATAAGGCGAGGGAGCGATCGGAGCCAGTGCTCTCATTGTGTTGGCCATAATCTTGCGTATCGCGTAGGACTCGTGTCGGAATGCGAGTTTATTTTAATATTTAATAACTCCCGGGCGGGCGAAGATACCGTCTGCTCAGAGGCGATTCTCTGCTCGTTTTTCCTCTGTTATCGCATTGCTTTTGTGTCACGCTTTCGCTCTTATTCGTTTTACTTAATCACGCCGCTGATCAGCTCGAGTGGCTGGCCGGGTTCGCAAATCAGATCGATACTCCTTTACTTTGCCTTAACTTTTTAAATAAATCAGAGTAAAATAATTGGTCTACCGTAAGTTTTAAAGGAAATTTTAGATTTTACACTTTATATTAACGCAATACAAACAAGGCAGGCATTGTTCGCATACAAATAAATTGTAAACATAATTACAGGGCATCACGAGTGCGCGCCAAAGCCTAGGAGAGCGCCATCAGTTTCTTTGAGCTGTTAAATTTGACGCCTCCCTACATAAATTGTTGGAAAGAGCGCCGAGCGCACGTGACGCGCAAATAAAAATACTAATTCAAGTGGGAATTTATCGTCTAATTGTTTTGTATTTATGAGCTCGCCGGCACATTGTTGTGAGGCGATAGCTGCACCCGCCCGACGCCCGGCATAAAACAGAGTAACGAACGCAGGTACTTTACAAGGCTTCGCTTAAAGTCGCGTCGTGACTCGCAATATTAACCCGATGCAAATATATTTAGGCTCAGGTTACGTTTTACTTTTCAGCTTGTCACCGTAGCGTAGAGCGTCGCTGGGGCGTAACCTAAGGTGTGCATTAATTTATCAAGCAAGCTTTTATAGTAATGATGGTCGCGGCTCAAACTAGGTCAGGCAGGCAAGGCAAGTCATCCGAAACCGTCGAGTACTTTTTTAATCCTGCACGGTTGCACGCATCCCTGTGTTTCTTCGGTCTGATTATTTATTCCGAGTTTTTTTTCTCTTATTTACCTAGAACAGGGGGAGCGTGGAGACTGATAGACGTAACAGATAAAAGGCGTGTCCACGATACAAACTCCGACGACTTTGGTGGTTTTTGAAATTGCGCCAACGATTTATTTGTAGTCTGTATATTTTCTGGCGCCGTCGATACGGAAGGAAACACTTCACTTTGATATTTTTTTACTACGGACCTCCGGAATTGATTAAACGTGAAGAATTTAATGTGGCGCAACGTCGATCGCCGATCCCAAAGTCGATTGCGAAACGGGCGTGGGAAAAGGGGCTTTATTGAGTATTTATGGAAGTAAAATATTTCGGGAATCTCGTTTATTGGCTCCTGTTCAATCGCTTGTCAATTTCGTCTTTGCTTAATTTACAATATCTAATCAAAATGGATGGCGTCATTGTAATGTCGTGCGTGTTACGGGTTTCAATTGACAATGTTAAGTGTGTGCACTTACCATAAATTAATTCCTTTTGTAGATACCTCACTTCCTACATGTATGTTAGACACAAATGATTCTATTACAAGTGATGATAGGCATGGTGGTCGCGTGAGGTAAAAATATCACGGTTGTTAAGCACAGGGCTCTCGTACATGAAGATAACGAATGAATGAGTGACAAACAAATTGTCTGTCAGTCAGGCGGTTGCTGCAGGCATTGTCTGGAAGCATGCGAGTTCTATTATTATAATAATTTCAGAACGACTCGGTAACAACTCTATGTAGAAAGTATTGTTTTGCCCTTCGAGTCATAGTCAGAAAGCAAGCAAGTAGATATTCATTTAAGAATATGTGTTTGCTAATTTTCCCTTCAGCGTACATCCCATTTTATGAATAGCCTGGGCAACATGTTTTTTCCTATTGTTGCTTGCGCTTAACCACTATCTTACCTAATACTAAGCGATCGCGATGATGTAGTCGACTTACTTAGAAGTAACCTATTCACTCTTGACTTAAATACCCTCAGGCTAGCAGCTTGTAGCTGTCAGACATTAGAAAAGTATTCTTCTCAAACACATTACAAAAAAATCAGCTGCTCCATACATTTTTATTCACTTATCTCAAACAAATATATGGAGCAGCTGATTTCTTTTTCTAAAATTTTTGGTTGAGTATATTTTGATTACTATGTACGTATGAGACAAAATAGTCCAGTTTCGGGCCAACCACTATCAAAATTTCAACCTGTATTGTTCTTTAACAAACTTTATCCGCTCATGTATCGCTGTGCAAAGATGTTACATATAATTGCTCATTAGGCACTCGACACTCCGTCGAGCTTACGTACATAGATGACGCCTGATTGAAGTTCCGCCTCGTGATTGGTAAAGTCAACGGCACAGTAAGCTCAACTGCGCTTCAATTTACTTAGCAAGCAATTCAAGCGATTCCGTAAACTTGCAGCAGGATTTTAGTTTGCATGACGATGCTTTTGAACAGCTTTTCTTTACATAAAGTATGTCAGTCTTGTTTGACATTTACGTTTATTGCCCGCAAATTGTGGAAACCTATCACAATATTCATAATTGAATCTGCGTCGTAAAGAATTTATGACATTTATGATTTTCTATAATCATTAGAATGCCCGGTAGTATATACGCGTAGTTGTAATATTAAACTGTGAATCGCAATTTATTACATACATATTCCTTTCTTGATTTAATTGGCTAGTAAATTAAGTACAGAAATCGTCCCACGAGCTCTGCTTAACGCGATCCATTTGAACAGTTGAACTGAACTGTCCAAGGGATGAAGCTATATATTTTTTTTTTGTTGTGTAACTAATTTCATGAGCAGTGATGGCTCAGTGGTAACGGCTCTCACTTACGAGTTGTGGGTTCAAACACAGGCGTTTTACTTAGTGCAATTTATGACCTCACCACTGCTCTCAAATCTCGCTTCTTCATGAAGAACATATTCAGAAAACCGACTGTCCAAGAACTGAAAATTTCGAAGACGTGTGACATCCATCAACCTGCACTGGGCCCGCGTGGTGGATTTCGGTCCATTTTGTCTTCTAAGGAGGCGACCGATTTTTAACAATAGGAACATCATAACGCTGACTATGCTTTATACTCTTAAGCTAAGTAATTTCGTTAAATAGATTTTATATACTCAGTTTCGGAACGACTTCTGAAGCCAGCAAACAACATATTTACAAAAGCTTTCAAATAAAAATCAACTGCCATAGATTAAGGAATCAGTCGGTGCAAAATGCAAATGAATGTTTCTTCATTCCAGGACAATACCATTAAAAGAAACGTTTCCTTTTCAATTTTCTCACGCACCGGTCGTCAGACGTCCGCGATCTTGGATTCGCTCGATCATGAAAATATATAGCTTCATTCTAACGATCGGTATCGGAAAAGCTCCTTAATCGGTTTTCTTTTATATGAAAATGGACTTTCAGATTTATTACACCATTTTGGTTGCGAAAAACGTGATATACGTCTGCTCCGGTTCAAAATTGCATATTAAACAAAAATTCAACAACGTGCCGCTACATATTTTAGAGAGAGTGCCTCTTTGCGAAGCTGCTAAAAATATTGGCTGAAAGAAAATTGCTCACGGAAAGTGCGGTGCCTTGATTTCTTATTTCGTATTCATTGTGCGTTGAAATGGATCATACCCCTTGAGTCGAGATGTCTTTCCAAAGAAAATGTAGTAATGGGGATTTTATATTGAGATATTTTTTATTTCGCTTATTCCATTTCCATTAGCAAAACTGTTAAATCAAAGTCGAAGCACTTTATGTAATGGTTCTTACGGCACATAAATCGCGGCTCGCGTATATTTCAGCATGTTGCTTGCATTCATAAGGAGAGTTAATTTGGGCGACTCGGTGCGGCGATAAGGCGACACGCACGCGAACCATCTCTTGTGTCGCGGTGCGTGTTCTGTGCGCGCGCGCATCGTAAATCTCTGCGTACGAACACCGACGACCGATTTCAGGAGTGCAGACCGCTGCATGCGTCCCTTAGCTGTTGTCACTGTCGACAGGATTGCGGCCTCACTATGACGAAAGCTTTTCTCATGAAATTGTTTTTGTTAAGTTCAGTTGTCAAAACATTTTCCTTGAAAAGCTCGACAAGGTCTATCTTTGAATTGTTATTGACTTTTGTAAGATTACATTTAGTTTTTGCGTATGAGTTTGATTTAAACAATGCCCATTAAAAAATCGCATTGCTGACTAAGCAATTCAATTCAACAACATAATTTATGCAAAGGCCTACGAAGTGTGAACATTTAATATAACAGCTTCAACAATTCACTACATATCGGCACGTATGTTAATTCAATTACGATAATAGTTTGACGTAACGAGGCGGCACCGAAGAGGTGCATCAATATTCGTACTCGCCCACGCGTTATTGCGTGGGACGATCGCAGGGCGCACACGTTTCTCAAAATTTTTACTCGCCTCCTTTCATGTAATCCTGGCCTTACACCCGCCTTATCTTTTTGAACACGTCCATATTAAGTTTCGAGAATTCGTGTTTCATGCGTACGCACACTCCGGTATAAACTTGGCTTTAATTTTATGCTAGGTAGGTGAGAGTTCGCAGCTAAAATTATTAGGGTATTAATGTAATCAGGGCTTCAAATTTATTTTTAATTTGAAAATTACACTCGACATACTTCGGGTATATTTTAAATCCTTCCTCTGCCTTGGGTTTTTGTTTAGGTAATGTAATGGAGGGACAGGCGGCGACCGCTGTAAAAAGTCTAACTCGGCAGTTAATTCGCGCTCTGAGCTCATATTTTTTTGCAAAATGTCTGAACTTTATTAAGGCAAATATTAACGTGTGCGTCCCATCATTTTATGTGCGGGGTGTTAGCAGCGTGTTGATATTTTATTTACTTTATCGCCGGCTGAGGCAAGGGCCATTGTGTTCATAATGAAACTCAACTCTTTCCGAGATTTTGTCGGGTCAGTAATTAAACACATCTGCTACACGTGCAATTGTATCTCCCTGTGCGTGTTTTCATATTTCAGTTAAACATTTCAGAGGGATTTTTGTGATACTTATGAGACCTTTTACTTTGTTATGTTGGTAGTTTGTTTTAATGTTAACGCTTATGTCGCAACATGTGTCGATTATGTAAATAAGTTTCAGCGTACTTTTTATTGCTGTGCAGCATGTTCTCCGAGATATACGTTAGCCTTTGTGCTCTATGGCCAAAGAGTAAGGATAAAAAAATAGTATTGTGGGTCTCTTATTAACATATGTTTAACTCTATACACTTTGTGAACACGCTTGGCTTAACTCCGACAGAAAACCATACCGATGCTAAATAAAGCTAATGAAAATTTATCTCGGCCCATGCATGGTTGATTAACAGCCATTAACCAGTCGTATTCCTATTGTACGATTAAATGCTCTCGCCTTGACTCATATTTATTGCGTGAATTTACTCGTTCTACTTTTAATACAAACAAGGGTATCGTATTGTAAAGGGTAGAGCATTTTGAATACAGGCTCCTTCTCTCCGGTTTGCTGTGTAGGCGCTATTATACATATTCCACGGCCATTGTGAATTGTTTCTGAACAATTCGTTTCGATTTCCACTATTCGGAGGACCATTTTGATAAAATGAAATTCGTTCCGACTTTATTTGCACATCATATTAATTGCAACCGTAAGTAACATGAATAAATATTATTAAGTTCGTTAATTAGTCATGTAGAGCGTATATTCAGTCATACGTTTCCGTTGGTGGTTGTACTCGTATAAATAACTGCGAATGAGTGTTGTACGCGGTGGTCTCCGGATCGGTGACCGTGCTCCCGCGGGCCTAGCAACTTCTCTAATAACTGTAATTAAGTACAAGCCATCCAGTTACTCGATACGACAATATTGTAAAATATCGATATCGATGCACTTGTGTCCCTGAACTAAATTATTTCTGACAGGTTTATTTTATAATAAATAAAATGAAAACAATATTTTATTTAAAGTAAAATAAACTTAATTTAATAAAGCCAGAAACATGTGATGTTTCTGGCTTTATTAATGTGGCAGTTGTTTCTAGATATAAATCTCGTATTTAAAATATACCTAAAGCAACAAAGATGAGATCAACTTTGTTGATATTTGGTAAAACTACGGTCATAGCCCGAACAATTGCCAAGATGTTTGATGGGGCCGAAAGGTTTTGGAGTGGCGACCGCGTACCTACTAGAATACACAGCTTTGGAAGGCTTCCATAAGATAATCCGATGACCTGCCAAGGGTCGCGGGAATCCGATGATTGCAAGACGCACAGGACCGGTCGTTGTGGCGACATTTGGGGAGGTTTTTGCCCGGCAGTGGACATTTTCCGGGTGAAATGAAGAAGACAAAACTTTTTAAAATTGATTACTTTATTTATTTTTAATTGTATCAAAAAAAAAAACTGACTCTATAAAACCTTGACGCTATGTGCACTAACAAATGTTAACTTTTCATCGATAAGCTCGTGTTGACATCACTAAAAATGAAGGGTGGTTGCGATCTGTTAGTATCAACTTGTCGTCGTGGCGCGAACTAGCCGATCGCAATCTGCGCTTGTTAGCCACCATTATGAATGCAAATTTAACAATTACATACGCACTCTTCGCTCAGGTATTTGAGTACATCTGCCTCGTCCATCGCGTGACTCTCACTCCGCACTAACTACGAGAAAATTGTTTGTTCGTCGAAAGAAACTCAACGTTTTTGACGACATTGAGTGTCATAATTATGAAAAGTAATTGAGTAGGTACTTTAGTGGTGCTTGTTTTAAAAGGAGGTTCTTGCTTTGTGCGTGTCACGCAGCAAAAGGTGATAGGTAAGCAGTTAACGAGGGAGTTCCTTTACGGCCGTTTCCCATTGATGTAGATACTATAGTACATAGATACGCATACGACGAAGATAATATATACTTGTACTTTTAATGTGACCGTCACTTAATATAGAGCAAGCGACGGTTTATGTTAATATGTATTGCTTCTTAATATCACTAAATATGTCATCTTTTAACCTGATTCCATCATTCAGGAGTGGGTTTTAGTCAGTAAAAGTCTGACACGCTCTCCCGCTCCGCCCAGAGCGGGAGAAGTCATTTTGATGAAGGAATGAGATTTCATAGTTATTGTATCTTAACCGTGTGTGATTGATGCAGTTAATATACTCGTACATAATTAATATTAATATCTTCGATCGCGAGAATCTTATTACATAGTCCATGATTTGAAAAACTAATAATGGAAACTTTTTTTATACTTGGCTTATTGATTTTGCTAAGTTCGTCATAAAAGGAAGCTTTGTGCAAAATTTCACGCTCATAGTTTCAATAGTTTCAGCTGTGCGTTGATACACAGGCTGCAGACAGTCAGGCAGTTTTTCCTTTTATTCATAGCTAAAATTTATATTAGTATTTTCACCATGTATGACGGCCTTTAGTTTTTTTAGTCTTTTGTTTAACTTTTCGGGCGACCTTATTACCTTATCTGCTATTCGGCAGTATGTTTATTGTTACACGTTTACTTGCAAAAATAATCATTTTGTTTTGATTGTACGAATTAAAAAAAATATATAAGCAGTAATTTGCAATAGCTGCAGGTCTCACCGCATAGTTAATACAAAGTAGCCGCGTGACGTTGCGGTCCGCTGCGGTTCGCTTATGGAATGTCATCGCAACACCAGCCCGGCTCTAATAGAGCTTAATCAAGCTCCCGCCTTTCATCCAATCTCGTTAACGAACTAAATTGACTTTCTTATTGCGCGCAGTTTCTCTCACACTACACGATCTAAGTTTATAAACCTCTTAATCCGACGTTATAGTTGCAGGCAGCGGCACTAAAAGCCGTAACAACTGCATTTGCCTCTAAACAAACATCGTTTACTAAGTGTATTATCTGCCGTGCGCTACACATTGGAATGAGTCGAACTACTTACCAAGTAGGCGATGTGCTTCCACTAAAGTGGGTTCGCGCTGCGGAGATGGCTCTCTGATGGCTTCCTACGAAGCTAGTTTGTCTTGTATCCTTCATTAAATGGGTAATAGCTTCAGCTTAAATCGACTACACAGCTTTATCCTTTAATGCTTTATAGTGCACAATGTTCACGTTTAAATTAATTATAGGCATAGACCCCGTACCTATAAAATTAATGTTGTTTTACTTCAGATACCGCGGAATTATATAATAAAAATGTTTGCTTAGGACTAGGGAAAGGGTATCCCGCAAGCTTTCAATATCCGCTTCCGCTGATGGTAACACAAAACTATAAAACTGTTTATGACGATATGAAAATAATTATTTTATTTAGCAAATTGAGAAAGCTTTTTATTAGGTTTATTTTATACTAGAAATGCGAGGATTGCCTTTGTAATTACGATGTGATGTGTGAGAATATTGAACAGTGTTCATTTAGTGACCCGTGCGCATGACACGATTCAATAGACCTGACTGACACCGTCAGTTTAGCTCCTGTAACGTCAACGCACAGCCACGCTATGTTGGTGGCCATTTTCATGAACATTACACCTATCTATCTGTCTTTAATAAATTGAAATTTCTGGATACATACCCATCAACATTTCGTTTATTTGTGTCGTAAAAACTTTTACGACTTACAAATTTGAAATTGATTGAATCGCATTAACGACTATCATTATGAAGTCTTGAATTTTGCCAATTCAATTAAGGATATTCGTTTAAATGTCTCATATATTTTAATATAATTTTACAAGCAGTCGGTCATAAACACTTTTATAGCAGTTTACTAACAAGCAGTGGTTTGCAGATTGAAACTTACCGCAGGATCATTTAATTTGACGTTACGCTATCTCTTAAATGTGTCTCATTTTTATAAAACCATTTATCTTAATGTACTTGAGTTTTATTAAGAACTGTAGCGATTCGCTTATTATCATAATTATTGTAATCTGGTATCAGATAAGGCTTAATATTTCCTGCTACATCAAACGTCGCAGATTATGTGGTCATCATTAGTGGATAGATAGACAAATTTTGCTTTAGTGCTTCCTGTGACTGTATTGAATGTCGCGTCAGATAAGCGTTGCTGGTTAGTATTCGCGCGAATCACTGAATTATGGGCATTGTACATAAGCCGGGACACCCGCTGGGACCACCCGCGTCCGTCCTCCGTGGAAGCGCGCCTGCCGCTGCGGACACTCTGCGGGTTCACCGCGCAAACACCAGTCTATTGTAAAGTTTTTTTTTAGATTCTCTACATAGATTCATTGAGAACAATAAAAACGAAACATATTTTCCTTCGAACCAGTATGTAGGGAGCGTGTGCTAATTACAATAAATCAACATTTACCTTGTATCACATTGCATTTGCCATGGTCTGGTTGTGTTAGGAGACACAGTGTCAACATTGCTCTGTGCCTACATCACGTAATTTTAACTTAATCTCGTTAATGTGGGGCGTGCTCCAGCTTGTATCGGCGTATGAGCTTTTACGTTATTATGCAAATTGATATTTGATACGCTTTCCGAGTTTGAGAGTTTGTTACCACTTAAGTAAGTGGATGCTGTAAGAAAACGGAGTAATGT
The DNA here is from genome assembly GCA_030763345.1 of Mythimna separata. Taxonomy (NCBI): domain Eukaryota; kingdom Metazoa; phylum Arthropoda; class Insecta; order Lepidoptera; family Noctuidae; genus Mythimna; species Mythimna separata. The sequence continues at coordinate 9,801,176 of CM061181.1, read as the reverse complement.
GAGTTTAAATACGCCTAATTTAGGGGAAACGAATTTTAAACGTTTTTGGGTCACATTAAAGTCTCGCCTTTCATCCCTTTGACAGACAGGCAGAGATGTACACCGTACGGTCATGACCTATACAGTTCTGTGCTAGCGTAATGATCATGACAGAACTGCTAGTAAATATCACCTGTAAAAAAGTTGTGTTGCAATAAATTTTCTTTGACCCACGATCGTTTTGGACAGCTCCTACATCACTGTTGATCAACATCGGGCAGTTAGCACTGAAACAAAAAAAGGGCAATCACAGTTAACGACGACTACTATTTGTCACAAGTCACGGTACGCGAAAAAGCAGGTGCGCTGGCGCGTATTTATTACGCTACTGAAAAATGTCCGGCGCACACGGCGACAGGACAAACGAGAGCCCACCGATGCAACACGCCGCCGCCATTGACATATCCCCACCTAATGAGAACCACCGACGCTAAGGTAATGAGAAAGAATATCCTCTATTCGCTTGTCGTAGCGTAATTAACTAACTGGATTCCTTGGGCAGTCTAACGAAATAGACTTCTGTGCTTGCGGATTTACATTTTGGAGCCACAGTTCTATTTGATTTGTAGATCTTGTAATGTTTACCTTTCGGTTTCGTTGTGTTAAATATTTAAAGTGTTGGTGAGTTTGAACGTCTGGAATCTTCTTGTATGTCTATTTCAGTTCTGAAAGGTTTTGAGACCGATGTCGTAGTGCTTATGAAATGGTTCACAGCTTCTTCGTTTAGATCGAGTTTTGTTGGTGAAATTTTGTCTGACTAGTATTTGTCTAGGTCGTAAAGTCAATTAGTAGAAAATGTCTGAAGTATTTTTTTGACACGTCCTCCCGCTCCACCCAGGGCGGGAGATTTGATATGAGGTACACCCTAAAAAGAAAATTATGAAATGATTCACAGCTTCTTCGTTTAGATCGAGTTTTGTTGGTGAAATTTTGTCTGACCAGTATTTGTCTAGGTCGTAAAGTCAATTAGTAGAAAATGTCTGAAGTATTTTTTTGACACGTCCTCCCGCTCCACCCAGGGCGGGAGATTTGATATGAGGTACACCCTAAAAAGAAAAATGCCTAAAGTATTAAGTCTACTTTTGTAAAGTGACTAGTGCATAAAGTTTCAACAAATAAATGAATAAATATACGACCAGCTTTATCTATTGTGTTGGTGCACAGTTGACTGATCTTCAAGACTTCTATTGACTTCACTTGAAAAATATTCGTTGACTTTCAAAGATCATTAAAACGTGCATGAATTGTATTTTTTTTACCCGACTGCCCCAGAAGCAGGTTAATGTTTTTTTGTTCAGATATAACGTATTTTCTTGTAAAAGTATGTAAAAACCAACCGTAGTAAACGCATGTCATGGTCAGGGGTGTTCAGAGTACCGTTAAATAAACTGCAAATACAAAAAACTCAACTTTTCGAGAGGGCGAACCTTTCTAAAAAGGTATAATCGATAAAATGTGGAGTTTCTTATAGATAAAAACCGATATAATTTAATTTCCCTTACAAAACCGAAAGCTCCATTCACACCGAAATAATAAGGCGTGGATGAAGGCATATGGCGTTTTCAATAGACTTGCCGATCGATATAATTATTTCCGAAGTGGAATTGAATTCACATAATGCATGTCATGTGTACGATTCTTAAATTGACTGTCAAAATTTTGTTTCTTTGTAAACTGTTTTTATGGTTGCATCAATTCGTTGCATGTGCAGTTTTGCGTTTTATCGAATTACTATGGATATCAATAAATTTTATTGTTTTATTCATCGAATGCCGTAAATTTAACGATTGTGTCGTTAAAAAGTTTACCATCGGGGCTATCAAAGTTCTTTCACATGGGCTAAGCATTGCTAAAATATTACCACCTCTAGTTTCGGTTGAATGGGCGAGCGATAATTAGCGAATAAATTACATTTATTGGTCCATACACATTATGTCGTGGAACAGCCCGAGGTACTAAAAAGGAACTAGCTTGGCCTATATCCCATATATTCTCAGTTTCTGTGGGCACTTGCCCCTCATTACTATTTCCTTTTTGCGCTCTATTATTAAAGCCTTCTCCATATTCAGAGTGGTTCTTCACTTCTATAAAGTGCATTTGAAACTCACAAATTACTCAAGATAAAACCAAATGTATGTTGCTGAAACACTTTGAAGATCGTCAAAAAATATTAAGAAGATTGGAAAACTGCCGAAGTCTTTTAATTATTTTCGGAGACATTGCATTGTCATAGCCATAACCGCTGAAGTTAACTTTGTGATTCTCATTAAATGTTATGTCTCAGATGGCAGCTAACTTGTGTTTTAATCCGCACAAATGTTACATTTCTTTATATCTTCTGTCTGCAAAGGTGCACCGACCAAATGAAATTTATTATGTTTGTTGTGGGAGTAAATTATTAGTCAGCCTTCATTAACGTGCACCACAATGCAACAATGTTGTGACGTTGTTTTAAATCGTAAATTAGGGCTGGTTTCGTTATTCCATCAGCATCATCGCATATTATTGGAGTTGGTCTGCAGTGATTGTAAATGGCCGCGGCATCTCAGCTCGTTAGTGTTTTTGATAGATGACGGCCGGTCGTTTGTTGAATTTGTTGTAACACTCGCTGCCCGTGTAAAAACACATGGTTCGACAACGAGATATAAATGGACACTCCCCTCGGCGATCTAAGTTAACGAGCCACCATATAAATAAGGAGAGGTTAATATTTTATAATTCTGACGCACGCTACACTAGTTAGCGCTCGAGACCATTGAATATATTGAGCAAAAATTATTACTTATTATGTGTCATGCCGGAAAGTACGTTGAATTCATGAAACATCAACTCTGCCAGTTTCTCAGTTGCGCAAGAAATAAAAGTCAACATAATCATTTCGAAACATGACAGTGTGGTGAGATAATAAATAATTGAATACGCGTTGACGCTGATAATTTGTAAAGTCATTATTCAATATTCGTGACGTGAAACTTATAAATTTCTCTGCACCGTTTTACACTTTAGCACTTGGCTGATGTAAAGCGCCGTCCAATAAGACAACGGCCGACTATTTTGACGAAGGCCGGTCACGTTTCGTCGATACTCACCATGAGAATATTTGTTTTTTATTGTGCGCCCGCCGTCGAGTAAAAATTGAAGTGTAATTTTACGTTTTAACCGGTGCCTGCCCCCTTTCGTTCCGCTCGCCTTGAGTGATGGTTATCATAATTGGAGAGAGGGTAGGTGAACAGTGCGCGCCGCCTGGATGATGACGGTGGGCGGGCACGCGACGAATATTCCTAACTACACACTTGTGCTTGCTGCCACCCTTCTCCTGAAGTAGGTCAGCACTAACGAACTATCCCGAATCACCGATTGCAACTTCATATAGAAGGCTATTTTAAAAATCGAATAGTAACCGCCAAGTAAGTAAGGTAGGAGGTGTCAGTTAACTGTAATCGAAGTTATTGATTGCATTAAACAAGCGGGTTTACCATTAGTGTTATCAATGCGCATATGTTGTGAGATGTTGTTGGCTAATACAATGGTAAGATTAATAATGCGGACGTATCGGGCGGACCGTTATGCCGGCGACACGAGTGATCGCGGACCAACAAGGGCGGAAGAGATGGACCGGATAATAAAGCATCAGCTCGCTGCATCGTAACTCAATACCGTCGACATAGAAATTGTTGGTTGCATCGCTGCGCTAAACTCTCCACAATACCTTATGGATGGTAATTGGCCAGTCTCTCTAATCGACGTGTTTCAATAATAATACACGTATGTTCGAGGTTTATGCTGACAGTCCTGCAGATTGAGTCCCATTCTAATATTTTAACGACTGTTTTAACATAACTGACTCATGAGAAGGCACTAACATTTATTTTTATTATGGTATAATTTTGCATCAGCGCTTGTAATGCAAAGTTATGGGAAGTTTTAATCTGAAGTTGTCATTTTTACAGCTGCTAAATTCAGTAAAATAATTCAAAGACGACTTATTTGCTTGATGTCTGATATTTTCATGTTAATAGTTTTAGCATCATAAATTCTTGCTTTGTTTAACATTGCAATACCATTTACAAAATTTATTTAAAGTCCAGTTGGTTGGTTGCAATTTCCATGGCATATCCAGTATTTTCTATTGTTCTAGATTGTATTACAAAAGCGTCTAGTGTCGACATATAAACTACAGATGTAACAGGTCCGCCGTGACCGGTACGCACGAAGAATCGTTTTCGTGCCGTGACGGAAGTAAATATCCATTGACATATCCTTCAATAGGTTTTTCATGATCATAATTACCATCTGTTTCGGGACAGACGCCTTGGGAATGGTTGTTGTCTCATCATGTTTGTTGTTGTCGTGATGAATGTATAAGAAGTTATAATCTTATGAATTCCCAGTTTTTCTTTCCGAGCCTACATTTTTGGACGCGAGTTGATAATTTGGTATGTTATGGTCTCGAATAGTGTGCAAATACATCTCTTTTAGTTCAATAAGACGTGAATATACTATAAATTATCGAATTAGTATAGAATATGAATTGTAAATGGAACACTGTTCAAAATATACTGTTGGGCAAAGGCCTACCTCCATTCCTCCCAACAGTCACGATTTTTGGCTTCTTGTATCCAATTCTTAAGGATTAAATTCAGGATGTCCTGCCCTTACTTTTGTAGTCTGCCGCGGCCCCATAGTTTATAATCACACTAATAAACACTAATATACACACTAATATACACTAATATTATAAAGGTGAAAGTTTGTGAGTATGTTGGTGCCCGGAGGGCTGAACAGATTTGGATAAAATTTGGTACATGGGTATACCATGTGCTGGCATAATTTGTTTCTTTGGGAGATTTTCTATACGTTTACGAAGTCGCTAACACAAGCTAGTCTTTCAATATTTATAACTAACTTCACATAATCCTGTTATATTACAGGTTACTGTTTATTATCTCGTATACGTATTTAATACTCCACTGAGCATTCATAGCCCGCTAACTTTTTACAAGCATTCATACAAATCTGTAGTAACTTCCTAGTGTATTGTTCCATGCAGTGTGTTTGCGACTTGTTTATAAACAATAGCAATTTGCCTTTCGGCGTTAGGTCACGCCTGCCCATTGATTCTATGCTGCGCAGTCGAAGGTTCTATTATATTATCTATTCAATATCAACCCTTGTATGCCGTTGATTTTGATTATACGGGACTTGTTGAAGTCTCTAAACTTATGTTCAGTTTAGACAGGAACTGTTATCGTAATTTGTGATGATGATGCTGAACTTAAAATTTAAAATACATACAGGTACTTAAGCTTTAAGAAAACTATCTGTTCGTCGTCTTACGCGCATATGATGCATACTAGAGGTTACTATTTATTTCATGATTTCTCATATTAATTAAAGACTAAAAAACTATATTAGATCACCTTCACATCATAGAGTTCATAAACGGAGCAACCTTCGAAGAGGAGGAGATAATCACAAGTGCTTCTTGACTGCGCTAATACATGCTACTGAACCCTCAGAGATACCATGAAAAACCTGGTAGGCCTAATCAGTTTTTGGAGAGAGGTGGAAAAGTTTTGGCCGTCATGGCCACGCTCAATGGCCTTTATAGGAAAGTGAAGAAACCAGACCCAAACATAACATAACTATTCGAGAGATCTTAAAATCAAAAACGAATTAAAAAAAATTGAATTGTTGAAAATAATTTGGTGACAGAACCAAATAGTCTGATGAGAAAACCACATAGCTTTAAACAAAGCTTTAATAATAGTGTAATACATGAATCAGAATGCACCTATACATTGTGAGCGGAGTGTAGCTGTTTACAGCTAGGAGGCGCGGCAATTAGCTGTACACCAGTACAGGTGGTGAATGCGACCCCCTGGCCTCTCGCGCCGGGGCCCGGGACCCGCGGGAGGGACCCGTGTATCGCCACGACTATTTGCTTGTTTGTTGCCGACACGCTTCCGTATATAGGACTAGTTTAGAAGAAAACAGATGTTGTTTTCGATGTGGTTATAAAAAACCGGGGCACGTGCGATTCGGACTCGCGCACTGCGAGAGTTCTATGCTAACTTACCTATGAAAACAGTTCAATTCCTAAATAATTAAAAATTTTCAGTTTTCAGACGTTCCTATATTTGTGCCATGAGACTTCGCTTTATGCCAAATTTCAGGATTCTAGCTTAACGGGAAGTGCTCTATGAATTTCGATTCCTTTGAGAGTGTCGAAATGTACGTTTTTTGAGACATAAATGGCCGTATCTTTTGTTTTTCGTTAACTTACAAGTTTTATTTGTGCACAGCATCAAGGGACTGCAGATCTGAGTATATGGTTTTAATTTGAACTCGATACCTCAGTGCGCTCTCGAGATAAAGGGTTTAGACAGACAGAAGGACGGACAACAAAGTGATAAGGGTTCCGTTTTTTCCTTTTGAGGAACGAAACACTAAAAATTGTGAAATAGTTATTGGTATTTAACAGTATCCGGTTAGAATGGAAGCCGATCTCAAAAGTTCATCGTAGTTGAGATAAGGCTAGGCAAATGATAAATCCGGACCCAATTAAGATTTTATCTCATTGTTTTAAATAACACTATCCATCAGATTGCTAATAATGAATAAAGATTGCTTAAGTTTACACTTTATTGTATTTTATACTAACTGGAAATCTTTGAAAGAAACTTCGATCGTAGCTCATTTTCTAGAAAATTTTTTGTTTGACTTTCACTCACTCTCTAAATTATTTTATTGAAAATGTTGGTACCAATTTTTTTTTAGACCTGGGCACTTTGCGAATTTATTCAGCCGCAGGACGACTAACGGCCCCTGTATTCGCGGGTTTGCGGATGGCGAGCCATGGGTAGCTCACTGTCCGGTAAACCAGGCTCAGCTCGATGTCGCGTTATGTTCCATTCGTTCGTTTCAAAGACCTCAGCAAAATGAATGGAGGCAGTTAAGGTAAGTCTAATGCCTTACAGGGCTGAGGATTCGAAGATCTTACTTACTGCAGCCCTCGTAATGAAGGGGAAATGAAGGAATATTGTAGATTGTTTGTAAAAGTCTGACACTCGGAGGGAGTGTTCTTAGAAGTCATTTGATCATTTCCCACGCAAAAAAAAATCCTTGCGTATGTGTAGGCAGTTTTATTAAAATCGGTTCATTCATTTTTGAGAATAAGGACTTGCGTTTTCGTATGAAATACCGTTTGCCTTGATTAAACGTTATTTAGGAATTTAACTCGGCGTAGGCCAATAAAAATGGCAGATGAAAGCCCCAGAAAGGTTTTTTTTACAACACAACACGTGGCACCATATATTATTTTCCGAGCATATTGAACGCGCACATACCGTTATTAGTTTTTTAATGAGCTTTTTACATTACCTTTTTTATATTTATCACAAGGACAAGGTGTTGTACATGTGGCGAATGAGTTGCGACAAGCGTGTCGGTGTTTTTTTTTTTAAATTATCAGCTGTCAATTATTTGACACGAGCTTGATCAAATATGTGGCACCTGTAATCATTTGGAAAGTGTGAAATCGATTATGACTACTCATTAATCAAAGTGGTAATAATTATGATATAGTAGTTTAATATTGTTTGCTTAAGTAAGTGCTTAGGTAGGTGTGGCTTTATATTGCTGACAATAAGTTTTTGGAAGAATTTGTTCTTTATAATCTGTGTAATAGAAGGCAAGTCTTGACTCATCAACGTCTAGCCCAAACCTTTGGACCCAGAATGCTGAAATTTTGCATACAGGTTCCTTTTGTAATGTTTATAAAAAATAAGAAAGGATTTTATAAAATTCACCTCCGAACGTTATGAAATAGGGGGCTCAAGTTTGTTATAGAGATACCTAGACTCACGCACGTAAAGCCGCTGGCAAAAGCTACTTAACAAATACATTGTAGCTAATCTTATATCTGAGTAAGTCTTTTTGTTAAGATAATACCCGCACCTGGTATTCAAATAAAAAAAGGCTTACATTTCCTGTTTTGCTCCTCATTTCTTATACAAATGTATACAAACAATTCGCAGGAAACTTTGTTTCGTAAAGTTCTCACATAGTTGCCGAGGAATCCTGAAACTACGAGTGAGTAGAGGATGGCTTTGCTACTTGGATTTACATAGGTCACTGCGCTTAAATATATTAGGTATAGAAGCCATATTACGTATATACCGAATAATTTCAACATCACTATTAGATAGGTTCTCTATAAATATTTTGTAGATCGAAACTTCCTTTGGGAACTTACTACACTACGTTTAATTGACATCTAATTGGACGTGGTGGCAGCGATCCAGCTATGAAATATTTTCACAGAAAATATTCTTAGATAAACTTGCTACAGATACCAATCCACATTACGAGTTAGTTTGATTATGATAGTTTCAGAGATTCAGTTACCATGATTTCAGTACCTACAGTTGATTAGGTTCAAGTGTACTACAGATTGTATAAAACGACTAGAATTTAAAATATTATAACGACTTTGTTTTACCGTTTTAACTTTTATAGCGATCTCATAAAGAACCTTCCTTAGCGTTATTTCAGTACGTTTTATCAGCACGTAGCGGAGCTGACACATAGCGCTATACTGCTATAACATTATTTCAGAACACGTATCGCGTTCAGATAATCTAATGCAGAAGCGTTATGACGCATTTATTGGTCCAAATGTGTTGCGCTATGTAAGCTCACGTAAATGTAATTAATCGGGGACATTGTATCACTAAAAATATTTTTAGTACAGTTCCTATTATACAATAGACCGTTCCGTAATAATTTGTTACTAGTAAAGGCGCATTATCTGCACAATAGCCAATTTATTGTAGGTACGGTTCGTTGCAGAAATCGTAGTAATTATACCTTATCTTTTTAATAAAACCTGCAGAGATACCGTATTGACAGTTTTATAGTTCTTTTGCCCGGAAAACTAACCATTAATTTTATTGTAGAAATAGCAGTTGGGTTGATAAAATATTTAAAGAAAGACCAACTTTTGCCAACCAGAAATGTTGAAAAATAAGGTGCACTATTGTCAGCCGTTGAATAAAAGTAAATTTTCTTTTCAATGGGAATGTTGTTCTGTGTTCGTTGAACATTGTCGCCTTTCGTTGGCCGTCGCTGGGTGCCGGTACATGCCGAGACAGACCTATTCAAATGTCAGTGTGAAGACCGCCCCCTCCCCGCGCACACCTCGCGCTCGCCTCTTCACCGATACTGAAATGTCACTCGCCACACGAAGCAATCAATTTCGTATTTGTATGCACTGCCTAGATAGTGGTAGCAGCAGATTTATCGGACCGATGAGCTTGTATTATCTTATTATACTCGGTTTTGTTGAATTTTACATCTTCTGCAAGCGGATTTTATTTTGCACTCTCTTTACTTTGCGATAAGATAACCAATCTACCCAATTCCAATTCTATTGGTTAACAATAACAATATTTATTAAGTTTACTAAACCGAAAACACCTTTCACAATTAGTTCTCTACCATCAAATTAAGATTGGTATCTCTAGTCAGTGCTTAATACACAGTAACATTTAATTCGATCCCAGTCATTGTATTGTCGGCGCCAAATGTCGCACTAATTGCTTTGCGCAACTGAAAGACATTCACGACATAGAGCCGTCTGTTTGTTAAAGTTTATTAGCAGGAAATTAACGTAAGCGACAAACGAACTATCTAACTTCACCCATTTGTAATCTCTTCACTTCATTAAACAATGAAACCATTGTTCAGTCTGAGTCTGATACACCTATTTTTGTTATTTAGGCCAACATTTACATTTTCAATTTAAATTCACTACACAGTAGCACAATTCCTTAACCTTGTTTGAAGTTAGAAAGCGATTAATCAACGTCTAACAACATTCTTATTCCCGTCTACGTAGGAGCGCAAGAAATACAGCCTTTAAATGTCTTAAAGATAGCTTCACAGTTGCTGGCAAGCAATTGTCCCTTTTAACCGGTCGGCCTCATTAGCATGGTCTGATCGCTCTGGCCTATCAACCTCCTCAGATTGATACATTGACGGTAAAGGTCTTTTTAGTAGCTGCTCCAACTTCAATCGTAATTAGGACTGCTAGCTTGACGTATCTGGTTTCGTTTGCGTTTGATCGATTCTCTGGCTTTGATCTAAGTTTATACAAAACGTTGTGTATCTAGACACTATAATGTGAATAGGCTGTCGTGTATACTTCACTGGGTACAGAATTCAATAGATAGGAGTATAAGGTAAGGAACTCGATGCGGACAATCGCGTACTCGCTATCGCAATTTAACGAGCCACGATTGTTTTTCTCAGTTCTGAATAATATTGAACTTGAACGTCCCGCGGTATCTGATGGCGATACTTTCGTTGGGCCGCGCTGTACTGTTAGCTGGCTAGCTTACAAATGAACGGTGTGATTATGGGCGCGCGGATCTAACTCCACGATAATTTAAATGTTCCCGCAACCAGCACCACAACAGCCCGTGAGATGGCAACGATTACACCCGTGACTTCCTCTTATGGTTACAGCATTTCTGCGAATTTTGAATAGAGTTACGGCCACCGCCGCTTCTTGATTAGGAATATAACTTTGATTATAATTTCGCATTCATTACAATTCAATTGAAACGAACTTTTCTGGGATAATACGTTAAATTTAATTTTACAGATGTTTTATTCCCCTGACTGGATCTGTAAGAAATCATGGCATTTATTTGCGACTTAAACACCAACAGGTGTGTAAACAAGCAATTACGCTCAGCTATGTGTAATTCAAACAAATCTCTTGGTATACACTAAATCTTTAGGGCTTTAGGAGCTCTCCTCGTGGAATACATAATGTGGCACCATAAAACGGTTTGTTATGTTAGCAGCAGTTAAAATCCTGTAGCTTTATATGACTCGCGCTGCCGAATTTAATCGGATGGTCATTTTGACGCGATGCAGGGTGGTTGTAATAAAACTGATCCTATCTCCTAAGTTACATAATTAAGGTAGTAGGTAAATTGTAGTTCGTGTGTGTAATCCGAGTGGCCCGCCTGCCGCGAATTCGATGCGCGCCTCTCGAGCTTAAACTTCAGAATACGCGATATGGATCTCACGTTTACCGCCGACTAAATAGCGGATAAATTAGCTAACCGAGTAAATTAGTGTTGCCAGCCGGTTGGGCTTAGATCAGTCTTTTACTGTTTTTACTGTACCTAGATTTTTAGTAAAGTGTGTCTGCTAATTTGACTGTTACTACACGGCGAGGCCAAGCGTAAAAAATAAAGAACATAGGGAGTTGTAGAAAGACATGTTTATATAAAAATATCCCTATCTATCTAATGTGATATAAATAGCCCACGGGAAAGCAGTGGGGTTTATCCCACTGCTTTCCCTTTTCGACCCATATATTAATAAATTCTGAAGTAATAAACATCCGTTTTAAAATACAAGGGTCTGAAAGGTTCTGTACTAGCAAGTGTATATATAAAAATATTACCCATAGCAATTTCCCCTACCATTGAACCGAAGGCATTTAGAAAAGAACCAAGCTACGTGAAAGTACTCAAACAAAAAAAAACTTGTGTGAATGTCGAAACAAAACCCGCCGGTGTTAACGTTCCACGACTTTTCCCTCGCAGCTAAGTTTCGCTGCATAAGTGAATCTGCGATTCAGCGAGTGCCTGCCTCCGTCCCGTAGGTATCGACACTGCGCGTCCAAGAGGAAGTTGTGCCTACTTAAAGCCACTTCACAATGCCACGTCCCGGCGCCCTTTGTGCACTTGTCGTGCGTTGACTGGTTTGGAATAGCTGCCGCTCTTCGCGGAAGCGAGATCGAATTGGCCGATTCGTGAAGACACGCTGCCTGAGAGCTCAATCTCTTGTGAGATCGCTTATTGCTACTGTACCGCACCTGCGCACAATTATTTTAAAATCATTATCTTTACTTAGTGCTGGTAAATGAATACCGTATTCACTTGATTGTATAAAAAAAAATCAATAAATATTTTAGTTGGTAAAAGTAATTATTGTTCATCTAAAAAAACATCATAATTAAGTAATGAATTAAACACATGTAACAGTCCCTTCAACCTTCGTTAGGTACTGAAATAGAAAAACATGGATATTTTTTTCAATGAAAATTTATGATGGATCGTCGCAAAATCTATGATTGATTCGTGCTGTATTATTCGTTGCTTTCATAAGAGTGCCTTCACTAGGTGCTCGCGTCTGCGGCTTTCCGCGCCCCTTCAGTCGCTATGATTGATTGCTTGCCGGCAAACTTCATATGTTTGGGAGATAATTTTGTATTTCAGCCGTAAACAGATTACGTGTGAAAAGAATCATCACTTTCTTCCCGAGTTTCCCTATACAGTTTGTCCTACATTGTGACGCCGCATTTTTCCTGCTCGATTACACATCCATGTCTTTTTAAGTAGGCTTCTTGGGCCCGTTTCAGCTACTGCGCAATACAAGTCTGAGTCGTGTGTCAACGTAGAATGTTTCGTTATGTTCTTTTGATTTATTTAATACTCAAGTGTTACTTAATCACTCACACTATCTGAAAACAGTGTCAACTCTATGAATTATAGTTATTTGAATATTATTTAGATATTTCCATATTGGCAAACCTCTAGTTTCTGAAATTGTGTAAGTCATAACGATTAAGGCGCTAGTACCGACAGAACTGATTCTATTCACGCGAGAAATGAAAGTGACTGGCAGCTGTATCCCTATACGTTATTCAGCTTGGCTTCTTGCTGCTAATTTATTCTCTTTGACATTTTAAGATAAGTAAATTCAAGAACTGAGTGCCCTAATGGTTCAGGCAAAATAGTTTCACCTTTAACTTAATGGGCGGCTGAATATTTACATGCAAACATAGTTTAGTAAGAAACAACTGAAAACCACGTGAAGAACCTGAAGTATATTGAACATTTTCACATTTACTAATGAATCTGTATTGTGATTTCATAAATTTGGATATGAAATTCAGTAGGTATAAGGCAACATGACGTTTTGTTACAATATCATAGTCTCCATTTGATTACAGAAAAAATCTTCAAGAGAACAAATTCAAGAATAACATTTAATCGTTAAAACGGGTAGACTTAAAGTAAGTGGTGAGTAGATAGTTGGTGGTCGGTAGCTCGTTAGAGATTGACTATCTCACGCTATCGAGATCGCGAGCAAATTGATTTGCGCACGCGCACCTCCAGGTATCGGTTGACAAAGCCGACGCTGATTGAATATCTAGACCGCACACTGAAACACTGAGTAATTTTACTACTTCAACTATTTAAATTGCTTGAACTGCAAATGATGATAAATTATACTCTACCCTGACATTTCCAGTAAAGATACTGAAATCGATTTACTAAAACAATTTTATGATTGCAGTTTATAACGACAACGATTTAAGCTAAATCCAACAATTTCGCGGACGTTTTTGATTTCATATTCTGACTCACTCGATTTTCTCAGAATTAAATTAGCTTCACGTTATATTATTTCAGTTAACCTCGATGTGAGCGGCAGTAAATTACTTGGAGCTTGTCGCATTGTTGAGGCGATATCTTAATTCAAAATAATTTGATGACATAGAGTACAATTACTGTCCGCAACCACTTCCCACGGCAATACTGGCGTGTCCACAGAACTGGAGCACGCTGTGACACATAGAGCGCTCTTGGGGAACGTAATGCCGGTAATATAACAATACTCTTACGCGTACCATCCTAAGATGACCTCTACCGCTTCTGCGACTAACGCCCAGAAAAGGAGAAAGAGTACAACTGTATAGGTCTCAGAGTAATGGTGTTTTGGCATAGTGCTCCAACCTCGTAGCGGTTTCATAACGCTGGCATTTGCGTGAGAGCGCCGACGTCGCGCGTTGTCGTACAGCCTACGGGCTTGTTCAACACACGAATAATTGTACCGAGATATAACCACGCTGTTGCTTAATTTATTCCATGTCTTCGTATAAAATAAATGCAAATTTGAATAGGAAAAATTAGGATTGCAGCGCAATTTGCAATTTTAATATCTATGCGATTCAGGAATCGCGTAGATATGAGTATGTATGTATGTGCATATCCAGAAAATGGAATAAAATCAACAACTTTTTTAACATAAGTTGCTAACAACGTTATAGAACTTTTGGAAATTGCAAGCAACAACAGGAATTGCTGAAGTTGTTAGATGTAATTCTTCCTCAATCTACTGACCATCCATTTTCATGTAAAATCTTATTAATTAATGGCTCCAGTAGCTTTTTGTGACTCTCATAGGGTTTAAAAGGTTAATCTTGAACAGAAACACACAACCCATGTTGTCAATTGATCAAAGGAACACATTTTCTAATGCATAAATTTAAAAGCTACCAGGATGTGACCAAAATTTTCTTGAAAATGTAATTTAGTATTTGATTACACGCAGTAATACTGGGAAACGGTTTCGTGTAATTACGTGAGCTGTTTTGTTTAAACAACGCTTATGGTGATATTATACGGGTTCGTCATCGCCAAATCTCTTTATAATAGAGTTGTTCTTCTCAAAAACTTAGATTTGGCATCATTTGCTACATAATTACGGTGGTGTCGTTGTCTGATGGACATAATTTGGCTCATTACTCGGTTCCACTGAGTCAGTCACAGATAGAAGTACTCGAGTTGTAATTTAGGTCGAACCGTGACTTGATTTGCATGTAGGGCGCTTTGCTAAGGTTCATAGTGAAGTATTTTATGTGTCTATTCATAGGTTTTACGTAAACTTTCCAATCGTTAGCCGACGTAAATGTTGCAAACGTTGCTTATGAGTGTGGAAACGGTACCTGTGAGGAAGCTTCTTGCGAAGTTTGACTTTAAATGCATGTGTATTTACTATCAGAGAGTGTATTACTCAGATTCGAAAGGGTCCCAGAAGTAATTTAAATTGCAGAAGTGACGTCCGGGTGACGCTTCTATTACTGGTGATGACTAAGCAAAGGTTGCGCCAGCAGAGGCTGAGTCGGCTCTCAGATAGCAAGGAGTGATTCCGCACGTCAAAACATGCGATTGACAGCGATACATTAGGAACTATCGAGCGATCGCATTGCTTACGCCGACCTGGGACTTGTAATTTTTCACTGTCAGCGGTGAGACTAAACGTCCTCGTCATCGTTTCGACTAGTGACTGTCAAAAAATGTTAATGCAATTTTCGCTTGCACGACGAGGGTGCTGTAAAATATTGCTGTTGGTAAACCTTTCCGGTTATCAAGTTTGGGAAACCGTACCCTGTTGGCTAAGAAATTATTTACGGTAACAGTTAGTCGGCTGTCAATCTTAGTCACAATTTTGTTTATGTTACTATAGTAGACTGTCATGCTTTACAAGACTTATGATTAAAGAATGTGCAACAATACCAGTTGCAGGAACGAGCTCTGATAAGCAAAATAGGTATCTTTCGCAAGTGTCCAGAGTCCGGTTGGAAATGGTCGAAAAGGCGTAGTTTAGTCGTGCAGTTTGTTGATCTGGTTGGTTCTGCGTGTCGGCCGTGGCGCTGGAATCTGTTCACGTGTATTGTTGGGACTGCCGCACGCCGGCGATCCTGCGATAAAGCTGGATATAATCGGTTTAGGCACGCTGTCGCTCACCGGTCTATGTACTAATTGCCATGGTTATGTGTTACGTGGCCCGGTTAATGCCCGCTAAAATATCGCGTGCATTTGCGCAACACTTTAGGTAATTGCGTGATCGATAGATTGACATAGAGATAACATTGTCTGCTTTGTCGTTCTACTACCCTTTTAGTAGTTGCGTTATGAATTGATGATTTCATTTTAGAGGCTACCTCTAGGCTACCTTTTAGGAAAGGTATACAAGAGCCGTTAAATTGTAGGGCATTCTGATCTTTTTAAGAATTCAGTTTGCTAAAGCTAGTAAACAGTGCTTTTTTATCTTGTATTCCAGCTCATTTTAACAAATGTGACTAAGGTATCTTAAGATAACCTAAAAAGGAAATAAGTAAATGGCAGTACATGGAAATGGCAAGATTACTTTCATTATTACGGTTTTCCCTTAAGATTTTGTCCTTCAAACATGATCTACATAGGTCTAGAACGTAGCCAATTATCTTGAAGTTAGATCTACAGTCAGTGCCAAAGCTTGATCAAAGCCTTGGAGCACTATAAAATTTACATTTACATTACGTTTGCTCCAGATTCTGTTTAAGTTGCGACACTAGCTTATAGGTTTTATTGACAATTTATATCTCCATTCTACTTACATAAACGCTATGGTTTATGACGAGGTGGGAAGTTCTATTAAACCAAATACGTGAGTTATTTGATACTTTTCTTAAACGTTTTGCAGCTACGATATGTTCGAAGGTATGAGTCGCTACAAGCACGAGCATTGTAACTCACGCGCATAACCAATGTTTGAAAATGAAATTGGATTTTGTTCTGCATGACATTTTACTCATGTGCTTGAACCGCAACATCGATTTCCTTTGCTCTTTCTCTTCTCATGTCGCTAAAAACAGCGGCACGTTGAAAAGAGACGTCGCGAATTTTGTGAATTTCCGTCGAGCGCCTCGGATCGGGTCACTCGTGCTATGTAAATTTGAGACCTTTTATTTTCTCGTGCGGTAGAATGTTATAATGGAATTGTGGGGCGATGTTTGTGTTGCCAATGCTTCTGCCGCACGCGTGCATGCTTTGTAAATGCTATCGATACCGTGCTTTTAGTATCGATTAATTTTCGAAACAATGTTTTCGATTTTAAAGTTCACTGGTGCACAAGTCACGAGCCACGAGCTTGCATCTGCTGTGTTTACATTTTCAATAAGTATGTTTCGCTACGTTAGTGCTTGCATTTATGATTTATGCACAATAATAACACAATGTTGTTTATATGTTAGGTATTATGTTAAAGGTCCCTTTTGCAATGCGTGAGCGCAATGTGCAAGAGATCCAATAACAATATTCGCTGTCCCAGTTGGCGAGAGTAATTTTGTTTTCTTGAATAAAAATAAACATTCAATCTGATACATTAATGCAGTCTCCATTAAACGATTAAACGTTGTTCGCTCATCTGCATGCATGCAACGCAGTAGCCGTCTTCAAAGCGCAGCCGCTCGAATAAATTCGGATTTGTAGTCGTACTGTGGATCCATTTCCAAACATTCGTATTTGGTGAACACAACAGCTCGGAATGTGCTTATGTAATACGCTATATATTTAATAAAACTATGTCTATAAATGTTAATGAGAACATGAGATTTGGTGAAAGTTGAACACCATAATATGTTCAAACAATAATTTACAATTATGATTATTGTGGTGGGCAGATTTTCCGGTTTCTAATAACTTTATTTAGTAAATTGTGGACAATGATATGTTTAACATATATAATCATGGCATAAGCGTTTAGTTATGGCCAACGCTGTAACTCTACGATAAAAATTAAGCTCCTTATTTATGAGGCGCTAACTAGTTTAGTAGTGATAAATTGTGTTTCGAGCCAAAGATACAATAATAAACAATTTGTTACCAAACAATTATTGAAGATTTTTTGTTTATTGAGGTACGATAAATATTTCTTGAAGAAACTGGTATGTGGTATGAAGACAGAGGAGTGGTCGTGTGGTCGTTGGCAGAGGCTGCGTTTGCGAGTAGGCACACAACTGATTAAAGCTCACAATCAGGTCTGTAGTTCGGCAGGGCCTGCTCTTTGAATTTACGATGTGCCTGACCGACGCTTATCGCATGCGAATGATCTGCCCACGGCGCACGGACCGCTCCGCACACATATTTTATTTTATTCGCGCTACCGTGATGTAATGAGCTGATAAATGGGAGAAAACCACCAATTAGTGTCGATGAATTTATTGTTTCTACTTAAAACGTTGGAGGGCTACATACTTAATCTTAAATTGCGTTTTAAAATTTGTTGCTTTTGAATTTAAATCATTATTTAGATTGTTGTCAATTACATATAACGTATATTTAAGAATGAATATTAAATTAATCAGATTTCTTATGTTTCTTTTTCTTTACTTGTCGTGCATCGTATTTTAAAAGTTGAAAAATAAATTGTTCTTAATAATATTTCATGTTATAAGTCCCAAGATATCAATTTCTACCGCTCTAATTTATGAATGAACATGTACACTGCACGGGCATTTGAAAACAATACTCTATCGTAGCCTTGAATGTCTGATTCGATTGTTTTGTTTGGCGCATAAAAAAGCTCGGAATAATTTGTAAGAGAGATCTGACCTAATCCGTCTTGTCGCAGTCTCGCGCCAGTTGGAAACTAAGAAAAGCTGACTTACCTTATTCTTGAAGCTAGACTCTCTCTATGTTAGCCTTAATGGATAGACTAGACTCTTGTCCAGTTGATATTTATTCTCGGCACTGATCTTTAGCCTAGCACGAACTCCTAGCTAGACAGTTTGATTAGTGACGACGCATTTGGTGTGAACATCGCTGAGAGAACTCTCGCTTTAACGGTAATTCCATACGTGAGCGCTAAAAGTCAGTAAGAAAATATTTATAAATCTACAATTCAACTAAATCAACAAGAAATGAAACATTCTTAGAAACAAAAAAGAATAAATTGATTCAAAAAAGAACACAATTATAAAATTGTTGTCATTGTCTATTTTCATATTTTTTTAAGTAATGTAATTTGCTGATGGTTTAGCCAACTATTCGCAAGAAAAAAGAGCAAACAAAACGTTGAATTTTTTCGTAACCGACTCCACAGTGTAACTGGCACTACAATAAGGTTTCAAGCAGTAAAAAAATAATTGATAAAAGCTATGGTCAAAGGCAAACAATTTCAGCATGCAATAAATAATGTCGTTAAATAGAAGTTTTTTTTTTATGATGAAGAATTCGTTTTTAGTAAGTAATAAACTAAATTCAATTGATTTGGTCACTGGCACTACAAGACGACATTGTATTCTTGCCAGTATAATATCTCTTTTTAATACTATCAGTACATAAAATAAAGAAATATTTTACAGAAAAAATGTAATTGCTTTTCACCACAAAACAGTCATGAAAATTACAACATTGACAAAACAACAAAATATAAAGAAAGTTTTGCCATCACACTAAAGTGTTAATACAATTTTTTTTTAACTTCCTTGATATTACCTTGTAGATACGTCGTCGAACTTCGTAGTCAATACATAACTTTAAAGCTTTTGTGTTTTCAAGTTTTACTCTTTGGTGAAACGTTGGTGTTACTTTGGAAACATGAAAATCACTGAAGCTCATAATATTTACTGGTTTAACTGTACCTAAATCAAAACTGCACTTCCTATTGCATTATGGACAACTGTCTTTTGTCTGGTGGAAGTAATGCCCGGTCCACACATTGGGTCCGACAGTTGAATGTATTTTATTGTGCGTCCATTCGGGCAAAATAAACAACATATTTTCTTTCTATTAAAAATGTACCAAAAAAGTACCTCCAACAAAGAAGACTTACCAAGTTTTGAAAGCGCGTATACACCAAGCCTACTGCAACAGAAAATGATTTCATCCAATTGTAACGAGTGCAAATCAAATGACAAACTGCTCAAGTAAGGTCATGAGTCACGGCAGCGGGTGCGTGTGACGCCGTGGATTTATCTCGCTTCATTACACAAACCGCTCGAGCATTTAATCGGACCGCGGGAGGCGCCCGCGCATAAGTGTTGACCGCGATCGTACTGGTGTACGCTCAAGTGTTGGGAGGTTGGGAATATTGGAGTGCAGGAAGGATGAAGAAAAATGTAATCGTGAATAAAATTTAAAGTAATAAAGATTACATTGATACTCTTTATGTGGGGGCTAAGATAAACGAATAATCATTATTAAGGTTCATGCAACATGGTAAATATTAGTCCGTCATCATTAGTTCTGCTTAGGCCTTGGTACTGACACTTTTATTACATCTGAAAAAAAAATAACTATCATTTATTCTAATACCAGTAATTTTTTACCTACACAACTTTTAAAATTTAACCTCAAATTTAAATTCAGACAGAATTTGAGTTCTTTTGAGGTTAAATTTTGAGAAGTAAATCATCTAATGACTTCTGCCGTTCTGACGTTTCATACTTTTGATGAATAAAACCAACTAGGTACTGTTCCTTCTTTGCTTTTGTTCCTGGGCCCTAGAGTTCACTTTCACATAACCCATGTTGTGTTCCAGGGCTGAGACAGCTCTTTCAAACAATTCAATAGCCCTGGCCCATTTTTGACCTCTGACTGCCTGACCTCATTTTTGACAATGTTTTTTTTTTGTGTTAAAGGTTATCGCTTTCAGAAATTCCCCGTGGGGATCCGTGAGTTAAATAAAATTGATTATTTTTGTAATATTGTATAAATATCAACTAAACACTTTTGCGCCCGACATTATTCAGAAGTCAGCTTCTTTTAAGATTGTCCCTTTTGTCCATGTCACGCAAGGAGGCTGCGTTGATCGAAATCGACAATAATTAAATATCTCATGCGCCCTTTAATACACCAATTTATTCACTCTCTGTCTTCACTGCGTATTAATTAAGATTGATACGAAATGTTCCCTCTTTAACTGTCGAGTTATTTATTTAGTTACAAGTATAAATTATTGCCATTTTATGTGAGTGAACGACCGGCCATGTTAAAAAATACAGCGGCGAATTCGTTCCCAACAGTTAATTTTGACGCTTATACAAAAGACTTCAACGGGCGGCTTACAATTGTGCTTGCTATTATTTTTTATTATATCACACTATATTATTGTAAAGGCTTTCTATATATTAATGGTTATATGTGTTGGTTATTTCTTCACGATTAAACGATTGAATGAATTTAGATAAAAATTGACTCACGGTTCTGGAACCTGGACTGTGTCCTGGAATATCATAAATATAGAATATATATTTATCCCGTGATATCCATATTGGGATATTTTTTTACTTTTATGCAGGTGAAGTCTCTGGCAGTTAGTTTATTATAAACGAAATTCTATTTTCAGTTTGTCTGCAGTTTGAAATGTTAACCATTTTGAAATTTAATTGTTGTCTGGCATCGTGATATTAACTTTAAAACATAATTAAAACAGCTTAAATAGTTATTGTTTTTATTCCGACAGTGAAATCAAATTTCCATTTAGGTTTCATGAATTGTTTTTTTTCTGTTATCAAATAAAAGATCATAAACCTTACTAACCTTGGTAGAATTTAAACGTTAAAAATTTACATGTTTTGTAACAAACGTAATAATTGTTGTCAATACGTTGCATCGTTTCTGCATCAAGGTAAATGGTAGACAGCATCAGTGGCACATTTGCAATGCTTAGCGATTATCCACGCCAACTTAGGATGAGCTTACGTACATCATACACACCGTTGATCAGATAACTGAGTTTTATACCTTATGTTATTGGAAATAGAGTTTATAATCATTTAGTTTTGGTCGTAAAGTCTAGTCCGGTCCACATGAAGTTTTAATAAGAGCGTGTCACACGTCCTCGACGAAGCTTTTTAAATTTATGATACGCTTATTAATCCAATTGTAACGGTTGTTTAGTTCGCTTTCTGTATTTGATTGAACCTGTAATGGCATGTCTACCTTATGAGAATCGAAAGAATGCATAACTGGATTGGATATGTACTTATTTTTACTTTTTTTGTCTTGATAGTCACAAATGGAAATTATAATTATTATTCCGTAGGCATGTGTGTTTTTTTACATAACTAGTAGGTACTTGACTGCGATCCCACCTGATGGTAAGTAGTGATGCAATAGTTGATGGTGAGGCGCACTAGTTTATTAAGAACATATTAACTCTAGCCTTGAAGACACCAAAATTATAATCAGACGGGAAGACCGCAGCAGGCAAATTGCATAATTTAACTGTCAACGTTTTCTTGAATAGTATCTAAATAAACAAGTGTACCTTTAATTTCATAACTGTAACTGTAAATATTAAAGTGGCGACTTCCGCGGGTTGATAAAGGAACGTAATTGTAACGTCGGCGGCCATTTTGTTTGCGGGTGGGGTCAACGCGACCCCGCCTCGCGTTTCCGCCACGGGATAATTAAATATTACCCCACCACAAGACTTCCTCTGAAGAAATGTGATTCGCTATACATCTGTTTACCTTTTTCCTTTTATTCTTTTTACACGCTCTTTCATAGAGGGCTTAAAGGAATATGTTTTTTAAAGAAATAATTATCTTATTTCAATTGCACTTATGTTTGTGTTTCTTTTCTTTTGTTAACAATACGCACATACATACACTCGTAAATAGTTATAACTTCAACAGAAGTTATTGTATAAGAAGGAATTGAATTTACAATGTTGGTAAGTGCCCACTTAAAAACACTGGATAACTTCAAGCTATCATGTTTTACAGCTTCAGTTACTATTTAGTAATAAAGAATATTTATTATAGAAAAGTTCTTTACTTTTATACGGCCAATTTATTGTCTATCAGTTTCAATCCAGAGCCAGAATTTACGAGAAAACGTACATTTAATGTTGTACTTGAAATAAACTCTTTCAGTAGTAATGTTGTTAAAAATAACGGTATAAATACATGGTTGATGTCTTTGCCATCTGCCAAAGTTGTCAACTTTAATCGTGTTTTCACCATCTCAAAATTACTTAAAAATTACTAAACCTATTCTAAACAATTGTGTGGTTTCTCTGTTTCCTAGATTCGCTTGAACACGCGACGGTTGACGACCCGAATTAGCTTGAACGTTAATATTTGTAAAGATTTTCTACTACCCATTTAACACAACGGTTTTACGACTCATTGTCAGCGCTAGGTATTATTCTGACCACAATCCAAACATTTTCTCTTTTCCAGTTTCTATTTTATGCGTCTTGCTGGGTTAATAAATGCTTTTAGAATGTCTCTTTTACGTTCAAATCAAGCATGAAAACTAGCGGCCACTAAGTAAGTACGTGCCGCGGGTGATGAATTCCTAACAGATAAAAAATATGATTGAAATCATTGCCAAAATGTGGCGAACGGATCTTTGGAAATAAGTAACGATTGTAAGGATTACTTAGAATCGAATTCAAACTAATAATTGAATTTACACGATTTAGAAAAGTATATTTGCAGTTGGTGCAATAATAAGATTTCATTTTGGTATTGTACCAATTCCAGAAACATTAATTTTATTATATTCTTAAGTACCATCAGCGTAATCCTCTAATTGAATCACAGAGCTTATCGTGATATAGGATTAATTAACCCCTAGGATAAATACTGTGTATCGTCGGCGTTGTCATCAGATAGCATTTATAATTATGCTTGCAAAATTACGAGTAATACAATTGCATGCTGGAGGAGCATCGTATCGTTCGCGGCGCGGTACGCCGCGCGTGTCTTTGATTTAGAGCAAATTGAACCGGGAGATTGGCTGTTGAGAGAACATCTCATTTGACGCTGCAGTGCTTCCAATTGTCTCAAGACTTCGACTCTATCTATTGTGTCTGCAGTTATCACCTCGGCGTTGTTAATGCGAATCAGCTTCCATATTGGAAATCTTCTTGTTTCTGTGTCATGTTGTTTACTGTTGTTGGCTTTTGTTGTTCAGATTGGAGTTGTAGCAATGAAACGAAATATTCCTCTTTGTTATTTTTCTTTTGAGAAACTGATGCACAGGTCATACGTATCTTATTTTTTGGTGATTTTCGTATACCGTATTTTCGTGTAAACTGATAAGTACATCTATATTCATTCTGTCTAATTTTACTTGTAAAATTAATTCACGTTTAGCTCACTGTATTTGTAACCTGATAAATGCGATAAGTACTAGTTTAGGAAACTGTTGGGAAAATTGCTAACTGAATGTAAATTCAAATAAAGTAATTAAAGGTTGGTTTCACAGCACCCCGGTAATTTGGGCGTCACTCGTTACCAGTTTCGTTTTATGGAGGTGTAGAATAATATTTTGGAATTGGACGGTCACTGCGAGTGTTGACGCAGATTATATCCTGCAGCCTTGTGTTCGACTGGTTTTTAATTGCGGTCCGAGCGTGCGTTCCCCGCGCTGATTTAGAGCAAATTGAATGCTTCGAGCCCCGCGCGTCCCGTAACCGACATCTCATTCGTCCGCAGTCGCGCGCGGCACCTATCAATTAACTAGCACTCCAATTGAGTAGCCACATCATTGCTTTAAAACTATGCGCTTGCCACAAAGCAGCTTGTTATTATGCCGAGAATTCGTTCACCAACTCATTTTATCTACATTTAAATGGGAATATGGTAGACTGGCTGAGTATTCAAACCATTTTCGTAGCATTCCAACTCTCATAGCTCGTCGGTATACCACTCGTGTGGTGTGTGAAATGTTAGTAATTGAATTAAGTGAAAATAGCTATTATACCTCTGATCTAATGTGGATACCTTGCAGTTAGAGCGTGAATTAAATGAATTGTGCTCAATGTCGGGTTTGAGTTGATGCTATTGTCATAGCGGCAGCTTTTTGCAAGTAATTGTATGTATGAATATTTAATGAATGGCAGATTATTTTGTGTACTGTCTGTTAGTATGATGACAGCACAATGAGAAATATTCGGTTGGTTGGCGGCTGACGTCTTCGGAGGGCCCTCCGCATAAAAGCTGCTGTCAAAAGATTTACGATACATCTAGTAATAACATGGTCGTAACCTCAATAGCTAAGTAAATATTTTTGAAAGAGTTTTTATTAAATACGTTAGGAAGAAGGTATCTAATAGGCTATTGCCTTTACCATTTCTTGCTGACATGTACCATCTAATGAAAAGCTAGAAAATCTTTCAAATATACATAGAATTGCTTTTTAGTTGAGAAATCGTCCAATCACTTCTCCCGCTCTTGGGTGTATCAGAATTTTACTGACTTAAACGAATTCCTATGTTACTCCTTTGCCATGCATTTCAGAATCCCGGTTTTTCCTGTCAGACGCGAATCCATGGCCCTAGTAAGCTCCGACCCAGCTACTCCCGTAGGAGAAGAAGTGCGAGCCTCAAGATGTTAGCTAAACCATAGAGTTGCGTGGAACACTACGCGCGGCTGACGACTCGGGCTTGGTCCAGACTGTTACCGGACGACCGAACGACGAGCTACCCATTGCTCGCCGTCCGAAAGCCCACACCTACAGTGCATATATCTGCTAGGAAACAATTTTAATGATTGGATTTTTGCCATAAAATTCTAATAATGATATCATAGCTCAGACATGTTCATTATCTTGACTCAATCTGATGTTTCCACAAAATAAGATAAACTTGCTAAAAATAAAATACAGAAATCAATTATGATTTCTGTATAATAATAAGCACGAGTATAATTTGTTTATCGTATCACTGTCAATTTTGAATTTTCGGTATCCAATTTGAATAATCACATGTTCCGAAATACTTTTGTGATTGCAAGGGTCATTGGATTCAATTATTTTGCTAATCAACTGGTTACAACTTGACTTTACGGCAAGGTTACCATCAGATGACAAAGGCTTGATAGACGTTTACAAACCGAAGTTGAGTCTGATTGGAACATTGTAAGAATCGTTGGCAAAACGCGCCTTAAACTCTTAACTACAGGAATGTTCGAAAGCGTTACCGTGGCCTTGGAACTCAAAAGGCAAAGTAAGGGACACAGGTGGGGTTTTATTTTATTTTTATTTTATTTGGGAAAACAAACAATTGTACATTTTTTCTTACGTCTAAGTTTACGGTGGGGTTAGCCAGTAAAAGTCTGGCACGTCCTCTCACTCCACCTAGAGTAGAAGTTGTTTGAGTATTTCTCACCTCAAAAAAAAAACAATGTTGAGATCGTGCCATTTTAAATATTGGGTTTTCCATTTGTAAATTCGATAAATCGGCATACAAATTCTACATTTTACGGAAAGCTGAAAGGGTCGCACGAGGTTACTGACATCTCAATAGACCGTTCAGAATTTTATCGAAAAATATAAACTCACAGTAGTTAACAAGGACACGTAATATCGACATCTCGTCACGGTTGCTTTTTTATGCTTACAAATTGCAGTTGGCTCGTTAATTGGTCAGAATGGGACGGATGACTGGTGTTTTTGGTAGTGCGAAGTGCGCGCGCGACGCGGCGTAATGATCAGTTGCGCGGTAATGGCGGCGGGAGTGCGGGCCTGCTGAGTCAGCGCAGTTGAGCGGTCCCGGCGCCACCACCTACCGGCTCTTCCTGATTCTTCGCGCCTAATGTGTAGTTTGGCGTTAAAATACTCACACGCTAGTCGCTACCGACTTTATTCTTCCTAATGGTCGTGCCTTTTTTTATATATTTTTATTTCACTGAGAATAAACTTGACTTTGGTATTGTGTTTGCTAACCGTACTGTAAGAAAGTAAGGAAACCATTGAAGCTTTCAATACAGTGCAGCTGCTTTATAGAAATATAGAAAACGTAGCCATAAAGAACTTAGAATTTTCCAATTAAGGATCACTAAGTTAATCTAACTTGCAAATGGCCGATGTACAAAAACGGCGACAAACAAATTTCCCGTACACTTAGTCGCCGAATCGGGAACTTCTCTTTATCTATTTTAAATTCCTGGCACGTACGCCTCCTTGTTTGATTGTATTTCACTTAATCCGTCCGTTCCGCTCATTCTCTATGGTAATTCATCGGCGGCATTGTTTTATTTTGTTACAGTCACCAATAAAGTTAGCATTATCTGTCACGTATAATACGTATATGCTACTTTAGTCTCTGTATGAAGGATGTACTGGCCACAATCGCGTATGTTAACTTTTGACGTGAGCGAGTAGTTCGGGTGCCGACCCTACGCATCCGGTCGAACCACTCTCGTTTGCACCTTGTCAGCGCTACCGATTCTATCTGTGGCCCTAATTGCTGATATTCCATTAAAGTAATAAATACGCTTCGCCTTCTCACCTTCTTATTAGAGTTGATTACTGCACTCGTCTGTTTCTATTATGTCAGGAGTTGTTAATGTTTGACGAGCGATTGTTCGGCTCTTTTCGTTGGATTAACAATATTCGTGAGATTTGATGTTTACTTTCACAGGTGTATAGGGTATCATCAGAATTGAATGAATAATTACGTAGACGGTTTTTAAAGTACGTTTTATTCGAGAGCTTAATAGATGGCCGGTGTTTTATATGTGGCATGTTACGGGTTGATAATGGCTTGGGCTTATATCTCTCTTATGCTTGGCACGTTTTCTTGAGTGTTATAATAAGATAGGATTTTGTTTAGAACGAGGAAGTTCACACCGTTGTAAGTCATATTTCGGTATGAGTACGCGTAAGTTCTCACACACACATCAGATTGTCACGCGAGTGGGCCGTCGGGAATGTACAGAATTGCGTGTAAGTTGTCAAATGTAAGCGTTGGCGGAGAGCCGTATGGAGACAGTAATAACTGACTGCCTTGTTTTTAACATTCCTCAATGTACCTATGTTTCAAAAGAACATGCCTTACCTCTGTTGTACATATTTGGGCACAGTGTTAAATATTCATTGACTGGTATAATTAATTAACTATTCCAAATATAGCACCTGAGATTAGAGAACCTCATAAAATCTGTGCGAAATGTAATCTTAAAAAAATAATCTTTATCTTATCAGATTACAATCAGATTAGAAGACGACATCAAATCGACACTAAGGATAATTTATACGCACCGTATTCTTATTTCTATTCTTGAAATCAGGTTTTTGTTTAAGTTAACTGATTCTTACCAGACGTTGAATAATTAGTTACATATATATTTCATAATAGGATTCTATTTGGTCTTCCTGTGCGATTATAATTTAAGCTTGAGTGAATAGGTTCTTAATATCTTCACAAACTAGTGCGATTCACCATCGCCATGGCATCACTGCTTTCCATCAAGTGCGATCGCAGTCAAGCACTGGTTTATACGTTATTAAAAAAATACAAGTATGAGCACACATACCTACATAGATAAGGTCATATCTGTTCCTATGAGGTGAAGTAATTACTATAGATTACCAGCAGGACGAACAACAACAACAGAATGGAAGAAGAAAACGTGTTGCGCCGACCCCAAATAATGTGGGATAAGGGCAGGAAGAAGAAGAAGAAGAAGATCAGCAGGACGAACAAATTATGGAAGTATTCCGTTTCGGGACTCAAGCTATTCCCGTTTTGGCATCAGTAGGTATTTTAGTTTGGTAGCAACCAATACAAAATACTCGTACTGATCCAAAAAACTTGATGCCGAAACAGGAATACTTCCAATTATGAGCATAGAGCGGCTAAATCGCTGGAAGCTTTAGTTTTAAAGCTCAATGAGTATGTTACAGCATCTCTGTCATCAAGCGCACGACCGTGGGCAGAGGACGTGTGTAATGACACGATCGCTTCGTACTGATAACAATAGATAAACATTTAACTCATGCCTTGATTAAAACATCGCTTACTTAAGCGTCAACTTACTGCCTACCTGTTTGCACATTCCTAACATCCGGTATAGGCTGATTTAAGACACAATTTACATAGTTTTCTCATTAAGAAATCTAAATGTTCACATTATGGTGGCAATTGCCCAACATTGGAGATAAGATTCGACGGTAAAGAAAAATCTGTCAGAAAATTTAGATAAGGCTATGCAAAAATAAAATATGTAGCCTATAATGATATTCTGTATTCAATTCTGTTCACAGGCTCCATATTGTTAGTAGTAAGTTTAGTATAATGGGATATCTAAACGTGACTTAAACATGAAATTCTTATGTGTGAACTTGTTCAGAGATATTCATGGATTTTAAAAGTAAATCGATAGAAACGCGTTGAAGTCTTTTGATTACGTGATTTGAATATACATTTTTCTCTTAATGTAATGCATGTTATGCATGGAAACACAAGTTAGAATGGAATCCAATCTCGAGTCTGAATGTAAATATTGTTCTATAAGACTACTGTTATTTTAGGACTTGATATTGGTAAAGATATTAAGTTATAATTATGTAAAAGAAGGTGTGACCACGACACCTGCACATTCCACGGTACTGTGGTGATCGCGCAGATAACGGGCACAGTTTTCATAAATGGAACGTTATTGATGCAATCCAGCATGTTTTATTTGCTCTATATTGTCTACTAGCACTTCGCCCGCGATTTCGTTCGCGAGAATGTTTTCATAAAAAACTAACACCGCTTATTTAAGCTCCGCTTAACCGTAGCTTTGAAAAACTTATAATGACAGTCTTTTTTATTCATTTGATTAGAATTTGTGCCGAGTTTTAAATTTAATTTAACACAAGGAAGATTCTCCCATACAAACTTTTACTAAGTATATCGTTTTGTAGGGATGTAGTTTAAAAAAAAGAATAATGTAAAACTTTTTTATTTATTTTAGTTATTATTTATGCTAAGTTTCAACTAGATTAGACCAAGGAATCGCGTAGTCCCATACTAACTTTGCCGCCCTTTTTCTTTCCATTAAGAGTAGAATTTCGAAATAACCTTTCTTAACGGATGTGTACATCATATAAAGGACAAACCCTCCAAGTTTCAAGTCTTTACGGTCAGCGGTTTAGGCTGTGCGTTGTCAGTCAGTCATCTAGGACAAAGCATTTTATAAGTACCTATAGATACATAGATTATAACTACGAGAGAAGTGTAAAGCATCTTTAAAATATAAATGTAAGCGATTCAAATGCATCGCTCCAGCACCACGGCTAACCGGAGATGTGCGGAATCTACTCCGGAGGCACTTAATGTGGGCCTCGTTTAAGTAAACAAGGTACACGTCTGCGAGTAGGCTCCATGTCTTGTTTTTATCCGTCTTAGTTCGCCGCTCCACGCTTGTTATCTTGTTATCCTATCTTGGCGAGATTGTGCCTTTTTGTGCAGCTGATGCACTCAATGTATGCACATATTTCTCTCATTTTGAAACGGCCAGACTCTACACGTTTTACGATAGTTGCAGTAAGATCAATCTAATTCCAAGTCGCTCTTTCTTATAACAGGTTTTATCATAAGGAAAAATTAATAGACTGCATTCAAAGTGCTACTACATTCGCTCTCCGGCTCAGTACTGTGAGTAACAATAAACGGTAAGCCGGCTAAAGAAAGTCACGTTTTTCCTGAACACCATTCGCGGTTACAATACTGTCAGCGTATATGGCGTTAACGAAGTTAAAGGTCTCTTTGGTTGCGACCTTCTACGTACCGCTTATTATGTCTAAATTAAGATTAACACGAGCGTGTTATCTGCCAATTTCATCTAAAGTTGGGTTAGAAAAGGTTTATTTAGGCACCCAAATAATGAATTGGTCCATGTTTCCATATTTTAACCTTTAAAATAAGGATCATCATTATTTGTATAATTAATTTTACCCTTTAATTTTATGTTAATTAGGGACGGTAACTATAATTTTCTTTGAGCCTGCGACCCGTGGCGGGTATAAAGTTGCATTAAAGCCGTTTCTATTCGGCGTTAAGCTTATAATAGAGAGGCAGGCGGGACTCGGGAGCGACGACGGCGCGGCTCCGGCCTTTGTGAGAGTGTTCTGTGCGCGGACTATCGCTGCGACGTTCAACCTCGCGAATAACGTAAAAAAATATTTTCTCTCCATCGCCGCTCACCAAACGCTAGCCCCGACGACCGTTTTCCGCCGAGTTAAATTCTCATTACTTTTCTTTGAAAAAGAAGTTAGCTTTTATAACCGCGCAGCGGTCGAGAAAGAAAACTCTATTACAACGATGGCTTTTGACAGAGGCGCTCCCTATGCCGCGCCGGGGCGAACTCTTGCAGGCGCTTGCTTTTATTCACAAACAATTACAGAACATTAAGGGACATTATGGAATCAGAGCGCGGGCGAAGTATCGTGAACGTTTAATGATAAAGCGGACGGCGGCGGTGGCTTTGGATCGCAAATTTCGCTTTAAGTCGACGTGCGAGCAATGGCTTCGATAATAAAATTAATTATGAAATTTATAGCACCGGCCTCTGCTGCGGCGGTCGTTTCTGACGCGAGGGCTTTTGTCGTTCAAATGTGTACCGTCTTAATCGACAATTTACGAGGGCCGTTTAGCGAGACAGGAACGATTCCAATGTCCTATCCGGTCATAAAAGCTGTCTTGAATCAAATTATAATCGCAAGATACATTATTATTTAAAGATTGCAAGGTTAAGCCTTTTGTCGCCATTACCTTACAATACGTAAGCCTTTAACTGGCACTTCAAAGAAGAGAACTCGATAGTCTCGATCCCGATCGGTACTTATTGAATATGTAAGCTTTTATGATTTTTACAAAAGCTCTTCATGTTGAATGAAGTTGAATGCATTTTATGATATCTTTGAAGCGCCTACTATTTTAACATTTTATACATACCAAAAAGAGCTTTTAACTCCCAAAAGATAGTTTTGAACTTTATGAATATCCCAACTTCTTTGAGTGGTAGTGCTGACCGATACTCTCTGAAGCTTCTACAAAACATCAGTAAATTCCCTTATAAAACCTAAACGTTTGTGAGTTTTGTACTTTTGTTAGAACAAAGTAGTATTAGCGGCTTGTGGCTGGCCGTGTCGTGAGCGTCGCTGGCTGCAGGGTCATCCATACGTCGCGAACTCGCGACATTCGCATAATGAGCGCAACATTGTACATTTGTACTGACCCTCAACTATATGTTAAGGCTAACTAATAACTAGAAGTTGCTGGCTTGTTACTGCGATCTACAACTGTTGTAAAGTAAATTCTACATGCAAAGGTAACTGTATGCTACGTTAGGCTTTGAAGTGAATATTGTAAAGTTTAAATACACAGACCCCATTAGTGATGTTTGAATGGTCGGTTGAACCGACGTACGACTATAACCAAATATATGGACGTAAACGTATGTAGGTAACCATTCTAAGAGATGGCGTCGTATAGTTCGTAACGGTCTCTTTGAAAAAGGCACGAGTTTATATATTAGGTATTACGGTTTTATGTCATTTCCAAATTTTGTTCCTAATGTTAACCAGTACTTGCATGACACATCCGTCTAAGCAAGGAATCTAAAATGAGATTATGTGATTCAACAAGTTATGTCGAATTTCAAAACTTCAAGTATTACTTACTTAAATGATCTGTGGACAATCACTTGGCTCATTCATCTTGCCTGAATGAATAATTTACGTGAAGACTTTATAATCTACATTCAAATTACAACGAAGAAAAGATTCTGAATTATGTTCAGCGATAAACTCAATGAAATGGATAAGTTTCACGCTTTCATAACAATAAATCAAGGCAATTAGGTTTTAAATCGAGTCCGTCAGTAGTCCCACTTGAAGCAATCATCGTATTAACATGAGTAGTTGTCGAGAATTGACTGATTGCCTGTTCACTATACCCGTTCGTATTTAATCATCCTCAAATTGCCGCAATTAATAGCTCTTAAACGGTAGTGCCAGTATAATTGTTTATGTGAATTGTTTCTCTACCTAAAGACAAACTAGTTAACGATAATTTGAATTGATGTTTCGAACTTAAAAGAAACTTCTCAATTACGTTGTTGCAATTAAATTATTAGCATTTTGCTGTAGGTATTAATTGACTAGAATTTTATTTCGGAC
Source organism: Mythimna separata (assembly GCA_030763345.1). NCBI lineage: Eukaryota > Metazoa > Arthropoda > Insecta > Lepidoptera > Noctuidae > Mythimna > Mythimna separata. Next base: position 9,768,591 of record CM061181.1, on the reverse strand, counting down.
CGTAGGAAATGGTCAGTTGAAAGGAATCTCAGGCACCTAATGTCTGTCAAACTAAAGGTGATGTTAGTGCCTTCTCAGCATTAGCATACCGCATTCAGTAACAAGACACGTTCGAGTACAATTGCGTTCGCGAAAGAACCCTACTCAAACAACCCATTTCTATTTTAGGTCGCAACCGCTTGTTTAATGTTCGGCCCGTACAACCGCGTCGGCTAACACTTAACGCTTTTTGCATACGAAAGCGTCCAACGTTTACCGCCCAGTGTCTCTTGTTATTACGCTACTCTGTATTCAGGTCGAGCTAAGTTGAAGGTCACCCTTCTGCTCGAGATAACGAACAACTAGTTTCTTTTATTCGTTTATCTACTGCTACGACTCTACTCATAACATTGTAACCAAACTGAAATCGTTTTGTCATCGTATGAGTTGACAGTGATATAGCATTAGTTCTGGAGAATTTTATCTTTTCAGTTTAAGTCCAGGAGGGGTACAAAGCCGTTTCGGGTAGGAGTTACAAATTCATTTACTGTGTCGTTGTCTGAATTGACCTAAGTAGCCCAAATAAAATGTTACGCGCCGCCACAAAATAGCCCATAAAAGAGCAACTATGTTGGACGTAAATGCTTAGATAAACGACTGCACTTAATCCGGGAGTTAGAATGTTGACAAGGAATGAACGCAATCAAATATAAAAAAGGCTGGGAATTTTATCCCATTAATCCACGTCATGTTGAATGTATTTGTAACAAAGCTAGCACTTAATAACTCAAGTCGGTCCACGATCGAGCCGCAGCGCTTCTACTGAAACGTCTAATCATTGTGTGGGTTGCCGTAATTGAAGTGGAGGATCGTCCCTTTGCTTTATCTTAATTTTATTCATTCCGAGCGCACTGATGGTTAATATTGCTGTGACCGCTTGTCACTTTCAATAACAAGCTGCTCGTTAATGAGATTGTGCACCTGTTACTATATTATGACAAATTATGAAGTGGATAGTTGGTGTGTAGGTACTAACCTCGAATCGTCCAGTGTCGGTGATAAATGATTACATGTTGATTTTTACTGTAATTGACATGTTGTATTTATAGTTGAAAATAATTAGTTAGGTTGATGGTTGCGTGACTAGGGCCTTATGATGGATAGCGTGCCTAAGATACGATCGTCGGCTGCCGCCGAATTTCATGAGAATCTTATTTACAGCCGAAGGCGCCCGCGTCGGTTTCAATGTTGTAAATTATCGAATTATACCGAACCCGACAGAGCGTGCCTGTGCGTGTTTATTTAATTTTGGAAATGTTTTGTTCCTATTAACGTTGCGTTTTATATTATCTAGTGGATTGCAGGAGAGTGTGGGAACATCGACTATCGTTCTGTTAATTCGTGTGTACATTTGAAATTGTTTGTGGTCACGAATTTAATTTGTAGGTGTCAAATTGTTAATGCTCAAATTACCCAGTTGTTTTATCGTATGCTCGCATCGTAAAAGTTAATTTATGAATTTATTGGTGGAAAAAGTTATTGTTAGCGGTCTTATTCATAACAAAAAGAATGAAATTGACAATTTTCCAATGCGGAAGTAAAATATCAACAAACTTTGTTGCCGTCTTTATCACTTGCAAGTTGTATGGATACGTAGTCCTATAGGTATTCTATGTCTTAAAAATAGCAAGTACGCGAGGTCGTGTCCGGATTAACAAACATCCTCTTTGGTGGGGATCGCGCCGTTTCAGCGGGTTGCTCAATAGCTCCACGTAGCGTGCCAGTTCCCCGAGACCAAAGTGCATCAGATTGCCGGTTACATTCCGAATTATGTATTGCTGTAAACTGGATCGCTACTCGATCTTCGATGCCCGTACAAAATAGACGAGTTTGTATGCATGTCCAAGTCCAACTTAAATGTGCATTTGGTACATGGACTAGAGATTCCAGTGCAACATTTGAACGTACATATTATACCGGTTTCGTAACAAAGCTCGCGGATTACGCGACATCGGGGTCGCTGTCTTGCTCCGTCTTCTGACATCACTTGTCGATTCGGATCTACTTTTACTTCCATCTATAAATAATAATAGCGAAGTAATCACTCTGGCCGCTTATGTCAAGCACGCCATACCAAAAGGTTACGCGATATTATTATAGTCACGTAGTGTGCTTTTTAGACACACGAAAAGTGAAAGATATAAAATAATCTTTGCTCCACTCTTTTAGCGTTATTGTTTCGTATAAATCAAACACAATAGACAGAAACAATAGTGGCACAAGGTCCTTTATATGTCAAAGATGCCGAATTATATATTGACCTCAGGTTAGTCACGATTTCCACCATATCAGATAATTGCTACGATATTTTCTCTTAACAATAAATTCTTGTTGGCCTTGTCTCGTTAATGCAGTTTAAAATTTAAAGGTCCTATGTTAGCCATCTACGATACTGACCGAAACCGATAGCAGTAAATTTTGGAAAAGAATTTATACTTTCTCATTATACTTTACCATTTTAGTTGTAACAACAGATGTGGGTCAGAAGTATGACAATAAAGTTTCTTTATAGGGGTGTTATCTCGTTGAGCGATCGCCGCAAACCGTGAACAGTTTTTGCCGTTTGTACACAACACTAAATTATGGCACGTCATGTACCTAGCGACTCGATGGGCCCCGAAAGAATTATTGCAAGTCGCTGGGTGCATCTCCCGTTTCGCACGCCCGCTTCACATTGTTATTAAGTTCAGAGGTCGCTTTGTTTATGAGTCAACGCTTTCGAAAGGTAACACGGCGGGCGCGCGAGTGAAAACATCGCTCCGAAGACGCCGATGACATACAATTGATAATGTAAATATTGCGCTTAACCTGTACCCTAGAACACACTTCAACGAGATTTAGGTCTCCAATAACGTGCTTCATAATTTGATATCTGTCTTCATCTTATAAGTACTAATTTAGTACTTGAGTCACACAGGATGTGAATAATTTTGATACTCGCTGTGCAGAATTTTGCAGTTAGGAAGCTTGGCTGTTGATGCAACTTCGGTTGCTTATTACAAAATCCATTTAAGGAAGTTGGAATGAAATGGCAGGATTTAATGTCGAAGTCATCGATCGGAAACGATTAGGTCATTTATGATTGTATTCGTATAGTCCGATTGCGCGAAAGTCTAGTCACGGCGCACAACAGGCAAATGTTGGGCGACATGTTTGTTGCGGGCACGACAATTCACTTTCGATCGCGGTCGTGCGCCTCTCGGCCTACGGACACAAATGCTTGCCATAGTTGGTGCAGTATCTGGATTATGATCAACGGCTACGACTGTGGGGCGGGTTACCTATTGCACATCGGGCCAGCTGTTTGCTTATTGTCTTGCGTAACCCGGTGAAGCCAACTGGATGATAATTTGCTCGCTCGCCTCGGCTTTCATTATCGTTGGGGCTACTTCGTGCGTGTTTAATTTAATTTTCTTGCCAGAGTCACTCGTTATTAAGTAACTGAAATTACTAATTTACTAAAAAGGCCTTGCTTGTTAAGTTCCAACTAAGCAAGGATTAATTAAAGTTTCACTTTGTCATAATAACTTTGCGGACAAAATTTTCTACCAGTCACAACATTTCATAAAAGCTTTAGGCCAAACGTTGTAGCATAAATGTGTAGTTTTAGGTCTTATAATTTATAAAATTACGAGTATGTTTACAAGGCACGAAGCCCCTGTAACAAACTTCACAGCAAGGTTTATGTGCAAGGATTCCCACATAAACACTTTTACCGACACATTGCTCCTTCGACAGTGAGAGTGGCGCAGGGGCGTGTGATCCGTTGACTCAACGGTCTAATAAAGCTTCGTCCTGCTCGCGAGGAATGCCGAAGTAAGCCGATCCTGTAAATGAGTGAGTAGGAATCCCGCTCGGTCGTGGTCACGCGAACAACCTGACACTGACACTACCCTTTGTTATGTGTAGGTGCCTCTCGTACCACGATCGTGAGTTATTCAGATTCCAGATTCATTCCGTGTTTGATATATTTTATTGAGGTAGTAGTTCTCGAGTAGATAGATCCTCGTAATTCTACGTTTGTAAGTCTGTGGATAAAGCTTCTTTAATTCTCTTGTCGAGGAACTACCCTGCAATTGATTATATGGTTTTAAAGATATCATTAACCAACTAAAAATGAATTAATCAATGACAACATGGTTAGCACCGTCAGGGTGGTTACTGCCAGAGAGTCAAGTTGGATTTGATATGCCATTTCTCAAACATTCTTGCAACCAATCTATGAAGAACTACTGCAAAAATTGGAGATGTCCTTATCCGGTATAAAACGAAATAGTTTTTCAGTGGACAGAATTGACGCGTGTACACTTAAACTAGAACCTATTCCGATTGTTGTGTACGTTGTATACCTTTCTCTGGGATAGGATTAACGCGCGATATAAAGGTGAGTGCTCACCGACAGCGATGGTTTTATTGCCTGTAAGCTGTAGTGCAAGTGTTCGGTATAAAATGTATTGCGACAGTATGCCCTCTGTATCTTATAGCACGTCAACTATCAGCTATAGAGGTGGTTTCTATAAAAACCTTTTCGATTTTTTCTAAATTTAGTAAGCGTACTGAAACAATAAAGCAAAACCGTCGAAAACTCTATAGTTACCCTTTCTCAAAAACTTTAATTGATTAAAATTTTGACTCACTTAATTATGAATTAAAGCCTTACACATGATAAATTAGATGAGGAATAGCAGCAAAGAGAAAGAAATGTGCTTAATTAGTGTTGAAATTGACAGAACTTTGATTTCCGTAATGTGCTTTATGTAACCTACTCATCAGCAGCCTCATATTATTTTTTAATCGGATCAAACTTATACGATCTCTGCATTGAGGGTATTTTACAAGTCCCGATGAAATTTCCCATCGGCAACCTTTCAGGAGTCTGAAAAAAGATAATTTTGCAAAAAATAAAACATAAGTTCAACAAAAACGAAGAATATCCTTACAAAATTTAATTTCTACTCGTTTTGGGAAACGGAATAAATTAGGAATTCTTGTGGAAAATGTCATGCTTCTGGCCAGCGGTTTAGTCTAATACGTTGTGTGCCAGTGAATGAATTTAAGGCCGCGATGTGACCTAAAGCTGCGGTCACAGGCGATTTGCATAGAAAAGAAAGTGATGAACGACGAGACAATGCTTACAATTCATTATGACGCATTTTAATTATTTATTTACAAATTTTATAAATTGTATGGGTAGTGGTGGTACATAGGCGGACTTAATCCAACAGAACATTCTGTTTCAGTCAACCTTTTATTGATTTATGAACTTTAGTACTCAATTTAACACCATTTCTAAATTAAGATGAGTTTTAACAAAATCTGAAAAAAAAACCAAGTATTTAATTAAAAATAGATTCCTAATTTTATCGACCTACGTTGAGTACGAATATGGTTTATCTAAAAGTAACCTCTAAAGAAGTTAGACGATCATTTTTATAGAGTTTTTTTAAACATCTTTCGGAAATAACCACATTTTTGGACATAGGTAAGGACAGAATTTACATATATGTTTATCTCAGCTTCAAAATTAATAGATTTGAAAAAAAAAAAAGATTTTTATATTAAATAACCGGTAATGTTTTGAGTTAATGCAAATGACAACTTCTTAAGAATTTTGATTATGCCGTCTGAACCTAAAATAATCGTAGATTGATATTCATAAAAACACATAAATCAATTCAACAGTCCAATAAAGCATGATCGCGTCTAAGTTCGCTAGCTCGTCTACAATACCACTTCATATGTGGTTAGAAACACAAAAGAAACGCCCTGGACTGGTAGGAAACGCTTGGCTACGTGAGAACACGACCTGCACATTATACCGCTCTCCGAATAGAACGCCACCGCAATTGAAGCGCGGTGCCTGGTGTGCTACATGGAAATACCTTTAAGAATGTGGAACGGAAGTTCTGACGAGAATACTAGGTGATCAATAAGCTATTTTCTGTAGAATAACATCAGTCTACTTTGTATTTGTGATATTGGCGGTGCTATCTGAAAAGCATCTTGTTGTCAAACGTTCTCTGTGATGTTATTTTGAAAGGACTTACGAGTGCATATACTGGCGGCGCGATGCAACTATGCGATAATGATGCTATGACGTTTCATATAAGTTATTATATCTGCAAAGTGATTTTGGACCGATGTCTATTTAGCCCTTATTTTAGGGAAAATCATCAAATATAACTTCTTCCGCATTACTCACTAAAACCCGCCCGTATTCCTTCGGTTTTTCTTAGAGGTTTAAGGCCGTTGTAACTTTTTCGAACAACTCCACAGCCCTTCTGTGTAGGCCTAGTCTGGCCTTATGCTGTTTATAGGTGGTCCTCTCCGTTTATCCGTGGGGTGGAAACCTGGTTGTAATATAGGTATGTTATGCCTGACTCAAACACTACTACACATTGCTAATTAAACAAACAATATTTTATGTGAAACCTAGAATAAGTTTAATAAAGGAAGGAAAAATAAAGAAATTTATTTTTATTAAGATTTGATCTCTTGTCAATGAACTGTTTTTATTCACACATTGAATATTTTTAACGAACCATATTCATAACTACATTATTATAATGTTAATTCTGTAACCTGCTTAAAAACCTTTGATCTTACACGAAACAACTTATTCTTTAATAGCTTTAGTGCATCAATTTAAGTTATTGCGTTCGCCCTACGAACCGCGACGCAGTGCGCCGAATGTTCACGGGTAGAATAGTTAACTGTAATTACCGCTTTTGTCTTTGCTGCCGAAAATGAGATGCGCTTTGTGTTCGCCTATCAACTACTGACACAGGCTTTATTATCAGCTCTTACGAGGTTATACATTGTACGTTGTGCGGTGCGCCGCGGCAGATATGATACGGGTCAAAGATTTCTCTTTGCGTTGTAATTGTAATAACATTGAGAGCTTTTATGTTATTTGTGGCGCGTATTTTTATATTACACTCTTTTTATCTTTCACAATTTGCAATATTTGGTAAAATAGATTTGTGGTCCCTAAAGAAAAGTCAAAGGTGATTTGATTACCTGGTAACCGCAAATGCCGATAATGGGAGATAGCTACAGACTCGTATTTAAAAGAGATGTCTCCTTAGATTTGTCTGTATCTGAATAGCTCGGTTGACGCAGTGGTTCAGCGATTGACACAGCAGCGGTGCGCTATGTGTCGCGGGTTCTATTTCCGTATGGAACAAATATTTGTAGGTATGGCCTACAGATGATTGTTGGGTGTGTGTTCCGGGTCAGGGTGTTTTGTTAATGTGAGTTTACATGTTTGTGAATATGACCACGATATAGGAGTTATTTTTAAGGAGGCAAAGTTAAAAAAGCTATCGATCGATGAATGATCTCAATTTAGAAGTAAATAAAAACTGCGCTTGACAGATTTTTAAAAGCTCTGGCGCCTAAAAAAGCTCCTGAATCAATCTGGTTTTCTTTATACGAACTACAGCTTTTGAGCTTACGTGCTACGTAAGCTTAAAAGTGCAGGACAGTCTGGCCTGAAAAAAGCTTCGTTGTTTCCTAAAAGCTCATAAGCTTTTTTCGAATCGGTCTCTATTTCTTGTAAAATATTTTCTTTGTACCTGAATTGTTGACGAAAAAGCACAGCGTGTTCACTAACGCCCGTTTTCAATAAGCTATCTATCTACAGTTGCAGCTACTAAAGATAAACAAATCTATCCTTTTGTCCTTAATTGCTTTCCTATAACCTACCGACGGATAGCAATATTTCCTACTAAAAGTTGAGGATTGTTAGATATAATCTTACTGTTTATCGGGGATAGCGGGGATAGATGAACTGCGATAGGTTTTTGAAAACGGGCGTAAGGGACGTTGAGCAACTGTTCCTGAACATTTCTTTGAGAAAATCTTAGGATATGCGGACAAATGAGACTTTGAAGGATATTGGCATGGCCTGACCAGAGTGCCTAGTGCTACTGATGGCTGACTTTCTTGCGTTTCCAACCAACCAACGGCTTTACGCCTTTTCCGACTTATTGTACTAACTTTAATGCTTCGACCTTCTGATTTGTTACGGTGTTTCTTCTAAGCGTAATCAAGTAGGAAACATTGACGTGGTTAATCAACATCTCATTTATCCATAATTCAGTCCAATCTACTAAGTGCTTTGTTTAAAAGTATATTTTTCCTCGAATACCTTTAGTTAGATCATGTCTTGATTTTTCTGATATTGCTGGTCCACAATTGAAATAAATAGCGTATCTGAATACTTTTTCTTCGCTACAGCGGATGCGTTAATGTGATGCAGCTCGTTACATATGATTTTAAATCGATCCCCAGTTTAGATTGCGAACGCAGAATTGGAACGGAAAAAAGAACAAGTCCGAGTAAAGGCCAAGTAAAACTCAGCGCGCTATTTATCTTAAACTTATCAGAATACCGCAGCGTGTTCGTTTTTCTCTCCCGTCCCGTGTATACTTTGAAATGGGTGTCGTTTTATTCTCGTTTCAAAAACAATGATTACCGCGTTGTCTGGAGCGCGCGTCGTGCGAGAGGGATGCTGTGATCGTTTTGCATGGAACGAGGTGAAACCATCAATTTGCGCCGAGCCGCGCCAGAGGTAAACGCGTCGATCTCGCTTAAAAGAGGCGAAACTGAACTCACTTGCGAAGCTGCACCATACTTTGTACTTAGCAGAGCAGGTACCCGACGCCTTGTAAACTCGTTGCATTCGCGGTACAAGTGTCCTGACTTCGACAGTGCTGCTTTTATTGACTACCATGCAAATTATGTTTGGGACCATCCTCTTGCACAAGCGAGCTAGCAATTACATATTTCCTACGAAGTGAATAATAAAAATAGTAAAATGTTTCGGTAGTTCTGATACGAACATTCCGTAGAACAATGTCGTTAAGTTGTAGTTATACGCGACATACATACGTGCATACAGACACTCAACTTATTGTATGCGTTGGGCTCGGGCGGCAGAGGCGGCAAGGATCGCGCTGAGGTGCGATTCTCCCAGCGGGCGGTAAATGCAACACCACGGCTCCTTTTTTCCCAACTTGCTCGTGTTTTTGCATGAGAAGCGATCGAGCCAGTTTCGAATAAGGGGGCGTATAGTGGCAAGAAAATTGCTATTTTTACAAACAAGCTCTTTATGGCGTAAAAAATGTGTGCGGCGGCGCCGCAACTCAGTAAGCGATTCAAACGAGCCTCATTGTTTCGAGAAAGAGGAAGGGCTCGAATATGTCGATATCGGGCGCAACTGCGAGCTGCTCCAACCTCCGATGTGGGACTTTATCGGATCGAACGACTGTTGCTAGCAGTTTATGTTCACCCGCAATGGGCATTCCTGTTCCTTCTAATGTTCACCTTATGTTCACTTCCTTGCTTGTGCAGGCACTTATATTATAGAATTACAACACCAGTGGTCCGAACAATGTATACAGCGCTACAAGTAGGACCTCCTATCTACGTGCTATGATACCACATATCGTAAGAATTTTATTGGAGCACAATAAGTACGCGGTCGGAACGTCGACAATTCATAATAATTTGCAGAGTTAACAGGTTTAGGTAGTCTTGCCACGGCAGGACGAGCGTGTCGGGCCGCCGCATCGCCTCGTAATGAGCAACATCTGCGAATCAATGAGGTCGGTGCGCGTTTTATTAAGCGTCGCGATAAATTTGCATCGTCAAACAGCGGCCGCGGCGGAGAGGCACGTTCGGCAAATAGAATAAATACGTAGCGGCTCCTCGTTTCCTCGCCAGCCTCCGACATCCCCCGCCCCTACTACAAACACAATTTTGCCCTATTTATGTGCTGCTATTGCTCTCAGTACTGGCGCCACTTTCCAATTACCTTAAATAGAAGAAATGTGAGCGCGCGATATGCGGGCCTCTACCTGTTTCAGTTTTCACTTTACGCGTTATCGCGTGCACAAACCGGTACAACCTCTACTCTCAGCTTCATTAATCTTTCAACAGTGATTTGATAATGATCTATATTAATGAAGTATCAGCTGTTATCGCAATGATTTGCTACTTCAAGCACTAACCTGACTTTTTGCTACTGTTGAAGATTATTCAAAGGCAAGAATTGTGGTTATATCTAAATCTTGCCTACTAGTACTAGTATGACTAAGAATAAAGATAACGTAATTTATTTAATCCAGGTGCTCATTTCAGTTTTCCTGTAGACAATTTTCAGCAGAAAAACATGCTCTCAGAACCTTTTACACCTTGTTAACTTATGTTTAGATTAGGAAAGGAAGAGGCATCTAATTTGTTCTCAGCTCATCATAAAGTATAATGACGTCGTTGGTTAGGTAATTTGCAGTAAAAAGAATTCCTGAAAAAAGGCTTGACAAAGTGCGCGGTCGTCGGCGGCGGTCAAAAGAGGCAGTCTCGATTACACGCGTCAATTATACCGTAATTGCGGACAGCTTCTAAAGCTAGTGTTACGCGGGTCAGTAGTCGTCGTAAAACTTGACGACCACTCACACCCGGACGAGACGCCGAAGGGATCCCGATGCCAGCTCGAATAAATGTACCGACACTCACAAAACGATAGCCTTGCAAGATGCTAGATTGTTCCACCAGGACTCTCGTCTAATGGAAATATACAATTTCTCTATCTATATAGCTTGATCTACAATATGAAACGAGAGAGATAAGAGATGATATTATCGAGCGGTCCATGTGTCGAAACATTATAGATAATAATACTTTCAATAATGCCAGCGCTGTAACGACTTACATTACGGCACTTGCATACGTGAATGTCCAGTGACCCGAAAGCTGTCAGATTTAGAAAAGATAACTGGTTCGATAGTGTAGGCTGGGAGTAAGACGAGCGATGAACTCGGAACGTGTTGGGCTGATCCGAATCCGTTGAAGAGTTCAATAAGCCAGGCTTAGCATCGATCTTCGATCCGGCGATTACGAGCGACGGCGTTGACGGATGTCAGCTTAACTTGTCTGTCACCCGGCCGGCACGGACACCTACCATATTAATCTCTATTCTCGCCGAGCAACACGTGGATTTACGCATCGACGAAAGTAATTTATATGCAAATCATTTCAACCTTGACAATTTCGTGACTCTAATACGGCTGTCATAGTCTAAAGCTACAAAGCCTCCGGATTTACCTAACGGTACTTACAAGATGAAAAGGTGTGAATTAATTAATTATCAACTGATTCGTAAAAGGCGTTAATATACTTTTTGTAGAAATCATTACGTTGTCATTCCGAGTCCATTTCAAAGATAAATCAAACACTGTCCTACTTTTTGTAAAACCGTGAGTTTGTAAGTGTAACAGGTTGTTTCACAAGTAAATGCTTTTTTATTCAAAGTTTCGATTAATATTTCACTAATACCGATGTCGCTTGTCATGAAACAAAGAGCTTGGCGTTGTACCGGCGTCGCGTCGCGATCGCTGGCTCTTTGTGTGAGCCACAACAATATTACTGGCGTCTTGATAAATAGGAACAACTGTTGGGCCAACAATGCGGCTCGTAAGGCGATACGCGCGCTATCGACCGCTCGATTAATGACCGTCTCGCCTAAAAGAATGGACCATAATATTTATTATCAGATAAGCGCCCGCTACTGGATAATTCGTGTGTCTCCGACTATTATACAACTCTCCGTGAATCGCCTATGCATTAGTCACGTTGCGTCTTACGATATCATTTTATGGATTTATGCCTTTATATTATAGATCGCGTCGGTTTTATGTTTCTTGGAACCATTCTTCGCTTATGGCGCGTGGTAGGTGTTCTTTATTTGTGATGCTTATGCTACTCTTTTTCAATAAAACATAAAAAAATCATGGTCATAACGTAGAGGAGCTCTCATGACACGCCTTACAAGATTTTTGTATAAATATCGATTATGTTTAAAAAGCGTTAGACGTTCAAGGAACTAATCAGCTTGGACTGCTTTTATATTATAATAGTTAATGAAACGGTCCGCCCACGGCTCGAAAGCCAATTGATCTCCGGCGCGTTAATGGGCGCGTCGAAAGATGTGTGCATGCACCCAGACATGTGAACAGAGTCCCCGTCGTCCACCATTATACATTTAAATACGGATATTTATAGATTTTTATGATTGGGTACACGTAATCAGTATTTGATAATCGTTGATGTGATGACGGTAATCATTGCGGTGATGAGAATATTGTTCGCATAAATTATGTTTTAAAATGCTGCTTAACGTGAATCTTGTTCCTCTTTAACGAGTTAACACTTCATATAACAGTTATTACGTGGATGGTTTATCTTATGTCCGTCAATCCAGACTCTAAGTTAGTGTCTTTAGAACGTAGTGTGTGTGGAAAGCGGAAACTATTATAATATTGGCTGGTTTGTGGCAGATGCCTAGATACTGGTGAATTTCCATCAAATACGCACCGCTATGTATGCTAAATACACACGAAGTCATTTTGCATCAATTTTTATAGTCAGCCTTATAATGTTCCCACTGCCGAGACCCAGGCCTCTCTGGGAGAAGGAATGGGCCGTAATACACCGCGTGGGTCCAGTGCGGGTTGTGGATGTCATATGTCTTCGAATTTTTGGTTCCAGGATATACCGGGTTACTCACTACGAATTAAATAACACAAAGTAATACACCTGCCTGAGTTCGAACCCGTGACCTATAGCTCGAAAGCCGTGGTCGAAACTACTAGGCCACCACAGCTCAACCGCTAAACAGAGGTGGCCCAGTATTGGCCATACCAGGCCATACACACCACCTTTATATATTTATACCTTTGTTGTTAGCTGTGTAAAAGTAGTCGTCTATTCTACTTTTTATTCTAAAGACATTAAACTTGTACACAACAACAAAAAGAAAAACACTACCGAGCACACAATTCAAAAAGTTAAAATAGTATTGTGTTGCAACAAAGTCTCCCGAAATAACCGCAACGGCAACTTGTAACAGTTGTAACGGAACTAAAAGCTTCAAGTTGTAAAATAATACATCCCATCCGCGGCTTGTTATGAAACATAATCATAAGACCTCTCTTCTACCTCTCTCGACGGGTCTCAGTTACAAGGGAACATCTTTCCCGCTGAAATTTATAATCCGATGTTGAGATAAACTGCTCCTCACTCACAGTAAATTAGTCAGAATAAATAGGTAAGACACATAAATTGTTTCACATACATGTCACTGCGATATTCAGATATGCGTTATGAAGACATTGATCAGAACGGGCTATGGCGACACGGGGTGTGGCGGTTTTTGTCATGATAAAGTGCGTGTTATATATTATTCTTGTCACTGTTTCTTTTGGCGATATCTTGTAATGAAGAGATTTTGCATTTGAGTTTATGATGTAGCGTGTCCATGAAAGGTTTTCATGAAGTAAGATTAACTTGTTTATATGTTAGTAGCAGTTTGCCCACAACTTCCTTCACGAGAATTCTTGTTATAATTTGTGCCAAGTTTTAAGTTAATTATAAGTTAATTAACTTAAAACTTGGCATAAGAAATAAGAATTTTCCATACAATTTTTAAAGTCCCTTAAAAAAACCGATAATGTCAACCTTTATTATTTACTTATGTTACTATTTGTAGTAACTTTCAAGTATATTGGCACACAGGGTGAGATTTTGCATACTAAGGAAATTTCCCTTTTTCCCTTTTACAGGTTTAATGTCCAAAATCTTCTTTTTAGTTCTCGCCTACATTCTAAAAGGAATCCCTGTGAAAAAATTCACATTCTTATCGTCTGTTTTTTATACCCAGAGACTAAATTGACACAAGTAATGTCAAACTTACCGTAGGAATTATGTCAGTTCTTTTGTGTTGTAATGTCATTTTAGTCTCAGGGTATAAAAAAACCGGTCAAGAGCGTGTCGGGCCACGCTCAGTGTAGGGTTCCGTAGTTTCCCGTCCGTCACAATAAGTATCCCCAACTTTTCAAAAACTTTTCGGCCCATCAAGTTCAAAATAATTTTCCTAGAAAGTCTTTATAAAGCTCTACTTCCCAGATTTTTTTCATATTTTCTACACTTATGGTTCAAAAGTTAGAGCCCCCCCCCCTCTAACTTTTGAACCATTGGCGAATTGTTTTTTACTTTTGGAGCGATTATTTCCGAAATTATTGATATTATCAAAAATGATTTTACTAAACCCCTATTCATTTTTAAATACCTATCCAACAATATATCACATGTTAGGGTTGAATTTAAAAAAAAAACACTTTACATGTAGGGGGGGGGGGGGGGGCTACCCTGATAAAACATTTTTTTTTCCAATTTTTATTTTACTACTTTATCGGCGTGATTGATATACATATTGGTACTAAATTTCAGCTTTCTAATACTAACAGTCACCGAAATTAAGCGAGGACGGGCGGACAGACATGGCGAAACTATAAGGGTTCCGTTTTTGCCATTTGGCTACGGAACCCTAAAAACAGACATTAGTCCCAGTAGTTTCGGCTGTGCGTTGCGCGTTGATATGTCAGTCAGTCAGTCAGCCGCTCCTTTTATAAAGTACACGAGTAAATAGATTAATTGATCTCATTTGTGATATTTTTGGCGTCTTTATTCGGTCTAGATACCACATTTTCATTGATTCAATTCAATTTTAAGAACATTGTTTCTATGAACTAGTTGGCTAGCTCCGTACAAATTCAATTTATGAACGTTGTCGCTCAAAGGATGATGGGCAGATTTGTATGGAGTTTGTCCCAACCGTTGTAGCAATATATGATATGTAGTCTAATGTTGTACGTGTTCCCCTTATTACATATATTCACTTCTTTTTACTCTAAGTGATGTTCAAGTAAGGAAAAAATATTTTTGAAAACAAGCTAAAAAAAACCATCCGCTTTTAGTAGGATGTTTGTCTTACATCTTTATGGCTATGCTAGTGTTTTATATGTATTACGGTAAAGGAAAACAAATGAGAAAACCATTTTTATTAACCATTATTTGATTATCTGTCATAATTACACACACTTTTCACAATATATATTAACCTACAAAATGGATTATCTTATTAATTCGTTACGATCAATTGGAATTACATCATCCAAAAATCTTGCGCGCATTGATTATCATCAGCCTGGTGCCTCACAAATCCCAGGAACCAAATAAAACTCATAATGTATGCACAAGTTAAGATGGTGCGATTACCTGTCAAACATGAATAGTAAAGCTGTGGCAAAGCGTTTCTACCTGTCAAGTTGATTTTGACTAATATATCTTCTTCCACCTGGTCTTAAGTCTGCCTTCCGGCTGACTTTCCTCCACTTTACCCGATCTTCGACATCCTTTTGTCAAGTCGGACTTGACGACGACCAGCCAGCACTTGCGAGGGCGACCACGGGACCTAGCACCAAGGACAGCCATATTCATGCATCTCCGACCAACGTACTCCATAGGACGGCGCATGATGTGGCCATACCAACGCAGACGACACTCTTGCAGTTTTTCCCCCACGTGACGGACACCAAAACTACCCGGATGAATGAGTTGCGTATGCGATCGGATCGGGTTACGCCGCTCATCTACCTCAGCACCTTCATCTCCATGATACAAAGCTCCTGAGTGTATCTGCTTAATGCTGGTCAACCATCGCCACCGTACAGGAGGACAGGCCGTATGATGCATTTATATATCTGCCCTTTGAGCTTCGGAGGCATTTTGCGGTCACATAGAACGCCCGTTACCTCGCGCTATTTTGCCCAAGCCGCGCCTATACGTGCTTGGACATTGTCATCCACGTTGCCAGACTTGTGCAGCACGGATCCAAGGTACCGTAACGTATCGGACTTTATGATCAAATCCGAACCACGCGCCACCAACGCCACATTTAGTCCCTGACCGCCATTTTCCAGCGTGTCTTTCCAAATGTTGACTTTGCGCTCAAGATGGGCTTTGTTCTGATTAACGAGGGCGATGTCATCGGCATACATCATTAGCCATGGAGGCTGATCTTGGATGTTAGCCGTAACTACATCGAGCACAACATTAAACAAGAAAGGGCTAAGAATTGAACCTTGGTGAACGCCAACAGATATTGGGAAAACATTGGATTCACCAACAACGGTCTGGATAGAGGACACGGAATCGCGGTAGGTACATACTCGTGTATCTGATATTGTCAATATAGGCCTCGAGAACGCCTTTGAAGCAGAGTGCTCACCACATGGACTGCCAAGGTATATAGTCGAAGGCCTTCTGCAGGTCTAAAAAGGTCATATGCAGAGCTCTTCTTCTATCTCTCTTATGAAATACCATAAATAACGCTAACTTTTAATAATATTTAAAGAAACGTTAAACACCTGTAAGTTTTTTCTGACGCGGAATCCAGCTTCGTCGTCATACAATAATTTGTTCCTCTAAACGATATCTACAAATTGATATATCACACAAAGTGCTACAACACTTGGGACAATTTGCCCATTATCCTTAACTGAAGTATGACGAATACTTTTAAAAGAGAAGGAATTTTGTTGTAAAACTAGTTTCTGCCAGGGGCATCGCTCGCGTGATAGTAGGTTTCCCCATTTCATCCACTTGAATGAATGATGAATTTTGAAAAATCCTCTCTTAGTGCTCGCCTACGTCAAACAAGAAAACCTTTTGGCAAAATGTCACGGTCCTAGTCCCAGTAGTTTTGGTTATGCGTTGATATGTCAGTCAGTTTCTCCTTTTATACACCTACTAGCTTTAGCCCGCAGCCTCGCCCGCGTACATAAAATATAGCCTATGTCACTCAGGAATACAGCAGCTTTCTATTTGTGAAATTTTAGCAATCGAACCAGTACTTCTACAGATTACCTCATACAAACAAAAAAAACAAACTTTACCTCTTTATTATATTAGTATAGATATATAGATAACTTTGCCACCGGCTTTGTGGCACCGAACGTGGCCTGTACTCTGTATTGTTGCTTTGATATCGATCATTTTAATATGCAGCTTTCATGATAAACAACACACGGCTCTGGAATGTAGTCCGGGCTTGATCCTTTAAGCTTATGAATACCTAACGCGTTTCCAATGATCTTTATTTAGAATTGAATAATACAGAATCCATTGATGTACGATTAGGTAGGTATACTAGGCTGGGCTGTTTCTGAATTACAATATTTTGAATATGAATGTTTTTTCGATTGTATTTTTGAGCTTTTAACACAATTCCAGGTATCGACTCATCGTGATTATAATTTTTGCTCTTATCCAAATTTATTGAAGGGTTGTGTAACATCTCTTCCTACTAAATATGCTTAATTTTTAAGAGAGGAAGTCTCTTTTAGTCGATCTCTATCTATATAGTAATTTTATATTGAAAATAGTTCTTCTATGGTTCCCTATTTAACATCAACAGATTAATTTTCGACTCAATAATTTAATAAATGACCTGGATTTAAAAAAAATAAAATGTGTCGTTCATAAAGCAGTTGACGATGAATTCGGTTGACAGTGTCAATAGAAGCAGTGTCGGTGGTTCGTTGGCATCGTTACAATTAGCCGCGATTGGACGCGGTGCGGGCCCGACGCGCACGGCCGCTCTTCCCATAGCCACCTGCGGCTCTTCGCACTGTCACCGTCAACAGCTTTAATTAACTTTTTGTCTTCTCCACCTCGCACAATCGACAGACATTCCACCGACTCCGGACGCTTCTACTAGTGAATCGCCCCGTCAACTTGTTTAGACGACGTTTTTCTTTTCATTCACTATAGTTTATGGGAAGTGAAGATCCACTCGACTGGAGCGGTCTCGAATTAAGGTGACTTGGTTTAAATCGATTAAGCCTTGAGCGTTCAGTTATATCGGACATAGCTTTTATGAATGAAGCTTTCCTTACTATGCGCTGGGAATTTTAGACCTGTCTCTACCATTTCTAATAAAGCAGAAAAATATCACTGGGGTAGTAAACTATCTGGCTTTTTAATCTATTTTTACGATGATAAATCAAAATTGGGTACAAGCCAGTTCTCTAGCAGTTCACTGGACATCGAATTTATTTAATCTCGGTCTGTGGCTCCACCCATATGTTTAAAAGTAATTACAGGTTGCCGTAGAATCTAGATTTATGGCGACTACGACGACTTTGAGGATTTCCTCTTTAAATTATGTCAATCTTTAATTGAACCATGTTCTGTTTTATCATTGACATTAAACTGCTTAAAAGTGGGTTTGCCAGCTGTAAACTTTACAAAGATATTAACATTCAAGATTAAACACGTCAAACAGTTCATACGGAGATTTATAAATCATAATAGAGAAGTCAGCAATGAATGGTAACATTGCGCTTGACCGTCCGCAAGTTCAAGTTCGCACGGACGGAGGCGCGCGCGCAAGTTGCGCAAACGCAACGCCGCCGGTTCTCCTCCGCACCGCAGACGCATGACTTGCGTCATGACTCATCAACAGTGTCAGCGCGTCAATGCCTCGTTTATATAAATACGTTGCATTCTTCAACATGTTTATTTATAGACGAGTGTTCCGATGAAAATCCTCGATCATTGATTAAGCACCTATTTATTTTCTCTTGTCTATTGATAGGCCTTCAAACACATTTTGATATGTTGGCGATTTGTGTTTTTTTACATGATTTGGTATGGTTCGGCCGTGTTTAGTATCAGTCTACCCATCACATCAATACAACAACAACACAAACATTCTTATGCAAATGTAAAAGATTGGAGTCGAACAAAAAGAACGATTAATCGAAGTCAAAAGTAAATCGAGCGTGCGGGCGCGGCGGCTCTCAGTTCGCCCTGTCTCTTTAATTGCTCTTTGATAACCAGTAATAGTAGTATAAATGCACCCATTATAGTTTCTTCCATTTATATTGATCGCATTTATGCTGATCGCGTTTAAAATTTAAACGCCCTTTGAGCGGCCATCGCATGGTCCTCGACTCGGTGAGCAATACGAATAAACTTTACTATGAATGGTTTCACACGAAACTCTCGCACTCTGTTGGACTTGTAATGCGAGATATGCGTGGGTTTCATTTTAATCCCGGACGTATGTCGCGTCATTCTATGATAGCTTTACGATACTATTACACTTTTCTAGATATTGTAATGGTTTATCAGGTCGTTGTTTGGTCAAATAGTCACGATTGAGTCTCTTTCAATCTTGATTGTCCTGAAGATAGGGAATTGAGAACTTTAAAACAAGAGTGAATATAATATACTTCTATAATTCTGTTCAATAAACCCGGAGACTAAATTGACATAAGTAATGTCAAAATTTCTATAGGAATGACGCCAGTTCTTTGGTGTTGAAATGTCATTTTAGTCTCCGGAATTATTGAACAGAATATAGTTAAACTTGCTACATCGTCGACCAAATCGTTACTTACTGTCAGATGAGAAAAAGTGGTCAAACGTCAGCATTGGTGAAAGCTTAAAAAAGCATTTTATACCAAATTTTGTAGATTTTAATTGAACAGTACCAGAATTCTCGTTCTGTTTGCTCAAAAGCAGAAGAATGTATTTAAAATAATATTTTTAGTTAGCTGTTGTAGGTATGTTATGATCTATTATTTTAAGTCATGTCTTTGGAGCGTAAAAGTTGATGAATGTCGGTTAGTTACCACAAAGTTTTTACACTTTGTGTTAAACTTTCAGATATATGTATATTCTGCTTAGTTTACACCACAAAATATAAAATCGTACATTGTTAAGACTGAGAGTGAGAGTAGCTTTTATTGTAAAATATCCTATAAGTAATATTGTTGCGTTAGTAGTACTTACTTTTGTTTCTCGGGTTTAATTTTACTTGACATGGCCCGGGCGTTTACGACGGCAACTTGTGCGTCTCCGCGTTTTATGGACCACTGTTAAATAATGCGTACTCTTTGCGTATTGTCAGGATAGGGAACCATGTCGTTTTGTACTCTTTTTATGAGTTGTAGGGACGTGTCTCATTTTATCCGATTGCCGCGGAGGGTGAAGCTTTTATGATTTTGTTTAGTACGATATGTGCAAAATACTTGTACACTGTAATGTGCCTTTCAAGTTAAATGTGAACTTTGCTTTTTCCACACATTCTACCTGATTAAAGTAAGCATTGTAAGGTAAAAGGCCCAGTAACCGTGAAGTTTTGAACTTCCCTGACTTTGCATGCGCGCTAGACTAAAACTAGTAGAGTTACAAAAATAAATTTTATATGACTAGTTAGATAATTTAATATACTTTTAGTATATTATAATGCTATTAAATTAGTGTTAATGTTAATTAACAATAAAACAAAAAATATACAAAAACAGCTAGTTGTACCAGTATCCGGCAGAATTGTACTAGTTAACGTTAAATGGTCCCAGAATCCGGTAATTTTAACCGCGAATCTGAACTCTACTGCCTTACGTTAAAGTTCATAGAAATAAAATATTTTCAAATAAAAAGAGTAGTGAAAATAATTGGGGTCTGTATTTAACAAAAAAAACATGTTTCGTTTTAATTTCTTTTTAATTTGTGTTACACAAATTATAGGTTAATACTAGTAATATTTTAGTTTCATCTTGAGTCGAACCTTAAAAATATCTTAACTTAATTTTTTATATCTTTAAAATAGAAAAAGCAAACATAAGTTTTTATTTCCATCTTCTTAAATGATCTTCTTTTGACAAAACTGTAGCAGGTCCTTTGGAACGAGCGACCGCGTATTTTGTCGTCCAACGTTGACCGTGGAATATTGTACTGCCTGGCTGCAGCTGGAATTGAGGCTTCTATTCTAACCGCCTCCATGATCTTTGGTATGGCCTTCTGTTTGTCACTCATGACTAGCTGAAAGAAAATTAACAGGCTATTTGCTAATTTCTGATTTGAAATGTATAAGTACGAAAAAGTAAAAAAATAATAATTTCAAAACCTATTTAGAGTGCGTCTAATGAGAGCGCGACCTGGAGTTTTTTTTTTTTAATTTAATAGGCAACATTATTCAGCCGCAACTGCAGGAAATAAAAAAAATGGGGGAGGTGTCAAAACATGATTCTCCTACTAGTTAGTAATACCACATACATTTTTTTTGGATTTAACCTCTTTTTCTCAGGTCACGCTTTCATTAGACGGACTATAGTAACATTTTTGTGGTAATTACATTATTTAAAAACAAACATCACCTAGCTTTTTCTCCTTTTTCTCAATTTCGGTTGATGCCAAGCAGTTGTTTTAAAAAATAGAGCAAGTAAACCCATTTATAATGACAGACCAAGGTGTACTAGTTTGAAGTAATCATAAAGCAACCCAGAAGTAGGTCACAGATTGGCCCAAAATTAAACACAAACCCATGCTTTAGTTCAGGAAAGCAGCAGTACTTTACTATGGCGCTACTCAAGTAAGCAAAAGCTCGAAGCTTTTTACGGCACCAGAAGTTCAAAAAATTATTCAAGGTTTAGAGGCAAATAAATACGCAAAATAATTTACCTTTAGACAGATTCAATCATGGCTACGATTTTGAGACAATTTTTAGTACCTATCAACGATTTTTGATCATCTGGATAACTTCACAGGTCTGACTGACATCTTGCACCCAAATCTGAACTCACGTGAGTTCAGTGACTTAATAAATGAAAATGAAACTGCAAGAAACATGGAATGAGGCATATTAATATAACAAATTTTGTCAAAGAAGGCAAAACTAGTACTGAAAAGACACAAGGTCAAGTGTCATCATTAGTCAAGTCTTAAGTTGCAAAGCAGTAAATTAAATAGAAGGAGACCTTTTTTGCCACTATTCTGTTGAACCCCAAAACCATGTTGAAATAATTGAATTACCAATGACTTCCGAAACGAATTATTCACATTTTAGTCGCATTTGGTTTTTATTTTTATATAATGACAAAACTCCGAGAGCTATCAGTTTCGATCTGATAGCTCTTGGAGTTTTATACTCGTAAAAATAAGAACAAGAGGCTTTCTGATCCGACTCGAAGAAGATGCGTGCAGATATTGTGATACGCGATCTTCGCCAATTTAATTTCGAAAGGGGTAAGGACGCGCTAGAGCGGAAAAAGGGCTCCAAAGTCTTTGCGATAGATCTGTCAATTGGACAGAGCCAGCTCACGAAACTGAAGACCGACGATGGCAGAATCATATCCTCTAAATCGGAGCTCCTGGGAGAGATCGAGGCATTCTATGGAAAGTTATACACGTCTATCTCTAAACCCACGGCAAACTTAGCGACCGACCCAAGAGCTAGATTTATCCGACACTATATTGAAGATATCCCGGTCGTCAGCCTGTACGAGATTAGGATGGCTCTGAAACAACCTAAGAATAACAAGGCGCCGGGTGAGGACGGAATTACGGCCGAAATTCTGAAGGCGGGTGGAAAACCGCTTAAGGCCCTTCAAAAGCTATTTGGTTCCGTCATACTCGAGGTAAAAACGCCACAAGAATGGAACAGAGGTGTGGTGGTACTTTTCTTTAAGAAGGGCGACAATGCTCTGTTTAAGAACTACAGGCCCATCTCACATCTGAGCCATATCTACAAGTTGATTTCCAGAGTCATCACGAATCGTCTCGCGCGCAGGTTCGACCACTTCCAGCCTCCTGAACAAGCCGGATTCCGAAAAGGCGGCAGCACCGTAGACCACATACATACGCTGCGGCAGGTTATACAGAAGACTGAGGAGTATAACCTGCCTCTCTGCTTAGCGTTTGCAGACTACGTGAAAGCCTAAACACCGAGACTTGGGCGGTACTGCAGTCTTTCAAACGGTGCCAGATTGACTATCGGTGCATCGAAGTGCTGAAATGTTTGTACAAAAACGCCACCATGTCAGTCCGACTTCAGGACCAGACCTCAAAACCTATCCTTTTACAGCGGGGTGTGAGGCAGGGAGACGTTATCTCTCCGAAACTGTTCACAACCGCATTGGAGGATGTATTCAAGGTTCTGGGATGGAGAGGGCGAGGCATTAATGTCAACGGCGCGTACATCACTCACCTTCGGTTTGCCGACGATATAGTAGTCATAGCTGAGACTACGGAGGAGCTCAGTACAATGCTCGGTGATCTCAGTAGTGCTTCCGAAAGAGTGGGACTGAACATGGACAAAACCAAAGTCATGGTAAATATCCATGTAGCACTTACTCCTATCAAGATCGGAGACTCTACACTCGAAGTTGTGGACGACTACGTCGACCTGGGACAGACGGTCCAGTTGGGTCTAACTTCGAGAAAGAGATCAATCGTTGAATCTGACTCGGCTGAGCAGCGTTCGGGAAGCTGCACGGTATCTCCTCGTCCAAATTACCACAGTGTGTGCTCGGAAATGTGGTCGCTCACAATGCGCCTCATTAGAAGGCTTGTCCAGAAAAGTCACCCAAAGAGCAATAGAAAGGGCTATGCTCGGAGTATCCTTGCGTGATCACATCAGAAATGAAGATATCCGCAAGACAACCAAGGTTACTGACCTAGCCCGAAGAATCGCCAAACTGAAGGGGCAGTGGTCAGGGCACATTGCTCGCAGAACGGAGGGTAGATGGTGACGGAAAATTCTGGAGTGGCGGCCACGTACCGGGAGACGCAGTGTTGGGAGACCTCCCACTAGGTGGACCGATGACCTCAGAGTCGCAGGAATCCGATGGATGCGGGACGCACTGGCGTTGTGGCGACGCTTGGGGGAGGCCCACCAATGGACGTTTTTCGGCTGAGATGATAATGATAATGACTAACTCAAGAAAACCTTACTTGGTGAAAAGAACAAGTATGTCTAGAAAAAATATCTACGCGGGTAAAACAAGTACGTACCAATTCACATCATGTAAGTTTGTCGTTCTAAAGTACGCTACAAAATAATGCCCAGTAGTCAATATTCATATTAATGTACTAAAACTGCGCTCCATAATAAAGGAATAAAAAAAACTGGTTTTAGACCAGCAGAGCTGTAACGCAAACTGTACAAAAATCGGGAAATCATACGGCAAAACGCACAACAAAACAAACAAGATATCTAGTAGCTACATTCTATTGAGTCAACGGAAAATAATACTTAACTCAAGGCAATAAAAACCGTGACGGATTTAAATGCATCTGTTAATGCATGTCCCATTATCCGGCAGAAAATATTTAATATAAAAAAAAACAAAAAACTACATTTTCAAAGGAAAATGACACTTATTTTAAAGCAATAAGGATACAATAACGGGTTTCCGTGCAACGTATGTTACCAGGTTGATAGTGTACCAGTAACCGGCAAAAAACAGACGAATTTACCGGGTACTAGGTCAAGTAGGGGTTTGTGAGTACCAATAGATGTAACATGCAAAAATAATTACTTTTCGATGAGATTTATCTTAATTTATGAGTTAAATCGTTAAATAATACACACCATTTTTTATAAATATTAACACTCTTACCTTAACATTGTCCGTCGAAGTACGGCTAGATGATCTCTGCGACGGGGTGGTCTCGTAGTTCACTGACAGAACTTTGAACTTACAGATAATTTTTTAATAACGAATTTTTAAACTCGTACAGTTTTGACATCATTAAACTTTTTGATGAATGTTTTCATTAAAATTGTATAAAATAGTACCAAGAATAAAATGCCATTTGCAAACTTTAATTTGATTTTGATAGAAAGACGCAAAAATTAAAAAACTGACTAGTTAACGGGTACTGGGACCTTAACGGAATTACGTACTTTTACCTTATGTTGTTTTGGAATTTGGGATTGTTATTTTACGTGCCTTGTAAATTCTTTTGTCTGGATTCCCATTTCTCAATTGGTTTTAATAATTGTGCTGTGAATCCAATTTCGAAGTATGCATCAAAAATAAGTTAAACGCTGAGATAACAGAAAATTAAGTTTTCTAACAGCCTTACTTAATAGTTATTATACTTTGGTATAAGGCAACATCGCTAATCGTCATGCTTAAACATACTTTATTCGACGATAGTATGTTATGTTTTTTTTTCTTATTTCCATAACTTCAATACAAAAGACGATGAACTATTCCCATCGTCCTTGCATCACAACTCATAAATTGTGATTGCTTTCTCCATACCCGTTGTCTGCGAGACATTCCAATCAGTCGGAACGCCTCAGAGGACGCACTAAGACTGGGAGAACCGTTAACTAGATCCGCTACCGTATTCGGGTCGCACTTCATATTCGAGGCGACGAACGTCTTCCAACTGCAGCAGAAATGCGCCTTCTAGTTGTGGTATAAGGGTTCGTGTTAATTAAGCATTGAACTTTGTCCCGCGATCCAAAAGTATCGGTATAGGCTAAATTTGTATAAAAAAAAACATAAAATGAAATTGTGGTGGAATAGAGAGGAATTGACATGGAAAACTACGTTTCAACCAATTTAAAATCGAATCGGTTTTAGTCGCGATAAACCGGGTGTACGCAACAGCATTGTGCCCCTCGCATCAGCAGGTATTGACATGTGGGGTGTCACTCGAGCGCGACGCAGCGTGCGGGTTAATACCGATAAGATTTTTCCAACCAATTTGCCACTGAGCACTGTTCGCAACACCTGCCCGTTTTTTTACGCTAAATCTGCTACAAGTACGCACTTAGTATGGCGCGAGCCCTTATGATCTGTTTCTTTTAAAACATATGCTACTCAGATAAGTTGCACTTAGAAACACTCGGGGCTTCTGCGAAGCTACCGTGCCACTCAATGTACCATTTTTGTGGCGTACGGGTATCCGAAGAATTTAGTGCGCGTTTTAATATTAGATTCTAGGGAGTCGCTCGCCCCGTTATGTCAGACACGAGGATACATCCCGCCACATTGCAGCAACATTTCCTCAAACCGTGTGCCCGCCGAGTTTTGAACTCGGTTAAGCTTGGCGAAATAGCTATTCTGAAATTTCAGCAACGCATATGCAAATGTCAGCTCTCGACACTGATTGTACGAGTGGCACGGGGAAAATTCATGCATTTACATTAAATTTCACCGAAATTGGATCCCGACTTCGCAGTTTATATACGAGCTAGTGTGACACGTGCACCCCGCTCCCGATATTTACGATTTTCAATCGCATCTGTCGCAACAACCGTATGATTGTTTAGTGTACCGATCCTTATTCCTGCTTGTTTACTGTTTCACATTTTTGTGACATATTGCCGTTTGTATATTGCACTGACTAGTTGCTCTGATATCAACAGCATAATACTGTACAAGCAATAAACAGTTTACTGCATTCACTAAATCCCATACAAGCGTAGACCAAAACAGTCCAATCTAAATCTGACCCATTCAGTCTAAATTGGCACACAATTGCTGTGCGTGAAGCGATTCGTTGAATTGTGCCGATCTGCACCCTAATGTAGCAGCACACTCTATCGCAATCCGAAGCATTTTGAGGGAAATTCTTGATTAATTGCTTGATATAAAAAAAAATCGTCTAATCGACAGCGAATCGAATCGCGATTAACGCTGATGACTTGTTAAACCTACCTCTTTCCAAACTATGCTAATAGTTATTATCAGGGGAATTTTAATATGATATACGATACGTTTATAGAACAGCGTCCTCTTTTATAAATCAATAAAATACCCTTACTATCTCTCAGATTTCAACTAATTCTGACATGATTAGCCGTGTAATAGGTGTTATTAAATAAACAAAAACTATCATGCGGGTCAATTTAGTTACAATTGCGGACATACGCACTTGAAAGTGGTTTAACGTTTAGTACCTATTGCTTGGAATTAACTCCTTCGATTGTTGCACTTCCTTTTCATTAAGTTTTAATCAAAGCTAGGCTATCGGGCGTACTATTAAAACGTTAATGCGTCGGTTACCGGAATAACTAATCGAATGATTGTTTACATTCATTCGGTTCGCAAGCACAGCCTGCGTATAATGAATGTTGGTTACATTAATTACTACTTTAGTGCCAGGTTTATAGCTTCGCCGTTATCGGCTCGTGTGAGATTACGTGTTCAACCTTATTACTTTTTTCTCTCTTTTATTTTCGATGACTCAATCCCACTTTATTGTTGCTTTTCTTAACAGCCATAAAAATAGAATGGGTCTGGTTACCTAATTAAAGTTTTTATTAAGTTAGGAATAGGGTGAAGCTTTATTAAAATAGCACACCTTTCGGTTTTCTTTGAAATTCTGCTATTGGTTTATCAATTGTTTTTCTATATACTTAGTTGACTCTTTTTAAGTTAAATCGGTTGTAATCTAAAATGTTGAGTTATGTAGTCTAATTTAATCCATAGTTAAACCCGTAACCATAACATGAACAGCCTCACTCTCCCAAGTTTTACAAAACACATCCACTGAGCTTTTCTCGAAAGTTTTACGTAGAAAATATCTCACCATCTCCCACAATGAACTAATTGTATCACTTGTGGAACAAGTGGAACGACCGTTCTCTCTAATTTGCGGATAATGCCGTCCAGCGCATGAGCCTAGGAAAGGTAATAAATTGGCGCGGGCGATCGATCGCGGCGCTCGCGCACAAATCAACCGCCACGTCAAAACAATGGCGGCTAGGCTGCGGGGGCGATCGTGCAACCACCCGCCGCTTATCGTCAAAACCAACTTATTTATACCACAGTACCTCGGGACCTACATACGCTTGCTGGAAATCATTTAACTAATAGCTATAGGCCTGATCCCATCTTACGTTGCTAGCAATTTCTTGAATGGGAAATGCGCTTGATCAGATTGCTAGTCAAATTAAAGAGTAAGCACACGACTGGACTACAATCTGCCGATAGTTTAGAAAGATTGTTAATGGGTTATGGAAGTGGCGAATAAATTAATCTCTCGAATATTTAAAAAAAATCGGCCAACGAAGTGATAAATGAATTAGATAATTAGTTATTTCTTTAGGGTATCGGATTTCATAAAATCTAATCCGATGATGTCCGTGTTAGGTATCGTGAACCTGTTCCTTAGACTGTGCTGGGAAAAAAATCATGAATGAATGTTAGTGAGTTTTTGTTAACTTGTCACTGCGTTTCCGGCGGTCGGTCGGTCGCACGACGGCGCGCGCGCGTGGAGAATCGCCGTACGCGTCGGACCGTCGCGCACTTGATCGCCGGTAGGGCCACCATCAACCCTTTTTCCTTTATTTTTTTCATCAAGGATCCAAAATTTCCACTGCTATTATTGGTCCAAAAAAATCAAAACTATAACTACTCTTCTTACGCCCAGTTTTTTCATCAAAGGTAACAGCCAAAGTAACGACATAAAGTAATAATAACGATTAAATTCGTTTCTTCACAATTTCAACCGTTGGTTTGACTGTTACTGCTCATTGAGGGGCTGTTAAAGCTATAGTCACTGTCATTTTGACAAAATTGTATTGACTTCACTGCGTTCATTATGGATGCGTTCAAACACATTTTATTTTAAAGTTTTTTTTTTTAAGAAATAGGGTAAAGGCGGGAATAAATGCCCCGGTGGCATAGATGCCTTGTTATCAAAAAATGACAAACGGAAACGGAACCCTCAGTGCGCGAGTCCGACTCACACTTGCCCCCTTTTTTATTTGTAATATGTACGAATGTAGCAGAACCATGCCATAAATATATAAAAGAAAGGAAGGAGTGCGAGTTCGAGTAGCATTTTGCATTAGCATTATCAGCCTTATAATAATCCCACTGCTGGGACTCAAGTCTGCTCTCTAGGAGAGGAATGATCCACCACGTGGGCCCGGGGTGGACTGGTGGATGAGAGTATGTTCGAGTTAGAGTATGGAATACAGAGCAATTACAGTCAACTTTCGAGGAAATGTACAGAAATACCATGGGGGGTTAAAATTCTAAAACCACAAATGCTTTTAGAATTTTAAAAATAGGTCCAAAAATATTTAAAGGATTAAACTAGCTAGCAATATATATCCCGCCTTCACCCTAAACAACAAATGACATTTGACTTATGGCACTACTGGACAGTGATGTTGCGATGTTGTCATGAGTAAAAAAAGCTCCCCACGTGTTTTTGGGGTAATTACGACGTTTGCGTAGCGGCAACTCTTTTGACTTTTAGTTTAGCTGTTATTTGGATGAAGAAACACATTTGCCATTATGACAGCTATGGTCAAGTAAATGTTAATGGTTTTACTGATAGTTTTAGTGTTTGATGAAAAAACTAGCCGTTAGTGTTTATTAGGGCAAGTTCAAAATGACAGCCAAAATTGACCTAGATTAATATACAGGAACTTTTGCTGCCTTTGTTTCATGACAACCCTAATTCTATCACGCGGTGGTCATGCTCCACCAGCTATAAGTGATTGAAAAACAACCCAAAATAACCGATCATCATGGGACCGTACTGTAACGTGCCGATGCCGTTGTTTGGTAGAATGTAGCTGCTAGCTTTTTATCCTCTTTTTTAATCCATTTTGTCTTCCTCACTCAAACCTGCTAGCAGGTGTCGTCACTTAGAGTGTAAACAGACGGACTGCATTCCAACTGCAAACTCAATTTGATATTCAGTTTCGATGCATCTTCTTGTTGGTGGCACGTCAGTGATCTACATTTCGTTGGCGCAGAACTGCCACTTCCACGGCATCGTTGGTAGCAGCGCAGAGGTCACTTGTGCTGCCTGTTTGTATGTAATGAAAGCCAGCAAAACTGCAGCGTGTCAGATGGATCGTTAGAACCTCTAAGCTTTTGTGCTGCGCAAACTGCAATCACGTTTTGCATAGCTGAGCATCCTCCATTTTTCAGGAACCATTCACGTTTCGGAATACAAATTTTAAAGTATACGACGAAATACAACCTCAAAACGTTTGTTGATTTGATTATGATATATTTTCTCACAGAGTATCACAAACTTACATCTTCATTTGACATTCCCGGGACACACGACGTGGTAAAAAGTGCAGACATCAAGAAAAATTGCCTAGTGGTGTATTACGAAACTGTTCACGTGGAGTGCTCATCTCTGAATGTATTCGCTCGGGAACTGAAAAAAACAGTAAGGCGAAGCAACAGGTAGACGTCCAATTAGAGGGGGCCGCACTTGAGTGGCCGACGCGTCGCGCGACACCGCGCTTTGACGGCCTCCACAAAAACTGCGCCCCGTTTCGCCTGCCGCCATTACACTAGCGCTTTTTGCACCACAAACTTGTCGCGCTTCACTTTGACTTTCTCGACCTCCATGTTGCATACATATGTACGCATTATTCAGCATCAGTCCAGTAAAAAATATTTCGCTCTCTTCTTTATGCCATACCGATCTAGAACTGCGATATCCAGCACAGGGCAATTTATTATAACTTTAATTTGCACTGATATGCAGTAACATTGAAAGACATCGCCATAATTTACGACGAATTCACTTGCACAGTTTATCGATTAATCTGCTGCGAATTCTTATTTACATTTTCAATTTAACTGGAAATATTATTCGGCGACCATAAATCAGGAGTCTCCTCCGGCTTCTTGCGACAATTTCGGAAAGAGCTTTAATTCTTAATTATGGCCTTGGTCGCTCTGTCGTATTTATTTTGCTTTGTGAAATTATCTCTCGGGCAGACCTGCTATAAATTTGCTCACGCGATCAATAATTAAGATGTTAATATGTATGAAGCCAAGTTCAAAATTTTTGATCTCTTGTAATCTTTTGATTTAGCCGATTGTAACTGCTGCATTAACTTTGTCACGTAACTTAACAAACGAGTTTTTGGGTTCGTCGTGTACCTTTATTGGGTTTGGCATATTTTTGCAAACTTTTAGGTTTATGTATCTAATAATACCTTGTTTCTTTTAATGCATGTTTTGTTGGGCTCTATTTTACGAACATAATGTTCCCCAAATAGACCTCAACTAGGCGTAGTTTTCAAACTAATTAGGTACAAAACTCAGAAGCAGCTTAACAGCATATTTTCCTGTTGTTAACAAAATGTAGGCTATTCGTTAAATTCCACCAATGGAATTTTAATTCACAATTTGTCTCCCAATTTTTGGGTTTGCTCGGAACGCGCGCGGTAATGGGAAGGCATGCCACGCGGCAGTCGCACGCTGTCTTCGAATACGCTACCATAAAAATAATCTGGATTAACTGCGATCGAAGATTCTGTGGAACTAAATTGTATTAGGTCTGAACTAAATATAAGATTGTCTAGTCTGCTGCGAATCTTGGAAGTCCAGTTAGGCGAGCGGACGAGCGTGTGATGCAGTTTTAATGACATAATCCAGTTACCGCTGACTCGATTAACCGTCGCTACTGGCAGCTTCGCTAAACACCTATCTTCACGTGTTGCTCTCAGACACTGAGTCTGCCTAGTGCCGTATTAGTTATTATCTGTTAGATCGAAAGCAACCAGAGCTCCGGCCCTGACGGTTCATCGATTTACCGCGCCGCCTCGTTATTGATCATTCACTTTGATTGCGCGTACTTGCCTTACTTAAATATGTAACACCGCCATTTATGAAATGTTGCATAATTGTAGCAATTATTCTTGGCCAACGGTGATATCGATATTTTAATTGGGCATTAGTAAAAGTGTTTATTGGTGGGTTGGTAAGTGTGAAGTAGCGAGTTACATGAACATTGGGAACGCTGTTAGGTAGCTAGTTACACGTCGCGGGCGGCGCGGCCGCAGTCACTCTCTTGGAGTAGAAGCTCATCAGATAAGCACGCGTGACTTCACACGGTGACGCGCGCACGCAGCACGCTATGAACATTCACTGCTAAACCTTTTATTACGAGTACATACAAAGTTCTTACTGATAACAAAAAGAACATGATGCTGATGCTGTTAACTTTTATACCTTCCGAGATATTTCACATCATTCTTTTTACAACTAAATATGACGCACTTTTTAATAGAATTTAATCTAATGTGGGTTGATCGACGTTAAAAAAAAGTCATCGTATATGTCCAATATACGTTGTTTGATGTTTTAGTATCACTTAAATTAGTACATACCTTCTTCAGTAGCCGAATAGAGAAATAGAGGCTATTAAATGTGTAAGACACATTTATACCGATATATTTCATGATTTTATTTTATAGTTACTAGATTTACTGTCTCCGGTGGTTAATTTATATGTATTTTTATTTCAAGATTTGCATATTATATGGGCCGAATAAACTTAGGTATGTTTGTGTAGGGAAATTTTATTAATTATTAACGTACCACATGCTGGTTTTACGTTACCAGATATCTCAATTGGTAGCGATGTGTTAAATCGTTCAGATTTAGACAGGGGCACGGTTGCTTTTTATAAGTGTAGATTTATAAAAAAATAGCGCTCGGAAGTTTTGCATTTCATAGTCTGGCACATTGCGTTCAAGCACGAGGCGAGCGATTACCATCGATATTATGCGGTATCTTACTTTACATTACAAGGTGGATTGAAATGAGCGTGTTAACGAGGCAGAAACGAATGAGACGAGGGCATGCATGACCCCGGGATCAAGCGCGTGCCTCGCGCCGGCACCGACAAATGTAGGCGACAACTGCGAACTAGAGCGGGCTCCGGACACCTACTAGCAGACCGTACGCTCAAAAACCAGCCGTTAAGCTAGTTTTTGCATACGTAACGCTTTGTTCAAAAACTCCAATGTTACCGCAATCACAACCGGTACACCTCAAAGAGTTTTTGCAGGTGATTGGAAACGGGATCTGGCAAACAAGCCGTCTAAAAAATTAAGCCTTGATTTACCAACAATTTAAAAAGCCGCTAATAAGTGTATGTGGCAAATTGTGAAGTGTTAATGGTGTATGGATTTCACGGCGTACACGTAGTGCTGTGCCTTTTGCCTTACTTCTAATACTGCCTGCCTGTCGTAATTGCTCTGTTGAACGAATCGTTTATCATATTAGAAGATTGAAATTGCTTCGAGCTAGAATACAGCATTGTAATTTGAGTTTTGCTACATGAACGTGTTATGCTTATGTTGTGTATACTTAGCCTGTGAATTATGTCATTAAAGTCAGAAAAAAGAGTTGACGTAGTTTTGGATCCTTAAGTGGAAATAAATATATATAAAATCCAATAGATACTTTGCTGTAACAAATTAAAATTTGGACAAAATTTGAAAATAGAGTTTCGAGGTATGTAATCACAGCAAGAGTATGGTATGTGTGTAATAATGTGTAATTAATTGTAAGTATATGTGTGATGGTCTGTGCGTATATGTTTGTACTCTTTGCCGATGGAACGGCTGAAGGGATTAGGATGATATTTATTATTATTATTAATAGGCTCGCGCATCACACCTGATGGTGCAATGATGCAGCACGCTAGACTACAAGTAACCTATTCACTCTTGGCTTTGAAAAAGCTGGTGGCCTATGCTGAGTCTGGAGTATGCTCCGGCAAGGAATTCTACTCCGTAGCTGTACATAAAATAAATGTGTTCCTATAACGAATTTAACGTACGGATGGGATGTCAATTTAAAATATAGGTGAAATGAAAGTACTAGGAGAGCTTAGGTATATCCTGATCTTTTTTACGTGAGCAAAACCGCTGTCAGAAGCTTGTAGTAACACAAGTAAAAGTTACAAAGTTAACGAGCTTTGTTGTTAATTCATCGTGATCATCAGATTTAATTTTCGCGCACTAACGAACAGCTAGTTTTATTGCCGTTATAAAAGGCTATCGGAAGAATTCATTTGTAATTAAGATTTAATTTATAAATCAACCGTCGCTTGTATAAAATTACTCAATAATGTTATCGAATAAGGCGTCTATAAAATGTTTATTCGGAGAGGCCATTATTGGATTTGCTTGTTATTTTTATGAACAACAATAATTCAACATTGTATTTTCACTGTTACATAGTGGAGAAGACAAATGTAAAGAATTTCTTTTCATTAACTGGGCATTAAGTACACGGAGGTACGATGTTAGTGAGCTACGGCGACGATGCCCGGCGCGGACCACTATAAATCAACGCGGTAAGACTGTATTTCTTTCGTAATCAGCTCATATCGGTTCTCGCGGTTGTGGCCGCCTAATTATTGTCGACTTTTACGATCGACCTAACGAGTTTTCACTTGGAGCCAATCACGATTTTACGGCGCACATATTTTGATTTTTAATTATTATAAAAATATCCCTGTGCGAAGGCATAAAATGTTATTTCATCTTTGTGTTTATGTGACCTAGTTGAAGTGTTTATTTTAAGATATTATTTTAATTGAACTTCGTAATGCAATTTCATATTGTAGAAAATCATAATATCAGTATTATTTAAAATATATACTTTGGTAATGTAGAACAACATGCACCACGCAGGTAAAGCTGCTATAAATAAATAATATACATAATATAAAATTGTTACACACACATACACACCCGCGTGCGGAGACATATTTTAACACATACCTATAATTTTTATTAACAATTTTAACATTTTATCGGTGTGTTGTATAACTTATGCAATATCTCATATCTGAGATCACAATCTCGAAATTCTTTAATAATATTCATTTATGAAATCAACTTCATTGATACCGGTTTTCGCACATAATAAAAATAAGCGCAATATAAAAATAATTTTCTATAGAAGCAATTATATTATGTATCATTAGTTTTCATAGAGCATAATTATTTACATATGGTTAAGATAACAAGAAAAATTCATCAGATTGTCTGTACAACGGTGAGATGATTGCCTTATTTATGATCGTATCTCGTAAGAATGTGGGTTACTCTTGTTCCACGTCGGTGACTATATGTTTTATGTTTAGGAATCTGACTGGCTTATCTCAGATATTAACATATTGATTGTGCTCACCGTATTGATGTGCGACAGACGAATGGCTGCGAGCTGCAGCGCTCCACACTGTGAACTAGTTTGTTCAGAATAGTGCTGCCCCATAATGCGCTCAATAAAAATAAGTTACAACACCGTAAATACACCTTTACGATACCTCGTATCCATTAGACACAGCCTGTATAAGGCAACATACTCGGTTCCTTGACTTTATTATAAATTATTAGATCGTGAAACACCATGCCGTGTAATATACCTGTTTATGGCTCTCGAAAATTAATAAGGAAATTCATTTAATGATGGTGAGTCAGTGTCACATAATACAAATATAAAATAATGTAGCACTTTATCGCTAGTTAGCGGCAACACTAGCGCTCGGAGCGCGGCGTCCCCGCATCAACTCGATCAAGTTATCTCGAAATCTAAACATAGTGTAGATGTAAGTGTTGATAAAGACCCCTATCTTCTCAGAGGCTGAGGTGTCTGGATATTAGGAGCGTAAGCAATTTGTCAAGTTCGATGTACGTTTTGTTAACGGTATTTTATAAAATACATCCATATCCAACCAATACACCGATTTCTGTGAGCGAGGATCGCCTCCGGCGCACCGATCATTGGGTACCTACATTATCTGATAAAAATATTTAAAAGAAACTTTGGAGGAAAGTTTATGATGTGTTAGCTTTTTTTATTTCCAGTACAAACATTCAATAAATCTTTTGAGTGATTCTAACAGTTCCCATAAGATTTGATGTTTAGTGTGTCAGTACAGTTTTTGAACCAGTCAGTGATTGAACCTGTTGAAATAAATTAAGGTCTGCGACTGAAAGTCTGCAAAAGAATTTCGATAGCTTTTAAACAAATAAATACAGTATTTAAATAAATACTCATATATCTCAATTACTTTTGCAAACCCAATACCTGGAACGTATTGAAAAGGGAACTCTTATATTTATATGCCAATTTGCCTCATGTTATTCATTATTCCAATCGAAAAAGATTGGCGAAACTCATTGGCACATGGCAACATTTTGACAATTTATGAAGCAATCAGTGTTTCTTTTTCCGTGTTTATTTGGAGAGAATTATTTATTTTTATCTCGAGATGGTGTTGGGAATTGTTTCGGAGGTTGTTTAATATTCATTGATCTCGTCTCACGGTTTGTTTACGTCGGTGCGCGTAGGCGCCGAGGTAGAGAGTGGTCAAATTAAAAGGTATCTTAGGCTGGCCTCGGTGGCGAGCCGAGCGACGAGCGCCCGACGAGCCGGCCAGCCGGTTTTACTCCCCGGGGCTTCATGAGGTGTGAATATGCGGACCAATGCACTTGTAACGATTCACGCACTGTGACAATTTTAACCGAGTGATTTAGTAATGCTGTTGTTTGTACCTGTTATGTACCCCGCTACGCAATGATCAAATTATTTGAGACCAATGTGCGAATTAACATACTGACTTCTGTTCGTGTAACCATCTCTAATGTAAGCCACCGTAACATCTTAAATATGATCCATGATTACTTTTCCAGCTTCTGTACTCATCAATAATTTTATATTTAGATATGCATGATTCGATAAAGCTCAATAGTGGTAGCTGTCAAATATTGTCATGGATCTGTACACGCAGGCCACCGGCGTGAAATTTATAATTTTAAACTTATCAACTTGGTTTGGAGGTACACAGCAATTTAAGGTTATTTCTTTCTTCTTTGTTAAGAATAATTTTGATTGAACCTGGCAGTTAATATAGATTAGAAAAATGTTTTGAAGTTTTCCTTTTCTGTTCATCTCATTGTATCTATTTGTATGAAAGCTCAATGATTCTACACGGTACGAACTTGTAAAACGATAATTTGTGTGTCATTAATTTGGAAATAAGCGGCACACAGTAAGAACTTGAGGCCGTAGAAAGAATTCAAATTAATTTAAATTACTTTAGACAAGTAAATGCACAAAAGTATTGCTGGAAGAAGGCGAACTAATTAAAAGTTAGCTTCTGTACTAATAATTCGTTTGACTGTCAAAGTTTTGCGTCGTTAATTTTAATTAAAGAAACGCGAGAGCTGAGTTTGTAACAATATTAAAGCATTGAAATTGGTGATCCGCTAAACTTCGACATTCTGCTCGCGGATGACCGTCCATTCGTTTTAATTAACCCTTCTGTGGCTCTCATCTGCCTCGCTATTAGAAAAGTTTCCACTTTTTACAGAAGTGTGGCGACCACGCGGTAATTCAATTATGAGTTAGAGTTACTGTGGGACTTGCTTGAAACATTCTGCTGTCATTTGACCCACTTCTGAGGTGTCAAAGAAGTAGTTTACTGAGGACTTTGATTATATCTATACATATAAAAGGAAAAGCCCTGAGTCACTCCAATCCATGCACGCACAGACCAAACCCTCGGACTTAAAATGCTGAAATTTTGCACACAGGTTCATTTTATGCTGCATACAAAGAAAAAGAGACAATTTTACAAAGTTCGTCTTCTAAGGGGATGAAACGGGGGTTCAAAGTTTGTATGGCGTAACCTACTTTCTCTCAGGCGAAACCACAGGAAGAAGTTAATTAAACACAACCAAACTTTTATCACAGTCAAACCATGCATCGTACTGTAAAAGTTCCACAGCTATAATATTTTCCCAGCTGCCATGTTCATTTGTATGTCCGGCTTGTATGTATCCAATTCCTAATTCTGCGCGTTCCTCCCCGCTGTCCACGTATTAATCTTGGTCGGTTTCTTCGCGTCTTTGATTAAGGCTCGCTGTGATGTATTTCTTGCGCGCTAACCTAATGGAAAGGCATACGTCAAGTGTCCACCTTATTGGCTAGCGGATTGGCTTAATGGTGCCAATGCCTGGCTTACAGTAAATTTCGTCACTCTCACATCGATACGGTCACGCGTATGAGATGCAGTAGATATAAGATAACAGTTAAGATAAATAATATTGGCTTGTATATTTTTTGGACGAAATTAGAATTAAATGACTGTGATACTAATCTCTATTTATTCAGCTCATTGTATCCTTTATCTCAATGATGGTCGGCTATTTGCATGCGAATAAAATAACAGAATCGGTATCTGCTATCTCGTGTTTTATTTAAAGTCAGGGTCAAAGACTAGTGATAACCTATACGGGCGTTTCGGATAATCTCTAAAATATCGATATTGGCCTAGTGTTCCGGTTTTATATATTTGCAGTTTGCTCGCTTCGTTTTAGTTCACGTTTTTATGACAATCTAGATTTAAATTTACATTTTTGTGTATAAAAATGTTAAAACTGATTTGTTGTTATTTTAGTATCCGTTAGAAATGAAAGTCAAGTCAACCACACTAATATTATACCTAAGAGCGAAAGTTCCTATGTATTGATATATTGTTATGTATGTGTGACTTTGCTACGACTTCACTCTCAAACGGCTGAACAAATTTGGATAAAATTTGGTACAGGGAGGGTCCTGGAATAGGACATAAGATTCGTTCCTATTTCTCTTTTAAACGAACGAAGTCGTTGATAGTAGGTATTTAAAAAAATACAAAAAGGAGAATTTATGTTCAATATCGGTAGCAACTACATAACAGTATCAACTTTCCCCCTAGCATTGCATGTTAAAATAAAGATAGTCATCTTAGCGTGATTAATAGTCATATCGTTTTGTTAACTGGCTAACGGTCTAGAAGCCTTCTTTTTAGTCAATACATCAATGAGACGTCACTTTTTATACCGTCGAGTGGTGCCAGACGTAGAGCAACAGGCATGGATCGGTATGTCGTGCCTCTCATGTCCGTACGAACCTAACACATGTCATAGTTCACTATTTTAACAACAATTTATCACATGTCTACATCGTCTGTTAATTTTTTCTTGTCGGTCATATAATGTTACTGTCGAATACCGTTACAACTGCCAAATATCTATTCCCAATCTGTATTAATATTTTTTTTCTGACGTATAAATTAAATCCTATAAACATTTTAATCTGATGTGTTAAACATTTTATGGTGATAAGAACATAGCAACGGTTTAACTCGATCATATGCGAACTAGCGATTACTGATCGTAAGCATGATATTGCCGCCTTATTTCAAAATCCTTTGAAATATTTATATTCCTTAATCGATATTTATGATATGTCCACAAGATCAATAAAAATCGTCAGCGTTAATTTATTCTAAAGCTCAAAAAATATGTCACTCATTTCATCTGGTGTCTTGATTGGTCGGCGCCTGCCCATTTCGATCGATTCTAATATATATGTGTAATTAAATTTTATCTACGTATTTAACCGGTTGTTAAAGATTTTAGAATGTTTAGTATCATATTGTTTGTTACGTGATCCCTTCGTTATGAGAGATGGCGTGCTAGAGTCGATTATGGCCATACCATAACTCTCGTTTGCGCCGGACCTTTATGCGTCTGGTTTAAAATTAGTATTTTATGGCTTTTGGAATTCTATGGTGTCAGTCAAATTCCTGAATCGAATGTAATCTTTGTTTATGCTTTCCACATATTTGGATTGCTTCATCGGCTCGTGTTGTTTTAACTTTTGATTCAACAACAGCTTTGTTCTAAACCACCTTATGTCTGGTATTCTTAGAAACAACTATTAATAGAGAACGCTATTCATGGGCTATTTAATGTTGATTCCTGCTCTGAGCAGTTTTCTGATTGCGATTTATAAATAAAATAACCGTACAATTTTAAAGATACCAACTTTTATTACAATAAATCATCGCTTAATAGGTGTATGAGTAAGCACTATTAATTTCATATCTGCTCATAAAATCCAGACCATGTTCCTGCGTATTTTTTTTCCACCTATGTATCTATTTATATGAATGACTTAAGTGATTAATGTTTCGAGATAAACTCCATACAATACACAATATGCAAACCGACTGAACGCCGATCAACCGTTTTGATATCTACACTAATTTGCATTGTTAGATATCTAGATGTGCTAATGCAGTATGCCGCGTGGGCAATTACAGGTACATTTATTAATGTACCATGACTTATTCATACCGTTTCTTTTGAGATGACTCGTTCGTAAGCTTCTTGTGTGTTCTTATTTTTGGTTGACATTCACTGCAAATATATTATTAGAAATCCATTTACTCGTACCTCTACTACTATCTACTCGACGGTCGGTCGATTAGAAAGATGATCTAGTTGCACATTCTAAAACGGAGATCCTATGGAGCAGACAATTGCTCTGAAAAGCTGATGAAGTCGCCCCTGGTAGAAGTATTTGAAGAACACTGCATGATTTCAGTCAGAAAGTGCTTCAAAAAGATTAAGCCACGGCGTAAACACATGCATAAGTGTGCTTCCAGTGAGTTAATGTCCTGGCAAAGAAGGTCACATTAAGGTCCAAGCGGAAACCAGAATCCGACAGATGTCTTGTCTCTTGTCATAGATTGAAACGTAAAAAGAATTGGAGAAGTTTCTACGTCGAGTGTGATGATATCGCCAAGCGTAAAAGCATGTATCAATCCATAAAATTATAGAAATGTCATCTGTAAAAAACAGAAATTGTGATTTCAATAAAAAATATTTAAATAACTACAACTTAGGTATATTTGCACGTAGTTCATAACAGCCATCAGT
This sequence comes from Mythimna separata, assembly GCA_030763345.1. Lineage (NCBI taxonomy): Eukaryota > Metazoa > Arthropoda > Insecta > Lepidoptera > Noctuidae > Mythimna > Mythimna separata. Next base: position 9,728,330 of record CM061181.1, on the reverse strand, counting down.
AGAAAACAACTTATACCTATTATGAATGATTTCATACAATCAGCACAAACACAGTTGTCGCGACTACTACCCACGTTGCTAAAGTCAGCTTTTAGCACATAAGTCATTGCCTGCTTAACAGTAACTGCATCGTGATTTCAAGTAATAACTCCTAACAACTATGGTTTAATAACAGTAGCTCTTAGAACTTGCGTTTCCTTTCAATTTCCATTCAGTGTAGGCAAAGTAGGCAGTGTCTTTTGAAATGTTTAACTGGCGCCACTGTAGACACGAGCCGTGACTAAAATGTCTCTTGAAGGTGTATTAACAGGCAAGAGAGAGAGCTGCTAATTAACTACTTCAATGAGCTTAAGTTTATCAATGACAATTTAATATTCTAGTCGATACTTTCCCTCTTCTGGACAAAGGCCTTACGTGACAAATTAGTCAATAATTACCATGTTTTTTTGCATCGCAGTGTCAAGTTGTACGTTGATTGAAATTTGATTTGCATTCGTAAAGCGTATTTATGGAATCACAACCTCGCTGTTTAATGACCGACCGAAATAACGATCTCTTGCGCCGGACCATGATACAGGTCATAGTCTAAAGCAAGGAGGAAAGGCAGACGGTCACTTCCTTCCGAGAAGCAGTAATGCTAGCGAAAGAGGCGGCTGCACGCGTGAGCCCAAATCGTCGACGGCGCGTTGTGTTTCACACGCGCCTCAAAGAGATGACAACAAAACCGTAGGGGCCCAGCAGGACCGAAGGCTACTGGAGCCATGGGTTTACTTTCTTACAGAAAACCCGTAGTCCTGGAAAGCAGACAAAGAAGGAACATAGGTGTGGTTTTTGTTAGTTAAAAACTAATACGCCCGTCCATTCCGCCGTAGAGCGGTAGAATTCATTAGATGATTTCCCACCTTAAAAACAATTAATAAACTACACTTTACTGACCTACAAAATGCAAGAAACTTAAGAAAATTCGAATTTCGCGAGCTACCCTGGACCATCTCCTGTAAGGAAACGATATTTTTACTCACATTAATTCGATGCCCACCTGAATCAATGCCGCTGTACAAAATTGGGAACTAAAGGCGTGTTGGTAATACTCGTTCCCCATTGCGTTCACGCAGCGTCGGTGTTTCGGTAATTTTGTGTGGAAAAATGGTCGAATGGCCGGTAGCGAGTGCGGCTCTCATTATATCGAATGAATCGGCGAAGAGCATAATGGTGGGCCGCGTGCATGGCAAATTATATGCCAGGCGATGTCATTGTGATAAATAATTCACTCGCTCGTATCCTCGGCTGAACCCGGTTCGGTTCACTGGGGGTAAAGCTGTTGAGTCGTAATTATGGAATGTTGGCTATTCTATTAATTGATGTAAGCTTCTCAGAATATTTTCTATAATAGGTTAAATGTTCCGTAGTTGATTCTGTTGAATATTGTAGAGATTCATGAAGTTTATAACTAAACGTAGATGTTTATCTAAACTTTGTTCTATGCATGTTAAAATAAGCGGGAGGATGCGTCAAACTTTTACTAAATAAATCCCACTCCGTTCCTTCTTTCCCTTCGTTCCAGGGTCCCGGGTTTTCCTTTCAGAAGAAGAAAAGATGGATGGATTGTGTGAGAAAGTGATATGAAATATAAGGGAGTTAGTGATAGCGTGACGTGCGGAAGGACTAATTGGAAGAAAAAACCTATTACGCCGACCCCAAGTCATATAGGACAAGGGATGGAAAAAGAAAAAGAGAGTATGATATGCTTGATATGAATAAAACTGCCTTATGTGTTTTTTTTTTTTTTTTTTTTTTTTTTTTTTCTGGTAGGGGAATCATCAGAATGACTTCCCCCGCTCTTGGGCGGAGCGGGAGGGCGTGTCAGACTCTTACTGACTAAACCCCTACCCCGTTCCTTCGTTGCCTTCGTTCTGGGGGGGACTCGGTATCAACCGTTAGGAATACCACATGTTCCCCCCAGAGGCTTCGGCCCTACCGGGCCCCTACAGTTTGCTGACATCTCCTTGAGGCGCGCGTGGAACAGAACGCGCCGTTGACGACTGGGCTCGGTCCAGATTATTTCCAGACTGCCGGACGGCGAGCTACCCAGTGCTCGCCGTCCGCGAACCCGCGCCTACGGTGGTCGGAAATCGGGATCGGGATCTCGGCGGCGGCGGCGTGAGGACCGTTCCCTCACGCGCTCGCGGTCAGCAGCCTCCTTCACGAGCATCACTGCTTCGCAGAAGGAGGCGACCGCATGCCAACCCTCCTCGCTCCGGACCATGGCCTGAACCAGGGTCCGGCGCGAGAGGTCGCCGCTCCCGATAGTCTCCACGAGGATACGGCGGTGCTCCGCCCAAGCGGGGCACACTTCTACCGTGTGCTCCACCGTGTCCTCCGGGCGGTCCACACAGTGGCGACACCCGGGCGTCCTTTCCTGCTTGATTCGATGCAGGAACCTCCCGAACTTACCGTGTCCGGTGAGGACCTGCGTCACACGGAAAGAGAGGACGCCGTGACCTCTTTCCAACCACTCCTCAAAGAGGGGCCTAACCGCCTCAATGACGGCGTGCCCAGCACTGGGTTGCGACAGTCGCAGTCGCCATGCCACCCTAAGATCCCGCCGGAACTCTGTCCGCCATGCCGCGACTTGTCTCGGCAGCGGAGTTTCGCCCCGGCGTTGCATCTCCACGCGCAAATCGTGAATGCGTGCAAGGACTGTTGCCTCCAGATCCCACGGTGGCAGGCCAGTGCCTTATGTGTTGTCAATTGTCGATGTCAATTAATCTGGAAATACTAGCGTCTGCCAGGTGCATCGCTCGAGTCAAATTGCAAAAAATATTTTCTAAGAAAACATATTTATGGGATAAAACGTATCCTATGTTCATTTTAAAAACATGGCCTACCCATATTGCAAAGTGTCATAGAAATACGTTCAGCTGTTACGGTGCCAAATCGTAGTAAACAGGCAAGCAAACAGGATTACTTCAACGCCAATACAAGTCGATTAAAATAAGTTCGTAGTGTATCTTTCTACCTAATTCTTAGAACGGATCCGGCTAACCGTGTTACACTAGCAAAGAAATCGCTTTAAACATTGACTCCTAACAATATTTGTTGATAAATGGAAAGATAAGTGGGATACTTTACGCCGCCGATGCTACAAATTGATACCAGCGGTTCACCCGAGTATTTTATTGTTGATCTCGCCAATGTGTGCGTGTATTAAAACCTCTATCTAACACGTTTATATGGATGCAGTATCACGGCGCGCAACGATCGTAAATGTCATCTGAAAATTTATATTCATTACGATTAGATAGCAGTCCACAATGGCCAGCCCATTGTTGGCCCTGTGTACCACCTGATCGATGTATGATATTGCATTTTTATAGGTGTCACCTGGACAGACTATCTTCTGTATATTATTATAGATTTTCAGACTACTGGACGGAGGGAAACAGGACGCTGCGTAGTTTCTTTACCACCGCACATTAAAACTTTTATGACACACTAAATATATACATGCCTTGCCCACCTACAATGTTCTCGATACCTTTGACGTTGTGACTATCAAATATTATATCTAACAGATACGTTGCGTTATTACAGCAAATGTGATGCAGAATAATGTACCAAATTATTAACGAAACAGCTTTATATCAAAACAGTAAAACTTTTATGGCGTATTTAATAAGTTTATTATATTAACCTCTTGATTATTACTAATTCAAAGATACCTTATTGATTATTAATTGTATCGTTTACGTCAACAAATAAAGACTGAGAAATAGTATTTAATTAATTTATCAGGAAATATAATAGAGACCTATGAAGATCATTAAAGTCTTTTGCAATAAATATTATTTTATTGTTACATTGAATCGAAGTTTACGAGCTTTCCTAAGAAAAGCGCATATAAGTGCTGTGAACCTCAGTCTGATCAAGTACCCGAATGCGCGGCCGCGTACGCGCAGCAATTTGCGACTCGGCTCAATATCGCCGATTTACGAGGATCCATTTCCAATTTTACGAGCTGACTGACGCGCCCATTTATACGAGAACTCCGATCCTTGGCCGCAACACTCTAGCTAGAAAGTTGTTGTGCGCTGAAACGGTAGGTCATGTTACATCGGCGGCACTCAGTCCACACATTTAGTTCCTATTCGTTGTTACACCACTACTAAGCTGCTCTGACGTTCAGTTAAATTTATACGACTACGAGCAGACCTCAGGCCCGAGGGTTCTTCTTACGCCAACACAACTTACGCACAACTTTACACTTAAAATTAATTCCTGTCTCTCGTTTAAGAAAATTACTGCAACTATTAACAATTACATTAAGAAAATAATATTCCAGTGTGGTTGGATTCGCTACGCGGACTATGTGTGTTTTACGCTGTGCAGTGTTTGTGGAACCGGTATTTAGAGCTTTATGTGGAACCACACGTGGGGGTACATTTCATGCCGCACTTAGTCTAACACATGCAATGCGCTTTCGCGGAAAGCTAGCTGCGTTGTGGTTTTGCGATGAATAATCGCATACAAAACCGTCTCACAATGGCCAATGCGAGTGTTTAAATGCCCTATTAAATCTTACGGCCTGCGTAGGATTCTGTGGGATTCAATTACGCTTTGTGCGCGATGAAAGACGGCGGAGTTGTACGTGTAAAGTGAGCCGCGAGCCGCGGGAACACATCCCGACACCTCGCCCTCAATGAGCCCTGTCACAAAAGGTGCAAACGAAATAAGAACACGGCACACAACACGTATCGCGCCGGGGGCAGATTGAATAAATGCTAAATTAAATAAGAGCAAATAAAACCGTCCATTAATGAGTAAAAGCGTCTCGGATAATTCGAGTGGCGTGACATTCACGACAAAAGGTCGGCTCGGTCGCTACCGCTGCGTCTCGCCTGCTCCCCCGGGTGAAATGCTGACGACATAGATTTGAGCCGGATTATTTGATTGTGTAAGAAATGAGTTTGCTCTCTAATGTATTGTTAGGGATTTACGTATAGTCGCAGTATGTGGAGACGTATAAAGAGCTTATCATTTGATTTGGGTTTTATTGTTCGCCTATTGTAATAGTATTAAATCAATGCCACATATGGTTAACTCTGATATTCTTCGTGTTAGCATTACGCACTCTTATAACGCAACTTTTTCCACATTGCTTTGTGAGGTCCGCGTTCCCATGAACTCGTATTAGCAGTGTAGTTGACTTTTATTGCGACACATAACTGTCGTACACTGATATGCTTTATTGTGCATCTGTTTCGTTACCGTGTAACGTGTTGACATTATGGTGTCATAAACAAATAAAAATATTAACATAATCTTATCACATAATTACAGTCAGAGTGTACGGTATGGGCGTATTAAAATTATTATCGACACTTGCTCCCCGAACGTTCGGGCCAACATAAACAGAACGTTTTCTATTCGGGAACCAATTATCATTTACATATCATAGACGAGGCACCGACACTCGCGGCACGCAGCCGGGGTCAATACATTTACGCTACCACCATTTTACGATGACACTTCACTCCGCATGCTATTCTCCAACGTTTGCTCTGCTTAGGAGAAATGTGTTCAGAATTAGAGGTCTAATTTGACTGGACGTACCAAGCTAGATTGGTATATAGATGCATATGTGTGGTATGTGAGTACCAAAACAAGACGGCTAACCAAATCGCTTTTGTTAAGATTTTATCTCGCCGTTAAATACTTCTAACCATTATAGTATATCGAGCGACTCGTTTAAACCTGCGGCAACCAATTATGCTTGTTACCATTGGGATACTGTGATTTGGGAAGGTGTAGAAGTATCTGGGAACATTGGAGCCAGCGTGTTGTTTTATCGAAATTGCTTTTAGTTTTATAGTAAGGGTTGTGGATTTTAGATAGAGACAATGTGGGGCAGGAACACAATCGTTTACGGAAACTAAATGCTGTGCCTGCAACAATGTCTGTCAATTGTCGCGCAGTTAGCGAACTTTAGCATGTGTTTTTAACATCTGAACTTTTTCATTTCTCGTTAAATGTAGGTTCCACTATGTTGCTTAAATGTAAACATGACGTGTATGTTTTATAGCATTTACTATGTCATAACAGTACCAGGTGTATGGGACTTGTTTATTCGTTGATAGCCTCTTTACACACTTACCGAGTCGAGTGGGTATCAATAAGTAATTAAAGTAACCACTCGGACCACTTAAGAGCAAACAAAGCGATTCTATTGGTCGTTTTACGCCTCGTCCACTACATTTGTTTAGGCGAGAAATGTTCGGGCTGTTATAACGAGGCGTGACGAATCCATGTATTTAAACTGTTCATGTTTCAATTGAATGAGTTTTTTATTATGAATTAGCAATGGCAGTGTGATTTTTATGCTGATATTGAAGTGATTCGTGATATTTGCGTTTTATGTTGAATGTTTATCCAAACTAATACACCTATTGAATAATATAGCTTGAGTACTTGCTTACATATCTCGTATATACTCGTATAAAAGGCTAAGTCATGATTCACTCAGTGACTCTTCAAAGCCCAGCCCTAATCCTTCGGCCTAGAACACTGAAATTTTGCAAAGAGGTTCGTTTTATGATGTATGCAAAAAAAGTAGAAAAAGATATTTCAATTCTATATGAAATTTCCTAACGGAATGAATCAGAGGTTTAAGAACGCTTGTTTTAAAACTAATATTGTAAAATGTTTTTTACTTGTGCAAAGTCAAAGTCAAAGCCATTTATTTGCATAGGAGCAAATTGAAAAAGGTGATTATAATAAAACTCTTATATTGAAACTATACCTTGATCGAGTTACTTACACCACTGTACGTACCCATAAATTTGCTATAAGTAAGTGTAAGTTTCCCAACATGTTGAGTTTATTAAGAAGTACGGTCCAGTTACATCACTACGCGTGATAGGTCCGCAGCCATTTTCATAATTTGTAACAGCTTTTATGTCGAAAAGAGGTTAATGCAAAGTACATTGGTCTCACGACGTGACTAGATTATTATCCGTTAATTCAAGATACGTAGTTAAAACAAATAGCTTCGTTGAAATAATAACTGCCTGTGAACATAATTGAAATAAGAATTTGATAATCAAATTAATCTCATGCAGGCAACTTAATTATCGTTGTTGCTTATAACAGCGTATAATTTGCGTCAAAATTGTTTCGCGTCCAATGAAGATCGTTAGTTTGGTGAGTCACTACGGAACACATTATAAGCCAGCACGTGATATTGTTTGGTTTCGTAACAGCAGTACAAAATAACAGGTTGGCTCATAACGTTAACGAGAGAGATTAACACTCGTATTTATAGTGAAGCTCGGCCGCTCCGTCAACATCGCCGACGCTGATTTTGCGAACATCTCTCGTGAACCGTTATGTTTTAACAGTACCGCCTTAACAACCAGTCGAAAAAAAGTTAATTTGATATCAAAATTGCGTGGGGAATGTGTCTGTTGGGAAGATTATTTTTATTGTTTTTGAGAACGATTGTTTTAATAAAGATTTTGCTTTCAAAAATTTAATGCAGGAAGAGTTTTTGTGCAATTAATTGAATTATTCTCAGCATTCTTACAATTTTACACATACTTAAATGCAAATAAAATTTTAAAAAGTAATGTGTTTAAATTGTGTTTTTGTTTCATTGAATGCACGTTTCTATTGTATTGAAGGAGTGAAATATCTAGATCAAGCTCCACAAATACTATGCATACGGGCGAGGCGGACACCTCGTTGAACTCTTTCGTACGGCGGGCGCGGGCGGCTCATGCCCGGTTTTTTCCCCCCGCGCTTCTAATGAGATTTTAGTCCAAACATCGAGAACGGTTATGGCGGAACATAACACGCTCTAGGATATTAAAATGAGACAAATTTATTGCCGCTCTCCGATTATACTTTCGATAAACGCGCAGACCGGTGATTATGATATCTAGTGGTTTAATCGTACGATCGATACGGAGTCGCGTTCCGTTCTACACTAAACCAGTACTAATAAAAAAGAAACTAGTTACGGGCGGGTCGTATCCGACAGTTTACGTTGGAAAATCAACAAGGTGCTATAGTGGGCCTATAAGTCGGAACCGCGGTGCGTTATCGACTCAATCGGGCTCGAACAATGCATCGAATGTTTCAATATAGCTCCGACAGCATTTTTAACGTTTCATCGGTGCTGTAACAATCGTAAAATAAATTCTCTACGCCTTCTCAGAGCTCTGATTAATGTTGTACACAGCGCGGCGTCTCGTTTTTATTTTTTTCACCTGTGTGTTATTCTCTAGCTTAATTTATGGAGGCTGGTGACTGAGAGCGCGACTGGTGCTTGAAGCTGCGATTTCTCATTGTTTGTATACCTAGTTGATGTTTGCTGACACCCGTAACGGCCAGCTAAGTACCTATATTTGGAACGAAAAAAAAATGAAGTGTGTAATTACATATTTTGACAAGCAAGCAATTACCATGACATTGCGAATTTCAAAATAATAGTCTTGTTATACTGCTGACATGTAAATTAATTTTCTGTCACGCATTTTGACATGCGTGTGTTGTACAAATGTTGGTGTTGTATGTTGTGTTGTTGCTTTGTTAGTTTAGTTGGAAGTGCGTTGGTCTTTGCTGACCGCAGCATGCGTTTGCTCGGGGTCTGCGGCCGCAGAGCATTACCCTCGCCGGGACGGATGGATGCATCGACCTAAGAAACTCTACGAACTAAGGATACTTTTGGCTTTTCATAATTTTCATCCGTCGTTTTAAAATGAAAGCTAGTATGAGGGCTGTATATTATCTCCTCTTTTATTCAACAAAAATACAGAGTAAGTACATCATGTGGATCGCATCGATCGATTTGTGTGAGATCGAAAAATATTAAATCTAAGGTTATCCCCTCTTAGCGTTTCGAAATTGAGATTTCTTAGTCATTTGCACACTACAGCGTTAGATTTTGATTTCGCACTCTACTACTGTAAGACTAAAATGATGATTGTAGACCGTGCTGACGAAAAACCAGACAGACTTAAATATAGTGAGATACTCGGTAGTCAAAGTAGTTGGTTGTGAGGATGAAATCCAGAGAAGGAAATTCGAGGGCAAAATACCCTGTGCGCGGTGTCCAACACGGTTGACGGACCTTATGAAATCTGTGACACGCCAGCGTTAATGACAGATCCCAAACCGTCAAACACAAAGCTGCATGGCGTCGTATCACAAGAGAAGCGATGCCACAAGACTCGACTGGTACAAGACCACTGTTTCAAGACTGAACGGAAGAGAATTTTCCACCTCCTCCTCCAAACTTACGAAACGAGCTATTTTATGACTAGAAAGTAGAAATAGAAACGTATGATGGAAGAAAATGCTGTGCAGACTTCAAAAAATTGAAATAAGGACACGAAGATGATTATAGAAACAATTTATGAAAACATCAATCACAAAAATCTCCTTAAAATGTTATTTTCTTAGACGCTGTTGACGGAGATATTTTGAAATAAATCAAATAATTTTGATACACTATAAATGAAATAATCGTATAGCAAGCTATCGCGTCATATTTTTCTCTGCAAGCAGCAAGAATCGATTTAATAATCGATTTACTATGCTACTCGTGAGCGATCATTATTCAACGCAGTTGCGATACTCAAATAAGCAATGAATCCAATACATTATTACCGTAAACCGCCTTTATGAGGGCATTGATATTCCTTGAAACTGAGGAACCTCTATGAGGTCCTTTATAAATGCAAAAACTTATCATCTAGCAATCAATCAGCTGTTTCATCAATATTTCGGAAATATTAGCATTAGCATTATCGGCCTTATAATGTTCCCACTGCTGGGACTCAGGCCTCCTCTCTAGGAGAGCGAAATATATCAGGGGTAAATAATGTATTTCTTGAAGCATTTTTAAGAATATTCTACATTTTTTCAATCAAACATAAATTTTGCATAAAATTTTGGAAACACCGATACAAACACTCAGAGCTCATGATATTGTAACATCCGTCGTAAAATGAGGGTGATGTTATAAGTTTGATAGGCATGTATGTCTGTCTATAGCAACGTAGATTTTAAACATGTAAACCGATTTCCGAAGGCAGGTTTTTTAGTGTTCTTAGAAACGTTTTAAACAACACAACATTGCACATGTTTGAAATATTTACAAGATGTAAGATGTCAAGTACAAAACTATTTTATGATGAATGACAATTGGTATACCTTTTTAAAAATTATAGGTGGTCAAAGGCCATAATTCCTATTTTACATAAAGAAATATAAGTATAAGTTTTGTGGGGGGTTTATTTAATACATATTTAATTTAAGTCTTTATAAGAATAGAATAGAATAAACTTTGTTGTATAAGTTCAGATTTTATGGTAGATGTTTTTGCTTGAAAAGCCATAATATCTTTGATTAAACCTCTACCAGCGGCGCCACATATGTTCTGAAACATACATGTAAAGGTCTTCCTCTCATTTGTAGCCTTCCTGTTCTAGTAGACATCAACAAATGCTGGGGAAGTACGTTCAAAATACTGTTTTCTATATTTTTTCACCATTGCCGTAGTTTTACATCTACCGTCGAATTCTACAAACACAAACAACTATAACTATTGACTACGTATGCAAAATTGACACTTATTATATGTAAAATTAAAAGAAATAATTTGCCTTCGATGAAAAGCTACTCTTTTCATAGGATACAGAGAAAATAGAATAGCTGGAATAGACAAAATGGTTTACACCATAATTGTACACATATGGCACAAATAAACTTATTTTTCTTTCGAGGTTTTGACTGCGAAAAGAGGTTTGAAGCTGTCTTCATCATCAATTTAGACAAAAGACGTCCACTGCTGGACATACGTTTCTCCTCAAGTGTCGACACAACGACCAAACTATATTTAGAGCAGTCTTATTTTGTCATTATTATTGCCGTCTTTTTATGTCATTTTGTCTGTACGGGAACGAACTTAAATCATGTATATAATGAGAAATAATATAACACTAAAACATTTCATCATTAACAAACCACAACACTCAAGAAAATATATTAGGGAATATAAATAATACGTTGCCATAAGGTTTGACGAACATCACTTATTAAAACTGAAAATACTTTTAGCAGCGAAAAAAAAATGTGTCTTAAAATTTGAACTAACGAAGAAAAATTGGGACAATATTTTGACATTCAGACCCCGACTGGACGAGAACTACAACTCTAAATCAACATCTGGAAACCTCTAAACCGACTGCGAACCCAGTTTTTCTACTACACAAACTATTTGGCAAAATGAGGGTTCCTCGAACCATCTCAAATACGGTACTACGGTACGGAGCCGCTTCACACGACATGCGTCACACAAGCTATGCTGCCCGTCCTGTATAAACAAAAATTGAATCTATAGACACGAAACAATTTTTTTTTGACAGGTATTAGAAACTAGGGCTAAAGGAGTACCTACTACAATAACGATAGGTAAAACTCGCCAGATTTGAAATAAAGCTGGCATTACACCCACATTCTAAGTACTTCATCCACACCTATTCATCTTATAAACTGTAAAATCTTTATGCAGATGAAACTATGATCAAAGCTTTTTAATTATCTATTAAATCGAATACTTTATCACCGACATTAACTTTACAAATACATTGACATTCGCTGAAAGTAACTCGACGAAGAATAATCGTTTAGCTAGATCTTTATTACCAAGATTTCATTGCTATCTATAGTACTGGTTTAAATTTTGATTGGACTTTATCGTAGAAGACGGACTTTTTAATGAATTATTTATGCTACAGAAATGTATAAGTATGAAACTAACATGATGAAGTCAGTTTCATGACCAGAAATGGAAACCAATAACGTACCATTTTCAGTGTTACTTCCGAGTAAATATAATTATAGAAACTTCACTTAAGTTGAAATCATATAACTGTCGAACGTATTGGTTTATAACGTACCATTGATGTACGTGGCATTGAACCTTTTAGTGTTAACCAGTACTTTTCCGTTACTTCATCTATACTATAATATTATAAAGAGGTAAAATTTGTAAGTTTGTAAGTTTGTAGGTTTGTAAGTTTGTATGTAGGGGGTAATCTCTAGAACTACTGGTCCGATTTGAAAAATTCTTTCAGTGTTAGATAGCTCATTTATCGAGGAATGCTATAGGCTATATACCATCACGCTACGACCCACGGGAGCGGAGCAGTAACGAAAAATGCGGGTGAAACCGCAGGGGACAGCTAGTCTCTATATAAAATGTATATTGTAATCCATGTATTTCATATACATATAACAGGATAGACTGATAGACATATGTGTCTAGGAACATGAAATTTTGGATAAAGCTTCCTTTTATGATACAGATTACACACTAAGAAAGGGTTCTGGAAAATTCAACTTTGAAAAGATAACATTTGAAAGGTGTAAGGGTAAAATTCGTTTGTTTGCGACATTTTATTCCTTGAGTCCATGTACTTGAAACTTAGCATAAACAAATAGTATATAATAAAAACCTTTTTCGGTCACTTAAAATCGAAGTGAACAAAAAAGGTTTTTATTAAACTTTTTTCAACACTACCTATCCTATAAAACATTTAGGGGATGTTAAAAGTTATATAGAAGAATTTGATTGCATAAACTTGAAAGCTTGCACCAATTCTAATCAAAGTGAATAAAAAATACTACGGCTTGTTGCTCAAAATACGGTGTAAATGGTCAAATCAAAGTTTTTATGGAAACATTTTCGCGAACAAAGTCGCTGGTTAGTTACTATAATGGATGATGAAATCCAAGTAGATCGACTACCGGAAAATGTCTTGTAGGATTCAGCAATAACGGGCAATGGTTTTCTTGTAAGAAAGTATTCCTATTCGATAAAGTTTATCTTATCAGATTTTCGCTGCATTTCTGTAACTTACAAAAATACGTTCCTTCATAGTTCATCATACTTCATAGTTTCTGAATAAATATAAATATAAAATCAAATTAAACGAATACAGCAAAATGTCCGAAACGCAAAAACATACAAACAGAAATCGTCAAAAATACGTTTAAATTAGCTGCTAACATTGATTTCGTGAGAAATGTTTACTGCTTTTGGCAAAATATGTTTAAAACTGTAACAATTTATTTATCTTAAACATTGTCAAATTCCACATAAACATATTGTTTCGTCAAATTGTGGTATTTATTCATAAAAATTGTAAAATTTAATTGATTATAATTTGATATGTTATTATTTCATACAATAATTAATTAAATATGTCCCAAAAAGCTGTAATTTTTATCCATTTTGGTCTTAATTGATACGTCTCTCTAGTTGAATGTAAATCTAACAGGACTATTAACCTATATCTGTTAAGTGAAGAAAAGTGTAGTACATTTTCTAAGCACATCGTTAACTAGCCCAGTAAGTACAAAAAAACATCATCAAAGCATTTCAGCAGCACCATCGATAATGATTGCGAACAATAAAAGCAAGTCTCGTGGCTGTAAAACGCTTGTAAATCCAATCGGCGGGCAAGGTGTAAACGCGCTATCCTTTTGTTCGGGCGAGGATCGGACGTCTGGCTCCGAGCGTTCGTCCGTCCAGTTACTTCGTTCGCGCCTGCTTAGGTGTGAGCCGAGGGCTCGTTACCTCAGATTGAAGGGCTCCGGTCGTCGGCCGGATCCCCACTGATCCTGTGGCAAAAAACTTGCCATGCTCACGCCTGCCCACTTAGCTACGTATAGCTATGAGTTCTCATTTCTATGGAATGTTGAACAGTGTGCGTATACGTGTGTGCTGTTATTGATAGCGGAGTTATAGGGTAAATAAGGTTGGTGGTTAATTTCGAAGAAGCGTGCTTGGAAAGTGATTTTCTAAAGTGTTAGATGCAACTTTGGTTTGAATATTACCTGAATTCCTGAAGGCAATGGAAATACACGCAGCTTCTTTATGAATAAACAGTTTATAAATCAAGAAGGTGATTATAATTATGTACATGGGATCAATAAATTATTCATAATCGGTTAAAGTTGTTGTAATTCTGGCTTTAATTACTTCACAGCCTCAACAAGTTGTTATTAAAAAAAATACAGAATATTAAATAACCCTTCCATACCTTTTTAGTCGTTTTAAAAGTGTTAACAAGCCATTAAGTTTTATTTATTTTGTGTTATATGGTTATTATTGTTATGGTTACATAATAAGACGAATATATGTAAAATATGCCGAGATTCACATTAGAAATATAAGGTATCACTTACAGAATATTTGGTTTCACGCGTAGGCTTCACTTAGTTCTGCACATTCTTGCTAATTGCCGAGTTTGTTCGATGTTATTTTTTACTTATTGTACTTGATGCACCTATTTATATAGTTACCTAATGTGTGCTAAATACTGGAATTTATAGTATAGAAAATAAATAAATACTTGTTATTGTAAGTAAGAAACGAGAGAAGGTGTCGAGGACTCCAAACTTTTATATGAATGTACAGAGAACAGTTGGGTGTTAAACAATTTAAACCCAAAGAAATTCAATAAATGATTCATTTGATTACATTATTATCTGACATATAAATTTAATCATTACAAAAGTATTTTCATAAAAACCACCACGTTTGCTATATTTAGCTGATGTTCAATTATTTACTGCAACTTCTCGATATGGTCACATTGGACATTCTAATTAAAATAAATTAATCTGGATTTCAAAAAGGAATCGTATCCATTTATATGCAAATTTTAAGTATGGGGTGAGGCCGCATAAGGTGCAAATGAAATGAGGTGGAACAATTATCTGTTGTCATCAACAATAACACATGGATATTGTTTTAATAATATTTTTGAATGCACTTTCTTGGTTTCAAGTATTTACGTTAATAGAAATTTGTGAGTGGTTGAAGAATATTTTATTAAATAGTGTTTCACTGATAGATTTAATAAAACTGAGAACGTTACAGGAAGTTTGAAGAACTTAACTCAAGATATTGCTTGTCACCACTAGTTAAATAATCTAGCTTCTGTTTATAAAAAGTGTGAATTCTTTAAAGGGAAATTTGAACTTAGTTTTTATTTATAAATATTAATACCATTACTCTCTTTTAACTTGAAAAATATTCTTTAAACTGTGTGGTTTGATGTGTAATGTGTTTAAGTGTGTGTGCCATTATAACTGTGGTAAGGATATGGGTAATTTCTTGCTAATAAAAGTAAAAAGAAACTTGTTATGATTGAATTGTATTTTATTTTTCATTTATATTTTTTTTCCAATTTTACGCTTCTTGATTATGTGTTTTCCACAATAAATATTCTTTTAGTTCAGACTACAATACAAAATATACATTAATGTGATATAAAATGAACGCTAACTATATCTAATTTTATCACAGATTGCGGCAGTATTGCCATTTTATTTAATAGTAGTCGGCAAGTTTTGCCCAACAAACACAGCCTAAATAGGCCTAACTCATACAACTACATATTTATACATCGATTTAGTTAAGCTCAGATCACATAATATGACAGACATTGTGATTACAACAAAGTTGTTACAACATACCTTTTAATACCTAACATTCTTATGAGATTATTTCTTTTAAGCACTAAACATCTACAAAGTCAGGCATATTTACACTACTATGACTACAAGTATTTTTAATTATGTACAGTTCATAAACGCTAACCGACTAGCCATCACAAATTTAAAACAAAACGGTCACTTCAATTATTGTCTTAGATCACTCGATTCGCATATTTATGAAATCACTTGGTTCACTGAGAATCACATTGAACAGTTCACTTACACGTTACACATGGACGGACATGGTGCGCGGAGACGCGCGCGGTGGCACTTGGTGAGAAGTATGGGAGGGGTGCGGCGGCAGCACGGGGTGCGCGCCGTGCACGGGCGGCTGCGGCAGCATGCCCAGGTGGTTGCGCGCGTGGTGGTGCCGGTGCATGGGCAGCCCGCCGCTCACCACCGGGCTCGGCACTCCACGACATCGCTGGTTATTGCGCACATCAGGCAGCGCAAACTTTAGTTTTTCCCAAAACAGTCGATCATCGACATGGAGACACTTATTAGTTTTCAAATACAGTCTTATATCAGGATCTAAATCCTTTTGAGGCACTTGACCTAATAACACTACAATCAGTCTTTTTCGCCGGTCTCTTAGCACTTGGTGGAGAGCCGATTTTAGCTCATACCGCACCCACTCACATCTTAGAAAGTTTTCACTGAGCACCATGATTGTACGACGCGAAGATTCAACAGCTTGTCTTATCTTCTCTGTCACGTGGGCGGATAAGTCGCGGTAATGTAGGCAGAGTTTATAAGACGGGTCACCGCGCTCCAGCATGGATGCAAGTTCCTCAGTAACCCATACTTCATCTTTGGAACTGTAGCACAAAAATGCATCATACATTTTCTCCGAGTCTTCTCTATCACTAGCCCGATAAAACAGTCTCACACCGAATTTGGAGTGGAACCAAACTCTCATTTCTTGTCGGAATATGAAAATTATCATGCTTACTAGTGACACAACTAAAAAGCATCCTAGAGTGGCAACTAGTAGTGGAATGTA
Source organism: Mythimna separata (assembly GCA_030763345.1). Taxonomy (NCBI): domain Eukaryota; kingdom Metazoa; phylum Arthropoda; class Insecta; order Lepidoptera; family Noctuidae; genus Mythimna; species Mythimna separata. The sequence goes on along the minus strand of CM061181.1, from coordinate 9,711,754 downwards.
ATCTTGTACTTCTTCGTTGGTTATTATCGTCCTGGTGGCAGTCAAATTTCCGTTGACACTGTTGTTAATGCTTGGCAATCCAGTACACAAAGTTCCATTTTCACTTGCAATTTTAAATCCAGTATCTGGGTCGCTGTACATACTTTCGTTGTAAACTGTTAGTTCAGTCGTATTCCCTTTCGAGTAAATGCATTTGATGTCTGTCAAATCTGTTATTGAGTTGACTCTCTTCGTCCACTCGCGGAACATTTCAGTGTATTCGCAGTCGCACGACCATGGATTAAATGAAAGTGTTATTTCGGTTATCGCAGGATTGATTTGCCACACTGTCAACGTAACGAGTCTGTTGTTGTGCAGGTGTAACACTTTCAAACGTGCCATGTGATTAAACATCTCCTTGCCAATGCGCTTTATCTTGTTGTTATTTATGTGTAGTTCTCGTAAGTTGTCTAACCCATCAAATTCCTGTCCTTCAAGAACTGAAATGCTGTTGTAATCCAAATGTAAAATTTCCAGTTCTTTCAATCCATTAAATGTTCTGTTGTGAATCGTTTCTATATTTGATGCATTTAAAAATAGTATCTTCAACTTCTTACGGCCTATAAAAGCGTGGCTTGGTAACACTTTGATATCATTACCATCAAGGTATAGTTCGGTGGCTTCCATTGGTATTTTTTCCGGCAACATATTTACATAGGCAGAGTTAGCACAATCGACAACATTTGCAGACCAAGATGGATCATGGTAACAAGTGCAGTTGTTAGGGCAAGTCATTTCACAGTCGCAGGCATCGAAGTCACAGCAATGACACAGTGCGTGACAGTGAGATTCATATTTACATAAAAACTGGTGCGGCGCTGCTTCAATCAAAGCTACTTGAGCATTTCCACGACTATACAACAGCTTGCAGTTAATGCTGTCTAAATCCATCAACTTTGGCTGAGTTCTAGCTCTATTTCCAGTGTTAATTTTTTGTAGCCAATCCATTGTGCAATCACACTCCAATGGGTTACCGCCTATAAAAAATTCTGGCACCGTTTTGTCCTGTGGCACTGCAGATATCCTCAAAGAATTTGGGTCCAAACTTGTTATCTTATTGCCATACAAATCAACTCGTGTCAAATTAGGTTTTTTGAAAAACGTGTAAGATTGCACTTTAGAAATTAGATTGTCATTCAAATACAACATTTCCACTGAATTCGGTATTGCACTTCCAGTTATTTCTGTTAACTTATTAGAACTGGCGTCGAAAGTACTGAGCGATAGTTGTGATTCAATCTCAAAGTAATTTCCAAGTTCAGCTATCCTGTTAGCGTGAATATCCAGCCACTGCAATCCAGTTGGGATCATTGCATAGTCGAACCACTCCAATCGGTTATCAGAAATGTTCAACCACACCAAATTAGGCAATTTTGCGAAAAGTCCACCGATGTCAGTCAAATAATTTCCATCTAGTCTTATTGCTTGCAAGTTGATATTCGCATCGAATGCACCGGCTTCAATTTTGTGTATTTTATTTCTTGATAAATTCAAAATTTTCAGTGACGTCATTTTATCAAACACGCCTTTGCTGATATTGCCAATATTATTTTCAGTCAAACGAAGACCATACATTTGTTCCATTGTCATGAATGAAGCATTTTCTATGCTTACAATAAGATTTTCTCCCAAATCAAGGGTTTTCAATTGGGGTATCTCTTTCAATGCAAGTGGAACTTCATCGAGCCGGTTTCCATTGATGTGCAAATCTTGCAGCGAAGAACAATTCCTTAATGCATGTGGATGTATTTTGGATATGCGATTACTGTCTATAGACAAAACAGATAGCACTTGCAAACCCATAAAAGCATAGCTCTCTATATTGGTAAGTCTATTGTTTGATAATGTTAATGTGTGCAGATTGCTTAGCGAGCTGAATACATTTTCTGGAATGTGTTCAATAAAATTGTCCTGCATTTTTAATATTTGCAGGTTGTGTAAATCTCTGAATAGTGCTATTTCCATCTTTGACACCCGATTGTGTGAAAAATCCAAGTACACCAGTCTTTTCAGTCCTGAGAAAGTAGATGTGTTGATCCAGTCTGATGTTAATTCGTTGAATGATAAATCTAACACCAGAAGTTGGGCGAGATCACTGAATAATCCAGGAGCCAGTACAGTAATAGTGTTATTGTTTAGGTATATTTCTTTCAATTCTTTTGTGTCGCTGAATAGTTCAGGAGGTAAACTGGTGAGCTGATTGTCCGAGAATCTTACAGTGGTCAATGAGATAAGACCTTCTAAAGCTCTATCAGCGATTGAATTCAGTCCATTGCCTTGAAAGTACAATTTTTGCAGTCTTCTTAATCCTGACAGATGATTCGGTGGCAAGGTGTCAATAACATTCCGAGAAAGGTCCAAAACTAATAGGTTGTCGCCGCATTTCTCCGTCGGATGTCGATGTGCTGAAGAGAATTGAAAATGACTAATATCTCTCATTCTGTTTCCAGTCATATTCAGATATTCTAGATTTCTTAATGTGCATAATGCACCTTCTGGGAACACTAACATGTTGTTCTCACTGAGATCCAATCGTTCCAAATTTTGTACGTCCCTTGAAAAAGCGCTGGGAGTTATTTCAAGTGACATAGTGGACCAATCTGTATTGTGTGTTCTTATCGTCAGGTTTCGTAATTCACGCAGACCTGTGAATGCGCTATCAGAAAGGTTTCCGATCTTGCAATACTCAATGGTAAGCTCGCGCAGTTCAATCAACTGGCGGAAACTACCAGGAGCGAGACTGCTTTGGAAGAAAAGCGCGTCGCTGCATTCGAGCCGCAGCCTGACGGTCGGATGCGGTTGAATTGCACTGAAGTTTGTGTTCTCCAACTCGCTGTTAATAGTTCTTAACCGACACTGTAACGCAACTCCTGAGCCGTCGTAATCCGTCATCCACCCGCATTCATCGGGAGCCTGGTAACGTGTTCCCGCCGATAAAGATGCACCTCTAACAGTTACTGCGGTGCTGAGCACCAGCAAGGCGCACGAAAACCGTGTGAGGAACATTGTTTTGTTTTCACTGTTATCACTTTGTATTACATAGTTTTATTTATCATCGTTTCGCACCATAATTTCACTTCAACATCGCATCATAAGCGCACTAGTTCATTTTATTTTGCCTCGCAGTCGAGTACTTCACTAGTCGAACCGGCCACTTAACTCGTTTCTCGCGAGAACACTAATTGGATGGGATCGTGCGTCCGCAACCTACTGAGTCGTGGTGCACGTGACGCGAGCGACCACGCTGAGGTCTGGGGTGGAACTGAGTCGCAGTCGAACCTGCGGTGCGCTCGCGCACAAGGCCGCGCCGGTTCACGCGTTCCAACAGGTAAATTCACGCCTAGAGCTAGAACGTATTAAGCGCCTTCAAGATTGTTTCGCGTTTGGCTCTATCGGTTTTGCCCGAAAGCTTGTCAGAAAAATACACTGAACGCACACAGATACGCGTGGGGCACACCACCATAGATCGAAACCGCTTTTTGTGGTGTTGAAGCAAGCTTTGAAACGGTGTGTGTGAGCAGGACAGAGGGATGGTAGCGGGGTAAGGCGCGCATAGCTTGGTGGGGGCTCGAGGCAGCTGGCCAGGTAGTGCGCGGGCGCACTGCCACAGTCGCTGCTTGTTAACACTCCCGTTGATAGAATTGTATTGCAGACATTTGATGACTGTTGACATTTTGTTTACTCACTATCGCTAATGAAATTAATGGTAGGTATTTATTATCGTGCTAAAACCATTCTCTTTTTATAATAATAAATGTTTTTGATGATCTTTACAATGTAGTATGTTAAAATATGATACAGGGAATTAATTTAGTAAATAATGTAGGTTTTCTATGGTATTTTTAAATTAAAATTAAACTGGGTACTAACGTTAAAACTAACATTAAACGAAAAAATTGTTTTGCAAGAGCTTTTTACAATAGCTCTTATTGGAATGCTTTTGATAAAAGATTTTTCAGTTTTGTCCTGCATTGTTGAATTGTTCGGCCGCATATAGTATGCATTTTGGTTTTGACTATTATTGTGATAGTATTTTAAACTTGTATCAAAATTTTTAAATGTGTGTAACATTTTGATCATGAATCAGTATTTTTAAAGAAGTGTTCAGTTTAAGAAATGTTTTTTGAACTCTATAATTGTTTTGGTCCAATCTAGCCCAAGGGGTAAAAATGTTTTGCAAAAGCTTCTGTATAATAAACATTAAAATGAAAACGGTAGGAAATACCATTGATTTCCATATAAAATGTTTTCTGCGTTTAGCACGCGAGAACTTTGATTCCATTGGATATTAGTTATCGAGCGAAATTGCTCTTTCCAGGTAACCTCGGCCTAATCACCCTTTAATTCAGTTAAACGATTTTAATATAATTCCCGCCGTTGAGCTCCGAACCTCTCATCAAATTAAACATCTGCACATTATGCATTTTGTGTAGCCGCCAATTTGTTCGACGCCGTTTGATTTAACAAATTCTGTCGGGCCTAATGTTACACTACTTTCATAATTTATACCAATAACCTAAACGTTTTTATTCCTTACCTACGTATTATTGAGCTTTTTCTTATTTTGGTCGTCTTTGAATATTTGTGCCATTAAGTAACAATAAAATGCCTCTCGAAATTGTATGGTGTGGCCATATAAGTAGGCACGACGCATCTGTTTCTATTGTGTCCGCTTGGTTGCTAATTGTCGGGCTCATTCACACCTGCCGTTGTGCAAAAAATTTAACGAACGTGCCCTGAATCTTTATGATCTATCAAGTAAATCACTCTAGCAACAATAGCGCATCATCTGGTTACCGATAGCTTTCACAATTAACACTTCGTTATTTCTTTGACACATCCAAGACTTTATTGAAAGAGCTATAAATGATTATTGCTTCTCTACCCACTGAAAATTTTATTCTAAAGAAATGAAAATGTATACGTGGTCTAGTTCACGATAAATATTCTACTTAATCTCGTGTAATAAATGGTCATGATCATAATTTTATTTGGTGTCGGGATGATAGGAGGACGTGGCGCGTCCGTCGCTTGGTGCTATTTATGCGAGGTGTTGTGGCCCCGATCCCGAGGCGGCTGCTATATCTCAATTGCAATAAATTATCTCCTTTGACACGCGAGAAGCGGAAAATTTGCAATCGCACCAGTCGGGACCATAGGATTCGCGTCTCACCTCCTTTATGTAAACAGCGTAAATGGCTTTGTAATAGGAATCGCGTCCGTCCCACTATGACACCGCCTCGATAATTCACGCCGAGTCCCACGGGTAGTTTGTCCAGATCGCGCCTAGAGACATTCACCACAAAGGGCCAGCGGGAGATCTCTCCTTCGACTTTTTGTCATAAGTGGCGAGGCGTTTCTTATCCTGTTTATAAAAGAACAGATTGGCGGTAAATCGTTGGTTATTGTGGCGCTATTTAATATATATTTCGAGGGTCGCCATCGGTTGCTATAACAAAATTTCTGTATTCAATTTACCGTGCTTCATGTCGACACGCAACTGCCCCAGTGTTTGATTGTTCACGTGGGCACACCATGACTTTGATGTGGGTTACTAGTTTATGATTCATCTGGAATATGTATTTAGATTTTAATTTAACCGAATAGAGAATTCGAAACAGTTATATTTACATCGATTGATATCTAATAAAACTTGACATGACTAACACAATTTATAACAATACATCCGCTAGCTATTCGTAACCCTTTATATAAACATAAAAGTGACTTCTGAGAATAAGGCCGAACATCCTCCGTAACATGTACTGCATCGTCGACTTTATTTCGTTTTATCAGGCGAGTTCATCGGTGTGTAAAATCATTCCGTAGTCGATTTCCATTATGTTATTAATTTTTGTAATTTCGGTGCCTAATCTCCGGCGACAGGTCAGATACCGACGCGACACTTATCTTGGTGTCGGCGGACACATATAATCCATTAAGTCGTCATTTCCATGCGGTTGATCATTCCTCAACCACGCGTCAAACCCGCCCCCAGACCGACGGCGACGCACAAGGTATTGTTCGCTACCGCTTTATCTCACCTCCGATGCATCAAGGACCTCTCGAATTAGCTCCATCAAACACATTATAGACCTTAAAACAATAGCCGCAGCCTTTATAACCCATCGGTTCCGGGTTCATCGAGACTTTATCCTTGTCGACTAATGGACTAGTTTGTTATCTAATCGGGTACACGGCGGACCTATTAATAATTTCCCACATAATTTTCTAATTAACGTCCTGTCTGGCGTACGGTCGGGGCCTCTGGATACACGAAAACGGAAATGACGTAGAATTAGGGTTAAGTACTCACAGTATTTATCAAAGTAATTTATTTGTGTACACTTTGAGCAGTTAGTATTCCTATTAACATTAATGACTAATGACATTTGTTTTTGTTTCAGGTAATCAACATTAGCGATTTCAAATTCTGAGTTGGGAGGTAAGCAAAAACAAATAGTGTCCACAAAATGGACAACGATACAAGGATCGCAATATAGATAGTATATTAACTGCAGGTGATTTGTGAAACGATTCGCGGCCTTACTTAATCCTATTTACGAATAATGTAGAAAATAAAACTTAATGCGCACATTAAACATTAGTAGTGTTACGTTACCTGGTGTTAACCCTTGACGGGTTAAATTGTAGCGTGTAAATTGAAGAGATTTTACACGTGAACGGAACCCTTAGTAGTGCGTCAGATCGCGACACGGGCAATTTGGTGCGAGAGAGCCAACGCGGGTTTATTTGTTCACTACGGCACCTGGCGATTCAGGACCCACGGGGTACAGGACATAAGTGTCGTGGAGTCGGATCTGATTTATTACACTACATATTTTACAAATCAGAACCGACTCTATCTAAAGCCCATACCTTATGTTGGCGATACTTTAGTTTCATCTTTATGCCTCCTTGAATTTTACATCGCATTTATCGCTGTATGATATGTTTTCTTATATTTTTTCCTAAGCATTTTTATTCTAACTTATGGATTCCGAAAGCTCGTGGCTAGATAATAACAGCCGCACAGGTCGATCTTCAAGGTTAAGCAACGCTTGCCTAGGTTGGTCTGTGGATGGGTGACCATCTTAACATAACGAGTTTCCTCCGTGCCTCGGAAAGCACGTTAAGCCGTTGGTCCCGGCTGTCATTTGGAGATCTTTGGCAGTCGTTACGGATAGTCAGAAGCCAGTAAGTCTGACTCCAGTCTTGCCATGAAGTACCGTGTTACCCCAGTTAATGGGTTGTGGAGGTCTGGTAGGCAGCCGCTCCTCGTAAAATACTGGTATTCAGCTAAATCCGGCTTGACTGGAAGCCGACCCCAAATCAGTTGGGAAAAGGCTAGGCAGATGATGATGGATTCCGAAAACATTAACCAGCAGAATTGCAGCATTATTTTTTATAAAATATCACTTTAAAATGAAAAGATATAATTTAACTTGGTACATATTGTTTTCCGTGATCAAAATATAGCATCGCCAAAAAAAAGACGTGAAGAATGCGCTCACGCCGTCCACTCAACGTCCTTATTGTGCTACTCCAGAGACGCACAACGTGCCGTCGAATGGGACCGGTTAGATTACGCATTGTCGTGGCACAATTAGAAACTGTTGCGGAACCATTCGCTCACTTTGTTATTTGCAAACAATCGGCCGCGACATCTGCGCCCCTCTCTATCGTCTCTCTATGCCGTGTCACCGCTGAGTAATGGTGAACGCCGAGCATCTGCTAATTGCGACCCATTCAATTAGGCCGGCTTCGAAGCAGATATATTATACATCAGAGAAATGTTTGTTACAATTAAGCGAAATCTATCTACGACACTGTTTAAGAAAAATTAAACTGGTTCAGTAACTTGTTGATGCTTCTTTAATTAGTTTCAAAGACGTGCTGTTAGTTTTATGTCAACTAATTTGTCAGATAAGCAACTGGACCTGTAATGACTAATAGTTTTATTACCGACATGGCCAGACGGACGCTACACATCTTCACATTCTTGACCATCATGTCGGTAACAAAGTTCCGATATGTTACCATTGTCTACAATGAAAGGTTAGCTGTACTTGCTGACTAATGATTGATGAATGATTGAGTGACTCATTGATAAAGTGACATTCATCGGTTATCGGCATGTGATACGGGCCTCACTATTCTATTGTCTAAATGAAAGCTTAGACAAAAGCTTCGGCTGTCAAATCTTATGGCAATCTTTTATCTTCTTACGCTTACAATTTACGTTTCTTATACGTAGTAGATGTACATCTATTGATTGTCTTTAGTTCGGTTATTTATACCTACGTATTTCTTTGATAATATTTATGGAAATCGATATGTCGTGGCCAGATCTTAGAAATTATTACTTCATGATATGGACAACTAAAACTGCCCAGATTGTTTAAACGTTAAGGTTTGATGATATGTCCATCCACGTTTGGCCATATCAATAATGTAGGATTTATGTGCATCAAAAATCATATTCTAAAACTTATTGTACCTATACTAATTAGAAATGGATTGTTTTATAATTTTGAAGGGACCTGGGGCCTACTCGTACAGGTTAGATTAGAAGGGGATCTAGTAAGTTAGTGCGAGCGAACAGAAGAGCATATCGACAGTGTATTTTCATTCCAGAAGAGCATACTTTAGTGCGGAATTAGTATTTTTGGTGGAACGACAGTATATTTCATGGTTGAAAACAGGAATACATTGAGAAATAGTAGGCTCTATCGTTGTACAACGTAACTATTTTCTTTTATGATCAGCCCTACACTTTTTGATTACTTTCTTTAAACTATAATTTAAGTCAAAACTGTTTCTGTACGCTACCACTAATAGTATAAATTAATTTTTGTTATGTATGTGAAATGAATTTATACGAGAAATAAACATTAAATTATCTCAAACCTCACGTATGACGATATTGTGAAGTAAACATCCGTTTAGCAGAAAAAGCACCAATTCATGAAATGGATCTTAGAATTGATCACTTCATGATGTGACTCATGAACCGTAGTTAAATTTTTTAAATGTTAGTCGCCAATACCGCACCGTTTTGGTGATACAATTAAAAGGTGTGACGAATATTTTTTTTCGTCGTATTCGGAATAAGGTCTGGGCTTGCGTGACATCTCCCGCTGAGATGTACGTGCTCCTACTAAGAAAAATGTTTGTAGGCATCTTAGAAATTTCAATTGTAACATTTGTTGTGTTCGCACAAGCTTTCCAATTTGTTCGGCTCGTGTGCCGCCAATGAACGTCTCTAGATATCATCGGCATACCGGCCGCTCTGTTGACTCATGTGATTAAATTCTTCGCCTGGATATACGCCGAGCTTGTTGTGCACCTGACTTTTTTTGCAAGTCGCGCCAAAACATCTATTTATTATTTTAATCTACGTCTTTATTGAATTTATGTTTTATTTTATCGTTCCTTGCATCTAAATATCATGTTTAAAGAATAATTTTTCAAACACCAGATAGGCAGATAATTATATCAAAATTTAAGAGTAAATTATACGGAATTCATTAAAATAGAAGCAGAGAATAAAAATCTGATTGTAAAAAATTCATTTCACTATCAATTTTATGTGCCATTTATTCTATAAAACACGCAAATGACATTATTATTTAAATGAATGCAAACGAGGTAATGGTGTTTGATATTGTTATTTATGGCGTATAAACAGAACGGTGACAAATTCTGCAGCGCTGTGCCAGGAAGGGACTGTCGCGCCTACTCCTTCCACAAACACAATAAATATCAACTGTACAAGGGACACAATGATGCAAACGCCGTAACTTGGGAGATTAATATAATATTTTTGCGCCCGTACACAAGCGGACCGTTGCCGTTGGCCTAATGAAATATGGCAACATGTTCCTTCATTCCTGATAAAACCTCCGGTGTCGGAGTTTTATTGCGACTCGAGTACGATAATTCAAGTTGGTCAGGCAGTGAAATAATTTACATGGTGGTCCCTTTACGTTTTTTATGCTCGGCTACCGCATTTTTACCATACGCCTGCGAAATGGACTGGGCTTTCGGCATACCCACTGAATCCTTATCTCTGCACACATGCGATTTAGTTAGCGTCACGAATGTATCTTATCGATTTAAATAAACAGCTGTAGCTATTATTATTTGATTCTACCTTTACAATTTTATCTTTTACTTTCCAGTATTTTTATCTACTCTCTTAAAATATCCTTCAACTTGCTGTTAATCTTTACCTATAAAGATTTAAGACCGTGAAATAAAAGACCAAACCCTTTAAAGATGATCGTACGTTATTTGAAGTCTGTTTGTGCAATGTATAACTGTCATAAACTTTATATCAACACTAAAGGATTCCAAAATTCATTGTGTGAGCAGCAAGTTTAGTATAGCCTTTTTAACAATAAAATAACAATAGCTTAATCACTTTTATTAACTTAGGTGTTCGAGTAAAAAGTGCACAATTCGTACGGCAAACGCAGAACCATTGTGATATTAACTCTCTATTAAATATTATCCGCGTTGCTGCGGACTAATCTTTATCCCACAATGGGGTAATAAAAATACCTGAATAAAAAAGTCGGTGAAGCGTAATACTTCGACAGCAGCGGGGTTCTGCCGATGTAGATTGAACTTATTTATTGTTGCCGAAAAGTGACTTTATACTATTATAGGTGCCGTATGGTGCCGGCCGAAAAGAATGTCACCATCCCATCTCTTCCCGTGGGTGTCGTAAGAGGTGACTAAGGGACATTTTAAGACCGTGCGTACTTTTGAGCACCTTAGGTCACCGCGTGGTGGCGGGTAAACCACCAACAAAAGCATTCAAAAGGAGGGTTGGTGTCAGGCAGGCGGTCGACCGTAAAACAATTGCCAAATCACTTGTAACATGATTAGTATATGAAGGAAAAGGGAGTTGGTGATAGTCTGACGGATGACAGGACAGAATGGAAGAAGAAAACATGTTGCGCCGACCCCAAATAATATGGGATAAGGGCAAGAAGAAGAAGAAGAGACTTACAAGCTAGATGATGCAAAGATAGGCGTTACTGAGCTTACAAGCAAGTGGTCTGAGATTTTTCGAAAAGCAAACACTTGTTTAAATCTTAGCTTAATAGCCAAAGTTGGGTATATATTGTTAAAAATTCGGCCTTGATCGGCAATTAGTCAAAATAGCTTTTATAAATGTTAAAACCCACATCCACAGTACAAAATGGAAAATATTTATAAAGGTCAAGACGTGGCGCTCTTTGCATGAAAACTTAAACACAGTTCAACCCAAAGGGTTGAGATTGAAAATCCCTTCCTAGCTTAATCTAGAAAAAAGTAAACACAGTAATCCGAGATTTAAAAGACCTTCCGAGACTACTGGATTATTACCGAGACAGTATCTGTAAAAATAATAAAAATTAAAGAGCACTTCCTTTCTCAATTGACATAATATTAGTATATATTGATATTTATTAGTATATGTATTATATTTATATAAATATTTATTTATTACACGTATTTATGTAAGTTTATGTTGTACACTGGACTCTACCCTCGAATGTTATCTCTCTCTGTCACTCAAAGGTTTGCTGGGAGAAAACTCATTGTTGAGTTAAGCTCGCCTTTGTACATGAATTGTCCAATTAAATTTTGTAAATAAGCTATTGTGTACAATAAAGAATAATATATAATATAAAAATATAAGTGTTAAATATTTTTCCACGGAACGCTAAAAAGTCACCAAATTGAATGAGCTATTCAATCCACGGTGCTCGGATCACGTGTCAATCATTGCTTGCACAAGCCGCAATGGATCGTGTTATTCTATTTAAACGTTTTGTTATTCATTGCCTCTATCGGAACCCCGCGCTTTCGGGTGAATCACAATGGCGGGCCCCATATTGTACATGATCCCAACTAATAATAAACGCTTATTAAGTACGCGCTTTGCATAGATTAAAAAAATATTGAAAAATGAAAAGGACTCGTTTGAACTTTTTTAATATTTTTTTGAACACAGATAATAATATTCGGGATCGTTTTTTTAAGTTTATACAATTGGTTCATAGTCTATAATTTGAATATAGTTCATGATTTTGCCATTCAACTTTTGCTAGAGTGACTATCGAAGCTCTATGCTAGATATATAGCCAATTAATATGTAAGGAATGATGCATCAACAATTAAATGGTTGAGAAATCTCTAAGAGGAAAAACTTTGACCAGCAGGATTAAACGAGACCAGCATAAAACGCCACTAACAAAATTATTACAAACATAGAAATGATTGTCTAGCCCTTTCGTAAAAAGGGTAGCCGGGTTGTAATGCAAGCGGGAACGGGGTAAAAAAACTAGCGTATTGTTACTTCAATTTACTTACATACAGAGAGAGGTTCCCCAGCTCCCAAGCCGCGTTGGGCGCGTATTGTGTTACCCATGCTACACGCATTCTTTGAAACCTGAGCCACGGGATGGGATTCTTTTGTTGTGACTCGATTTGAATATTACTTTAATATGATGGGTTCTTGCTGTTAATAATAACTGGCTAGGGAGACCGACTAATGGCTGGTTATAGGGCACGCCTTTCATATGTTTTACACGGCTAATAAAGTAAAGACTGCGGGCGAATTTGTTTTTGCATGATTTGTTAGTGTAGGGCTTGAGAAGAATTTTATATCTTTTTTCACAGTCTTTAATGTACGTACGTATTATAAGCCTTTATGTGCTCTTAAATCCATTCACATTATAACCCAGTTCTGTTAAGTGTTTATTGTTGGGCATACTGTTATAAAATGCAACTGCAAGCAATGAGGTAACACATGAACCCATTGTTTGAAAACGTTTAAACCCCACAAGAGCACAATTGGAAGCTCTAAAGGTTGGCTCGTGGATAAAGAATAGCAAAATAAGCTTGCGACTAGGAAAAAACAGAGATCCTTTTGTTTTAATACAAGAAATCTTCTATTTACTTCTTTTTTAATACGGATTTGAAAATCGTTCGCGGAATAATAGCAGCTGTGCAAACGGAGCGCGTGCCATATCTCAGTATATTGTCAGTTCCGTGTAAATCTCTTGTAAGACGATTGTAAAACAATGCTTATAAAGTATCCCAGCTACGGGCCGCGACTGCAGGCGTGATACGAAAGCGTTAACAGAATTCATAAATTTTGGACAACAAAGGAATCGAGAAACCGTTTAAGGTCCATACGCAGATTCGACCGCATTATATTAGTGATATGGTAATGTGATTGTTCGCGATAAATTAAACTGGCGAGTCCCGAGGCCGGGGCGCACAGCGGGACTTCGCGACGCCCGCGCATCGTTTTCGTATATTCGCCAATTTGAGGTGAAGAACCTCACAATTTTTGACAATAATGCTCACACTTTTATATGCAGGGACAATGCTAAATGCCACGCCCTGCTGCCACCCATATGCGTTTGGGTTTCTTTTTTGCTGACCGACTTATGAAGCTTGCATCAAGAAAGTTTTCAACGGGAAATGCGAATATTCTACTTAATAATCAGTGTGAGTTTTATTGGTATAAACTCGCTTTTTAATAAAAGCATATTATGCAAAATGCAAATTTAGCTACGAAATCTTGTGTCGCAGATCATATAAATATCCTACGTCTGGCCTGATCGAGAACTATTTAGCGAATTTTTCTCACTATTTGAAATTGTGAATATTAGAAGTAACAATAAATTTAAACTGCAATAAAAACCAAGAGGTTTCCTCAGATAAAAATTGTAAAAAGAGAGAAAGAAAATACATTACCTTTCAATTTTCGCAAATAAAACAGCTATCAAAAATTAGAACCGTGTACATACTCGTAAGTAACTTGTTATACTTACACGTACTCCTATTAAGAATACAATATGGTTTATAAAATAAAGTCTACATTTGTAAGGAAGAGTCGAAGAAGTACAGAAAAATATGTTATAAAAAGCGCAATAAAAATATTAACTCAAGGCAAAACCCAACATTTTCTGGCGTGGGATGATGACATTTCTGCTTACAATCGAGAATACCGGAACCTTGCCAGTATGTTTTGAAATATAATTGAAAATTATAGCGTTCATGAAATAAACTGTCAACTTCGGCGAACTGTCGACACGAAGTTCGTGTCCTGTCGCCTCCTTTAATTGGCCACGTTCATTGTTCTAACCTATCCTTTTTAGAGACCGAGTGATTGTCGCCATTCCCAGAATTCCTTATTCTGAACGATCGTCTATCTCTTTGGTCACAGTTTGTAATTCTGTCCCTCGTGTGTCCAACAAATTACTTACTTTAGATCGCCTCTAAGTTGCGCGATGTGGACAAAGTTTTTATAGGTTAGTTCAGTGTATGGACCTTCACTGCTCCCGAACTCCTCTAAATTGGGTTTTTTTTTTTTTTTTTTTTTTTTTTTTTTTTCCGGTAGGGGAATCATCAGAATGACTTCTCCCACTCTTGGGCGGAGCGGGAGGGCGTGTCAGACTCTTACTGACTAAACCCCTACCCCGTTCCTTCGTTGCCATCGATCTGGGGGACACGGTGACAACCTTTCGGATACCGTGTTCCCCAGAGGCTTCGGCCCTGCCGGACCCCTACAGTTTGCTGACATCTCCTTGAGGCGCGCGTGGAACAGAACGCGCCGTCGACGACTAGGCTCGGTCCAGATTATTACCAGACTGCCGGACGGCGAGCTACCCAGTGCTCGCCGTCCGCGAGCCCGCGCCTACGGTGGTCGGAAATCGGGATCGGGATCTCGGCGGCGACGGCGTGAGTTCCGTTGCCTCACGCGGTCGGCAGCCTCCTTCGCTAACATTACTGCTTCGCAGAAGGAGGCGACTGCCTGCCACCCCTCCTCGCTCCGGACCATGGCCTGTACCAGGGCCCGGCGCGAGAGGTCACCGCCGCCGATAGCCTCCACAAGGACACGGCGGTGCTCCGCCCAAGCGGGGCACACCTCTACCGTGTGCTCCACCGTGTCCTCCGGGCGGTCCACACAGTGGCGACACCCGGGCGTCCTTTCCTCCTTGATCCGATGCAGGAACCTCCCGAACTTACCGTGTCCGGTGAGGACCTGCGTCATACGGAACGAGAGGACGCCGTGACCTCTTTCCAACCACTCCTCAAAGAGGGGACTTACCGCCGCAATGACGGCATGCCCAGCACTGGGTTGCGACAGTCGCAGTCGCCATGCCACCCTGAGATCCCGCCGGAACTCTGTCCGCCATACCGCGACTTGTCGTGGCAGCGGAGTTTCGCCCCGGCGTTGCATCTCCACGCGCAAATCGTGCATGCGTGCAAGGACTGTTGCCTCCAAATCCCACGGTGGCAGGCCAGCAAGGAGGCTCGCCGCTTCGCGGGAGATCGTGCGGTATCCCCGCACCATCCGGATGGCCATGACCTTCTGGGAAGCGTTCAGTTTGGCCGCTGGTCGCTTACCTAGCGATGGCGCCCAAACTGGCGCCCCGTAAAGAGCCATGGACCGAACGATCCCCGCGTAGAGCCTCCGGCAGGGGGCGTCTGGACCCCCCAGGTTGGGCAGGAGCCGCTTCAGAGCGGCACCAGTCCTGTCCAGTTTGGGGGCCAAACGTCGGAAATGCTCCTCGAAAGTCCACCGGCTGTCGAGGACGAGTCCCAGGTACTTCATCGTCGACCCGACGCCGATGTGAACCCCCCCTACCGTTATTTGGGAACCCGGTGGTGGCGCGGTCCGAAGGCCATGAAAGCACATAGCCTCGGACTTGTGCAATGCCACCTTGAGTCCCAGTTGCTGGATCCTCTCCACGACTGTCGCAACCCCGCGTGTCGCTGTTTCGGCCGCCACCTGGTACGACTCTCCCCGCGCCAGGACCAGCGTGTCGTCTGCGTAGCAGACCACGCTGACCCCGTCGGGGAGGTCGCCGCGCAGCACGTAGTCGTATCCGATGTTCCACAGGGGCGGTCCTAGTACCGATCCCTGCGGAACACCGCACGACATCTCTCGCCGTCTCCACTCTCCCTGGTGACCGGGATAGATGATGAACCTATCCGACAGGTAGGCCTCGATCACACGACGGAGGTAGGCGGGCACCTCATGGTACTGAAGTGCCGCCTCGATGCTACTCCAGGGCAGGGAGTTGAAGGCATTGGCGATGTCCAAAGACACCGCCAAGACAACCCTGCCCCGAGTCACCGCATCCCCCGTCGTGAGGGCTCTCACGCGCATGATGGCGTCCACGGTGGAGCGCCCCCTGCGAAAGCCGAACTGGCCGTCAGCAAGATCCGGCCCCACCCGTGATAGATGCCCGACGAGGCGGTCTGCAATTACTCTTTCAAAGAGCTTGCCCACCTCGTCGAGCAGCACGATGGGCCGGTACGCGGATGGAGAGTCCGCGGGGCGCCCCGGCTTCGCGATGAGGACCAGTTTCCCAGTCTTCCAGCGAAGGGGGAACTGGCCTCTCTCCATGCATGCCTCTAAATTGGGTGAGAAATGCTCGGTTTGACGGCCGCTTTGCATATCTCAACGATAAATTTCTAGGAGCTGCACCTACGCGGCCATCGCGCTGGTTTCTCGAGCATTTTACATAGTTAGCCACTTTATTAGCTAAATAATACCGTAGACTGTCAACTTGAGAATTTATTTTGCCCCCTATTTCATTACATGGCTCGTTTTTTATAAGCACTTGTATCCTTCTAAAAGATCCTATCACAAATTTTGTTGGCCGAATTGCGACTGAGCCCATTTATATAAATTACGGGTTAATTAACTGCTTTGTTGTTGGTCGAGCGCGTGAATTCGTTGAAACGACGCAGTTTGAGGGAATTAAGTCAGATGTTAACAATAAAATATTATCCTCTTTTATTTCGAACTTAAAGTTGTATTCAATTTATATCCCTTATTCACAGAGATTCTCTTACTAAACTGTATGCAGTAATACTTTGTCAGAAATATTGCTGGTTTATATCCTCATGTCTTTCTGTAATAGTGAATACCTCATGTCCTCCTAAAGAATTCAGTGTAAGCACGGATCGAGTGCGAGTTCGTTTAAACCTTAGCGAAGAATTGCATCCCGCGCTAGGGCACTTAACTTTATTGTTTTATGGCGCGATAATAATATTGGCGTGGCAAAGCCTTACTCAGGACGGCGCGCGTCCGATTGTTTTCTCACACAGATCGATTTACTGTTACCGATCGATCCAAAGTTTCCAGCCTATCATTGTTACGAATCTATTTTCACTATGTCTCCAGAGGATAAAGCTGATAAATACTGTCGAAGTTACAAAAGTCTTATTTGGAGATACAAATAATAAACGAAAAGGGAAACAAAAATTTTATGACATACTCGCTTTGGTTATCGCCAATTTGTGTCAACTGAAGCGTTCGTTTAATATTAATAAAACTGCTAGCCCCTCAACCCTCGGCGTGCTTTTACGGTCGGCTTGATGGCGACTTATTTGAATAAATATTTTCGAGTGTAACCGAGTCGGAGACTTCTTTAAATTTATTTATTTTGTAATTTTTTTCAATAGTAATCCGTATAAACAGCATAGTGCGTTGTGTGACGGGCGCCCCGCCAAGCGGCGCATTACTAATGTGGATGACGCGACACTATTACAACCCATCCTTTATCTAACACAATATGTCCTTTATTATAAAACTAAAATTAAATGTCCGACCTCTTTCGAAGTTATTTGATCGCCGCGGGAGTCCATCACATTTGTTATGTGCAACAGCAAGTAAGTGTTTATTGGTTTATGGATTCTTTTTTGCTTTCTCTGTAGGTTTGAAAAGGATTGATTTGTTATTTATGGAAATGTGGTATTAGGTACTCGTTTGCAAGGAATATTTTAATAAATTGATTCAAGCCAATTTGTGATTTATTATTATTAAGTCCATAAATATATCTTAATACTTTGTCATATTTGGTCACGAGAACGTGGTTTTCGAATGGCTTGTTACTAGGAAACTTAAATCGATCTATGATTACCTTATTACAGTTAATTCGTGATTAATGGTAAATGGCTGTGTTAAACTAATAGGTGGAGTTTAAATGCCAGAGTGGCTTGGAGTGGAGGTCGTTAAGGCGATGTTCACCGAAGCCCAATTCGTAATTACACACGGTCTGACCGACACCCGCGTCAGCGCGCGGAAGTTAATCGGAGCCGACGGCCGGCAAATGATGCGTGCCTCCGCCGCGAGCCTACTTATGTCACCCGCGATTATCGCGCACCCACCACAATGACGGATCGCTTAACATCACGTTTAATTCCAATGATAACAAAGAGCATCTACGATTAAATCGACGTAATACATCATACGCCCATTAAAATGGGTCATTATGTCAGGCCTGTCATGTTCTATCAGATAAACTTGTACCTGTGGTCCTACATAACTTAGTTAGTAAAATCTATTATTTGGCGTATCCAAATTAAACTGAGCTTGGGTTACAAAGTTAGCATGGAAAGTAATAGGATCTTCGTATGCCAGCGGGTGAGGCATGGTCAGTTCATTTGACCGAAATACATATTCCAACCGTGATTTTCCGTCGTGCTTAATTGAAACATGACTGAAGCAGTCCGCAGACCATATTAACGTAACTTATGTTTTCATTTAAAGAAGCTAAGAGAACAATGCATCTTTATTATTTCGAGCACATGTTATTCTTGTTTTCGACAATGTATTCGATTTCGTGTATTACACGATCGAATTCATATTCCACGCGAACTAAAAGAGTCGTCATACGGTAAATCGTTTATGGTAATACAGGCTGGTCGTACACGTATTTCGATCATGGTGTTCGATCGTGAGGCTGACTTCGTGAGCGGTGGACTCGCGAAAGTCCTGCGGTCCGCGCACATGAGTTACTCGCTTGATGTGACGTTATCGCGCTGTGCGCCGCGCGTCTTGTAACACATCCCGATGGAACTGTACTTCCAATTTTATCAACAATAAATAATACCTCGACTGTACATAAGCTCCCGACTTTTGCATTCAAAGGGGTCCAAAAATAAAAATACAAAGCTATAGTAAAATCCTTGCAAAGTAACCTAAAACTCGAGGCTAGAACTGGACTCGTAAAATAGAATGAGGGTTTAAAATTTCCATTACAATGATAACTTACTATAGAAGCTGTAATAAAATATGATCGCTTCGGGGTTGATTTTGATTTAGCTGTACATAGAAATCCCGGAACAGATTGAAAAGGGGTAATAATAGACTCGACCAGATTTATCTCGCGGAGCCCATCTCTTGTTTGATAAATAGATTTTTTCTCAATGGTTTCGAATCAAGCTCCCCACAGAAGACGGTCTGTTTCCATTGTGATATAAAATAGCTCTTATTTATTTGTGAAACATGACAGATAATTCAGGACGGCTACCGATAGAGATGTCTTTGTTGGGAAGAATGCTTGTTTGGTTTTGTGAAACACAAATACAGTCGTTCATTGTTGTGCCGTGTTTTGGTTATGAAATTTATTATTGTGACAAATTGTTAGGTCGGAGTTAAGCCTTTCGTTTGTATAGCATCTGCCAGGCTTAAGATATCGTCGACGTCATAATTCTTTGAATGTTGAATTGTTTTGATGAATTTGCAGCTGAGCAGAAGTTACTTGTCGGCCGCCGCAGGTGTTTGTTTGTTCGTCATGATTCTGTTTATTGAGCTGTTTGAAGCTTTCTGGTGTGGAAATTAGGTATTATTTGCGTACGTGGAAACAATCTTAGATTCAAATAGATATGATGATGTGGAATGTTTAATGCTCAGATAATAAATACTAAGAACATAATTAAATTAAGTATGGAGTATTTGTAAACATTGTTGTTACATCCTGAATTTATAATGGGATAAATTACATTAAGGCAAGTGTTTGGGAAAAGAAGCGTGATTTGTAAAGCCACTCTGGCAATTATGCACCGTGTCTTAGACATATACACACAAACACCAGAGGTGGAATTTTTCGTCAGAGTTTGTGTAATTAAAAAATAAAAACCTGCCAAGAGCGTGTCGGGCCACGCTCAGTATAGGGTTCCGTAGTTTCCCGTCCGTCACAATAAGTGTCCCCAACTTTTCAAAAAGTGTTCGTCCCATCAAGTTCAAAATAATTTTCCTAGAAAGTCTTTATAAAGCTCTACTTTCCAGATTTTTTTCATATTTTCTAAACTTATGGTTCAAAAGTTAGAGGGGATTATTTCCGATATTATTGATATTATCAAAAAATGATTTTTAGTAAGCCCCTATTCATTTTTGAATACCTATCCAACAATATATCACACGTTAGGGTTGAAATTAAAAAAAAAATCGCTTTTTACTTTACATGTAGGGGAGCCCCCCTAATAACCAATAAAACATTTTTAAACCCTAATAAAATATTTTTTTCCAATTTTTATTTTTGCACTTTGTCGGAGTGATTGACATACATACCTATTGGCACCAAATTTCAGCTTTCTAGAGCAAACGGTCACAGAGATTAAGCGAGGACGGACGGACAGACATGGCGAAACTATAAGGGTTTTTGTTTCGCCATGTCTGTCGTTTTTGCCAATTGGCTACAGAACCCTAAAAAACTTCTTTTTAGGGTTCCGTAGCCAAAATGGCAAAAACGGAACCCTTATAGTTTCGTCATGTCCGTCTGTCCGTCTGTCCGTCTGTCCGTCTGTCACAGCCGATTTACTCGGAAACTATAAGTACTACAGTGATGAAATTTGATGGGAATATGTGTTGTATGAACCGCTACAAAATTATGACACTAAATAGTAAAAAAAAGAATTGGGGGTGGGGCCCCCCATACATGTAACTGAGGGATGAAAATTTTTTTTTCGATGTACATACCCGTGTGGGGTATCAATGGAAAGGTCTTTTAAAATGATATAAAGTTTTCTAAAAAACATTTTTCTTAAAGTGAACGGTTTTTGAGATATCAGCTCTCAAAGTCGTAAAAAGTATGTCCCCCCCCCTCTATTTTTATAACTACGGGGTATAAAATTCTAAAAAAAATAGAGGTGATGCATGCTAATTAACTCTTTCAACGATTTTTGGTTTGATCAAAGTATCTCTTATAGTTTTTGAGATAGGTTGATTTAACTGTAATTTTGGTTAAGTTATTATATTTGCTGCTACGGAACCCTTTGTGCGCGAGCCCGACTCGCACTTGGCCGGTTTTTTATTTTATAGTGTATAAAATAGTTATTCCAATCAACCCTAATGACATCTTTTTTCACCACATCATCTGAGCTCAATTGAGCATACCTATAGCTTCTTTTATGTATAGTGCTTTAAAATGTAAATTGAAGCGGAGTCCAGAACAAATAAGTATTAGATCCATGGTACACGTTTGTGCGTCGTTGCCTAAGACACGGTGCAAAAATAAATACCTAAAAATTAAATTAATTCCTAGAAAGAATGAATAAGTCAACTTACAGGAAAACAAGTAAAGAAGTTGAAAATTTACTGATAGTACTTGAATATTAAAATATTGAGACACAAAGCTAAAACGTCTCCATTGAATGCTGAAAACATCAATGTCCTTATTTGGCGTGAACATCAATTAAAAGCCAACACCATACACGTAGTGTCTATGATGTTTACAAGAAAATAAATCGCGACTGGGTATATAAACGCCATGAAAGTTTCATTGATCTCAAGCGCTTTTCCTTATTTGAAAATATACTTTGAAATTCGCAATAGAATGTCAGTCGCAGGGGACCGACGCCGCGGCCGAGTAAAGAGCATTTTATAAATGTGTTTTGAGAATAGCGAGCGAGACGTGGGTAGTCGGGCCGCGCAACGCACAGCGATGCACCAAGTTTAATGGAAAAGAATTGAAAAGTAGCGCGTCTATATGGTAATAGAAATTGCCCGGAAGAAAGGAACACAGACGACAGAGTGCAGAGCTCTAAGTTATGGTTGTTTTCTTGAAAATTGAGCGTTATTGCGTACGTTTTCCCGAAGTATTGGCGCGTTCGGCGTCTCGGCTCGCGGGGCGTGCCCGCGCCGTGCATCCGAGTTTTATTGGGACCGGAAAATTTACAAATGTAAACTCAGATCATTCACGTAACTATCGTCTACATAGTTACTTTATTTGCGTCGAAATGGCTGTTTGCGCAAATAAAGTTATGCTCCCATTCCATAACTCCTTCATAATGTCAGTCTGTCGTCATATAAATACTCCGTTTCATTTTCAAGTATACGTTAAATCGTGTTTGTAAAGTTAAATGTTAAAGTAAACTTCAATAAGTACGTAACGGGTTATATATTTACAATGTTTGTTTGCAGTTTCTGCGGCAACTTTTCTGAATGAAATAAGTATTTGTCACGTTAGCTGTGGTGTGGGTGTTATAGTACGGCGTCGTTCGGCTCGTTCCCATTGATTATTGGTAAACAAAGCTCTCTGGTCCGTATTTTGTACAAATATTTGTAGGAAGAGCATAAGAGGGCACTTAGCGGTATGACATTGTTATGTTCGCCAAGCGCTAAGAAATTCAAACTAGGTATCAAATAACTCTACCAGCCGACATCATTCATACAATTTGTTTCCCTGAACCGGTTTATATTTTACTTGTTGTACTAAATATTTGAAGTTTCTCCATCGCATATCAATTTCATCAATTTTCTAGTTTGTCGTCTTACAGAACTCAACTTGTTGATTAGAAATCCAATCGGCATAAATATGAGATCTGGCGCCATCACTCCATGTCACTTACAGCCATAATGTGGGTTTAAAAATTTAAATATGTAGAGGATTATTAGTGACCTATTGACAGTCTATCACCTACGTTACTCAGAATTATTCATTACTGTTATGAGGCATTGTGGAGGAAAACCAGATATATTGCTCGTTCAGCTGGCAGCAGCTGACAACTTTGATCTTTAACCCATCATTTTGGTTGAATGTAGTTATGGAGTGGTGATATTACACACGTGTGGCAACCCCACACGAAAAGTTACTTAGACAACTTTGTAAGGAAAAATAGTCTTAAAAGCAACTCTAATAAAGCGGACAATAGTGTAATCATTCAAGATATATGGCACGTCCCTGATTAACGCAAAGCTATCGGCTGCTGTGCCTGCACTTCAACCTTTAAGAGATCTAGATTTCCATAGCGTGATGCTATCAATGTCTAATTGGATGTTGTTGCCACTTCCATGTAATCATTAAGCGATTTCAATGACATTTAAGACTACGGAAGGTGTTTGCATTGTAGGACGCTATCGACGATATTTAAGTGTCTGTACTCAGTAACATGATTTTGTTGATTAGAATGTACTTGTATGTACTTGAGTGAACTGTGTGATATCAATATTTTTATTTTATTACTGATAGGTTCGCGTAGACCACTGTCCCACCTGATGGTAAACTATGATGGAGCATGCTTGCCTAGAAGTAACCTATTCACTCTTGACCTAAAGACCCCTAGGTTGTAGGGAATTCCACTCTAGCTATACGTATAATAAATGTGTTCCGAAAACCTTTCGTACGTTCGGGTGGAATGTTCACCATGTACCGGTTGCGGATCGCCATACGTCTAGTGGTTCGATGAAGAAACGGGCTTGGAGGAATTAAATTGTGCAATTCCTGTGCAGACTCTCCGTAATGTAAACAATAGAAAACCGAGAGGTTAACAACTCGTCGTCTTAAGACTTTAAAGCTTCGACCGTTAAAGTTTGTGTTCCATAAAAACTGTTCATATTTTGCTATTAGATGTCACATTTACTGCTAGCGGTACTTTTTGACCATCTCTTATATTCTCACAATCTCTACGCTCAAATTGGTAAATTAATCAGGTTTATTACGTCTAACTATCCTTAATGAAAAGTAATGTAGTTGTTTGCCCTGGTCACATGTACGTTTTATCTGCGTTTACCGTTACTATCGATGGCTAATTGTGAGCTGTTTATAAATGTCGTCACTCCGATCAATATTCATGTCCAGATTATACTCTTCTAATTGCCACTTATAAATCTGAACGCGTCGATGACATCTTAATTGCCATACTAACAAATCACCTATAATATATGAAATTTGGCAGTACAAAGATATGTAGAAGAATGTAGTCAAAACCGTGCGTTTAGAAAGAGTTTTAGATCTTTTTCTTCACATTGAGTATAGTTTTGTTTATTACTGAGAAGTGATCACATTTCTTATTTCTTAATCTTTTTTTTTTTGGGGTTTCCTTGTGTGATTAAGTGAAAAAATATAGATGTTTGCAGGAAAACTAAGGTTATCGACATAGGCCGCAGAAATCGCCAAACTTAAGTGGCAGTGTCTAGGACATAAGTGACATGACGGCTAGCAAAATAGACGGTCAATAGGGCCACAAGGTTTTGGAGTCGCGTAAATAGGGCCAAAAGGTTTAGGAGTCGCGTACTAAAAGACGCAGCGTTTGAAGGCCTCCCAGATGGTGGACTGATGATCTGGAGAGGGTGTCGAGAATCCGATGGGTACAATATGCACTGAACCGGTTGTTATAGCAATACTTGAAGAGGACTATGTCCAGTGGGTAGGTATACGTCTTTCGACCAGAATGATGATGATGATTCATCTTTTCTATTAACCGTTTAATTCACTTAGCGACATTCACTTTGTGACATTATTAAAATAAGATTCTAAACTAAACTCAGTTCTATATTTAGATTGTTTATATTAAAAACGTCAAAGTGTTAAAGCACCATATTTTATGTAACAGTAGTGACCCCCCACGACTTTGTCCTCTCCTTGTTACGATTCCTATGATAATTTGGTTACTATGAATTGTGTATTAGTAGAGTTTTCAATCGCTCTTTACCTGCCGATTCCTTAACACATGTAGTTTATATACAATTTGCTTTGTATATTTAATAAACATTCCTACCTATAATAACTTTTCTCTGTTATTCGACATACGGAACCCGAAGCACATCTCTAACATAATCTGCATAAAATTTCAATGCTACATTTGGTTATCAGAATTCCTGCTGGGATTTTCTAAGCATTTGCTTTCGGTTAATTAATGTGCCTGCATTTGTTTACGTCGGACGATTAAATATTTCGTGGCTCATAACAAATTGAGTTAGTTTGTTATTATCTAGCGTCAGTCACGAGTAATTGGCAACAAGAGGTACCGTCACGATTTACTAATGGATCTGTTCTCATATAAAAGTGGAGTGTACAGCGTTAAGTTTGTTTAACAGATGCCTATTTTTTGCTGGTATAATGTTAGTGATTTAGAAAAATAAATGGTTCCTTAACTACTGTGGAAAATATGTAGGTCTCGCAAGATGGGTGGGTGTGGGAACAGTTGCAAAAGCTCATAACTCTAACACTTCTAAAACACTTATACTTACGCACTTAATTACAAGTGGCGTCAAAATAAAACCAGCATCGTTTCGAACATAATTTAGATGTTTCCTGTAAAACTGTTTAGAAATCACTGATATTGTTCACGTCATAAAGCTACTAACCTACGGTCTGTTGTCGGCCCGCCACCGTTCATTAGCAGCTATAAATCTGAGGCTGTTTGTCGTAGACGCTCGTAATTATGAATAATTATGTTATTTTATGGTTGTCGACAACCGCACCGTGTCTCAATATTTAAACATTGAGAAAGAAAGAGAATTTTATGTACAACAGACTTGTTTTTGGAATTTTGTATTATTATTTTGTTTTTTTAAGATCGTCTAAATCTAGCTGGCAGATATGGATTTCGAGTAGTTTATAAATAGTAAGAAATAATAGAACAATTAGAAAACACAATCAATTGTTTTTTTTATAATATAATCTTATGGCACGTGATGGTAAGCAGTGATTAAGAGCCTATTTACTCTAGCCTAGAAGATAATAAAATAATTATTGACTTCGTTTCTATTGCTTGGTATTTAGAAGAAGTACTTCTCTATAAAAAAACATAGCCTTGAAAAAGCTCACGTTTAAAGCAGCCTCACTTATCTTTGTTTGCTGGGAACTTAATTTAAAATCAACTATACAATTAGTGTTGTCTGGAATTCTTGATGGATCAATTTTATCAGTTGAACTCGATAACGTTAATCTGCTGGCGACAACGTCGGACCCATATCATAGTTTATTTTCCGCTCCTTATGCAAATTCGTATTTAAATAATGTATATTTATTCGTGCACTTTATTATTACCACTTTGTAGCGGAATTCGAAAACTTATGGACTGACTCTGTCTTGAGTTGAAGTTTGTGCATAGTTTAGATGATTGCGTAGTTGTAAACTATGCTTAGCTCGACAGCGGAAGAACCAGTACATGTTAAGCCTCGTCAGGCATCTTAAACTCTCACAGAAGTTAGTAAGTAACAGATTATAATATTTTTACAATCTTGTTATATCTAGCAAGTTTCATCTTTCTCGATTTTTATTCTCACCTCGTAGTTATAGATCATTTACGAGTCTACACACGAGCACCGGGCGGCTGGCCGTGTGGGGGTTCGCTTGCCATCGCTGTATTATGTTTATGACTCATTATTTCTTTGGACATTCAACAACGTTTATGGCGTTAAATTAACGCCTGATATGAACCGAGGCGACTCACGGTTAATAAAATTGTATACTTATCTCTCTTATCTAATACTGAAGGTAACTTTAAGTCTTGAATGGACTCCATTCTCGAACACTTGCATGGGCAATAGCGTACAACATTTTCAATCGTAACCTGAGATGGATGAGTCATTTCCGCCCATCAATATATGACGGTTGTTCACAATTTTGTGAGCACTCAACGAGCTGATATTCTCAAAATTTAATTAATTACCTGATTGGCATGGAAACATTAAAATTTATTCAAAGCCTCTTGAAGTTTATTTGGGTCAAATCAAAAGTTCCCACAGCAATTACCCAGTATGCTCCAATCACATGAATAAATGTTTAATGTTTCACAAATAACTAATTTTCTGTGACTATTTGTTACTTTCCATTCAACATAATTTCGAATTTGATGCATTTCTTTCTCGTTTATCTTTATTTATTGAATGTCAATGTTTGAAATATCGTCGCGGTCACAAATCATCGGCTAAACAAAACTGGCTATTCCATATTGATTTCGATTATAATTTCTGTTATATATTTCTCGGATGTCATGGTAGTAATTATGTAAATTGATGGAAGAAAGGTCGATAGCCTCCACCAATATTTGTCCAATACCATCTCCAACCTTCACTATGATTGCACTCAAGTTGAACGGTATTGTTCAGCTTGTCACAAAGTACTTTGTTATTTGCGCTGCTCTTTGTAAATATAACAGTTATTCGGTTAGATAATGAAGTAGAGAGAACTTTAACCTGTCAAGATCTTGTTAAAAGTTGCGTGAAAAAAATGATTTCATGAAATTCATCACATCAAATACTACAATGCTAAGTTTTGTTTATTTTATTTTTTGTCAAGAGCCTCAGTAAAAGGCACTAAAAGAAATAACCCTTTGATTTTGAAGGAGATATAAACTTGTCCTTCGGAAAGATTCTCACATTGGGATCAATCCCATCTCATTAAAAGGTGTCTTTATATTTTCCAGTCAGCTGCCGCGTTATCGCTACCATAAAGCAGACCCGATCTAAGGTCTGATATGATAATTGTAATCCAATACATCACTATCTGTTTCATCCGTCTTACCTGTTGCTTTACTACAAAAATAGGTTACAAGATTTACGATTGATACATTTTGACTGCAGTTATAAATTTATTGGTAATAAATGGGGTAAATAATACAACATTAAAGACAAGATAATATGTATGTTACGAAAATTAATAGAAGTAGCCTACGCGTATTCACAATAACGTATTGTTCAACCTACACGTGATGGCTAGGATTGCCTACGCCCACTTTCCTACGGCATTGTTGTCGCGATGAGTGAAAATTTTCCACAATGAGGAAGTTACCAGTCGTTAGCAGTGATGGATCTGCTTGAGCTCCTCGGACATCTCCTCGGGCACTGCGTTTGACGCGTAAATCGATTAAGTTTGACAGTTGACTCTTTGATTGTGGCGCGTAAGGTTCACGCTAGTAATTACTGCAGCCTCTGCGGATATTGAGTCGATGCGAACGATTCCACATGACACACCGCTAATGAATTCTGTCCATGTTGACGCGACATAAACATATGGGGAATTAGTGTTATTTTAATTACTCCCGTCTGTCTACCGGCACTAATTCGTCTTGTCCAACAATAATACGGACGCTTTCGATTTCGATAATTAATGGATTTTATAATAAAGCTTGTTACAGAACGATCAGTTATTTTTGGACTCCAATAAAAGAAAATTTACCATCAAAGAGCAATAACAGTTCGTCAAAAGTTTTTCTTGTTTTAACCGAGTTCATTGCAAAAATAACACATTTTGTATCTTTAACAAAAATATATTGCTACAACTTGCTAATTTGATGTGCCAAGTTATAAAATCAGCATGATGAATATATTTACGGCTATTAATATGCATATTTATTATTTACGAAGCCATTGCATTTGGAAATGTCATAAAACGAAGAAAAAATATTTAGATTTTGACGATTGAAATTTGAGAACGAATTAAAACAAAACGACACTTAATATGGAACCCAAATGAGGTGGTGGCGGCGCTGTTTAAGTGTATTTACGTGTCAACTCATCTACACAACGGCCTGCGAAAGGAAAGGATCATTTATTCTAAATTTTATTACTGTGAGTCCCATTTTGTCGAGAGCGTGGCGTATTATTTTCAATTACATGAGAAAATTAATACAAATGACTTGCACCAGCACAGCAGTCTTCGTTAGAAATATAAATCAAAATTCAGCAGTTTCTTTTCTAATTACTTTAAGCATCGCACATGTATCATTTATTGATTGGTGCTCATTAACTATAACAATTATCTTAACAAGCTGGATCGCAAGGTGTTTTGTATCTTAATCGGCGAGTGGCCGTTCCAATCTAGGCCCGATGGCGCATTATCGATTGTCGCACAGCGGGGTGTACGACAAAAGAATTTCATTTTAAATAAATCGCGCGAGACCGCGTCGCGTCGAGAAATTAGGCGCGGTATCCCCCGCCGCGAAAACTCATCGTAAATAAGTGTCGCGGCTGGCTCTGAACAGCGCTTCGCTGCGTCGACGCTTAAAAACACATTCTTGTTATACACTCGTTTAAGGATTTAATTACTTGCATCGCTGATGGAACCTCATCGCGCGTCCCCCGTAGCCCGAGCGCACCTCGCACGTGATCGTAAATCCTCAGTTCGTTAATGATCCGAACGTTGTTCCGCGATGAATTACCGCTTAGTCTTGTTGACTTTTTGCGCGAAATATTTTTTCCGATTTTAGTGAGCGTGGGTTTCGTATAATGGACTGTAACTCTTTAAGTGGTTTTTCAAGTTCATCACGATTTATGTTTCAATAAGTATGCAAGATTGTATTTTATATCGCTCTTTTATCTCTGTGCACATCATATAAAATGCAGCGGTAGAACCGCTGTCAAAGCTCGTACGATAAGTGTTCCGTGAGCGTAAGAACACACAAAACATTTAAAATGAATTTTCATTCTCATTTTGCCAAATTTGCAACAAATTAAAAGATAAATATCACCATCAGCGCAGGTCAAAGATGCCGATTGGGGGTTGCTATCTCTCATGTAGTTAATCATATGGGCGGGTCTCGCCACACCTTTGCACTTTTACTCCTGACACTTCTGCTGGGCAAGTTCTTTAGAATATAAAATGTATCCTCCCCCGCCTATCACCTTATTGAATAGTATTGTGTTCAGCGACCGCGTTCTTTATTCCTTAAAGGTATCAGTGTCGTCGTTTTCAATTTACTTTGGCGTGGTGTCGAGTGTCGCGAACAAGTGAGCATCGAGGTCTCGGCATCCGGCTTCAATTGCCTTCAACTAGGAGTCTTCTCAGTTCGGCGGCTGCTCCTCGGTCACAATGCAGTCGGTGCGCCATTTGTAAACGCGATACTTCCTCACTCGCAAAACCTCTTCGCATGTGATTGCGGCCCCTTTACTTTAATCAAATAGCTGCGACAAAGGATTGAAAGGAACGCTCCTCGATTTCGTACAAGCGATCGGTATTGGCTGAGAAATTCCTTTTACGGATTGCCGGCATTTTTTACCGATGCCTCGGCGAAATAGGATTTTTTTTAATATTGTCAAGTTTTCGTACTTGTGATTCAAGGGTTCTTACCATTCGACGTTCCCATGAACTGTTAAAAAGTTAAGTTTGCTTTGAGTTTCAATACTGTCTACCTAATATGGAAAACGATTTCTTAAATATAAGTTTGACATGTTTATTTTGTAAAGTAATGCTCTAGCAAAGTATGTATCAGTGTCTTACTTAAAGTAGTAACAAGTCCGTTTCTCAAGTAGTTACTAAGCAATCAAAAGCCAAACAATGGGATTCAATTAAGACAAAATTATTTAGAATTAAATTCTGTGAATTCAAGGGTCTATAATTACCCGTATTCTTTGGTTTAAATCATCCCTATCCTGTTTACCCTTCGGGTAAATTATGACGTTTAGAATGTTTGTATTTCTCTCATGACGCTTGATGATTACCTTTAAATTTGATTTTGATTGCATAATAAGGAGGTCTTGTGAATAAAACGATATCGTTTTATTGCCTTAAATAGTTAATAGTCCACCAATCATGTAACTACCATATGTTTGGAATGACAGATGTTGTGTATATCGTTGTCACCCTGAGGCTAAATGTTCCTATTTGTTATTTTAACCTATTAAAGCATGATAAGTATGATCAGTCCTTTCGACTTCGACAGGATATGTTGTATTCGCAGTAGAATTCATTGGATGCGATAAAATGATCATTCTATTTGAATCCTATCGAATTCTCACTGCAACATACATACGTTTGGTGTCTTATGATTATCGTATTTTCTTATTCATGTCCACTTCTTGTATCTCTTGACTGTGAACTAACTGAAGGCGATTCTGCTGTTGTTACATTGAACAGTCTAAATTCCATAAAAGAGTAGGGACGAATTCCAACAAGTAATTAATTAATCTGATTTGATTTGATAACCTACTATTTGATAACTAATCAGCAATTTGGTTCTTAAACAATGAATACTATCTGTTTACGCGTTTAGATAAAATATCAATCCAAAACTGATAATAGTATCGATTATATTGAGTATGAAAGTAAAGTACTCAGTTGCGAACCAATCGAAAAGCGCGTAACACTTATTTTCCAACATATTTTGACGAAAATGAGTTTTTTGAATAAAGTAGTCATCGTGACCGGTGCAGGTTCTGGCATCGGAGAAGCTATAAGTTACCATTTTGCCAAATATGCAGCAAGATTATCACTCGTGGACAAAGATGAAGGCAATTTAAAGAAAACTGCTGAGGAGTGTGAAAGATTAAGCAGAGCTAAAGTACTCACTACAGTCGCCGATTTACGTAATGATCAACATGTTCTAAAAGTTGTTAAAAACACCAAAGATGAGTTTGGCAGAATCGACGTTGTTATTAACTGTGCTGGGATTTATAAACCTGCAAGTATATTGGATCCTAATCTAATTGAAGTCTTTGATGATGTAATGACAACCAATTTAAGATCTATAGTTTACCTTACTAACTGTGTCACCAGTGAACTAGCAGAAACCAAAGGTAATATCATCAATATTTCAAGTACAGCGTGTTCTTTGGGTGCTTCTAAAAGTGTTCCGTATCAGACGTCAGTAGCGGCCCTGGATCATTTTACAACCTGTGCAGCTGCGGACCTGGCTGTCAAAGGAGTCCGTGTTAACTCAATTTCGCCTGGTGTAGTTAAAACAAAAATATTGGACAATGCTGGCGTCGATCCTGAAGAAAGTGAAGCCTTTTGGAATAGTGCTTCCTCGGTCCCACTGAGTAGGCTAGTGAAAACGGAAGATGTAGCTGAGTTTGCGATATTTTTGGCCAGCGATAAGGCAAGGGCCATGACTGGTTGTAGTTACTCTATCGATGCTGGCTTGCCTTTAACATTTGCAGCATAATTACCTTTTTTCAGCATAATTACTGTAGTTTTAAAGATATAAAATGAAACTTGAGTCAAGATAAAGATGTTAACCTTGAAATGTATAAGCAATTTGTTTTTAATAGGGTCTACGTTATTGTTATCACCTATCGGTTCCTAGATAAACCTTGTCTAACATTTCAGATTATATTTTGATTGGTATTGACAATAGTAGTTTTCATAATTTTGTATTAGTAAAAGAAATTAAAATGTTAACACTTATAGCATACAGCTTCACTCAATTTGAGAACAACAAAGGTATAAGTAACACGAAACCTCCATTTAAATGGTGCGGTTATTGAATAAAAACACAATGTCAAAACGAATCGTTGGGCTCAACCTTGCTGCTTATGAGATTTTTTATGAAGCGTGAAATGCAGGTATAGAAATTATGGAATTGAAATACATATACGGTTTTGTAATAGCTTGTGTTTTACTCACTCATTCCTTATTTTATATGCCTTTATAACAATTCATACATGTAAAACAATTCTAAAGTATTAACAGTTTTAACAAATCCCTGTCTATTTTGTAATTATTCAACATTTTATTTGCATCCACGAGAGCAAAAACGAATATATTTATGCTGACAGCATCATTCTATTACACGTCGCCATCGTTCCGATAAACTAGCTACTGCATAACACATGTATGTCGTCTTTAAATAATACGAGTAGCTGGAACTTGGTGCCATAAACTAATGTATGCAGGATGGACGCCGCCCGGTTCTGCACAGACAATTTCACGCGCGCTTAGCTAATGTTTGCCGAGCGATTTGCCGGCGGCATCGCGATGGACGGTCGTTTTTTCTCTGCCGACGGCCCGTCCAAGCATGTTAGAGAGATGTTCCCAATCTAGACGCTGCTGTATGCACGAGGAATTGATGTATGAACACAGCCATCCCGATGGTTTATGTTCCAAGCGATATTCGGTGTCCCGGCTTTGTTTGAAATTTTAGCGTTTGATTATTATTTCCAGTTGGTTCGGTATGTGATAAATACGTTATTATGCTTCTCTTTCTTCTTGTTTTTGATGCTTAACTCCAGTAACTGTCAACTCTCTTATGTGCTCTTACTTTGCTTTCCAAATCTTTGCATCAGTCTTATTGAAAACATTAGTAGTTTTTATTTAGGCGTTCTTGAATACTCTTACTTCCTCGTACTACTTTGTTTTATCAGTATTATCTAAGCCAGTTGCCATGGTTCATCACCAAGTTGTAGTGCACTTTTCTTGAAGTGTTTTAATGACAAAATACACACTTCTTGTTAGTTCAAGAACAATCGATGAATACGTAGTGTATTCGTCGATTGGCATTGATTTGACTTCGAGTGGCTTTTGCTTTAATTGGTTTGACCTTGTATTATTGATTGACACGTTTACCTATACACTTAAAAATAATGATTGTACTCGTATTTTAAACTTTTCTTAATCACACTAATATTATAAAGCCGGAAGTAACTACTTCACGCTCGAACGGCTAAAAGAACTTGTATGAAATATGGCACACCCACCGGTAGAGTACATCCTGAAAAACACATTTTTTTAAACACCGTTTTAATATCGGGAACTCAAAACAATAAATAACCACGAAAGATATCCCGTAAGTGACATTTTAAATTGAGTTTAAATTGTCATTTAAAAAAAATAATTAAAATTGTCATTTGGTTTAAACTAGTGCTTGACCGCTATCTCACCTGATGGTAAGCAGTGATGCAATCGTTGATGGTGAAGCGCACTAGTTTATTAAGAACCTATTCACTCTAGCCTTAGGATACTTTTCATCCCGATAGTATGTGCCATTGGGACAATTTTCTACTTAGATGTGGGCGAAGCTGCTGGTAGCAGCGTCATTATTTAAATATGATTGTGACTTTATACTGTAAGTATAATATCGTAACAAAATATTAAGACACTTCGGCTTCGAAGTACCTCTACATGGCTGTCATCTGGAAACGTGTCCTGAAGAGTAGCAGCGTTGCTACTTCGTTTATTAATACCACTAATCTTTTGGTGAAGAACGAGCCGGTCTAGTTGAGCTAAGGTCATATCAGAGATCATCATCATCATCTACCTAGCCTTTTCCCAACTATATCGGCTTCCAGTCAAGCCGGATTTAGCTGAATACCAGTATTTTACGAGGAGCTGCTACGGCTGCGGCTGTGGCTAAGTTCCAATCAGAGATAAATATCCTTAATGTTTTTTTAAATATGTCGTAGCCAGCAACTATCTTAATTAAGCATGGGCCACACGGATGACCAAAGAGAAGTGACCTTGGTGGGAACGTGCGGATTGTTTTTCGGATCATTTAAATTAATCTGCTTTCTGCACGGAGTGAAACTAGCGAGCTCACCTCTTCTGGATTCCTCCCGTATGGCCCACGTTTAATTACCGTCATCACCACATTATCGGCTTAACGCAAATCAAATTAATTTTACAAAACTAATTCACTGTCGCCGTTTAGTAAAAAGATTAGGATATTTACCAAATGGCGAATTCAGTTACTTGGCTGCGACAGATCCGAACCAACCGCTTAGCAGTTTGATTGAATGGCTGAATGATATATCATCCGGGTGGTCAGTTGAATGGCGTTGTCTAATAGAAAGGCTAAGCAACTATATGGTGAATTCATCTATTTGGCTTTGACATATCTTACTAATATTATAGACGTGAAAGTTTTGTACGTATGGATTACTCTTACTGCTGTTTGATACTCTTTCATGTAAAAACTACTGAATGGATTACGATGAAACTTGTTATTTAGGTAGACCATGTCCTGGAATAGCATACAGCTGTACGCTTTGGTGGTACTTTTTCTTTTTATCGTACGGTTAGTGGCCAACCTGGTGTCAGAGTTTTCAAGCCGCCCGAAGGTGTCTCACATGGCTTAACGACTGCTGTCAGTTAACATTGTTAACAACAACCGGGACCGACTTGGTGCTACTGTAAGTATAGCTAGCATTTGACAAATAAATAAATAAATATACTTTTTTTGGGAGTATGTTCCCTTGGGATAATTTTATACTATTACGCAAGCGAAGGTCCTGGCAGCAGCTAGTACTATTTTATGTGAGAGAGAGAGGTAGACCGCTGGAGCCGGAGCTCATTGCTAGATAATAACAGCCGCACGGGTTGATCTTCAAGGTTAAGCAACGCTTGCCAAGGTTGGTCTGTGGATGGGTGACCATTTTACCATACCGAGTTTCCTTCGTGCCTCGGAACGCACGCTAAGCCGTAGGTCCCGGCTGTCATTTGTAGATCTTTGGCAGTCGTTACGTATAGTCAGAAGCCAGTAAATCTGACTCGTCTTGCCATAAAGTACAGTGTTACCCCAGTTAATGGGTTATGGAGGTCTGGTAGGCAGCCGCTCCTCGTAAAATACTGGTATTCAGCTAAGCGGCTTGACTGGAAGCCGACCCCAATGTAGTTGGGAAAAGGCTAGGTAGATGATGTTGAGGCAGACCGCAGAAAAGGTGGGATGACGACCTCACTCAGGCAAGTGGCAGGAGTCATGTGAAACAGAGACACACGACAAGTTCAAGACAGAGAAAATAAGAATGGAAAAAGCTTGGAGGTTAGAAGAAGCCTTTGTTGATCGGATAATAGATCTAGGAAATATAATCCAGAAACAGATATTAGTTTTGTTGAAGATTTCGGTGTTAATGTTAGTTGGTGAACATTGTAATCTGTAAAGAGATCTGAATGAAATCGTAAATTATTGTTATATTAAATTATTATTCAGGGTAATTTGGGTAATCGGTGTACAACATGGACAGCGGTATTTTTATCATGGCTAAACTTGCCAAATGAAAATTGCTCAAACGGGCGTGTACGTTGGATGATGAACCGGGATTGAATGTATGACAACCAAAGTATTGATGGAATGCCATTTGCATACAATAAACGAATCAGGAAGTAGCCCTATAACTTCATGTGTAATGTTTGTGTTTACATAATTATTATACCTACTCAAAATTTACATATCATTTATCGTATAAAGGTACAACTTAATATGTAACATAAACTCACGCCTTTTTTGCTAGGGCATAGGCAGAAACTACAGAAACCCACCTGCTACGATCCTAACGCACTCCTTTCATTCCACACATGTAACATAATGTGTGTTTAATTATGATAACATCAGTAACAAGTTCCGATTGTTTACATTAAGACAAGCTTGTAACAATTATAAGCGCTAACCTATTTCATGTCTAATTTAAATAGGAAATAGATTAATCAAACGATACTAACTTTCCCAGCCGACAGTAAAATATTTAACAATAGCCTCATCCTGTGTTTTACAACGCTGTCCTCTTTTTGGGTTGGCCGTTCGAAATTAAACTAGTTTGTATTTCACTAGCGTTTGGACCTTATCGGACGATCGATTTCTCAACCCTTTAATGTATGCGTCACCGGCCCAACTTTAACGAATATTTCTATGTAACGGGCCATCTGTAGTAGTAAAGTTGAACACAACACAGTGCGGCCAACTAAAGCGAAGTTCGTATTTCCAGAGCGCTGGAGCAATAAAGTAAGCAGTTTTACAAGTGAGTGCTCCCAGAACGAATGCGCGGGTTAGCATACCCCCGATATTCTTATTTTATGAGTGAAAAATCTTACAAAGAATATTTTCCGAGACACAGCGGCGGAAGCAGCTCCCCTTACCTTTAACAGAAATGTTTTGTAACCTTTTCAATCTCGCATTCAATTGCTCTCGTCCGAATACGTTGTGGTCGAGGCGCATTGATTTTGTCAGGACTGGTTGTCAAAAGTTCCCATCGTCATTAGCTCGGTTGATTCGTGTATTCAGTCCGACAAGACGAAGAATGCACGCTCGGCAACAAAGCGTCCACATTATGTTGTCGCACGGCGCGGCGCGTTCCAATTAAGAGAGATTTATTCATCCCCTCGCCGTCATACGACTTCTCCAAAGACATTATCAGAGATTTAACTCGGCAGGACGATTGTTCCCCAATTTTCTAAACACCTCGACAATGCTGTCGTAATTTGTTCCATCCTCTTGGCTGTTTGATTGTTTGCTCTGGGAAAACACGAAGCGTCATCGCGCAGCTTCAGGCTTGTTGCTTTGTACTTGAAGCAGTTCGCATTCGATATTCATTTGCTCGAATGCTTTGTAATCATTCGTAATTCGAATACGTCGAGAGAATTTAAACGATGTTGTCATTATTTTGTTAATGTTTACCTAAATTGTGATGGTGAGTGTTTCATTAGGACGGAAATAATGGTTCCCATTTCCCAACACAAACTTACCTTGTTTCGATTCGGAGAGTAAACCTAACTATTGTTTGATTTTGTATAGCAAAGGTACACATACGGTACGATTTATGTTAACAATAGACAAAGTTTCTCAATACTGGATACTAATTTACTTGAATTTCTGTTCATATAGTTTCCGAGCCTCATTCATTAATAACTGGTTAGTTAATTGGGCTACCGAGGACCCCGTCTTTTGTTATACATGAACCACGCCCCGGGTTTATCTAAGCAGTAGCTTATTTAAAATGATAAACGAGCTCCCAATCGATTTGCATAACAAGCAGGCAGATGCTCTTAATCCTTTTGATTTCATTAAATGCATGCGCCCCTCGGCCCTTGTCGGAAATATCACTCGAGTGCGGGCCTCCAACTTACTCCGGATTGTTCGTAATAAGATTCGTCGGATCTTATAAATTTATTTGTGATAAAAAACTAAAAACCAAATGGTTTTGACGTTTGTGGCTCCGTATACTAAATTAGATTTGGAATTTATAAAAGTTCACAACATTTTTTTAGGGTAATAGGTTTAAGTTTGAAATACCTAAAATAATCCAAAAGAGCTGAAAATAATGGATATCCTATGCCTAACATAAATACTAAACAGTATTGAAGAACAGAACTAAATAAAAATTTTGAAACACTCATGTTATACATATCAAATATTGTAGGGGTTGTCTGCACCGGTGTCGACGAAATGATAGCCCGCTACATGATACACGATGGTTATTCGTCGTTATGAAAATTTTATATAAAAATTGTTAACAATAAGACTTCTTCCAGAGGCATTTAACGCGATCCAATTGACGATATAAGCTCCTTTTATTTAAGTTTTCTTTCGACCACGTCGTGAGACTGGTGCCATACGAACCCATGCTAAGCAGACAGTCATCACCCGATTACGGTCGCTAAGAACCTAATGCTACATTTACAATCTCTCCCTCAGGTCTCAAAGTTGTCTCGGCGCAAAGGACTGGATAGAGGGTGGTGTCTTAGGATGTCCGCTCCAGGTAAAGGCTTGCTGGCAACATTCTCCTTTCCAGGTCGTCCTTTTTTTTGTAGTGGTCGCACGAGTTCTGGAATAGTTTCATGGTTTCCATCTCTTGTAAAACCGTTCTTTAAAACCTTGTGAGCTGTATATTTGTATATTCAACTGGATGTTCATCTTCCTTCTTTCCTTGGACGGGAACTGCTCCGGGTGCATAGTTACTAGCATTATTGACGAAACCAATGTCTTCAAACTGATAATTTGTATGATAGATCAAAGTTTTCATAGTCAGATAGTTTTATTATATAAATCTTTATAAAAATACTAAATACAATGATTATATCATACTATATTTTGACACAGAACCCTAAAAGAATCTTACCTTAGGAATTTACAATGCTTTAAAAAATAGCAATTCATTTTGACTTATTACGTGACTAAACGATATTTTGCCGGATTTGTCATTGTTTCCTGTTATCCTATTCGGTATTTTTATACCTTTTATGAAAGAAAAAAAATATACAGAAAAATATTAGATACGATGACATTCTGTTTATCAGTGCACATAGAAATCATGTCATCCTCTTTCGTTGGAAAAGAGATTCTAATGATCATAAACGTCTTCTGGGAATATAAGACTTAACTTTGAGTCAAGCAGTCGATGCTTCATTTGTTTTATCGTTTCGTTAAGGAGAGGCCAAGTGAAAAATCCGTCAACATTAATCACGTTGATGCTGAAATATAATTTCGAACGGTCGAAAAAATTTACATAAATAATTTATACTCAAGGGACGGTACCAACGTTCGGAGCTTTCTAATCCGTCGTCTTGTAGCGAGGACGGCTTGCTTCCGATCTTACGATACGGGCCTCCAAGGTTTGCTTTGTTTTATTGATAAGATGCGCTAGTATTTTGTTATTGATAAAGCTCTCCGCATATTTCTGTCTTTGATTTTCTTTACAGCATCGATAAAAACGCGCTGTTGGATGTTCATGGGATTGCTTGCAAATCAATAGATACATTATTTTCCTGTTGTATGTGTTTTAGAGAATTGTATATAAATTGTATTTAGTGGCTTTTTCGAAATATACGTTTTTCGAATTTATTTTCAAATTATTGCAAGAAATATCGCGCTGTAAAAAAAGCATTAAACCAAATGAAATTACTTTTCGCAAGCACACTTCACACAAGTATTTTACAATCGCGAAAGAATTAAATATTTGATTATGTATCGTCAGTTAGGTCGGCCTCAGCGGGATGCCGCGAGGGTGTTGGTTGGCGGTCCTCTCATCTCCATAAGAAGTGGCTGTGCCCTGCCGGGGCATACTGCGCACCGCTTGATGGAGCATTATTTTAGGCATGTGACTGTGATCGATTCGATCGAATCTTTCTTCGGACAGCGCGAGTTTTTACCAATGTCTGACACCACGTTCAAAAATACACAAATAAATATGATGTAGTGTCCGCGGTTTACAAGTGTTGTTATGATAAATGGTCGGCGTTATGACCCCCGTTTTAGTTGGTTTTAGTGTAATTTATTGAATGTTACTCATATTCGTTGTGTGGATATTCGTAATTAATATTATGCGAGTTAAATCTGGAGAGGCGGTACAGCGGTGATTTTTATCAATTAATCATCTCGATTTTACCATACAGAAGCAAACGTTATAAAGTAATTTAAAAGTTTGCAAAAAACTTGAAAAAATAATAATGATTAACAATTTTGAAAGGTCTTTATACTCTGTACTGTGTAAGAATTTATATAAAATGTATTCTGATTACTTGCCGCAACGATTTTCCAGTATCAAATAAAGATTAAGATAAGTCTAAAGTAAGACTATTT
The DNA here is from genome assembly GCA_030763345.1 of Mythimna separata. Classification (NCBI taxonomy): domain Eukaryota; kingdom Metazoa; phylum Arthropoda; class Insecta; order Lepidoptera; family Noctuidae; genus Mythimna; species Mythimna separata. The sequence goes on along the minus strand of CM061181.1, from coordinate 9,671,677 downwards.
TATATCCAACACAACATCTTTCTAAGTCATAACAATATTTCTGATGTTATCAACCGCAAGGTGTGTCTCCGTCCTTAATACTGAATAAAATGTGCGAGACATCCAATTCCACACACTTTTTCATAATTATTATAATAAGTTTTAATATAATTTATAAAAATACAATATGAAATGTTGGAGCGGTGTCGTTAACAGCATCGGCTCGAACAATTAACCTTCGTTAGCCGCCAATAAATAGTGTGCTCGCTAAACAGCTTTACGACTAGATAATAATTAACTGGCCCTTGGTCCGTTACGGTAGCAAGTGCTTCATCCAGCCTCCACGCCATTTAGTAAGCTCGACACCCGATAAATCATTACCAAGATGATCTTATAAGGCCAAGGGAAATGTAAATAGAGCCACTTTATCGCTGCAAAAATGCTTTAAGATATTATGTGCTATATTCATGTGGTTTTATTATTATTGGCCCGGAATATAGGGCGTTATTTGTGACTTCGTTTTCGCTTTTTTTTCTCGTATTTTTAGTCGTTTTTCTTGTTATAATTGGTTGGAGTTTAAAAATGTTGGTGATGCAAATAAGATACAGAAAAGAGTAAGATAAAAATTATGGAGTCTATTAAATAAATAGGGACGTTTCTATATCTTAAGATTTCTACGTGGTTTTATTTTTTAGATTAAGGACTGCCGCAAAGCTCCCAGTACCTATATTGTAAGATTATCTGTATCTATTACTAACCTCAATAAGGCGAAGGCTTTTTTGTTTGTTTAAACGCGTAAACCTCTGAAACTACCACATCGATTGGAAAAAGTCTTTCTGTATATGTAAACCAGGTTTACGATCAATAATAGGTACCTATAGGCTTTATAACTTCACGTTACGGCCCAAGGAAGCGGTGCAATAAACAAAGACGTGGGTGAAATCGTGAGGATAGCTAGTACTATAATAATATGAAGCCTTCTCAGTGTATTATACACCACAAAGTATATAATGAAAAAATATTTTAAAAAAATAAGTATATTTAAATAAGGAATGTCAAAAGTTTTGGAAGGTTATATTGTACTTTGGTACAATCAGTCTGTTTTAACCGATACATGTAGTACAAAATTATCTATAGACAAACTGAGAAAAGATTTAAATGGATTCGTTGAAAGGCCATTTACAATAAGAAACAAATCAGCTAAACACTAAAAAACTCAACCTGCCATTCAAGCTTAACATACATAAAACAAACTTCTAAGCTTTGATTAAATCATATTTCAATCTAATAAAAACCTCAACTGTATAATTGCAATGACACACAAATCTATTGTCGATACCAAACGGCCAATGTCCTTTGGCATCGAATTTAATAACTCCACATGAATTAATAAGCCGTGGCCACGCCCCGTAGGCGTCAACTCTATGATTAATATAGCCATTGCAAACGACTACCGGAACGTGAAGAGCGGCTTCTTTCGCCCCACTCAGTGTGCTCCACGCCTTACTATAACAAAGCTAAATTCACACGTCTGTATTATTTATATCGATTACGTTAACCGATAAACCGTATATCAATCCGAGTGTTAATATTTAAATAATAATGTCAGATTATAAATCGTCGGAGCAATCTCTTATGTTAGACACTTTTAACGCTCGTTTATAACGCATGATCTTTGTAATTTCGATGTTATTTCTACGATTTGTTTGGTCGTTCAACTTTTATGCTTTTGATAGGGTTATTGGTGGTGGTTCGCGAAATCGATTTTGAATGGATTCGATTTCGATGTAACTGCTACGATTTCATCGAGTGATCAATGTTATTAAGCTTTCTATCCGCATTCGAATAAACGTACCCAATAGCTTCATCCTGGGGGTTAAGGATACCCGAATTTTTAATTCTAAGGTAAATAGATTACTTCTAAGAAAGCGTAATCAAACGCCGACAACATCTCCGCTTCCAGTCAGTTGAGATAGTAGTCAACCGCGAACCGAACCGAACCGAAAAAAAAAACTTAATGGTCGTGAAAGTAGCAAAGAAAGGAGAAGGGTAGTATTAAATTTGAAAATGTTTTTTTCTAATTATCTCTTTTTGTACACCACTGTCCTCCATTGTACTTACTCGTTTTTGTTAACCAGCAAAGCGTGCACCTGTCTTTGTTACAACTAAAAATTATCAAGAGAATAAGGTTTACGTCCTCAATTAGTATCTTTGCGTCTCCTACTAGACGCCGCAACAATCAGTAAATGTACAAGCAAAATAATTATTTCTCATTGTCCTTTTGTTTGTTATTATCTCGCAACAATTACAAAGAACACCACCATTCTTGCCTCTCAAAAGATGTTGGTAGCGTAATCCTTTATTCGCAAAGAAAAGGATTAAAAGTCAGTAGATTTTTAGCGAAAGAAGCTTTTTTAAGGCGTTTAGAATAACGAAATGGATTTTTAAGAAGTTTTTGTTTAACGTCTGACTTTACCGTTTCTAAATCGGTGTAGAAATGTTTAAATTCGTATTAGTCCAGTGTTAACTTAGGTTTCCCGTTTCGTATTTTCTGTGGTTACCTTAATAAATCTCGAGTACCTTGATTTGGTAATCACGAAAATCTCCATTACCGTCCATTTTGTGATAAAAGATTCAGCATCAGAAGTTTGGTCCGTGCGTCTAGCCTTAGTGGTCAAAATGCCAAGCGGCGCAGTGCTTGCTAAATTATTCCGCAAACATCAATAATGAAAGTAGTTTGAAGAGAATTTCCATTGGTAAGTAGACTGGTTTTGTGGCTGATGGTTCCGTGGGTTAGTTCCAAAAATGTGGTGTCATTAAGTCGTGAGGACACGTGACCGAGGCACCTGCCACTGCCCGGCCGTGCCGAACTGCCGACATGCCTCAACAACCAGGCGCTTCTGTCCCACAGTCCTTCGAAATACCATAGACTTGCCAGCTAAAACTTCGTGAATTTAAAATTAATGCTATTTTGGGAGGGTTTCTTAACTTTTTTAAGGTTTCGTCTATTGTGCTGAGCATTGTTCAAGACAATTGTTGAGTTAATTGAATTAAACGGTTTCTGAAAAGTCTTGGTTTCTGCAGAACGCCTCAGCTTATAAACTATTTGCCTTTCCGTCGAACTATTTTAATACCACTACCGCTATCGCCTAATTAATTGTTAGTTTAGCCACATGTTCAGCGTTCTTCTTAAAATTTCACTAACAGTAGATAAAGCTATCGAATGACATAAAAATAGCCGTCTCCGCCGACCCCTTTCTCTAAACATTCTTCGGCTTATTTGCCTCGTTATAGCCTATTGAGGAGGTTTATACTGAATCACTTGGAGCTTAAGGAAACATGAAATAACGGCACGAACGTTTTGTTTTGCCCAACACCACATTGTGTGGCGCAAAATTACAGTTCTTATTCGCCAATCGCGCCCGTCGATATCGCCTTGTCTTAACGTTGATATTTTATTTGACGTTCAAATAAAAACAAGAACGAATTGATTTGGTTTTTGAATTGGGTTTTATGGAGCAAGCACAAAGTGAATTTCGATGTTAGCCCCAAAAACTTTCAAAAGTGCGGATAACTTTGTACAGCTATTTTTTCTTTGGGAGCGAAATGTTAACTGATTAATTAACAAGATATTTTAATTAGTTTTTAGGTATTTAACCCTCAGCCTCAGAATATTTTCATTAAGTAATTATTGCTCCTACCGTTGCTGTAGAAAGCATGTCGTCCCGACAGGCGGTTCAGAGAAACGCGTCCGGAATCCCGTCATTCGGGAATATGAAAATAAATGGAATAAATCAAAGTTTATTGAAAAGTATTCCACTTGTAGTATTATTGCGGCGTCACCGTCGCGGTGTGGGCGGCCACTACACGCCGTGGGACGAACCGATATCGTTCCTTATTATTGTTAACAAATTCGAATCTCAGCAATCTACATTTTTCTGAATGCTGTTTCATTCTTTGAAATGTATTTTTGAAAAAAAAGAATACATTTGTCTTTTATCGGTTTCCATAAAACCTAAATGGTTGCACATACGTACAGAACATATTTCATGGTTACAGTATGACGGTAACACCCTGATTTTATTTTATTATTTTTTCTTGTATCGATACTAGAAATAAACACTGAAAAATTCAACTGTCTTCCTATTCATTGTTCATGAGTTACTGCTCACTGACATATAAACGAACAAATAGACAGTTAATTCTAAATAGGGTTCCGTTGGTTACACTTCTGATGCGGAACTCTAATAACGTCGAATCTGATCGGTTCCTTTCTCCTCCAACGTATTAAAACATCGATCATTACAATACCCAAACTGATTCCAGCCTCCTTTCAAGTAGTCCTAAGTAAACGTTCAACGTTGCATAATGCATTATTCGCAAAGAAATATGATCTTTGACGTAGAGCTTTTCTAAATATTGACTTTATGATGATAGCTTTAACGTCTTGACACCTGAGCTAACAGGGGATCGAATGATTCTAAAGGTGTCCATAGCTTAATTTTATTGGTATAGGAAATTGCATTTGTCTGCCAAATATAATAGCCGTTTTGCGTGCATTGCTCGTAACATAATAGCTTACTTCTTCATTTACTTCAGGACATTAACGGTGAATCATTACCAATTCTAAATGTGTGGTCTATGCAACTTCAAACGACTACCGCTCGTTATGGAGTTAAGGCTGCCGATTTCATACGCAGAATTGTTCATTATGCTTCGTTGCTCGTTCCTAAAGAATAGCATGGATTATATTTGAAGGTCCGAATAGCATTCCCGATCTTATTTTGTGAGTGTTGTCATAGCGCGTCAGTTCGTATTCTCGAAACTTGGCTGCGCGGTCACTGTTTACCTTTGTAAGACTTACCATTGTGCTCCCGGGGACGATAATTGTACTCGGACATATTTTTTATGTATTTTTTGTAGTATTATCGTGGCTGATGATATTTTAAATGTTTGTGTTTCTGCTCAATGTGACGGTCACTGACGTGTAGGGCCGGGCCCTATTGTGCCTGAAATCGGTCGGTCCGCAAGGGCCGTTTGCTTTACCTTCTCCACTATGCCTTTTGTGTGTCCACTGTACAGTATTATCATACACTAACAATTTTGATACTTTTAACGATCACATTAATTTTATATCTAGTTATTAAATATAATATTTTCTCATTATTAATCTGCATTTTAAATCTCTCAACGTAGTAATAAATTGTTATCGTATTATTAGTATTGACAAAAAGTCAGTAGGATCATCGCAAAATTAATCTCTTTATCGGTTTTATCTTTTCCAATTAAAACTTTTTGCTAACATGTTTTTCTAGATAAATCATTCATAAACTCATAATTAGTATTAGATAATTATGTATACATATTTTGATACATTTGGCGAATATAAAAAAATAGACAGTTTTAAATTCTGTTTACGTTCAATTTTATTACGCGTATTTTATGTGGGCCGTTTTCTTAAAGTCTCGTATATTTGATCAGCTTTTAGATAGCATAATTTATAAAATAAATGTTCTTGTATATATATGTATCTTTCAGCATACAAATGATGTCGTTAGATTCTATGCCAATATTTGACCATATTAATAAATAATATCATTTGACTATGATATTATTGTAATAATCAACGGAGAGATAATTCTTTATTTTTAAATTAGTTGAAATACCTCATTAATAGCGTGATAATTAACTTTGATTATGTTAAATAAATAATAATGAAATAACTAATTAGTCTGTTAACATACAAATATAATATTTTATTTATATTAATGCTGTCAAAGTATAGATTCTGTCATAATGATCTGATTTAATTACGAGTTATACCTACAAATTACGACTACAAAAAAACTAGTTTATTTTTTAATCAATTAGCTTAAAATTATTTAAAATAAATTCATGATTTTGTAAAAGTTGAGACGTGCGCCATTACAAAATAATAATCTAAAGTATCAAGAAATTATGGTTTCCTATCAAATCGTTCGTAGCTCCTACGCACATTGTTCAAAGGTAAACATGTAAGAAATTCGTTCTTTTTGTTCGATACCAACAATTGAGCTTACGTCTCTGTGATGTCGAGACGTGCGTACATCGTACTACAACTAATACAACCATGAATTTTCGGTATAAATACTTTTTGTATTGTCGGCCGTCGGCCATCTATTGTGATGCGTTTAATATCTATAGGAAGTGTGGGCATTCAAACGAAAGGCAGGCAACACAGTCTTGGTGTTGTCAGCCTTTCAAAAGAGGCGGTCTGCTTACAATTAAATAATCCAAAATCAAGGCGAGCTATTCTGTTAGGACGGAATATTAATTTGATCCGGACTTTTATATGTGATAACTTTATTTACATCAGCCTTCAAGTCATCTCAGCTCATTAACGTTTTAATGCCCGTACATAACCGCTGTTCAGGCGTTTAAACACTGATTACAGGACGTATAAAATTCACTATAAATTCTTTATTTATGTGACAAAAAAGGAAACAGTGGGGACGCTCTTAGAATTAAATATATGCTCGCGATCATAAAATAAAGAATTTATAGGCGTCCTTTGGAATTACCGTGGCTCGGTTTTATGACTTCACGGGGCGTTTATTCAGCGTTGCGTTGCGTGGTCGGATCAGAGGCATTCGTGATAGTCTCTCGCTCCCGTTGTCATTGTACCGAACAATTGCGTCTTCACATATTGCTTGTTATATGTTCCATGTTACGCTGTGACTTTTACGAATCTCAGACAAACGTTATTGCTTAGCGCAAATGATTGTCGTTTATATGGGGCCAGTAAGTAATCTCGATGAGATTTGTTTTTTTTTTTGCTGTTATTGCGCAAAAATAATTCAAGTAGCGAATTGATAAAGTTTTATGGTTCTCGTTCATTAAAGTATGATTTTAGTGGTGCTACAATATACGTTGTTGATTAATAACAGTAGGTATAGGTATAACTGCATATGTGGAACACGGTGAATCATAGGTACGGTCGTACGGTGGAGGCCTGCCCGGCCTGGACTGATCACCGTTTTGTCCTAATGGAGTCGGTCGGCGAGGGTGGCTACTCGTGTCCGGCCCTGATCCATGCCATAGTATGGAGCGAGAAGCAGTAAGAAATAAGAAGCGAAAGAGATGGTACAAAAGGTAAGGAAGAGACAATTCTTACGCTACGAGCTCGCCAGAGACGCCTTGGGCGTTGAGAATCGTAAGGCCTTTCCCACTTACCGTACGCATGGGCATGCGTACTACGAATAATACATAACTTGCTGCCCAAAGAGTTACCATAGTCTTGAATCTCAAAAGCAATTTGAAGGAGTTTTATTTAGCAGTAAAAATCTGACAATTTCGCTCAATTCCGAATGGGAGGAATCATTAGATGGTTTCCAACTAAAAAAGAAAAGTATAGCTCCAGATTGTTAGTGCATTATACATAAATACATGTTCCTATTTACGGAGCGAAGACACACCACCCAACAACAGCGGGGATAAAATAATATTTTAAAGATAGAATAGAATAGAATAAACTTTATTGTACACCAAAAAGTAACGGTACAGTTATTAGTTATTTATCTAGATATTTTATCTCCACTGAATGATATACCTACAAGGAAACGTAGCCGCAATCATTTTCCCATAAAGATTTTAAAACCAGGCGCACACCTTTCCCATAACGGTATCATTAATAAGCAAATCTTTAATTTCAAGACAAATTTTATTTATGTTATTATGTTTTATGACTACTTTGATATATTATTAAGTTCCTGAATAATATATCATGGCAGCAAAAATTAATCACATTTTATTATTTTATTGCGCCTTTATACATGCTATTAAATTACAAAAATACGTATTTAAGAAGCTGTGTTCAATTTATCTGAGTGTGGACCTTATAATGCGTTAAAACACTTTTGAACGGGCATCAAAATGTACACAAAAACAGGCGTGACCAACAGTTTAACATGTTTGTACTGTCTATAAGTACGCGTGAAATTGTGATTATGAGCACAAACGAGTCTTTCAATCCAGTCGTGATGTGGCCACAGGTGAGGAATTAATTTTTTCCCTTTTTACCCACGATGGATTGTTCGAAAGAGTTACCGTTGCCGTGGAACGCAACTAAGGGACAGAAGTGGATTTTAGTTTGATATTCTGTTTGTTACACGCGGAGCGAGAGGAGTATTGCGTAATTTTTTATTAATAAATGCAATGATTTGGACAAAGGTGAAGGTCATAGATAGGCGTTACTTACTCATAGTACTAAAAAGATGCTCTTCAAATACCAGAGAGGCTAATGCTAATTAGTTTAACATTGGTTGGTGTTCCGATTGGCCCGCTCCAAGCTCTGAGCGAATTAGAGCGTTTCCGCATTATCCGATCCGATATCGGTGTCGGACGCCGATACGATATCGGGGTAAGTAAAATGTATGAAATGCCGTGCTCCGATATCCGATATCGGGTCGGACAATATGAAAGACAGGTACATATTTCATACATTTACCTTACCCCGATATCGTATCGGCGTCCGATACCGATATCGGATCGGAATATGTGAAAACGGTCTTAGAGTGCCTCGGCAAACATTTCGATCACATTATCGTAAAAACAACTCGCACTCAACGCATTGATTACTAGGTGTTCAAAATTTATACATATTGATATTATTATTATTTTTTTAATGGTTGTAAACTAGTGCTTGACTGCGATCCCACCTGATGGTAAGCAGTGATGCAATCGTCGATGGTGAGGCGCACTAGTTTATTAAAAGCCTATTCACTCTAGCCTTGAAGACACCCAAATCATAATCGGACGGAAAAACCGCAGCAGGCAGATTGTTCCAGTCTCTCGATGTACGTGGTATGAAGGACGAGGCGAAACGCTATTAAACGTTATAATTATTAAAAATGCGAAAGTAGCTAACTCAGTCGGTCTGTCTGTTTTGTTACTTTTTGACACTCGGTTGAATGAATTCCTATAAAACTTGGCACGCGAGTGAACCACGACCTGAATTATTAAGACAAAGGATAACCCATTTTTCTCCCTTGGTCTAACGTAACACTCACCTACCTATCACGCAGGCGAAGCTGCGGGTAAAAACTAGTAATATTATAATATGTCAGCAGTGTGATCTTTATGTTAATTTGACAGCTCATTAAACAATAATGTTTATTCAATCAATGCAAACGTCTAGTTATCTTTTTGGTGACAGATAACGAGCATTTTGTCATATTTATTGGTCTATTAAATACATGAAAGTCAAAGTTCACGATCATCACACTTTTAAACTTTCCTGTATACGAATCACACACTTGTTTCAAATTGTTTTTGATTTAAATGAACCACGCGTTGTATGGGTTGATGTTTAAAGTCAATATGAAGGCATCCTTAGTTTGGCCTCAGATTATGATATGAGTTTGTTGATAGATGACGTTCTGTGTTTCAAATAAAGACTTATAAATTGAATACCACCTACTTGTCCATTGTAAGCACTGAACCATATATTGACCGGAACGAATATTGCTAAAGGTTCGGTTAGTCGGACGTTGTCGATATGTGCATCGCGGGCGCCCGGTGACGCGGGTCTACATTGTGACCGATTCGATACGGTTTTTGTGCGCCGGCGCACAAACCGCTGCCTCGTCATTATGACGCTGCTCCGCGGGTTAGGTTAGGTCATGTTAGCAAACGGTCAACGTAACTGTTACCGCATAGTTAGCCATAGATTACCAGAGTCATTGCCTACGCAATTTTTAACTGGGAAATCTAGAGCATTCTTATTAAGTACTGACGCTAAAGTCCACTATTACTATCGTGTACCTTAAATGATAATTAAGTGAATTAGCTAAGTAAAGTAGAAACTTTACCAATACAGTTAGAGACCGTTTACTGGAAAAACGTTCAAATTAAATACGTATAATTTTATAGATGTAGGCGTTGCTGTTAAATGCCAATCCGTTTTACAACGTGCCAATCTCGTTATGATAGACTAGGTATAATGTCTATGGGGCATTAACCTGTTACGAAGAAACCGTCTGTGTAATATTGACGCAATCATACTCAGCGCACCGTTACAATGCAGCAGCATTCAGAACTGGCACCCCGGGCACGCCTTCAACCAAATGGGATCCATCGACATGACTTACATACTTCTCGTATGTTGTGTTGTCCGTCGAACGCGACTCGCGCTCCTTATTATAATCACAGATCAGACGATTGTTGTCCACATAAACTGTATAATTTAAAAAGCAGAACGAAGAATAATCCAGGAGAGGCATGTTAGCTTTTTTTCTGCTGCGAGTTAGCAACGTGTTACACTTTAGTTTTTACGGAATCAAATCGAATCGATTCAATGTAACGGGCGATAGGTGCTTTTTGTGCTATACAAACGTCGTTTGTAACATGACGAATGGTAACGTCGGCCGAGTAATAAATTGTTATATTATTTTAATTAAATCGATATTATAGACTGTTATGACATTCCGGGCCGATGCAATTATAAGACGACTAGCATTTTGCCCGCGACTTTGTTCGCGTTTTTATAATAATTTGAATCCCCTTTAAACTGTATTTTGAGGGAAAAAAATATAATAGCCTTTATTATTTACTTAGGTTACTATTTTAGCTAACCATCATGTGATTGGCACTCGGGTTAGATTTTGTATACAAATGAAATTCCCTCTTTTCACCTCCCTCAAAAAATTAGAATTTTCAAAAACTATGTCATATAAAAGGAAATAAAATTTCAAGTTCTTAGTCCTAAAAATTTGAGCTGTCCGTTGATATGCCAGTTAGTTATTTTCTCGTTAACTATTATATATTTAGATAGATAAAATGAACTCATTCCATTCCATATTTATTAAGACAATTTGAACTTAGATTTGCGAATAATTGGTTAGAGGATAATTTTTAACGGCTGTTGTAAACAACATGGTGGAGGCGAGAAGGTTAATCTTGATTGTTGGTATAGCCGAATATCTCGTGTGACGGTGAGACATTGCTTGTTGTAATTTTATGGCCCCCCCATAAACCGGCCATTACTATTCACACTGATCTAATACGATTTTTATATCCAGTGTCTATTAATTGTGGTAGTTGTTCGACTAGGTAGTAAAATTGAAAGGTTTATCACTAATAATTTAGGAATACCTAGTTCTGGATTTACAACGAATAAAATTACCATACGCAGCTCGTTCCGTTTCCAATTATGTGTGGCGTTGTTAGTATAAATTTCTGTTTACCCTTTTCAACTTTCGACAAGCACTGTAGATACAGTTTTTCTGTCAGATTGTTCCAGATTTAGTCAAACACTAACGCAACATGGAAAAACGCATCAGAGCTCTATATTCCGACATATAAAAAAGTTTACCTGCGCACGCCGCCCATTCTCCGATATGAGAAATTCGAGTTGCAATTTAGCGTCTATTGTGTCGGAGACAAAGCGTGCGATGCGTTAATAACAGGTGCATCGTTTTCAAAGTTTGGTGGACGGCCGCGGGACCCTAATGCTACGTGACCGGTTTTATTTTATGCCATTCTCGCCATGATAGCGTCCATTCTGTGTAATTTGCCGTTAAACTCGAAAACTATTTTTCAGTGTTTGGCCCTTTTTGTGCCATTGTCCCGGGGATGTTAGATTAGTCGTCCGTCCGCCCACGTTTCATTAATGCGAATCTAATTTGTGTTGTGCCCGGCTGTTGGCCGTTCGTGTTTTTAGCGCAGCTTTTGTTGGCGAACAGTTGAATTATCAGCGAATATTTTGGGCAGATGTCGGTTTAATTAGACAGTTACATTTTGTGTGATAGAATCAGTTTTACGAGCTTTTGGAGGGATGGGTGCAGTTATACGATTATTTGAATTAAATGTGTTGTCTTTCCATGTACTATCCCATAAGTAGTACACTTAAAAATGATTTTTTATTTATTTATTACTAGCTGTCCCCTGCGGTTTCACCCGCATTTTTCGTTACTGCTCCGCTCCCGTGGGTCGTAGCGGTGATTATGGTATATAGCCTATAGCATTCCTCGATAAATGGGCTATCTAACACTGAAAGAATTTTTCAAATCGGACCAATAGTCCCAGAGATTACCCCTTACATACAAACTTACAAACATACAAACTTACAAATTTTATCTCTTTATAATATTAGTATAGATAATATAGAAACCTTCGGGGCTTCCTTAACTTACCAAGTTGAAGGTTTTACCAGGTTGAAGATTCTCTGTCTTCAGATTCACGTTATTTGCTTTCCACAGACGAGTTTTGCCTCTTCCTTGGTGAAATGTTTTGAAAGCGATATGTAGCGCCATAAGCCAATTATGACAGTTGAAAGTTGTGATCTTGCACTCGGGAACAATTTTTTTTGTAACGTCCTTTTCTGTATCGTCAACTGTGGCTTAAGCGTGTAAATGTAACATACTAATAATGAGAAATAAGTTTATTTATTATTTTATTTACATATAGGGCCTGTTTCACAATGTCCGAGTAGGCACTACTCACTGAATAAATTCAAAAATGTGACAGAATTTGTATGAAATTATCTGCCAAGTAAGATACTCGAAACTTAATCATAGGTGGTGAAATAGGCCCATAGAGTCACAGATTTATTATATAGATATGAAAACACTAGTTAAAAGTGAAACGTTAAAAGTTAGTAAACGATTCCTGGAAGTAAAGTCCAGGAATCGTTTACTAACTTTTAACGTTTTACTACAATAAGCGGAATTGATTATTGATTTTATTTTGTGTTTAAAATATTATTTTGTTTTTAAATCCCTTTTGAGTAAATCAAGGACGATTGGCGGCTAAACTACCAGTAATTTGTACCATTGACTTATCTATCTCCAAGATGTAAATAGCATACATAAAAGTAGATAAATGAGGTAGGGCTGGATATTTTGGATTATGGTAGGTAGTTGGTCATAGCATATCCCTTCCAACTCAATAAATCCTGAACCTTCCATATCTCTTGAGTGATAAATTCTGCTAGTATTTCACGTAGGAAAATTCACAGAAGATGTGGCAACTCCGAGTTCTTGTAATTTTAAAATTATTTACTGGCAAACACTCCTTGATCGCATCTATGTATTAAATGTCAAATGAATTGAATACCTGACATTTAAACATTGTTTTCTCGACATCCAATTACTGCTGTGTACACCATGATTAATATCGAGAGAATTTCTTAGCAATTACTAAGCAGACTAGGCGCCAAGGCCGCAAAGTATACAATATCCGTTACTTCGCTCAATAGAGATGTAGATACCATATCGGGCTCTCCGTTGAAGCGGAGTTTGGCCCAAAGATAAGGAACTTCACAAAAACATCAACCATTACAGATCGTGTGCTCAAAAGATAAACTAAAATGTTTTTGTTCCAGATTTCGGAATCCCAGAAAAAAAAACATTCTGAACTATTGCGTTTCTATGTAACAGGTTTTGTTCTGATAATTTATGACTGTTATATTAAACTAACGTTACTTAAACGTTTTTGTTTGACAGACACCATAATAAAATCATTATATTATTAAACTGGTACAATTACAGGTGTAACAACTTAATAAACGCGAAAATTACGTACTTAGAGACTTAAGAGTACTGTTACTATTTCTATGAAATGTTGTGAGTAGAAATTCCACACGAACTTTTATCTGATTAGTAGATCTGTGCTTGGAAAATTTAATTAACACAGTACTCACCAATAAAGCCGTGTTATAAAGTATATCACGATCATCAACCTTGTTTTATGAGAAACTTAATAACATAATTGCGCGTTTATTACTGCAATGCTATTAAAGTCATACGGTAATAATTAGCCGCAGTTTAATTATGCTGTTTAAGTGTTCATATGATGGTAGATCAGACAGAACTTTTTATAATGTTCGATCAATAGAAGTGGCGGAGGTAGGTTAGCATTCCAGCGGTAGCGAGAAACGTGTAACGCAAACAAAAGTAGTGCGAAACTAAGGGTAATAAAGAGAGGCTGGGGAGAGCATCCCCGGGCACGTACGGCAATTCGTTCTAATAGTCGCAGCCGACAATGGCGCTGTTCTGACATTGTTTTGTTAGGACGGAACGTTGGCCGATGCAAAATCCGCCACCGAACGTAAAGGCGCCTACCGTTTTTTATTTCCCTTCACGTGGGGGGCGAACTGAAGTGGTCCCAGATCCCAGTGCAGTAATTAATGACGGATTGACGTGGGCGGTTGTTTCGTGTCACACTGTTTTGGTAACAAATTGTAATGAATCGCCCAGCGGGACCCCACACTTGGAATGTCAACTGAATTACGTCATCGTCTTAACTGTTCGCCGCAATCATGTTTACGTAAGATTGTGTAAGTTAATACTGTATTGTCAATCAATAACACTCACTGTGAAGTAAGAAAACTCGTAACAAACATTTGGAAAGGTGACCTGCTTATTTCAGTTATTATTTATTTGTTTTGCGTTGACAACAACGGATATCCGTCGATTGCATTCGTTAAAAAGGTACCTATCTCACAGAAGTCCAGGCTTACTGACATAATCGTCTTCCATTTGTTGGCGAACACATCACAGTCAGAGTTCCATGTCCAACAGAGTGTTGAGCGCTGAGAGAGTTCAAGGGACGGGATCTGCGCTTGCGCAATGTTGAGGCAAAGCGAACAATCTATGACTCCTGATGCCAAAAATTTAACTAGGGCACAAAATTGAGACAGCTTGTTGGCTGGTCAGGAGCATCAGTTTTTTCATGAACAAATAGAAATATGTATGTAGAAATATATATTTGAATACATGTTATAAAACTGAAGAGCTTTTTAACTCGCTTTGTTTGTTTGAACGCTCTTATCTCAGGAGCTTGGTACTGGTTTGAATTGAAAAAATGTTTTATTACTAGATAGCTCATACTAGATAACATATAACATCATGCAATGTCCCAATGGAGCGGTGCCAGTTACCAAAGAAAGCAGGTGAAACCGCGGGGGACAGCTAGTATTAAATAATTGAGTGAATACGCAGTTTTAGTAGCTGATCTATCTATATATTAAAATGAATCTCTATTTTCTTGAGCATGTTATCACGCATGAACATTTCTTTTTTTTAATATTTTTTATTGTCAAGAGAAATTTCTTATGGAAAGAAAATTTAAGAAACATTTTACAGAAAATTATAGAAAACTACGACTATTTAACCTTTGAGTGTTGTTCGCTCGCTGGATTTCGCTCGTTTAACAGTTCATTGCCGAGACAGGACAACGTCTCTCGCGTTAGCCAGTCTAAATAATTTAAAATAAACGATAGTGACAGGTTTTGAGTCGGTGAGAACAAACTACATCAAGACAGCTATTGTTTCTCTCATTTCAATTGCCAAAATGAAAAAAGCTAAAACTAAACCACAAACTTTCACCTTCCAAATAACTTTTCGTGGTGCAAGTGAAAATATCATTTTCAAATAATGACATGACCATCCATCACTTTTATGCTTAGCTGTTAAATAGAAAATAACCACAAACAAATAATTTATGCAATCACGTTTCAACAAAGACATAAAAATCTGAACTAGTTATACTCATTGATTTAAATTTTGATAAGCAGCAGCTGCGGTATGAAGACATTTCCTGCCCAAATGTAGTATCTGTTCAACAAAAAGTACCAACTAACACTGACCCACGAAACAATTTGTTACTATCACTTTTTAATGGAGCCATTAAAATAGTTTTGCGGTTGAGACCGAGTCATAACATTTTGGCGCCTGTTACTGTCTCGGAGAACAAATATCTTGCGGTTGATAGGATTGTGCGCTCCCTTTTGAACGTGGGATTGAGAAATCGTGTTTCATTATTTTCTATCACTCAGTGTCCCTTTTATTGAATCACGAAGTTGAATTTTCTTAAGTAAGTGACTAAACCAGCATTACAAATTCATCCCAACGGGGGACTTTCCTAAAAACATGCGTTACGTCACCTTTCATTTGAATCAGAACAAGGTTATTTGCCTACGGCCTTGTTCAGACAGGCGGCATCGGGAATTTGTTTAAGTATCATTTTTCTATTGTCTTCATAAAAGCTTGCGTCCTTTCACTCTCTGCCGGTTTTTGTTTGTCTTTCCCGTTTTTGTCTCTGTTCTCATAACATTTTATGGATACGACTCAATTTTTGAAAAGCTCGTTGGTAGCATCTTTGTTGTCATTTTTTGTTTGTTCATAAAACGCAAAATTGGACCAATACAATGTTTATGACAGTTGCCAGTAGTTTATTGAATCAGCCATTATGTGCAATGGAAAAAACGTACCTAAATATCAGAGTTATATCTCTTATTTTCTTTCTATTGTCACTTAAAAGCTTTGCTATGATATTAGTATCATATTCCAGCAGTCACGTGTGGCCCTTTTTTTGTGGCACGTAGACCGAGTGTGTCATCTGTCTTAATTGTTTAACAGCTTATTGTTTACACAAAAAACTTTTGTTTCGAAAAGATATATTGCCTCGCTCATTTTTGCAGTTTTACTCTAATAAATATATTCTGTTTAGACTTTGTAGTTAGGGTAGTGACAGCTGACTGCACGTGCAATTTGTCTTTTGTTGTGTGTTCCAGAAGTTGACATTGGTATTTGGGGCGTACTATTGTCTTTGTCATTTCTATATTGTATACATAAATATCATTTGTATTACTATGACTCATAACTGAACAACTTGTAATTTGCGTTCGACAGACTAATAATATAAATATCACTGATTTTAATTACTAGTTCCATTTTAGTTACAATGAACATGAACAAAGGCATGTTTATTAAGGGCTGCGCTAATTCTTCATCAACATTGCTATTGCTACAGTCCAATCAGGTCATTATTAATGGTCTGTATTATGGCTAACTGGCTTTGGTAGGAATTCACTATAGGCTTTCAGCTCTTCATAATTATACATGTAAGTATGTATGTGGGGCTGGTGTCCATAATTCAACGTCTATTCCAAGCGTGTGTTTTGCGTGCGATACAAACGTGTTTTTCGGTTAACCCCAGCTCTTCAAGGAAGATCAACAGGACCTTTTTATTTTTTTAAATAATATAGTCTAGTGCTTGACTGCGATCCCATCTGTTAACGTTGAGGCGCACTAATGTGTTACTGAGCATTTTAAGAAAGGTATTTGGGTTTCCGAAGTATTTCCTATATTTAGCGACCACTAGGCAGCTTAGAGGCAGATGAGCGCCGGTCTCGTCCTCTTTTATGAAAGTTATAATTTGGGTGTATCCAAGGCTATAGAGGATAGGCTCTTAATAAATTAGTACGCCTCACCATTAACGATTGCCTCACTGCTTACCATCAGGCGGGATTGCAGTCAAGCACTAGTTTGTTATACATTAAAAAAAGTTCTGCGGAGCAGGCTGTATGTAACTATATGACAGTCGACTCTTTTTACACACCCCCCGATATTTTGATTAATAAAACTGAAAAGCAGGACAGTACCCAATTTTTTTGTTATATTTTGCTCAGTATATTTTTATTAGGTTTTGTCTTTTTCACTTTTTACAAACACAATGGAAAAGATTATTGTTTAGGAAAATGAAAAGTAAAAAAGAAAGCGAAACCACTGCTTAGCTCATTTGTGCGGTTTGGACTCACCGATCTGGGTTGGGTGTTATTTAGAATTTTTCATTTATTTTATTGCTTTATGCGCTTGTGCCCATTGTCTAGTTGCCTTTTAAAATGTTTTTTTTTTCCAGCAACCGTAAACCCTTTTCGTTTTGGGTGTTCGCTCGTTTATTGTTTCTTTATTGCAGACCCTTGCCGACAACCAGTTTGCATAACATTTACCTAATACGATTTAACGCTGGTTCCTAAAGTATATTTCATTTTGTTTTGTAAAGGGTTATCTTTGCGTCTGTTTTGTTCGCAGCAATTATTTGACGTATTTAAGAGGCATCATGTCAGCGCTGTTTACACAGGATTCTCATCATTTTCGTTTACATTTTGAAACAAAAAGGCGGGTATTGGTTTTTTCCCATGTCGTTATGGCAGCTAGGATACGTAGCCCTTGGGCCACGTTTGCTCTAATAACAGGTTTCCAGAAACAATTAGTCGGGCCTCTTTGTAAAATAAAGAATTTTATCGCCTAGATTTATTATATTTGTGGAGAATTTTATCGCTGCTTCGATTGCTCGCATCGAACCGTTCTATAGAATATTGGCTTACGGACCAGGTAGAGCCGAACATTTATCAGCCGTTTTAGTTTTTTGTTGTTACTTTTGTTGTTATTCCTATCCCTCCGATGTATTAATCTCGCGTGGGTCCGTCTGAACCGGTCATTACCAAAAACTTGGGGGCGTATTGCGTCCGGGTGCCTAGTTATTACGGGTTTTCTAATAAAATAACCCTGTATCATTTACGAAATTAGATACATCGCTAAATATTTTATAATGAGGGATTGGAAATGAGTTGGGTTGGCATCGTTTATGTGAATGTTTGTGGAGCAAGCCGCGTGCAACGGACTCGGGGATATAATGACACCGTTTTAAATGTTTTCACATTATGTGGGAGGATCAGTTTTATTCATTTTGTCAGTCACCTGTTCCTGAGATGTCATGCCCGTTATTATCAGGTTAGCAGAGGAACTGAACTTGTAATTTGCAATCCTTTTGCTTTTCTTTCGACTTTCTATGTTAACCATATAATTTAACACGTGACTGACGTTGCGAAATACTCCTATTACCTACATAGGTAACACCCGTCATAAAATTATATGTTCTGAGTTCTTATTACAAGAATAGCAGCGGAAGAAAGTTTAAAAGGCTTTTTTCCTGTAGTTATTTGAATTGAAGCAAAGGAAAACATTTTCATATCAAATTCGTTATTGTGACCGCGCATTATGTTCACGACATATTGTCATAACATCCCATTTCATTTCACTTTGGAGAGTTGTCGCGAACATCGTCGGTGTGTGAAGTTTCGTTTAGAGACGGAAATGAGGAGGAATGTCCCAAAGAGACCTCTTTAGCAGAATAAGAATATTTTGTGAGCAGAGGTCGTACAATAGACACGGCCGGCCGCCACGCCTCCGGAAAGAATCAATTATACGAACCCCTGTTCGAAGACATGTTGCCGAATGGGCGAATTGTTTGTTTAATAACATTTCGGCGCTTCCACAAACGTCACGGTAAAATATTTGTCGCTTTTGTCCAGCAACGCTTTGTACGTAAATTAAGCGATAGACAGTTTTTTCAACATTACATTCCGTCGTGTCATGTCTCTATTCGAAGCGGATGCGCTCCTAGTTTTTGTTTGGGAATGCTTCCTGTCTCTGCTTAGCTTGCTTTTTTAATAGTTTTTTGGATTTCTTCTTTAAAAAATGCCATAAATTTAGCTTATGAGCTATAAAATACGTGAGAATTGTGAGCTTTGGGAGATATGTGATAAATATCGTAATAATTCTACATTTTATTAATTTAATGGTTATTGTACCTATCTATCTATTGACATATTTATCTATCTTTTCTAGCAGACGGAAGTTTTATTTTTTAGTTTAGTTATTTATGTTCTGTTATAATATAAGGACACCCGCACAATGATCTATTTGAATTGGTCATTTAAAATGCCGTGAAAGCCTTTTTGTAATGTCATACGTGACAGTTTTTATGATATCGCCGCACGGTAGCACCTTTAAACGTGATCACCTCATTTTGATGCAACCCTTATGGGACTTAATGTCATTTGAATATTTCAAAACCTCTTTTTAATCTTCTTTCATGGCACGTTGTAGATATAGCTTGTAATAACAAAAATAATTGGAAAGCTTTTTATAAATGCAACGTATAATGGATCACTGTAGGCGTGGGCTTGTGGACGGTGAGCAATGGGTAGTTTGCCGTCCGGCCGGTAACCTTCTCGACTGAGCCAGAGTCGTCGACGGCGCGTAGCAAAATCGAAAGGACCCAGCAGGGTCAAAGCATACTGGGTTATGTATTTACTTCTGAAAGGACAATCCGGGTCTTAGAATCCAAGGCAATACAGGAACATAGTAGTGGGATTTAATCAGTAAAAGTCTGACACGCTCTCCCGCTCTGACCTAGACTCTCGCGCCATTAGATGATTTCCCACTTAAAAAAAAGTATAATGGACATGCTTCAGCCTCCCCTGTGTATTTTAGTTGCCCTTTGCGGTCTAGGACCAGAGCGTCTTTTCCAGAAATACACCGTGGCCTTAGCGTGTTTCATTGACAGGTGTCTGTTATACTTTTAAAAGCAGCTTCTGCCCATGGAAATGGAAAAATAGTTAAGCTAGAATTAAAAAAAAATCTCTGATACACCTGCGGAAAGTTTAATTTCAATTTTTTTATCATTAACTAGTTTTTACCCGCGGCTTCGCTCCCGTTAAATGACTACCCTACATATCCTACGCTACCCTACCCTACCTTCCCTACCTACCCTACACTACACTACTCTATACTACCCTACACTACCCTACACTACTCTACCTACCCTACTTTAACTAACTTTTTTTTTTGAATTTTTCTCTCTGTAAGAACCATCATTAAACTTCAAGGAATATTTAAAAAAAAAATAATCAGCCAAATCTGTCAAGCCGTTTTCATGTCAAGTCGTGACAACGGAAAACGGGTTTCATTTTTATATATATAGATATAAGAATGACCATTTATTCCAAAAAATGTCCAAATATACCTGCTTCTGCATTTCCGTGTATTTTGCTGACATTTTTACTGGCTTTTATCCATGTCTAAAGAGAAGCTTCTAATAGATTATAAATATTAAAATCCTTT
Organism: Mythimna separata; assembly: GCA_030763345.1. Taxonomy (NCBI): domain Eukaryota; kingdom Metazoa; phylum Arthropoda; class Insecta; order Lepidoptera; family Noctuidae; genus Mythimna; species Mythimna separata. The sequence continues at coordinate 9,650,969 of CM061181.1, read as the reverse complement.
AAAGCATAGTTCTTGTTACGAGTTTCACACATTCCTCAGCCCATTATTATAGAGTATATTTATGCGATAGCAGGCTCGCGTCGTTTTGCTAACTTGCGAAGTACTTAACTAATTCTAACAGTCTTTAGTGGTGGTCTGCTGATCAGAAGTAAGAAATAAATACGCTTTAATATTTTTTTTATATTGCCCTACTCCTGGGATATGCATCCCGCCATTTAAATCATGCAAAGTGAGAAACTTCGCATGATTTATAATTTCTTCAAGTTGTGATTTAGTCATAGACGATTAGTATTTATAAGTAATTTGGTAACCACTTTTAAATCGTGTTGGGGATGCATTTGAAATCTGATTCCTTTGCTCTAAAAATCCGATTACATAGTAGGTAACATCTAAAGTTTCTATACGATCGAACAATTTTGACTTTACCAATATTAAAATGCGAAAGTAACTATCTGACTGTTACGCTTTCACGCCTTAACCGCTAAACCAATTTTGATGAAATTTGGTACAGAGTTAAATTAGATTTTTCTTTTTTATTGAATTCTGCAATAATGACAGCAGAGTTACTTTTGCATTTTTAATATTAGTAGGGATTAAATTCTGTATTTAAGCAGTTGATCAATAAGAACAAATAAAAAAGCTGCATATCGGGCAGCTTCTACTTAGCTTGACAATTCCACACGGACGAAGTCATGGGCAAAGGCTAGTTATATTATAGGCTATTTATATTATAGTTTCTTTAACCTTTAGTGTTCTTCTTATAGTTGGTTTAAGTTTATTACGATATCGCAGGAAAGTAGTAAATGTTTCAGTAGGTCATATTTTATTTGGGTGCACCACCCACGTGCTGATTTTCTGGGAAAGCGAGCAGTTTTGCCGAAAACAACCGTTGTAGCCGCGCGGGACCACACAAATGTTGCGTTGCCGGCTGTTGCTTATCTTGTCATTTGTTTTAAACATGTTGCATAACAGTTTTACTTATTTGTGTTAGGGTTTTTGTACAGGATTGAATCAAAGTGTGGATAAACTTAAAAGTAGCTAACTAGCTACAGTCGACAAAGCATTAGTAATCAGAGTCGTCAGATATTGTTGAAGTTTTCATGGAAAGCGATGGATGGATATGAAAGAAACATAATTAAATTCCTAGTTAATAAATAAACAATTCATTAATAGAATTAAAATTGTACTTACTTACCTTTCTCCTTAGTTGACTATACTTGCGTTTTATAACGTTTAGCTATGAATCAGATTTTATTATTTACTCTATCGCGATTTTCGTCTCATTTTGTTGTCCTTATTGCGCCTTCATGGAAAAAGACATAATCGTACTTTATGGGTTTTGTAAGTTATAACTTTTATAGCAATCTGGCTTGTTTATAGGCGAATAGACACTGGTTAAAGGCTTTCCATGGCGCTTTCAAACTGCCATTAACCCGAAAATAAATTTAAAAATATTACGCGTTTAATATAAAATTTATTACTCACGCCAGTAGCCAATTTGCAACTTTTATGGGGTGGTATAACAGGCCTTACACCAAATAAATTTAGGAGGTAATAACGTGAAACCACTCGATAATCATAACGTCTTCTAACGACGCACTAACTTTGAACGACTTGCCGGAATCGATATATGTACCTAATAATAACCGATGAAAGTCTATGAAGTAATATGCAACTAATTACTATGCCTTCGGTGTATCAACGCTCCTTCTAGTTACACCGATGAATGAGCCCACAATAAAACCCTATTTTATTGCTGTTTCCTCTCTCGCTTCGTTGGCATTCATCCCGAGAACTACCAAATCATTAAAGCTTGTGTTTGTTGATTTTTTCCTACCTCTTTGTTTGCTTTATGATAATAGGTGTTCGTTTCGTCGCGCTTGGAGCGCGGGAGCGATGCGGTGTGAAACTTAACGCCTTCATTCACGTTCCTTTTTATAGAGGCACTTGATTTAGCGAGCCAATGTCGTTTTTAATAGACTCCGTTGAATTTCGCTTTTTACAGCCACGTAACTCCATCTGCTCATCGAATTTCGCTCTTGAGTATCATGTTAATAAGTACAAGATGTTTCTGTCTGGTTTCAGGTGTCAAATATTTAGAGTCCCTTTATATAGCTGTGAGCTTGCGACCATCAAATTAGAACAACTTTAGGTAGTACGTCTAGGGGTCGAATGACTTCTGTCGGTTTATTGAGAGGAGCGGTCGTATAAACTTGACAGCTTAGTTTGAGGTGAAAGTGTTAATGCCAGTAACTACCTCCTCCGTGTCAGTAATCAAAGTGTTGTGGTTTATTTTAAATTCCACGCCATCGTCCGTTTACAAGTATCACTCGAGGCCTGCTCATTTTATACCAACTATTACAGGGTGTTCTTTGAAACCGAACTAACTGCACTCATTAAAAGTTATACGCGACCGCGAGAACCCTCGAAACTCAGCCGAGGACTGTGGAATTTATCAGCTAACTCAAAAGTGCTTGAAGGGAAGTCTGTTCGGGCCATTATTCGCCATTGTCCCTTACAATAAGATTAAACTAGCGCCCACCAACTATATAGATAACGCTCTGACCAATTCGCGAGCGAACTGCTCACGTAATAGTTTTGTTGTTATCGGCCGTAACCACTCTTCAGTTGCTTCTGGGACGATATTAAAAAGATTTTGGCAACGAGCCACTCTGATATTGATCTTTATGCTTGGCCAGACGGCTATAGGAGTTCTGTAAGTGCCACGCCAGTTGCTTTAATGACTTCCCATGTTTGTAAGTTTTGCTTAATATTTTATGTATCTGGCAGTATCTGGTGACATTTACTAGCTCTGTTGGTCGTGTGAACAAGTCAAGTGCTTTATGATCGCGTAATGTTATTTTGTCAAATAATTTCATCTTGTCTGCTTTATTACTTGCAGCGACACTAAAATGTTAAAATCTTTCCGGTTGTTAGAATTTTTTTATCAGTCCATTAAAAGGAATGACGACGGTGGTCCTAAATATGATATTATCAAACTATAGCTAATACCCCGCAGCTGGGCTCTTATCGCTTGCGCGAATTGGAATATATTGTTAAAAACGTGTGTAATTAAGTTGGTATGTGTGAAGGGTAACACCTGCGTCTGCTATCAGAGATCGGGCCGTTACGGTTTATGGGGTTCCTACCAAAAACAATGGAAATGGCAAAAAGTCGAAATGCGGGCCAGGTACCAGGGGTGTAGGGAAGGGTAGGCGTGCGGGTCGCGACGGGGCACCACAATTTATGATTGCGCCGTGTCAGAGTGCTAATGAACGCACTCTGTTGCTCTTTATTGAGATAACGCTCGCAATCGATGGCCGCGCCGGTATCGAGTCATTACTTATTGCGTCGCCCGATCTCGCGTGTCCCTTTATACATATTTTTTGCTCACCACATTCGTGCAAAGAAACTATTATTAACCATCCTCTCCATAGGTATGTGATAAGCTAATCCATAAACCCGTAGCTGTATCGTGTAATGAGAATATTCTCATAGTTGCATATATATCTGCATTAATAATGATATAAAATAACACACTATTATAAATATAAAGAAGCTCATTTCATTATGCTCATTGCGTGTTATTAACTTTGTCATCTCGCCTTTGAATATTAATGACTTTAGGAGATTGTGATTGCTTTACGCATTTTATTGTCTTGCTAGAATTGATTAGGAATAATTTCTCTTATTAGACGAGCTGGGTAGAGACCTCAAGCAGTGCTAGTACCTACATATTACATATTGTATGTATGTAGATCTCAGATAATCTACATAAACGTTGTTCTTAAAAAAATCTAAATCTCATCACAATGTGGTATCTATAAAATTGACACATGACATTTCGAATTTATATGAATGGTGTATTAAGATCTCGCATCGTCCGCATCCCAAAGGCTGGTCGTTCTGGTACGTATCGACGATCGAATCGCGCGATACGCGAGTGAGAATGATATCATCATTGGAGGCTGCGTGTACGCGGCCACTAGCCACCGTGTACACAGTGGGTACTAGTTGTCGGCATTGTGAACTTACTTTATCGTACGACGGCACGTGAGAAGTTACGAGGCAGGCTCATTGTCGCCAGATATACACGCACCCACTCTACGTACCACTAAACCAGTAGCGTAGAAGTAGATAGTATAAAGTACTGCTACAAATGCGAGCATCTAAATTTGTAAATGCAAATGTTCTCTCTTGCACCTAAAGCAAATCGTTAGCAGAAAATTATGTATCACACAAAGTACATAAATACGTTCTACTCGAGTTTTCTGCTACAGATACCATTAAATAAAATTCTGACATATTTATTTGGTGCATAAACAAATTCTCTGACTATGTTAAAAGCTCGAGACAGTTCTCAGGACTGTTAAACACATTTATTCTTACTACACTAGTTGCTTTAAATAATGATATCTACTATTTTAGTAGCAGACTGGAAACCTATCAATTCCAACAAGGAGATCTGCAAAAATTAAAGTTCTTGTTAGATTGCCTACGTGCTATTGGATCATAAACACACAGCACCGTGCCTCTTTTCTAATTGTATTCTTGTTAGAATCTTTTATCTTTTCAAAAATCTAGTTCGCTATTAAAACAGCATCAGCTGACCTGGCAAACGTTGTTCTGCCATTTAAATGATCATAGAATAATATGGGGATAAGGGTAGGAGGTCAAAAATAGTCTACGGCCTATTCTCGGACCTATGATATATACACAAAAAATCATGAAAATTAGTCGAGCCGTTTCTTTGGAATTCGATAACTAATACTGTCACGCGAGATCTTCGTATATTAGACGATATCTTCAACCAAAAGTAACCTTGGAAGCCAATCGTACCAAACAATGTGCAAATGAAAACAAAAATCTGGCGTATCAATGATCTGTTACTCTTTCCGGTAAGTTTATGACTGTGGTCAGTTACCGGGAGCTTCGGAGCTTCCCCACAGAGGCCGCCGCGTGCGCAGCGCACTCCCCCACTATCACCGATCCTATCGGCCGATAGCCATTGTTCACAGTCATCGGCCCGCCATTTAACTGTTGTTAAACTTAACGTACAAAGTGATGAATAGCGCGCCGATCCCGGGATATGTTTATCTGCGGACTGTCTTATAAGATATGTCATTTACAACTCGTTATCTTATTTGATATCTTTTTGTTGAATGTCGGAGTTATTAGCAGTAGGGTCAGTTTCATCAGTTTCTGATTAGTTTGTGATAAGTCGAATATTTGTTGAATGTTGCATCGGTGCTTGGGTTTGTTGTTTTGTAAATACAGGTAGCTTTAAGATGGCATGTCTTATAGGTACGCAGATCAGATGGTAGTAGTGGTGACTACTACCATCTGATCTGCTGTCATAGTTATTACCGTAAGTCATCAGTCAAATTATTAAGATAATATATTCGTAGTTTTAATTGTCCCTGAAAAAGTTTTAACAATTTTCTCTGTTTTTACAGGTAATTGCCACTCAGAAGTTCGAAAACAAGTTTGTCGTACAGTTCCAGTAAGTATTCGTAATACATCATATGTATAAGAAACAAACTAGTATCTCCTTAGCGCCAAGATATTCTCCAGGCAGAAACTTATGGGATCAAGTTATCCGTCGTCGACAATAATATTCAAATAAGATATCTCCATAATAATTCGCCGTAACGAAAGGGCCCACAAAGCATCTCAGGGCGAGGTGTAACAGGCTCACATAATATAAGGATGGTCATCCAGGCTGCGGACGGCGCTGCGTCTTAAATGCAAATATGTTACGAGTTATTAGTTGGCAATGTGGCCATGATACCCGGTTCTGTCCACAGCTGATTAATCGTCTACTTCATTACATTACAGGAAAGAGACATTCTTACGTGCTTGGAAATTATTACTGGGAAGTCTTGACTTTTGCTAACCTTTTCTTTGGGGTTGATAAATCATCAGGTAACTTTTTCCGCCCTGAGTGGTGCGAAGGAGTGTCATTTTCACTGACTAAAACCCACTCGTTTTCCTGTAATTGCTCAGTGAGTTCCACGGCTACGGTGATTCTTTCAAACGATCACACAGTCCTGGCAGGCATCGGCCCAAGTGGGCCCTGTCAAACACACTAACAGGTCATTGAGACGCGCATGGATTGTGCTTTGAGCGCGTCGTTGACCCGGACCTAGTCTTTACCGAATACTACTTAGCGAGTTACATATAGATCGCCGTCGTCAACGCTTAGGGCAACTCCTGCAGCAGCTGATGCGTGAACATTGCTTCACCCTTCCGTAATTTGAAAGTTCCTTTGCTCGCAGTACTGCTTCGTAAAAGAAGGTGGCTGCTTTCCATGCCCTCTTCCTTCACACTATGATTTGGACCAGGGTCGGACGCCAGAGGTCACCGCCACTGGTTTTTGCCGACCTAAAAAGTAATTTGTGGTATTTTCAGATGTTCTATGCTGAATATACCAATTTCAGTTGAGTCTTTGTTAAGGTTTTTTTGTGCGATTTCTATTGACAGTTAGTCTCGATGTTGTCGCACCAAATATTTCAAGTTGTTACTTGCATTACAATGTATTTAAGCTTAGATGCTAAAATATTACGGTTAGGAACGGATGTTCGGGAGGTGTAACGCGATTTGAAGAAAGAAGGCAGTCTTGGATGAAAAACTTATATTGCTCTTCAGGTTAGAGATAAATACGCAACTTCTGAGTTTAGAAACCGGGTTTTTTTTTAGTTGGTAAATCATTCAATGACTTCTGCTCTAGAGGAAAGTGAGAGGGCATGTCAGACTTTTACTGATTAAAACCCACTCCCTATGTTACTGCGCGCGTGGAACACTATGAAAGACTCCGGCTTGGGCCGGGTGGCGAGCTACCCATTGCTCGCCGTTTGCAAGCTCAACGCCTACACTACGCTACCGCACACTTTCACCGAGTTTTTCTAAGCTTCAGCTATTACAATCTTAACGTTGAATGAGAGATCACATTGCAAATAATAGCTGTGCTGGATTGCCTTATATGAATTCAGTACTGGCTGAACCATATTAGATAATGAGTAAGATACGGTGCGTATGTTTTATGTTCCGGTTCTGTGGACGGTGGTCCTTAGATGTGCGCGCATTACGGTCTCATAAATCGGGCAGGAGACAGGACCAAATGAGACGTCTCGACTGTGTAGTGAGGCCGACAAACATGGCTTTGAGTCTCGGATAGTGAAGGATTAGTGGTTTGAATCCGCGCAAGTTTTTAAGTTGTCCTGACTTAAACTTGTGTGAGTTATTGATATGTCGTTATGATCTCAAAAACTGAAAACCGAATACAGGTTTTTGCCTATTTTGGGACACAGCAGACTAAAAACTTTTGTTAAATTAACTGTCCTTGTTCTAGTTACTTAGACTGTAATTTACTGTGACTGAGTTCCAAATAGAAATTACTATTAGCTTTTGTGTTGTTGTTAAACTTGATTTGACAACATCTCATTATAATAAAAATCCATTATGCGACTATCACAGCAAATCGAAACCAATTTACTTGGACCAAGTCGCTAAAAGAACTTAAACCAATCGTATCAAATATTCACATTACGGCCGTTGTCTTCGCAATACAATTTACCTATCAAAAGATAGAAGTTTACAAAATCACAATTTTCCGAATTCCATTGAAGAGAAGCCGCGGGCGGTCGCCAAGTTCTTACATAAAATAACAGTCTCTATAGGACGCCGATACGAACTAACGAGTAAATTACACGGCTCGGAAGTGTTTGCGGACCGCCCATCGCCCCGTCTGGCCCGATTTGAAATTCTGCACTGAGAAAATAGAGTAACTATTTTCGTAGTCAAACATACAAACGTTGTACCTCGAAGCTTGTAGGAAAGTTAAATTATTTATCGCTAGCTATTCGTGCGGAACTTGTTTTGTGTCAACAATTTCCTGCTAATGGTAATAACTCGGTCGCAATCGCAATCTATTTATAGACTCTCAATATCTACGTCATTACACAAACAGTAGTTGTGATAACAGATCCACTATTTCAACCTTGTCCAACAAGCCCGGCTAGCTCAGTCGGTAGAGCATGAGACTCTTAATCTCAGGGTCGTGGGTTCGAGCCCCACGTTGGGCGCATTCTTTTTGGTTTTTTTTTACTGTCGAAAAAGTTTTTATTAAGTCTTTTTTAGATTTTTCCGTATATTTCTTGAATATTTTCTGCATTTCACTTTTAAAATATGTTTTTACAATCACGTTATGCAATCAGCCGGTCGCGTAGTACCGTTAAAGGGTCAACGGATGGACAGACAACGCTATATAAATGTTTCCCACGTTTCGTAGTCACATGTACACACTCGATGTTGATTGTGGTGACGTTTAATATCGTTGGATTTATTTTGACTGGTAACTGTTCGCCACTTATTAGCTGTCAACGTTCAAATCTATAATACCTACATTTATTTATTGTCTACATACTCGTAACTGTTGTAAGTGTATTTATAAACGAGCTTGAGATTTCTCTTATAGATTTTTCAATTTGACTTCTTATTACGAAACTTTTCACACTTGTAATCAAAGAAACGTGCGTTGATGGTTAGGGAAAAGTTAAACATGTTTCGTTCTCACGAGATATAAAGAATGAGTACCTAAATACATATGTGTAAGAAACTCATGGGTTAGAAGTAACAGTAGCACAGTCAAACTTCAAGGTAAAGCAACGGTTGCCGAGGTCAGGCAATGGATGGGAGAGCACGTGAAGCTGTTGATCTCGGCTTTCGTTCAAATATATTTAACAGTCGTTATGGGTATCGTGTTATCCAGTTACTGGGCTGTGTTATTCAGAAAGGCAGTCTGTTACTCCATTGGATAATAATGGGTAAACTGGAAACCGGCACCGACTTAGCTGCGAAAAAGCTAGGCAAATTGATGTTAGTATGACATGTACTTTTCAGAAAGTACTTAAATACATCGTAAGCGACGTACGAGTACCTGCCTATCGATGTAAGCGATAGTTAGCGCTTTTTGGAGAAAGGAGTTTCTCCTGTAATCATTATAAAATATTTAGGACAATATGTTAATAGGAACAATTGTAACAGATATACACTGACTCCTAAGTCACAGGATTTCCTAGTTTCGGAGGAGACCTTTAATTTGCTGCAGTAACTCAACTTAGTATTTAAGCCATGTAAAAAGTTTCTGTGTTAATAATGTTTATTTATAATAAACCTTTATATTTACCAACTAATTATAGTAAACATTATTATTAATTAGGAAAGAAAAAGTCAACTGTACGATACATTTCATACAAAAAAAGGTCGAATATGTATCTAACATTTTATCTATCCGTTGTGTCATGTCATCAGCTAAGCACAGTCAGTCTCAGACCCCTGACTCCTTCAACAGTACACAATTTATTTGATCGTGAAAGGTTAGTCTACTTATTCCTCGGTAATACATTCCTACTTTTCCGTCTTTTGTATTGGTTTCGCCATTCTTTACTGGCCTTCTATCTATATGTTCGAAGTTTGCCTTTCTCATAACAAATACGAATTTAAGATAATTTCTAACAAAAATAACAATATTTGACTCCCATAGTTCATTACAAAAATGAGTGTACTAAAGTTAACTGTTACAGCAGTAAGTAGATTTTCAAGAAAGATTTAAAAAATATACGAGCTTATATTTTGGTCTTAATAGTTTTTACTGAGAAATACTTGCCTTAATTAAGTAGTAGGCACTTATACAAACAGTTTTACTGACATCACATGAGCATGTACCTTATTATGCAGAAATGTTTGGACCATTTTTAATTACCGTTTATTCTTGATCCAATAAATTGTATGCCCAAATCACCCAATAAAGTAGTTCACTTTACATTGCATTTGCATATTGAGTATCTTCATTAATTCTACTAATTTAACTTGAGTTTAGCTTTATCTTTTAATTACAGTAAAAACTAACATTCTCTGTTCACATGAGTGTCTAGAAAAGGAATGGTCAAGTGAAGGAGCTAACGAGGTGGATCAAATCTGTCATTACTATATTACCATATCCTTCATTACTATTAATTGTAGTAGTTGATCGGATAGCCCATGTTCAGTAGTGAACCAGTCCCGTAGTGTGACAACTTGCCTTCCAATCCTTACATGGAAACCCGTCGAGGCTTGATATTTTCACACCTCTACATAGCTCATGCAATGTTTATTACAAACTTTGTTAAATGTATTTTTTCGCGCATATCTTTATCTAGAGAAGCAATCTTGAACGTATTAATAATTCGTATTTAACATTTTATTTTAATACAGTATGCGTTGATCCAAGGACTTCTGGAACTATTTGTATGCAAAATTTTATCCCGATCCAATCAGGCTATAAGCAGCCACGCTTTTAAGTATACACTGAAACATTAAGAAGTTAATGCCTCTTGTGTGTTCAGTGCAAAAAGCTTATCTTGATCCTTAATGAAATTGTCGTCTTTAAATTGGCTCACTATGGAGTAAGTATCCTTAGTAAGTATATCCCCAATTTGGACGATACGGACTTAAAATTCTATGACTATGAAACTCGCTTTCTCGATTAGTTTAAATAAGAATAAAAGTCTTCTTATTTTCTGTTAGTTTATATTCTTAACTCGGTTGATATTATCAAAATTATCGAAGTTTATTAGCGTTTTCAATTAACAGTTGTTCACAATTGGGGTTGGCACCTGTCAATGTAATAAAAAGCAAAAGTTATGAAGCTTATACTTTAGAAATCTATTTAATTTGCAGTTTGAGTAAGACCATTCTGTACTTAAATTGTATTAGCTTCTGACTTGTTATTAAGATTTCGCACTGGAAATGATCTTATACGAAGGAAATTACACAAAAGCTTTGTCCCCCGGTAAGTTTGTAACATTCTCAGTTAAATGTACAGTCGTTGGCTGTCTCAGTAGGTAGCACGAACATTCCCCAGGTCACCCACGCGTTGTATTGTATTGTGTATTATAATGTACCCTATTTGTGTCAACTTATTGTCTTTGAATGTCAATATATCATTGTTAAGGATGTTGGACTATTGTGCTGTTGTTCCAGGATACGTAGTAGGTATGTCTGCTGAGATAAATATATTGAGAATATGAATAATTCTATTTTGGTTTGAGTATCGACCTGATTTGTCGTTTGATAAATCCCTTCATTGCGGGCGCCTTATTGTTCGACTAAATTCTTGTCATATTCGTCTTGATTTCAGATGACTCACTGGTGTAATATCACAAACAAAAGTACTGTAAGAAATGTTTTCGAGGCAGGTTCTTATTTAAGGCCAGCCTTTTCAAGATTTAGGACACGATAGTATCTTAATATCAGGTGGGTTGTTCAAACCATTTACTTTTTATAACATTGTTGAACTTTCCGTTGGTAAATATAAAGGTTCATATAAATATGAATTTATAAGCTCGTAGTCACGTCCACGTAATTATCTGTATTTAATTCTATGTGTAAAACGCTTCACGGGTTGAACATAATTTATGACGATAGATAATCAGTTAAGTAAGGTTGAGTGGATGTAAATGTTTAGCACCGCCGTAGGTCAGAGTGCTGGTTTCTACATAAAATTACATTTCAATCTCAACAACGATGATTGCTTTAAGTTTAAACCGTTATGTTAAAAGGCAGTAGTTGGCAGAAACGTTCGCACCGCACTTCTTGGAAACGTTTGAAACTGGCTCCAGTTAAATTAATTTTACTGCGAAATAATTAATTTCAGTATTCTTTGTAGTACTTTGTTCATTATAAAGCTGAAATATTATGACTTTTAAATATTCCTGGTATTTACATTGTACTAGGTTTATAAACGTATCGTGCTGGAAAATACGAAATATGACCAAGTAAAACGTGACTTAAAAACAAACGGCCAAGTGCGAGTTGAACTCGCGCACGAAAGAATCCGTAAAAACGGCCAAAACACATGTCTGTTTTTGTAAATATTAATTTAAATATAGTTTTAAATTGAATAAATAACTCAATATTCTGTGAATATTTCAAGCATCTACCTTTTGCAATTATCGAGCAAAAACGAGCGAAATATCACGTTTGTTGTATGGGAACCCCCTTAAATATTTACTTTATTCTGTTTTTCTGAATGTTTTGGTAAAGCGGCAAAAAAAGACATCATATTATGTGAAAATGTCAACTGTCAAACTATCATGGTTCTTGACATATACAACCTGGTGACAAACGGAGGGACAATGGAATCTTAGTAATAGGGTTCTGTTTTGTAACCCTAAAAATGAAAGTTGCTCCCAACAACGAACTGGGTAAAGGTACTACTTTACTGATACGGTAGAACAAGAAAAAAACAAAAAAATAAATTTGTACTACAGATAATAATGTTATACAATTGGGTTGGGACAAATAGAAGGAAATTGAACAACTGTTTTCAATTACTTACTCTGTGGTGGCGCAAAAGCCGTACAAATTGATACTAATTATGTTAAACGGTTCCTCTCTATTCGCGCAGAATAGCATTTTCATGATTGTTTCAGTCATTGTTATGAACGTGAATGATAGAACATTATCGCGCTATTTGAAATACGTAAAATAATACCGTTTTATGAGACAGCATTATATTCATCATTTCACTTTCTAAATAAATGTGAGTATGAATGAACAAATCGTAATTTTATCACAAGAGTTTCGTGTATCTTTTTTACGTTCCTATTGTGCTTTAGCTCTACAATAGAAAGGAAAAAAAAAGTAAAATTAAACGTTAACAAAAGCAATATTGTAAGACATCGCAAAACTGTATCAAAGTTGTATCTTCATTTAAATATAAATAAGAAACGACGAGGGGAAAAAGGTAAAAGAATGGAATCTCTGACAGCGAAAAAACATCAAGCGGTTCAATCACTCTCCACAAGTGAAGTGAGCGACTCATAACAAGCGAAAGATTGAAATGAGATGATAAGGGGGGAATCAGAAATCTTGCCGAAAATACGAACCTACCTATTATGAGGCGGCGGTAATTTTACAAGGGATTCCTCGGTTCGATATGGGGCCAATCATTAACCAGGCCCAAGCATGCTCTCGGTACATCGCCGCGGCTTTTTGCAAGATCTACGGGAGATATCCCTGAGCTTAAATATGCGGAGAGCTCTGTAAGCGGATCAATGTGCGCACAGGCATTTTGAAATCCAATCCCTAGCACTTTGATTGAATCTCTTGTCTTATTATAAAATTCTTAGAATTTAACCCTGTCTTAATATATCACTTCGAAAACTCTTCAACGTTTGCCAAATTGAATGTTGTTTATCCTCATGTGTTTTATATTCACGAGTCTTCAGTAAAATCGTACTTTATTGTTCCGTGCGTCTCGCGTCGGGGCGGCTCGTTAACGCGACCTTTCGGATATTTATTGTATCCTCTCCAGAAAATACAATTTCCAAGTCGAATACCAATAAATTTTAAGCTGTGCACACTCATGTATTTAACATCTGTGAAAATTAGATCTTATTTTTTAGAATTCATGCAAATCAACAAGCTGTTTCAACTGCCAAGCCGTTTAACACGTGATTTCCATAAAGTCTTTGTGAATTGTTATAGAATATAATCTACTTTGTATGTGTCAACGTTAATTTGCTGCTCTTAAGCGATCGTATAAAACTTCACGCGCATAATTCACTCGTGAGTCAAGTATAAACACAACGAGTTGCGATTGTTACGGAAAGAACAATCCCACTGATACAAGATAAAAGCGAAGGCGTGAAATAAATTTATTTACAAAAGGCAACCAAATGGTAATTAATTGCCGTGTCAGCTCAAAGTTGTCATTGCCTCGTGGACTGTATCATATGAGAACGATAAAAAGCGCTTTAATTTTTAGTGCCCTTTGATTTACTCTTGAAAATTTTCTGCAAGGCACGTGCGCTGAAAAAGCCCAGTGGACACGATTTATGGTGTCCATACTTTAGAAAAAAACGCAGCTGCAAGCGATAAATCGCTCACTTGCAAGTTAGAAATAAAAAGTTAGTAGAGTTCGCTCTGCGCTCAACAAATAGGCATCCATGAGATTCGTGTCTGCTAGTCGATCATTTTGTACCGTTGCTTTACATATTGTTTCTTCTGTAAGCGTCGAGTATGAGATGTGTAAACGTAGAAATGAATTTGCATCGTCACTTTGGTCCTCTTCGGCAAAGTGATAAAGTATTTTATGAAAATGTCTGTCGTGTGTCGCGTACTTGACATCAAGGCTCGTTAGTGTTGAGTGACTTTACGGTCAGCTCGTGTATATCCCATATATGCTCGAAAGTGAAAGGGTTACCCTTTGGGCGAGAACTGGTTAACGATTGGAAATTATTTTGTAAGCAACTGCATAGTGGGATTTAAGTTAGAATGATGGTCTTAAAAAGGTGATCAGAGCAGACTGGATGCGTAAGGCAGAAGACAGGGTGATGCTGCGGCGTTTGGAAGAGACCTTTATTTAGCAGTGGGCTGCGACAACTTGAGTTGAGTCATAATAAGAATGTAATGGAATACTCTTAGGTATCTATATGACGTAACATTATTCATACAAACATTCACCATAATACAAACATGTTGAAAGACATTAAACCTTTGACTTTCTTTAGAATGTCATACAGTACACCAATAACTCCCGAGCGCCCTTGCTGGTAGAATCTCATGATCTTCTTGTATGTCTTTTGTCAACACGCATAAATTAGACTTAAGCAGTCCTCGAGTTTATTACCTTTATCAACACGCGAGTGTAGGTCTCGTAAACGAATAGGGTACTTTTGCTTGAATAGGATTACCGGTGGCTCTGTTATATTCCTCCTTCAATATCGATATAGGTTGTCCGCGACTAGGTAGGGGCATCGCGTGTGGTGAGCCGCTGACGCTTGATATACGATCGTCTTAATCACCACCTCGTTTGTATATGATTTATATCACACCTGTTGCGCCAATTATTTACCTTCGGAAGTCATTCTGTTCGAATTCGGTGTGCTTCTTTGATGAGTTTTGGTTTAGACGTCTTGATAAGATTTGGAAGATTAGCGACCTCGAAAAAATCTAAATATCAAGATATTTTAAATAGCAATCTGATATTTCTATATAAAACGAATACGTAGACTTTGCTTAAGTTACAAAAGACATAGATATCATAATTCCTAAATGTTTTGTTTGCATTGTATCAGAACATAATCTGGCCGTTAAACACGATGTTGGCATTCTGAGACTAAGATTGCTTTCTTGACATTTAAATGATGCACAAATTATCTAGAAGCCTCATGAATATGACATCAATAATCAGCTTATAGTCATATTTCGACTTAGAGCTGTTGAAAGAAAATGTAAATGAACGATGTCATATCCATGTTATATGATAAAAAATAGCACCTACAAATATTTTCTCGACCGTTCATAAATTATACACATCTTCTAGATGATTTAATACCGGTTCTGCCACGCTGTATTTACACTACTTTTGCAAGCTTAAATAATAAATAGCGTGGGTATTTTTAAAGTCGAGCGTAAAGCTCGAAACCCTCTATTAACTCGAGTATCAAGTTGCCAATGACGATAATTTGATAATTGAGAGTATCATAGTCTCCTGCGCCGTGTTGCCGGCTGTATTGGAATATTTTATTTTTACTTAGCTTGTGGCTCCCCGAGTAATTTGAGTAATTTTTCACAGCCTTTATCTCTGATATAAAAGTGTCAGAATATATTTTACAGATACGCTAGGCATTTTCGTTTAAAGTTTTTCTATCAAGATTTAACGATAATTGAAAACGAAATCTACGACACTTTGGTATGTTTACCTTGTGATTTATTTCTCCCCAAAAAAATCACCGAAGATATCGCACTCTGGCGTGAAATTAATGTAGGAAGTAATCGTTTGTTGGGTTTGGAGTGTTTCATGTAGATATCGGTGGGGTGATAATTGGTACGTGTTGAAAATCACTCGACGCCACAACTTTAACACCTCTGCTCGTGTTTACTTCGCATGTTTGCAATAACGCCGTTTTGTTAAAGTGCAAATGTTGAGTTTATTTTATAAAGACAGGTGCATGAAAAACCCATTAGTGGTTTCTCTTTGTTTGACATCCAATGAAGACTTAATCTTACTATTTATTTAAATGACTAAACAAACGGAGAACTAATAGTAGTAAAACTAAATATTAATGACTAATGAGTTGACATAACTTTGCTATCAAAATTAAACATGAATCCTTAAGTACAAAGACAAATCACGTGTGAATATTAAATGTTAATTACACCGCATGCTACAAATTAAACCACGTGATACCAACTAAAAGAAACTAAATAATAATTGTTGGCAACAGCTAAATCAACGTGTATTTAGTACTATTGAATATGTAGATGGTAACATCATCACATTTCTCATTCGTAACACTTACACTATTACACACAGACGGTCTCGACCGCCAGTCCCGCCGTGATTTATCTGCCTGCATCTCCGACCTGCGAACAGCTCGTTTATTGCCCGCTTGTTATTTATAATTTATTTTTAACGGTCACCGATTTGTATCCGTATGTATACTATACACAAGAATTCATTGCCCCTCGGCTCAAAAGCACCATATAGTCCGTAGTTACGTGTTAATTATGGATCAAAATTGTGTAAATTTCCTGCTTATAAGCTGCAATTGAGAGCGAGTGCCAAGTGGTTAATTTACAATAATTCGTTCATAACGGAGTACGGTGTACGGCCTACTTTGTTAAAAAAACATATAAAAAATTCCAAACATTTTTGTCCTTATTTTACTTAAACTACTTGTTTTCATGAAAAGGTTATCCAGATCGTTATTATAGTTATTTTTCGTCCTGACCTTATTAAAATTGATAAATGGTTTTGCAAAAATATTGACAGCAAATTCATTTGAACTGCAGCAATATTTAACAATCTAGATCGAGGCTCCGTCGTTGATATACAAGTACTATAACCAGATATTTCTAGACTGTTCTCAACTCGTCAACTTATACAGATACACTTTGGCTAGTGATTTGACCATCGATACTCGCGGCAGATTTACAATACGGACAGATAATTTATAGCGTTGTTCGATCTAGATGTAATTTAATGTCGTCGGTATACATAAATCACGGTCATCTACCGCGCGGAGATCAGGCACAGGTCTGCCTCACCTGATAATGTGAGCGGCATTATCTTTTAGACCGTTGACCTTTGTAATTAGGCTAATGGCTGAATGAAAGGGTTCCATTTTTTCTATAGAATCCGTCGGGATTATCTATTTTTGTACCGTCCTACTTCTGAGCCTATTAGATCTAGGACCTCGTTCATTGTTGTTGAACTCTTCATCATATTCAATTGGGTTAGTTAGGTCAATAGCATTCTTAAATTAAACGTCCTTACTCTAAGTGGGATATATTTATTTTTGTTCTATATTTGGGATATATTTATTCTTTTCACTAAACTTAAGTGGCGGTGAGCATTGTTGGCATGTTGCACGGAGTATTAGTATAGACGAAGACGAATAGGTATATGGTGAATGGGGCAAAAGGTTTTGGAGTATCAATGGCGTACTGGACGATGCAGCTTTAGAAGGCCTTCCACAACTTCCTTCCTTCCGTTGGACCAATGATCAGGTGAGGGCCAAGAAAATCCGATGGATGTAAAATGAACAGTACTGGTCGTTGTAGCGACATGTAAGAGAGGTCTACAGTGGACATCTTTCAGCTGAAATTATGATATTCATTTACCTATATTCCTTTGTTCTCACACTTCGATCATTTTAAGACAAGCGTTTAAATATCTTCACACGGTCCAACGGTGATTACAGGTAAGGTCCGCCAGCCTATCTCATTACATCGGACTTCTTAGGCTGAGTTATTTAAATGCTGCCTTCTTATTTAGGTTTTTCGAATAGTTTTAGTAAGAATAGCATTTACTGTACGGTAAGTACTCGGGCAATTATTTTTCCAAGTACAGGCCTCTGGTGCATTCAGGTTCTTAGTGGTTGACTTGGACATCGAACGGGAGGAAATAGCGTCAATAAACTGGATTTAAAAAATGAGTAGATGCGGCACTGTGTTTATTCAAAATGGGCGTGTTGTTCGATGGTTATTCTTTTAGAGACTTAGGGCCTGTTTCACAATGTCCGAGTAGGCACTACTCACTGAATAAATTCAAAAATGTGACAGAATTCGTATGAAATTATCTGTCAAGTAAGATACTCGAAACTTAATCATAGGTGGTGAAACAGGCCCTTAATCATATATGGTTGCGGATAGAAAACGTGGCCGTATATTACAGATTACGTACGTCGCTTCATCTGGAAAAAGTAGCGAAATATCTCCTATACTAATATTATTTAGATGAACGGTTTGTATTTTTGTTTATAATGAATAAAATCAAAATTTACTGTACCTTTTTTTAATTTCTTTTACCAGTAGAATGCTATTTTTTCACTGAGTAATATAAACCTTTTTCATGCGCAGTAGTTAGCAGAATATAGTTTCTGATAAACTAGCATGTAGTGATTACATGCGTACTCGTACTGAGAGAGCTGTAAAGCTGTCATTGAAAGAGATGAGGGTTCTGATATATTGTCTACTTTTATTCAAATAGTTTTTCTCAGTAAACTGTCGACTAGTTATCAATGTTTTTTTTTAAACCTCGGAAACCTTTCACTGTCGTTGTTGCTACTAACAACCGGAGCCGATTGGAACCAGGTGCACCGATTTGCATTAGGTGCGACATTAAGTAAAATGGCCACGCCAAAAAGTGACAAGTAATCTGTGGTGACTAACAAACTGATAACAATCTGGCTGCCCACTGATTATACTCCTGTTTAATTTGACCTGTCTGTAATGGACAATTTATTATGATTTTATCATTGTTTGGGATATTTTCTCAAGTTTGGTTTAATTATTTACGTGTCAATGCGTATATTATTCAGAGCCAATTTGAATTGGCGAGACTTCGTAGACTAGTTTGGTTCTTATATTGGTAAATAATAATAAAAAAATACAGTATTTATTATTTATTACAGTCGGCAGAATTTAAAGTTTATAAAAAAAAACTAACAAATGACAATAAAATATAACAATGACAAACAAACAGACGACAGCATTTTTTATGGTAAAAAGAGAGCAGACCATAATTCGGGGAAACTGAAAATAAACAAATAATATCAATTATAATTTTTATAATTATTTACCAAGCTAAAAAATATAATATATTTTTTCTTTAACATTGTATTTAAGTAATAAGGTATCTCATTTTTATCAGTTCCGTGGCAGCTAAGCGACTAATCGAGCGGCTACGTGTTGCAGAGCTAAGAATAGTCGAGCGGACACTTTTTGTCCTATCATTCCATTCGTTAGCAGGAACACTGCACCGCCAACTCCGAGGGAATTTTTGCCATATTTGCCTAGAAAGGATAGACAATGAATGATGCCTTTTATTTTGATTTATTGGTCTGATAGCGAGACTTAGGTGATTTATTTGTTGGTGACCAACTTTGGCGATTTGCATTAATTGTATAAACAGCTGATGATAAGTTGAAGAAAAAAAAATTTTACCTATTATTTTCTGCAGACTTTTATGGATTTTTCCTTATGGACTATACCTCCTAAAAAATTATACTGATGCAATTATAAAACTCACGTATTGTTCAATTGTACATATATACAGTTAATTGCAGTACCTGATGGCAATTTGTAAGACGTGACTTTGGACCGCTTTCTTGCGCTAAAATAATTTCATAAGCATTTTTTTTCGCTTTTTTAAATAATCTCTTGTTACCACTTCATTAAACAAATAATAATAAACATGTATAAAAACTGAGGCAAGCCATTTATGTGACGAGAATATCTTAACGGTGGTTATTAATGAAGCAGACGTCTAGCACAAAAAGTTCTCGAGTCTATCAAAGGCATGGGACAGCTACTTGCTACATACTTCACGCCCTATATGGAGGGTTAATAATTTGTTTGCGCACCAACCATTTCCTTCAAGAGTACGGTCAAGTGGGCAGACTCAATTCGTATCGAGATAAACAGGTTGTTCACGTACAATGCAGATTAAGCGTCTCTTACAAGAGAAATTATTATTAAGTGCGCCTCGACGAATATTATTTTTCTCGGAAAAAGATAGATCGCTTAAGCGATTTTACGGGAAATTAATTTTGGCAGTGAGCGACAGGGCGCGGCGGCCGCACCGCTGCGCGCCTCGTCGCGATGATTTGTAGCGATCCGACCGCGCTCGTTACACTTCCCGATAATGACGCATACCATTTACTCAAAGGCGAGCTAAGGTTGTAATTCAAGTGCCTTATCGATACTTCGCGGTAACCATCGCGAATCATATCGTAACTAAAAAATTAAAAATCCAAAGGAAATCATTCCACATTAATTCTTAGGACCAAATCGTACACTCTGGTGTAGTATGCGCGGGCGCAGGCCCCGCCCCAGTTGTCGCCACAGCCGGCTCAGCCGCAATTAATCCACTGTAATGCGATACGAGCCTCCTGTCGTCGGCGACGTAATGCATCGTGATTTACGCGCAACGAACAAGCCGTTAATCTTATTACCACTTTCAATAACTTTATTATCGAGTGTTCGATACAAATGCCCTACGAACCAATATACACCTTGAACGCACCACGCAGAGATCATTTGCATTTACAAATAGCTTAGTCGGTAGGAGTTAGGAAGCTTCCCACGAAATTTATTTTAGTCGACTTAACGATTGTGTCCGCTTTACCAAAAATGGAGAGTTAATGCGCCCGTTGCTTAACTTTGATTAAACGTTTTAAATATAGGCTTAACAATTTGATCCTGGTTAAGATTTCCGATTCCGAAATTAAAATTTCGAGTTCATGTCAGGTTTACATGCATTGATTTAAAACTGAGAATATGTTTTTTGTATCCTTTGCGTTTTGAATAATAATAGAATCACTTTGAAAGGCCAGAAGCATGTTCGTGTGAAATCACTTCTTATTCAGCCCGCAGAGGCTCGAGGCGGCGGTAAACACGATTCAAATTCGACATGTTATCCCCTAAAACATACCAATAATAAGATGCAGAGTCCAGGGGCATGGAGAACAAAAAGCAGCTACTCTGAAAAAGGGATATTTCCAGTGAGGTGGTAATTTGCATATATTTTCGTAATAACAACTTCCGTTTGGTTCGCCGGCGGACGTGTCACGAGTTGAGCATATAACTACGCCAGCATCCGATCAAGCTTTGTTACCTCGCCCCCGGCTCTTTGACACTTCCATATTGTTTAATGATTTTCTCGTTTCACTCCAGTAAGGCTTCAGTCTCCTGAGAGACATGTTTGCCTCTCGTTCTGAGCACATCTTCGGTATTCAGAGATAATGGGATATTACCTGCTGGTTTCTATTATGCGGCGTAAAGAGCAGATGAACTTAACGGTTCATCAATTATTCATTCGTGATTATTTTATAGAAGTTTAGAACGCCTTAGGGCCTGTTTCACAATGTCCGAGTAGCCACTACTCGCTGAATAACTTCAAAAAATGGAACAGAATTTGTATGAAATTATCTGCCAAGTAAGATACTCAAAACTTAATCATAGCTGGTGAAATAGGCCCTTAGAGATATGGTAACTTAGCTTTTAAGTTATAAAATTTTTCTTCTGAAACCATTTAGTTGTTTTTTCAAACTTACGAGCACGCTCGCATAGATAAGATTATAAAAAAGCCCGTGTATTTTCTTTAGCATTTCTTCGATTAATAAAGTAGTCACAATCACAGCTCATTTCGCGGTATCATATAATATATTTACATGAGGACCATATATTATGATATTGTGCGCGGTTGGTGGCGCCACGCCGTCCCACGGCAGTTCCACGTCGAGTCACGTGTGTCAAATACATTTGTATTCAGTCTTTCTGTCTCCCAGTGCCCTACTCATTGAATAAAAATTATACAACTTGCGTAGGTTATGAATTATTTATATCATTTTTAATTGAGTGTTAAGAGTCATTGATGTCGTCTGTCATGTGTAATTGCTTATTCATTGCTGTGTTTTCAAGTGTCTCACGGTGAACGTTATGAATAGCAAGTGCTGTAACGCCACTCATTCCCTTTCCTCTGATGGAATTATGAAATAGATTCCGTCGACTTTTTACTTTTGCCTTTGTGTCTCACCACAATTTTGAAACAAATTAAACTTGTAGGTGGCATGGCGGTTACATTGGCCTCGCTGCTTCCACAAAATTTCACACTTCCTGATGAAAGTTTTAACACAATTACCCGGTCCACGACCATTTCCCCCGGCCCTCGACGACTGGACAGGAAAAAACTTGGCAAAGAACAAACTAACCAACAGTCCAATTTAGCGACATCCGTATAAAGTTTAATGTACCCAATCTGAAATGTTGCCGTATTTTCGCATTTTAACTAGGCACACGGGGAGCGTATTTTGTTTTCTTTTGTTATTTGAAGCAGGTGAGATTATTCCAAGCAATATCAAAACACACGAGTAAACCGTGCCAACACTAGAAAATTATCTGCACTAAAATACTTGACAATCGTCCCTATTTAGCAAACTGGACGCTGATGCCAATTGTCTAGAGAGAGAAGATAAATATTGATTCGTAGATTCAGGCAGGTCGTTGGCGAACGTCCGAATTAGCTCAAAGTTGCTCCTTTGATCGCAGTTCCGGTGTTTGTCGGTCGGTGTCAGTTGTCCTGACCAATTCGAAAACGTTGTCCCAATTGCAATTGCTGACGTTTCCGTTCTATTTATTTGCGGAAGTGAATCGATTGACTTGTATAATTTTAGTTTATTACGCATCTGAGCTTGACTTTTCATGTTTGGAGTTAAGTATAAACAGTGTTATGTCATGCATTTTTAATTCTATTCAAGTTCGCGTAAACAAGAGTTTCACTTCAACGCCGTCGCTGGAGGCAGGCGACAAAATCCTCTTTTATTCCAGTCTCGTACGCCGTTCTAGATCTAATCAAAATTTAGCAAATTTGTTTACATACATCATGCGGTGGAGCGTGGTGTATCACGATATTCACCACACGTAAACAGTGCCGCGCCAGCGATGACACCTCCTTTTGATGTCCCCATACTCCCCATATACGAACCCCGAGCTAATAAAATGTCACCGGCTATGTACGAGACATGTTTGTCATATAAACGAAATTTGATTTTGGCGTGATTCCGTATTCCAAACCCAATTTCGTCTCATTTTTGTTTGTAACACATCTGAAACTATTTCCTTTATCCTTCCGGGAGTTTGGGATCACTGTGGGCTTTCTCCTCACGGAATTTGATGTCATCTAAACGATGTTCGTATGGCTTTTCTACTTATTTGAGAATGTGTTGTACGGTTAACCATTGTCAATCCGACAAACAAAACGTTTGCAAGGCGATGTAGGATTATTGTGTGAATACTGTAACCGTTCCGTTTTGTATCATACATGTCAACTGTAAAATACTGTACATATTTTGAATTTTCTGTGTTATTGACCTTTGGGTTTGACAATACTTCACTGGTTAATTGTTCAACGATGTCAAACAACTCTGCATGGATGGCCCTTGCTGCAAGCTTCAGAGATTATGTTAATCCGTTGGTCTCGGATATTCATGAATATCTATGACAGTCCTCACAGGCAGCCAAAAGCAACGTTCTGGCGCTAAGGTGACCGTTCTCTTTGTGTTAAATTCGGATACTGACCCCCATCTGAGAAGACTAAAATCAGGGCTTGAAAAACTGAAAAAAAAAAACAATATAAGAAGACAAAAATGAAATGAAAAACAAATGTTAAGACTTTTTTTAGGTCATCATCAGAATGACTTTTCCCGCTCTTGGGAGGAGCTTTACTGACAAAAATTCATTCATTTGTTCCTTCTTTGTGTTTCGTTGCAGGGCCCCAAGTTTTCCTTTCAGAAGTGAATCAATGGCCCCAGAGGCAATGACCCAGCTGGGCCCCTACGGTTTTGCTTATATCTCCTTGACGCACGCGTGGAACTACTATGACATGTGAAGACTGTATCATTAAAACTGTGCGAAGCTATTACTGCTTCTTCAACAATACATCGATATTATCGGAAAATAAATAGAAAATTCTGTCCCTCGCTTTATTTTTAAGTAGGTCTAGGCAAGATCGAGTCGGACAAGATGCCGCTATCGGTATAAATTAGCCTCGGTGTCGTATCGCCGCGAACAATACCGCTGTCACGGTGGCCGCCGTATCGACTGTCCCTGCCGTCCCTGGTCGTCCACTTCTCACACGAATAGGGTTGTTTAGCCACCTTTAGTTTCAAGTTCAAATATATTAGGTAAAATAGCCACCGAATGTTTCGATGGAAAACATCTGTTGTTGTCTGTAAACAGATTTTCAGTTTGGGGACCACTACTCAATTAAATAATGATTTAACAATTTACTGTAATAATATTAGATAATTATTAAGAATCATCTGTAATACTGAAACAATTAATTAGCTACAGAAATAATTGCACGTCCTTTAAAATTAAGAAATGTAAAGGCTTCGAATACCTATTAGTAGCTGGCTTACTAGAACTAGCTTCCAAAAAACTGAAACTAGAATTCAATTAATAATACTAAAGTAATTAATTCATAAACTTTATAAACAAAATAAATATAACCTAGACCTTTCTTTTAAATTAATATTTGAATAGCAAATAAAACTGAGTTCCAAATACCTAAAACTAAAAATCTAGCTAATCGAAATCTAAGTCATTCATTCAGAAGTTTGTACCAAATTCTATTCCAGTAACATGGCAACCTTATAATCGACTTCCCCTTCGGATATTATAATGAACTTTGCGCAGTTGCTGTAGGGTTCAAAGTCAGTTGTATTATTTGGTATTGTTTACGGGACAGGCTTAGTGTTGCGGTTGGCAGGTGACACGAGGCTCTATAAATCTGTGCCGCACGGCCTACGTCGTAAACACGGCGAGAGCACAATCCCTCGATCTGAACTGCGACTGTTTCAATAACTCGCTATTATTTCAATAATTGAAAAGGTGCACTATTATTTCGCTTGCACTTGTACAATGGAACTTGAATGTGGGAATAGCAACTGTTACACTGCTTCTTACAGGTTCAAGATCCCCGTTTTGTTTTCAACACAGAAAAGAAAACTATAAGGTGTCTGATGTTAGATATTTTCCTAATCCGAAAATGATGGATAACCACTTAAAAAGTTCACAGGGCAAAGTTGTTACTAAGGATAAAAAAAATATTTCTTCGAAACAAGAAAAAATTAACCAACTGTAACATGGCTCGCGGCCGTAAGTGGTTTCAGATATTTATCGACTCGAGTTTTTCTTGAAGAAACAAACTCTCTTAACCACAAACGAGCGATTAGTGTACAACAAGTTCCGTACACGTTATACGGGCGAGTATAATAACTTTCACCTATAGAGAATTTATTGGGTACTGTCTCTAGTTGCTAAGTAGCTTCGCACCACGATGTACTCGGAGGCAGGTCCGTGCCTCGGGCTGTTCAGATTTACGAGGTGGCGCGCTCGTGCTGTGCCCCACCCCGCCCTCAACATCCAGCTCCCCCCGCTCTCGCCCGCACAGAATGCGGTTCCCTCGGTCACTCATTGTAACGGCTCTCAGTTAGTTATGAACTAGAAGCAAGTGCCGGACCTCTTACCGTTTCAATTGTAGAATCCTTTGAAGATAGCAGTTAATTGTTTAAGTTTACAATAAATTTCGAAGCTTTCGCGGCTACGCCTTCCAGATTATCTTGAAGTATATCCAGAATCTGGAAGCTAGGAAAATAAACTTGAACGCTGATCGTAAAAGAAGAGGAAGATTTTACTCAGATTTAGTAGGAGCGATAATCTTCCGAATTTATTTGCCAACTTACAACTGTACTCGGAATAGGTTGAGTGAATAGCTGAATGTTGTTACTTACTGGAATTCTTGTTGCGCGTATCTGCTGTGAATCTTTACAGTGCCTTTACAGTTATTCGTTTATCCATGAAGATTGCAACTAGTCACCAGTGATATGTAGTCAAGACATTTGTGCACCCAGGAGCTTTTATGGTCTGTTTCGTGGATCTACTTTGCATCAGAAAACTGGTTGCCTTTTAATTGTAGACAACATTCCATTGTCACAAATGGGAACCTATTGGTTCACAGTTGTATGGTGCTTTTCGGTATTTGCTATGGTGGAAGACATTGCTATGATTTGGCTCCCTATATTATAGTTGGTGTTAAATGTTAACGTTTTCCGAAGAGTGATTCATGTTCAACCTTCCTTTTACTGCTTTCACTGCTTTTTCTGTAATAAACAACACTTTTATTTAATTTGGAATTTATCCGCTCTTCGTGTTGATACAAGAAACATGCGTTTGCATTGTACATACATATGTATGCAACAAACTCTTACATGTGTTCCAGGCAGACTTGTGCTAAAAAGTGGCAGAACTAGTCGGTTCGCTTGGACTGGTCTTTATGTGACGTCACACGTCATAACTACCGACCAACATGCCACATGATTACTACAGTTCAATACTTAACGAGCTACAAATTGTTTCGAGACTTTGAAGCTTCGTGTTTTATTTTAAATCGATATAATTAAAGAGAACTGGTTAAAAGGTCAGTCTCAGTATTTTTTTTATTGGATCTGTTATGGTATTTTGCCACGTCAATGTCCAAAATGCTCTATACTAGTTTGGTTACGGTCGTGAAAGAATTTTGTCGTTCCCACGTTTCTTTCTTTCGTTTTTACCTTCCTTTTTTGTCTTAGGACATTTTCCCTCAAGTATTCAATTTTCCTAAACACGACTTTATACTTTCCCGATTTGTAGTTAATAAAGCAGAAACATAGTTACGACTCAGGATTTAAAAAAGGAACAAGGTTTTATTAGTTACAAACTACAAAAGATTTAGAAAACTTAATTTAATATGCCTCGTTATAGTCGCTACTATCTTAATCGAGATATCTTACCTATTGTCACTCATGAAATACATATCATCGAGGAATTCCGTGTTCCATCTGTGGTCTTCCTCATCAGTTCCACTTCACCGAATCCAACAGCTAAATGTAAATGTTTAAGTCTTTGTTTCCTTAAAGCCCTAGGGGTACTACCCCTAGTACCTAGGGGTACTTAAGCCAAGAGTCTGTCGTCAACCCTATCGTCGCGTAGATTCAGGTGAGATAGTGGTCAAAGGCGAGCCTCATCATCATCATCTTTCTGCCCTTATTAAATCATACGCTAGCCTATCAATAAATAAAATGCTCGAACTGTTAATAAACATACCAGAATCACGATATTTGTACCTGCAATATTTGAAGAGTTCTCCCAATTCTTTATAAATTTTTAGATTCTCCATAATCAGAACAAGATTTTAATAACTATGGGACCAATCTGAGTAAAGTCATAGGTAAATCTATTCTAAAAAAAACCCAAATTGGTTTATAAATTACATAGTTCTGAGATAAAGAGGAGTGAGTTCTCATACGAGATGAATTTTTAAATATAACCGAACCGAGCACCTTTTTCCTATTTAAATGTGTTTTTTTTGTAGTCTTTATGGTAACAGACTTAATTCAGCAACAGCCTTTCTGAAAATATAGTTTTTCGCAACAACATATTTTAGTAGATAAATCCCAATGATTGATAGTCCAGGAAACGTGCCTAGAATATATAATACTCCTAGCATGAAAAGCTTACAAGAAAGGATTTCGTATAATTCCCGCCGGTGTTAGAACATAGACTTGGCAACACAAGAGATATTTTCGTATTTGGTCACGAGATAAAAGACGCAGAGGGAAGAAGGATCAGGTAATTACTGCATTTTAGTATTTTACGAGCTATAAAATCATTTTTAAGGGATAAGTTTTACTGCGTAGTGTTAGTGGTGGGGGATTATTGAAACTTAGATATTATTGTACCCAAGCGGTACTGATGTTTTATGTCATCCATGACGGTTGGAATCAGGCATGACCATTTACAGGCAGTGCCAGATCAGTCACGTAGCAAGAGCCACACCTACTACGGCCCTGGAGCGTTTGGAGCCCCCCCATGACGTAGAAAGCATTGTAAGAATAGGCCCTCCGGTACTTAATTACTCAGATACCCGCGAAACGAGACACAATAGTAAAACAATAACAGCACGGTCTCATAGGACCGGTTGGGGATTCAAACGTTAATTCTGTAAGAAAAATAAGTTATTACTATTTTAGTTAGTCTCTGCAGTCCCACTGATAGGCAAAGGCTTCTTCCATTTTTTTCAACGATCACAGTTCCTTGCTGGCTCATTCCAATCCTTCAGGAAGACATCAAGGTTGTCCCGCCAGCTCCTTTGTGGTCTGCCGCGGCCCCTCGTCGCTGTGTTTGGGCACCAATCCAGGGCTTTTACGGAGTCATAGTTCATTAGACATCCCATTTAAATTGGACAACCTTTTGAGCCACAAAAATAAGATAAAGAAGTTTTAATTCGTTATCATTTATAAAGATTTAAGGTCCCCTTTGGTGAATTTGCTACGGGCCCCACGCTGCCTTAATCCGGCACTGTTCACAGATCGTTAACGCGCATTTAATATGTAAGTACTAAAAGTACGAGGTCCTACATAATTTTCAAGCCGCTCGTTTAAACCATATTATATCTTGAAATATCATAACAATTACTATGTTAATTTTGCCGCAAATAAATCGAAGGATGTTAAACGGATTTTATTTAATGTCCCACTCATAGTGTCAAGTGTAATGAAAGGCGGTCCTGATCCCTTGGCGATTTAAGTAGTCATTAAATCGCGTCGAGAAGGTTTATGATGATATTTCTAGGAATTTTGTCATGCTCTTATACAGGATATACCTTAAATGGGTGTCGTTGCTTATGCCAATGGAAATCAACACCTTTCTCCAAGAATGTCATTGTAAAATTCCGGATAAAATTGAACTTTTCGTACGGCGTTATCAACAGCTATGGGAAGTACAGCTTTATTGTATATGACTTTGTTGCAGAAATTTGTTCCTTTATATGGGCAGAAGTATTAAAATGTGCCTGTTTCTGTGACATTCTATTTATGGCCATAAGAGTAAGCACATTGCAACGAGTCGGTAAATGATCTGAAACACACAACACTTTTAATCACTATTCACACCTTCTGCTGTCCACTGGCAGATTTTACGTGTTTTTGCGAGATGTGAGATATAAACTCGTTAATTGGATAATAATAGTGGAAGTGATAAAATATCGTTGGCTGGATAAGTGCTGTACGGTCGGGGCTTATTAGATAGCTGCAAAGCTGTGAGCAAACATGATAGCTTTTATGACCAAACATTTATCAAATACCTATCTAACGCTATTGACATTTAATATTTTTCCTTAAGAACGCGTAAACCTCGACAGGTTTCTATCGTGATATACGTAGGTAATCATGATAGACCTACATGTCTGGTCATAGTATACCTACGAGTACCCCACGGCTGCGGGATTGCTTGAAAGAGTTATCATGACCGTGGAACGCATATGATAACTGAAAGACCACACGTTGGTTTTACAAGTCAATAAGAGTCTGGCATTCCCTCTCGCTCCACCTAAAGCGGAAGAAATTCTTTGATGATAACCCGAAAAAATACCTTTTATGGTTAACATCTACTAGTTTCTCTAGCAGTGCGCCTTGAGCTTTATTGAGCCATGTTTAGCTAAATGAGCGATTAAAATGTTGAGCAAAAAATTGTGAATCCACATCTTAGTCTGTTGATGGCAATTCTGTTTTTCTTCAAATAAATTGTTTGCCTGGCCTAGTATTTATCTACAGCAATACCGTCTGCTGAAACCGTCATTAGTATTTTGTTAGAAATTAGGTTTGTGTTTTTAAGACCGTCCGAGAACCCACTCAAACTGTCAATTTCTTCATTCAAAGTAACAATCAAAGTAACGTCATAAAGTAATAATAACGGTTAAATTCTTCACAATTTTAAAACTGTCAGTTTTGTCCCTAACTTTAACTGCTCATTGAAGGGCTGTTAAAGCTAAAATCACTGTCATTTTGACCAAATTGTATAGGTTGCGTTTATACTTTTACACCTACACTTTATTTTGGTCGACTTTTAATTTAGCTGTCACTTGGATGAAGACATTGACACAAGATGACAATTGCTATTATAATAGCAATGGTCAATACTTTTACTGATAGTTTTAGCTTTTATGAAAAAATTGGCTGTTACTCAGGTTGGTCAAGGCAATCCTTATCTAGGCAAGAGGTTCTCCGAAGGCTCGATGAAATCATCAGGAGGTGTAAGCGTCGTCCGCCAAAGGTGGCCAATTGTGAATAATAAACTTGCAGTTATTTTACAAATTGAATACAGATTTAAATAGTAATGGTGGGAGTGCCATTATAAGTTACGATAAGTTCTTGTAGGACTAATTACGAAACGTTCGCCAAACAAGGACTATTGGCTATAAAGTAAATAGTAGTAATATTTCAGTTTCGAAATATAATCAACTCACGAAGCAAAAACGAGAAACTTCGAACTATAATAAGTAAAGACGCAGTAAATGCCTTAAATTAAAATGAAGCCGATGTATGACAAGGACAAAATACAAAAACCGAGTCGATTACCGGACATCTCCTTTTTATCGTCGCGAGGTATGTGAGATAATTATCCGTCACAGGGGGTAGTCTCGACACTAAATTCTCAAGTTTTATTGTAGACTTAAAATCTTCGCATAAAATTGTCGCGAATGAAATGAGAACGTCCCATTTAATTAGGTACGACCGCGACACCATCGGATGCTTCACGAATGTCGCTTCGCCCCCCCTCTCGCCGCCCCCCCTTCACTCGTTTGTTTCGAAACTACCCGCAAAGGATTTTAACGAGATTACTTTCAGCACATTTTATAGGTCATCTCGCGAGATTTATTTAACTGTGATTTGTAAGGCATTTCTCATCTGCGCAGATTAAAAGAAATTCTGTCATTAAAAGTAATGGTCGGTTTATTTTCCGAGAGATTTATTTCAGTTTATCAAGTGTGATGCTTAGCTTGACTTTAACGGAACAATTAAATTTAGTTTTACTATCAAAATCCTGGAAATTAAAGTTATTTTAGTTACTATTATTTACTTTTTTTTTTCAATGAATCCAGTTCCGTTCTGTTCTGATATTTTTATCTTTATAATTACTTGAAATAGCTTGTTGTCTTTGTTCAGTGCCAGTTGAATAATAGTTTCAAATGACGTGTGAATGAAGCTTCGATTGAAGGCGCATTATTTGCGCATGCTTCAGGTGTTGCTGAACGGAAATGTGGTAGAGTCGTGTTGGTTTAGGTACATTTGTGAAAATGATTTCATATGCTGACATGGTATTTTTGGTTATCACTTAATGATAAGTAATATTTATTTTGCTAATAGGTTTAAAAAAACACTTACACGTAAATTATGTTTTTCTTTAGTTACATCTACAGCTACATGGCCTACTTATTTAAAAAAAAATGATCCAAAGAACATTCCTTTATTTATTTATTTTATTTATTAATAGCTCAGTTTGTAATAGTACGAGTACAATTTGAGATATTGATTCACTCATAAACATTTATAAGAACAAAATAATTGTCATTTAACATCAATGTCTGTCAATACATGGGACGTCAATTAACATCGATCAGAATTTTCATCATTTGCTGTCAACGTAGCAGTACTGACAATGGCTTCATAATATGTTTTAAGTGAACCATCAATTTTTGCATCGAATTGGCGTCATTCACGTAAATATTGTCATTTCATCTTGGACTATTCTGAGATTTCAGTTATCTTTAATATGACAATACGTTATTGACCAATCTTTCAAGGAGCATGAGAGTTGTGGGCATGAATGTTACGAGTATTCTTTATAGATATCGATAAAAGCTGTAGTGAGCAATAAATGGCATCAAAATGAAGCAACCAGCGACTTGTAGGTAGTCTTTTTATACTAACTTCTCTACGAATACCTAATGTAAGAGGTTTTTCATGTAATGCTTATTTCGTAATTCACGTTTTGTCGTAAGCTTTTATGAATTGTAATCAAATTGGGTGTTCTACAATGTATAGTATTAGGCCCGATTTTGTTTCACATAATTGATTTCCTATACGTAAGAGTATGTAATGTGTAATGTTAGGATATTCATGTAGCCGGTCTGTCTGTATAGTTTTAGAAGAAAACGTTAGAAAGATTTATTTTTATTTTAGTTACCGACTACGTGCATTTCCATAGTTCGCTTCGCTTAAGGAAACACACCGTTTCCATTCCAACAAGTGCAGAGCCATTAAACAATAAACGTTCCGCGTTCATTTACGTCTACAATTAAGGTGTGATAGCAGTAATACTAAGTAGAAATAATAATACCATATCCAAAAACACATTTACATGCGTGTGCCGTTAAGCGTACGTTACGACCGCGCGCACTTCCCTCGATGTTGTTATTGCTCGCCCCTCGGGTGCCACTACACGCTAAGAACGTGAAACCGAACATCAAAGACCGTATAAAACGCACTTCATTCCATAAAGTTCCATAACAGAGGCGTTGGCAGTGAAGCGACCAACGCAACGAGAACCCTTGACACCCTTTCATATTCCTCGATCTACCTACTTGATGTTCCGCGTATTACAGGATAGTGAGTTCAGCCGAAGGTGGTAGTTCACATGACCGCCGCAGCCGCACGCGGTATCGACGCGCTTCCCATCTAAATGGAGAGCGGCGCACGAACTACCCGCAGCTATTGTAAACAAGCAGCGTTCTCTATTCAAACTATCGTAACGCCTTCTATACGCCGTTTCGTGCCGTATTGACGATCCGGAAAAAGGTCTTACCGTTTGCCTGCTCCTTGGCGAGGAAACTTTTATCGGTAGGCACAGATTTTCATACGACTTGAAAGCCTTAAGGTTTTATGACTCCATCCGGTTTATTTTGCCTCAAACCTTTCCTTGTGTCGAGGACTAAGGAAATAATTAAAATGTAGCCATACGTATTGTATGCACAGTTTACATTTTCCATTTCTAATGTGAACAAAGATACTTTAACATTAAACAATGAAAATGCAAAACGACTAAGTGTAAATGTTTGCCACAATGAATTGTGACAGAGTAAAAGCTTTGTTTGTTGGCGAAAATTAAATTCTAGTAAAGTCAGTATCCGGTATCCGGTAGAAACGCTTAAAAGGGTGGTGGCACTTTGATTAAACTATAGTTATCCAATTTCAAAGTATTGTCCTACATTTGAGACTCTGAAAGTGTATACAATAGTTTTTATTTTGAAATGTTTCGAAAAGAGCGAAACTGTGTCTGACAGAACTTACCCCTTTCTGTGACAATAATGAGACAGGCAACGAGAAACAACGAGGCACTCTGTGCGCTTTGCTTTTTAGACTAGAGAGAATGCATTACCGAAATGTCATTGTGATATACTGATCTGGCTCCTAAGAAAACTCAAATATAGTGTTCTACTCTCCGTCGGCGTAATTTTATTTAAATGAAGGCGCGAAGGAAGACCTGGATATTCTTTTTGAAATTTGCCGTCTGGAGTCTTCAGATTTATACGCGGTAACGCTGCGCTCACGAAGTGGCTATCGACGCGTGGATCCACGTGCGACCGAGGCGTGCCCTCGCGGTAAGAATTCGCGCATTTTTACGGCATAATAAAAATCGTAAATAATGCCAAGTGAGGCAGACGAAGTCGGGTCACGATGTGCCCCGGGCCCCGGGCCGTCATCGCGACTTGTGAATTTACGAGTGGCCTGCGAGTATCGCCCCCATCCCACCATGCGAACGCTCATTTGAAATTAGCGTTCATTTGTTTAAAACTTTCAAAATAAACATCACAGGGTTGCGTCAATAGTGCTCACAGGCATCTCGACGGGCCGTATCATTATGAGAAAAGGTCAACAGTTAAAGCTCCAATTTTACAAGGCGGCAATTTTCGTCGAAATCAGGCACACGTCCGAGCAATTTGAGAGAGGGTCCTGAATATTATTATCACCGTCTCGCGGCCTCGTTGCCTCTTTGAGAGGTGCGGAAGCGGCGAGGAAAAATCACCTCTGAATTACTGTTACAAGACACGACGATGCGACCGCCCGCTACTCTGATAGTCGTGAGTTAAGATAGCTTTCACACGGAAGGCAATATTTTCTCTTGTACACACTGAAAATATTATTAGATATATTTTTAGAGATTATCTAGTTAGTTAGTTAGCTTGTTGTGTCCCACAGCTGGGCGAAGGCCTCCCTCTCTCTTTTCCACACACGCCTATCTTCAGCCATTGCAGGCCAGCAACCATTGCAGGCTACCTAATTATTATTTATAAATTATTAAAATCACACACCATAAATACCTTATATACACGTTAAGCCATCATTAATGATAACTCTGCAATACTGGACGGTTTTGTTTTTATGTTGTTTGTATACTTATTAACCTGAATAGTGAGAGCCAAACAAACCACTTCTTGGAAAGCAATTTGTGGTAACTA
Organism: Mythimna separata; assembly: GCA_030763345.1. Classification (NCBI taxonomy): domain Eukaryota; kingdom Metazoa; phylum Arthropoda; class Insecta; order Lepidoptera; family Noctuidae; genus Mythimna; species Mythimna separata. Next base: position 9,616,579 of record CM061181.1, on the reverse strand, counting down.
TGAACAACAGTTTCTACAAGCAATTCTCCTAACCAATCGACATAGAGATATGCCAAGAGTTTCAAATATAAACAAACTAGCTTCTGCCTGCGGCTTCGCCCGCGTCTTTGTAGAGAATTATTCCAAGAGAACATAGTCCTGGGTTATGTGTTATTCCAGGACTTGGTCTACTCGTGTAAGTTTCTTAGAAACTCATATCAGTGATCGAGTTAAGAAACAACAAATATAAAGTCTGTTTTTTAATCTCTGAGACTAAAATGACACACAACACAAAACAACACACACAACACAAAACAACAATGACTGATAACTTGATAACTTAAAACAAAAGAACTGGTACCATTCTTATTATAAGTTTGACATTTGCCTAGGTCAATTTAGTCTCAGGGTATAAAAAACAGACTTTACATACTTACAAATGTTGCCGTTGTAATATTAGTGTAATTTATAATCCATACTAATATTATAACTGCGATAGTAACTTTGTCTGTTACTCCTCCACATCATACCGTCTGAACGAGTTTGGACGAAACTTGGCACTTGGACAGACCATAGGACATTTATAATACTTTTTACCCTGGGAGTAGGTATTTAGGATAAATTTCCACCATGTCGACAAAGCCGTACAAACAGTAACAATTGCTGTGTTTAAATAATAATATAAATATGTTCTTTATTTTTTTTCTGTAATTTTATGACTCAACAATACATCATCTATAGGGGTCTCCTTTAACGTATAAAAATACCTGTTCTAAGAAGCCCCGCTCTAGTTAATCTCATACAATACTATGTAGAAATAAATGTGTTTACGATAGGAATGCAACATCGTCAGTCATCGCTGAAATAATGTTTAAAATAGTTCCAGTAGTTTTTGAGTTACATTTTAAAATGTAACAAGTAAATAAATCGTTACGTATAATAAACAAAAAAAAAATCAAATCTTTCCTCTTTATAATATTAGTTTAGATTTTAAGATGGTCAGCTCATTGTGACGGCAGAAGAGCAGCTGCTCCGCTGGCGTCAGCACTTTGAGGAAATTTTCCGTACGTCCGCAGCACTGACTCCTGATGCGTTGCAGATTCAACCTACACCAGCTCGGCTACTCGATATCGATACAGAACCACCATCAGCCTTTGAAATTGCTAAAGCGGTCCGCTCTTTGAAGACAGGTAAGGCACCAGGACTCGACCTGATTACGGCGGAAATGCTACAAGCTGACTTATCCTCTGCCGTCGATGTTCTGACGCCCCTTATAGAAAGGATCTGGACCGCCGAGGAGCTCCCGGATGAATGGAACAAAGGTCTCTTAATCAATGTACCGAAGAAAGGTGATCTCAGTCAGTGCAATAACTGGAGAGGTATTACGCTGCTCTCAATTCCCTCAAAGGTGTTTTGCAAGATCATCCTGGATAGGTTGTCGAAGGCCGTGGATCCTCTCCTACGCGAGGAACAGGCTGGTTTCCGCCCTGGCCGTTCATGCACCGACCAGATCAACACTCTCCGTATCATACTCGAGCAGGCATCAGAATGGCAGAGGGAGATTTATCTAACTTTTGTTGACTTCGAAAAAGCCTTTGATACGCTGAAGTGGTCCAGCATCTGGTCTCGCTTGTTGAGCATTGGAGTACCACCCAAAATTGTTCGTCTTCTGGAGGCTATCTACAAGAAGTATTCTTGTAAGGTAACGCACGACGGCCTCATCTCTGATGACATCACGGTGCACGCTGGTGTCCGCCAGGGCTGCCTACTTTCACCGCTTCTTTTTCTTGTGGTTCTTGACGGAATAATGCTCCGTATCTCCGACAACAAGCGCCGCGGAATAGAGTGGGGATTGTCCAACGTCTTGGAGGACCTAGATTACGCCGATGACCTTTGCCTCTTGAGCCATACCCACTCCGACATGCAGGCTAAGTTGGACGATTTAAGTCAGGAGGCTGCAAGATCTGGCCTTAAAATTAACATCCGGAAGACGCAAGAGATGCGAACTGGTGTGAAGAATCCCTCACCGTTGATGCTGAACTCAGAGGTAGTGGAACGCGTACACAATTTTACCTACCTAGGAAGCGTCGTTACAGAAACCGGAGGTAGTGAAGAGGACATCACTTCACGGATCGCCAAAGCCCGAGCAACCTTCGCGCAGCTAAGACCTGTTTGGCAGTCACGTAAATTGACCCGAAGGATAAAACTCAAGATCTTCGGGTCCAATGTTAAACCTGTACTGCTCTACGGGTGCGAAACATGGAAGGTTACGAAAGATATCTCACGCCAGATCCAAGTTTTCGTCAACCGCTGTCTCCGTCGCATTCTCGGAATTTACTGGCCCGAGACTATATCTAACATAGACCTGTTAGAAAAATGCCACGAGAGCCCGATCGACCTCCAGATCAAGCGTCGCAAGTGGAGATGGATTGGCCACACGCTCCGAAGGGATTCCGATCACATACCCAAACAAGCGTTGGATTGGAACCCCCAAGGAAAAAGAAAGCGTGGCCGTCCCCGCCAAACTTGGCGTCGCACCGTACTGGCAGAAGCGGCAAGCAACGGAATGACGTGGAGCGAGGTGAAGCGGGAAGCTCAAGACCGTTCGCGATGGAGGATTTCTGTGGACGCCCTCTGCCCCATCTAGGGGACATAGGACATTAAGTAAGTCAAGTCAATAAACAAAAAAAAAATCAAATCTTTCCTCTTTATAATATTAGTTTAGATTTTAAGAAAAAAAGGTTAACAAACAAACTAGGGAATAAGCTAAATAAAATATGAAAAGAACCACAACCTTTGTGTTGCGGTCTGGAAATAGTGAAGTATACAAACATAAAACGTTCAAATATTTCACGTTCAATGAAGTTAAATGAAACACATTCAACATAAATCTCTCAAAAAGTTCAAAGGTAAAACCTCGAACGTCTGTTGTAATAAGTACAGTTTCAGCAGAGCCGTGGTTTAATTTAAAGGCAATAGAGCGAGCCAACTTAATTTTCAGGCTCACCGCAGTTTCCTTTGTATGTAACCTCGACGGATTAACGAACTTCTGGTTCAGTTAAACTGAAGAGGCCATATACGAGATGAACACGTTAATAATATTCATGTTTGGTTATCACTATGAGTCTTCTTATGTATAAAAGGGTAACTGTGCGTGAAATGGACAGCTTGGAGTACGTTTTATTTTATGTACCACTGAAAGAAGATAGAATATTGAATGGGAAAAGTTTGGAGAGAAAACCTTTTGAGGCGCCAAATGTAGTCGATTTCTAACTTCTGAAATAACTAAATATCGCTCCATTTTATTGACAGTTTACCTTTTTCGCTCATGTGAAAAATTAATCATAAAAAGAAAAACGCTGCTAGGCTGGATTAATTCCGTACTGACGTCTCCCATGCAAATACAGTAGAATTATTTTATGCTGTATTAATAAATATTGACTGCATCAATATTCTATGCATCGAATGATGTAAAATTATGCAAGAGCTTGGTCTCTCGCCTACGCTTGTTACAGTAGCGCATTATTTTGTCCTCTCTCGACTCTATGAAGTATTTTCAGATAACTTTAAGTGGTACTTTTTCGCGGGAACATTGCAAAATTTTCAGTCGGTCGTACCATTGAATTTGGTTTTGGTTTCATGTTGACTATTAAGATTAAAACAACTGCATTGTTATTCTACCTTCTTAGCAGAGGATATTCTGGTGTATTGTTCGTGTTATCTTTATACCTATATTAAGATATCGGTGTACGGCAAAGCCACCGGTCGGCGTCCAAACGTCTCGGCGCCACGGCATTGTACGGAAACGTTCAATGTAACCCCTTGAAGCTTAATTAATGGAGGAGGCTTCTAACGTTGATCCCCGTGTGTTTTTTCCCTAAACGACAATCCCGGTTTTTGAATTTTTGAAAACACGATAGGCCACTTAGCGCCCCGTGTCGCGCCCGATCGTAACTTAGCACCGTTCGATACGGCTGCCATATTGGCTCGTTCTTTTTCGGTGCAATTTACTGCGCGGCGCCGCCGGGGGCCTACCGACATCGCCCGACTGAAAAGATGCGCACCGATTTATTTACCATCGATTGCATTCGGGAGCGTGCCCACTGTGTCCGATATTTATGTTACGCACCGCGTGCCCGCGCGAATTGCCAACAATGCGAAAATACATTTAAAGTAACGCCTACAATACCGCGGATGTCTCGTATTTTTTTCAAAGTCCCATTTTAATCCGACAGCCTGTATTCTTTGCGCTCGGTGTGTCAGATTTATTTTTGGCATTTACTGACTCCTCGACGCTGTCTGGTTAGTTTATTTAAATGATGACCCCGAGGAAGTTGCACGAGGTTAATGCGGTTCAACATCCCTTGGGTAGTTGGGTACGAGTGACCGCCCATACCCATTAACATATCTTAATTTGTCACCTTGCGGCCGACTATAACTTGCCGTTAAGTACCACCTCCTAATAAATAGCGGTCGAATGATCTCCTGTTATAATTTAAATTAATTTAAAAGAAACAGCTGATAACCCGTACATTCGATTCAATTTAATGTCTTCTCGCTCGGAGTATTCTTCGGCTGCGGCATTACGGTGTGTGCTTAAATTATTTAAAGTAATTGAGTAGATAACAGGCATATCTCGTAACGATAATGTTCAATAAATCGTATTTTGGAACGTTTGAGTCATTTGTAACGTTAATTTAAAAATCTTGTCCTGGCAATGTAACCGAGTGAATTTAAATCTTGGAACGAATGCAGTCGTCCTTTCAAATTTAAGAATGGTCAATATTCGAAGACAAAGTTATCTGAATCTTATAAGCTATTTACTCTTTTATTTTTTCTGGCTTACTTGAATGAAACTGAAATTAGATTTGCATTGGCTTTTGAGTGGACGGAAAACTAACAATTGGGTTGTACTGCTTCGTCTGATTTTATCGTCGATCTTGTGTCTTGTTTCAATTTGGAGGGACCTTTGTGTCCAGAATTGTGTAGCGTCACACGTACGGTGAAGCGAACAGACTGAAAGCGCTGCAAGCAGTTTGTTTTACAGTTTAACATTGTTTCCTTTTCGATCAGCAGGCAGACAAACGTCTGCTTTGGGCCGCGCTCTCCCAGGCCGCTCAAGTTATTTGCTTTTGCGATGGTACTAAAGAGGAAAATCTTTGTAAAACTTTGAAAGATCCTTTAGATTTACAAAGGCACCTCGGTGAATCTTTCTTGGTAAGAATTTCACTTTAACCTTCTTACAACGTTTATTACCAAAGTCAACACCATCGTCTAATCACAAATAAAACAGATCAACATTCCATTAGCAACTAGCTGTCGGGAAGCAAATCTAATCACGTGTCTTAATTCCGGAGTGGCTGTCCGTGTATAAAGTCACATGGGTTAAATAGTAATTGCCGACAGAAGTCCTTCCTGGCGCGTTCCCTCCCATGTATTTCGCCGGCTCCTGTATAGTCTCAGTTCCAATTACTCTTTGGAATCGGTGTCCACTGTAATTGGATTGGGCTGGCAACCGGACTTGTTGGCATTTTAATTGTGCTATTGTGACGGCGGACAGCGTCCGCCGCCCGCTGCCCGCTACGACAGTCTGCGCTAGACAAACCGCTTTTTTTTATCACATTCGCACATCTGGATTTGCTAATACGTCAATAAATGTTAGTCAACGATTAATCCCTGCGATTATTACCTATATCTGACAAGCGATAAAATCAAAATAACTATATGAAAACTCAACCTTATTATCCCACGATAAGATCGACTAAGAATAAAAACAAAACACGTGAGAAAACATCTTTGTCGTCGAAGCGTTAAATATTTCTTCAATAGCCGCGAGTTGCGTTGTTTTAGGAAATCGAGACATTAATGGAATGACTGACACGTATTGTCGATCGCTTTTCGAAGAAACTTGGTGTGTCTTAAAATGTAAGGAATTAAGGATTAATGTGGTTCCCAGTAAAACGTTGGATCTCTGGCTATGTGTTGTATTTTGCGCTTCAGGAAAGTTGGCAGATTTTAAAGGCGGCAGTAGATATCTAGCTAATTGCATTTCATCATTGTGTTTTGTAATAAACTCTTTTTTTATGTGTGCTTTGGTAATTGAAAATTCTCTTTTATTTGTGCTTCAAGACCACACATACGTCTGTATTTCTATTTTTTAAATTTTGCACAAAGAAAACTACAAAGAACTTAATAAGCTTACAAAATCCACTTGTTCGTTATTAGTAGAGGTTTGAATTGAAATTCAAATATAATTTTCTTTGGGGCCGTTTCATGTTCTTCGTCCTGTGTTAGTCTTATTATTCGCCACAGAAAGCATTGTCGGCGACGCTGCCACTTCGGAATATTTTATACAAATTTTAGAAACAAGAACAAGGGCCGAGTGACAGGTACACTTATTCGTGTTGCTTATTTTTGCTTAGTGAAGTTTTATCGGATACCAATCGTGGAGGCGCGGCATGTTGTAGAGATGAATAAAATATACATTTCTGCGTTGAGCGCGCTTGCTCGCGCCCAAATGGGAAGTTTGGATGCCGGTTTAATGGAGTTCTGAAGTTTGGCATTCGTTTCTATTATGGCCACGGAATTGTTTGTTGTCGTTGATTTAAATTTCACGCTCCAGTTAGTGAGTATCAAATCTTATTTGTCAATTATCTGCACTTTGAATGAAGACCGTGCTTGTCTTTACGGACCATCGCTTTTGTTTTTGCTCGATAGTTATTACTATTATTGGCTATCTTGTTTTAAACTTTTCATGTTTTCTTTTTTTTTAGTTGTTTGTGTTTTTAACTATTTGCTGTTAGCACATAAATTGATATAAATCTCACGATTTTTCTCCAAATAACACGGTTGGAATAGCATTGATCGTCGGTCATCTTTGTGTTTATTCTATTTTATTTGGTCGAATTTTTCGCGTCCCAAGGCACTTTTAAATTTGAATTCTTTCCTCGTCTTCTACGAAAAGGTATCGAATGCTTCGCCTTTGTATCACTTTTTGTGCTATCTCATACTGTGTTGCGATTCGGACATTATTTATGATCCGCGGGCTTTCTTACAAATAAACAATCATGTAGATAACGAAAACAATGTAAGGATAACAGTTATTTTCTTACTGTTAAATAATAGAAAACGAGAGATGCTTATTTATTTGTTTATCATCTAAAATTTGAATTAACAGACAGCTGTTAAATGGTTGTATAGGTGTGTCAATAGGTATCTACAATAATGGGGAAATTGTATCAAATTCTACAACGAAAATTAAATTTTGAATTCGACATTTATCTGATTGTGGAACAAAAAACTCTATCATAGATGCCAAAGTTCTAATTAATTTGCAACCCATACTTTTTACATTTATGTGTCGTGATGGCCCATGGCCCAGTGCTTAAAGCACTCGCCTCTCATGCTTGAGGTTTCGAGTTCAAAACCGGGCAAGTGTCAAAGTATTTATTTTTCAGCTTTCTAAGTAACAGTTTATCTAGAAATTATTGACACCCCATGCTACGGAAAACATGTAAAGCCGTTATTCCCAATTGTCTTTCGTTGATTTTTGACAGTCGTTTCATGTTGTCAGCCAGAAAGTATGACCATCAGTATGTCCAAGGAGTATCGTGCTACCAAGCACAAAATAGGTATTCAACCGCATCCAGTTAAACTGGAAGCCGACCCCAAACTAGTTGAGAAGGGCACGTCATAATCATAGTACTAAGTTCCCTCTTTAAAGAGTGGCTGGAGTTTCATCGCTGCATCTTCACCTTTTGCTTGAAGCAGGTTGTCACTAGAAAGGAAAGAAAGTCCAAAGCCTGGGTGAGCATACGGACAACGTGGAGCGTCCCATCCTCATGGAGGTTATCGGCGGTGGCGAACTCTCGCACTGGGTCCTGGGTCAGGACATGGTCCGGAGTGAGTAAAATAATATTGTTTTACTAAATACAAATTATGAAAGTAGAAATATTCAATACCTACATTTGTTACTTTTTCTGTCGGTCTACCTGTGTGTTCCGACTAGCCTCCGTAATGGCTAGACCAATTTTGACGTGACTTTCACTGATAGATAGCTGATGTTATAAGGAGTACCCATCTTGAACTACTTTTATTTTAGAATTAATAAAACTAATGAATCTGTTTGTAATATCTAAGTAACATTTTAATACTAAATGCTTATGAAAGTATCTATATCTGATACCTATAACGATGACGTAATTTTTAAAATTTCTGTCTCTCTGTTTTCTGTGGGCCTACCGGTTTGTTCCAGCTGATTTCCACAAGGCATGCAGTTTTCACGAATAGAATGAGTGATCCATGAGGCAGGTTTAGGTACATAATACATGTATCTAAAGTTCTCAAGCTGTCTACCATAACTCAAAATAGAAATATTCGCTTTGTATTAAAGCAATACCGTAACACTTACATTTTAATCAAGTTGTAACGAAATAATCTCTCGACACCAATTTGCACTATTTATTGGCATATTAAGATCTGCAGATTTCTAAATAATAGAGGTAAGAGTCATAAATCTGTCTATACTTCCGGTGTTAGTCAGTGGCCGTCTGACGAGCCCCATTTATCAGAGGCTAGGCTGTACAGGTACCCAGCGAACACGAAGCGCTGGACCATTCACTTTCTGGTTTTTGATAGTAATCTGTCGATATGAATCATGGAATTACATTATTGGCTATAGTGAATATCTATGAAAAAAATATTTAACCAGTTTATTAATTCATGAATCCCCGACCGGTCTCATTGGACCGCGATGTTATTATCTTACTATTGTGTCTCGTTTCGCGGGTATTGATAGGTTAACCAATAGTAATAGTAATTGTCAAAATTGGTACGAAAGAAAACGAGATAATAGGTTACATAACAATTTTAAACAAATAGGTCTATCTGTCTCTCTCGCCAAGTCGGGTGCCATAGACTTTGACGTCAAAGACCATGTCTGAATTTTCTGTCATAAAAGCAGCTTTGAAACTTAATGACTTCGTTGTTTATGTTGATTTTTAGGGTTCCGTAGCCAAAATGGCAAAAACGGAACCCTTATAGTTTCGTCATGTCCGTCTGTCCGTCTGTCCGTCTGTCCGTCTGTCCGTCTGTCACAGCCGATTTACTCGGAAACTATAAGTACTACAGTGATGAAATTTGATGGGAATATGTGTTGTATGAACCGCTACAAAATTATGACACTAAATAGTAAAAAAAAGAATTGGGGGTGGGGCCCCCCATACATGTAACTGAGGGATGAAAATTTTTTTTTCGATGTACATACCCGTGTGGGGTATCAATGGAAAGGTCTTTTAAAATGATATAAAGTTTTCTAAAAAACATTTTTCTTAAAGTGAACGGTTTTTGAGATATCAGCTCTCAAAGTCGTAAAAAGTATGTCCCCCCCCTCTATTTTTATAACTACGGGGTATAAAATTCTAAAAAAAATAGAGGTGATGCATGCTAATTAACTCTTTCAACGATTTTTGGTTTGATCAAAGTATCTCTTATAGTTTTTGAGATAGGTTGATTTAACTGTAATTTTGGTTAAGTTATTATATTTGCTGCTACGGAACCCTTTGTGCGCGAGCCCGACTCGCACTTGGCCGGTTTTTTTGTATTTGTTTACCAACGCTTAAACTTATTTAAATCTGCAAATAAAAAATTATATCCATATTCCTTTTTAATTCATGAATCCCCGACCGGTCCTATGAGACCGCGCTGTTATTGTTTTACTATTGTGTCTCGTTTTGTGGGTATGTGATAGGTTAAACATCATGTTAACTGCCCTAATCAAGACATACTACCTACCTATTCTATTCCGGATCTGAGTTTTCACTCACGTACGAACCTAATTTAATTTATCGAATATGCTTTCGTGTTTATTGATCCGTGAAATGGCTTTTTGACGCAAAAAAAGTATCTATTCGCTCGGAAAAGTTTCTAAATCGCACCGTCGGGAGATAATAGGTACCGTTACCGTTATTGTTTATGCTACAACTAAAATTTTTGAACAATAACAAACAAAAAATAAAGACAGTCGCACTTATGCCCTAATAGTTTTAGAAAGTGAACGCTGTATTAAGTCTAAAGATTGCTCTCACGGCCACTTTTTGTGGGTAGCTAATTTAAGTACGCAGCGAAATTACCCAGCATTATTACGAACATCAGATCAAATTATAGCACGCGATGTATTTCGTCTACATGTTGTGCTGCAATTGTTGTGACACTAATAGTCTCATTCTCTAATACGTAACTCATGTAACCATTGATTTGGTGTGGACTATTTCTGTTACACCTACAGTATCTACTCACTTTCCCTTTCAATTAATTTTAGCTTTCATGTTTCTGACATGAAAAGTTTCATTAGTACTTTGTATATGACTTCGCTGCATCTTGTCTAATCCCATATTAGGTTTCGCACTTTTACTCGAAGGCACACCATCAAAGTATAAACTCGAAATAACCTTAGCGTAACCCTAACCAATCGCTGTGAGCAGATAGATAGAGGTGTAATCAAATTGACAGTTTGCTTCGATATTTATCGAATATACGAACGTAACTAAAAAGGGCAAGAACCCCGAGCCGCCAAAGCGAACTAACTACGGTGTTCCATAAAAGTACATCGGTTTGTATCGTTCAATTAATTTAATCAAGCGTATTGATTAAATGTCAGGTACCCAATTAAATTATCGACAGCAAATCGGGGATGCAACGCGAGCGCATTCTCGAGTCGCAGCAAGTGCGCCCGCGGGCGATACAATTCGCGCTTTGCCTTCGTATCTCGTTCCAATTCGATTGCTGTGCCAACATTTGATGCTACTATATATGGTGGTAAATATTGCCGCAGATTATAACGCCCGGCTACACTTTGTTGGTACTCGTTATAACAACTCGTAATTCCGAACGAACTTACCCTTAAATAGAAAACAGTGGTGTTTTCAAGTGGTTTCGTATAAATGAAATTCAATAAGGAATTGGTGCAATTTAACGATACTAGTGAGAATATTTCCAAGAATCCTATTTATAATTAACGAACTGTTCACACATGGAACGTTGTTTGCAGTCGGCAGCCATCTCCAATTTCGATTAGACCAGATTCCAAGTCCGTCGTTCTTTTGTGAAGTTAATAAGCATATAAATAGACATTGCCTTTTATATGTTCCCTGTTATTATCTTTATTATACCTGGCATTTTCAATAGCACCATATACAGACCATCAAAGAGGCATTCCACCTTTTTACAATTCTTTCTTATTGACTGCAAAAGTCAACAGTGTTTTGTTCTTAATGAAAGCTATAATTTTCATGTCTTTTGAGAGTGGAACTTATTTTCAATTGTTAAAAAATTATAGGTTAGGGTATGTAATGTAGTTATCAGGGAAGGAAATAAGGGTATTGAGACTTGGGGCAGGAAGGATCACTCACGCGTTCGTGTAGTGTTTGTTTATGTTTGACAGTAAAATTGCGCCTTTGATAGCCTAGACCGCACCTATGTCTAACTCACGTATGATTGCTTGGTTTACTTCTACGTTTGACGGTTCGACTGTTGATTTAAAGTTACAAATAAATAATAAAAGATCCTTGACTCCAACGAAGTCTGCAAAAAAAAACTATTTTTGACCAACAGTATTATTAACCAGTATAGGATACGGTACCAAATATTTGAAATGATTGTGTATTAATAGGTAGAGGGTAACGAATTGGATGAATCACCTGTCGATTTTATGTAATTACGTCAATGAACAGAAAACAGTTTGAACAAGCCGTGGATCAAGTTATTGATCAGTTTCATTTATAATACCATAAAAGTAACTAATTAACTACACAGAAAATTAAAAATATTTAATTTCATATTAATCGTAATAGTATGAGCAAGTTTGTGTTTAATAGAAATTAATTAAGCTGCCTAGCCTTTTTTACCAATTATGCTAAAGGCGGTTTCTAGTGTAACCGGACGCAGCTTTTGTGTGATGGGATATCATTCAACGACTTCTCCCGCTTTAGGGTAGAGCAAAGCTTTAAACTTTTCTTCACAAAATCAAAACTTTGTCCTTCAGTTGCTCTGTCTTTCTAGAACCACCACGAGGTTCCTTTTCAGAAAATCCTCGTGGCCCTAGCAGGTTTTGGTCCTGCCGTCTGTCACATCTTTTAGAGACGCATGGAGCACTAAGCGCTATCAATGTTTTGGGCCCGGTCCGGACGGTTACTGGTGACCGGCCAGCGAGCTACCTATTGCTCGTTGTCCGGAATCCCACGCCTACCGTGACTGACAACAGTTGAGTCGTTAAGATACCCGTTCCCTCTGGTGTAAAACGGTTACTACCACACACCAGGTGATACGATAACCCGTATCAATATAAATAATGTTAAAAATAAATATAATCCTATTACTGGGCAAATGCCTCTTCACCAAGTCCTCTCAGACTTCTCCTTCTCATCAAGGTACGCGACAATGTATTTAAATATTGTTAATATAATGGTTATAAATACGATTCTGTTTTTAATATTCCATCTCCATAAAGATCCGTTCAGCTCTTTCTCGAAGTTGATTGAAGCGAATATTTGCTTTCAATAAAAGTAATTATATTATTTTATCACAGCCAGCTTTATCATGGAGACGCTAATATAGATTCCGCCATATTTTTTTTTTACCGGGCGCGTATTGAAACCTTTCAAAGAGAATATTTATAGACAGGTGTCTTATGTCTAAAGTTAATAATTATGGTTTCAGTTTCAACGTGTAGACTAATTAAGGGCAGGTTATTTAGGTACTCGTCAGATATTAAAACCTCCAGTCTGACAGTTTTGTATTGAAAATATGTCGAACTTTCATGTTTATTCTTCACTATTGATAAACCAGCCCTTAAATGGGCACCTTCATTAAAATTTCTAGAATAATTAAGTCAGTTTATTACTACAAAAAAACGTCTTTACCACCATAAAATGATCTGCACGGGGGTACCCGCTACAGCTTTCAATTTCGAACTCTCGAGGCGGAAATTTTTGAACCTTTGCGTCCGCCCGAGCCCGCAGATTGCTTTTGAGTGAACCTTCATCTCGAATGCTTTCGGAAAGCATCTCGTTACCTCAATGTAACTGTCTTGACACATACAAATTTTATTTGCCTTTTTGTGTTGTAGCTTTTGTGAGCAAATTTTATTTTCGCGAAATTAGTCGACGGGGGCTTATTGTGAACGAAATCCAATTACGTCTGAGCGCTCTAAGGATTTGTGTTCGGCGACGGACTCTTTTCAGTGTGTGTCAAGTAAAGTTGCTACAGATTCATTTATCCATCATTTTAGGGAATTTACTTTCCTATTTTGGTACCTTATTCGTAATATCCGCCGTAGTACTCGTACCTATCGTTGCATGTTAATTGAATAAAAGCTAAACGAAATGAAAGAGCACTTAATACGCACATAATGGTGATGTGATTAGCACATCGCAAATTAGTCATGTTATCTCAGATGCGCGGGCGAGGGATCGAGCATACAATTACTGGATTCAACGTCACTCGTCTTGGAACCGGCTTCGCTCGCCGAGATAAAGCGGTAGTAGATGTGCCATTACGTATTAAGATTGTTTTGTAAAGGGAATAATTCAAATGACGCCGTTTATATTTTCTGCTACCAACTTCGCCATCTGTGAAGACGGACTTTGATATTGGTATTTCATATTGTGATCCTTTATTTTTTGTTCGAGTAATGACAGTGGGAATGCGTTTGCGTCGGATTATCTGTCGCTTACATATTTTCTAAATGATTTCAATTGTACGGTTATTTGTATTTAATAGTTATTTATTCTCGTTTTATTTAACACATACATAGCTTCTTTTCACCTTTTATGTTTCAACTAGCATCTGCGAGTGGCTTCGCCCGCCTGTACTTATACCTAAGTAGGTTTCCGTTTCATCTCCTCAGCGGGTGAATTTTAGGAAATCCTCTTTTAGTGTTCGCCGAAGTCATAAAAGAAAACCTTGAGCAAAATTTCACGCTCCTAGTAGGTACCTAATCTCAGTAGTTTCGGCTGTGCGTCGGATATGTCAGTCAGTCAGTTTATCCTTTTTATACTTACAGATTGAATTAATGAATCCCCGACCGGTCTCATGCGACCGCGCTGTTATTGTTTTACTATTGTGTCTCGTTTCGCGGGTCAAGTCAAAAGTCAAAATATTTTTATTTCACATAGGCCTACATGGGTCTATCTTATTATCGACATGGGTATGTGATAGGTTGATATAATAAATGATTAAAACAGACGCAGTTTCTAAATAAAATAATAATTATATCCACCCTTGGTCGCTTGTACAGCATGCTCTATAAAAGGCAGTTTGTAAAGGACTTGTTTTTCACATCTCAAGGCGTGAAGTTTCTTATTTCTGTTCTTGTCAATCAATTACAAGTCGTCGTTAAGGTCTAGAACTTCGTTATCTCGCCTCGTTCTGAATTTACAAGGACTTTTTATTTTTTAATAAAGTTCAAGATCAGCGGTCTGATTTAGACATGATTTTTGTTCGGACAACACCATTATTCATCACTCTAGGAATACGTTTTTAACAGTAATTAAACATTTTGACGTCGTTAAAAGTTTTTTTTTTATAAAAAAAATTTACTAGGTAATTTCCATATTTAGCGAGCCGACGCTTCAAGGTGGAGGCGAAAAAATATTGTAATAGCCAAAGCTGAAAGGATCAAGTTAAAGTTATTGTTATCAATATTTTCTAAAACGTTTACAAATATTTTGATGAAATTGTTAGTTAGAACTAGACTAACTTAATATAATTTCTAATCCTCAGGTAACCAATCATATATTCAATCTAATATACATATATTCTCCACTAGTCAACACCTAGTTATTTACGAGTAGTGCAAGTAAATAAACTTCAGCAAGTTGCCACTGAAAGGCCGCTTAAGCTAGCGGAGCGGGCTCTCATTGGGTAATAATTACATTCATAATTGTAAATATATGTGTGAGCAGTAACTGCAGTGAGCAAGGTTTGAAGCGCGCCGTAGCAGTTCGTAGAGCAATTTTCACGTCACTGTGCACTTTGTCATTATGCATCAGGATCGTGACGCCCCGAGACAACTTGCAATTATTATGTATGTAAAAGAAATTCTTTCTGGCGTCGAACAGGGAAAGTCGTGCAGCTGTCGCGTTGTAATTTCCTTTAAATACTTTTTATTTATTTAGTGTTTTTTTTTATAATTTTTACATAATGATTCAGTGTGCTCAATAAATATTTAAATTGCCTAAAAAAATATTTTCTGTACCACAAAATGTTTCCCGCAATTATTTAGATTTACTGACTTAATTTTCTTTAATAGCTCGATTTTATTAGGGTATTCCCCAAAAAATGTTAAATATTTTATCGGCTCTACTCCTAAGAAGTCGCAATTCCCGAAGTTCACATTATTATAACGAGGTAGCGGCACTAGCGGCTCGGCGGCGAGTGCAAAGCAAACTGTGCCCACGGCCGCTCGAATAACCGATACTTTGGCGTAATAGCCACGATCGAGGCATGCGATAACAAGCCGCCGATAGCTGAACCCGTATTTTATTTATATATCAGCTCGCCTCTTTTTCAATAACGCCTTTTCCCTCTCGCAGCGGAAATTTTGCTCTTTTATGGCATGGGGGCTATGCTCGTTATTTACTAAGGTAATTATCCGGCTATAATACTGAATATTCAAGAGACAAATTGCCAATCTAAGTGACAGTTCCCACCGGTAGGCTGAATGGCGACTTTACCTGGCAAGCGCCTCGCTTTTATCATTATGAATATTTTTCAGTGCAACTTGTATGTGTTAATTTGAAATAATTTAGGCTTATTCCACACTAGTTTCTTATTTGCACACATTATAGTGAGTATCAGAAGTAAAGTTTGCTCTTTCGGATATCAGATGTAGGCACGTATCTGCCAAAAGTTAAACTTTTGTAATTCAGATAGATGACTAAAAGTTTGGTTTGGTACAAAACTTTTGGAGAGATGCATAAATGTATACATCGTCAAACATTGAGGCCTAAAGTTTACTCCTGCGACTAAACCAAAGAGTCCTCTGTTGTTGCGAAATCTTTTAATATATTCATATACCGAAAATTTTGGAAAAGGGTGGACGATAAGTACATGTTGCGATGGCGTTTTGTGGAGACGTCTGGCGATGCGATACAGCGGTGCAGCGGCGCGGCGACGGCGACGCCGCCGGGGGCGCGAGTTCATTAAGGAGCCAGTCGTGATGCCATTGTTAACGTTTTTAATTCACGTGTCCAGTGCACGCGCCGCCTTCCCCCCGCCCGGAGACTGCTGGGAAATCTCGCTGGAAAATTAACGCCACAATTTTTATACCTTTTTTCTCGTTTGCGAGGCGCTTCCATTTTATTTATTTCACGCTTCGATCGCGCCGCGGCGTTTAGTTAGCGCTTTTATTTTTATTTTGTTAGAAACTTTTGTAATTTCCGCTCGTTGTTTTAACACGAATTTCGTGTGTTTTGAATTATCTCTAATGAATTTCTAGCCATCCAATAACTTACTGTTTCGGTATTTCGATTTATGTTCGCTATAAAAAGATCGACTAATCCCCAAATCTCACGAGTAGGTCAACGAACGGGTAAAAAACTCAACTTATATCCGTTTTGTTTAGATAGAGGTGAACACGGCAAAAAGTTAATTGTTTTGATTGCCAATACACAAACACGTCCGGCCGTCTGTCTGTTGCAAGTTATCGCCTTAGAAAAGCGTCCGATCTTAATTAGTTTTCACGTCTTTGAAGGAGCCTAGCATGATACAATCTCTCCCTTGCTACAATTTGTTTTCCTTTGGCACTCTGTTCATGACACAAAAACACATACCTTTTTGTTTTACTGAGTTTTATTTGGATGTTTCCCGGTGATGTATGGTGATTGGCTCCCTTGTCCCAGCGCTCGTGTATCTTATTTATCATCGTGATAATTCCCCCGGCGTTGGCTCGAGAAACAATATTTGAATGGCCGACGCGTTTTCGTGCTTGACGTTTTGGATGTTTATTGATTAGATTTGTTTTAAAACAAATTAAAACAGTGCGCCGCCGGCGAATTTAATTAAAGCTGTCGGTACATCGACCCATAGTGCGAGGCGCGATATCTATGCATTATCTATTTTTTGTCGTACTCCACACAATGCATTGAAAAATATTCTATTGTTGAAACATTGAGATAACACGTCCTTACCTTGTAAGTTTAACAGAGTTACGATGAGTCGCCGTTTCGGCGGTGGGTTCGTTCAGTTATGACTGTCAGAAGGCATGCCATCAGTTTTTTGCTGCAACCGCAATCCTTTCGTCCAATTTAATATTTACTGCTTGTCAAATATTATTCAGCCAGCTACGCCTCCTCCGGACGATACTTGTAATTTTTATTTACATACCGCTTGTCGAAATTCATTTTTTACGACTGCAATTTGCCAATGGCCGACTCGTTGTAGCAATTATAGAATAATGGCTGCTCGGGCGTCGGTTAATCATTTCTCATTTCAGTCATTCCGAATATTATTAATAATTATGGCGTTTCCTCGGAACTTTCTTTGCGAATTGTTTTTTTATTATGCAGATTTTCCTGTTTACACCTTTTGCTGTAATAAGACTGATTTGCATTGAGACCTTCAATTTCGATATATCGGACTGACAGGTTTACTAGGAATGTGAAATTTTGCACTAGGCTTCCTTTTATGATGTAGGCTAGCACTAAGAAGAGGTTTTTAAAAAAAGGGCTGAGAAGGGGGAAATTCAATTGTTTGTAATATTTAATACATTTTTTTATTTAACTCATTGCTGAGTTAAGCTCGCCTTTGTACATTAATAATTTAATCACCATGTGTTGTATTGTTTGTTTTTGTGTACAATAAAGAATTAAGAATTAAGAATATCTTGGGCCATATACTTTTTTTTTTTCTAAACTTAGCATAAATAGTAATCCCAAGTAAATAAAAAAGGTTATCATTATTCGTTTTTCAAAACTCATCTACAAAACGATTTAAGAATGTTGTATGAGAGAATCTTTTCCTTTAAATTATTGAACTTGAAACTTCGGACCAATTTAATCAAAATGAATAACAAACAAAAACATAATACAGTTTAGGGGTATTAAAGTTTTTATCCTCGCAAATGAAGTCGCTGGAAAAATACTACTTTATGAATACGGGATAAAGTTTCTAACAAAGTGAGCTTTATAAAACTAGTGAAAAGGGTTTATTTCCAGATGTCTGACAGTGTTACAATCTTGACATTGTGTCAAAAGTCCGCGGGCTATCGATAAACAGAGGTTGCGGCCGCATCGAATTGAAACCCGACCGAGTGTGAAATGACCCCGGTCAGACTTCCTGCCGCTCTACCGACATATCCAATACTTCTCTTCTTTGGATTTTGTTCTGTATCACCATGCTTATTCGTATGGATTATAATCAATTGGTAAATAAATGGTTTAATATGGGTTTGTTAGCTCACAATCATGACGTTTTGTACGAGTATCGCCTTTTGATTTAATTATTAGCTGCTGCCAGCGGCTTCATCCGCGTAAAAACTATCCTAAGGGAACATTATCCTGAGACAAAAATTATCTCGTGTGCTCTTCCAGGACATGGTATACCCGTTTACCAATTTTTATCCAAAGCCATGCAGCCGTTCGAGCGACGAGCTCGTGGCTAGATAATAACAGCCGCACAGGTCGATCTTCAAGGTTAAGCAACGCTTGCCTAGGTTGGTCTGTGGATGGGTGACCATCTTAACATAACGAGTTTCCTCCGTGCCTCGGAAAGCACGTTAAGCCGTTGGTCCCGGCTGTCATTTGGAGATCTTTGGCAGTCGTTACGGATAGTCAGAAGCCAGTAAATCTGACTCCAGTCTTGCCATGAAGTACCGTGTTACCCCAGTTAATGGGTTGTGGAGGTCTGGTAGGCAGCCGCTCCTCGTAAAATACTGGTATTCAGCTAAATCCGGCTTGACTGGAAGCCGACCCCAATATAGTTGGGAAAAGGCTAGGCAGATGATGATGATGCAGCCGTTCGAGCGTGAAGAAGTAACAAATATACACACTCACAAACTTTCGCCTTTATAAAATTAGTGTCATTATGTCCATCATATTTATATTCGCTACTGATTAACACCATTGAAATGTATAGGTCATAATTAAAGATTTTTAAATAAGTAGATATTATTGACGTTGCTCTAAGTTATTTTTTAGTTAATTTTGTTTTTCAATCTCCCATACGTTTCATTTGGTCAAAGAATTCTTATAGATAACTGGAACGCTTACGTCTACCTCAAAAGTGGTTCGAACTGTACAATATCACGGTGGATATCATCTCTTTCTAGTAGGGTGACAATAAAAAAGCTTCGTACTTCGGAACAATTCTGTTCTAAATAAGTTTAAAAACTTACTTAGGTACTTCTAATTAGGGGGATCTCTTTAGGAGGCTTCATCAAGAGCTTGATTTAGAAAGCGGCACTTCTGGATAGGTCTCCACAGTATAGATAGGAGGTCCTTTTCTATGAAGTTCTGCCCGCTTGTAACTTGGACCATGATTCCGATATCGGTAGAATACTATGTTTTATATTTTTAGATGTTTTTGTTTATTCTGTTGAAATGTTTAATAATATTTTTTATACATAATTAATAAACTGATAATATAGAAAATTTATTCAAGTAAGTTACACTCATATAATATGTTATTAAATATTAAATTAAACCACCGACGTTATATAATACAACTCATAAATTGAATATGTATCTAAAAAAATTATAACAGTTAATTTACTTAAAAGGTAAATTTATAGTAACCCTAGTTTTGAAGCAGCAATGCATAAATTCCAACTTTTTCATTGTCTTGCAAGGAACAATAATTTTCCTGTTTGCGTGTCAATAACAAATATAAATCTAATCACAGTAATAATAAAGTACACTTTGGAATTTATAGTATTGCTTCGTAATAATTCCAGTTAGTCCATGGGGTATACAAGCTCCTTGCATTTGGTTTATTTGAATGATAAGTACTATTGACGCACCACTTTAAATTGAACAATTTGCGCGTACAAATTTTACCCAGATGTGGTTATACGGTCTACTTAATACTAATTGAACTTCCTTACTACGCTTGCTGGAAATGCCTTCATACTAGAAACGTGAATCATGGATAGGTTAGGTATTCGTGCAATCAACGAACGATTCCGAGTATTTCCGAAGCACTCCGAACAAATGAAGCTCTAATCACACCATCAAAATTGAATGAACTGTGAAATCACAGTGAACTTTTCCGAATGTCGTAATGAGAGTAGCAATTTGTTTTTCCTTACAAATGGGAGCTGTTTTCACCTGACTGGCGCAACAGATGAAGTTTGGCCGAAGTTACAAGCGAAAAAGTTTTGTTACAACTAAAGTTGCAGGCAACGACAGTTTTCTTGCTTCAAAGTAAACAATTTGAAGTAATGATGTCAACAAACTGTGGACATGCGAAAATACGGTTTATTTTTTGTCATTTTTTCATGAAAATCTACATTTTGGAGGTATTATTTCGTCAGCGTTGGCCTCTTTTTATTTGCACCCCACAACAGATCCTTATTCAGAAGCGGGCCTTACCAGTAGGGTACTTGAAGTCAACGATCATTGTCGCCGCGCCGAGGTGCAGCCCCGCGCGACATTGGCCCCACCGCTTAATTATCTCAACGACTGACGCTTACTGTCACGTTCACCCTACAGACATTTACTTGCCTCTTCATTGTCGACATCAAACGTTCATTTTACAACGCTTGTCAACCGTAAAGGGTTACTGTCCTAATTGTTTCCATAAAAAAATATAGCCGTCATTTAGATAAAGATGTAGGCCATTCGATATAATAGTACCTCGTCTTAATTTCGGGTCGTTTGATGGATCACATTTTCCATTAGCGCTGGGAATGTCTTAATTTCCCCGTAGTTGTTGGCTAAGTGGTAGGCAGGTTTATTCTATCAATCAATGGCGGCCGGCGGCCGGCGACAAGGCGAGTTATCACTACAAAGTGGCATCGATTGATCGCGTCACGACCGCCACCTCTTATCGCACTAATTACTGCATATTAGGGATCTATTTTGTGGGAACCATAATAAAAATGTCAATTTATAGACTATTGCAGCTCATTTAACTATACTTTGTCGTAGAACCGATATTTCGAAATTATCTATTCTGATTTGATGTGGATTGATTCTAATGAATTAGTTTTAATACCAAAGTAACGGACTTCCAAAATGGCAATAAAAAACGTTAATCATACGACAGCTTTTTAAATTGAACCCGTATGTAGTTAAAAATGTAATTAAACTGAGCTAAAATGGCTTCAATCGACGACGTCCATGATGTTACTTTGTTTGCATCTTGTCGTAAAATGTTACTTCTCTCGAATGAACCCAAAGTATCCAATGTGATGTCTACCTTAATCACTCATATTTATGTATATTTTTTATGATATACTTTAATGAAAGTATCCTTTCCAATTTTTTTTTTTATTCGACCTCTGTATAAACGTTATATTCTTGTTTCGCATTAAAAGTGTAATAAAGTATCTTTAAAGGCTGGCAAAGTTTATTATTCGGAGAATATTAAAATACGTTAATTTTTATCGTCTTCGGCTTCGGTTATTCTCAAGTATGAGACATATTGCACTTAAATCTTCAATAAATATTATTTCAATGTTAAGTTCTTACTTATCTCGGTCGATTAATCGCTTAAACATTTAACTTTGATTTCGGCATTTCTAATTTAAACCGAAGAAGATGGAATACTGAGGCGTAAAATTGTAGGGCAAGACAGGATGATTTTCGCGTCATCCAGACATAAAAGGCGTAATTGTTGCGCATCGGCTGGAACTAATACGGGAGAAATGGAACGAGATAGGAGCTAAGAAGGATCGTAGAAAATAATTTATCCGCGACGGTAGAACAAAGGGCGGGTCACAATGGAACAAAGAAGCGCCGGAACGGCCCGGTTTGTTTTCTGACGGAAGCCTAATATAGGGAATCGATTGGTTGTAGAACCAACCAAGGGTACGCTCGTTTCCGTTATACGATGAAAAAACTTACGGTGATCTCTATGAAATTGGGTCTTAATTGATTTTTTTTTGCGGCGGCTCACGTTCGTCCATTTATGTTGTTGTATTGTGTGTCAGTGTTAATGGCAATACAATACCTCCTTTTTTTGGATATCCTGATGCGTCCCCTCTCCGTTTAGAGACTAAATTATGTCATACTCCTGGAACTAACAGCAGAAGTCTGGCCCAGCACATATTTAAAAATTAGCTTCTACTAGCAACATTATCCGCGTGAGAGTAGAAAATTATCCTAAAGTCTACAAGATTCTGGGATAAAAAATGTTTCATTTGTGCTATTCTAGGACATCGAGCCACGCACGTATGCTAAATTTCATCGACATTCGTTTAGCTATTTGATTGTCAAGGTATAAAAACGTACATACAAACTAACTTTCACCTTTATACCTACCTAATATTTATGATATTGGAAGCTACCATTATTATCCATTGGTAAGTAATATCACCCGCTATACCCAGAAGAATCGCCAAACTTAAGAGGAAGTGGGCAAGGCATATTGCTCGTAGAATAGATGGACGATGGGACGAAAGGTGAAGCGACCACGTAACAGAAGACACAGCATTGGAAGCCCTCTCACAAGGTGGACAAATGACCTGGTCAGGGTCGATCCGAAGAAAGCGAGATGCACAGGCCAGCAGTGGAAGTGTTTCGGCTGAAATGACGATGATGATGAGGTAACACAAGTTCTCTACTCTTCAAAGTAAGGAACTCGTCAGTGAAGCTGTAACTTGGGTACGTGCCTAAGTCATTGTAGGCAATATGAAGATTGATACCTACTACTATTGATATTGTAGTTACTCGGATACCCGCGAAACGAGACACAATAGTAAAACAATAACAGCGCGGTCTCATAGGACCGGTTGTGGATTCAAACGTTAAAAACAGAATGTGGTGAAGAAAAATCACGTTCTTCATTTCAACTTACCAAAAAAGCAAATTGCTAACAAATACTTCTTCTTGTGAACGTGTGTCGTCAATTGAGACAGTAAGTTTTGTAAATATTTTTTTTCATTATTTACATTGTGCTCACATAATAGAAGCTACAAAAAATATGTATCCAAGATTTTTGTTACTCATAACATGATTTAAAAGAGTGTCCATGGAGTTTCTT
This sequence comes from Mythimna separata, assembly GCA_030763345.1. NCBI lineage: Eukaryota > Metazoa > Arthropoda > Insecta > Lepidoptera > Noctuidae > Mythimna > Mythimna separata. Next base: position 9,593,401 of record CM061181.1, on the reverse strand, counting down.
GCACGTTCTTTTCCATTAAGATCTACGCTCTGAAACGTGAGCTTAACTTTTTTTGTTAATAGTCTATTTTAAATAAAGTTTCTAATTTTTTATTTCTAAAAATAGATATTCTAATGTGGGTTTGCATAATTAATGTCAAAACTTCACCGATGCTGTAACATAATATATGTATTTATATTTAAAATTCAGCAATCCTCGAACCCATCGATCAGTGTATATAAACTTTTGAAAACAGAGTTGTTGTCACACGAAACTAGCACCCAAAAATAAACTTAACCCTTTATCATGATGGATTGATTTCGTCACAAAAGACTGGCAAAGTTAAAAGAAGTCTTAGTACTCAGCATCTATCAAAGTGACATTGACAGGGCTATTTCTGCTGACCACTCGTCTTTCTTCTGCCATTGATATTTTCTTTTCGATATAATTAATTGAGAAAATATGTAGAATCGCATTAGAAAATAAGATGACGCATGCAGAACTCAGCAACATTTTTGCTCCTGAATCACATTTCAAAAACAGCACCGGCAGCTGATTATCCTTACTCAGATAAAGTTTCCTCTTTTAAAGTGTCGAGGTCTCCTTCGACGGCGTTAGACGTCAATTTTCAGTAAATCGTTGGATAGGTGACAGCGGAAAGCGACGTGCGCGCCTCTATGGCGCAAGTAGTGGTGGTTACCGCACCCCTTCAATTTTTACATTCAGACGCTGATTTTACGTTTTCGAATTTCAAACTTAGAAACGTGATGCGAGTGCAAAGTTTGTATCGTGCGGACACTTCGTCTAATATTAAAATTGTATGGAAGAAGAGTTTTTACTCAAACTCGTACGTGTGGAAAACTTTAAATGGACGCAGTTCTAACTTTTGTAATAGTTTCATGAATAAAAGACCGCCTGTTTTCCTTATGGTAGAATTTAGCATAAACAAACAAGAATATGCTGTAAAGGATTTATAAACATAAAAACATAAATTAACTATTTAAAATTAGCAGTACATTCAACCCCATCATTTGAGCTCAGTCGTAACACGAAAATTTATTCCTCCAGTTGATAGTCTATAATTTTACAGAACGGGGTTATTGTTTAGTAATAAGAGCTTTATTTCAGCTACACTAAACTGAATTGTTTATTAATTGCGTCGTAAAAGATCCAGGTAGTTAATTCGCCAGTTTCTTATGTGTTATTTCTGAGAAAATTATACACAACCTGTTTCAATTAAAATAAGCGTTTATTTTTTAATTAATTGAATCTGAACTTGCTTCTGATTGTTTAACATGCGGTTAGTACGAACAGAATAAATATTGTGTAATCATTTTGTTTTTTATTCTTCGTGTTAGCATTAAAGTTTGTTCTATGGTGTTGGCTTGAATTTGATTTGTTTGTAGTTTAGCCAAGTTGTTTCTCCTCGATACCCTAGGGAACCATCGGGTTTCGCGATAAAGTCGAGCGGACGGCGCGTGACGCCGCGGCCGAATTATGTCCCGCGATAAAACTACTCGTGCCTCCAGTTACGGGCAAGTTTCAACTGGGCCACGATGCCCGTACTATTTTCTATTCATTATTATCGGATTACAGGCGTACCGATACGCCCGGCCGTCGTGGCGTGCACGAACTCCCGATACGCGAGCAAACCATTCGGACCAGCACAGACCTCTATCTATCAAGATTATCCTCCAAGACATACACTCTCAGGATACTAAAATCTTTTTAGATTCAGGAGGTTGCATGACTAAAAATTATCTGTCTGATGTTTCACTGTCACTAGATGTAGAAATGTATTTTGTATTTATTTCTTCGTTCTGAATTTCATATGGGCATAGTGGTATTATGGTCCATTTGAATATGGATATTTTCTGTTTGTAATAAGTTAAAATAAATCAATGCAATGTACACCGATTACTTAGAAGATTTGTAGTTAAATAAAAACCTAATTTTAATGTTGTTTAAGTTCCTGTTATTGTAAATTTCAGTTAAAAAGCGCCGTTTTGTTCTTTATACTAACTAAACAGTAACTTGAATAATGCATCCAATAATGCCAATTCAAACCCCTACTTCAACTACTCCATGCTTTTCTCTCTTCGCCAGATCACCATAGAAAGATTTCCCATTTATGACCTTTATTTTACTCGAAAGGTTTTAATTATAAAAGTCACAGTACCATAAGGCACTGGGGATACTGTATCTTGCCAATCTGGTTGTCGTAAATAACGCATCGGGGAGCACGATGTCCTCCGAACGTCTCCTTTCTGATCATAAATCTTGTTAATGAGCGACGCTGATGGTATACTGGATTAGATCGCGGATTAAGACGATAGTGGTTCCTGTTTTCCGAAGTTCGCGCGGGAAATAGACGCGTTCCCCTTGTTTTTCGGAAGAATTAGGTAACTACACTAATGTATTTTGCCGCGTTGGCAGTTTATTAGATGCGGTTGTTAGTGGTGATTTTGTTGTTAACAATATCTTTGCTACATATGTTAATCATGGGTTATGTGAAAGTAAACACCGGGGCCTTGGAAGGAAGGCAAATAGGAACAGGAGATCACTCCTGTTTAGTCAGTAAAAGTCTGACACGCCCTCTAGCATCGCCCAAGAGCGAGAGAACTTATTGAGAAGATCATTTGCCACATAACAAAAAAACACAAAATTTTAAATGAAAAGTTTGGTGGGTATGTATAGGTGATTATATGCATATTTTCTGAATAAAACTCTTATTTGTACTGAAAAATAGATCTCTAAAATAAGTCAAACTGAAAATTGAACTCGATTATTCCATGGAATTCGCGCCCGCGGCTAGGTTTGTTAAAAATGTATCGTTTTGTAAAATAACGAGCACATCTGTTCTCGTTCCAGCACACGCGTTACACAGGGAAATGTCCGCTTTAATGTTAAATAATTGTAGTGCTTTTATTGAAACACTATAATTCAATTAATGCAGTCATAAAAATGTGAATTATGAAATGCATTTTCATACTTTTCCCTTGACGGCGTGAATTATTTAGAGGCTTTTAATACGTTATAACTTACTTTTAACGACTTAATTTACTTATGAAATAATTAGGTCACATTTGATGGTTTATAACTTTTAACTTTTATAGCTTATTTATTTATTAAATAATTCATACACACTATAGAGGCCGACTTACTGCCTACTGAAAATGCCTTACATTTTCTAACAGTCAATCTTTGGATAATGCAAGAAAAGAAGGCAAATACATTCATTGAAAATATTCAAATAAACCATAAATACAATACAATTGTATAATAAACACATAAATGACAAAAAAATACACAAATATGTTCAAACAATTTGTATCTACAAATAGCCAAATGATAAACATTAACGATGCGCATTAAAGCTTGAGATTACCCAAAGCTTTAAAATATTATTTATTTACTCATTTAAAATTAAACAAAACCTAAGTATCTTACCTAGCCCTAAGAATATACATTGAAAGTGTAAAGCATTAACAATTCGATCCTCAATTTATATAAGGTGTACCAGATCCCACCCACGACATCTCAACTAAGCTTTCGGGTGGGTGGATGTATAAATCTAACTAACATGCGGTGAATATCAGGGACAAAGACGGTGTCAGCCGAACTGAAGGAGCTTAATACAAGGGAATAGGTAGGCCAGGTAATCCAGCTTAGGGGGGAGGGATTACACGTAAAAGCCTAATGCTCTGTACACCGCGAACACCACAGTTATTTGATCCTTTCGCGTCTTAGTCGAGGTTCGGTTGCAAATTATTGTTCACGCCACAATAGGCGACGTTGTACAACGCAACAATGCGTAGTCGGCTCTCGTGCCTTAAAAGACGAAGTGCCATTATTAATGGGCAAGCCGATAAGAACATCGGCATGCGGCTATGTTAACTACCAAACGAAGATATTATGTTTCTCAATGTGGGAATCACTATCTATTTACCATCTTAGATGGGTTCCGTGTGTTAAATTAGAAAATTATCAACAACGTTTCATTTAGGGTTTCTCACCTTTACTGCGGGGAAATAAATAGATACTAAATATGTGGTTTTATAGTTAGAATCTCACAGACTGTAAATAGCTGAACGGTTGGTAAGCAAATTGGTGATCAGGTATGGAATTTATTATTGCCACTGTATTTTGCTGACTATTATCAATGCTAGTCTAAATATTTACCTCTTATTCAATTTTAACAGCACCCGTACAAGAAGATTAAATTTTATTATTAATATTTATCTTAGTCTTTTTATTATTTATTTTTTAATAGGTAGTCCAACCCGTCAAGGGTCGACCGCGGCGAATGTGGTGGTGTGACGAACTTATCATGTTTACGGGGCAAACTTGGCCAGAGATCGCCCAAGACAGAGAGGCTTGAAAGGAAAAAGGAAGCCTTTGCCCAGCAGTGGGCTATAATATAGCCTACATTTTTTTATATAATATAAACTAGTGCTTGACTGCGATTCCAGCTGCTGGTAAGCAGTGATGCAATCGTTGATGTTGAGGCGCCCTATTTTATTAAGAGCCTATTCACTCTGACCTTTAAGACAGTCAAATCATTTAGTCATGTAACAATACATAGTCTTTATAATATACATAAAGAGCTTAAAAGGTTAAGCTCCTAAATTGGAGAACAGTTTATTTTCATTCATTCCTCTCGCATACCTACCTCACGTTAAATCCGTTCGTGTTAATTAAAAAAACAGCAGATTATGCAAATCCTAACATGTAAAGCTTATTGTCTGAATGTTAGTCGTGCGCGTAAAACATACTCGTGCGAAATGTTTAGCGTTTGTTGTATCCATGTACAACAACGTACGTTAATCTGATATACTAATTATTTAAAAGCGTTAAAAGTGTGTTTATTTATAGATGTTTGCTGTAGTAATGCTTTATTTTCTAATGAAAATAAGGCGCTAGACTACTTTAAAAACATACACAAAATAAACCATATTTATGACATGAATTTCAAGTGTAATAGTTTACAATTAAAAAGCATTTTTCTAGTCCTTTCACTGTTAAGAGAGACAACGAAGGCAAGGAGTGGGTTTTAGTCAGTTATAGTCTGACGCGCCCTCTCGCTCCACCTCAGAGCAGGAAAAGACATTAGATGAATTCCTACCTTAAAAAAAAGTAAATTTGAGATCTTTTTAATATGTTGGAAGGGAAAACTGTCAATTAACAGGTCAGAATGTACTTACTAAAATGTGATGTCACCGCTATTATGGTACGTGTGTACAATAAGGGATAGCAAGATGTTTCCACCACGCTTTTACTCATCCTCATAACAATATGATAATGATAATAATTGTTGCTTCATTGAATTAACAATTCTGATTCTGTTTTGAGAAAAAGATTTCTTTTTTGTATTGTTTGTGAAGACACACAAATATGCGGTCAAACCTGTGCACAATATCCAGTTGCAGCAGCTACTGAAATGATGACATTCTAAATGCCATTAGCACTAAAGATACCAAGATTGCATAACTCAGAAGCAGCTAAGTGAAATAACGTGCCATGCGGTACCACTGTTTAATTTGACGCCCATGTCTTCGGCACCTTAGATGTGGCTGGACAGCGACACGGCGGCTAACACGCCATTGTTTGCAAATAGCAACAACAAACGTGCATTTATCCCGCTACCACCATCGACAGAGATGGCAAATGCCAAAACAGGCAAGAGAGAAAAAGCAAGAAAATGAAACTTATTTCACGTCACGAAAACACCATATCCGTGTAGATAACGCAGATAGATGACAAATTTTATAACCCAATTTAATAAAGTTCGGAATTAAACGGAAACTGGTGTTGGTGTCAGTTTTTCTCGTGTTGCCACGCTTATTGGGACGACGGAAAAAGTGGACTTTAGCTGAATATAAAGAGGCTCGATGCGAGAGACGGGCGCGTGAGATGCTATAGTTTTTGCTATGAAACTCGCCGTTAGCGGTGCGAGCGAGACGTGTCCGTGTTTTGTCCTCGTTTGTGAGAGAGACATGCCGCCTGATATTGCTAAATGAATATAATAAGCTACAACAAGGTTGTGCACTAAAGTTTCAAAATATCGAAATACAGCACACGTTTCTGTATTCTGTTTGACTTAGTTCGTAACTGGATCAAGCAGATTGCGTTCCAAACATTTGGACTTACTAACTGCATCTCTGATCGATCTTAACTTGCAAGTTGTTTGCAAGCAGCGCTAAACATTTTCCATTTAAAAATATAACTATCGTTTTATTCCAAAGCTGTCACTATATCGTGCGGGATAAACGCACAGATCTCTACCGTCCATTGTCCCAGGAAATCAGCGCCGACAATCTTCCCGGGATCGGGATCTTATCCCGGAATCCCGGATCGGATCCCATCGCGCTGCCGTCCCCGGATGTCCCGCTACGTCTGCCAGGATTATCAACACGTACCACTACTCTATACACGTTTTTGCTTCTTTGTTATTAAGCTGAGTCTGAAAACAAACGGTACTTTGTAGTATTTTTGTTTCCACTTTGAAACTATACGGTCTTAATAAGAAATGAAGAAGTTTTGCGAACAAATAAGAGATTCCTCGGTTATCCTTTGTAAATTGTGCAACTTTTAATTTTGTTTCGTAAATTGGTACAAGAGTCTGTTAAATAAAAGACAGTTTCTAGCCTTTTGTTGTTCGGTTCAAGTTTTTCATAGACAGTCATCACGTTATTTAATGATTTTCTCAGATATTCAGAGTAAGAAATTCTCTTCTCTACCTTCTAGTTAAACACAGTTGCTAAAACGATTACTTATTTTATATCATTTAAATTCCCCTTTCTCGGTAATCTTCTTAAACACTTAGGTAGCTTTCTACCTTAGCCCTCGGTTGACTGTTGATTTTATTTTCAATTAATCGGCTTATTAGAACGCGATAAGTACTAAAAGCCTATTAAATTGGCTTATTTTAGCGAAGTGGGTGAAGTTATTGTTTATTTCGTAATAATAGAAGCTTAATCTTTTCAAGATAGCAATTAAGAAGACCACAGGAGCTAATCGCGAGTTTTATAATTCGCAAAAATATAGGATAAAAATATAATCTTAATATAAGTAAATATGATCTGTAAATCTGACTCCAGTCTTGCCATGAAGTACCGTATTACCCCAGTCAATGGGTTGTGGAGCTCTGGTAGGCAGCCGCTCCTCGTAAAATACTGGTATTCAGCTAAATCCGGCTTGACTGGAAGCCGACCCCAATACAGTTGGGAAAAGGCTAGGCAGGCAGATGATCTGTAAACAGAATCAGAAAGTGGAGCCCGGTTTGACGAAAGTGATCCCCAAGACCCCGGAATTAGGGCAAAGAAGGAACAGGACTGGGTTTTAGGCAGTAAAAGTCTGATACGCCCTCTCGCTCCGCCCAGAGCGAAAGAAGTCATTTTGCTGATTCCCTACCTTAATAAAAAAAAACAGAATCAGAAAAATCTCTAAAAATAGTGTGTTCAAAACATAATTCAGTTAATTTAGTATGATAGTAAAGAACAACAAGAAGGTGCGTCTAAAAATTACTTTATGGACTGAAAACCGGAATTATATACATGTAGTCATTCTGATTGTTTGTCACATACTTCTATAAGCAATGTTCTACCGTGTTTAAAATTTATAATCAAATCTGTAGAATTTTACAATGCAAGCATTTTGTCTTTGCACATCTCTTTCTTTTGCATGCTATCCGAACTGACTAAGCTTTAAGTCCTGTGGTCCCCTTAATCTCTTTTTCCTACATCGCGGATCGTAACAATTTTATAAGTTGTTAAAAGTTGTAAAATTTTAGCTGTCTCAATTTCTACATACCATACCATCATACCAACAGGCGACGGTGAATACTAAGGATGTTTCCTTCCCGGGCTGTTGATTTTTGATGATCTTTAAAACTGTCAAATACAAGCCCAACCAGAAAACTCCGGGTTCGGTCGTTGTGGCAACGCTTAGGGTAGACCTATGTCTAGCAGTGGACGACATTCGGCTGTTATGATGATGATGATGAAACACAAACTAGCGAGATTGTTTGGAAGAATCACCGTGTCGGGTCTCGAGTTCAAAAATTTAAAACTACCCTAAACATACGGTTTAAGGGGTATTAAAGTTTTCTTATAAACATTTTCACGAACCGACTTCATTCATTACGGGCCTGTTGGTCTAGTGGTTAGTGACCCTGACTGCTATGCCGGAGGTCGTGGGTTCGATTCCCACCCAGGACAAATGTTTGTGTGATGAGCACGATCATTTGTTCTGTGTCTGGGTGTAATTTATCTATAATATGTATGTATTTAGAAATATATAAGTATGTTTATCAGTTGTCTAGTACCCATAACACAAGCTCTGCTTAGCTTGGGACTAGATGGCGTTGTGTGAAAGTTGTGGAATATTATTATTATTATTATTATTATATTATTATTCTGGCAAAGAGCTAAATTAGCTACCGTATTTAAGGAGTTTAATGAGTCTCTCAATCGATATGTTACGTGTATGGAAATTAAAGAAAAATGTTAATAGTTTCCGCTATAACCGTGCAATTAAAATGGGGAAGTACTATGCGTATAGTATACCTACAAATTGATACCTTATCTTTGCAATCATCCTTAGTGGAGATGGGTAAATAACGTCCTATTAGTTTTGTACTATCTATCCTCTACTTGTGGCCTATTGCAGTCTTTACTTTCCATGTATTATGTATATACTTTTTAGGGTTCTGTACTTTTTTATAAGCCTTATGTCGTCACTTGATTGTCCGTTTGTCTGTCAAGATCATTTATTCTCAGGAGCATGTGGAGGTATAAAGCTGGAGTTTATGTCAAAGCCCGGCCTACATACATAAGTTTAAACATAAATTATATCATACTAATAAAGACCAGTCAAGTAATTGTGCCAAAAAAAAATGCAGCAGAGCGGTACGACTAGTAGTGTTGATAAATATAAATAAAACTCCTGAAGAAACGATGAATATCACAAATTATCTTCAAGAAACAGTTAACTATTTAGTTTCATTTGCAATCGACAGGATTTCCAATCTTCTGTGGACATTCCATGTTATTGGACGGAAGTTTCTTGTCTAACTTATCAAAGCTCAGTTTCAACTGAATCCATTTAAGTTACTATAAGTAATTTAAGTCTCGTAGATGTTGAGTTTGCATGATATAAACAGGAAGTTGCAGAAAATTAGTAACATGCTATTTCTTCTTTGACTAACATAACGTTACTGTAATCAGTTTCAGGCATAATAGTTATTTCCCTCGTTACGTTATAGTTATATAGCTTTATAGTTTAATTGCTAGATTGCGTTCTTAGTTCTCACTACTAGGTATTTTCCTGGGAAATTAAGTACCTATAAATTATTTGAAGTAGGTATATAAGTATTATTATATTATAAATTATTGGCGTATTTAAAAACGGGATACTTTGAACTTAATTAATGTCTTTAGTTAGACTTGGAAGAAGTATAGTTCTAATAAACTCTATGTTAAAGGTAAGTTGTGCTGTTTTCGTAAATAGTTATTTATTTGTTTGATTTCTTGTGTTTTGTATTTTTTTTTGTAATATCGCTGTATTTATAACGTAATGTAAAAGAATAACGTAACTTTAATATAAAATTGAACTTATAATTCCATCAACCTTTAGTTTATAATAATAACCCAATCTTTAGTTTATAATAACTTACCTTTTACATTAAACTGTGATTATATTCGGTTTCAGGTCTGGAAAGTATAAGTTCAAATAAACGATACTAAAGGCAAGTTATTCTCTTTTTACAATTAGTAATTTTTTTGATTTGTTGTTTTTTGTATCTTTTGTAATATCACTGTTTAGGTTTATAATGTAACGTAAAAAAAGTACTTTTAATATAAAGTTTATTTGAACTTATAATTCCAACAGCCGAAACCGAAGGTATCACAGTTCAAAGTATCCCTGAGGGCCATCGATGGGCCTAAACAGTTTGATGAGTTTACCATCGATTCGAAAAGAAGACATAACTCATTTATAAAAAAATGGTAATTTTGTAAATGAGGACCTAATAAGTACACGTACCTTTATGTAATAACTAGCTTCTACCCGCAACTTCGTCTGAGAGGACTTCAGAAAAAAAAAATCGGGATTAAAAGTAGCCTATGTTCCTTTCCATGTCAAAGGCCATATGCAAGCCAAATTTCATACGAATCCGTTCAGCCGTTTTTGCGTGATTAAGTAACAAACATCCACACTTTCACATTTATAATATTAGTCAGGATTATTCCACAATCCTAAAGATTTGTGATTTTTGATTCACTCATCAGAATGTGTTATAAATTGTTCATGTAGGTACGAGGTTGAAATAGGGATAGTTTGCATGGGGTCAATCCTGCGGAGTGTAGGTAGGCATGTATAAGTGGACCCTAACATACGGGTCAAATGGTAATGCGTCCTAAATAAACGATGAAACTTTAATACGGGTATCAGATTTTGATTTATCATGCAAACTGTTTCATGTTCAGTATTTCGGAATACTGTAATAATCACTCAGCTTAACTGAGGCGTGTGTTTGAATAGCTGTAGTTATTATTATGTGATTTGCACATATTATTAATACCATCTTATTTATTTTTTGTTTTAAAAGCGTTGCCCCACACTAGCAATTGCTCCTGTTCTAACATACAGAAGATAAAAAAATATGTTGGTGATAGAAATATTTGTTCCGTGCAGGAATCGAAAACGCGACCACTCTCAACCACTGCGCCAAAAGAGTCGTCAAACTACATTTGATTTTAAATTTCATCCACCGTAAAAAAACCTAGGTTTTGATGATTTTAATGCTTCAGGCACTGGATTATAACAGCTTAACAGTCTCGCGTGTTTGAATAACTATAATAATTATTATGAGTTTCGCGCCTTCGTTTAATTAAATAAATCGTATTATTTTTAATGAGGAGGCTACTCGATACTAAAATACATAATGCCTTCTCTTTCATTTTTATTTATAACAAACAATCAGGACGTATTGAATGAACATAGCCCTTAAGATTTTTATTACTAATAAAAAGGCCTGCGGACGCGTACATCTGAAAGAGGCGCTATTAATTCCCCAGTTATCTTCCCTATTTTAATTAACCTCACTTATTTACCTTTAATGTATCACGGAATGACTTCTGTCATTCGATCGCCATCATCCAATTACTTTGCTCATAAACTTCGAACACATTGAAAAAGTTAATGGTTTTATAAAGGAACATAGAAACTTCTGTAAGTCTGTGAATTTAATGAGCTTAAGCGCGTAAAATAACAGACGTATGTGTGTCCCTTGTCCCGAATGTTTTTCTTAATTGATTTGACATGTCCGCCTCCCTATGCGGTACGGTCAGCGCCAACAAAAACAAGGCTTTCGTCGAGTCTCGGATGGTATTCCGTATGATTGCTACTGATCCATTGTTTGCTCTGTTAAGTAGCGTGGCCGTTGATACGGTTTGTACGTGCTTTTACCGCGGTACCTTTGTCACTTAGTGGAGCGGGCTCGAGAGCTACACTTGTTTTTGTAGCGCACTGTACATACTCGTAGATGAGCAGCGGATGTCGGGGATTAAACAATTTAGTGATAGTCAGTACCAATGAAGAATAATTGTCATTATGGGTACTTAATTTCTGGAGAAAAATAGTTTATTGCCTATATTGTTTTTGTTTCTCCAAAGTTCGTAACACAAAATATTTTTTTCTAGTTTCGCCAATAACGATTAAGTCATTTACTTAAACTTATATTTGAACAAGTCTATGAACCATTGTAGTTGATGAAGTAGGCAGTGTTACTCGTAAGATCGTACTTTGTTTTATTTATTTTATTCCTACACCTATCCTTACAGTTCATGTTCCAGTCCATTTTCTGAGATCCATTTACAGTCAATTTAATTTTTATTTCATTCAAATAACTACCTATAGGTATTGGCAGGTGTGTTCAATAATGAAGTTCTCTCATTATTTTCCAAGCCTGTTTGATCAAACAGAGAAACTACTAGAAAAATGCAGTATATCCATATCTGATAAAACGTAATTAAGCCCCTGTTACGCTATCCTAGTTACCTCTATAACATTTGGAACTCATCAACTTTATCTTCATCCACGGTTCTACTAAGAGCGAATTCGCATGCACGCATAAATTCCCTTCCATGGATAAGTCAGATAAAAACGCATACGGACACTAACCACTCACAATGAGCTAGATGAAGTGGCATTTACATTGGTAATTTTAATTAACCGAATGATAAGTGGAGCGATAGGGCTTATTATTCGCTATCTTATGAAGTACTTATACTTAACGCGGGCTATAAATAAATCATCCTGACTGGGTAATCGCGTCTGGACTTCAGAACTTGTTGGATGGCCGTGGAGTGGTTGGCGCAAATTAGCGAGTGTGCGCCGCGATAGCGCTGTTTGTAAACAGGCTCGGCCCAAGTGACGAGCTGATAGCGAGACAGCGCAGATAACGCAACGTGGAAGCTAGCTAAACGCACTATCAGCCTATTTATGTAGCTTTAAATACAGATACTGTTAAAACATCGTGATATAGTTGCAATTACTATAATGTTGTTCTCTTTTTTGTTTCAGGTAACGCGTCTTTCTTTGTGTGCTGTTGAAACGACGGTTGGTGTAAGTAATACGAAGGCTACGATTGCGAGATACTGGGTATAGATGTTCATAATGAGGGTTGAAGAGTTTCGAATTTAAATTGTCAGTTATGATGAGACGAATCAACATATTACACCACCACCCGGAAATAGTTACAAGACTGACATATTCTACCGAGCCACTTTGACGTGCTTCAAGGAATATTATAATGTGACCCCCACATAGTGGAAAATTTTCAACTCCCAAAATAATTCTATGAAACTTCTCATAGTTTAAACCACTGATTACGGTTCGAGTCGCGTGGCTGCGCATCTTTCGTTCTAATTATCAGCACCCGCCCCATAAAGCCCGAGGATGTAATATAAACTCCTCTAGTCGTGCAGCTTAAGACTAAAGAGCGAGACAACCCTATACAAATCCACAGTGCCCTCTCCCTCACTCCCGATGCGCGCCACCCGCTGCAATGTTTGATAGTAATTATCCACCCCGGATAGCTGTAATTGCCCTTTCAACCCTTCTTTGTACATTTAATATTCAGGGTAACAACTTCGAAATTGCTTACAAAATTTAGATATAGATTAGTTAGATGCGGTTATGAATTTTAGCTGTAAAGCACGGAGGGTAAGACGTGACTGATAAGAGTGCGGCGCGAGGTACAATACTCGGAGGTAATCAAGCGTCGGTACATAGCGTACCAGTTCTCCCCATAGCGTTTCTCGGGCGCTATCACTTCCTACCATTATCGGGTTGGTACGCAGCGAAACCTGGCCCCTTAACTAATGTCTCCTTTTGTGACCGCAGGGCCGGTTTAATCAGTTGTTTATATTATTGCCAGCAACTGCGCGATTTAATCGTTCGTTTACCGTTTCTCATTGTATCTCGTTGAATGGTAGCGGCTTTTCCACGGCCTTATGCCACGCGGCAGATAGAAAATTTATAGGGGAAATGTACAACCAGCCGGCGATATTTGTTTAGGATTAAGAGATTCAGCTGTGCGTCGAGTTAAACGATAAACAAAAGCTGCGTCACCGCAAACTGCTGTTTGTTTAATTGTACATGCATGATAACGCGCTGACGGGCCCCACTTCGGGGTTTTAGAGTTTCACGAGAAGGCTTAAAATATTGTGTCAGTTTACGCGTACGCCGCAAGAAAGTTACGTGTAAGCCCAGGGATTCCGACCTAAACAACAATTAGGACAGCCTTTAAATTTAATTAGTTGTGGCTTAGTTCGTGGGTGTACCTTAGGATTTAATAAGCGCATTCCGTTTTCTGCAGATCTTAGTTGCAGATAGCATGCTTACAAGGAATAACAGAAATTCAAATCCACCTAACTAAAGATCTACAATTCTACAGTGCTCGATGAAAACATGGTCTTTTTGAACGGTAAAATACAGGAAATGTTGATACTTTCCCGCTAATTAATAGGAGTAATAAAAGTGATGCAAACAGTAATCCGCCAATTGAGCACACAACGTTCGTTTTCCAGTTATTTCGTTTTGAAAATTGCCTGGTCTTTGTTGGGTAAAAAACTGAACGCGTTGCGAACACAGTGTCGAGTGAGTGACAGGGGAAGCAGTCGGCGTCGCGCGTCCGTCGCGCCGATGTCCGGTGTGCACGGGGGAGGACGGCCGCGCCGCGCCCGACGCATCCACATTAAGATAATCGAATGTCCGTCCATTCGTTAGTTAATTAAACACGATACGCCCGTCGTCGCAATCCCACCGATTAATGACCTCAATTAAGCTAATCAACTCTTTGCAGATTTACGTTCGTTCACGAATAACGATACAACTGTGTCGTCAGTCCACCCGAGGGAGCTGACCCGATGAGAAACGATTAAGAGACTATTTATAGCGGCTGATAGGTGATATTTTAAGCGGCACAACACAAATAGTTGAATTAACGAAATTACAAACACCTGTTCCCCTAATACTATTAGTCGTTTATCAGCCAGCGTATCATTCGAACAGCAAATGAAGTCGTCTTCTATGCTAATCAGTAGATTGATGGGATGTTCGTACAAAGTATGCGTATCCATATTCTAGTGATAATCTCATTTAAAACTACAGTTATTTTACATGCATAAATATCGGCCAATGACACACAAACGGCAAAATAAACGTCTACATAAATTAATTATCTGAAGCCTCGCTCATACTGATTAAATGCGTTAAAAATGTAGGGTCTCATCAACATAATAAATTGGTTTCCGACCTCTGGTTCAAGCCTTTACTTACTAAAAATGAATCGACATCGACATTAAAGCGGTGGAAAATCTCGCACACGGGAACAGCGGCTACAAATTATACAGGATGTCTCAGAAATTATTCACTTTTGTAAATTCATTTAAAAAATTACAAATATATTTATATACACGCGTTAAATTACCAAACCAGAAACTGAAGCCATCGAAAAATTACTTCTTGAAAATAAATATTAAAAAGTTGTCCTTCGCGACTCTGGCACTTTTCAAGTAACATTCATGAAAACGCGCCTTAGAAGTTGAGTAAGAATGTTGTTGATTTCTTGTCTAATGTTTTCCTTTAATTCAGATATAGTTGATGGATTACTGTAAGTTGTACATTTTACTCTTCAGATAACCCCAGAGAAAATAATCCGTAGTGAGTGTCTGTGGTCTGGATTCTGTGAGCGAAATGGAGGAAAATATTAGACAAGAAATTAAAAATATTTCTACTCAACTTACAGTGCACTTTGAAGAGTGCCAGAGTCGCGAAAGATGACATTTAAAAGTAATTTTCCCATGTCATCTATTTCTGATTTTGTAAATTAATACGTAAATTGAGTAGAAATGTAAGATTATTTTTTTATGCATCTAGTTACAAAAGCGAACAATTTCTAAAACACCCAGTATAAGCGCAAAGTGGTTATAAGATCTAGAAAACCAGAAAATCCCATGTCACATTACGTTAGCAGTTTATTGTGGTAGTTCTCACAACGCGTCCCCGCACGTCCTCTAATTCCGTCCATTGAATTCAAATTGAAGAGTAAAATGTCCGGACAGTGGACTGGCCGACTGGCTACCGTGTATTGGAACCGAGCGTTTTAGCTAATAACTTAATTCCTCTGGGATTGGGCATGTGTCCGGCGATATGACCTGTGTTTTGAGCGGCGAAAAACATTATCCTATTATACACGCCATATTTTGTATGGATGCATACATTGATTTTTGTTTGGAAAAGCTTTTACTTATTTATGTTACCGTTTTTGCATCGCTGGCGCTGAATGTCCTTATTCCGGGAAACAAGGGGTGTATTTGGGATTTGATTGAATTTAGTGACGTTCATTTATTTCTAGTATAGACGCAGCAAAAATGTGATGTTGCTGATGCTATATTTTGTCAAATTGCAAACAGATACTTTTGTTAATGCATCACTCTTGGAATTACTAATACTAATGACACGTTAACTCACATACCTACAACATTTATCCCGGAACAACTATCTGCAGACAAAACATCAATAGGTATTTGTTTCGTGCGGAAATCGAATCCGCGACACAACGCAGTAGCCAATTGCTCACCCAAATGCCATGGGATCACAATGTACTTATGTATGTCACTGCAAGGATTAAGACAGTCTGAGGACTTTCTTGCAACTTCGCAGACCAAGATATTACAGAAAATACCAGCACGGATTATGGAGCACAAAATTCAATTTTATGTCGCTAAAGCAAAATAAAATGTGCGAAAGTTACTCATACGCAACCAATAAACTACCAAACATAAATAAGTTAACGGTATTATTTATTATTTATATTTTATGTTCCACTTTTATTCTTCAGTTTATTGTATTAATTATTTTCTGTTTTAATTAGCACGATAATAACGTAGCTGTTATCGTAGTGATTTTATTTTTATGTATCCTACAGCTAATCTGTGAACTGCGTTGTGGGTTGGAATATTTTTATTCACGCTATGAGTGTTTGTCACCTATCTCCTCCTAAACGGCTTAACCGATATGGATGAAACTTTGTATATTTGGGTGAGTTCCTAAACAGTTTTAAAATAAAATTGAGCCCGGTAGGTGCAACAGTTGGGTGCTCATTTTGTTTTATTTTTTGACGAAATGCCCTCTTTTGGATAGGACAATGCTTGTTGGAACCGCTAGTTGTTGTATATATTTTCTATGATCTATGTTTTATAGTTGTTTGTTGTTCTTTCTCTTAGAACAATAAACTAAACAGCAATATATTAACGACAATCTAAATGTTTCTTTGTACAAAGCTCGTGCTTAGCTGCGATAGGCCTCAAGTTGCACGTTATTGAATTGGCTCGGCTACTCCATTTACCGGCCGAGTCATGAATATTCCTCATGTGCAACATACTCGTACGCGCACGCTCGTGAGTTTCGTTTTACGCCATTTAGCTGTTTAGAGCAACGGCAATTCTCTGCGAATTGAAACGCGGTAATGACCATTGTAGGCGCCTAGCGTAAACGCTCTTATTTGCATCGGAACGTGTTCTAGTGCATTGCTTTCCTCGTCCCGTATTGCAAGTACTAGGAATGCGGCCAGTTTACTACCTAGTTGATTGCTTATGTTTTAGTGGGAAAGGAAATCGGGTTTAATATGTAAAAAGCAATTTAGAGCTTCGACGAATCGGATTAGAATCCGTTGCGAATCGTAGTTCAAAGCTAAATTGCTCCTTTATCTGCGCAATTGCCAATTAGACTATCAAACGCTTAGCTTTTCGTATTCGAATGATTAGTGGCTACGTAATCGCGTTTTTCGCTTCCGTGATGCCTTCGCGGATTATATTTTTTGGTAAAACTCACCTTAATCAATATTATGTTGCGACTTTCACTCCATATATTGGTAGCCTTATCTTTACACGTTCGAGTGCACTCATAATTTCTGCTAGCAGGGTGTAACGGTTGGATCATCTCCGCGTTCCGTGCTCAAAGGGATCCATCATGTTCTTCAGCCAGCGTAAATTGGTCTGCCTTTCCCCTCCCGCGTTCCACTTAAGAGGAAGCTAATGATGGTTGTATCTGAAGTGTCGGAGTTCCCGTTCCATTGGTTCCTTATATCGTGCAGTCGGAGCCCATCGCGGTCGACAGAGATTAATCGACCGCCGCCTCAGAAGGTCGTATTAGCTATAACGGCATCCGGAAAATTGCTCGATTTTTCCACTCACGCCCCTTGTTGCCGCTCCCGCGTCTACATATTGACAATGAACCGAGTGCGATACAATATAAACCTCAACACCTAGTACACATCTACACGAGCCCCAAGCTCCCAGTCACCATTGTTTATGTTCTTAACTAGGTTTTGTATGCTTAATGTCTTATCAAGATTGGTTGTTTACGCTTAAATGTAGTTCCAGGAAAGTGTATTACTGGTTAGAGAATTCGTGTAGGCGGTTCATGAGCTGTGGCATACATACTCGTACAATACCTGACGGATTATGCCAATTATAATTTAATGCCAAGCCCTGCTGTGTTATCTGCTTGAAACCACATTTTGTATAAATAGGTAACGAGGCATTCACTATTGGGCGATGTGTTAATAAAAAAGTAAGTTAATTAGGTAACTGTTAAAATATCTTTTATTTACGGATTTATTTATTACGATTTTAATGTTGTTTTTATTTTAATTTGTTTGTTTATTTTTTCAATGTTGATTTTATTATACAGGTTGTGCATCGACGCACAAACGAATACCATGGATCTAGTACCAGTTCTTTTTTTAATTAAGAAAAAGCCGACAAAAAATTGCCCCACTGGGGGGTCCAAAATCATATACCCATGTGTCGATGTCAGACACACCCGATATTTGTGTCCTGATAAAGAAATGCACCTATTATGGACTCTGTCTAGTAATAAATCATTGGAATTATTATATTTATTTATTTACGTCCAGACAGGTTCAAACAAAGCTGTTTTCCTAGAAATAAAATTACGACTCTTGTGAAATCTTGCAAAACTTGACGGTTCCTCTAGCTGTGCTTTTAGTACCTGATCACGTGAATCCGTCTTGTATTAACACGAAAGCTGTAAAAGGCGTTAAGATAAATAAAATATTATGGCCGTAATTTGCCGCGGTCGTATAATATTCTGTTCGTCACCATATTAGCTGTTCACAACGACACTCTTCCGTCACTTTCTTAAATTTTCATCGAACGACAGTAATGCCGTCATGAGAATTTGCCATGCCAATTTTTAAACGTCTTTTTATTACTTGGGTACTTACTGTGGGGCAAATTGTAAAATATGGGCGATTAAACGCGTGATTTACTCTCTCCGTTTGGTTGCACACTGTGCGGATTTTACTAGGAAATGACCTTACGCCGAGAAATGATACTGAATGGATCCTAACATTATTATAATTCCCGCAGTGTCCGCATTTTATAAGATGTTTATGACAGCTGTTACTGCGAGTTATACCAGCACTAAAGTAATAAGTAAGATTGTTTGAATTGGATTTTTAATTTGAGTTACTACTGGTCATAAACTTGCGCATTTACGAAACTTCGTAAATCTACAATCGAGAAAGCTTTTTGCTACGATATTAAAAGAAGCATCATATTTTATTTACTTAGCCTTACTCAAGAAAATGATTCTCATTTTTCGCTTTTTATTTTTTCTAGAAGTACAATTCTCAGAAAAGGTTTTCCTATTTTGATACGATGCAATAAAATCTATCGAAAAATAATCGAAAGATGCCAATGTGAATTCATTTTATGCAGTTATTCGAAGCTCTTAGCTGTAATCGTAGCTTCAAAGCGAATATCTTTAGACGATACATTTACGGCAGATCATTTCACTTCTCGTGAAACCTTAAAGTGCAGCTCTTAAATAGGCGGACGCTTTGAGCGGTCTGTGTCTTTGACGTGATAATGATTCTAGAAATCCATATAATACGTAAGTGTCGATACATGGGAAAATAATAAGGTTCTTTAACAGATCAACCGAAGCGTTTACACACATGCCGATACATGTTTATTAACAGTTTAATCAGGCTTATAACTTTTGTTTAAGAGAAATCCTTTTCATTTGGGTACGCCGGCTGAATTTATATATTCTTTGTTCCTTTTACATAAAGGTTTTTCTATATTAGTTTTCTACGAATTCATAGAGTGTTGTGTCTCCACATTCGCTGGTCTCCTGGCCCAGGTCTTATTATTCACTGAACGTTTCTTCTTTTGTGTCCGGAGCGATATCAATCTGCGATCGTCGGCGCGTAGTGACGCCCAGGGCTTCGTCTTCACCTATCTTCGTGTAATTGCAATGCCCTATAGGGCGAGACTGGTTTTACTGCTACACATACCTAATGCCCATACTGAGAACGTGTAAGTCCGTCCGTCTGCCAATTAATTGCTAGCCGCAGTGACCAGTACAAACGCCGAAACTATAAATATTACCTCGTGATGACCGTGCGATATATCTTTATTGAGTAGAACATGTTATCAACAATTTTATTCCTTTTTCAACATACTGGACGTTTTTATTCGAGTTTTACAATATACGTATTGGATTCGCCAACGTGTTTAACGGGCCAATATTTCTTGCTTTTTAACAACGGCCAATGTACCTATACATAAATTTTTATCTAATAGAGCCCGGTCGAATACGTTTAACTCTACCTTTAAATGAATTAGAATTAACGATTTTAATCTTTGTCTCCCACGAGATAAATCTCGCCACAATTTCATTTAATCAAAATTTATTTCCGTAAATCGTGTTCTGGAGATCTTTTAATGGCACTATAAAACGGAGAATTCTCCTTGTTTTATGGTTCAGCGTGTATAACAGCGCTTTATGCATTCACTAGTCAACACATAGCGTGAATTGCAAAAGAGTATCACGTTTTCCATATATTTATTCGTTCGCAAGCCTGATGATTTTGAGGAGCAGTTTGCTAGCGAAAAACCCCGCGAGTCTGGCGTGTGACGTGTGCATTTACATACAAAACCATGGCCATGACCGGTTCAAAGATAGCGTGGCATATCTAATCTGTGGACGGCTGTCAATCAGTGTCTTGACAAGCCTTCGCGAAAGTAACATGTTCTGGATCACTGGTCACTTGATCCAGATTAATGTTTGCCTGTAATTCGGGTAACGGTTACCCATTGCGTACTGGAATGTTTTACTATCTCACTGCTTTATGATACTGAAATTATACCTACTCGTTGGCTAATCTTTGAAACATCATAGTTTGTCAGATATGATTGTCAGATTGATCATTATGATTATATTATCATTCAAAGACGTCACACATATATTTAATAGCTACTTAACTAAGCTGTGCTTAATCAAAGCATCAACTATTTTAGAAAGTCCATAAAGATAATTGGTAGGGCCACTAACTTCTTGGTCAAAGTAATAGAATATTAACCAATTTGAACGTAGTTAAACTAAGTTTAGCAGGATACAAAACTTGAAATCTACAGGTTGATGTCTGAGACACGCCGCTAACTGCCGGACACAACTCACACAACTTGGACATTGTTTGACTAATAGCGAACCGTAAACTACGAGAGTACGATTTCATGACACAAAACAAACAGAGGCACAGAAGGTTAGTTTCTTGTTACAACCGTAGGTTGTCTCTCTGGATACAGAAGCGATGCGACAGTGCAACGCAATGTGGATATGGTGTTGTCGATATAAATAATTTGTAAAAAACAGCGTTTGCGGGTTGTTGTTGTGGAAACTTTAATACTAACAAAACACATATAGGTTCGTAGTTAAAGAATATATTTTTGTTGTATCGTTTTATAAAAATTGTTTTAACAATTTTTATACAACTTGCAAAATATCACGCTTCTAGGTCCCACTAATTTTAGTTGTGCGTGGATATGTCAGTTTTTCTATAGTTAGTAAATGTGTTCGCTACTTGACTCAGATAGCCGTAAGAACGCTTCTATATGGGTAACAGTAGGTTTATAATTATAATATCAATCTGGAAATCTCTTAACCGACTGCGGACCCAGGTTGGCCGCTGTAAAAACAACATGGCCAAATGGGGCTTCCTCAACCCATCCTTAATGCAGTGCCAGTGTGGAGCAGCTACCCAGGACATGCGACACTTGCTATGCTGTCCACCTTGCACAACCACCTGTACTTTGCAGGATCTAAACGAGGCCAATGCCAAAGCCATACAGGTTGCCAAATACAGGGCAGAAAAAGTTTGATGATCGATACGAAAAGAAGAAGAAGAATTATAATATACTGGTTTGTTTTCACTCATTGTGTGGCGGGAGATCCTTCTGACCTTATATATTTAGTGACACGATTCCAAGAGTCCACTTTCCCATATTGAAGTTTTGACGGGCCCCGGGCTCAATTGTTTGATTTGAGATATGCTATGGGTAATAAAGGAGTATTGAGAAAGTTGGTTTATCTTACAATCGTAACGTGTTTACATCGCCCGCATTTTATCTAAGATCGAACAAATTACTATATCGGTTTGATGGGAATTTAGTTTTGAAGATCAGGTACGAGATCCAGTTAGTTAAGTTATCATAGCATGTGCTTTGCTCTTTGATGAATGTGAAAGATTATTGGCAGAAGGTGTAATGTAATTAGAACCTGTGGGGATTTTGTTGTCTTCAGTCTTACCTTTTTTAAATGTTTATTTAATAATTTCACTAGTTTACAAGATTTTATACCCATACATGAAACCAATGAAAATGGGTAGGGCATTTAACCCATAGTTGGATATGGAAGCAAAAAAAAAATTAGCACGTCAGATTTTAAAAATATAAATATTTTTATATTTCGATTTTCTTACATAGCCGCTACTTAAAAAAATAATAACTGGCACAACTTTCATACTAATTAGTTTCAGTTTCTTTTTTGGTACTCCTATAGTAATCGCCTAATATATTTTCATCCCACAAATCTCGAAACCTCTGCAATTCAACTTTGAATTTTGATGAAAATGTTCGCTATTTTCATCACTCACGCTTACCAGGTATTCAAGAAAAATATTCAAGTGAGAATGTAAAAAAATAATTTTTAATGACATATGTACACTTATTTTGAGATATTTAATCAATAAATAAGATACAATTTATTCATAATTTCCTCAGTTTTATTGTTGCCCAAGAAAGCAAAGCTACGGGTTCTGGCATCTTTTTCAACACTAAATAAGTGGCAATCAAAATTGTTATTATTCAATTTTTTTTTAATTTCGGGGCTTACAAGTATTCCTTCTATAAGTTTAGTATCAGAGAGTTTGGGACAGACGGTTTTTAAATATCCAAAATTTAATGAACAAGTCCATGTGCTTTGAGTCATTTTCTGTACATAAACTGCAAGCAATGACGGGCATGAAACGCAAGTTTATATTATTCCCTGTTGCCTAGTTAGTTAATATGCTTCTATTATTTTCACATATCACTTCAGAAACCAATATTTTCAATGTTTGTTACGGGAATTTGGAAGTATTGAAAATACGCCTGTTTTACTGCTTCTCTAGTTGGTGTCGTCGTGTTTGTCAAAATAACTTTACCACAAACTTAACAAAAGTTATTCGAATTAAATTAATACTTTCTTGAGGACATTTTAACAATTCTTTTGTAACTAATTTTACTAATTAAACACAACTATAACGTTTGATACACTCGATACGCCCCAAAATTGTTGTTTCAAAAACTTCTTGAATAATTAAAAAACTTGACGTGATAAAAATATTTTACATATAATTTCGTGATAAGAACACTAGATAAAACAGGTTTGGTATAAATTTGGGAATGGGTAAGAAAAAAAACAAAAATTTGTAAACTAGTGTTTTCTACCAATCTATCGGCAGTTGTTTTCATTTCACACCGACCTCATCTAGTACCTATAAACAGATGATAAAAATTTACGTGTAAAAGAGTTTGTAGAAACCTACTTGCAAAATAAATATAATTTATCACATTCTTAAACATTTTGTTAAAATGAGCCAATAAACTTATACTTAGTAAAGAAAATCATATAATAAATTTAAAGGCAATCGAGATCAAACAATGGATTCAAAATGCGAAGGACAAGAGGAGAGTATTTTACTTAAAGACTGGTTAATTAAACTCAATATTTAAAAAAAAGCACTGATTACGTACTGAAGGTTTCGTATTGCTGCAATTACTTAAATATGTGCTTTGGTTAAACTACAAAATGTGAAATACTGGAGCTACAAATTCGCAACGGTCAGACAATTAGTCGTGCTGACGTTACCGGGACATAACTCTCTGGGGGCTATTTTGCAAGCCGTTAAAATGGTGCATAAATGTACGTTTGTTAAATTATGACTTGTTCCGATCGTAAAGGAGCATTTTTCCCAAACACATACTGTTAAAGCCCAAAACGATATATGGGTCCGCAAGGCTGCAAAATATGCAGTGCTGAAATATATTTCGAAATTTGTTACCATTTGAATCGACCAATGACATGCAGTCTCAATAGAAAACAAGCTTAGAAAAGCAGTACAATGGAATGCATGCGATAATCTATCGACGCTTCACAAATAAGTGTTGGCTGCATATTTCGCGGACGGCGCTGCGGCACTGGGACGGGCCGCCAGTACAGTCGCGTAAAACGATAAGCACTGTGATTTATGACTTATAAACGTAACACTTCCGCAGGCTTAGTACGCTAGATTTACACAACAATGCCTGACTATTCTGTACTAGGTTCTATACTACAAAAGGTCGCGCACAAGCTAGTCGTTCTCCGTTCCACGAGACTATTCATTCATTCGTTAATTCTATTTATGAATGTCATAAAGCCCGGTCCAGCACTACTGTACAGCCAGTGGCCGATACAGACGTGCACTGTGACATGTTTATGTCTAATTGTGATACATAATGGTATCCCAACGTCGTACAGTGATTTATCGCGCCTTCTAAACATGATCCACGGTAATGGTGTCTTCTAAATGTACACAAAACGTTTAATGAGTGCAAATATGCACATGACAAACGCCGCCGGGAGGTTTGCTTACTCGTTAATTAACTTATACGTGAGACAACAATAAATCTACTGAATAAATAGCTTATCATAATAAAACAAATAAAGCCATTGTGTTATGTGTATAAAGAAGTAATGGGCGAAACGTTATTTTATTGTTGGTTTAGACAGTCTATGAATGAAATAGTTATGGCTGGTGCTAAATCATGAGGCTTGGGAAGATATTTATCTTAGAATAATACGAATACAATGACTATACCTAGATCTGGGTAAGGTTTAATTACACAGTAGAAAATGGATATTAGAAAGCTTTTGTCAATTTATGCTATCTCAACCGCTGACTAGGCGACGCTTTGTAGATAGAACTGAAGCATAGAAACTTGAGTATAAACTAAATACTAGGGTCATTTTAACTGAACAAAAAAAATCACTTAGTATAAAGTTTGCAATATAGGATTTACCTAAACAGCACAATGATTCAATGTAACATAGGTCAGTTTTAAAAGTCAGGGAAACTAATCTTTACTAATGAATACATACTACGAAGAAGGAGGTCCCACAAGGTGGATCCGGTGACCCGATGAAGGTCGCAGTGTGTCACAGAAACGGTCGTTGTGGCGATGCATATAGGAGGCCTTTGTCCAGCGGTGGACGTCTACCATCTAATATAATGATTATGATACGATTAAAGAGGAAAGTTTTTTATATTTGTTTGTAATAAATAAACGTAAAAACTGGACTGATTTTAAAAATGTTTTCACCAGTAGAATGCTACTTCATCACTGAGTGACATAGGCATACATATTTTCTAGTTTCACGCGGACAAAGCCGCTGGCAGAATCTATCCTAAGATAATATCGTTACAAGTTCGAATGCTGCTTGTGCTTATCTGATGTTTACATCTAGGCTCGGGATACCGCAGCTCTCCACCTCGTTGACGATCACCAACTCACTTCGGCGATATTTTAACTTTGAACAGACTACGATCGCCAACAGGCTGATGGCAAAACAAAAAAACAGATGTTAATGCTTCTTTTCCTGTAAAATTGACAATATAAATAAATAGATCAGCAAAAATAAAGTTACTTCAGCAAAATCAAAACGTAGGTTAGGTTGGCGGACGACGAGCAATAGGTAACCCACCGTCTGGCCGTCCAGTAACTGCCCGAATGGATCTCAAGTCGTGGACAGCGCGTCATGTTCCACACGCTCCTCAAGAAGATATCAGCGAACTTTAGGGGCCCAGTAGCCGTGGCGATTTTCTGAAAAAGAATCTTGTGTTTCTATGACATTAACTAAAGGACCCAGGTGTGATTTTAGTCAGTAAAAGGCTGATTGAAATCACACTGCTGCTTTACTCCAGAGCGAGAGAAATCATTGAATAATTTCCCACCTTAAAAAAAAGCAAAATCAAAACATAAATAAAATTGTGGCTTATGATTGTTTCGTTAACAACATGCTAACCACTGCCAGTGATAGCGTCAGTGGTTTCAATAAATTTCCTTTATAAATTAATCCGTAGACTTCCGGCTGTGAAGCGGTTAGCCGCAAATTCGAAACATACCTAGGTAAACTTTATTGAAACTGCCAGGAATACCAGGTGGGTTCTATTTGAAATAAGTTTGAGGTGTTTACCCCTCTTTCTGGAGAGGGTCTGGTTTTCAGTTGAGGCTAGTTCGTGGTTTTAATCAAGGGACTGTTTAGTTAGTCAGGAATCTGTTTTCGTTAAAATTTCCTCCTGGTAGTAGAATCTGAGGGTGTTTAAAGTTAAGAGTGAATAGGTTCTTTTTAGGTGAGCCTGCTTTATAGTCGACCACATTGGTAAGTGAAGCGCGAGTCTATCAAAAATTAAAAAAAATCTCTTGGATACTTTTTTATGTAACTTTAAAAAGTTTTTATTCTTAAATAGGGTTGTAGATAATCGTAATCAACCAGCACTGTCATTCAAAAACCGCTACTGAGTATACTACAAGTTTTATACTTCCGTATGATGATGCACAAAATGCTGCTAGTCGACTCCAATGCTCCCACAATCATTTCATAAACTGAAATATAAAATCTAAATATTTACTTAGTAATTTACTCCTAACTGCAATATAATCAACTCATCTCCTACGGTACGGCACCCCCCATAGACTTTCACGACGTATTTGCTTGTTATTAGCTTCTTATTACAACTTATCTTAATGTCTACGGACTAGAGCCTCAGAGCTGCAGCCATAACACCTTATTAGCCTTTTATCTGTGTTTACTAAAACAACAGGATCTTATCTCACAAAGATAGCCGTAAGACTGCTTAAGCAGTTGTAAACTTCAAGATTACTCCAACTTACATCATTAACAACATAATTCCCAAAGTGCTTGAACCTAACTTGAAAAGGAAACTCATGCTAGTCGAAAAAGTGCGTAATCTCATTTTCTAAAGCTTTTGTAACCTAAATATTGGCTTCAGTCGACTTAACCGAGTAAAAACCTGCTTAGTAAGATTGGCTAGTTACCTAATGTAATGGAAAACGCTTCTTAAGACGCCGCCAACATTATATCTTGGAAGTAATATAGGGACAAGTACTAAGGCTATTTAGCTCTCGCCTAGATTCGCCTAAACACTAAGACCTAGAAGGTACAGTTATCGGAAAACGCTTTGCTTTTAGTTTTGTGTTGAGAAGGTATCTTAGCTTGTATTTGTAGGAATGGAACCTTTTCTTCTGGAATCTGTGTGTGTACCTAATGCCTAATGATTATTTATTTAGAGCTGGAGTAGTTACGCCTGTAACGAAGGAGGTTGCGGTAATTGTGTTTGTTAACTTTGTTGCCTTCTGAGAATAATGAAACGCAGAGTTAATATTTAAATGCAGACCTAAATATAATTTTCTGATTGAAGTACTCGTATCGTAACATTGAAATATGTTTTACAAAATTCTTGCGTCAAATGTTCCTGGATACTACGCGCTTCTGGATTACAACTTTATTAAAGTTAATTTTTTTTTAGGTATAAAATCATGAAATGACTTTTTCTGCTGTAGGGTGAAGCGTGAGGTGATTATTTTTAGCGACTAAAACCCACCTAAACTATTTCTTTATTTCTTTGCTTTCTATTCTTTCACTTCGGGCTATGAAAAGGGCCCTATCGCCTCTGCCCGAGCGGGGCAGACTTCCGCCGTATGCTCCACCTTCCTTCGGGGGGCCCGAAGGAAGGTTCTTTCGCCTTCTTCCGAAACCTTCCGAACTGGTCATGTCCTGATGTAACTGGTGTGAGGACCTGCGTCAGATGTAAAATGAGTACACCGTGGTTCCTCTCTAGCCAGCTCTAGCTGGTAGCGTGATAGTTGTCAGGACAGAATAAAACGAAAAAAAAAACGAGTTACGCCAACCCCAAGTAAAATCGGATTAGGGCTCCTATATCTTTTAAGATGACGATGAAATGAAAAAGGCTGTTTTTATAAGTACAGTATAAGCTAGTACTTGTCCGCGATCCCACTTTACGGTTAGCAGAGATGCAATCGTTGATGTTAAGACGCACTAACTTATTAAGAGCCTATTCACTCTACCCTTTAAAGAGAAAATTACCGAAATAATTAACTACTACTCAGCAAGCATTGTTTGCTACGTTTATAACGATGAAATCTCTTATTCCCTTTGCACAATGTGTCACGATACATGATATTAAATTTGTTCTCGACGTATTCAAGTAATAATCGCGTCTTCCCCGTTCGCTTTTGTTCGTTTGCGTCCCTTACCCTCGGAACAGCAAATATTTGCCGAGATACTGTATATTGAGATGCGTTGTCTGCTACGTTGAATAACGAAGGAGTTTCCTTAATCAAACATGCTACATATTAATTTACATATTAATGTCTTCGCTTAATGTTGATATAGTCTTACAACTACTACTATTGTGATATGTTGACAGTTTGGACGCTGTTTGTCAAATAAATAAACTGATTTATAATGAACTCGGTGTTTATAACACACAGAAATTGATCGACTTTAGCTTAGGATTTATATAGGCAGTGAAAAATGTTTTTTCTTAGTTTTTGATTTATATATGAGCGAGAACGAGTATCAGATTTTTTTTTAACTGATCCCACCTAAGTTTCTTAGTTTACCCTTTGCGTTCCTTTTCTAGCGGTAACTCTTTTGAAAAATCACGTAGTTTCGGCAAGTGACCACTAAAATAGTTGCAACTGCTATGCATTTCCGTGCAGTTTTCATCCAACCTCTACAAATATCCATTATCGGTAGGTACAAATACAATCACATAAACAATATTCCCAACAGAACTCAATGCGTGTAATAGAACATTACAAACACCAGTGACACTCTACACAAACACGAGCTAACCCTTTATCGCCACAACTTTATTGGTGTAGTCGTGAGAGATCTTCGATTTGCGTGCGAGCCGCGCTCCGCCCGCTCCGGCCTGACATCCCACTGACGCGCTGATTTACAAGGCAAAAAACCTTTTTTGTCTTTCATGACATACGTCACACGATGGAGACGTCCGAACCGATGCGACGATCTGATTTCGGCATCTTTTTAAACCCTTCGTCCGTCCTTTCGCACGTCATGAATCCGCACGTAAGCGGCAGGACATAAGAATGGTAGCTATGTGGAAATAGAATCTATTTTAATAAATAAATCATTACTAATCTAATATAGTCTTACAGTCTGTAGACACAAGGTCGAAAGCGCATAGTTTCGCAGCAGATTTCTCACCTTGATTGTTTGAAATAGAAGTTGAACTTCACTACAAATCAACTACTACAAGTTCACAAATCTACTTAGTACTATTGTTCAAGTGGAGTCAGATTGAACAATAGGCTGTTTAAATCGCTAGAACATCCAGTGAAGGGTTTTTCTCTTAATACGATTTTTCGCGAAATGGAATAATATTGGTGTGGAAGAATTTAGGACAGATTCCAGAACATTAATATTCGCGTAAGCTGCCGTCTGCGTCTTGTATCTAAGTGCCTTTCGGAATTTGCTCTAGTAGTTAATTAATTTATAGTCAAGTGGAGGATGAACTGATTAAGTAAACAATGTCGACGATGCAGTGTTAATTGTGTAGGGTTCGATTATCGGATTGAGATACAATGGTAATTGCCTAGTTGGTACCCATTTACCTACGCGAATGTCCATTCGTGCCTTTAATTAGGCACTGTTTCAATTTTTCTTTTGTTTTATTCTGTCTTGTTTACATATTTGAGTGGATTTTTTCGTCTTGGTAGGTATTATTTTAAATCGATATATTTATCTTTACTTTTATAATATTATTCCTTTTATTACATTATAAAGAGGAAAGATTAGATTTTTTATTTACTATTAATAAACTCAACACTACTGAACTGATTTTAAACATTCTATCTACAGTAAAGTACTACTTTATCACTGAGTAACATATATTTCGTACTTTCTAGCAAGCATTAAATAAGTTTAGTAACAAAAATACTTTTTATCCATGCATTACGCTTTTCCGTTTTTTTCGAAAGATCTAATGAAGAAAACAATCAAAGTATGTAAATATTTTTTTTTTAATAAAAGTCAAGAATGATGAATCGAGTAGACATTTCATAATAAAGTTGTTCGACAAAATGTACACTCGGTTTGCTCAAGCTGCGTAATTTAAAAAGTCTACATAACATTTTTTCTGTTAGCTTCTACGGTTAGTAAATGATACTGTCAGCAAGAAAAATACTGTCTCAACATTTTTACTCGGTAAACCAATTAAATAGGAACGTTACGAGGTTGCGGTCACTTTGTACTGAATGGCATCGAGATGTGTGTCCGCGGTGCGTTTATTATCTGATCTCTCTTAAGTAGTGTCACGTTGAATAAAATCATTGGCGTGTAGCCGCCGCGGGTCGCGGATGACTGATCTACTTATAAATGGCCACTTATGGCGACCACAAACAAATTACTAAAAGAACAAGCGGTGGCTCCTTCTCGATCCGTTCGACTAACTAGGAACATGTTCAGACGTTTAAAGGATGTTGCACAATGGTAACAAACTTTTTGCTTCCCATTTCCAATGTATGCGTTCGACAGAATTTTATGTATTTCCAATTGTTTTTGATAGGATTCTATTTTCAAATGCTTCGTTTATTTTTCAAACAAATGAATAGAACGCTATTAATTGTGTTGTGCACCAGAATCCGTCAGACATTTTTTTTTTGACAGCTGGTTTTATTGTGGGACATATTTCAACTTTTTCTTTGAATTTTTCCTCATTTTGGGCTCTGCACGGGCTTTTTAATTAGGTTAATAAAACGTTTCGTCACAGAAAGTAATTTTCGTTTATTAATGGTCTTTTCCTTGTTACTTTCCGAGTTTTACTTTTTAAATTAGGTTAATTAAATCATTTAAAATTTTCGGAAGGAATTTCGGACAATGAATTTCCGGTGGATTGTTAATAAAAACATTATGATCAGGAATTTTCCATGTTGGTGAAACACAGTAAAAAAAGTTTTCTTCGACTCTGTAGAAATAAATTGACACCTAAGTCCTGAGTAAATCAGGCTTACATACATAAATAACTATTTACTAACCCTAGAAAGGTTTTTGCGGACATTGTGGAATGGTGTAAAGGGACATGGGGTGGAACCTTCAGTCAAGTTTTTGCTTGGTAGCGATTACTGTACGCCGCTCTGGTCTTAGAAGTGGGTTGGGTTACGGCTAGCTTTATTGGTATTCGCTCTCCGCCAGTCGGGGCGTTTTTAAAAACACCACTTGCAATTGCCCTTTTGACATTAAATACACATGTCCATTTACGGACACGTCGACATCGGCTACAACTAACAATAATTGATTTGATCAAGTTTTGTTATCTGCCAACATGATTGATTTACGACAAATGTAGCAATTATCAACTTAATGTCAATTTCATGTTATTGATTTAGGACTCATCGATCCAACTGAATACCTAACGATGTCCTTACCTTCGGATAACTTGTCTTTATCTGAACATCACATGCGATCGCAATAAAACTGTCAAATGGTATATTCTTGATATGACAGATACGATATCTCCATTAGCTCGCACACCGTCGTCACGACACAAATAAAAAATTATAATGAAAATACGTATCACGAATTTGAAATAAGTATCACGAGGTCCGCGTACATCGGGTATACTGCAGGCTGTAACATCGGGAGCTCGGCGGACACGATCATAAATTAAAAGCCATCATATTTGTTTTTCGAACGAGCAAGTAAATAAAATTCCGATCGACGGAGCGTAACTTTGCGCGGTACGTAATCAACAGTTTTATTCGTCGATTCCGCTGCCTTGATTTCGGCTTCATCCTTGTCGCGGATCGAGCCCGTTCTTCATTTGAATATCTTTCGCTTCGGATTCACTGTTGATGCTGATTAAAACCAACACGTTCAAGAGATTTCGTTGCCGGTTTTATTGATTTTATTTCGAACGTTTCCTTTTTATCTTTTGTTTCGTCTGGTTTGTCAATCGTCACTCGCAGACAGGCTAGTTAAAAGTTAAAGTGGAGGTCAGTAATTAACAGGCGAGATCAACAAGCCGCTCAATGCTAATAGGGCCTTTCCACGTCAAAGGGCTAAAAGGCGTCGGAGCGCGTCTGTCCGAATAATGAGCCAAGCTGTAGTCCCTCCCTGCCGGCTGCCGGAGTGCACGCCGCGACCTCGCCCGACCCTCGTCAAACGCTCGATTAGCCTAACGTAGATACACTAATTATATTTTTTACGATTTATTCGTTTCTCAATCTTAACTCGTTTACATTGATGATGCACGTATCTCTGGCATCTCACCCACGCGCATCACTCTCTAAATTGAATGTCCATACGTTGCGTGTCAACTTATTTATTGTATGCGACAAAAAGGGATGGTCGTTAATTTTATGGTCTTTGAGTATTTGAGTATCCGTGTCGTCGTTTCGGGTTATGGAGACTGAGTCTCGGGGGACCGTCGATATCTTTAGCACGGGCCTAACTCACGCCGTATATGACACAGGAACATGACATTTGGGTCCCTAAGTGTTATGAAACGCTAATTAATACGTTATGATGTGAATGATAGGGGAATTGCTGCCGAATCGAGTTGTTCGCTGGTAATGGAGTGCATTAATATGAAAACGGACAGCACACTTTATTTTAATAATCTTTTAGGGGCTTGGTTTATTACAATAAAGGTCCCAGTCATTAACAAAACCTTTTATGGATTCTGTTTTCAGTTTTTGATGTGATGCCATCATTAATCTCGGTTTCATTCAGGTCTTAGTTTACGTTTATTGCGAAGCAGATAATACAGGCGCGCTGCACTACGATTGTTACGTAATGGAATAGCTAAGAGACCTACGGCACCACTAATAGTGGAGACTATTAGTGTACATTAACTGTAATAGCCATTATTAAACCAACAATAGGAAAATATGACTACATAAATTAAAATGAACAATACGGGGTGCTATTAAAAATCCTACTGCTGTATAAGCAAGACTTTACGATGTCGACCTGTTGGTATTCCAATGTAATCTCGTTTGATAAAGTCGACTATAAAGTCTAATAATAAAATTTTAGACCTAATTCGTTTTTGTGAAAACAAAATTTATTACGCACGGAATACGAAAAGCTCGTAAAACAGACCGCCTGTTATTAAGTGACAAATCGCTGGATTTTGTCGCAGTCGACAGTCATAAAGTCACAATAATGGACAAATTATACACTGAAAAGAAATGTTTACGCGACATTATATTTTAAGCTGTTGGCTCTATTACTTACGAGTAGCATTCCTGTAAAAAATGCTCTGAATTAAATGAGTAAACTGTAAAATGGACGAGCTTTGATTAAAATTAGTACCTAAAATACAAAAGAAATTCGATTTGCATTGTAAACCAATCTAATATTTATATTGTCCCTCTATATTCGAATTGTATATTATAGCTTTTAGTTTCTTAAATTTAATAAAACTTTAATTCATTTATTTAATGTTAATTTACACAAATCATAATAAAAGACAAGAAGAAATGATTAAACAGAAAAATAGGTACAAAAGTGATGCTTATTTCTACTGAAATCTTTTCCAGCATATCTGCTAAAGGAGAGTTGTAGAAAAAGAGATGTAGACAGCATCTTTGAAATATACAATTTAAAGTTACTATCATAAATATACACATTCACATAATATAAAAAAAAACAAACTTTTAATGTCTTAAAGGTAATATCACCCAACTTTCAACCAGTATTTCCTGTGCGTTCGGTCTAAGAAGGCATTATACGCATTTAAAATCATACACACAACAGTCCATAGCTGAACAAATATCTCTGGCCCATACAAACGTTTGTCTCTGTGCGGAATTCGAACCCGCGACCCCAACGTACAAGCTGCACACTGAGCCGCTTTTGTGTTGATTTAAATCATTCACATGGATTAGACAAATAGGTATGTGAAAGTAATAAATTGTTATACAAATAGGATACTCTATAGAAAATTTGCAAGTTTAAAAACTGGTTTTGCGTTCGTGTGTATTCTACACATTATTTATTACCTACTGCTACATACTGGACTTCGAAACATCACACACACATTTTACAATTTGACCATCGCGACCCATGAACATAAAGAGCAATTGAAGGAACGAGGGTGGGTGAAAAAATCTGGCAATTCCTCTACCTCTAATCAGAGCCAGAGAAATTATGTGATGATTTCCTACCAAAAAAAAGGGTTTCGTGCTAGAAGTGTAAAAACGGGTAGAGGAAATCCCTATTGCTATGATTTCGCTGTCCGTCTGTCACCAAGCTGCACCTCACGAACACAAGCTAGACATAATTTTGACAGATGATGTATTTACAACAAATGTGATTTTCTTGCCGTTTTTTGCAATGGTCGGTACGGAACCCTTCGTGCACATATCCAACTCGCACTTGGCTATTATTTTTTACTAAAGCGAACTTGAAAAAGAAATGTTCAATTTCAGTTCTACATAATTAAGTAAAAAACACAAAAAGATCATGAACTGATCCGACGCGAACGTCGCTCAACATGAAAAATACTTCACAAAAAATGAATGATTAAAATTTTAATATTTAAATAGTGAATTACTCCCTGTTTGAATAATTAGCAATCGAATGGACAACGGGATCCAATTGTTTTGTTTGACAATTCAATTGTTAATTTATCATTCGCATGTCATGTCATCAATTGTTTTCAGTTTATCTGTTTAAAGTTCGAACAATTTCCATTAAGTTTGATTACATATTTATTTCATGACTATTATGAGATTTATTATTATATACGTGCGCGTTTGACGCGACATAACTTTTCGTAGAGATATATTATGATTGCAACTCTGTTTTTGAAATTTATAGACAACATTATTCTTTTTCGCTATATTTATGTGAATAAAAAACGTAAAATAATTTTTCTCAATGTCTGCGTTATTTAAATACAGCTTGTTCACATTGATCGTGCTCACTAAGCGTTTCGACCGTCCTTTGTTTTCGGTTTGGCACAATTCGCGAAATATATATAGGTACCTACTTGTACTTTAATTACAGCTATTTGTGTTCACCGCCACGTAAAATTATTCAAATTACGCTTAATTTAATGTTCTTCAAGCAACGAATTGCGGCGTATTTTTTCCGCCGCCGTGTTAATGGGCCGATTCCTGAATTAAAATCGACAATCGTAAATTTCGCAGTACACAATGTTACATAAACAAAACTTATCTTCAACAGTTACGGCCCGCGTTGAATTATAATTTCATTTTGCGCAAATACCACGTCACACATTTATTTCTTATCTCCCTGGCTTAAATTTCGGTTGTAAAACGAAATATTTACCTATCTTTACGATGGTTTCAACAATGTACGATTTTGTTTCATTGTTCAGAATACATTTTTTTTCTAAACTTGTTCTGTTGAAACCCAAAAGCAAGCTTAGACCATAAAGCAAACATTCCACGCAAGACCACAAAGCCAAATTGCTAAAGCGGTTCTAAAAGTGTCGACAATGAGAAGTTCCATAGGGGTGCATGTATGTGCTAACATAACATGCATAGCGTGGCTCTGTACGCAGATACATGCTCATTCCATTTACTGGATCAGCTTCCCTTTGCGTAAATAGTTTCGTAACATGAATTTACGTATCGTATGAGCCTGCAAATTTTTAAAAACTAATTTTATCTAATTCCTCTTAAAGTACTTAATTACTTTAACGCTAAGAAAATGCTTATTTTAAATGAATCGATGTAATGTTTCAAAAGTACAATCTAACTAAAAAACAATTAGGTAAATATGAAATGATCTGAATATGAGAAATATTATTTTGAGAGCACAAGAAAAAATGTTGATGATTTGCATTACGTCATCAGCCAAAAAAAAAACAGCATGGAAAAGGATTTTAATCTGTTAAAAGTGCGAAAATTAAGTGTTGGTAAAACAAATCACACAAAAATCACAGCACACACAAAGCATATCTAGAGGCGGTGTACGCACGAAACCACAGCGGTCACCAGTCGGGCTCCGATTTTCAGAGTATTTTCCATGTGGTACGCTGCGTCGCGTCGCTATCGCCAATTTTAATTCTACACCCACCCCGATGGCCGCCAGTATCCTGGATTCCACCATACAATTTTATACAAACAATGAGCTGTAGCACTGAACTTTCGCCATTTAACTCGGATACCGTACGGTTTGATATTTCACAAAGTTACTCAATCCTTAATGCGATACTCGCAACTTGCGTGGGATGTATTTAGAATGTTTCAATTGTAACTTCTTCGTTTCGTGTGTGTAACCAATGCAAATACCTCATTCCAAATACTTGCGATCGACAGTTAACATTCGAGATAGAATTCCACGTTCTAGTGAACATTATTATCTGTTTTGTAGAAGCTAGCATCGAGTATATAACTATTATTGTATAAGCTGAACATATTAAAATACTTGCTTAACAACATAAACAAGATTGAAGAAAACATTGTTACATTAAAATAACAAGATGTAATATTTATTTTTAGAAGTCCTCAAGACAATATTTGAATTTATTTCCTTGTTCATGAGAAACGTCTTAAAAGAAATATAGCCATCTATTTCTCAAGTGTTTCTGCCTAGGGGTAAGCTTTATGTTTGATGAATCGTTCACTCAGTACATTACTCGTTATACTCTTCATTACTTTGATAAATAACGTCTTTGTATCGTGTGAATTCTCCACTGTGGATACAAAATCTTGATCGAAATATTTAGCAAGTTTGTCTGTGTTTCTCCCGTCAAGCGCTATCGTAACATTGTTTAGAGGTGGATTCTCGTTGCCCTCCCTGTTGAACCAACAAATCACGTTGACTGCCAACGTTCCGTGATCGAGATTCACGCTGCTGACATAGATCAACTTGATGTGACAAATACTAGCATGGTACTGCCGAGATTGCCTCTATGGATATTTATGAGCGAGGAAAATAATGTAATGAACACTGAACTAATGGAGCTGGATGTTTTAGTTTAAATTAAAATTTGAGAACGAAGGAAGGAGTAAATATTGTCAAAGGTGAGCATAATTACTATGAGAAGGGATTTCTAGCAGCAACGTGAACACAACACAAAGTCTTTTGTATATATTTTGTGGTCGCAAAATGATCTAGACACATGTTGCTTTTTATGTTATGTACTTTCAAAAGAATTTCCATCACCGCCAAAAACGTAAATTTCCAAATCATCATTACTGTTTTCATAAACACAGAAGATAACATTTCCATCTCCCTCGATACCCGTGTTACCTCCGCGGGCCAACGTGCGGTGTGACTCGTTCCATACGCGCATCAAACCGTGGTAACGATGTTAAACGCTACAATGTCAGGATGCACTCCAGGTGGACGGCAAATTGGGAGCTCTTTAGACCCAACCGACTGTGGTCTCCTTGTTAATTCCGTTTGAAAGCCGATTTTAGGGTTCTGGCTTGAGGGGACTGGAGTATCTGTGTTTGGGAAGGCTGTTTTATGTACGAGATTATATTGTGTAAACATTTTTTGAATAAAAGTGGTTAAAGTGGAGAGCAGAATTTTTAATTTAGACTGTGTGTTTTCAAATCGAGAGTCTGAATAACAATTTTTACCCCAAAAACTAAAAAAAGACATTTCCTGGAACAAGTGCTGTGAAATATTCGAGTAAATGACCGATTTACCGAAAGCCAACAGGGGTTTCAGGAGTTATCTCTCTTTTCTTACGTTGGATGAAACAACAAGCTTTTAAACCATGCTCTACGTTGACGATGGACGACTGGGAAAGAGCACTCTTAAGGAATGATACTTTGACAGAACCCAGATAAAATCTCTGACGTAAACTTGACCATGTTTTTGAGAACCCGTTCAATATTGTGTTGGGGTAAATTGCCGCGGTAATGGCGGGGCGGTAAGTCCAGTTAACTGCTAATAATGTTATTGAAATATTTTTTGTTGGTTTCAAAGCTTTAGTTCTTTTCAACCGACATTAACACATAATAAAATCGGTAATAAGCTCAAAACCAAGTCGATGTTTTGCGGAGGATAAAAAATCTTCCTTACAAATATTTTTGAAGGACGGTGGACTCCGCATATGGTTGATTTTTGCAACAGATGGATCTGTTAAACTGTTATGATTTAAAACATGAGTCGAGATTTAATGTCTTCGTTTCGTCTTTCTTATTGCTTTAGTTTTACTGCCAATCTCTATAATAATAATTGATTAGTACATTAAAATTATTATTGTTTGGTTTGTTAACGTTATACTAAAGCATTTGATCAACTTAATCGTGACTATAACTTTACAACAATCAGAGAACATTAAATGGAATTCCGTTTAATGTTCTCTGATTGTTCTATTTAGTACCTCTAACAACTAAAATGTAAATTGTTCTAATTCGCTGTTATCTAAATAACTGAACAAATTAAACTGTATACTATCGACCGTAATGGCATTTACGAATAAACAAACTGCATTAAACATCTATTCCTGCAAAGACACTATTGTTGGTATTGTTGGCTCTGTCTGCACACATTTCGCGGTCTCCTTATATGGTACTTTAGTTTCGGGCAGTTTATTCGTGCGACACGGCTGGCTTTGACAACGAACTAGGCTAATATCGTTAAATGGTACAATGTTGCAAGTGTACGTTGGAAGTAGCCTCCAGTGCATAGAATGGTACCGTCGTTAGAATGGACATCTCTAAAACCGTGGCTAGCCTGCAGTGTTATGGGTTTCAAACGGGAGTTTTGATATACAGAACCCTTTACGACGCACATTTCAAGTCATGCAATTTTGTCTTTACCTATATCCAGCCAAAAACCGTACTATGTCGTATAAGCAGCTTGCAACATTGTGTTTTCGTTTATCTAAGAAACTCCATTCATTAGCTGTAAAGATAAATTAGGACATCGAAGTAAACGGATTTTGTTAACTTTATGTAGTAGACTTGTGCGAACTTTGTTCGACTAAAGGACTGAACTTGCAGAACTGCAATAAAATTAAAATAAATATTTTTCAGGAGATCAATACTGGTTTATTAACACTGTCCATAAAAGGTGGCGAAACAATGATTTACAACTCAAAAATAAATAATAAAGATTGCATCAATTAAAACCTCTAGACGCGATTCAGTTCTACGTTACGACCGCACATAATGGAGTAAGAAATCCACTTATAGTTATTAAAACAACAATAGTGTGCCGCACTATCAGGCTAATTGAAAACTGCATTGTGAGATCAACGTATGTGCCCGGTTATCGGCCAGATACAACTGGACCGACAAGCTCTCGAGACAAAGCGAAGAAAGTTGCACCAAAGACTTTGTTTGCAAGATGGTAGATCTCTTTGAACGCTTTACAGACAAATTAAATTGATTAAAAAGTGATATACTCGTAGCTTAATTAGTACTTAATGGACAATTTAATTTGAAAATGGAAAGAAAAACATGTACTGGCTTTTCATCTCCTATCTGTTGTTGCTGTCTGATACTGACGGCTTAGAGTAAAAACCTTGGGTATGCAATTTTATGTTTTTTTTTAATTGATTTCATCAATTAAAATAAAACATAAACTTGCATAAACTAAGTAGCAATTTATTTTATTTTATTTATTTAAACTTTATGCAACACAAATGTACAAAGGGGGACTTAATGCCTTAGGCACTAGTTTATTAAGAGCCTATTCACTTAAGCCTTGAAGACACCTAAATTATAACCAGACGGTAATACTCAATCCTTCAATTTATACGGTAATTTGACGTCATTTTGTTTTAATATCTATATTTCTGGATGAAAAGTTCGTAACCCACAATCTTGTATCACGTAAAATTTTGTAGCGCCATCTGTGATGTTGAATGCATACCTCGTAATTATTCGCTCGAGTCAGTTTGGTGTTTGAAACAAATCAATGTTATTAAATATTTAAATAACATGATAATAAAAGTACAATTTGGTATTTTGTGTCTCCAGAAAAGTTACGTATTTCGCAGCTACGAGTTATTTACACTGTCCTAAATATACTATAAGTGTGGGACTTGTCACAAGACATTGCTCATCTGTTCTCCTCAACATCATCGCTTACCATCAGATGAGATAGCGGTCAAATGCGAACCTATACACTATAAAAAACAACACCTTCCAGGATTTCTATCGAAAGAGACTTATTTAAGTTCCAATTTGAGTTCTGTTCAAAGATGGAATAACAACATAAGTCACCATTAGAAGAGCAGAGAAAGAGGGGGTAGAACAACTGCAATTTTTACTTACTTCGGGATCGAGTCAGGAATATCGATGTTCTATATCTGTTCTCTACAACAACCGAGAGTCAGGTTAACAAACTGTAATAGTACAAATGGTAGCAGCTAATAACACGCTGTTATCCTTCGTTTATAATAACTAGACCTCGTTTGCCCTGTTACTTTTAACACCTTGCAAACCATCAGCAATTAGTTCAATACGTGTATTTACTTCTTTCCATATTTAGTTGTGTTGAAGGGTTTTAATGATCATGAAGGTAACCATCAGACCGATTTGAGGACTAGTGTAATAATTGTGGTTACCAGATTTTTTATGACCGCTTTTGGGAAAGTGTCGCGTTATACTAATACCATCAAAAAGCGCTGTGTAGTTACTCAGATACCCGCGAAACGAGACACAATAGTAAAACAATAACAGCGCGGTCTCATAGGACCGTTTGGGGATTCAAACGTTAACCAGAAAATTGATTCTACTTCTTATAGTGGTAAAAGACATTGATAAATGATATTTATTTTACAAATAGTTTTTCATAAACAATTTTCACGTAAATGTTTTCGTCAATGACGTAAATTAGGGGTAGGTTTTTTCTCAGGGTAGTCACCCTGAGAAAAAAAAAACCGAAACAAACTCAGGGGTCAGTCTTTTTTAAAGTCTTTACATTAAACATGTAATAGTCAATTCATATAAGATCCATGCATATTCGAGTCTGAGGTGGTTTTTTGAGGAAAGAACTAAACAGATTTAAGTGAACTTGTCCAGCCTGTGTATTTGTCAGTATTCGTGGAACTCAACTCTAAGGAGCTCAACGGCTTGACGAACAATACCAAAGAAAGGTATATAATTTCTGAATACTTTATGGCCGCATAAAGAGTTCAGAAATTATGTTAAAATTAAAGAAAACGAAAGAGTAATCCCCAAATGCCCCATATTCACAATAATAAAATAAAATTTGCAAAAATGCAATATAATAGAATATTTTTATTTCAGACCGGAGTCCATAGGGTTAGTAACAATTTTAAATTCTAGTGTTAGTAGGTTTAGTTAGTAGGCAATACTTTACAGAGTAAATATTGCAAATAGTAAAGTAATAATAATTGTCTTTAAAAAATAATATGCCAACAGTGAATAGTGAATACCGTCACACGGGGTTTATTTTATCTTTTTTATTTTATCTTCATTTCTGTATAAGCATCGCCTTTTATTACAATTAATGGATACATAGGAGTAATTAAATGCTGGAAAAACCTGTTAAATAACGTTAAAATCCAGTAACCATTTTCGTTCCTATTCACCACTGCGTTCCTATTCACCCCGTTTGACTGTACTGTAACAGGTCAATTCCAAGCCGTTTGGTCGTCAAGATACTCGTTCACAGTATAAAAAGTGATGACAAGGATGAAGCAGTGTTTTAAACACAATTTTTATTGTTCCAGTTCGCAACGGCTACTCCTGCGTGCCTGTGGCTCTGGCCGATGGTCTGGACATCAGGCTAGGCACAGCTGTCACTGACATCCAG
This sequence comes from Mythimna separata, assembly GCA_030763345.1. NCBI lineage: Eukaryota > Metazoa > Arthropoda > Insecta > Lepidoptera > Noctuidae > Mythimna > Mythimna separata. The sequence continues at coordinate 9,551,665 of CM061181.1, read as the reverse complement.
TATGGAGGACCGGGAGTCACCGTGAAGGCTGTCAGCACCAGAAACCCAAGTCAGCCGCAGACATTCAAAGGTAAGAGAGTCAAGTTCATGTGATTTTCATATATCTTCCATCCTATTTATTTGACAAGTACAGAAAGTGTCCATTTATACAGCTGATCTCTATTGTCAAGTTAATGATTTCACAAAAAGAAAATACCACAATGTCCACCGTTTTGTCTTAGTTTTCTATACCTTTATTCAAAGTTCCTACATTGCACACGTACTGCAAAATTGTGTGCCGTAACGAGCGAACAATGGGAAAAAAGCATTCGTTATCGATTGTAGCCGCCGGCACACATCCATATTGCGTTAGCGCCCGCATTTTCTGTTCCAAATAGAAAAATCAAATTCATGTGGCCTTAATATTAAGAAAGTGCCGTTTGCGAAAAAAAAAAAACAAAGCGGGATAATGGGCGTTATGAGAAAAATCCACAACGCCGTCGGCTTGGCTCCTTGTCATTTCTTTGTCGCGGAATGATTTGCAATTCTAACGCGTTAATTTTACTTTGACGAGGCGCAAAAATACGGTCGGGCCTGTGTTGACCCGGCTCTCTGTGTTCTCTCCCCCCTCTCTTCGCCACAACCCCTCGCTGGCCCAGCCGGAGGCTCTTCCGCCACATTTACATACAGGCGGAGTCTATCGTAGACGAGGCTGTTAGATGTTTAAGAGGCGGTGCTAGGCTGTAGCTAGCTATTTCTGGCTCGCATTACGCCTCGCAAATCTCCGAACTTGTAACAATAGAATTACTACACAAAGATATTGACACTTATCTCATTGTCAATTTCGCACGCGGATGTGATAAGTGACGCTTTGGAGCGCTTAGAAGCTAAAATTATATATTGTCTTTTGTATTTTGTTCTAAACAAAGGAACGACTTATTGGCATTGATAGACTTTACTGTTATAGACTAATATACGGGTGTATGTTAGACTATAACTGTAAAGTCTATCATCACTTTTAAACACGAGGCGGATATAGTAGGAACAAAAAAGAACTTAGGTTCTAAACAAATAAAAATTTAGCAATCACTTGATATTTGAATAACTTTCGTCTCATTATCCTTTTCTGGTTACGGCCGTCCCTTAAGTTCAAACAGATTATGTAGAAACCAAACACTGGTTTTGATATATTTTTCCTTTTCGCATATCGTTTATAGAGTATTATGAATGAAATGTTCGTCCGTCTCTTTCTTAGTCCCCGAGGTCTCAGTACCGAACTTGCTCTTAAAAGCTTTAGCGTCAAAAACGTTGCCACGAATATAGAGGAAAACTATAAGGTTTGATGTTAACATCAACTACATAATATAAAACAAAGCCCTCTGTCGAGTTTGTCATTTTTGTCTCTAATGTAGACCTTTCAAAAAGTTTATTCTTTTCCGGTTATCGTCCATTTTACCTATTTCAATATTTATGGTTTATACTCTGTGCGACCTCAATACGGTTAGCAGTGGTGGCCTAGTGGTAATGGTGCCGAGTTACGAGTTGTGGGACGTGGTTTCAATCCCGGCTAGGCGTTATTTCACACCACTCTTCTCACGGTGAAGAAAAACATCAAACAGCATGTCTTAGAACATGAGGATGTAGATGTAACATGTCTTGTGTCATCACAAGACATATTATTACATCTATCAAACCGCACTGGGCGCACGTTGTGGATTATGGCTCTTTCCCTAGTGAGGAGGCCTGAGGCTGAGCAGTAGGGACATTATGAACTCAATACGCAACAAAGGTTTCTTTTCCCATTTCTCGTAAGGTTGATCACAATTGATAATTTCTCGTTGTATGTAGATGTTAAGCATATCCAACCAGCTTCATCTATGTAACTTGGTTGCAATGTTTTTCAACATCTTCGAAGATGATGATTTTTTTTATGAATGAAGTCATGCGAAATCCGCCGCTAGGCAAATAATACTAAAAACACAAGGATATAAAATCGGATCCTGGTAGCATTTTCTACGAATATGAATTTCTTTTCGCTTTTTAGTATTGAATTTTTTTGGGATACCTTACTAGTTTCCATAGCAATCTTTATTTATTTTTCCAGGTAGGAAACCAACAAATAAAATTTATCCCGCTCTGGTTGGAATGGAATGTCAATTTTTTACTGACAAAATTCCAACTGTATTCATATAGTCGCCCTTTAGTTTGTGTTCCAAGGCCACTGTTACACAACATACTCCATACTTTCAGTAACAAATCATGCAAAAATAAATCTACTCTAATTTGTCAAATTGTGACATCTCAATATCAAACTTTTTCACGAAAAACACATGCCAGGACAAGACTAATACAATAAATAAGGAAGTCCGGTTGTATGTTTGTTTATTGCAGGAATTCACAAACTTTTGTACAGAGGATGTTTATGTTTCGGCAAAGAACATTGGCCACTGTTATCTTGTTCCGCTAAACTTTATCGGCATTTTCTGTGCTGAAACGTGACTGAGAAACAAACAAATGCTATCTGAAACGCTATAAGAAATAAGATTTCGAGGTTTCCTGGTAAACAGTTAGTCTTTTTTATATTTCAGTACCTTTTTTTAAGGTGTTTCATCAAAATAACTTCTCCCGCTCTTGGGCGGAGCGGGAAGGTGTGTCAGACTTTTACTAACTGAACCTCCCCCCCGTTCCTTCTTTGCCTTCGTTCCAGGATTCCGCGTTTTCCTTTCAGAAACCAACCCATGGCCACAGAGGCTTCGACCCTGCAGGGTCCCTACAGTTTGCTGACATCTCTTTGAAGCGCGCATGGAATAGTACGCTATATTTAAGTACCTAACTAGCATTTACGGCTACGCTCTTGTAAAGACTTTTATTGTCACATGTCAACACATTAGCGGGACAAAAGTTAAGTAGGTATTCTATACCCTTATCCAGATCATAGTCCAGCCGTGTGGCAAATTAAATACGAATCTGTTTAGCCGTTAAGGCATGAAAAGGTAGCAAACAGAGAGCTACTATAGTAGTAACAAAAAATGTGTTTTTTACTTGTTTGAACAATAAATTTATTATTATTATTATTATGTATTTTACATTCTCGGCAAGCCGGAAAGTGCTGATAATACGGGCCTAAGCCAAGGAATTATAAGTTGGAGCCGATGAAGTGCGGTTATGTGGGGAAAATTGTATTGAAGATTGCGTATTTGAGTCTAGATTAGGATTTTGGGGTTCATATTGCAGAAACTTTCTGACCAGTCTGCACGTGTTCAGTATTGCTGCTTTTTGCAGCAGGTGGTAGGTATTTGGATGTAAGCTAAGGGATTTGAGGGACTGGTGAAGCTGTTTAGGAATAACTCCTGTTGTAGATAATACTATTGGTACTATTGTAACTTTTTGTAGCTGCCAAAGTCGGGTAATTTCGTCTTTTAGTTCAGTATATTTGGTGAACTTCTCTGCTATTGTCGTTTGAAGGTTATGTGTATTTGGTACAGCAATATCAATTAAATATCCTGTTTTGGTTATCTTGTCTACAAGTGTAATGTCTGGTCTATTAAAATGTACTGTTCTGTCAGTAAAGATGGCACGGTCAAAATAAAGCTTTGCTGTGGGATTCTCTAAAGTAATCTGTGGTTTGTATTTATAATATGGTACAACGGAATCTATGAGTTTATACTGGTGAGCTAGTTTCTGATGTATGACGTTGGCTACTTGATCATGCCTGTGTTTGTAATCGGTTTGGGCTATTGACTTGCACGCGCCTGTGATATGTTGGATTGTTTCAGCAGAACTATTGCATCTTCTACATATATCGCTACTTAAATTTTTTATAATATGCTTTCTGTAGTTTTCGGTTTCAATTACTTGGTCCTGTATAGCAATCATGAACCCTTCAGTCTCTGGAAAGAGTTCACCTCGATTCAGCCACGCGTTCGACGCATCTTTGTCGACATTTGTGTGGCATAAATCATGGCGATGTCTTCCGTGTAGAGACTTCTGAGTCCATTCCAGGATCTTAATTTTTTCGTCGGTAAGTTTTTCATTCAACTGTTCAGATGTATTGTTTAAATTTAGGGGTGTTAGCTGTTTGTCGTTTTGTGTTATAACTTTATGGAGAGTTGAAGTTTCAGATTTAGAGAAAAAGAATTGTCTGAGTGATTTAATCTGTCTATTATTATTATTATTATTATTTATTAAAATACAAACTGTTGCCAGCGGCTCCACCCATGTGAAAGTAGAAAATTGTCCCAAGGGAACATACTCCTGGGATAAAAAGTTTATTATTTGTTATTCCAGGATATGGCCCTAGTGCAAAATGTTATCCAAATCTGTTCAGCCGTTCAAGCGTAAAGAAGTAACAGACATGCGAACACACAAACGTTCGTTTAAATAATGTTACTTTAAAAATATAGCTCTAAATACCTAGATAAGTTTTGGAACTCTCTCGAAGCTCACTCACGAGATGTCATGCTAATGACTTTATCTTCATTGCAGGACACAAAACTTCGATCCTATCCAAAACGAACTTAAAAACCAATCCAATTCTTTTCCAAATTCAAATGCTGTTCTAAATTTGAACAGTCAATTAAAAGTATATTTGTTTAATCAGCCCGCATGCTTATAAAGGCTCTTCGTCATGCGATCTCCTTTGATATACTCGTGAACACAATACAACCTACAGGTAGAACAATTATAGGACACATCCCCATTCTCTGAAGCTGCTTTAAATTCTGCGCAAAATTTCATATCTATGAGATTTTATTATATGGAGTTTCTTGCCGGTTCTTCTCCATAGGAAACGACCAATTTGGAACCGTGCACTAGCTTCGACTTTTTATAAGTGCCCATGTAGGCCTATGTAAAATAAAAACATTTTTTATTTATTTATTTATTTTTATTAAATCTAACTGAACCGGTAAACGTTCTTCTACCATATAAATTATTAAAGAAAAATGGGGGTGGGGGAAGGAGGGTAAAAGATGGCCTACGACCTTATCACAGCCCTGCCAAATGTTTACAATTTTTTTTTAAATAAAAACCCGGTTAAGCTGTTTTGGAAGAGTTTAATAACAAACATTGTGTCACGTAATTTTTATATTAGACTACCTCGACTTGCAAAAAGCCTCAAATCACAATTAAAGAAAGGGGGGTAAAACGGTGGAAAATACTGTACGATGTATTCTCAGATTTACGCGCGCCTCAAGGCGCCCGCGCCGTCAGCAAACTGTAGGGGCCCGGCAGGGCCGAAGCCTCTGGGGAATATGGGTAATCCCAAAGGTTGTCACCGTGTCCCCCAGATCGAAGGCAACGAAGGAACGGGGTAGGTAGGTTTAACCCTCCCGCTTCGCCCAAGAGTGGGAGAAGTCATTCTGATTCCATACCATAAAAAAAGACCTACAAAATCTAAACATTAAAATCCAAAAAATTGATCTTGCCCTTTAAAAGGAGTTCGATAACAAACACTGTGACATGACATTTTCATATATTAGATTCAAAACCCATTGAACTAGAATATCAAAGCTTTAAACTTTCATCGAGTTGCCAAGCAATCTGATTCGCAACACAATCCTTTTACCAGAAGAATCAATTGGAGAAACCTTTCCTGTTTAGGTCAAATAGATACCTACTACGTGTGTTCGATATAAGGAAATCTTTATTTAGCATTTTACAGGCTTTGTTGGGGTTAAACCTTACCTTTCTCGGTGATTGGTTCCACCCTACAACCCCTTTCATTTAACTGGAATGTTATATTGGATACCTTTGAGGATTACAGGAATTTTGTTGTGTGAGAATTAATAGGTGTTTAGGATTAAAATAGGAATGAATGTTTGCAAGGAAGGAATGAGGAGCTCGTGGCCAGATAATAACAGCCGCACAGGTCGATATTCAAGGTTAAGCAACGCTTGCCTAGGTTGGTCTGTGGATGGGTGACCATCTTAACATAACGAGTTTCCTCCGTGCCTCGGAAAGCACGTTAAGCCGTTGGTCCCGGCTGTCATTTGGAGATCTTTGGCAGTCGTTACGGATAGTCAGAAGCCAGTAAATCTGACTCCAGTCTTGCCATGAAGTACCGTGTTACTCCAGTTAATAGGTTGTGGAGGTCTGGTAGGCAGCCGCTCCTCGTAAAATACTGGTATTCAGCTAAATCGGCTTGACTGGATGCCGACCCCAATTTAGTTGGGAAAAGGCTAGGTAGATGATGATGAATGTTTGCAAGAAAACTTGAAAATTGTGATAAAATGTTGTCACCTGTAAAATATTGAAACGAGCAAAAATAATGCTGATATTTTTTTTAGTTAAGTTCAAAAAATTTGACGTTCACATCGAATTCGTCGACTACATCGTTTCTTTCCATCAGGTGAGATAGTCGTCAAGCGCGAGCCTATCAACAATAAAAAATAGCATTATTTTAATAAGACTATACAATTATACAAACTATATAGACGGATGAAAAAGATTGCACATTGCGGAGATGAGAATGTTAAGATGGATGTGTTGTCTGACAAGAATGGACAAAATGAGTAGGTATATTAGGGGAAGTTTGAAAGCGGCACCGGTGACTGAAAAGTTGAAAGGGAATCGTTTGTCTTAGTATGGTCATATAAAGAGGAGTAATGAAACGCATATTACCTACTACTATTAGTAAGGCATACTAACTATTACTAAGGTATGAGTTTACATGTGGATCTATACAGAGGGAGAGGGAGACAAAGAAAAGATGAATGGATTGTGTGAGAAAGAGAGAGATGTGGAAGAAAAGGGAGTTAGTGATAGCGTGACGAGTGACAGAATCAGATCATCATCTACCTAGCCTTTTCCCGACTATATTGGGGTCGACTTCCAGTCAAGCCGGATTTAGTGTCAGGACAGAATGGAAGAAAAAGACATGTTGTGCCGACCCCTTACAAAACGGGACAAGGGCAGGAAGATGATGATTATTTTAATAAGATTAATTCTAGCTTGAACCATCACAATATAAATATAGTTATTTAATTGTAACTGTCGTTTTACAGACATTTTACGTTCTACAGCCGTGTATTTACCTGCTGTTAAAATAAAACTATAATACAGCACTAACGTACCTGTATACAAACGGTAGATATTATGACGATAATTATAAAATAAAACAAATTGGCTCGCTCGTAAAGAATAAAACGCAGGTGCCTCTTAAATTGTAGATGAAGGAAATTGCTGTTTGCACTGGTAGACCTAGATTGCGTTGAGCACGCCATAATCACGGCGGTAAGTCCTCTCCTTTAAGAGAGACTGGAGCAGTAACACGATCTCCTCAACTTCCGCATGACGCAGGTCTTCACTGGACATGGTAAGTTCGGCAGGTTCCTGTATCGGGTTTAGACAGAAGGAATGCCGGGTTGGCCCCATTGTGTGGACCGCCTGGAAGACACGGTGGAGGTGGGCCCCGCTTGGGCGGAGCAGTGATCACCCGCGCTGGTACCTGGTTCGGACTAAGGTCCGGAGCGAGCAGAAATGGCAAGCGGTCGCCTTCTTCTTCGGAAATCACGTCCTCACGCCCCAGCCGCCGAGTAGCAGTAGACACGGGCTTGAAGACGTGTATTTTATTAATATAAGATACTATGTACCACTACTGTACAATTGTACATAAAGTTTAAATAAATAAATAAAGCTGCTTACTTCATTGCTAGACATGATGCCTACAATTACGTTTCAAGCATCCGTATCCCGAAGCGAACGATTTTACTGAACCGTGTGAATGTTAATTGTAAACCTAGAGTCTACAAATTAAATTGATGTTGTTGACTTACGGCGAAGGAAATTAAAATAAGGAAACCGAGGTTCTCATATAATAACCCGTAATGTAGATAGTTACTGAGTAGTGACTTAACGAGGTGATCAATATCATCATACCGTTTTTTTTCTAAGTATGGGAAAAGGTTTCGCTACACCCGCAGTGTAGTAGTGTATATGTTACTGTAAAAGCCCGAACCACGGTATATCTCAGGTTTTACCAGTAAATCTGAGGTTTTACCAACACGAGTTGGTAAATGTAAGAATATGTGAAAAAGAAACGATTTAATCGGGCTTTTACCATTAGAATTTGGTACATGCTAGGTTTTACCAGTGAGGGTTGGTAAATGTTGGTTTTGTATTTTCGACAATGGAGCGCGTTTACCTATTCACTCTTGACTTAAAAATTCCTGGGTTGTAGCTATCAGGAAACATAGACTCCGGCAGGGATTTCTACTCGTTGGCTGTACGTACAATAAATGTGTTCCCAAAACGTTTTGCGCGTTTAAGAGGGATAACTACCATGTACCGATGGCGCATCGCCTTACGCCTGATGGTCCGATGATGGAACGTGCTAGGAGGAATTATTTAGTTATGCAATTCCGACACACACTCCTCAAAATGCAACCGGTAGAAACCTGACAGGCTAGCGACTCGGTGTTGATGCTCAAGATTTTGAAGCCTCGACTAAATGAGTGCATCATTACCAATGATCTTCTTGGCTCTCATTTCAATAGCTTTAAGCGCTTCAAGCTGATATCGGGCAGACCCATCCCAAATATGAGAGGAGTACTCCATACATGATCGAACTTGCGCTTGATAAGGTGTAAGCAGCTGTTCCGGTGTGAAGTATTGTCTCACCTTTGCAAGGATTCCTAGCTTTTTAGCAGCCAGTTGAGCCTTTGCTTCAATATATGGAGCAAAGTTAAAAGTCGACGTCAACGTAACACCAAGAAGATCAAGATGGTCGGTTATCGGCACGGTTGCACCCAGGAAAGTAGGAGAACTGAATTGTCTTCTTTTAGCGGAAAATTGGCATTTCATTCAGTGACCGCCTCCAAGGACCACTTCAAGTGCTCAACCATAGCCACTTGGAGAGACTGGATCTGTGACCCACTAGTTCGTGTATTGGATATGTATCTTTCAGTAGCAGTACTGTCTGCATACCCAAAGGTACCAGGTTTAAGCAGATTGTTAATGTGCAGCAAGAACAAAGTTGCTGAGAGCACTGACCCTTGAGGGACGCCGGCATTAATTAATGGCCATTTGACCGGACGAGCTGCCATCGTTGACCACTCGAATGGATCGGTCACTCAGGAAGTCTGCGATCCAAGCACTCAATCCAGCAGGTAAACCAAAAGAAGGAAGCTTACTAACAAGGATTTCGTGCCAGACCCTATCGAAAGCCTTCGAGATGTCGAGAGAGACGCCAAGCGTTTCCCCATGCTTCTCGATGGCCTCATTTCAGATACGGATGGCATACGCTAGAAGATCACTAGTTAACCAATTTCGGCGAAAGCCATATTGACGGTCACTGATGTCATAAGTTTCTAGGTAGGTATGCCAGGAGCTTAGTGTTGAATACACGGTCCATAGTCTTAGAGAACAATGCATAATTATTAAACACTAATTGTACTAATGAGTCAAATCGTAACCTATCTTTTGGTAATGTTTATCTTAACATTTACCGTGTCTTTGAGGTAAATCCTAAGATTTATCAAGTGAATGGTAGTAAAAGTCCGAAATAAATGATGATTATAGAACAGTTCGGACTTTTACCATTAAGAGTTGGTAAATCTTAGGATTTACTGGAAAATCTTAGGATTTACCGTAGTTCTGGCTTTTACAGTAACATATATATTGATCTATATTACAAACGTGAATCCCCCATTTCCTTTTGTCACGCTATAACTTGCGAACGACTTTACCGATTTCATTCATCTTTTTTTCGGGTTCTGTAACTCAGTCGGCATATACGGTACCCCTTTTAGGATCACTTTGTTACTTGTCTGTACTTCTGTAAAGATTTTTTTCCCAGAAACGCGTGAAGATATTAATTGAAATTTATATCAAATACTCAGGGAAGTCTGCTATTACAATTTTGACAGTTTGGTAATACAAAACTTGTCAAAATTGACAATTATGAAGACAATGATCGACAATTATTATGAAACAATTTTAATAGCAAACTTGAGGCCCTGGTCTGCCAAAATGCAGGAAAATACAACAGCGCAAAAAACACAAAAATACAACGACTATTTGAGAATTCGCGCGTTTGCCAGTTCGAAATTAAGAAAGGAAAACGACAGTCGGCTCAGCTAGTAGATTTATAATAAGCACTTCAATCTTCATTCTTTCTTTGGTTTTTATATTAGCCGCTAAAACTGTCTCGCTGTCTGTCGCTGGGCAAACGCGGGAATCCCCATGTCTCCTCAATTTTTTTTTCTAGGTTGGCCTTGGCAGTATTTTCCATCTTCAGGCATCTATTACATGGAACCAGACTAGTCCAGCGGTTGATGTGCATACGGCTGAAGTGACTCAACATCATTTTAAATTCGACAGCCTTATTCTGCTTACTTTTATTCTGTATTCATTTTACTTAAGCATCATATATTTTGCAGGTGACGTGGTCCTTTGTACGTTGCCTCTGGGCGTACTGAAGGTAGCTGTGGCGAACAATGGACAAAACCAACAGAACTTCGTCAAGTTCGATCCGCCGCTGCCAGATTGGAAGGTATGGATTTCTCCTTTGTTAAACCGTACTACATTCGTGATTCGGCATTTTAAATATTAAACATACTATTGAAACTAGATTTTCTCCAGAGGTTTGTCAGAGAATTGAGGTTAACACTAGATTATTTAATAGATAATGATAATTATATACCCCCGATTTCTGAATCAAGCATTTGAAGTTGAGTATTTCTCAAACCACCTGATAACCTGTCAAATTTGGCATTTAATTAAGTAGGGTTTGAGACGTTCTTAACTCACAATACTCAATTCAAAAATCCACCCTTAAGCGTTTAGATAATATCCAGAACACATTTTGTTGCTAGGCTGTATTATATAGAACAAAAAAATCAGCACCTACTCCAAAGTGTGCCAAAAAGGTTGACTAAAGAATTAGAAACAAGGATTAGACACTGTTTCCCCCTCTGCTACTCGTAGCAACATACTGCGATCACCAATCCATATGCCAATGCCAAACGGCCACGCTTGGCAAGCGAACCACGCACAAATAGGTCACAGGTCATAGCAGAAACGTGCCTTATCCAGATCATTGACAATAAACATATCAATAGCTTTGTTTGTTATGCTTCTGCACACATACTATGCACCACATATCTAGTACTAGTATTATAGTTCAACAATATTTGCTAAGGTTGTTTTTTTTTTTGTTGCAGATTGCAGCCATAAAACGTCTCGGTTACGGGAACCTTAACAAAGTAGTTCTATGTTTCGAACGAACGTTCTGGGACCCCAGTGCAAATCTCTTCGGCCACGTTGGAACAACCACCGCTAGCAGAGGTATGATTTTTATAAGTTAATTCAATTCTACCACGTTGTTATGGACTGGTTATTGGTATAAAATCTTCTTCACTACCATTCTGTGATATTATATTGCGATTTGCGAATGAGCCAGAAGTCTTCTGATTTTGCAACGTGAACTTCACACAACGGAATTATTAATAAGAAATCGTGAATGGTAAACTAAAATGCACCAGAAACATTATAATTTTATTCGTAAAGGAAGGTTTTTTTCGTTTTCGTATATTAAGAAGTTGAAAATAACAGTATCAAAATTAAAAAGATGCTCTTCAGGGTTGTATTTGCTTCAAACACTAACAGTTTCAAAAACTGTTAATGCAAACATAGTTGCGCCTGAAACCTTGATAGATAAGCTATTTACTTCTCTTCTCTTCGACTGCCACTCATTATCTTTGTATCGCACAGATTAGCTTGTAGAGCAGCTAATTGATTTTACTATCACAGCCACTCCTATCGTCTCATGTCCAGTTCCGATAGCCGCTTCCATCGCGACGGGCCTTTAGTTAGTGTGCGGCTCACAGACTCGATACTTCATGATAGTGTGTTCGATTTACATGAATATCCAACGTTGGTTCATATTTCAGGGCGGGCTGCAGGTTTATTCCATCAATATTAATACATGGCCGCTCTGAATCACCGCCAATCAATTGCCTGATGCTCGCGTTAGAGGAGGCTTAATAAAGTTATGCACATTTTATATGTGATGGCGTTTTAAGTGCTCTTGTGTTGAGATCGATACAATTAGCAGAAATGATTTGTAGTTACTTTGTATTGCTTGTATTAAAGAGGGCCTTAACCGATTCGTCTGTCGTCTAAGTAAGCATGGTTTAAAAGCTTGTTGTTTTATCCAACGCAATCTATACTAATCAAATAAAGAGGTAAAGTTTGTTTTTTTGTTTGTATGAGGTAATCTGTGGAAGTACTGGTCCGATTGTTAAAATTTTTTCACCAATAGAAAGCTGCTGTATTCCTGAGTGACATAGGCTATATTTTATGTACGCAGGCGAAGCTGCGGGCTAAAGCTAGTGTTTAATAAAGAGGTAACGTGAAAAATAAGAGGTAACGCTTGAATGCTCCGCTGATATTCGGTAATTCCATCACCCACTCTAATATTCCACCAAACTTTTTCTAGGATACGTGCTTTCTTTAAAACCTTTCAATTTTGGGAAAAAATATTATTCAGAGTCTGGATTAAATGCGAGAAGAGTTTCTATAAATATATTTTCTTCTCTCTTTCATTATGAAAGGCCAAAGTTAACGCTGAATAGCAGTTTTTCAGAGGTCTAGACGAACGGAATTAGTTTTAAACAAAATATTTTAATTTTAATAGAAACTTAGATAATGTCTACAAGATATCTGTGTTCCCAAAATATCTAGAGAAAGATGTGAAATAACGGCATAATCACATAACAACGGGGCCGCTCTTAGGCTTTCAAAACTCCTCAACTCGTAATTTCCAAATATGTAATCGATAATTAAATATATTTAGGTGTATATTTTTATTTACTGAGTACTCCTTTCTCTTTATAAACTTTGTATATTAAAGAAGAACAATTCTGACGCGCAGCTCATCCTGGATAAACTCAGGATTAGCCTCACATCAGAATCTAGTTTCTCCTTTTAGTGTTTTATTCGTAAGCTTATAATATTGCGGCTCCCACGATACAGAAATATATTATAGTAAAACCTTTTTTACCCGGAGCACGGTAACGAAATCATGAATTATATTCAGGTGTAAATAGTGTAGAGCGTAGTAACGTCGGTGGCGGCGATAACGAATTAAAAGCTGAATAATTTAAAGCTACTGAGGAACCCTGAGGGCGCCGCTTGCAATAAATCACAGAAACGAGCCAAGACACGCTTTTTTACGTTATGCTTTAGTTCACCTCCTTAGCTCTTTGTTGTACGAGTATACTCTACTAACTTCATTAAGCCCCCCACATCTGCTCTGGGAATGCCGGAACAATGTATCGCAACTGATTTTTTTTAAATCGTGGCCAATTTAACGTTTTTGGCCCGTGTAGCGTTTAAGGATAGCTATCTCATGTTCTTGTATCTCCAACGCGTAAAGAGTTATGTGAGAATCCTCGCCCACCGTATTTTTTCTTATGTATCAGACGATCTGAATTCATTCCAATAGTTCGGAGTACTTTAGATTACCATCTACGTTGTTTCTACAAATGTTAAACATACATTGGGAATAATGAATGTATGTATTGTACTGTTCATATTTACTGTACAGAAATCAATTCATAGCACGTTTGACGTTCTCTTTGACAATACCGTGACTTTGCCTATAATATCGTAACCTAGCTTAAGTGGTCTCCACAAGAATGTTCTGTACACAATAATTATGAGCTATACTGGCGACTGACTTCGAACCTCGATTCAAACTCTCATTAATTAATCGTTTGACCTCAAGTCTAGAACTTGTGAACGTTTATTGTAACCAAGGTCTATAACAAGTTTGATTAGTCCGTAACATATTGAACTAAATGTTAAATAGAGGACCAACAGTATCAATTACCGTTTTAGAACAGGCTGAGCAAGAAGCCAATTTGTGAATACAAAATGGAGAACTCGCTACTGTTTGTATGAATAATACTCTAGAACCTTTTTGTCGCAGGTGAATTGTTCCTTTTCTGGAACCTGTATAGCGCTCCAGTTCTTCTGGCTTTAGTGGCTGGAGAGGCAGCTGCCGTCATGGAAAATGTGACCGATGACGTCATAGTCGGCAGATGCATCGCTGTGCTGAAGAGCATTTTTGGTCACGCTGCCGTGCCCCAGCCTAAAGAATGCGTGGTGACCAGGTAAGGAATATAAAGGTGCCGTAACAAGCACTAATTTTAGACACGATCTCCAATGCGATAAATTGGCCAAAGGGTCTGATTCAATCTCTTGATGCATGGAGTCCTCGACCCAATTTAGCCACAGATGGACTCGCCGATTTGCAGGAAACCTATCAGATCGGCTTGATTTATGGCTGCTTCTGTATTAATAATGAAGTTTTCGTCACACCTTGCTTTCAATTAATATCTTGCACAAAACTGGTCAGTGTGTTTGAGAGGTTTCTTATTGTTTCATCATAATTTACACTGAGGGGACGAGTTGAAACGGGGTTTTCCAAAAAGTGGCGAAGAATTGGAAATGCTGAAAAAGAATGGAAGGAGTCTGTTGCCCAGCAGTTGGGCATTACAGACAGCATTAATCATAATTATGTATTCATTACTTTCTCATAATTAATGTTTTGTTTGGTATTTCGGTAATAGATGGCGTGCGGACCCATTCGCCCGTGGCTCGTACAGCTTCGTAGCAGTTGGTTCTTCTGGCACCGACTATGATCTGTTGGCGGCCCCAGTTCCAGGTGCACCAGGAGAGAATAGACTGTTCTTCGCAGGTAAGCTCTATTTATTTATATGTTTACTAGCTTCTACCCGTGACTTCGTCTGCGAGGACATAAAGTTAACAGAAAAGAATCGGGATAAAAGGTAGCCTATGTTCTTTTTCATTTCAAAGGCCATATGCATGCCAAATTTCATCCAAATCCGTTCAGCCGTTTTTGCGTGATTAAGTAATAAACATCCACACTTTCACATTTATAATATTAATAATAATAATAGTTAGGATTAATGCGAGAGCATTGGAACACGTTGTAGCAATTACATAAATAAAGTGCCCACTAATTACTACAGAACCCGCTCCTCTCCAGCATCCTATTCACGGTTTTTTTTTATAGGTGGGCAACCCATGACTTGTCCCGTTCTAGTGTGGAACGCAAGGACGTGTCAGACTTTTGCTGATTTGAACTCACTGGACTTCTTCTTCTTCTTCTGCCTGGCGTTAGTCCCGGCCATTACCAGGGTCCGCCTTCCTGCTAAGCTTACTCCACTTTGCCCGATCTTCAATATCCTTCCCAGTAAGGCCATTGGCTTTCATGTCGGACTTGACGACGTCCAGCCAGCGCTTGCGAGGGCGACCACGAGACCTAGCCCCAAGAACAGCCATATCCATGCATCTCCGGCCGACGTACTCCCTAGGGCGACGCATGATGTGGCCATACCATCGCAGACGACACTCTTGCAGTTTTTCCCCCACGTCACGGACACCAAGACTACCTCGGATGAATGAGTTGCGCACGCGATCGGATCGCGTTACGCCACACATCCACCTCAGCATCTTCATTTCCGTGACGCGAAGCTCCTGAGTGTGTCTGCTTAATGCCGGCCAACACTCGCCACCGTACAGGAGGACCGGCCGAATGATGCATTTATATATCTGCCCCTTGAGCCTCGGGGGCATTCTACGGTCACATAAAACGCCCGTTACCTCGCGCCATTTTGCCCAAGCCGCGCCTATACGTGCTTGGACATCGTCATCCACGTTGCCAGACTCGTGCAGCACGGATCCAAGGTACCGGAACTTATCGGTCTTTGTTACCAGATCCGAACCTATTCGGATAGTGTTTGAATCCGTGCCGCCACAGGACATGTACTCGGTCTTCGCCACATTTAGTCTCAGACCGCCGTTCTCCAGCGTGTCCTTCCAAATGCTGACCTTGCGCTCAAGATGGGCTTTGTTCTGGTTAACGAGGGCGATGTCATCGGCATACATCATTAGCCAAGGAGGCTGGTCTTGGATGTTTGCCGTAACTACATCAAGCACAACGTTAAACAAGAACGGGCTTAGAGCCGAACCTTGGTGAACGCCAACAGATATTGGAAAAACACTGGATTCGCCAACAGCGGTCTGGACAGAGGACACGGAATCACGGTACATGTCTCTGATAATGTCAACATAGGCCTCGGGAACACGAAGGCCTTCTGCAGGTCTAAAAAGGCCATATGCAGAGCTCTCCTTCTCTCTCTGTAAGCCTCAGACAGAGTCCGTAAGGCGAACACTGCGTCCATGGTACTGTTACCCGCCCGGAAGCCATATTGACACTCAGAGACAGTGCACTCGCTACGGAGCCTTGTGTCAATTATGCGCTCGAAGAGCTTCATGGTGTGGCACATGATCTTGATACCGCGGTAGTTACTGCAGTCCTGTACGCTACCTTTGCCTTTGTAAACCGGGATAATCAGGCTTAGTCGCCACTGGTTTGGCATTTCCTTGGTGGTCAGGATGCGGTTAAAGAGATCTGTCAATAGGTCCACACCATGTGGGCCCATCGCTTTCCACGCC
This sequence comes from Mythimna separata, assembly GCA_030763345.1. NCBI lineage: Eukaryota > Metazoa > Arthropoda > Insecta > Lepidoptera > Noctuidae > Mythimna > Mythimna separata. The sequence continues at coordinate 9,535,198 of CM061181.1, read as the reverse complement.
TCAATTGGCACATTGTCAGGCCCGACCGATTTCCGGTTTTTCATGTGGCGAAGAGCAATGCGAATTTCGTCGGGGGAAATAGGGGAAATAAGTCCAAGGTTAGGAGGCGGTTCGGGAGGAAGGTTATGGGGATGCTGTTTGTTGGACAGCTCCGTGAAGTACGTACACCATCTCTCCTTAACAGAGGGGGCATCGTAGAGCAGCTTACCCTGGGCGTCCCTTACACAGAGACATTTACTAATGTCCCGTGTTGCTTTTTCCCGGGCACGCGCCAGCTTAAAAATAAGTTTTTGCCCCTCCGCAGTTTCCAGCTTGTCGTACAAGGGCGACAAACTTTTGCTGCGGGCTCTGGCTACTACTTTTTTGCAAGCGCGCTTAGCCGCTCCATATGCCTCCCTGTCCTCCGGAGAGTTGGACCCTTGCCACTGTTTAAATAAAACCTTCTTCTTCCGAGTCGCCTCCTGCACCTCGTCATCCCACCACCACGTCTCCTTGTTTATGGTGCGGCCACCACGAGAAGTGCCAAGGACGCGCTTACCCGCAGCGGTGATTGCTGAGTGGATCCTACACCAGATATCTTGAGCAGACTCATGCGGAGCACTGATTTTGAGATGCTCGACCTCCGCGATGAAGTCTGACTGCTTAGGCCCATTAAGCAACCACCACTTCGTGCGGGGGTTGCGTTTCTCGGTCACTTTCTTCTTTGGCCTGACTGCCAAGTCCAGGACCAGAAGGCGGTGTTGAGCCGTTAAGCTTTCGCCTGGGATGACCTTGCAGTTGGTAACCTTGCCAATGTGGCACCGTCGCACCAGCAGGTAGTCAATTTGGGTTGAGTAGGCACCACCACGGTACGTAATGAGATGCTGGGGCTTCTTCTGAAAGAATGTGTTCACGATGGCTAGGTCAGACACCGCGCAGGTCCTGAGTATACTGACTCCCTCTGCATTTAGTTGGCCATAGCCAAAACCACCGTGAACACGTCCGTACTCTCCAGCACGCTGACCTACGTGACCGTTGAGATCCCCCCCAACCAAAATATCTTCAGAATTCGGAATAGCGCGCAATACGTCCTCGAACTCATCCCAGAAGGCCTCCTTTTCTGACTCACAGCAGCCAGTTTGAGGAGCATAGGCGCTGACTAAGTTCGTTACCGACCCTTCGATCAGCACCTTAACTCGCATCAACCGGTCGCTGTATCGGTCTACTTCAAGAAGTCCATCCTGAAGGTCCTTAGACAGTACTACGGCTACTCCGTTCCTGCCCGATGGTGATCCGGTGTACATTAGCCGGTACCCCTGCCCGATGTCACGGGACTTATTCCCCTTCCAGCGCGTCTCCTGAAGGAAGGCGCACTGGACCCGACGTTTCGCAAGTACGTCCGCGAGTTCTCTGCAACGTCCAGTTAGAGAGCCAATGTTCCAGGTGGCAAAGCGGAGCTTCTTTTTAGGTACTAACTTCTTTAGCCGTGCCCGTACTCGACACGGTAGCCCTAGCCCACTTATCGCAGGTTTAAGGCGATGTGCCTGCGCGTCGTTGTTCGGCGACGCCCTAGCCCAAGTACCTATTCTATCCTTTGCCCTATCCATGTATATGTGACTGAGGTTGGTTTTACGTGGGGCGACCAGCCGTCTGACCCCCACAACCCTACGAGAGGGAAACCAGGATCGCCAGAGCCTCGTCCGTTGAACAGCAGGGTGCACCGCTAGCAGGTGAGGTTGGCTTGGGTCCTTAAGATGTAAACGGACCCCAATCACCCCAAGAGATTTGAACTCACTGGACTATGTTCCTTTTTTGCCTTGCGTTCCAAGGCTCTGGGTTTTCCTTTCGGAAGCATACCTGTGGCTCCAGTAAGCTTAGGCCTTGCTGGGCCCCTACAGTTTTTCAGACACCTCTTTGAGGCGCACGTGGAACACTACCCTCCATAGACGAATTGAGGATAATGTTCATAATGGAGTGGCGTTATTGTCAACTTAAGACTGAATTGCTTTGAACCAGCATTTCATTCCATTAACACTGGAATAGAAATCAAGTTGGCTGGATGCTGAATTTCTAATAATAGTTGGAACAATACGTAATGTCAACCAGCTTCCATTCGTAGATAAAAACGTCTTTTAAATAGGTACTATGATAATTGGGGAGTTACCTATTTATTTTTGTAATAAACAACAAATAACAAAAAATAAATCTTTTTCTGACAACCGCATCAAAATTGGGTATAACATGAAGCAGCAATTAGCAAATAATTGTATGTGACCAATGTCCGTACCATGTATTTAGACTAAGGTTTATGGTTTTAGCTTACCATGTTATTGCTTTAGCTTGAATAGGTAATCATAACTTCATCTCGGAAACATTACTGTGTAGCAGTTATTTTACATTTTTATAGCTGGTTTATAACTCACACTGTCTCATAATGAGTTGCAGTGTCGAATGACTAAGAGATATACCGTTAGCAACATAGCGTTCGAAATGCTCTTCAGCCAATTAAGTTGACATGTTTCAAATCTGTATATTGCTCGCTACCCCTTCACACATCAATAAATCCTGAAATCCTATATCCTCCTCTCTTCCACACCAAAACACGGCACGAAAAAAAATAGAGTCGCCCCCCTTACACATGGGACCTAATAACGACTTTGGAACGTTACATCTCTACCCTGACCCTTCGGAAGTCGCAAGCGTGACGGTTATGTACACTTTATGTTATGTGAAACACCTCACATAGATTTGTGTGATTCTTATGCGTCGGGAATATAAAACAAGAGGTGTGAATCTCGGAGTCGTGTTTATGGCGTGTCGAAAAGGTATCTCGATTGTACCGATTTTTTTTGGGGATCGTTTTACTGTCAATTGTCACCTATCCGTCCTATTTTTTTTTATTTTTTTGCCATCATTTCTCTTTGTGTTGTTATGTTAGTAACTAATTGCTGCCCGCGTGATAGTAGAAAATGATTATCTCAAGGCAACATAAACTCGGGATAAAAAGTGTACTATTCCAGGACATGGTTAGCCGAAAGCGTAAGGGTCTTGAAGCATCGTCATCATTACAGCCCACAAAGTCCACTGCGCGCTATTGGCCTCCTCAGAGTGTCGTCACAAATGTTTATTTTGCATTTGGTATCCTGCCCGACCCTCACCAGGTCGTCGTCGTCCAGTATCATAAAGTTTGTTTTGGGGATATCTCATAGGATATGGCATAGTTTGCGGCAGGGTTCCGCATTCACACCCTGATACCCTTTTGCCGCAGTAAACCCATTTAAGAGGTTAAAGTCACATCTTCCCCCTTGGATTTGGAGATTGTTCAGTTCCCCGATTTAAACATAACCTATTAACAAACTTTCCTTTATCTTTAGGTGAACACACAATGCGGAACTACCCAGCGACGGTTCACGGTGCATTCCTGTCAGGTCTTCGTGAAGCAGGTCGTCTAGCGGATCTCCTGATGCCGCAGCCGCCAATCACGAACGCCAGCGTTGCTGCAGCCACCGCCGCAGCAAACGCGGCAGCCAATCAGGCTTCTTAGATTTAAGCTCCATTCATTTTATTCCTATGCCTACGCTGGTAGATAATGTTCTTCTTCTGATTTAGGTAGTTGACTTACCTTCATACTGTCTTTTTGAATATTCCTAAATGAAAGCAATAATTATATTAATTAATTAATTAAATTAAAAATGATTAGTGATACAAATATGGGTACTGAACTGACGATAGATTTGCATTTTTTACTGTTCCTAATATTTAGTTTTATAATAAAAGTAAGTACCCAAAAATTAATAAGCAATTAACAAATGAAAGTCAAATATTTAATGAAAGAACGTAGAACAATAGTAAAATTTAGATAGCAGTATTTCTTGTGTTTTTTCTCGTAAGGTAATCTTGAAAAAGATTTGGTACCTATACGATTTATTTTGTGACTTGATTTTTTAGACTTAGTAGTTTAGGATAATTCTTTGTGTCTCTTATGTGTTTTTTCTCGTTGTAAGGAAATCTTGAAAAAGATTTGTACCTACACGATTTGTGACTTGATTTTCTAGACTTAGTATTTTAGGCTAATTCTTTTTCTTTACTAGATATTAATAGGCGCAAACATCAAACCAAACTATTTACTGAGTTTTTTTCAATGATTTTTTTACGTAAGTAAAATATGTTTTATCATAACTGACTACTGACTTCTGACTTTTGTCAAAAAGGATGAGCAGTTAATTGATAATTTTGACTGAATCAAATGTATTTGTTACAACTCAAACCACACAAAAAACAATATTAGTTTTGCGACGTTGCCTCGTATCGTACATTTATGCGACGCGGTGGTTAAAAACTCACGAAGCGGTTTCCACCCGCGTCCGCCGCGGTTACGGGCCTGCAGCTTTTATTGAATGCAGAAATATGTATAAGCATATTTCACGATATGTTTTACGCCCTCGATATGCGTGGTCTTTTGCGGATCCCGCTGTATCTGCAAGCATCTTGTAGAATCATGCGGACCGTGGTCATCCGCAGCTTCGAGGCATGGCGGACAGAGTTCCGGCGAGATCTCATGGTGAAATGGCGACAACGGCTGTCGCAACCCAGTGCTGGACACGCCATAGTCGGCAACACGGCCAACCGGACTTGGCACGTTCGGGAGGTTCCTGCATCGGATTCAGACGGAAGAAATGCTCGGGTGTCACAATTGTGACGACCGCCCGGAAGACACGGGGCACACCTCCACCGTATACTCCATTACGGTGGAGGAGTGTCCCGTCAGAGCACTGTCGTGAGACAATCGGCGGTGGACTTGGGAGGCAATAGACAGCAGCGACCTCTCGCGCCGGGCCCTGGTTCAGACTATGGTCCGGAGCGAGGAGAAATGGCAGGCGGTCGCCTCCTTCTGCGAAGCAGTAATGCTAGATTCCGACTTCGACAACCAGCTACGATAGACGCGGGCTTGCGGACACCGATCTACCCATTGCTCGGCGTCCGCAAGCCTCGCTGTCGGGCCGTTCGGTGACCAACCGGATGAAGCCCTATCGTCAAAGGCGCGCAGTGATCCTCGCGCTTTACAAGGAGATGTCAGCAAACCGTAGGGGTCCAGCGGGTATCAGCTCTGCTGGGCCTCTACGATTTACGGGCATCGGCCCGCTAGCTAGGACCACGAGGAATTTCTAAAAAGGAAACCCGTAGTCCTAGAACTCAAGGGCATTTGAAGGACACAGATGTGGTTTTGAGTCAGTAAAAATCTGACACGGCCTCCCGCTAGGAGCAGGAGAAGTCATTAGGTTATCCAATGACTGTTCCTGCTCCAAGCGGCTCCACCCTAAAAAAAAAAACACGCAGCCTTGGCGGGTTGCCCCCGCACGCTCTGCGATCGGTTGGCGTATGCAGTGACCGGTGAGGGGTAAAGAAATCCAATGCGAAATCCGACAGTCAGTGGACACACCCAGAACTGTTTTAGGCCTTCTTCTTTGATGTAAGAATAACGCAGTAGCTCGTTTCTGGTGTGTGTCCATGGCGGTCTGGAATTCAACTGATAAGTAATCGGCCATCTTGCGATTATCACCCGCCAGGTTTGCGCACAAAACTCCAGTCTTCACGAGACTTTTAGAAATAAAACAGCGGTTCCACCACCGCGGCGGGTAAGGATGAAAACCGCTTGGTGAGTTCTTAGCCTAGATTAGAGACTAGTTATGTTGATAGTACGCCCCATGCGTACTATCACCACAACTCCACAACCACTACCTAACAAGGGAACTTTGCAAAACTATTTGGTTAAAGATTAGTCGTGTTTTAATGACTTAGCGCTTGAATAACACAGTGGCGGCGTCGAAGTACGATGCGGTACCGTATCGTGCAACCACTTGCCATGACAGCAACGTACTGCAGTCAGACATTATTGACGACGCAGCACATGTATAACATCATGTCGTGAATTGCCACGATAATGTGTCGTGCAACCGCTCGACGCGACGGCAACGTACCGCCGCCGCCTTGGTTTCGTCGAATGATACGGTACTGTATTGTGCAACCGCTTGACATGACGGCAACATACCGCTGTTAGGCGCCATACCGTCGCCGTGGTCATGGCGATTTATTCCATTATAATACTTAAAAAAATACTCGCATTTGTTTGAAATCATATTTATTTTCCATTCCGAACGAATACCAACAACTTGAATTTAGTACAGTCAGCTCAGTCATACCTAATCAAAATAAATCTGTTTTATTTGATATTTTTACATAGTTGCTATTTTTTTTTCGGATTAATCTATCTCTTTTTCAATTAAAGGGTCTTATGATTACATAAAAAGCATTTCGCTGACTGTACCTTATATCTTTGAAGATGTTTTTAAATATGAGTTCAAACAAATACCAGTGGTATTAGTTGTTAGTATTAGAACGGAATAAATCGCCAGAATAGACTAGGTACATCATTACATGACCAATCTCTATGTAATTTAGTTTGGTTTCTGCGCCGTTTATTCTTAAGTTTGCATTTGACATAAGCCTTTAATTATAAACATGATGTTCAATAAATACATATTGAAATACAAATAACTACAAAAGTAGTTAAATAGCATTAAACAGACTGAAAGTATTTTTACAATAAAACTTTATCATTTCGAAGTAATCCCCAATGCATTTACAATGAATCGAAAATAAAAAATAGGGTTTTTTCTAGACCACTAACCACCAAAAATGGAACAACACCACAGGCTTTTTAAATTAAAGGCTTTATTCCTGGATTAAAATTGAATTTGTGCAGGGTGAAATTTTATTATTCCTCCTTTTTGATTCACTATTTTATGAAACAGAATTAATTTCTTTATCAAATACTTTGACAATGCATTCTATAAGGTGAATACTTCAATTTCATCCCTTTTAATATTCATGAGCATATTAAGCTCGAGTGTCTTATTTTAATAGCGTTTGAATAGTTTTGTAACAATAAAACGTTTCAAAAGTTTTTGCTGTCGTTTCGGTCCCAGTTTAATAACCCATTGATTGCTCAAATTATATAACAAAAACTTACACAATATACCCCGAAATTATCGGGATCGATACAAAAGGTATTCTTTATAAAGGTATTAATTGGACGATTTGATACTTTAAACAAATACACCTGCCTCCATAAAAGACGGGAGGCACCTGTTTGACTTTGTTCCTAGTAAAGATCGCCATCTCTCTCTAACCACTGCGTTAGAAAGAGATAAGATGCAGCCGTGAGAGAAAATTTTGATTGCTGTTGCGATATTTTATAATCCTCATTCGCGAAGTGACTGCACTATTACACCGAACGTGTTTCGCGAAACAATTAATTCTGTGTTAATTAACTGAGATATTCGCAACTTATTGCCTATAAATTATTCCTATGTTATAATAATCGATAGAACGGAAATGCATCGTATTTATAGCGAACATAAAAGTATTTATTGTATTTATAATGAATGCAAATTAATTCTTTGATGCCTTTTAGGTTGGTCCTTTTGCCGTGGCTAAGTGGTCATTAACCAATGGAATTTATCAGGAAATTGATAAGATGAAATAATTATAAATTTTACGATCCACCAACGCAAAATTAGAAATTATTAAAGAAAAGGTCAAAATCTATATTTTCTTAATGTGGGAAATCATCTAATGACTTCACCCGGTCTAGGACTGGCCGGCCGGGGGCCGGTGTGACAGATTTTTACTAACTAAAACCACACCAGTGTTCCTTTGCCTTTGCGTTCTAAAGCGCTGGACACACAGAAAAGACGTAAGACGCAGACGGGGCGCGGGCATTTGTCTCTTCCGCGTCTCTTTCATACAAAATGTATAGAAGCGTCGCGACGCAAAACATACAGAACAGACAGGGCGCGGGCGCAACGCTAGTACATTTGCGCCTGCCCGCGCCCCGTCTGCGTCTTACGTCTTTTCTGTCTGGCCTGCTCCTAAGATCACTGTTAATCTTTTCAGTGGTCGACCTAAGGCCCTAGTAGGTTTCGGCCCTGCTGGGCCCCTACGATTTTGCTGATATCTCTTTCAGAGTGGAAGACTACCGTTTGGCCGGACGGAGAGCTCCGCATTTCTCATCTTCCGCAAAATCATGCCTACGGTGACTGGTAGTCGAAATGGGGGACTTCTCGGCGTGTCTCAATCTATTTCTGCTAAATACTAGCTCATTGTTAACAACTTACAAATAAGATTTCTTATCAAGTCATTACCGAGAAATTCCATCAGACACTGAATACCTACAGTGTGATTGGGTGTCACGGTAACAAAGGCATTAAAATCCAGGAGCGTCGATATACGATTATACTAAAACAACATAACGACGCATTTATTTATAGTTTGGTTTTAATTTGAGTTTGTTTACACGCCAGGCGGGGCGGCTGACGGATTTATGGTGAATTGTAATTGCATTTTTAATTATTTTTCAACAACTACGCTGCCGGCAAATTGAATACGGACTCACTTGTGTTACGATCTTATCTCTCGCTAGACACAACTAAAAAACAATCCCCAAACTGTATTTCGGATATCATGTAAATTATTTATGAGACTATTAAAATTAATCATTATTAACTACTGTTATATGCTACGGCTCGTTTATCTAGCTAGACATTATAACAATATCCTGCCGCGTTAAAAGCTCCCATTTTTAATTTCCTACGCAGAAACGAATTAGTATGGACATCATCATGATGCTCAGATTACTAAGAAGCACCAAACGCCGCTGATTATCGTTAAAATAACAATAAAAAAATTATTTACATAGTTTTTAGTGTTTTTACGGTTGTACGGGCGCTATTTTATCTTATTTCTGGCAGCAATACTGCCAAACAAATCTCAAATGGGTCCTAAATCAGCTGGACTCCAAATAAATTTTATTCGATTTAGACAAGACTATCAAAATTTTATTACTTGTCCATAAAGTTACTCATGCTAATATTAAATAGGCATTCCTGTGTATCAAGTGATACCTTTCATTCGGTAGCCACGCTTCCTCGAGAATGGTGGAGGTCTCAACTTCTCAAGACCAATGACTTAATTCCGAATAAATTGTGTTAGGATGTTCCAATAAATCCACTGTCATTATTATAAAACTCCAGTTTGCTTAGACTGCTGCTTTCCTTGTAACAATCGAAGTGGTCCACCTTCCCTGTCAAGCAAAAATATACTCTATTGTCTTATTTATTAGGTGTATTCTTAGATCATCTGTCCACGATATATAGCATTTTTCAATCCCACTATCAGATTTTACTAGCCCACGCCCATTGATTAACACGGCAGATAAAAGTTAGTTTAATGAAGTATTTTTAAACTTAGCATTTTTTCACATTGTTAGCTGACAACGAGTTTTTTGGAACAGAATTTCGTAGAGTAGAGCTCTATTAGAAAAAAATAAATTCGTTGTGAATAAAAATGTATTTTAAATGGACATTATTGTTATTTATAATGTCTGTTCTGTATTTCTAATACAAGATTAGGTATAACTACAAGGTTTGAAAAAAAAAACCATCAAACATCATGTTTTTGAAAGTACACAAGAAATAATAACAACCTGGTTTTAACAAGCACGGCTTAAGTTAACGCAACTAACCGAAATCGTAACCATCACCGAAGATTTAATATAAGTACCTACGTCCTCAAAAAAAACGAATCCCCGAAATACCTCCTTCAAACTTCTTACTGCAAAGCCGCTCCAAATATTTCACTGTCCAAATACCTCTTCGTTACAATTAACCCTACGGTGCCTTTAAAAAAATAGCCGCGTAGCGACTCCGACAAACGAGGAATTAATATCGTAGTCCACAGCCATTTATTTTGAGTTCCCACTTACCACTTTGTACTTACACCGGGCCTTTATCTTTCCGTAATTATGCATCAGCACTGTATTGTTTGCTTAAGATTTGTTCGGGTGATGAATAATTACTTTACTTTGAACCGGCTACCGCGCTTGCTTTATTACTTTGTATGTAGCGTAATGCGGTTGCAGGTACAGGGAATACAATTCTTTGTTTTGTTACAAGATCTGATTGTTCTGAAAATTCTCATCTTGCTCCTTTTTGCTCGATTTTGCGGAACAAAGTTCTTGGTCGTTGCTATTAATATTTACAGGTTTATCTTATATGAGAAGTACCTATTTAAGTCCTCCCTGACTTTTTAGCTTCAAGATATTGTTTTATTTGAAAGATAAATCCAACTTATAATTTCAGCATCTCAAATAGTACCTACTCAAAAGAAATATTGAGCAATTTGAGTAATGGGACTCACATCGCTCCAATCAAAATAAATATTAACATTATGAATTTAAAAGAAAATTAAAATATAATAAAAATTACATAAACTATTCAAAATAAACCCAGTCATAACTGCCACAACAATCAAATCTGCAACGGTCAAAATTAAACACTGTACCTATCTGCACCCCTTGTTATAAAAAGCTTCTACAGTGGTGCCATCTTTGTAAATTAAACAAAAGCTTGAAAAGCTCACTTCCCGTAAGTTTGAAAAGCTTCTAATAGATGTCGCACACAAACTGCGTGCGCGCACTTATATAACGTCAAAATTAAACATGATAAGCACCGCCATTTTAGATTCCTTTCTTTGATGAACCGGGTTATATCTGCACCCCTTGTTATAAAAAGCTTCTATAGTGGTGCCATCTTTGTAAATTATACAACTCACGTTCCGTTAGTTTGAAAAGCTTCCAATAGAGGTCGCACACAAACTGCGTGCGCGCACTTACACAACGCCATCTATAAACTCGGCACTGAAGCTCGTAAGTTGAACTTGCAACTGGTCTGACGAGGGCGCCCGCTTGACAAAGTTTTGTAATGATTCCCAGTTCGGTTAGTAGATGGTGCTGCATACAATTTTTAGTGTTGCGTAAACGCGGTATACATTTCTGCCATCTTTTAATTTATAGTTGAACTTTTACGTTGGGGTCCCTTGGCACTTTTATACTGAATGCACATTGGGTATGCGATTCAATACGTATTCACTAATTATATAAACTTTTGGTATTAGTGACTAATACCAAAAGTCGTAGTTTGATTAGTTTTGGCATATGTAGTTGTAGCGCTTGTTATTGGATAGAACAGAAAAATAAATAAATCATGGAAATACTTGACTCGAGATGATTCGTTAATTGTAGGTACTAAATCGAACATATACATACATACGTAATTTATTTTTAAATATTTTGATTTTCGAAACGAAAACCTACTTTCACCACTCAGTAAGTATAATGTGTGTTTCCAAAAAATAACTGTGCAAAATTAGCTTAACTTTCTTTGTTCCACGCGACATCCTACAAATTATGAAATTAACCTTTGTTCCATTTGCTATAACAATGTGAAATGGCCTATGATCAGCTAGGTCATGTGTCAAGGTAAGGTATTCGAATCCAAGTGCCTGTGACAAGTTATTATTTAACTTAGCAGAGCTTAACTTAAACCAACCATATATAAAAAGTAATACGAAACACATGTTTCATTTCACCTTCCAAACTGAAGCAAAGTTAATGTCTTTGAAAAACATTAATTGTAAAACAGTGACTGTGACAATGTCGCTCCTATCACTCGCGTTATTCATAATTATATTAATGATAACTACAGTTAAAGCTGATTTACAAAATAATAATCCACCCTCGTCGTCAGTTCAGAATTTCAAAGTGTTTGTTACAAACATGATAAAGGAACAAAGTTCTAAAATTCAGACGCTGCTCAAGAAAATTCAGACAAACGCTCAATCTGTTTTGGAGAAAATAGACAACATGAAACAAGAATCGAAAATGAATAGGAGAAAACTCGATATCAAAACCATTGGCGCTAGAGAAGGACATCAAATCGAATCACCGGTACTGAAAAATAATGAAGTGATCGACACATCGGTAGATGGGGTTACGGAATCGAGAAATTTTAATAATCACTACTCATCTTCAGGATATGGAGTAAGCGGTAACGCCAACTATGGGGCCCCAACGTATCATCATCACTCGATTGGATTCGATCCGATTAACATCGTGGTATCGATGTCTCTGCTTTCTTTCTTACTGCAAGCACTACAAGGATTGCTGGGCAGAACAAGGCTACCAACACCGGTAGTAGAAGGAAGGACGTTGAATACAATTCAAGATTGGACCAAGAAGTTTGAAGATACCCGGGCAATTAAAGATAAGGACCAATATTATTTGAAAAAGAAGTATTTCAAAAAATACTTTCGTAAGTAGTACCTAATCCTTAGGGATTTTGCATCGTGTCGACGTTAATTAATTTAAAATTTCGTTAATTTAAATTAATATTACCCAAGCGTAACTTATTTTTGCACTATTTATTTTACATCACTATTTAATATAGCTGTTCACGTTCTCTCTTTATAAAGTGTTCACCGAATGTACTCTAGAGCTTTCAGAAAATATGTAAATCAACTAAATGTTTTGTGAATAAAAATTACATTCATAATTCTGTTTGCTCCAATTCTTCTCACTTTAACCTAATTGCAGTTCACATAGCGCGACATAATTTCCATTTCATTTAGTACCTATTTTTAACGACTCATAAAACTGTATTAAAACAAAAGTAAATTGCTCTTAAATTCTGTGTAGGAGCTGCTACTTTGTCTAGTTTAAACGAGACTTTCCTTGGGCAACTGTGGATACTTTTTAAGTACTAGTGACCCGGCCGGTCATGATCTTGTACGAGTTACGAGCTTGTCTTGATAGACAACACAAAGGAGCCAACTGGCATAATTAAATGTGGTTCAGTGCTTCACTAATCAACGTCGCTACACAAATTTTAACCATCTTTATATATTCTGTCTCCATTTCTGTTACTATTGACATTGTTCTGGTTTAGATTTTCTATTATAATGAGGTTTTTCGAGTTAGTGTACCTACTTTTCGTTGAATAAATAGTTTCACAGAAAGTAATATTTATTCAGTGTGTGTTCAACTGAGCCTCCTCGTGTCTGTGCCTACATTATGCTCAATTAAGTATATTCTGCTCTCGGCGAGACATGAAATTAAATGTATTAATGTAAGCGTGGCCTTCCTCGCTGTATTTTTTTCTAAGCGTTTATTTGCGTCACTTAAACATCGTGCTTAGCGGTGACGATTTAAATAACAAGAGGGATTTTAAGTGGTCTTAAAAATGAAAGCTCTTTTATAATGGGATGTTATATCTGCTTTATTTAATACATTAAAATGGATGCGTAAGAATGTTCACTTCGAACTTGTAGCTCATTATTTTTATATCTTCACTGGCTTGTGCTAGCGGCTTCGCTCGTGTCGAATTAGTTGTTCCGCCCTATTACTGCTTTTTTTTAGGTAGGAAACATGAAAATGATCTCTCCTGCTCTAGGCGGAGCGAGATGTGCTAGGGGGAGCGAGGTCGGTGTCAGACGTTTATTTACTAAAAGTCACTCCTATTCCTTCTTTGCCTTCGTTCTAGTGCCCGGGGGTTCTATTTCGATCAATCCAGGTCCAGTAGGGCCCTAATACTTTGTGTTATTATTTAGTCATTTGAGCGTGAAGGAGTAACAGATATACATATACGTACGCACAAACAATTTTTTTTTTTATAAAATTAGTGTGAGTAATCGCAAGTTGACACGGCAAACCAAGAGGAAGATGGAGTGACGAACTTAAGAGGCCTGCGGAGACCGTGCGCTATCTCGAGTTGAGACGAAATAAAATACGTTTTTGAGGTTGATGGAAGCAATCTAGATAGTATAAACAATTCTTGGACACACCGACTGCAGTAAAGTCATCATCCGCACACTGACAGTTGCTTGCTGTGATAGCAATACAAACTATTGGAAATTTGGGAGAGGTTCCGTAATACCAAAAATGATGAATGAAAAATTAATGTATTTCCAATATTGTTTGGAGTATTTATAACTTGATAATAATATCTGTGTTCCTACGAAAAGATATTTTGAAATATTGTTGCTTATAATATAGAAAAAACTAAATAAAAACATGACATTTTCGCTGTGAAAATGTGCAAATTTAAATTCGCTTAAATTTCGTTTGGGGTAAGTTTTTCAACAAAAAGACGATGTAGGAACCTAGATAATTATTGTCTGAATCCGAATAACATCATATTATGGTGTAAATATGCTTAAATTGCAAATGATTTTGGTATTACGTTTGTATGGATAATTCTAACGTCGCGCCCGCCTTAAATCTTACCGGAGGGACTAACCGGCAATGGCACAACACCGACGGAAAAGGGAGAGAGAAGCCTTGGCCTAGCTGTGGAACGTATTAGGAATCGGATTAGATAATGTGATATTATAGCTTTAACTACCTGGTGAATTGACTAAAGAGATGGTTGATGGGTTCGAAAAGTTCTGGAGTGACGACCGTGTATCGCAAGACGTAGCATATTCCAGCAAACGACGTCTTTCGGTTGAAGTTATGATGATACCCTGAGAAATTAATAACTATCACTGGGATTAACCTATGAGATACCTGCAAAACGAGACACAAAAGTAAGACAATGACAGCGCGGTCGCCGGCTACCGCTCGGAGATCCATGTAATCCATCCTAGAGACAGTAATTAATATCTGCAAAGTTGCATTGCGCACAATTGCGGCGATCTCCTTCGCTTGCACTACAGCTTCGGAGAAGGAAGTGACCGTTTCCCAGTTCTTCTCACTTCGGACCATGGCCTGAACCACGACAGTGTGCGAGAGTTTGCCGCCGGCGATCGCCTCCACGACGACTGGGCGGTGCTTCGCTCAAGCAGTATGTTCCATTGTGTCCTTATTGTGGCAGGCGGAAGGTGAGTTTGCCGTGGCCCCTCTAGCCACTTCATTTCAAAGAGCGTGCCCAGCGCTGGGTTGCAAGAGTCACTTTCTCTATTCCACTATGCTGCAATTTGTCACGGCAACAGTCTCGCCAAGAAACATGTTACTTCATCACACACAGTGAACGTGTCTTTACCAGTTTGACACATTAATTTGGGCTTAAAATTCATATAACTAACTCTAAAATGGGATAGGAAAAAAGTAGTTCTGGGAATTTCCTTATTCTAGTTCGAAAAACCCTTACAAATCTAAGCAAATAAACTAAAGCCCGGCTCACGGCTTACAGCGTGACCCCTTTATAAGAAACCCTTAGCTTTTCCTACACCATAAGGTCAGTGCGGCGAACCCATTGGTACATTCTCACGATATCGAGTAGCGAGTCTGAGTGGATATCGTTTACCAGCTACTCATTCTGTTTGAGCTCATCAACAATATTTCATCCGTGTTTTATCACAAAATTGATTGCTGTTTGCCTTTGTAAATATTTAGTTTGGGTATTCGATCTTTTGCGATTTTTGCTCAGATTTGTCGAATTGGGCCAACCTTGTGGGATATTCTGAAATATATATGACTAAAAGCTAGCGTAAGAGAAGCTAGAAAAAACTATTTGTTTGTTATCCGGAATTGATGTGAAAATAAAACTAGGCATAAAGTTGCCGCTTTACAGTAGCTCTTAGCTTTTTTTGTAATGAAAAAAAATAAATTACAAAGTTCTGAAGTGGTGCATAGCTTTTGAAGATGAACCGTTAATCAGGCGAGAGCTGCGGGAATTATTTGGATGCGACAAGTACAAAATCGGTTGATCTGACGACGCTTGGCCTATATCTATCAGGACCTCTTTCTGCCAAATGATGATGATAGAAACTATTAAATATACTATTTTTTTTAAAGTCTAACTGTCCCACTATTGGGCAAAAGTCGCTTATTAGCCCTCGCGGCATGCATACGTCCAACTCGTCACGCCATCTCTTTTTGGGCAACACTCGGTGGTAACATCTATCTCTAGGCAACTATTTCGTCGACCCTTTTATTTTCAAACAAAACACCTTATCTACTTAGTATTAAAACTCACAAGCGTCTAAACCGAGCTTAATTTCCAAAATGCAACTTAAATCTTTTTATTTCAATTTTAATTTAAAATTTAAGCATTTTAGTGTTGGCTTAGGGCGGTTTCAGTAAAAATCCCATATTATCCTCTGTCGGGTGGTAGACAAGCGCCAAGCTGTACGGTGACCAAATAAATCCGTTGTGAGGGATATTATCCCGTTTTATGAACGTTCTTGAGTACATAAGCAGGTGGTCTTTGGGTTGTTCTAAAGCTTTTTCTTATAAAAGTTTGATGTCTTCTCAAATCGTCGGTCGTATTTCTGAGTTTTATTTATCAGGTTATCGTCAGACATCTGTAAATAGATTCAATAATGAAACCAACAAAATGTTTTAAGTTATCAGTTGGTAATTTATTAGGCTATTGAAAGATGTGGCTTCTAAGTTATTAATATCAGCCTATTCAGTTCAACAAATTAATTTATTTGTGGGAAAGTAATTATTTATATTTAAAGTAGGTACTTTGTGATTTTCATCAAAGAAACGTGATTTGTGGGCGATTATAAAGGGCAAAGACGTCAGAATTTTGAGACGATAGTTCTAATTAAGACTCGGTGATTAGCAAATTGTAACATCGAAGATTGTTAATTATAAACTAAATAGTTAATTTAAGAGGACGTAAGGTATCTAAACTATGGCCAAAAGCGGAATGTTTTTGTTTCTTTTTGTTACCCTTTTCCCGCTCTGTGCGAAGGGAAGAGTTTCAGGTTTTTATCGACTAAAACCCAACTGTGATCCTGTAGTTGCCTTTTACGTTCTAAAGCCACCTTAGCTCTTTCGAACAATCCGCAGGCCGAATTACCTTAGCTGGACATAAAAAGACAAAATTTCCTCATTATCCTAATACTTGCCAAAGCCATGGCTGCTCTACTTGTGTTCGACTAAGCTGTGTGACGTAGGTTAATGCATCATGCCACGCTGCCTCGGATTTTAGATTCTGCATAAACTATTCAAAGATGAGGGTCGTGACAGTGTTAGAACAATCTTGGGTTTCATTTTGATTTATTTTAAACGAAATCCCTGAGTAGATTTTCCTAAATTACAGATTTTAAATTAAGAATTAGGTACACTTCACATTAAAGCTGAGTCAGTGGACTGGAAAGTTAGAGAACAAGTTACAAGTTGGATTTACTAATTTCTGAATTAATACCTAATTGGCAGTATAGTATTTGTTAGACTCTACTTTAGCTAAATAACTTTTCAAATCTTCACAATAAAGTAGAGTATGAATATTGGGCCCTTAGACTGTTTTCACATTATCCGATCCGATATCGGTATCAGACGCCGATACGATATCGGGGTAAGTAAAATGTATGAAATACCGTGCTCCGATATCCGATATCGGGTCGGACAATATGAAAGATAGGCACACATTTCATACATTTTGCTTACCCCGATATCGGATCGGATAATGTGAAAAAGCTCTAACGGTTTTGCTAACGATCGCTAAAGCGCACGTGGAATACAGGGTGTCGTCGACCCTGGCTTAGTCCTTACCGGAGTGCCGAGGATGGTGACCATAACTCGTCGTCCGCAAGGCCGCGTCTTCAGTACCCCACCGTGTCCTCTGGGCTATTATCTATAATTCTGAAACCTAGGCTTTTCTTACCTCTGAATTACAGGGGATCAGGAACCTTACAAAACACTGGTAAAGAGATGCGAAGAAAAATATCTAATTTGTACAGGAGGCCGCACGGTCAGTTAGAGTTAGAACAAAACTGTATTTTATACTGGCTTTCATATAAAGCTCTATATTACCCAAGGCCAGTAGGTAGCTCACAATCAAAATGTCGGTCGACTGTAGTACTCGTAGTATAATAAAATTACCTAAATGGGTACATTTTAGGTTTTGACCGAGCAGAGAACATTACATTTTAACTGAACTGACCACGAAATTTCGTACCTAAGTATTTATGCATTATTTCTGTCCATCGGGGAGTATACCACGTACCGACGATCTGGGCGCGTCAGTCTCCATACGTTCTGTATAATGGCAACTAGAATTGTAGAGCAACATTAGGCACAGGTTGGTAGGTTCCTTGTAGGTGGTAAAACCAGTTGATCAATATAAAGTAAAAAACCGATACTTATGCCATTTTATTTTTTTGAATAAGTTGAGTATTTGTAAACTGAAGAGCTATAAGTTTCAGCCACAAGATACCAAATCCAGGTTTAAGTTCATTATAGTACCTACTTATTATTTGTTTACTAGAAATCTAGAATCTGGATTGCAAATTAGCTAAGTATTAGCAGGTAAATGTTTCCACTGCTGATACCTACTTAGGCCTCTTCTCCAGTAAAGAGAATGAGCCGTAATCTTCTTCACTAGTCTAGTTGGTGAATGTCACAAGTCTTTGGATTTGCCGATTTCCTTACGACTTTTCCTTCACTGTAAGAGCAGTGGCAGTGATATGAATTACGCAAAGTTAAGCGCCTGCCTGAATTCCAACCCACGACGACAACTCATAGGTACTACCTAAGTCGGGACTGTGTCCACCGGTCCGTCCGTTAACACTCTTTAAATAGCTATTACTAGAGAGCTACAAGATAAAATTCCTTGAAATATTCCATCGGTCCAGGTATATGAAAGCATATTATGTATGTAGCACCTACCATATTTAGGTAGGTTTAGCTACACATTTTTTCATTAACTAAAGGATCAGTGTGGGGAAGAATTCTTGGTAAAAAAAACTGAATTACAGTTTATTCCAATTATATTTTGGACTCTACTCAGATCTTAGATAAAGCTTAGTTAATCCGGGTAAACCTGGGTTGACTCACTCTTTTAACATTATTCCCGGCATAGGTATACGTACTTATTTTCTTCGTAAATGAGATGGCCCTCAGAAAGCTTTCCTTATTCCTTAGATAACGAAATTACTTACATTTTCTTCAAGCTTACATTTCTAGTCTAAATAAGCTTATATTACGTTGAAAGGTAATTATGCTGATCTTTCATTTTGACTCCTAAATTAGATTTTTTCCAGTTTGTTATGTTTAAAAGCAGAGTCGATAAACAGAAAATTGAATTTCTTTTTTTTTGGCACCTTTTTTACTTGAGAGTATCTTTTTATATTTCCAAAATAATTTAATCTTAAATAACACATAGGTACTACGTTATCTACGAGTATCTATATACTATACATAATTTTACTCAAGAATCAAGGAACATTCTAACAACATGTTAGCGCCTGCCAACTTTAAATAGCTATCAGATGCAGTTGCGTCAGTGGGAACCATATAAGCGGTAGGCGTCCCTATTAGAGGTTGTTGTTTACAACCGATTCTTTTACAGTTATTCACTCTTAACCTTTTGAAAATTCATTAGATACTCTACGTGTATTATGTTTTTAATCAGAAATATTATTTGCAATATTTAATAATAATATTCAACCCTTTGCTTGCTAACGTCTACTGTACGGTACGTTACAATAATATAAACTGACAGACCCATTGTCATCACATATAACTAAACTGTCACACACAAAAACCAGTTCACTTTAAATTTTATGACATTACAATGCCTGTCAAAAAAAATCAACACCCCGACAAAATGGACCCCTTTATCGCAACACCTCAACGATACGTCTTAATTTAATATTCAGCTGCGTTTCCTTTGAGCAAATCGGTTTTTGTACTAATTTGACGTTTGGTTGACAGATGCAGAAAGACGCTGTGCTCTCTATTGTTAACTTAATCCCGTTTCTATGTAAGTGAGTCACCGAAAATGGATTAAAGGGTTAGGGCGACAGGTAAAAGACTCCCAACGAAGTTATTAGGAAACGGGAAGGAATTCTTATTGTGAAATGTTTATTTAAAATTTTGCCTTTACTCACAATATGATGCTTAATCCATTTATGCATAATTATTTTAGAAATAAAAAATCAGAACTGATATAGATATAAAATTTCGTTAATGGCATTCTCAAATGTATGTCTTCCTATATTTGATTAAAAGTTGTCCCATCAAAGAACTTTAAATATAATTCTCAAAGGACAAAAAGTATTTAAGCAGTCAAAGTCCCATTATTTGGACACATGTCACCAGTATCAAAGCAGCCCTTACTTTCGATCCATTCAATTTAAATTCAAATACGTCATATGAAAGTATGGTACAATCTAAACATTCATTAAGAAAAAATTCAAAATTCCTGTTCTGTGGCCCCTCGTTAAACCGCTTAAGCTAATTACATAAAACATTGCTAGGGGTACAAAGCTTATATTTCGACGTTATTACATCCCCTCTATATGCACATAATAAGAGCTCATTCTGGATGTTCCCCTTTGTGTGGAATATTTGTTTGATCTTTCGAGCTTGTAAGGGCAGGTTGTGCAACGGAGGTAGAATGTATTTTTATTTACTATTAGCTTTCTCCTCGGCTTTGTTTGCGTTTAAGACAAATATTGTCTACACGTAGTGGAATAATATAATGTGTAGGTAAACAAACTAAGAAAGTAATGGTGGCCCAGTGGTAACGGCCCCGATTTACGAATTGTAGGTCGCTGGTTCAAATTCAGGCGTATGACATTGTGTACCTAATTTATTTCATCACTCAGGCTAAATTATTCAATCAGGCTAAAAACATGATATTGTGATTATAATTATTAAACACTGATTAGGCATAAAAATCTGTAGTGATTTTAAATTTAGAATCCGATGGTTGCTTAATGCATAAGGTTGCTTATGTTTAGGCAACTCAAACAGAAAGTAAACAAAAGAAACCGATTTAAAGACCAGAGTAAGAAAACCGGGCGGTTGGAAAACATTTTAAAATAAGTAAAACGTGTTCTTTTTACAAAACAGAAAAAAGTAGAACATCGTTCCACAGACTGACAAAAATGCCATTTAAAATGTAAACAATACAACCTTGCATCTTTGATAGCTATTTGCGAGTACGAGTCTTCAAATAAACATGAAGAGTACTACCCTACTCTTGGTTCTAAGTATTCTAGTAGATACAAAGTAGCTACTTAAACATTCATAAGAGGGTAGTTTAAAAGTAATAGAGGCGTAACAGCAATAATAGTTAAGTTAATTAACTTTCTTTAAGTGTAGGGAACAAGTTGTTAATAATATAAAAGTAATTCCAGCAAGTTACATTACTTATTCAGACACAGTTAAAACACAGTTTTTGAGCAATTCAGATCTAATATTAAATTCGAGAAACGTGTATGAAAATACACATAGTCCGGTAAGGTTAAGGACATTAATTACTCAGATACCCGCGAAACGAGACACAATAGTAAAACAATAACAGCGCGGTCTCATAGGACCGGTTGGGGTTCAAACGTTAAGTTTGCTTTTGTAATTTTAGTTGCATAAGTATAAAATAAAAAAGTAAAATACTAATAATTTAACTAAAAATAAAAAAATGCTATAAAAAACCCAATTTGCTTAGACGTTCTTAATTTCGAACTGCGAAATGCAATGGTTCCGTGAAATATAAATCAATTAATTTAACTACCTCTTACTCCTGCATTAAACTAATAAAATTATCACTCACCTACTTTGTTTTTACCTTATTTGTAGAAACGAACTAACCCACCTGAGAACAAAAATATTTTTTTTGTAGAAAAGGATCAATCACCATAATCACTACCGTCAAGTATTAGCAGTAAATTCTAAATCAAATTAAGTCATCAAAGCTAAGGAAAACTCGCACAGTAAACAAAATTAAGCATACCAGCATTAGCAGGGTATAATATTTCAGAGCACCGTCAATCAAAGGCTAACGAAAGATCTAAAGACCTTTTCAAAAGCGCACGTGTAAATATAAAATTTATTACTAGCGCCTCTTCTGCTAATTCGTCCCCCTCGGATAAGGGGATAAGGGGGACCTAATATCCTTTAAACCGTGAAGACGTCAAAGGCGATACTTGAGACGCCACTTGTCTATTTGTAATTGAATATGAAAATCCTTAGCGCCGTGCGAGGGATTTTTCATCGGTTCTTCTTGATATAAAGTTTTCAATGTTTTCAAAGAAAAAAGTATTATAGTTTTTCGTCTTGTCGTAATGTATATATATTAGTGTCGTAGTTTTGAATGATATTTGTTTTGTTATACTGCCACATAAACTTAATATTTAATATGTAAAAAATAGAGATATGATTTTTGCACAAGAGCGTAAGGATTTTTATAAAATTCGGTACAATATATTATTAAATGGACACTAAAGCTGCACCACAATACACCCCGTTTTAACGAAAACATAAAAATATTCAGCAAAAACATAGTTCAAATAACAAAAAATCTTGTAAAAGAAAACCGAATTCAATTCAAAATCTACGATAAAGTTTGCGTTTTATAAGCTTGGTTTACTTTTGCTTTGAAAAATCGTGGAATTTTCATAACGTATCTAGTAATATTTTATGGCCATAACCTCTTACGTTAGAGAAAAACCTGCAGTGAGCATCGCCACTCGTTCATGTCTCAAGAGGCAGAGCTACGGTGAATAAAATTTTAGGTGCCCCTTAAAGAAATATTCATCATAGGGATTTTATTACGAAGAATTTCACTTTAACTCATTCTCTTTCGACTGGGTTTGTTTGCATGTGTGAGGATAAAAATTTTGGTTGGTTACGTGTATATTCACACATAGAGGCCAGGAAAACAAATTAAAAAAAAATTATTGTGTTTTCATGACAATTGTTCTTGGTCGACTACTGACATCTTAATTTAACCCTCCGTGAACCACGTGCATAAAAGTTACACCGTGAACCATGTGGGGTCTCTCAGACCCCAATATTGTTTGGGGCAAGGAATGTGTAGTTTTCAATTATTTGCTGGTTTTACTTCAAAATATTGATTTTCGTTTATTTAAGGGTAAATGTAAACTAAACTAAGTAAAATAATCACCATTTATATTCTTTTACAACAGAGGGAAAAAATGTACTCATTTTTATAATTTAAAACTTCACCTTTTCTATGGTCTAACTTTCACAATAAAAAAGTAATCAAAAACCTCTAATAATCTTAAATATTGAAAATTAAGAGTGTAGAGCATATTGAATTTAAAAAATAGCTCGATTTCAAGTCAATCTTCATGACATTCAGGCTGATGAAGTTTACTATAGTTTTTACTGTATAAATAAACATGTTCTAAGGCTTACAGCTATATACTTACGAGTGTAAGTATATATGTATATCACAGCACTCAAAATTCCTCCTGGGCACTAGCCCAGGCAAGTAATTATGAGTTATTTCACCTACACCTACCCTTGCTCTGGACTATAGCATGTACCAGGTTACAGGCCATTGTTCGGAGCAAGAAGGAATGGATGGCGGTCGCCTCTTTCTGCGAGGCAGTAATGGTAGTGAAGGAGACGGCTGCACTGGTTTGGGACCAGCCATCCTCACGCTCCAGCTGCCGAGACCCCGACTACCAGCTTTCGAAGGTGTCGGCTTGCGGACGGCGAGCAATGGGTAGCTTGCCGTCCGGCAGTCCGGTAACCGACCGGGTCAAGCCCTGCTCTAAGATATTTTTCCTATCACATTCCAAGTATCTTGAAAATTCTCAATATTTCACTTTCATTTTCAGAAAAACCCTTATCTATATTACAATCACTTTCAGCCATAGCCATAGCTGCTGATATATCAAAGTTCATACATTCCCCTAGCTATTATAAACTTTGTAAAACTGTAAAGATAATTATGATTATTATTGAAATAAATCGAAATAAACACAAATATTCCAAAAATACAGCATTTTACAACAAAATCACAACTTACTTTTTAGACGACGTCCTGAACCACGTGGGGTCTGTGGGACCCGAACACGCTTTACGCACGTCTATTTGCTATATCGGTGATACAATTACAAAACTATTGTCTCAAATCGGTGTGGCCATGTCGTAACTTCAGCTACCTAGAGCGTCAAAAACGCCGCACGCTTTTTTAAAGAGATACAAGGATTTTAGTGTGACTGGGGTCTATTAGACCCCACGTGGTTCACGGAGGGTTAACAGATAAACCGTGGAACGGCTCCTAGTTAACTAATTCCAAGTTCTGTTTGAAGCTTGTACGAATATCAAATCATAAACTATTTCAATAGTATGTTATTAATATACACTATAATTATAATGAAACCTGGATAACTGGGAGCTCAAGAGATCTAGAATTGACTTTTTTATTATTTACAAAAACTCTTGATTTACACATTTACTCAAATAGCCAGATTCAAAGTAATGATGTCACATTTATCTCGCTTCGTGAAGAAATTCGAATGTTTGCAATCAACTAAAAATATATATTCAAAATACTAAATTAAATTATTAATTAAATGTCTCACTGACTGAGGCTGTTAAGCTAAAAACTTCAAAGTATACACTTGGGGGATGAGTATAAAGGTGTATACTTGGAACTTTTTAGGTCTAGAAAGAATAAAGCAAGAAACTTAAAAATATAGTTTGTTATGGTTACTGTCAGTAACAAATGTATTTTGGTGCAAAAATATCAGAAACTCATTGTAATTATAAATAGCAAAGGTTCTTCATTTATATTCAGGGCCCACTAAAACTTCATTGTAATTTGTAGATGTTTAAACAAACTTTTTTTAGTACAATATAGTAAGCAGAAGCAGTTTTTAAGCTTTATTGCTGACTTTGCAGCTATATCAGCAATATTTCAATGTGCCGATGATGCTTCGGGTATCTTCATTAAAAGTTCCTTTTCCTCGCCGAAATTAACTTGATTCAATTATGCCCTTTTTACTTTTCAAGACTCCTCTTAGCTCTGTTCACATTGCACCTTTGATGTTTTGCCTTAACTTTATACGATTTTCGACTTGACTTGTTCAACGTCCATGTTTTTATTAGAGGCAGAAAAAAGGGAAATTTGATTTAAACATGAAAGATCGAAAGTCTGTACAGATAGCGTACTTTGAGTCCAATTTAATTATCTACGTAAAAACTTGAAGGAAATTCTGTAAAATATTGTAAGTAACGAGAAGTGTAAAGAGATTGATGGGTCAAATAATCTCATTAATTAGTTTTTTTTTTTAAATGAAGCTTTACTGTCTATATTAGACATCTTTGCGCCGGCAACAAAAACAGTTACAGCAAAACACCTAAACCTGGAAATAGTTTCTGTAGGCAATAACGTGCACATACACAAACATCGTTCTCACATATCGACTGTGAACAGGCAATCGGTCCTATCTCAATTTTGGCTACTTTACAGAATGAAGAAAAGACTTGTTTGCGTCATTAATATAGCATCTATCATATTTAATAAAAAATCGTGTTTTTTTAATATGTTTCTATGCATATCTTATTAATAAAAAAAAGTTGGATAATATGCGTCTTTCCTCTTTCTAGTATAAAAACGAGGCAGAACAATTGAAATCGAAAAAAAAAGGTGTAAGTTAGTACAAGTTGAATGAAGTCGATTCTGGTTCCATAAAATGTTTCTGAGATGGGATTTTTTGCAACACTGCGGAGTATGAAATAGTAAATCAAATGGTATTAAAAATGGAAATCTTCAAAAAATTAAGATAGGACCGATTGTCAGTTCACAGTCGATATATGAATGTATAATTTTAATATTAAACTTGTAACCATAACTGTGTAATTATTTATTGATTTAACGTTTAAACGTGTTTAAAAGTTTCTCCGTAGAGAACTACGCTTTGGAATGTGTGTAAATGGTTTAATTTAAATACATGCTTTAAGTTCAAGTTAAATATAAATAAAAAATAATATTGCGTATGGGAATTGAGCCCGCGTTAAGAAGCGCAACAACTAATCTCTCAATCACTGCGCAAACTATAATATGGCGTCAACTAAGGATACTATAAAAATGAATCCCTGTTTCAGTTGTCAGGGATCAAACAGGGATTCTGTTTCAGTTGGCCACGTGTGAACGACTAGACCAATTTAATTCGCGAATCCCCGACCGGCCGACTTAGGTGACTACTCATCCGCAAAATATTTCATCCGCGGATGAAACGTCACCCTTTTAAAATTGTAAGGCGACGAATCATCCGCACGTTCGGATGAGTTGAGCATAGTTAATATTGATGTGGTCATATCAGCCAAATAGACGAACAAACATATTTTGTGTACAGGAACATTGTCTGTTCTTTAGTTTCATCGGTTTCGCTAGCTGCTATGTGTAATAATATCGTGGTTAAATCGAACAAAAATACTTCTATGCATATGAATCGTTTTTACTAAGAATATAATTTTTTATACTGGTAAATCAGAATACATAATAAGCAATTGCTGCTCCTCTGCAGCTGACCTCCTCTTGCCAAAATCACAGCTTGAATCCTTCTGGGCATGCTTTCCACGATGTTTTTAATAACGTTTTGAGGAATACGTTCCCACTCTTCTGCAATGACTCTTTTTTTTTCTTAATTAATACTTATTAATACATAATAAGCAATTTCCCTAAACAAATGACAGGTAGTTAGTTACTGTTTTACTGCGAAAACTGAGATATGTTAAAAAAATTAGTAAATCTAAATAGATTGTTATTAAGAATTATACATTTTTACATAATGTTAGAAAATATTAATTAATAACGAAAAATCTGAATAATTTAAACCTTCTTAGTATTTAGGTGCAAAAAAAAGATTTATAATAAAAAAAATCAACCACTACAAAATTTTGTTAAAGAACTAATGGGAAGATTCCATTTTTATGAACGATAATGCTCGCCCGCACCGTTCTGGCGACGTGGAAGCGTACATGCAAGAAGTTGGAATCCGTCGTTTAGATTGGCCAGCTCGAAGTCCTGACCTTAATCCAATTGAGCATGTCTGGGATGTTCTAAAGAGACGGAAAGAAAAAAAAAAAGAGTCATTGCAGAAGAGTGGGAACGTATTCCTCAAAACGTTATTAAAAACATCGTGGAAAGCATGCCCAGAAGGATTCAAGCTGTGATTTTGGCAAGAGGAGGTCAGCTGCAGAGGAGCAGCAATTGCTTATTACAATTCTGATTTACCAGTATAAAAAAAATATTCTTAATAAAAACGATTCATATGCATAGAAGTATTTTTGTTCGATTTAACCACGATATTATTACACATAGCAGCTAGCGAAACCGATGAAACTAAAGAACAGACAATGTTCCTGTACACAAAATATGTTTGTTCGTCTATTTGGCTGATATGACCACATCAATATTAACTATGCTCAACTCATCCGAACGTGCGGATGATTCGTCGCCTTACAATTTTAAAAGGGTGACGTTTCATCCACGGATGAAATATTTTGCGGATGAGTAGTCACCTAAGTCGACCGGCCTCATGCGACCGCGCTGTTATTGTCTTACTATTGTGTCTCGTTTCGCGGGTATGTGATAGGCTAAGTGAGTAAGAATTAGCAAACAATTTTGTTGTGTTTTTTATTATAAGGAGAAGGTAAATAAATAAGACAAAACTAAAAAATGTTGCGTAAAAAATTAGAAAATGTCAGAAAATTTCGACGACTATTTAATCTTTGCACGTTTAACAGTTCAGAAGCTAAGCCAGGACAACGTTTGTCAGGACAGCTTGTGACAAATATTTTGAGTTGTATCTATAGTAAAATTTTCGACACTACTACAGGTTTGATTCATAAGATTGTCCGGTTCAACTAAAGTGCGAAAAAAACAGTATAGCACAAGTATCGATTGTGAGATCGCGAATATTTTTTTTATTAAATTCTTAGTCATGGTGATATCAGTTTACTTTTTGTCAACAATAAAAACGATGTCATTAAGAATTTCTACTCCGGCACAGCGGGTATTAATTGCCTATTAAAATACATAACACATAACGTCTTTTTGTGTAAGAAGTGTAGAAAAATTGTGTTTTTGCCATTTATCTCGCTGGGCACAAATTTAATTTAGCTTTGAAATACAGCTAGAATTGGTTGTGAGCGTTCACCTTTTGCTTTTTAACTAAGAGGTTCTGCACTGCTATCTAATTTCACACTATAAAATTACAAAAGCGAAATTTACAAATATACAGACAAACATGTTTGTTACTCCTTCATGCCCAGAGGTTTGGATGAAATTTTTGCACACTCTTTATGTCTTTACTTTGTAATTATTAATTTTCTAGGTACTTGAAAAGCTAGATATGCTGACAGAAACTAGTTTTATTTAAAGCAAAAAATATCGTTTCCAAAAGCAATATAGCAATGAAAGGTAGGTACGTAAACCTCTAAAAATCCGTGACCATATACGTTTACAAAAACCAATCTGTTCCTCCTCACTCCAAAGTAATCTAATACAGTTAACGCATTTGAATAAAAATACTGCAAGGATTTACTTTTACAACCGTTCGTTTTGTTACCGAATATCAACATTTTATTCCTCTAACCGGCCATTTATTGGTCGATTTGTAACGGTGGCATAAAGTCCCAAAAATTGTTATCTCAGCGATCCACCCGTCCACAAAGGCTGGGTGTCCCACAGTCCTACTGACGTTATTTACTCTCAACCGATTCCCAGGTTTATATCTATTTCGGAGCTTCGTATAAACGCGGTACAATAACAATAAAGTAGGATTTCGCCACAGATTGCTGACATTTTCCTCAAGACGTAGGTACGACATAAAACGGGTATATTATATTATTAAAAACCTCTGCATATATATAACTGGCAGGACGGATACGGGAGTAACAAAAGATAAATGAATACGGGTGATAGTAAACACGGCACCACGGTATCTTCTCCGGTAAATTAAACGAAAGTATTCCTATAAACGTAAACAAACGAAATTCGTCTCGAATTTCTTAAGTAGTTTAAGATTTAACATAAAGTCTAGCTAGAAATTGCTTAACAGTTAGCTACGTAGGTAGAAGTTTGAAGTAGATTCCAGTTTGATGCTTCGTAAAATCGTTTT
Organism: Mythimna separata; assembly: GCA_030763345.1. Lineage (NCBI taxonomy): Eukaryota > Metazoa > Arthropoda > Insecta > Lepidoptera > Noctuidae > Mythimna > Mythimna separata. The sequence continues at coordinate 9,506,482 of CM061181.1, read as the reverse complement.
AAATCCCAGTACCTACCTTACTTTAAACTTACCGAAAACAGTCTCAGATGGTATGGACATGTTAGCAAAAGCAGTGAGGACCATGTCGTAAAAATTGTAGGAAACTTACCCATACAAAAGAAAGGCAGGTCGACTATATTATCCCGGCGGTGGTCTAGAATCGAGAGAGATCTTAAGTTGGACCATTTGCCTAAGCCGACAACCCAGGATAGAAATAGGGATTCCAAATAATGGGAACAGGAGAGGACAAACAAAAAGAGATCTAATTACCTTACTTTAGAAAGGCTTGAATGTCTTCTTTATTGATTTGCGCTTGCACTAGTAAACACTGTATTAAAACTAGTACAGTGTTTTTGCTAGTGCATAAAGTTAAGGCATTAAGTCCGTCTGGACATAATACTTCAAGCACTTTATACCAGTGGACATTTGTGTGTTGTAGAATGCTACAGGAATGTTCTTGAGTTCCTTATGCTGAAATGTAAATAGCCACTGAAAAAACTGGTAATACTGGTAGGTTTTGGTTAGTAAAAGTCCGATTCGTCCTCTTAACTCCAATCAGACTGGGAGAAATTATTTGATGATTTCCCATCTCAAATAAGGGTGGTGCTGAAACAGAAAATGACATTAAACAAACACTGAAGGAAACATAATATTAAAAAGAGTAGCTACTTTTATTTAAGCTACCATCAGTCTAGTAGTTTATCTAAGTAAAAGAAAGACGTCTGTATGCACCTGAAGAAAACATTGTGACATTTTAAAACTTCGTTACGGTATTCCAACCAAACGTTAGCGTTTCCCAGACGAGTAAGAAGGAAAAAAGAATGCTAATAGTTATCGTCGAGACGCTGCGTTTTACAAATTTCCCCATTCCCCTCGAATTCTTCGCATATGTTTCCATTGAAAAGATATGAGATGGCCCCACGGTAACTTAGCAGTACTTTCGAATGTAGTTTTAAACTTTTCTAAAGAAGAAAGTTGTTAGTAGATAAAACTTTACCGAAATACTGGAGCCGGAAAACATATAGACGTACATAATGTGCACTCTAACCCTTTTTGAAGAAAGGGGGAATTTCAATTGATATTGACGTGAAAAAGCTATACGTTCACCAATAGGGCATCAAGTTTAAAGATCCTACGTTTTCTTTGATTTATGTTGTTCTTTTATATTCTTTTGGTATAATAAAGATACAATTTAGACCTTTTACTTCTTTTTTATTCATTGAGCTATTACTTTTATTTCTGCTGACAGATTCCAGATGTTCATAAAGTTTGATTGGAACTCTTCTGGACGTCAATCTTTAGTTGTGTTTGTGTTTTTACGGAAAATTACTTTGTACTGTCTGTCGAATATGATGAATAACGTTCATTGCTAAAATAATTAGATATCTCAATTTCAATACTGATTTTGTTAAAGAGATCATATCAGATAAGTACTTTGTATAAATATGAAAAGGACCAAAATATCCTATTGAAATTTTTACACGAGTATCTTTTGGGTTTCCTGTTGTTAAAAGTAATTAGTTCTCTACTCTATTTACATCCAAGAGGAAAATTTTCGCTGTATATTCTTAAGACGCCTAAGTGGTTTTTAAATTAGATTACGACAATTTTCTGGAAACTTTACTATAACCAAGTAATTTTCTTTGATAGGTACTACTACGGCTGGTAACGGTAAAAGTTAGTTTAGGTGTATACTCCACACGACAATAAACTTCGTACGAGTATAACTTAATCAATTCTTCTAGCACAGAAATTGTACAGAAGTTTTTTTTTTTGAGGTAGGAAATTATCTAATGATATGGCCCGCTCTAGAGTGGAGTGGGAGGACGTGTTAGAGTTTTACTGACCAAAACCATACCTGTGTCCTTTAAATGCCCTTTGCGGTTTAGGACCACGGCCTTCCTTTTCAGAAATTCAACAATCATTACACTGCAACTCCCAACGCACTAAGAGCCCGGGCACACGATCCGTTGCGGCGCCGCATCGCAAAGATTTCATTGTATGAGCGGGCACACGGGCGTTGCGGCTCCGCAACGTCGTTATGCCGTAACGGCGCCGCCGATGCCCCATTCTGTAATGTTCCCTTTTTTGTGACGCATAAACAACTGAGCGGTGTCGCTCCAAAGTCGCAACGCATCCACTCCTCCCCGCCTCATCTTGGCGGTTGCAAGTCTGGTGCGGCGCCGGAGCGCATCTTGTGACATGCCACAGTTAGAGCCCGGGCACACGATGCGTTGCGGCGCCGCACCGCAAAGATTTTACCGTATCAGCGGGCACACGGGCGTTGCGGCACCGCAACGTCGTTATGTCGCAGCAGCGTCGCCGACGCCCAATCCTGTTAATAATGTTCCCTTTTTTGCAACGAAGAAACAACTGAGCGGTGCCGCTCCGACGTCGCAACGCATTCACCCCTCTCCGCCTCGTCTTGGCGGTTGCAAGTCCGGTACGGCGCCGGAGCGCATCGTGTGACATGCCACAGATATTTCTATGTAAAACGACGCAGCGACACCGCTCCGGCGCCGCACCACCGCCGCAACGCATTGTGTGCCCCCGCTCATATTTCTATGTAAGACGACGCAGCGACACCGCTCCGGCGGCGGTGCGACGCCGCGTGTGTCCGGGTCCTTAGTGTCTGTCGTTGCGGCGACTAGGGCGTGAGCATGACGTGCGTTCCCTTACTCTTGCGGCTGTCTCCTTCACTAGTATTATTGCTTCGCAGATGGATGTAATCACATCCCTTTTCTTCTCGCTCTGAACCATGGGCTGAACTAGGGCCTGGTGCGAGAGGTCGCTGATCGTCTCCACGATGATACAGGAGTACTCCGCTCTCTTCCACAGTACGTTCTAGCGCTGTATCCAAATAGTTGTAAATTGCAGCTATCACTAGGTGCGGTTCGTTGTACGCAAGTTACCACGCAAAAGACTGTCCCAACTCTTAATATACACGTTAGCCTTAATGTCACTTAAGAGCCAGCTGTCAGGTATAAGTTATCAGAAGTGCTCGCTTCACTGTTCTAGCTAGTTATGTTGTTAGTTCGCAAACTTTCCAGACGCCTGGATAGAAATTACATAATATTATTGTTTGACGTTGAATCTTTTAAGTACGTTATAGGTATCAATCTTTATTATCTAGAACACGGTATATCTATTTACTACGTAGTCCATTCCTTTTTTTTGAGAAAAAGTTTATACTTTCCACTTAGAAACTTACTTATTCTTGTCTTAAAATGAGTTGCGTGGGTGTTTCGATCTTCGGCAGTTTTAATCAAGGTTATAACGATGAAACCTCTGAAGTACTTTTAAGTTTAGTTAGTTACTAAGGAGGAATAATTAAGGAAAACGGAAGAACGGGTATTCAATAATAATGACCCACTTTGATTAATTGAGATGTACCGAAAGTGTACAAAGAAGTCAGCTAAGGCTAAATTTTAGGGTGTCCCTCCTAAAGCTCCTGCTGTAGCGGATTCTACTAACAAGTAGAATTCGCTACAGCAGGAGCTTCGCGTCACGGAGATGAAGATGCTGAGGTGGATGAGCGGCGTAACGCGATCCGATCGCATAAGCAACTCATTTATCCGAGATAGTCTTGGTGTCCATGATATGGGGGAAAAACTACAAGAGTGTCGTCTGCAATGGTATGGCCACATCATGCGCCGCCCTAGGGAGTACGTTCGTCGGAGATGCATGGATGTAGCTGTCCTTGGGGCTAGGTCCCGTGGTCGCCCCCACAAGCGCTGGCTGGACGTCGTCAAGTCTGACATGAGAGCCAATGGCCTTATTGAGAAGGATGTTTTCGATCGGGCAAAGTGGAGGAAACTCAGTCTGAAGGCGGACCCTGACAATAGCCGGGATTAACGCAAAAGGTAGAAGAAGAAGAAAAAGGAGTAGAATCGGCTGCAGAGTTTCGAACAATACAAGTATATTACACGTTCGGTGAATCATCAAACAAGTTTTCCCACTTTGGACAAAGTTACAGGCCGTTTCAGACTTTTACTGACTAAAATGCACCCGTCATCCTTTCAATGGCGTATATATCCGTTTGGGGCATTCGTGTGTGACCTATGGATGCCCCAGACAGAGGTGTTCCAGTGACCTGATAATAATATCTACAGAAAATTACTTCGATTCAGTGTTAGTGATAGCTGTGTACTCAATAAAAACTACTAATCACGTGCCAAAGTAGGTAGCATTGGCTAATGGGTCGTTTTTTCACCTAACTATATTTGGAACGACAGTATAATGAGTTAAAAGCCCATTATTACCGTCTAAACCACAGGTTATACCCGCAGGCGACTAAGTTTAGTGTTGGTTTTGGTTATAACCTTTTAATAGAAGGTTGCGTGGGTCTTAGGATAACTCAAATATTATGTATTCCAACTATTTTGGTCTGCTATCAAGTCAACATTATTGGGAGCATACTATTATAATGTATTGTTTCCAAAGCGTATCTATAGTTAGGAGTTTAAGATCATTCTGGATTAGTACCCAGTTAGAATCTGTTGGTTCTAGTTGCCTGATAATAAAGTTTTATTATTATTATAAATACCTTTCGTTGAAAATCATTGAAGCATCGTTAGTCTTTCTTCCATGTGGGTGTTAGACTAACTGCCTGAAATAATCCTATACAGAAGCTGTGTGTTTATTTGTTTTATCTTTTACCTATCGATTTGATAGCTTAGAATTCGCAAGGTTCCTACACCTAATTCAGGCACAAAAAACGCCCAGGTCGTCTTTTTGCGGAATGTCTGGAGGACACGATAGTCGTGTTTCCGTTTGGGTGGAGCACAACGGTGTCCTCGTGAGGGCGATCGGCGGCAGTGACCTCTCATGGTACAGGCCATAGTTCGAAGAGAGGAAGAATAGGCGGCCGCTGTCGCTCCTTCTGCGAAACAGTAGTGCTAGCGAGGAAAACCACCGCACGCGTGAGGCACTCATGCCTCTGACTATTAACTACCGTAAGAGTCGGCCTGTGGATGACGAGCAATGGGTAGCTCATCCGGCAACTGTCTGGACTGGACCGAATCCGAGTCGTCGATGTCGCGTAGTGTTCTACTTGTGCCAAAAAAGATGTCAGCTAAATTGTAGAGCCAAAGCTTACTGGGGTCATGTGTCGACTTCTAAAAGGCTGAACTAAGTAAGTTAAAAATGTTACCAGATCAAAATTTCCTACTACTTAATAGTTAACGTTTTAACAAACTCAACATAAAATATTGTATTCTCCACAACACTTACGAGGCTCGTTATAAAAACAGACAAGAATAAAACACACAGTGTTCCATGTTTCGTGTGAAGCATGTTTACAAAATATTGTAGGATTGATTGACAGGAGGCGCTATTAAATAACAGTAATTAAATGTCCGCTAACGATCGGTCAGCGCGCCGTCACGAACGGTCGACGTTTTAAGTGAGCGCTTGGATAAGGCCGGCGCCACAATGCAAGCGAAACTACGCTATTGGGATAAAACAGATTGACTGATCATCAAGGATGGTGTGAGCTACGATACAGAACCAGGTGGACATATATGGGGTAATAAATAAGAATGGCTAGGATTCCAATAACTTTACTTCTTAATGTAGTTCGATACAGTGCACTATTATTAGGTTGGACATACTCGTACTACAAAACATAGAACAAATCCTGACCGGTCCTCCCCCACCTCGCGCTATCCAAAGAAAGAAAGAAAAATGTTTATTTGGCACACCATGATTAACAAACCAAAAAAAAATAAAAAATGTGAAGAAAAATTAACAATATAAAAAGGTCTCATGGCTTCGCCAAATAGGTCCAGTTCAGCATAATGCCGAGCAACTACGTAGCAGTTGCCTGACGCTGATTTTCAACTGAACCATTGAGTGTCGGTACGGATAAAAATCAGTTATCCCTAGTTCTTCCAGTAGCCACTAGATGGCGTACCTTGTTTTGTTGTTAACAAATCAACTTTCAGATATGACAAGCTCATTATTCACCATTTCAGTCAAACTGTTGGACATAGGCCTCCCCCCGAGTGCCGCCATAACTACCGGTCCTGTGCGCCTCGAGTCCATCGGACTATCGTGGCTCTCACTAGGTCATCAGTCCACCAAGCAGGAGGCCTTCCAACGCTGCTTGTTTCAGTACGAGGGGACTCCAAGCATAGTCTTCAAACAGCTCACTTCAATATAAAATAACATACATTATTGTCAAGAACTCAGTAAGCCGTAGGTCCCGGCTGTCATTTGTAGATCTTTGGCAGTCGTTACGGATAGTCAGAAGCCAGTAAATCAGACTCCAGTCTTGCCATGAAGTACCGTGTTACCCCAGTTAATGGGTTGTGGAGGTCTGGTAGGCAGCCGCTCCTCGTAAAAATACTGGTATTCAGCTAAATCCGGCTTGACTGGAAGCCGACCCCAATATAGTTGGGAAAAGGCTAGGCAGATGATGATGATTGTCAAGAACTCAGTCAGTCAGAAAAATGAAGCTAATTGAATATTTCAAAGCGTAGGTAGATCTATAGAGAACAATGTGCAAGAAATTTCATGGATGTTCTTTTAAATCATATTAAGTATTACAAATATCTTGGTTACATATTTCTTGTTGCTACAAAAATACAAGAGATGAATTGTGCATCCTACCCGCCAATTGAACAAGAGAGCTATCGCTCGCCGCATCGACAGCTTTCTTTTTAATTAGTCAGTTGCAATTATTGAATACAAAATAAATAAATTAATATTCTCGGATATAAAAACAGATTCAATAATGTGATTACGCATCGAAACCAAACACAGCATTTTGGAGAGCTCTTGAAAAGACGGATTACGGGGAAATGCAACCAGCGTACTAGTTTACTAGTTTCTATTTCTGATGCATTACTAGAATTCTGAATTCTACGAGATATTCAAGCTTTGTTTCTAGGTTTCATCCTACACATTGTGGCACACCAGCGAGCCTTTGAAATTGAAGGCCTCAAAACCTATAGTTCAGAAGAGCTGACCAGGCACTTTTTTCAGGTATTTAAGAAGGTTTTTTATTGTTATGCCTCTAGTCACAACTTGAGCTGTATTCTTATTTTGCTTATGCGACAAGATCGCTATAATATAGCATTCTTCACCGTATAGCACATACCTAAAGTGTAAAATCAGCTTTACTTTAGAGCACATCACGTTACTCAAACATTTACTTTGTGACCTAAATTCTTGGGTGATTTTTAATGCTTTAATTACTGTTCTGTTTAGGATAATCTGATGTTTTGACGAGCCATTACTGGTGGTGTTAAAAGCCTGTTATTAGTCGGGTCTCGTGCCATTTTAAGAAATTAAGTGTCTCAAGCAATTAATTTAGATGTTCGACCTGTGCCTACAGCATTAACTGTATTAGAATAGTGTATTAATTTTTGAATAGAAAAATTATTCAGGCTTTTAATAATGAAAGTCATTGGTATCATACGATCTAAAGCTCACGCGTAATAAATCGGGTAGCGGGATTTTTTAAAGTGAGAAAGATTTACTCTGGCTCTGAAGTGCAAAAAGCAAGTGACAATTTGAGTCAGTAAAAATCTGACTTCCAGTTCCACTTACAGCAGCAGTTATTTGATAATTTCCTATCTCAAACAAAAGTAAATAAAGACATTCAATTTAGTTTGTAAGTTGTGATGAAAATTTTGCAGTCGCTATTAGAAGAGTTTTTTCCATTCTTCCAGCCACCTGCACTATGAACGTGGCAAATGACATAGCTGCACATCTAGATATGTACCTATATAATAATATTTTATTAAACAAAAAAGAGGTAGCTGTTTCGCATTTGTTAGGTTTTCACTCTAGAGCACGTACGTAAGTACTGGTTGAAAAAAATACACTTAATATCATAATTTTAGCCAAAAGGGGAGGCCTATGTTCGATATTGTTCTTACGTCGGTACACTGTTGAACATAGGCCTCTCCCAATGTGTTACTATATGGGAGGCTAACCAAAACTGCGTTTTCCGATAAGCGGTCATCTCTCCAGAACCTTTAGATCCTATATACCGTCTGTTCAACAAGCAATATTCTCTGTCTACTACCACTTAAGTTTGGTGATTTTTCGAGCAAAACTTGATCTTCCTTATTTCTGATTCGATCAAACAAAAATACCCCATATAGCTCGTCGCAACTCGTAGGTCTTTGGGATTGTTCGCAAGAGGTGCCGTGGCTTCGGAAAATAATGAGAAAATGAAATAACATAAGTTGGTCACACTCCTTCCCTTTTTTACTCTCTGTCTCATCATTCATCCAGAGCATGCATGCAGCCATTTGATCTTAAAAAAGGCATAGCCAATAAAAGTATAATTACAAAGTAAATACCCGCACTGATTTTATTCCCACGTTTTCTGACTTTAAACAACAAAGAATTTACCTACCGAATTCTATTTATAACTGTAAGAAGGTTTAAGTTCTAAAAAGCTTAAAGATAAGCTACAACCTAACGGTCGTGTTCATCCTTTACGGGATAAGGATGTGCCGTATGTTTTTGTGCGTCAATATGACAATAGAGACATTTGTGCAGGATGCTGCGCGTCTCGGCGTCCACAAAGACGTCATCCTTTCACGGTTAAGCCTTAAATGCATTATGTCATCTTGTGTTACAAAAAGTTGTACTGGTTTTAACTTTTAAGAGTATAAGTATATTAGAGGATGTTTAAAAATGGCGCCAGTGACTAAAGGAATTCAGCTAAATTTTTACACCATCTATGATGCATATGAATGCAATAAAGTATTGAGTATTGGAGTAATTTATTTTGGTATTATGTAAAGAAGAGGGTTGAAAGGTTGTTTCAGAAAGAGTTATGTATATGTAGGTACTACATGTGGATGGATGTAGAGAGAGAGGGAGGCCAAAAAGAGAAAAATTTTACTTCCAACAACTTATCTTAATTACAATTAGGTACTTACTCATTCAGAAACCGACTGATAATTTCGTACAGAACCAATCCAGCCATCTATCTGTCGGATGGCAAAACTGTATTCGGAATCTATTGATATGATATATTATATAATTGTTACCGTTTTCCTCCAACGAGAAATAATCAATTGCATGTCAATTGTACACCATAATTATAAATGCATTTTATAATATGCAAATACGTATTGAACGCAAAAAAAGGAACAGATAAATATTTGTTTAATCGCTTCACAATCCTCAAAATTACAGTGCATTTTTTGTACACGGAAATCAATCTTTCACCAAAATAACACGTTATTAATCAATCAACATAGACAGACATATCCTTTATAACCAATAAATAAATTCATGCTCATCATTCATCACCACTCGTACACCTCACGGTACTTTTTCACCGTCCCTCGATCCCATATTAAAATCCTCCATGTTAATTTGTTAATTACAAGTGGACGACCAGGAGTTACGACGTACCTGGGATCGCTACATAAAACTGCAGTTAGTATAAATCAATATGTACCCACGAACATATTTCTGATATCCATAATTCAGGAGCGATGAAACCCTTTAGGAAGTTCTCTCGTGCATGGGATCGGCGAAAAACTGCTCTGTGTGTATTAAAATCATTTATTCAGTTTTTTGCGCCCCCGGAGTGAGATTTTGCGGCCTGTTCCGAAGTTTCACGATGTGTGCCTGTGGGCTAATATTGTTTAAAAACGTATAAAATAGCACTGTTTTGTGTTCACTTCGTGATATCTTTGTTTATTGCTAATGAATAAGTAATGGTGAAATTGACTGTGGATAGATATGTGGCAGTTTGTTTGTTTCTCTACTATCAAGGCGAGACCAGCCGTATTCATAGTCTTCTTTTTGTTTGTTCTCATTTTGTCTCTTTGGGAAATTCTTTTGACACTAACATTATAAAAGCGAACGTTTTTGTGTTTATTTCTTACTTCTTCACGCTGTAACGGGTAAAGGTAACGGGATTTGAATGAAATTAGGCTGGTGGGTAGACTATCTCCTGGAATAGTACAAAGGATACTAGGTATATTTTTAGACTGGGAGTACGTTAGCCTCATCAGAATACTTAAAGTCATCCAAAGAGCAATGGAAAGGGCTATGCTCGGAGTTTCCTTCTGTGATCGCGTCAGAAATGATGATATTGGCAGAAACGAAAGTGGCAGTGGGCATGGCACGTTGCTCGTAGGACAGATGGTCGATAGGGCCGAAATATTTTGAAGTGGCGACCACGTGCCGGAAGACGCAGCGTTGGTAGGCCTCCCACAAGGTGAGCCGATGATCTGGTGGGGGTCGTAGGAATCCGATAGGTGCAAGGCGACCATAGACAGGACTGGTCATTATGGTGACCCTTGGCGTAGGCCTATGTCCAACAGTTGACGTCTTTCAGCTAAAATGATGATTCATCATCAGTGTCTTCCCATTATCACGCAGATGAAGCCGCTGCCAGCTGCTAGTGTATATATAAATGACCAATTACGTATTGTGAATTTTTATAACAAAATAAAAAAATCACAATACGAGTTATTTAATCTTTTTGTTCTTATTTTATTAAAACAAGTACTTACCTACAAGATTTATGTAACCCTCAAAGCAGGTAATTAAACACAGTAACTGAATATAACCTTAGCATTTTATTTGCCAGAAAGAACTAACATGAACCAGTCGAGCGTTAAATAATCACTAAGGCGATAAAATTAACTACTACAATTAGTAATTAACGCAAAGTCATTCCACATACTTAGTAGTTAGTAGCATTCGCTCATCGCTTAACCTCTGGGGAACTTTTACAATCGTATGTTCCATGCAGTGGCGCAGTGGGCAGACGAAAGAAACATGGACACTTTATCACAGGCGACTCCATTCAAATAAATCAAGGTAAAATCGCGTATCTACATTGCAATTAAGAAGGGGCGAATCCTCCTAGTGTACGCAATAAGTCCTGTGCGGGAATAATAACATTTTATCTGGGATCTGAGAACATTTATAATAATTACATCATTGTATTGACAGGCCCATTAATATCTGGTCCATACAGCGATGAGTGTGGACAGAGAGTCTGTGGAGCCGCTTATTTATAATTAACTAGATTTTTCCGCGACTTCGTGGTCGTGAATGTAGGTTAGTATTGTAAAGTCGAAGTCAGATAAATATTAGCTTAAGTCCTTCTCTTTTTTTATCATTTTAATTTTGAATTACGGTAATTCATATTTTTATTGACTAATTTGTTTATTGACGGCTACTTTGAAATATCAAAAAAAAAAATCAATGAATGAATTGAAAATAACTTAATAATTTGCGCAATATAATTAATAATTTTACCATATGAAATATGTAACTACGATTTTAAAGACTCCATGGAGTTTCTTGTAAGTTCTTTTCCTTATGGAATGTGTAATTAGCATAATTTTTCTGACTGATCGACTCCTTGACAATTAAATATTTGTTAGAATATACAATAGTTGTTCATATAGTTGTCTTGTATTTATATGAGTTTACATATTTTAGAATGCACTCATGTTACAGAAGTATCTTCTAGTGTGAAGCTAAAAAAACCCTTTTAGTTTGTGTATGACTTGAGAAAACATAATAACATGTATTTTCTTTGTTGTCCTTATCTACTACTTGAAGATTAAACGAAAGAGTAGCAAGTAGAATCTTCGCAATGAGAATTCCTCGCATTTTCCTTTAGTACCAACAGTTACTTCAGTCAGTTCCTGTCCTCTGATTGTAACTAATATAGCAGTAATCGCGATGCTCTTTTAATTAAAGCTTAAGAAGTTCCTTTGCGGCTTTACGCTCTCTGTACAGTACCTCATTTTGTCTCTTGTTACACACTTTGCCATGGGAAAATGTACTTTACGTATGAGACTTACAGTTCAAAATATGTCCTAGACATTTTTAAATATTTTTAAAACACCTATTTTCGTACATTCCTTTAATTAACATCGCCTAATTTGATGCCTTTGAAACGTTACTACGAATCAGATTGTTTTTTTTTTTGAAGTCTGAATACACGAGGACCTGTGTTTTTACGTCTATTAATTAAAACTCAGATTTAGCAGAATTTTTAATGTGCTTATTTACGGCTTCAAAAAGCGAATAATTAATTCTTAAATATTCTAAGATGATTAATGGTTTAGACGTAGTTAATTAAAATAATATTCTGTCTTCTTTTAAATGTTATCTACAGATTTTTAATTTATAAAATTCTTAAACCCTGGCTTACACAAAGTTATACGATTTTATTACCAAAAAAGCTATAAAAACCTACCCACAAAACGAGGCCTTGTAAGGTACATAGAAGTTATAATATAAATAATAATAATAAAATTCCAAGAAATTTGATCTCGCAGTGGACCACATCTTGATCCTATATTTACGACTCTAAAACAAATACTTAGGATATATTAAAGGCTGTAACGCGTTTATAATCGGTATAGTTTCGCGTAACAGAACACCGTTTTGCAATAAAAAGTAAAAGCTTATGGTCGTGTTAGGTTTTATCTCGTTCACATAAATAGCGCGGGAGCTGGGAGGCTGTGGTAAACAATTTAGCTTTGTTAACATTGCCGGGACATTATTAAACAGCGATAATAAGTAGTTAATTATCGACTGTCACACACTTACGTCCGATGCGCTTCGCCGTGTTGTGCGCAGAGGTTGACAACATTTTTGGTGTTGTTGTTTTTTGTTTTGCTGCTTGGGAATTGGTTGTTGATAATATTGAGATGTTTATTTCTTTATTTATTTTGGGAAAACAAACAATTACACACAGTTTCTTAATTAATAAAGCCTTAGTATCTAATGTTGGTAATTTATATCTCTTCTTTATTTTTTTACTTTTATTTACACTTTTACTGATTAAAACTCATTCCTGTGTTCCTTTTTTCCCTTGCATCTCGGACCCCGGGGTTCTTTTACGGGCAACTTGACCCTGCTCGGCTCCTATGGTTTTGCTGATATATCTTTGAGAGGCGCGTGGAGAACTACGTGTCTTCGACGACTTAGGCTTGTTCCAGATGGTTACCGGACGGTGAGCTACCCATTGCTCGTTGTCCACAGTAGGTGCACGGTGAGACCGCTTGTTATCTGCAAAAATACCTACCCTACTTACTACTACTACTAAATACCTACACTATTTTTTATCATAATTGATTAGGTACATTTTTTTTTCAACTGTAATACCTTGTGTTGTTGTTTGTCTTAACCTAAATTATTATCCTAATAACTTTGACTACATAATTATCATTTGTTTTTGCAATGATTCATAAAAATGCTAAATAAAAATCTATGGTATCAAAGAATTAGTCCACTGGGATTTATAGAACTAATAATAATTATTGCTTTAGTTTTCACATTAAGCAATAATTTATACGATAAATGTCGAATAGTAAATATAATAAATAAAATAATGAGACCTCTGAGAGGATCCTTAAACCCGTTAGGTGCTTATAAACTTGGGAAGTATTAAAGTTTTATGAAGATCTAGTATAATGGACATTATGAGTTGAAAGTTGTGAACTATCGGAAACCTGGTTTATGAGAAAGCGTATCTATTGGTCGCCTTCTTTATCATGCTAATCATAACATGAATTTTCTCAAACCTATAACTTTAATTTATAGTGATGTAACTTGAGATAGTCGTTAAAGTTGACTCGGGTTTAGTATTAGATGGTAAGGCCGATGGTATTTGCGAAAACGCAAATATGGCTATAACCTGAATTTACGTAATAGATAATAATCTGAATAGCCTGTAATAAATATGTTCAATATTCATTTATCATTGAAATTAACCACCCACAAACAGCTACACGTTATCCTAAATATGTATGTAATATACGTACGTAGTTCGCACTGAGAGCTAAACGCCTACCTACTGCACTAAACATTTTATCCCATTTTATCTCCTTGTAGCACCAATTTTATTACCTATATATACCACACGATAAACATAACCTTATCTAGAAGTACTTAACCATTTCACTTATAACTCAAATGATCAAAAAACTCAACCAATTTACTAAATGAACAACAAAAAAGTAAAAAAACAACAACACGACAGCCCTGTTGTTCACTCAAACAAAAATGTTTGCGATTCCCTCCAAGATTTGTGCGTAACTATGAGCGTACAGCGCGCGTGAAATATATGGCTGCGGGCGTACCGCGGCGTCGTTGCACTAACTCCGCTTGATTGGAATCTACCGCAGGGCACACCGATAAATGAGTGCTGGTAGGTACTAGGGCTCTTGGGTAAAGGGATAGGTGTACTGGAAGAGCCGGCCTTTGTTTTATGCTATTATTTGGTGGGAAACCAGATTGAGGTGAGCTCAGTTTTTAGTGCTGTTGTTTGTATTGGTTTTTGTTATCTTACTATTTCAGTAGTGACGTACTGTACGTTCTGTGTTTTGATACGTTGATGAGAAAAGCAACCACAGATACAAACTGGAGAACTGGATATGCCAATGTTAGGGCTATTAGGGCTAAAGACTCTTGAGTTTTTTAATGATGCTTACTTATATAAAGAAGCCAGTTTCTTGCGCCATCCAGTTACAACCTGACTCTTTGTAGAAACTAGAGGCCACAATTAAAGACGTAGCCAACAAGGGCTAGATGTCGTCGCCTCTACGCGTAGTCGCGAAACTTCGCAATATGTGATTATTCACTTGCGTAAATTACGACTATCTCCACCACCGTCTTTTAAGTTAATCTCTATTATTTCAGACTAGAATTCTCCCTACAGCTTTGCGTTGAATTTAAATTGCAAAAGGAAAAATGTTTTGATTCATCGTTTTGCTTTTGTTTTTAGATTATCGGAGAATGATTGTTCGTGGGATAGAAGAGGTAACGTAAAGGCTTTTAGCCGCGATGTTTTTTCTAAACTAACCTTTTATAAGTGTTTCGGTTCGTCGTTTATACCGTGTACATCGAAGGACTGGAACAATTTGCCTGCTGCGGTCTTCCCGTCCGATTATAATTTGGGTGTCTTCAAAGCTAGTGTAAATAGGCTCTTATTAAATTATTGCGCCTCACCATCTAAGACTGCATCACTGCATGGTAAGCAGTGATGCAGTCTTAGATGGTGAGGCGCAGATGGGATCACGGTCAAGCACTAGTTTATATCAATTAAAAAAAAGCTTGATTTCAGGAAGTAAGTATGATGTTAAAGATCTGGAAAGTAGCTTCTAAGAACTGATCTAAACAGCTTTGAAAATACGGAGGAGATAGACAGAAATCTAGTGCCACAAAGGCCTATCCATTACTCCCATCCATCGGCATTGTTAGAAGCCATGGTTTGATCAAACCAGTTTTGTGGTCACTATCTAATGCCTGACCAGTTCCTACATACTTGTGAGCTTCTGGTTTTGTGTAGTAGCGTTGGTTTGCTTTGTAAGGTTGCCACTCTACTTTCGGGATTTATTCGAAGATTTTTTTTTACTATGATGGATAGGCTCGCGTTTGACCACTATCTGGCATGATGGTAAGCGATGATGTGGCGGACGATTGAGCATACTTGCCTTGGGATATTACCTATTCACGCTTGACTTAAAGACGCCTGGGTTGTAGTTATCAAGGAAAACATACTGCGGCAGGGAATTTCACTCCTAAGCTTTTTTTAGGTGGGGTATTATCAGAACGACTTCTCCCACTCCTAGGTAAAGCAGGAGGGCGTGGCAGACTTTTACTCACTAAACCTTACCCCGTTAGTCTTTTGCCTTCGTTCCAGGGTCCGGATTTTCCTTTCAGAAACCAATCCATGCCCCCAGAGTTCCACTCCTTAGCTGTACGCACAATAAATGTGCGAACAACAATCAGCGCTTACCATACGGTGAGATAGTGGTCAAGCGTAGGCTAGGTGAGCTTATCAATAATATAACAAAAAAATATTTTACTTTTTTACAATAATTATATTAGTGAAGCCTAGGTAGCGACCTGTGTCACCTCATTACGACCTGACGGTCACTGCATCCATTCATCGTGTTAAAC
The DNA here is from genome assembly GCA_030763345.1 of Mythimna separata. NCBI lineage: Eukaryota > Metazoa > Arthropoda > Insecta > Lepidoptera > Noctuidae > Mythimna > Mythimna separata. The sequence goes on along the minus strand of CM061181.1, from coordinate 9,490,567 downwards.
CATTTAAATCAGCCATCAGACTGAATAATTTATGAAAATTAAAAGAAGATTGGGAATTCATATTAAATCTAGACTAGATTGAGCGTGTAGGCGAGAATTAATTTCAGTATCAGATCATAATCATATTGTATTGGCACTTTAATAAATTGTTTTCGATAGATGATCATGTCGAAATGGCTATAACAATATTAATCAGTTTCTAAAAGACGGTTAAATATTGGGATATTGGAATTATGTGTATGACAGTTTCGAGAACCTGTCGTTTTGAGACTATTTATTATAATAATCTGTTAGACTTTTTGATGGTATTTTGGTTAGCAAAATGATGCCTATCTACGATACCCTTTATCGAGATATTGATGCGAAATTTTTTTTATCCCCAAGGTTTTTCTATTTTCTAAAATTTTATGTTTGTACGTATGACCGCATATATTATTTTATTAGTATTATATGTACTATCTAATATATTAAAATTTCGTGTCACATTGTTTGTTACATAATTGAACTCCTTTGAAACGATTTGACCGACTTTTATGAAATTTTTCGCATATATTGGTAGGTCGGAAAATAGGCCGTAGGCTATTTTTACCCTCTCATATCCAACCCCATGTTTTTGTTGTATAATATAATTTATATGACACTTTTGTGCTATTGCGTTTGCTGAGTCAGCTAGTAATTTTATAATTGTACTTTGTATTTTACACGGAGTAAGTATACTATTTTACCCTCTATAACTGTGATCTCTCTCTATCACTCAATGGTTTACACATGAATTTTGTTAACATAATAACATTATAACTTGTTTTAGTGTATTCAAAAGAATGAAAGAATTACAGATTGTTCTCTTATATGTATTACTACATATAAGTATATTTATCAGTTGTCAAGTACTCGTAGCACAAGCTGTGCTTAGTTTGGGACTAAATTGCTTTGTGTGAAAGTTGTGGAATATTAATTAATATTATTATTTTGTAGAAGGACGGGCTAACGGTAAAAAAATAAACAGTTACAATCATGCGTAAAGTAATCGTCTACTTCCTTTATTACGCAACAAATATGTAATATTAGTAGCTTTGTTAGGAAAGTGAACAGGTAAGGTTCATCGTTTCATATAAGTTATTCCAATTAACGTTTATCCGTTTCCGTACATCGACCATAGTAAGAAATAGTTAGGTTGGCGTGTTGAACTTTAGTTAAATTGTTTGTTTATATTTTGAACCTAGTGATTTGTAAAATCGTTTCCCGGTATCGTATCGTGCCCACCCATGGCTTTGAAAAAAATGACCAGCCTTACTTATTTCTTGCGTGATTCGAATTTGTATTCAAACTGTACATGTAACCGATTTATTTTATAGAATGTGGTGTTATGTTGAACAGAATTTTATTTTTTTAAGGAAATATGTTTTTGTCTTATTTGTATGCACTTTGCATATGCAAGTACATGCAACTTCAAAGTGTGTTTGTATAAAAAAAATGTGAATGAAATAAATTATTATGTTAATAAATGTTTCCTACAACATTTTTACGAGTATAGATAGTAGTGTTGCTTCAGATTTTGAATTGAATTGTGCCTATTTTTGATTATAAACTTGAGCCTCCCTCTGTGTCTATCTGTAGTTAAATTTCAGTATTTATCAACAACATTAAATTACGGTCTGAATGGCAAACATCAAGTAAATTCTGATGTAATAGAGTTCAGAAATCTACAAAAACAAAACAGTTACATAATTTATTTTTATTGCCATTTCTATTTAATTTCAACTAGTTTTTTCCCACGACAGAGTGTCTGCGTGAATCTCGATTATTGCGGAAATTAAGTCGAAGTCAAAGTCATATAAAAAGCCTTTCTCTTTCCTGGTGGTTCAGGCTTACTCCGTATCAAATTTCCTCAAAATTTGTTTAGTTGTTCATACGTGTGAGTGTAACAAACAGAGTTAATTTCTTATTTATAATATTTATATGGATTAAAGGAAAATAAAATGCAACTTAGAAATTCTCACTTAAACTCAAGCGCCGTAAGTACAACGCCTCACAACAATTTTCTGCTTTACAACCAAGACTTATGTTAGCCCCTTTAAAATTTCAAAGCCCTGTAGTTATAACTAACAAGCGGGTGCAAAAGAAAAATGAACGTGGGGGCTGAAAGAAATCCTACATGTTACTCTTTGCCGCTAAATACTTTAGTTCTACTCGACCGGTAAATATTTTATGTTCCCACCTGACTTACTGGCGCAGTTAAACCGTTTACTTTCAACAACACAAGATTTATATCTTCTTAGAGGGTTGCGGTGATTTTCTTTGAAAACTTAAGCTACGACCATTTATAGATTTTCCAATTCACGTACAATGAACCTAAAGTAACATTGGCGCTTAGTAAAAATACAGTACAACTTATAACTGGCTAGATTCCATTCAATTAAAAACAGATTCAAACGCCTTTGAAAGATCTATGCGCAGTCCAATTTTTTGTTTCACGAAAAAGAATACAAGTTACATTTTATTGTCCGCTACGCTTTGACAAAAGAACTTTTGAACGCTGCCTGACGCTAATTAAACGACAGAGTTGATTAATAAGTCGCTCTTAACTATTTAACAAGCGCGGACCATTGTCTTCTCATAAAAAGAGCTCTCGCAAAAAAAGGACAATAAGTAGCGAAGAATTGCCGGATTAAAAGTACCAAGTCATTCATTCCAAGCTTTAATTATCCTCTGTTTAAACAAATCGCAATAAAGAGCCAGTGTCAGTGCTTCCAAGGATCCTGTAAAAAGACATCGTAAAAAATACCGGAAGCCCGATGGTAACGTCAAACAAATTCCTCGAATAGTCCATCGCTTTCTGCTTGTGTTAGTTGGAGAATCCTATTCACGGTTGTCCGTTAAAACGTTTCAGGTCCCATTTTCCTTATTCGATTTTGAACTTTGTCGTTTCGAAAATAGAATTTAAAATTTTGTGTTGATCTGTAAGATATAAAAACGTTTAGACCTGTACGTGAATGTTCATCGTACGTGTGTGGTAGATAGTGTAGGGATATTTGAGTGAACATTTGCAAAGACGCGAACGATGCGACGATATAGCCGGTACCACTTCCGGATGGAAATGCGTTTTCAATGGACTAGTAGCGTCGTTTGTACGATCTAAAGTTACATTTACGTTCAGAGCACTTTTCGTTTTTATGTTTTTCGGCTTTAGCAGTTTGCGTTCTTTCAAGGTGGTTTTAAATTGGGAGTTGTGTTCATTGTATGAGGAGGGTTATTTTCTTTGCCTTTCTTGATGTAATCTTCATCTGAAACAAGGAAAGAAACATTTTAGTTTATTAATTCGTTGGAACGCAAGTAAACATAAGAATAGGTTTTTTTTTTAATACGTTGCATAAAGTCAAGGTGTGTGTAGGTAGAATTATTTACATAAATAATGACTCGGTTTTTATAAATTATTTTTATAAAGAAAAAACTTCTCACAAAGTATAGTAATAAACCAACACACTTAAAATAAACAGAACTGTAAATAAACATAAATTGCTTCGACACACTGGCAATACACGCACTTGTTTAAGCTCAGGCAAATTACGGCACATTTAAACCGTCTGCCAATAATAGGCTCACGTCTGACCTAATGAAGGGCAACTATCCTTAAAAGATGTGCCGCCAGCAAAAACAGGCAGGCAAGCACGTTAAGTTGCCCAGACCGGGTATCAAGAAGCTGCCAGACAAATAATTGCTAATCAATTGACTACAGCAGATGTAGAAGAACTAGAAACATGAATAGGTATATAAACGTGTATACATTTTGCAAAGTATTTTCGCAATTGAATGACGCTTGGAAGGAAATCAATTAAGAAGAAATTAGTATAGCAGATTTAGATAAGAAGTTTAATGAAATGACAACTAAAAGAGAAATATCATCTGTAAAATTTAGGGAAGTAGATAAACACAGGAAAAGGCAGTCAATAATAAAGAAATCAGATTCAAACATTAAAACACAAGCTGAGAAGGTATAAACAGACATACAGGTGTAAGGAATGGTGCTAATTTTAGAAAACACAGATTGAATTCACCACATTGTTGCTCGGAAGCTGTGCCTGTTTCGCACGGTCCAATTTTGTTCATGTCAGTACACATGTCTCGTTCTCTGCATTTCCAGAGGCGAGGAAGTGTCAAGTGAGGAATTTTAAGAATTTTTGGTAGTAAAGTTTGGTACCAGAGAGAGCACGTAAATAACTTCTTGGGAATTATTTATTGTGTTTATAAATTTAAATCAAGAATTGGAGGTGCAAATTTAAAATTCATGATTGGTCAAAAATTTAAAAGTAATTCGTAAAAATTTGGTAGGTACTACTCTGACTGAGTTCATTGTTGAAGTACACAATTTTTCCAACAAAATCAAGTAATTTTTCCGTTGAGATACTATCGGTTGTTTCTTTAGTTCCCTGTAATGACAGAGGAAACGCGTTAATTGTTTGCAGCCAACTAACTGTACGATTATTACGAGCGAGGTGTATCGGCATGTTAGTTACTCGGAGCGTCTCTTTGTGTTCGCCGCTCATTCAGCAGCGTGTCGTTTAATGCCTATTCATTAGATGCTTCGGTAATTGTCTCTTGTTTATGTATCCAATGTTTATCTTAGAAGCTCCCATCTTTTTGTACTGAGTTACGTGCCTCGCGTTGAAAATTGTTATGCTAATAATTATTGTACGGATATTTAAATGGTTTCTGTTGAGAATTATGTTTGTTTTTGTTGCTGTTTGTGAATGATAGTACATTTTATTTGGTTTGGTTCAAATAAAGTTAAACACGTGTAATTTTAAATGACAGGAAACGTAGGATTATTCAAAAGTCAAAATTTAGTATTATTCTTTGTACTACTATTGTTCTTTGTTCTACTTAGACGTAGTTGTGTACTAAAATTATTTGGATACTAGGACTCTTTAAGCCGAAATGTACTTATCCTAGACTCCTACTATCAACCCATATCAAATTCGCATAATAGAAACGCTCAGAATTGTGAAAAAGATGTAGTATAGCCCAACTTAATATTTCATGCACTACAACTTTATATTACGTAACTTAAAGGACACGTCCATTAATAAATTTCCAGAAAAAAAGAGATTCTTTTTTGCAAATCTGTTTGCATATTCCTTTCAGCGTTGGAGGACAAGTGACGTGGATCGTCCACCGCGACCCCTCCCCATGGGAAATCTTCACAAAAAGGTTCCACGGACAAACAATGGAGACGACCAGTCTGTTTGAATTTAAGAGTACCGCCAGACCGACGCAAAAATATTGCGGTTACTTGTTTGATTTTAATTTCATTATTTTTCAGGTTAGGGATTGACCTGGCGGATGTTTTAGGGTCGAATTTTGCGCAATTTATTAGAGTAGACAGTTGGGTGTTTAATTAGAGTATAAACGATAACTACGTTGTTTAAAGATTATGAAGGAAATACAGAAAAAAGAAACCGTAAATAACAAACTGACCGGTTCCATAATATTTTATTCTATCTATCGTATTCTAAATCATATTTATCTGTTCGAGACGAATATTTTAAGTACGGGTGGTGGGCAGTATTACACTAAAAAAATCAAAAATAAATTTCATATGTAACTACTAAACGGTTTTTATTACTGTAAAATGGTCAGTGAATAAGCCTCATTGAAACTTTAGGCTGTGGTTTTCTGCTACAAACAATTCATGCAAATTCCACGATATTTATTTTCATAATTTATCATTGTTCATTTTATTGTATTCAATTTGCCTCCGTAAAGTGTGTTAATTGCATGTGACTTTTGTGAAACCATTAAAGGAATATTTTTTGCAAGCTCACACTCTCAATAATGTACAATTATTTCTTGCCGCCCAATTTCATGTCAATTACTCTCACCAATTTTATTTCTGTGGAGCTCAATGGAAACAAAAAGCGTCGACGCGATCACGAACGACTCCGTCTGAAGCATCTTTAACATTTTGAATTCGCTGAATTGTCGCCAGTGACTACGTCGTCTGGGTAGATAAGAAATTCCAAATTACGAAGTTAATACTTTTTTGCATTTAAGTAAGCTGAGATAAAATTTATTTTACAAAACATATTGGGGCTTACGGGAAAGTGTATGTAATTTTTAATGCTTCTAAAAGCAATGTGAACATAAGGGATTTTCAGGGAAATCAGCATTTCAAATACTACGTATTTATAAAAGCTCGTGGAAACACGAACATTAATTTTGAGAGATTGCTTTTAAACAAGTTTTAATCCCCGCACAAATGAGCTGCAGCGATTAGGGGTATTAATTAGTTAATAAAAGATGTACTATATTGTGAAAAGATAAAGACAAAATTGCAAAAAGAAAACGGACTCGATAAACAATCTAGCTGGAAACTGCAAGATTAGATAAAACTTTATTCCGTCAACCGTACTCAAAATCATATCTATGTAAGAAGAAGGAAATATTCTTTACTGAGTAAAATGAAGATCAAAAACACTTTGATTCTAACCAAAAAAGAGTTAATGGAACTTGTTAAAAGATGATCATTGAATCTCGTTCATTCAAATTAAGAGTTTCAATTTAATCACGACAAGACATTAACAAACTGAAAGGGAAAATAAACAAGAAGACTTAAAAAGTCCGTAACTCAGATTTGTCGCAGGTAGCGACTCAAGCGCTGTTGAGTTCGGATAAGAAAGTTCTCAACTAGGCGGATTTTATAAGATTTCAAAATACAAACTTGTTCGAGAGTTTGTGAAAATATCAGCTGAAATTATATGAGTGTGGAATCGGGTTAGGACGAAAACATAAGAATCCATTACGAAGTTTCTGTGACGATTTTGATACAATGTTTTCTTGGTTATAAATTTTTGTTTACTTTTTAAAAAAGGGTTTTCTATATTTTAATCTGTTGTTCTATTTCCAGCAACAGCTGATTATAATTATGCTAAATGTTACAATTGTGTTTAATTATTTGCTAATCATTATTGACTTGCGTTGAAAGGCCTCCCACAAAGTAGACCGAAAACCTGGTGATGGTTGCAGGAATCTGATGGATGCGAAACGCACAGGGCCGGTCGTTATCGCCATAACGCTTAGGGGAAGTCTATGTTCAACAGTGGGATTTTTTTCGGTTGAAATGGTGATTATTATTATTAATTAATTGACGTTTGTATATAATCGAAATATTTGTTTAATACTTTACAATTTACGGTTCTATGCAGTATATTTTTGACATAACGTTAAATATATTTAATTAATTTGGATATTTAGATAATCACATCGGCTTGGCGGGCCGCTTGGAAAATTCAAAATTGACGTTCATTTCCCTACCAAAAGCGACTAATGAAGCAATCATAATTAGTTAGTATTAAATTTTGAATTTACATCGATTGTAGACTAGAATGTTAAAATTTGCATTGAATAAACTCTGTGATTTATCATTTGTATGCCAACATTGTGTAATTGAGGAACAAACGGACATTTCAAATACACGTCTAATTTGTTGTTTTATTGTTTAGTTTATTATAATCATTATTGAGCTGTATTTTGTACGATGAATAATGTATGAGAAAAACATAACAAATATAACACAACTAATATAATTAAATTAAAGTGGATACTTTCTAGATTTATTATGGAATTACAGTTTTCCATATTTGGAATATAATTCGAGATGATTTTCCGCGTACTTACATAATTATATTATTATCTTCTTACTTTTAGTAGTGGATAGGTACTCAAGTAATTTTTGTCTTGTGTTCTTTCAAAAGTGTATTACTATAATTTGAATGTAATAAAAATAAATTATTAGACGTTGAGACAGCGCACCTAATAAAAAAAAAAAACTTTATTGTAATTGTGACCTGATGAAGAATTAGAAACACGGAACGAAAACTATATAATAAATGATAACAAATCTTCCGGAAAATTGCTGTAATAGCTGGTTTGGTGATCGTTTAAGCCATTTTATAACATAATACCATCACACTTGTACGTTCTGAAGGGGAACTCAGATGTGTACAGTTCACTTGGTTTACCTACCCTCAATTATTATGTTCAAATTCCATATTATAAAGATTAAATTATCAATTCGGATTTGACTTTCCGCTTAAGTTTTGGAAATAGGGTAGTACCACGACTAAAAATAGGTAGAGGAAGTATAAAGAGATATAAAATATTTTTTATGAAACGATAGCGCCGATTTCCAAGAAAAAAAATAATTACTTTATTTTCAGACAACTTCCAAGAAAAAAATAATTTAAATATAATTTCTGAAGTCGGAGTCAGAAAGATTTTTAATTACAAATTCCTTTCGAATCACTGTTAAAATTCGAACAAATTGTAACAGAACGTGTAACACATAGCCGGGACTAGTAAATAACACAGCTCACCGATTCGACTGGCAAGGATGGTGATTAGGGCAATTGCGCCCAACGAGCAACCGTTGTACCGGATTGTGAAGAACGTGATTTGAAGCAGTGCATTTGGCACTAATTGTAACGACTGACTCCGTGAGGTGTGTATGTATGTGTGTGTTACATTTTTTTCTGTTAGATAATATGCAGGGTTATTTGTAAAACACGCACGCACACACACTAGTTGTAAAAAATATTTCAATTCATCATCATCTGCCTAGCCTTTCCCCACTATATCGGGGTCGGCTTCCAGTCAAGCCGGATTTAGCTGAATACCAGTATTTTACGAGGAGCGGCTGCCTACCAGACCTCCACAACCCATTAACTGGGGTAATACGGTACTTCATGGCAAGACTGAAGTCAGATTTACTGGCTTCTGACTATCCGTAACGACTGCCAAAGATCTACAAATGACAGCCGGGACCTACAGCTTAACGTGCTTTCCGAGGCACGGAGAAAACTCGTTATGTTAAGATGATCACCCATCCACAAACCAATCTTGGCAAGCGTTGCTTAACCTTGAAGATCGATCTGTGCGGCTGTAATTAAACGTTCTAAATGTTACGAAGTTTTTGCGAAGTAAGCGATAGTACAATAGCGGTGGGAGTGGGGGGCAAGAACAGTGCTTGGAAGGCGTAGGTAGATACAGCAAAATACAGAGAAGAAATTTGTTAGGTAGAACAACGAAATCTTGAATGTTTGTTTTTGGTAAATGTATTATGTTTCTTAAAAAGTCATAGAACAATAGTTGTTGTACATGATGTAGTAATACAGTTCCGCATGTTTGTGAGTGTTTTACAAATAACCCTGTATATTATATACAAAGATAGTATACGTCTTAACTTTAGTAACGTTACTTTAGTCCGTTGAACCCGAGTCTTTTCTTAACTGCCAGTGGGTTATTTCAATTTCTCTTTTTTTACATTATTTATTTACATTGTGCTCACATAATAGAAGCGACAAGAAATATATCACCAGAATTTTTGTTACTCATAACATTTAAAAGAGTGTCAATAGAGTTTCTTGCACATTCTTTTTCATATAGATTTACGTTTTAGAATGTGCAATTTAGCTTCACTTTTTTGACTGACCACATTTTAACTATTCAAAAGTGCCCGTAAATGGTTTTTTTATTGTTACTTTAGAATAAGATAACGCTTGTTAAAATATGTTATTTAAGCAACGAGAATTTAAATAAAGTCAAATTATATTTGACTGTCATTTATAATTTTGTACCGACATACAAATTAATAAAAATAAGTGTCTATTTATTACTGGATTTGCATTTAGTAAAAAAAGTTTTATACTTAATGCATTACCGTATTCAAACGTATATCCTTATAATAAAAAAAAACAAATTTTAATTATATTGCCTTAATGTCATTTCGTTCCGGGTAATTTTTAATACGGCTGGGCCTGGGAAAAATACTTAAAACCCACATCCAAATTGAAATGCTAACTCCATTTAATCAAAATGAATAAATACTAGAAAAATATCTTTCAACACCCAATAAAAGAGCACTTCATAAATTAATTACCGAATTAACTAAATTTATTTACACAAATCATAGTTTTACAAAGAATCCTTAATGAAGCATCAGATTCATCTCACAAACCAGCTCACTACTTCAAAATCCCCTCATCAAAAATTCAATTAGCCAGTACCAAGTTTAATATAAATTGATTACACAGAATATAGAACAATAAGAGTTCGTTTGCCCCTCCAAATTCAGTTTCTAAATAAATGGCAATCAGCATGTTTGTTGAACATTTCGTTATAAATAGATTGACGAGTATCTACGTTTAAATAAAATCACAAAGGGTTCCGCAGACCGGAAAATTCGGATGTGTAGTTTTACATGCGGGCGGGACAAACATACATGTATAGCGTTAATTGTAGACTTAGGAAACTCTATCGGAGTTGTAGATAAACAGTTTCGACTCGTGTTGGATACCGGTGGTAGGAGGGTACTGCAAATAAGTGTTTTGTTCGCTTGTATGCTGTAGTAGAAGTATTAGTTTAGGTATATATTCTAACTGCGGGAGTATAATGGAAGAGTTACCTTGGTCCAAATTGCAAGTGAAGAAACACAGGTGAGTTTTAATCAGTAAAAGTCTGATACTCCCTCTTGCTCCATAAAGAAGTGGAGCATTTGATGATTTTCTATTGATCAAATAAATAAACCTGTTGTTTCTTCGTGCTACACAACTTCTAATTGCCGGATGTTTTTGATTATTTGAGTAAGTTGACGGTCAAACGATCATTTAAAATACTACTTCAAGCTTCTAACAGCGGTTTAGTCCACGTCCAAATTATCTTAATTTCATCCCTATCTATTCAGCCGTAGCATTAACAAACATACACACACAAGAGGTATAATGATTAATTTATTTATGATAAAAATAGATAGATTAAAATATAACTGTACATTGTGACATTTTATTAGTTCTTTTATGCATTGATTTTTTCTTTATATTATTTCAAATGCGTTTCTCCGTCCGTATCCGTTTTTTGTAGCGTATATGTATAGTGTCCTATAAATTAATTAAAAATATATTATATACAATCGTTTACCCTTACAATATTAACGTTTACCTTTAAGTATAGTATAGTAATATTTTAACTGCAAGTCAAAAATTCATGTTCAACGCTAAATTCACCTGACGAAAAATAAGTCATCTCCCATTCCTGTCCAAAAACATCAAAACTATAAAATTCAACAACTCCCATCAAGGAAGTCGTAACTGCCAAATAGAAAATTCGTTACCGTCTGCTACAGTTATTTCTAAAGGCTATAAAACCAGTCCATCGCTCGTAGGGGGCATAATAAACAAATACGGACAGATACGGGTGGTCGGATAGAAAACATTGTGCGTGCGATTTGTTGACACACCCCTCGTACCGCAGGCCCGCCGGTCATCCCGTGTGGTGCAGTTGTTACAGGTGAACGGACAAATATTGGGCTGATATGAGTGGAGGGAGTAAGTGGGTGAGAAAGATAGTTCGCTACCTTTTTGATTGAGTTGAGGATGTGTTGGGTTATAATTGACGGAGATGATAGTCTGAATTTCCCTTTTTCAGTTCTTCGTTTATTTCTGCTCACAAAACACCTTATGATTAAACATATTTTTATGTATACAATGTGGGTATTACAATACGACTTCTAATGAAAACACTGGCAATACTCATCATTATGAATAACTTTTAGTATGGGAGTAACTCTGAAATCGCGAAAAAAAAATCAGCTGTCCCGTACATTTTGTCGACTTGTGCAAACGTAAATGTATGGGACACCTGATTTTTTTTTGCGATTTCTGTGTTGGTCCCGAACTAAAAGTTATTCGTAATGATGAGTATTGTTAGTGTTTTCATTTAAAGTCGTATTGTCATATCCACATTGTATTATAATTCTTCTGTCCGTGTGTTTTTCATCTATCTCCTCTTAAACATCATGATCGATATGGATGAAACTTTTTCTTTACTTTTTTGTTGTTTCAAAGTTACATTGCATGTGGTTCAGGGGGGAAAATGGATAAATATTTTACTGATCTTAGCGCTGGAGAAAGTTCGTTTAGGTCCCCTTCAATTTTAATCAAAGGTGATAATTTAAGTGGAGGACTAGTTATTGCAATTTCTTGTTAGGGGCTCTCATGGGAGCCTTTGTGGCGTAATTAAAAAAAAAATGGGTGTAGATTATAACCAAAGTTTTAGTTGTATTGTCGTTAGCTGCTCTAGGGATATTATTACGTTTATTACTAGCGTCTACGCTCTGCCCTAAAACGATATAAAATGATACCTAAAACTTGTAACTTTCTTTTTAAATCAAGAAATTGATATCCTAATCTATTCTTTACTAAGTCCGTTTTGCATTTAGATCTGACAGCCATCTGTCACACGAAGTCACTTAGAGGCCAAAATTATGTTAAACGTCACTCACGGAGACGTCACAAAGTCAAACAATTAACTACCTACCCGTTTGTACTCTCACTTGAGTGAATGTTAACAACCTACAACGCGTAAATAGCGTGTCGTTCGTACGTCGTAAAAGGCGTTTGCGTAAAATAGGTTACCCAATGCTCTTGGGCGATGAGTTTGCAGCTGTCATTACACTCTCTTCGCTTTAAAGTGCCGCTCGCCCTGACATCCTAGCAATTATTAACCCTTGTAAGGAAAGCCTTAGCGGTACAAGTTATTGATAATTAGGGTCACACGAGAATAAGGTTTGGGTGTTTATTACGCGTAAAAGGTCGTTTCGCCGTAGAAACAAGGACGAGCCCCCTTAAGGAAAAATTTACCACATGTTTCGCGTGGTGACAACCCTGAAATTCTCTTTATTATATAGAATTACGTTTGCGACGAAAAAGTTCGAGGTAAACTGTAATATTGTAAATAAATAATTATGTTTGCAAATTTTCTCTCGCTGCTCAAAAATGATAATTACCTCGACACAAGGGGAGCGGTGGAAAAAATAAAAATATAATTTTTAATGAAGCGGGCCGCGGTGCGTTAAAATTTCCATTTTGATCAAGAAATTAAAGGAAAACACGGAGCATTGTGCTTGTATATTTTTGCGCACGTACCGGCTGCAAAGTTTGAGGGTAAAAGGGTTTTCAGGATGCGTGTAAACGACATGCTCGCTGACTGTTGTGATTGTGGGAAGCGAGGTGCATTTTCAAATAGCGAAAACGAAGCAGCGGATCAGATTGCATGCGGTTAATAACAAGAGTAGTCCAGTGCAGAGTGGCTGCTTGTAAATGAAGCATTAGTATCTACAGTACAGTACGGACTGGCTGCTTCTAAACGAAGCTTTAGTTTCTACAGTAGGCAATGAGAGATTATCATGCAATACAACAGGGAATCGGTGTGTAAGCACTCAGCTCACACATCGCTGAATGCTTTGCTAAGCTCTAGTTAGTGGTTCAAGTTAACAGTGAATAGGTTACTTATAGGCAAGCATGTTCCATAGATTACCACATCATCGCTTACTATTACGGGTGGTCAAACGTGAATCTATCAATAGTAAAAAATGCTTTTTTTGTCGGTCCTACTTCGTGTGTGTTTTTTACTTCTGTGTCGTAAGTGCGCTCACAAACATGTGAATTCTCATACACAAGACACCCAGATCCAGAACAACTATCTGTAGGTCATACAAATATTTATCTTTGTTATAGCAGGTGGCCGCCACTGCTTTTACTGACTAAAATCCACTCTGGTTCCTTCTTTGCCTTGGTTTCAAGTTCTAGTAGGCTTTGACCTTGCTGGGTCCCTACGATTTGGTCAACGACTTGGGGTCGGTCCGGGAAGATAAACTATATCTTCCCCACTAAACTATTATCTTTTCTTTGTAAATCTATTCCTCGTTCTTACCAAACAGTACGTTTATCTGTTTCTGTTCAGGGAAGAATAATACATCTGTAAATATAGAAATACTGCTTTAAAACAAAATTGAAACTTCCACACTCCCTCAGGAAAAAATCCATTAAGAAATACTCGGATTCATTCTAATTCTTTACCTAATTGGTGCTTTCTTTTAAAACTCATATTTTTTTATAAAATGGTAGGAAACGCAGTCCATTAAAAATGGGCTGCTACTGGAAATTATACGCTTTACTTTTTTAATTTTTTTACGTGCAAAGAAATTATGATGCTCCGTACTCGGGGGTATTAACGAGGGTCGTAATTTTGAATTTTATAAAATGTTATACTAACAAACGTTTTAATGCGCGATTAATTTTTAAACATACTGTTTTGGGACCTCACATAATACGGACGTAAATTAAATTTAGGCTTATAATGGATATATTTATAAATTACCAAATAAAACCGGTCAGACAAATGTGTAAAGCAAAGATTTAAGTATACCCAAATCAGTGGGTTTAAGGATAAAAAAAGATTATTTCGCATTTGTTCAATTAACCTTTATCAAATAGAGAAATCTTAAAAAAGTGTTCACTACAAAAGCTTTTTCTAAAGGGCACTGACCTTTGAGCCACGAACTTAAGCAAAGTCATTTGCAATTAGTCTGATTGGCTAAAAGACTAAAAGATTAATTAAAACCTGAAGGTTTCATTAATTTGATTTGAATATTTTATTTTATAATCACTAATTCGCGTTGCAATATCGAGGTACTTGAGCATCGAGATGAATTCGAATCGCAATTATATCTTGAGTTAATATGGGCGTCACTTGTTTTAATTTATTCCATTATTTTCATGTAACCTTTTCGCTTTCCATCCCCTTAATTGGATGAAAGTTAACACAATATTGTTACCCTGCGATATTGCGTGAACAAACATTGTTAATGGGGCTGGTAATGTAAAAATATTTACTTTGTACTCATGATACGGAAATTAGGCCCAATATAATTTTTACTTCATATTTTAAAGCAAGATAACGTAATCACGCAATCCTTTGGGAGCTAAATAATAAATCTGAAAGCTTTTTAAATGGAATTAGTATTTTGTTAGCACAGGAAGTCTGGAATATTTTCACGTGAATACTGTAGATTTGAAAACTTACCTAAATTAGGTTAAAATGTAAAGTAGAAAATGCTTCTGGAGGTCGTTGGTGGGTTCCTCTACCCCTTTTAGGTGAAAAAATGGTAGCCGAGGACAGTCCGTGGATAGTTTCGAAACAAAACCGCATCTCCTCTAGTCTGTCAATGTTGATATTCGACGGTTGTTTAGGGTACTTACTGAAAATTCAGAAAATCTGACATAGAATGAGTAGCTCACCACCCGCTCGTCTTATAAGGAAGGAGCCCGAGCCCGTCGATGGCGCGTAGTGTTTCACGCGCGCCTTTAAAAGGTGTCAGCAAAACCGTAAAGGCCCAACGGGGCCAAAGCTTACTGGGCTGTGGGTTGTCTTCTTGACTGGTAGAGAACGCCTAAGGCATTAAGTCCCCCTATGTACCTTTATGTTGCATGAAGTAAAAAAAGGACATATGTGTGATTTTAGTTAATAAAAGCCAGACAAGCCCTCCTCCTTCGTCGTAGCGCGGCAGTCGTAAGATTATTTTCCCACCTTAAAAAAAGGTCCCAGATCACATTTGATAATTTTGATTTCAGTAAATTAGGTACATGAATAATAAATTGTTTGTTTAGATATCTCTGATCAAAATCACGCATAAAATTTCGATTAATTCCAAAACTTTCCCCATTGTCCCCCTGTAACAATCAATCCAAATAGATAACAAGGCTTACAGCATGCGACTGAAAACTCTATTCCCAGCCAAGCAATAAATACTTAGATAAATTCACATTTACAGCAAGTTAAAGCTCCATGATTGGTCCATGACAATGATTACTGGCCGGTAATCTGAAGCGAACGCATCGGATTTCGTATCACGTCGTGTTGATTGTCGGACGACAAACCGGGGCCGCCGGCGTTCCAATTACCAGCGACATAGAACCCTGCCACCAATACCCTATACATAGATTAAATTAAATATTGATTGCAGATAGTTGCAGTGATTGCGTTTTTATTCGGACTGCTAGAAAAAAAATGGGTTTGTAATCAGAGGAACCAATCGATGAAACTCCAAGATACCGTTATAGGTAATACAGTAAACGAACATGTATTTACCAGCCGATGTTTACTTCCAAACACAAACATTTCAGCAATTCACAATCCCTTAGTTGAATGCTTGTTTATGTTTCAACATCCAGAGTTGTTTACCTAATCTCGCCAAAACAACACAACCGGGAGAGGCCGCACGTCCCAACGCTATAAAATTACAAGCGTCGATTCTTTTCCCGTCATTGATCTATGACATTTCCCGCAAAACCCCCAGTCTCTCACTTATCAGGACTCACGAGCTAATACCGTGAGAAGGGCGCCGCCCAATCTGCCTCGCCGCTTATCTCAATTTAATGGCTTCCGTATTAATACCGCCTTTGTCTAATTTGAGGATGCTTCGCCTTGGCCATTGTTTAATCGACCGGTAAAAATTTATGCCTTTCGGTATCAACATTATCTTTCCATGTTGGGTTTTGTTCTGTCAAATGTTTTGTGTTTACGAGCCCATATATGTGAAACATGCTCGTATATTTTCTGTTGAGGAGCTTCGTTGAAAACGTTCCGTGAACTCAATATAATTATGTTGTTACACAAACATAACTGTTTTTGTTTCCAGGAATTTATTAAAATGTGACGAGGGATTAGTAAACTCATAGTGAAATTAATTAGCTGAACAAATCTTGTATGAAAATATGAAATAAGCCTTGTTAACTAAAGAAAACATGGTAGACATCTATGTTATTTTCTTGAAGGTTATCAGAGTAAGTCCCGGGCAACGTACACAACAACAGCTCATACAAAAACTTAATAAATAATCAGCAGCACTTGAGTTGGGGTGGCTCATTTAGAACGATATCACGTTTACCCTCAAATCAAAAGAACGATATAATCCCGACCGTTTCCGCCGCTGCCTCGGCTGCGACAGAAAAATTGTGAGTCAAAGCCATTGTTTCCAATATCGTCGAAGGGAGGAAAACTTTTATTGGGCACAAAGTGGGTATTATTCACGGGTCGAACGCAATCAACCACGGACGGTGAAAGGAAGGACGCCGGACGCGACGCCTTTGAATGCAAAGATATTTTTTGCCAAATGCGGGTCATTTTCAAAGGGTTCGTCTTATGAGAGAAAAATCGACAGACCCTTTTCGATTACCGGAGTCATGGATCAAAATCCGAGCCGCAATTAAGAGAGATTATTTCTTTTTCAATACACAACGGCCTCCTTTGTGTCTGGTCCTTTTTGTGAACATCATTTAAAGGCTCGCAATTTTGTGGAAACTATTTGAACGTTACTCGCTACTAAATTTCTTGGAGGCCGTAATAAAAAAGGAAAATAATTTGCCTCAAAGAAAAGAAAATGTTTGACTTTTCTATTAAATATAATTTGTAAATTCTCTTGAACTCGTTTTGGGTTTTAAACGGTTAATCAAAGGGTTTTAAAATTAGAACACTGGGGCGAATTTCCTTTCGAATAACGTTTTCGCCGGAATCTATAAAGTGGTAATTTGTTGAACAAGTGCTCAAACAAAGCGTTTAATAATGTCAAGTGGTATGTATTTGTTTAGGTAAGTACACATTGTTATTTGAGAATCATTGTCTGTGTAAGTGGCTCGAAACAATATCGATGCAGTGCGAGTAAGGCGTTTGTAAGCAGGATACAACAAGAGAAATTCCTATAATGTTTTCCTAAGACCACATGGACAAAGGCGTCTATCCAAAACGGTCGCATAACTCCTTATAACGATCGTCTACTATTCTGCAGCCATACCGCTTATTGCTTGCAGAGCCAATATTTTCAAGCCTCGGGACCGCAACGCGTTTAGAATCTAAATGATTTTCAGAGTTAGCCAATTTCGATATAGCCCAAAAATATTGAATTTTTTCAATAACTTTGTCTATTGGTTGTGAAGATTTTTAATGGAATCTTGTTTTAACGGTTCGGGAGTGTTCCGGTATTTTTGTTTTATAACTTTACAAGTTGAAGTTTTTCACATAATATTTTTTATTAGCATTATCGATCTTATAATGTTCCCACTGCTGGGACTCAGGACTCCTTTTTAGGAGGGAGAATGGGCCATAATCCACCGCGCGGGCCCAGTGCGGATTTGCGGATGTCACATGTCTTCGAATTTTTGGTTCTAGGACATGCTGGTTTCCTCAGGATGTTTTCCTTCACCGTTTTGAGAGCAGTGGTGATGAAATAAATTACACAAAGTAATGCGCCTGACTGGGTTTGAACCCGCGACCTACAACTTGCAAATCGAGGCAGTTACCACTGGGCCACCACTGCTCTACTCTCTCACATAACATAATTAAATGTATTTAATTTTATAGAAAATAAATAGATAACGACAGAGTATTTAGTAAACAAATATAAAACAGTGTGTTGAATAATTAGGACTAGTTTTCACCAGTGGTTGTACCCGCGTATAGTATACGCTACAAATTATCCCAAGGTAACATACTCCCGCTATAATTGACACAAATCCTATGTCCTTTTCCAGGAAATGGTCTACCAGTGTGCCAATTTTCAGCCAAATCCATTCAGCTGTTTTCACATGTAACAAGCACACACAAATACAAACATTCACTCTTTATAATATTAATTCATGAATCTCCGACCGGTCGCATGAGACCGCGCTGTTATGATCTTACTATTGTGTCTCGTTTCGCGGTATGTGATAGGTTAAGTATGGATCAAACAGATGTAACCTAGCGTTCAAACTAAGGTGACCTGTGCCTGTTGCAATCTGTGTAGACAGCAAATGTAATACAAACCGACAATCAATACAATGATTGGCTTGGTTAGTTCCCATCAGGGTGACCTCAGTTTGGACGCTGGATTACATCCGTTTGGTCTACCTTTTAGCGTGATATCAAAACTGTCCCGTTTCCTAAGCAAAATTAGTTCATGAATCCCCGACCGGTCCTATGAGACCGCGCTGTTATTGTTTTACTATTGTGTCTCGTTTTATGGGTATGTGATAGGTTAAGTAAAGAAAGGTCTAAGATCTTTCCAAGCGTCTTGTTAACACTCAGCGTGACCCAAGGGCTGGTTTTTACCTCGGTCAGAGATTAAGCATTGCCATACAACGTGGCAATTCTGTCAGTCATATGGGCATACTTCTGGTCGACAGCGATGCGGAGGAATTTTTTGACGCCATATTTTAGTTTAAAGTAAGAGTTAGAGCGTTTTCACACTATCCGATCCGACATCGGTATCGGACGCTGATCCGATATCGGGGTAAGTAAAATGTATGAAATATGTACCTATCTTTCATATTGTCCGACCTGATATCGGATATCGGAGCACGGCATTTCATACATTTTACTTACCCCGATATCGGATCGGCGTCCGACACCGATATCGGATCGGATAACGTGAAAACGCTCTTAGTGTATGTGCAATTTCTAATTAGTTAAGTGTTTTTATTTTTCATGTTATTTCTCTGCTTAGTAAAAATACCTACACTTTAAAAAGTAAAGAAAGAAAAAGGAGCCTCAAACAATTGTATATATAAATTTAAAAATACATGTACGCAAAATGAAAATTAAACTCTCTGCTAGGCCAAAGCCTTAGTACATTCATACGTTATACCCACATTTGTAAGTTCTGTCACAGTAACAAGTAAATACGACGAAGGTGTTCCGAATCGACAAATAATACCATTTTATGTCTTAACATATCTGCAACGAGAACATAGTGTATCTGTCTGGTCCATTGCACTTTATGGGTTTGCTTTCAAAACATTACCTATGTGCTCTATACAAATATTGGGGGTAGGTGCAACGAACTGACCGAGAGTATCGTGTGTTTATTTTTCTTCTTGCAAATGGTTTTAGGATATATAAAATTTGTAACGGTTTATCGAATATTTCCTCTTATTTAGATATGTCTAATATTGGGCACATAACAGCGGTTTGACCGTGGTTTGACCGATTTGGATAAAATTTTGTGTGAAAGAAAAAGCTCGTCGTCCGCTTGTTTCAGGTTGTGTCGCCAAAGACGCATAGTATTTCTCAAGAAGATATCAGCAAAACCGTGGGAGCCCAGTAGACCGTTGTCTTAGATCATATCCCCATATATCCTCCCGCTTCTCCCTAGGGACCGAATTCATTAATTGATTTACCATTTAAAAAAAAGCTCGGCTTAAGCCTAAAAACTCACGTAATACTAACAAGACTGCCTACCTACTGATGCTACGCAAAACTACGAAATACGAACTATCTACAAATGTAACCGAATTAAATATCACGAAATTGCATGATTTATTCCGTCGGGCCACTTAGTTTGGGTTTACTAAAAATATTCTGTGCTTACACTCACGCCCGTCTTTGACTTGACTCTGCCTCGGATTCTACATTTTGCTTTCTGATCTCCACAAGCCAGCATTTCATGCGGAAACCCTCAAACAAATTCAAATCTTACCACATGAATCACAAGATCTATTTTGGTATCGCGGTCATCCACTTTAGTTACTTTTTGCAACACTAATTCGTGGTAGCTTCTGAATTTTTATGGAGTTTTAACTTTAAGTAGTTCGTATTGTAAAACATGTTTTGTGTTATAAAGAATAGGGTTTATTTTGACGTGTTTTTTTCGTATGTTGCCAGGTTTCTTTCCGTATAGCCGCTTTCAGCCAAAGGGGGTCCCCAGAGGCATGATCCCGAACTCCTCATTTATCATGCTTGTCACGTGTTGACCATCCCTCGTGTATACTGTGCCGTATAAGTACATAAGTATGTACATAAATCTATACTACTCTTGAGCCACGATGTTTTGACGCCATTTGGTTTGATATTATCAATTTTTGGTCTATTTTAGGCCATGACATTTTTATTAAGCGACTCATTCGCTGAACAAAATTGTTTATTAATGAAAGTAAGCTGAATTGCTTTATATTTAAACCAATACAAATGTTATGTTTTGATTAAACAGCGAATTTCTAAAGCTAGTTTATTAGGTTCGTGAAAAGGATGGATATTGAATTTCCATTTTCCGTCGAGCTACCAAATCGCGCTAGTGTTTCAAATTAGTTTTCAATTCTCGTCGAAATTGAGTAGCTAATGATCAAGTTCTTTCCAACTATTCACATTTCATTGAAGTTAATTTGTTTTCTATTCCCTTTCGGTACTTATATTTAAATTTTCACAAAGCTATTCGTTGATTGCTTTTACTTTCCTACAAAAGTCCAAAATTTTTGGCTCTCTTTTTTCCATATCATACACTTCCATCCGGAATCACTGGCGTTTTCAATCGCAATTTCGAATCTGAATGCAGACGCGTATTCACTTAATATCAGCCTATTCAGCAAAACGTAAACACATATCACTACGGAACCAATAGCTGATGGGTCCAATCTAATATGGAGTTCCGTAGTTGGCAAGTTAAAACAAACATTGTCGGTAATGGAGAACCCGAATGATTAATGCATCTCGCAAGAATTCCAGTAGATGGCGCTGATATTTATGTATCTGTTGCCGGGCAAATCTGATTTTCGGATAAGCTGGTTTATTCCAGCCAGTCGTAGTTCGACCAAACTGGTTAAACTAGTTTTGCCTTTTGTTAATGTGATTTGTGAGCTTTTCCTGTCGATAACAGATTTGTCACGTAGCTCGGATTAAACACTCTCGGCTACCATTTTGGGTTTTTGTCAAGTTTGATTAAAAAGTTGTAGCTAGACGCTATTACAGTCACTATTTCTCTTTGGGTATAATCGATAAGCTGCGAAAGTATTTTAGCAGAATATGGAATGCCTATGAAATAAGTATGACTAATTAGGATAACTTACTAATTAGGCTTTTGTTCCTTAAACGCAATAATATTCTCTAACAAATTAACTTTATTACGGTGACATACATATTGCATACCTACATACAATAAGGAGTGTGCTTGTTTTTTTTAATATATGTAGTAAATAATAAATATTATTGTCATATTTCTTGGTAAATTAATTAAATAACAAATATTTTTCCCCATTGTATTATGAGACAATTATATTCAGATAAATAAAGGGGCAAAATGGCTGCTAGCACAATATGCAACGCCCAATATATTATGTATGTTCGTTGTCGAGTGTCCCTCAACTTACTCTCAATATTTACAACCAATTTTTTGTCCTCTAATTTATCTGGGGCTTTAACTATAACATGTATACTTTCAAAGAAATATGCAGTTCATACTGAAGGTCCCCGGCAAATATTAGTATCTTACAAGATTGTCCGTAATCATACTTTACCAGTAACATACAGATATCGATTGCGCGAGCGTTGAAACTTCGACGGATGTCGCAGGCACACACATACGTTAAGATTATGATTTATAACTGTAGTCATGAACTTGCATAAGTGTTTCTGGCTTGTCATCAAAGGAAATAGTGGGTTGTGGGTGGTATGAGTCTTCTTTCTATCTTTGCTTCTTAGGTTTTTGCCAAAGATTCGCAATAGATATTGTTGTAATGGTTTGATCATCAATCTGGTACTAACATGAGTCTCTTTTTTTACCGTTTATACTGGACCGAATTTCGACCACGAGAGTCACCTCAACAAAGGTTAGTCAAGTCTGCATACTTGGCTATTATATTTAGTGTATACTCGTAAGTGTGTGTACGGCCGCACTTTTCATATTGTTGTGTTATTGTTACAATTATTTATTATTATTCCGTTTATTCATTTTATGTACATGTATTTTACATAGTCCAACGGGACATAAATTCGACACAATCAAGAGGAGATCAAGCGCAGGAACAACGATTTTACATGCTTTCCGAGATTGTGAAGGTTTCATATCGTCAACTTCTAAAGCAGGTACTGAGAAATTCCTAGAAGAAAACCTTGTTTGTTTGTTCTGTTACAGTATGTTCCGAACCTGGAAAGCAAAACCAGTAAGCTCACGTGATATTCACATTTGCAACCATAGGACCAACGGGGATAGCTGCTACCTTTAAAACGTTACGATTAAGTTACAAGACACAGCATAATTAAATATTTTCCTCTTTTAATTTTAATGATCTTCTTAAACGTGGCCGTTTCCTATTCCTGGTACTTACAATATTTGTCAGTAAACTGTCCCGAAATAATCGTGTTTTACTTAGCCTTTACAAATGAAAGAAAGGGTTGCTACGAGGTACAGTTACGAACAAAAGCTTCTAACAATAACTCCGCAATTATTAAAGGTTACCTAATTTTTTACGTTTGATCTTCCAAAGTATTTAACATTCATTAAAGATTTTCCCGGTCGTTTTCTAACAAAAAATACAAGACACAAAGCGAGAAATGACAGCCAAAGGAACCACAATAGCGAAACGAAACCGAATTAAGGATTCCACAACGAATATCTTCTTGTGAAAAAGGAGGCTGAAATTACGGTGGGCTGTGATTTGAATTTATTACCCTAAGGCTAATTTTATTTCGGCGGGATCCGGAATATGGCTGGGAAAGCATCTTGCCTATTACCAAGACAATATTGAGAACGATGCCCGGGCTCTACTGAATCTTTGTACAATCAAAAACAGAATAATTTGTTTGTTTAACTAGGGGAACAAGGAAAGATCTTTTACTCTTTTTGGTGTTCGCGTGGAAGGAATGTTAACATTATTGTGTTTTTTTGACTAAGAATTTGTTAAAGCTTCCTTTGAGTAATGATAAATTGTCTTGAATAAACGTGTAGAAGAACTGGAACGGTTTTTGTTTGTCTCTTTTTCAGTTATTCTTGAATGTTTACTTTATTTTAAAATCTAAAGTAAATAATTTAACAAATAAAAAAAAAACCGATGAAAAAAGGATAAAACGTATAAAAAAATTACTCAAGTTCATGCTCAAGTCAAACTTAATAATAAAATTACATTAAAAATCAGCTGTTGAACGCGGAATTTCCTACCTTTTGTGGTTGCGACTGTACAGCTGGAACTTACATCCGCAGGTAAAAGCGGCCTCTTAATAATAAAAAAGCGGGAAAAGGGAAAACTCGGGGAAAACGACCACTGTTTATCGAGAAACAAAGCCAAGTGGGGCATACAATATGCATAATGATTGTACTAAATTAGGACAGCTACGGTCCCTTTTACGCCAACTCAAATTGCTTATTGTACCCCCTTTTCTTATAACGTTGTACGAAATGGTACCTGTTGTGTCATATTTTATGATTTACCGTTTACGTTCGTGAGAAACCAATTTTGAAATATCAAATTTTATTGCTTTTAAAGTGTTCATAAATATCAAAGTTCGCAAAAATATCGATGTCTTTTCGGATCAGACGTCTCGAGTTCGTAACTCTAGACGTCTAAGTCGGTGACTACTATATTTTTATTGGCATATTATTTTGACTTGTCATCGTAACTGATTCAAATGTTAAGCACTTAAATATTTGAAGCTATTTTTTAGGGTTCTATACTAATTAAAAAGTAAAAGTGGGACCAATAGGGTCCTATTTTCACGGCGCCACGGTCCGTCTGTTTGTCACCAAGCTGTATCTTCGACAGTCCAGTTGGTCTAGTGGTCAGTGGCCCTGACTCTTATGCCGGAGATCGTGGGTTAGATTCCCACCCAGGATAAATATTTTACACATATTTGGTTCTGTGCCTGATTGTAATTTATTTGTAATATGTATTTCTGTGTATTTAGAAATATTTAAGTATGTTTATCTGTTGTCTACTTCTCAAACTACAAGCTCTGCTTAGTTTGGAACTACATGGAGCAGTGTGAAAATTTTGGAATATATTTAATTATTAATATCTCACGAACTGTGATAGCTACCAAAAAAAAAGCTCTGGGGACAATTCCCTACTATCACTCGGGCGAAGCCGCTGGCAGCAGCTAGTTGATTCAAAATATTATTTACGATGACTTACATGTCACACATCATCATGACTATAAAGATTTTTCGTACTGATGCTAACCTTAATAAGCAAATGTGTACTTTTCTCAAACAGACTTATATTTATCTAGGGACTACGAGAAACGAGGGAAAAGTTATTTTTTTATAACCTGTAGTAATTTACTTATTTTTTGTACCACATCAAATCTGATAGGCTATATACTAAGCACTAAATATGAGTCACTGAATGACTGCCGAGCACTCCACAGGAATAAGGCTCGCACCACACTATGTTTTGACAGCCGAAGTAAAATTTACGATCGCTCACCGGCCGCGATAAAACCGCCTTTGTCACAGGCCAACCTGGTAACACTCCCGTTTTACGAGCAAATAAATTTCAAACACTATTATGATTCAAATCGAGACCGGACCCACAAAATACAAACACCCCTTTTTATCGGTCGCTCATTGAACATATTCACAAAATATTTTACAAAAACATTTCTCAGTTCAAAAAGGAAAAAATAAACAAAACGATAACGTTGTCCGCTCTTTTATACGTTTTATTTTGTCACGTTTATTCCCAACACTCGTGATTAATAAATTATATCAAACTGTTATGATTTTCCTTTCACGCCGGATTACTAAGATTCATAGTTATAAGCTTTTATTTTTATGACGTTCTATTAAAGTATTTTAATATTTTATGTAACATCTGTTGTAATTATTCAATATGGTGACGTGTCGGCGTGAAAAACCATTTATATTTAAATGTGCCCCTACAGTATTTTATGTAGCCCATTTTATTCACAACATTTCCAATCGAGCTACATAGGCAATTTTGGTTAAAATGTTAGATATATTTTATACAAAGTAAATGTAGCACACACTAAATCTTGATACCTACAGTATAAAAAGTATCAAGAACATAGTTAAGTTATACTAGATTTCCGATCTAGGCCAAAGCCCGTCAACGAGGCTTACGTAAGACGTTTCCATTGTGCTCACGCCTACTCTGTATATTGTGTGTTGCATGAGGGATAAAGTAAACATCGCCCCATCCTATAGGCTAGCTTGAGTGGAGGCTAAAGTGTCTAGTCTGCGAAAGACCAGGGCACTCAGGGAAGACAGGTGAGAGCGTGGATCAAAGGGCTCCATTGACCCGTTTGCGGTCGGCCTGTTAGCATTCATGGCACCTACCAATGGTTGCAGCTTTGAATATGTGGAAAATAATAGGAGAAAGCCGTCTTGTATGCCATCTGTTATATGGTTTTGAGCTATGTTCTAATCCGTGGTTTTAGTAGTTAAGGTAAACTTTTCTGTCGTATTGTTGGTAAATATCTCTTATTTTTTTCCAGTTTTCTTTATATCACGTCGTTTCTTCTTAGAGTTCTAATAAATTCAAAAAAACTGTTGCTTTAGCTTTTACTACCGTCAGTATTTTAAGGAATTTGATCAAACTGTTATAAAAACGACTGCAAATAAGCGCGATGCGATAATTGACACCATTGCGGTAACGTGTGAAAAAAATCTTAATTAATGGTAAATCGTTGTTGTTAACACCTCTGGTAGCACCTCTCTATCAAAGCACTAGTGATGGAAGAAGTACACACGGAAGACACGGCAGTCTCTTCTAAACAAAATTCAAAGAATATACAAAATCTTCTACACAAAGTCTCGTAGTAGGGGATGCGAATAGAAGTTTTAACACAACAAACTGGGTTAACTAAAGATGTTTGATGCTAACACCGACCTTCCGTAAAGGGACATCGGTAAACGCTGATACGGGGCTTTACTTTATAATGCTTGCTAATGCCTGCCATGATTTACTATGTTCCACGGTAATGGGGTTGGATGAATATGGATGAAATTAAGTAGATGGCTACGAATATTTTGGTGAATTTATTGTATGAGATATACAGAAGAGAAAAATAGGATAACGGATTATTTTTTTCGAGGAGACGGAAATAAAAAAGAGGAATTAAAGAATTAGTGGATGATCCTGTGTCGATGGTTTACGAAGATCACTAGTTAGTATAATCGATTTATGGTACTTTGGAAGAAATAATAATAATAATAATAATAATATTCCACAACTTTCACACAACATCATCTAGTCCCAAGCTAAGCGGAGCTTGTATTATGGGTACTAGACAACTGATAAACATACTTAAATATTTCTAAATACATACACATTATAAATAAATTACACCCAGACACAGAACAAACGATCGTGCTCATCACACAAACATTTGTCCTGGGTGGGAATCGAACCCACGACCTCCGGCATAGCAGTCAGGGTCACTAACCACTAGACCAACAGGCCAGTCAAAACCAATCATTATAGCAATTATATAAAAAAAAAACACGTACTATAACACCAATATAATAAGAGGTACTAGTTAGCGATGAGAAGAGTCCAGTAGATATTTACCGATAATATTATGATTAGAATTAGATCGATCTAGTTTATGCAGCCTTAAAGCCATCTCAGAATTCAAATAATAATCCAAATCTAAGAGTAAAGTAACCAATAGATGCACTAGAGCAGGAAAAGTTACTAGAGCAAGAGATGTCATGAGTGCGGGAGAAATCACTGGATGGTTTTACAGCTAAAAAAACAAATGAATGCAGTTAATAGTTTACTTCTTCTTGTAATAGTCAATAGCCCCCCTAAACTCCAGCAAATTGAACTTCAATAAATTCAAACATAAGGCACACTTCCTCAAATAAATATAAGGACTCACTTAAATTCTATCTAAAACGGTATCACCAGTAAGTATTGGATAGACCTCTATAAATTGTAGGCCAAGTGGGCAATGGAATATCGTCACCGAAATAGTTATTCGCAATTTCGTATTGGGAACCAGTAAAGAGAATAATAAAGCTAGTAAGGAAGTACAATTGGTGAATGTTGGGGTCTGAACTTAATTTGGACATCGAGTTATCGCAACAGCTGTAAATCAATAAATCCTATTAAAATTTCCTTAGTAGGTTATCTTGTGTAAGTAAATATTAGCAATACGTTAGGAAACTATTGTTTTTAATCGTATTGTTTTTTCGGTTAATTGAATTCATCAACAATTTTGAGTTTTTCCGCCTAGTTTTGCGCCTAGCAACGGGACATTTCTTTCAAAATTGCTAGACTTATCTAGCAATATTAAAGAACATACTAACGTTAGCGTCTGGCAAACAGTTTTTTATGTTGCCACTAGTTTTACCTACCCGTATAAGCAACGTTTATAAAGCATGTGGTCTAGATTTGGAATTTAATATTTCATGTCAGCTTTGGTTTTTTAAATTCTATCCAGTGGTTTATACAAAGTAGTTCAAAATGTAGTTCAAAATTATTCATTCCTTAAAATGAACTGTAACTTTATTTTGTCTAAACTATTTTGAGATCATTTACATAATACAATAAGTTTATCCCATATAATTTATAATATATATCAACTTCCTAAGAGACCAATTGGTATACTTATATATTGGTAAAAATGCTTCAATTAAATTCCCCAAAGTGACCATTTAAAGTTCCATGCTGGTGTTTAATAAATAAATATAAATTATAATATTCTCACTGTCGGACAAATTTGATTACACTATTAAGGAATGCTAGTGCTATGTGACGTAGTATATGAAAAATTGTAAGAACAATAATTTTTGTTCAAAACCTACCTATAATATTTTACTGTCTGAAATATGTTTTAATTCTTAAAGTTTAATTTATTTTTTTATTCTGAATAGAACTTTTACATTTTCAATTTATCAACAGAAAGATAGAACAGGGGAAATACTTCACGTCTTATAAAAAAGGATCTGGTTAAGTTGTCAAACCTCATCAATGCTGCACTTTGACTTAATTGTGTATCAGTTTTATGGAAGGTTGCTGTAGCATGATAGCAAAGTCTGGAAAACCATAACACGGAAGAACATCACACAAACTTATCTCCTTGCTACCTATAATGCCAAAACTATGCGATAAGATAAAAATAACTGAGCAAAACAGTTTCCAAATAAAGTTAAAAGTCGAAAAGAATGAAACTATTCGAGTTAGTGTTTAGTGTTCGAGTATAAAATAACATAGTACAAGTGTTAGTAAACAATAATAATAATACAGTGTATTTGCTTTAAAAGAGACAATATGAAAATAACACATTTTTAGAGAAGGTAATAATTTATTAGTTCACAATAAGTACAATAATTACATTACTTATTGCTCTATATATACAAAGCCATTGTAATAAGTTTAGTGTTTACCGTGAAGATGTACTCTAGATTAAAGGAAAAATAATGACACCAGTTACGTAATCAACGAACTTTCAAAATCTTCTTTAAGAAACTTCATGATGTTAGTATTCTTAATTACTGTTGTAAGTATTATGCTCATATCAATGTTAGAAAGAGTATCTAAACCAATGCATATACTACACACATTATCTACGCATCGTATGAGACATTGTCAATAATGTTAAATTTTTATTATCTTATTTAGGAATTTTACT
The DNA here is from genome assembly GCA_030763345.1 of Mythimna separata. Classification (NCBI taxonomy): domain Eukaryota; kingdom Metazoa; phylum Arthropoda; class Insecta; order Lepidoptera; family Noctuidae; genus Mythimna; species Mythimna separata. Next base: position 9,461,335 of record CM061181.1, on the reverse strand, counting down.
GCTCAAATGGCGGCGGTGCGCGCGCGCAAGCGGTGGGCGTCCGAGTTTGTCCCAACATTTGACGCATGGAACATGTCACTTCCTAACCGCCATCTTGAAAAAAACACCGCTTATATACGATTTAAAGGGACAATTAATCAAGTTCTTTACTGTTCAAGTTCCAAAAGTTGTAGGAAAACACGATAGTTTTGTTTTGTGTCGAAAGTCGATACAGAGACATTGTTGGAATTTGCTTTATGTTTAATAACAGTTGTGTAAGAGCAAGTTTCGAGCTTTTCAAACATTGTCTTACGTTATGGCACTTTACCAATATGTGAGAAGTAAACTTCGAATCAAAAGTTTGGTTACATCATAGTTTTATCGATGTGGAAATAATCCTATCATTCGAAAGTGAAAATATAAGTATATAGGTACAGGTACATATAGTCGCACTGCCTTTGTCTACGTGAAAGTAAGTTTCTCCATACAAACTTTGGACCTCTGGTTCAACCCCCTAAGGAGTGAATATTGAAAATCCCTATGTTTTAGTGTCACAAAAAGAAACTGTGCAAAGTTTCGGCTATGCGTTGATATGTCAGTTAGTCAGTTTCTCCTTTTAGATTTTTTTAGATTAATTCATGAATTCCCGACCGGTCCTATGAGACCGCGGTGTTATTGTTTTACTATTGTGTCTCATTTTGTGGGTATGTGATAGGTTAATTCATAAAAAAATATACTTTCATTAAGTACGACTTGACCGTGACTGGTACTGTAGAATTAAGTCTAAAAGTAACCATAATTATTTCTAAAGTGAACAAGAAATAAAATAATGACTGGACAATGATAGAAAAAAACAGTTATAGTTTTTCATCGCTATTTAAACAAACGAGGGAGGTAATTGAATACAAATAAATAAAGTTAAAAGCGTAAAAACTGGAGACTGCGGCCCGATAACTATGTAAGTTAGCCAGTCGGCGTCGCGTCTAAAGAAAAGACGAAATGACGCCAATGCACTGTCAATCTTTACACCAGATAAGTTTTTGCTCGTCCAGATAAATTGTCAGCGTCCAAATATAATTACACAATATTTCAGTGAGTTTTTCCTTCAATTATTGCATTTCGTCGCTCAGACAGCTGAGGCGTTTGGGACATTCCTTTGTAACGAGCCTACTGAATACCGAGGTGTGCTTTTTGCAAACTTTATTTTTTATTCACCGTAAACTGTGTGTGACTGTATCAAGGGCTATTTTAGATTGATACAGGAGTAAAGAGAGTTTGTAAGGCTAATAATACTGTGCAACCTTTAAGTAAAAGATGATAAGTTATGTTTTTAGGACTTCTGCTTTAGAACGATCAACAGGGGTCATTGAAAGTGTTTCGCTGTTTTAGATAAAACATTAGTATCTGATAGACAAAATAAAGAATTGAGATGAGAAACTTGTGTATAATAATGTAAATTTTCCGTTTCCCTTTCGAACCATTATCATCATCATCATTTTTTCTATAGAAACTCCTTAACTGCTATCTATCTAATCTAGGCCTCCCTTAAGAGCAATAGCGCACTAGCGACTTGGCCGCCTGCGGCCTGGCCGCTAGTATGCTACTGCTTTAGGTGTCGTCATAACGAAAGGTCCTCTGCGTCTTGCATCCATCAGACCCGTGACTTTCATCAGGTCATCGGTTTACTTTGGGCTTTCTAACGCTGCTTCTAATTCGGTAAAATTTTGGTCTCATCGACCATCTGTTCTGCGAGCAAATATATTTTGACGATTTTTCGGGTTATGTCGCAACGTATCCAAGGTTCCTGCGAATGTTTTCAAACTAAACATCTTAATAATATACAGAATACCGCTGAGCAAGCTAGATTTTGAGTGAAAAACATTGTCCTCCCCAAACGCGAAAACCCTACATTTCCCATACCTCCGACCCACAGTCAAAATTTCAAAAATACATAGCATCACTGCCTCACTGAAAAATAAATTATCCTTTTTAGGGCGTACTTGTCTCCGGTAGCCAGAGCACATCAAAGCGGCCGAACGTCACGGCGCATCAAGGGACTGGCACATTCGACAACGGACGGACCGTCACGAAATTAAGCCTGGCTTGAAAAAGCCGTTGGAAGTCCGATGCATGCGCAGATAATTAGTGCAGACTCTGAATCGAATACTGGGTTTGAGCTGGTTTGTAATTTAGTTGTGTTTCTGTTACATGCGTATTGGAGTTGGTGTTTGTGATAATTAGGATGTTTTTTTTTTAGAAGTAGTCGTCTTTTGTTTTGTTACTTTGTCTATAAAGTCGTTATTATTCGGCAATCGAATACGAAATTTTTTTTTTCCTTTTCATTAAAAATCAATTTTTACTAACACACACCAAATAAAAAATATAATACAATTTTTTTTCAGGGGTTCACAAATTAATTTGTACTTAGAATTTTTTTTACTGTTTCTTCCTCTAAACCCTGCCAAATGAAAAGTAAAAAAATACCAGAAATCAGAATAAGAAATCTACAATTCAAGGATAATTCATGTAAATGTATTACTAAAATATTATTCGCGTCGTAAAATTCTCACATATTTTGATCACCACAGCTATGAATCGTGAAACCCCGTGAATGCCCGTGATATTTGCGCTGCCAGAATTCGGTTCTACCTCTGAATCCGTGAATCCGTGTAGCTGTCGCACCCGAGGACAATTAATAAACAAAGTTACCGTGGCAACGGTATTGTAAACACCAAGCGACAGGGGAGCGTTGTGATGCCAGCCAGTCTTAATAATTGTGATGTGTGGAGTTAGGGTGAGCGCTTGGCGTGGCTCGATCAGTGGATTTTTGATGAAGAACAAATAGGTATGCATTTTTGATTACCTTTTTGATTAGCTCCACAGGTAAGGGTAGGGCAGGTATTTGTCAGATAAATATACAGGTGAGTATACACTACAACATTTTGTGGAGCATTTCTCTGTAATGTAACGTTCTTACGAATGGTACAATACAGGCAAAAGCTCAGTTTCCGAAGCATTTTCTTGTAATGTAACGTTCCTGCGAATGCTCGGCGTTATGTTACGGGTAAATGCTCACAGCGAGTGTGCATTTACCAACATTTCGTTGTACCGTGCGTTCATTCTTTTTCATACTTTCCTTCGACGAAATGTTACACCAATATGCTCGACGAAATGTTACACTAATACGCTCGACGAAAAGTTACACCAATATGCTCGTTGGTTTGTAACAAAGAGGCGAGCGTGCTCGACGTTTAGTCCGTAAAAGGATGATACACCAGAACATATCATAGAGCGGCTCGTTGTTCTGTTACAAGTGAATGTTGTAGTCTATACTCACCTTAAGCTATTCATAAAATGTTATATTTTCATTAATGTAAAAGTTTTTACGTAAGGATGTTTGTTACTCCTTCACGCAAAAGTTACTGAATAGGTTTCGATGAATCTTAGTAGGACATGTCCGGAAGTAGCATTTAGGATTCTTTTTATTGTGGAAATATTATATTCCCTTGTGATATTTTTCTACTTTCTTGAGCCTTTTCTACTATAAAGCCACTGGCAGCAGGACATTAAATATTATGTAAATTATTCTTAAAAAATATGATTTGGTGTATATGTAAATATTGAAGGCATAAATTATTTAAAATATGGACTTCAGAACATTTATATTAATAAATAAAATAAACACTAAATGTTAAGTATCATAACATCTCTGATCTTTTAAGATAACAATGTTCTTATGGGTATTTTTACCGATTTGATTTTTAATGACGAGTTAATTTTGCCAACCCACTTTTATGTTATTTTAACGATGTTTAATGATTATGTAGGTTTTTTAAGGATGCCATGCGAATAATATGAAAGGATAACAGTATAAAACATATTGGCTTTACATGGACAGTATTTTAAAATTGAAGCCAATAATTAAGGTCCGTCATTTTATTAATAATATAAACGCATTCTAAAATATGATCCGCATTTACATAATGTACTATACATCGATATTCGCATAAATACTCAGAAGGGATACCACACACTCCAAATTGTGCAAACATTGACTCTTACCCCAATATAAGAGACCCAGACCCCAACAAAGGACTGTTCCTTAAAAAATATCGATTGCTTAGGGCACAAAAGGGCGTAAGGGACATTAAGGATGTTGGTACTTACGCCATTTTGGGCTCAAACCTCGCACACTGTGAACTACATAAACAAATATTCAGCTCAAAGGAGTATGAACATCAAATAGTTTTACATTAACATCCCCGGGCTTTGTTTACGTTCGTCGACAGTGTTTTCTAATCAATTTTAATATGCTCTTTTTATGTTTCAAGTATAGGCAAACATTGGCAGTATTGTGTGTATAAGAATGTTGTAACTTACTTGTTTTTGGCGGCTGGTTTATCCGCGTGAAAGAATAAAATATAGATCCTTTGTCATTCAATAATAAAATAGCATTCTATTGCTGTAAGAATGTTTTAAATCGGTTCGGTATGAGTTTATTTATTACAAAATCTTTTTATCTTTAAAACATTAAGTGTAAAAAAGAAATATATGTATACCCCAAGTTCTGGTCAATCCTTCCATTATATTGCTGTTTTGATATTTAAGTGAAATTACTATCGTCTGTTTTTAGAAAAATCACAACGAAAAATGGATATATATAGCCCTTATAGATTCGTCATGTCTGTCTGTCCGTCCGTATGTCACAGCCATTTTATTCCGAAACTATTAGAGCTATACTGTTGAAACTTGGTAAGTAGATGTATTCCGTGAAGTTCATTAAGATTTTAATACAAAAATAGAAAAAAACAATAAATTTTAGGGTTCCCCATACTAGAACTGAAACTCGATTTTGTTTTATATAGGTAGAATAGGTAAGCTAAAGGACCATGGGGGATTTTGTATGAAACCCGTCCCCACCCTTCAACAGCCATGGGATGCGTCTCGATTTGTTTACTGAGCCCCAGAAAAGTCTAAAGTACCTGCATTAGTTTCAAAATCAATTGGGTTTATTTATAAAAAAAAACTTTACACCAAAAAAATATATTTTATTTTTGAACTAAAATAATTTTTTTCTATAAACAAAAAGCATATTTTCACGTAAACAAATGACGATTCCATACAAAAAAAAATATACTTGGTTCTCAAACGGAAAATCTTGTTGCTTGGCGTTAATCCTGGCTATTGCCAGAGTCCGCCTTCCGCCTGAGTTTTCTCCACTTTGCTCGATCTTCAACATCCTTCCCATTAAGGCCTTGACGACGTCCAGCCAGCGCTTGCGGGGGCGACCACGGGACCCAGCCCCAAGGACAGCCATATCCATGCATCTCCGACCAACGTACTCCCTAGGGCGGCGCATGATGTGGCCATATCATCGCAGACGACACTCTTGCAGTTTTTCCCCCACGTCACGGACACCAAGACTACCTCGGATGAATGAGTTGCTTATGCGATCGGATCGCGTTACTCCGCTCATCCACCTCAGCATCTTCATCTCCGTGACGCAAAGCTCCTGGGTGCGTCTTAACATTCGCCACCGTAAAGAAGGACAGGCCGTATGATGCATTTATATATCTGCCCCTTGAGCTTCGGAGGCATTTCGCGGTCGCATACAACGCCCGTAACCTCGCGCCACTTCGCCTAAACCGCGCCTATATGTGCTTGGTCATCGTCGTCCACGGCACGGATCCAAGGTACCTACCTGAACTTATCGGACCTTGTGATCAGGTCCAAACTATCCGGATGGTGTTTGAATCCGTGCTGCCACAGGACATGTACTCAGTCTTCGCCACATTTACTCTCAAACCACCGTTTTCCAGCGTGTCCTCATGTAGCGAAGAGCAATGCGGGTTTCATCGGGGGAAATGTCATTTGTCCGGTGTAGCTTTTTCCCGGGCACGCGCCAGCTTAAGAATAAGCTTCTGCCCCTCCACAGTTTCATACAAGGGCGACAAACTTTTGCTGCGGGCTCTGGCTACTGCTTTTTTGCAAACCTATGTCCTCCGGAGAGTTGGACCCCTGCCGCTTTTTAAATAAGGCCTTCTTCTTCCGGATCACCTCCTGCACCCCGTCCTTATCTATGGTTCTACCACCACGAGAAGAGCCAAGGACGCGCTTACCAGCAGCGGTGATTGCAGAATGAATCGATCTCGAGATGCGCGACCGCCGCAATGAATTCCGACTGACCAGGACCAGGAGGCGGTGTTGAGCCGTTAAGCTTTCCTCTGGGATGGCTTTGCAGTTGGTAACCTTGCCAATGTGGCACCGTCGCACCAGCAGGTAATCTATTTGGGTTGAGTAGAAACCACTACGATACGTAATAAGATGCTGGAGCTTCTTCTGAAAGAATGTGTTCGCGATGGCTAGGTCAGACATAGTGCAGGTCCTGAGTATACTAACTCCCTCTGCATTTACTTGACCATAACCAAAACCACCGTGAGCTTGTCCGTACTGTCCAGCAAACTGACCTACTCCAGCAATCTATACTAATATTATAAAGCGGAAGAGTTTGCTTGTTTGTTTGAACGCGCTAATCTCAGGATCTACTGGTCCGATCTGAAAAATTCTTTCACTGTTAGATAGCCCATTTATTCAGGAAGGTTATATGCTATATAACATCACGTGAGGACTAATAGGAGCGGAGCAGTAACCAAGAATGCGGGTGAAACCGCGGGGTTCAGATAGTATATTATAAAACCTAAACCCCACGTATTTGACATATGTCACCATAGTAAAAAGTTCTCTATTCTAGTAGATCTTTCAAATGACACGTGTTTAGAATCTGTTGGTGGGTGGGGACGTTTCTTCCCAAGGTCCTTTATGCGGAGACTAAAAAAGGAAAATAAAAAGGTCCCTCGGGTAACCCAGTTTCAAATTCCAGTTTTAAAAAACTACGCGCGAAAGTACATTAATTTCAATTTTAATTAACATTTCCTACGCTGTTTTATTTCTAATTTTCTAATCAAAAATTTTAATCTGGCATATAGCGTAATATGTTTCCCTGGAGTAATCACTCGTCCACGTCTCAGCCTAAAATCAGAGTAGCAGTTTTAATTCCAGAGCATTTAGGTACAAATTTAACCCTTGGCAATTTGTCGTAAAGTTTATCTTTCCTCGGTACTTGTCAAATCTGATGTGGTAAGGTGGTAGGATTGAGGTCCGTAAGGGCCGATGCCTGGCAAGGCTGCGGGATTGTTCGAAAGAGTCACTGCCAAGCCAAAACGCAAAGGGCTTCTCAAGGGACACAGGTGGGTTTTATTTATTAAAAGTCTTATACTCTATCTTGTTTCATCCAGAGCTGGAGTATTCGGAAAGCGTGATGAACTTCTGCGAAGATGAACCCAGTCAAGGGTATGTTTTCATAGAAGTTGTTGTAATAATGTATGTTAGTAGAACAACTTGTATGAAAATACCCTCAAGTCACCGGCTATAAGCCTACGAGTATTTCGGAGACCAGGAGATAATACTTCATGCAAATTATCTATATTGTTTTCCTATTTCTGAACCTTTGTTTACAATGTTTTTTAATATTTTTTTTATTTTATTTAATTATTATTACGTATTTACCGTCGTATTTGTATCGTATCGTCATATATCGTACCGCGGTTTTGTGAGGTGACCAGACTTTTTTCAGGTATGGAATCATCAGAATGACTCCTCCCGCTCTTGGGCAGGCCAGGAGGGCGTGTTAGACTTTTACTGACTAAACCCCACCCCGTTCCTTCGTTGCCTTCGATCTGGGGACACCGTGCTTACCTTTCGGAATTCCGATCCATGTCCCCAGGCGGTGACGAGCCTGGCTCGCGGGTCGTCATATTTGCTTCATATCCTACGATACGACTGTTTTAATCGCTAGTCGCCCACGAGCCGCGAGTAATTATAGAAAACCGACGTTCTTTAAAACTGCGGTATAAGCTGGTACGTCGATCACCCACTTTAGGGTTAATATCAAAGTTGCCAGCCTACACGAGTTTCAGTTTAGCGTGTTTGTCTTTATTTATACAAATTAGTTTGGAAACTACGTGACTAATTATAATTTAGGCTTTGGAGACTTCGTTTTCCTAAAGCGGAGCGGTGGTTGTGTTTTGAATTTTGTAACGCTTTATTTTGTGGCCTGAAAAATATTCGATAAAGACTTTTCATGTCGTTATTATACAAGTATCGTCATTTTTTTATACCTTGAGACTAAATTGACACAAGTAATGTCAAATTCATTATAGGAATGAAGCCAGTTCTTTTGTGTTGAAATGTCATTTTAGTCTCAGGGTTTAGAAAACAGACGATAATACCTATTATAAACGTGAAAGTGTATGTGTACGGATGTTTAGGTGTTTATTACTCTTTCCCACAAAACCTACTCAATAGGTATCGATAAAACTTGGTAGGTATACAGATAGACCATGTCCTGGAATAGTATATAGTATACTTTTTGCCCTGAGAGTAGGTACATCTCCTTCCTTCCTAATTTATGTGTAAAATTAACAAACGTATTTATTGTATCATTGTAAAAATCATGTAATTAATCATTACGGTATATTAGTTTTAAGAAGTAAATATCATGAATTGTTTCAATATGCAAATATTTTGTTGTTTTGATATTTAGGAAAAATTACGTAATTAATAATATCTTTTGTTAGAAAAGATAAGTAGATCATCTAAATTATATTTAGATTTGGTCCTGCTTATCCAAAGTGTTTACAATCTCAATCGTAAGTAAACTCCAAAATTAGATACGTAGATAATTAAAAAAATCCTCTACACCAAAAATACATGTGTACAAAAAAGAGCGAAATATTAATCTCCACTTAATTTACTGTTATTTCTAACATTTATCCTTGTCCCGACGCTCGGTAAGCACAATATTTGTTTTTTGTTGTTCATTTCTTCCGAAAGTAATTTCGTTAAAAATACAAATTTCGTTCTAAATACCTCTACAATATCATGGAATAGATTAAACAAAACGTTTTGTAATTTGAATACCAAACTTAAGCGGTATAACTAAGTAAATACATGCTTAATTAGAGTATAAACGAAATTCTTTCACTGAATTGTATAAAAGATTCCCAATTTCTTGGGTAAACCGTTGACTCAACAATCATGAGGACCAGACCCTCATATATCTTGCGCTTTATTATATCGGTGCTGGGTCTCTTACTATGCAAGTCTGAAAGTGCCGTAAATATACAACAACAAACGCCTCATTGGTAACGTTTAGGGGCAATTCCGACCAATAAAGCAGCATGCGTGGGTCGGATAACACGACCACTAACGCTTGACCTGAACGATCGTCCTATTCAACTTCTCAATCTTCAGTCAGGTCAGGTCATTGTCGACTGGTTACGTGCTATCGGAGGCGATTGAGCCGCGAATATCCGAATACGTGGGAGTTATTATTTTAATAATATAAGTCCGTTTCTGGAGCATTGTTGTCGTTCCGTTGTTGTGAGAAACACTTTAAATACCTTAAACAGCTTCGCAACATTGTGAAGCTGTCTCAAAAGGAATGTGAATACACGTGTGAGTTTAAACTGAATCCAGAAGGACTTAACTTTGGACAGGTCTTTGTTTTAAAAGGCTTAACTGCTTTTATGTAAACCATGTTATACTTTTTAGAGCTAATTTATACCTAATAATTTAGAAAGTGATCTTATCTTGCGAATTACCGGCCAAAGTCCTAGAATAGGCACAGAAACATCAGCTAAACGGGAACTAAGTTCGATAAATTCAATTGCTCACAAAGCAATTCAATTGATCTAACACACATACAGAGACTACGGAGGTTCAATTCCGATTTCAAAAGTTCAAAACTTCTGATTGATTTTGCACCTTCAGTTCCAATTCCGGGTGCTATAAATTTTAATCGATACTTACATCATTCGCACATACAAGTTTACACTTGTCGTGCGGGGAACCTCTCTATACTTGAGCCTTCTGTCGATAACTGTTTCATTTGTTGTTTGTTTCATGTTTGAAATGTCTTGAGTTCGCTATTCATTTATACTTATTAGTGAGAGTTCTGTCTTCACCTCCGATTTCGGTTACAATTGTGGTTTTGATTCCGACGTGTTTTTTTGATCTCCGCTTCCGAAGGCGGTTCCAATATAATCACTTCCGTTACACCCTTATTCTTGGATTATTCAACAAAGTTAAAAGATCAGTGGACAAGTATAATTGTAAACAAAATATTCTTATTGCTTGCCTTCTTATGTCACAAAGGAGACAAGAGAGAAGAGAGGTTTACAATTGTGGCACCGCATCATGAGGAATATTCCCTGTGATATTATGACACAATTCAATGAAAAAGTAGGTATTGAGAGAAGCTGATGTGTCAAGCTACATCCTTGACTTTCTATACTCAGAACAGCAATACCAATATCAATGTGCTATCTACCACATGAACAATAACAGTTGAAACGTGAAACAGTAACACAAGGCCCATATTCAACGTATTCATGAAAGCGTTCGATCATCTTGAAATCCCCGTTAGATACCTGTCCTTTAGCCTCTTAGATTATCTCTCTTGAGCCTGGTTTCCTATACTGTAAATAACTTTTGATAGAAAATATTGATTCGGAGACTTCAAACATCAAAAGCAGAATTTGCGTGATTTTTTCTCAGTAACTATAATATTATTGGCAGAAGTTCGGAAAAAATAGAATGTCAATCTTCATTATTTTTCTTATTTCATAGTAATACAATTAGAAGGAAAATCGAACTATGTTTAAAGGACTACTAGTACTGCTTAAAGAATTTTGTTATTTAGGTGGAAAATCATCAATATGACTTCTCCTGCTGTGAGCATAGTGTTACACTTTTACTGACTAAAACCCACTTCTGTTCTTTTCTATGCCTTCCTTCCCTGCCCCTCGGCCCCGGGGTTCTCATGTTCATAATTTTTATATAAACTTAATAAGCAACTCGCCCATACAACACCCTCATCTAACGCCATAAATAACACAGGTCATACGCCTATCACAAATTGGCAGCATGTTTACTCAACAAACATACCCACACTGTGTCCAGCCATTACCCAAATTGCCGTACCGAACCAAACCTACATATGCTATGCAGCATCAATCAAAACAATTAACCAAAACACGTATCGCCCACACTTGACTAAGAATAACAAATCATACAACTAAAATATAGTGACACGATTCACCGCAAAAAATCGTCCGTTTGTTGATTGAAAACGGGCGTATTCAATAATCCATTAAACCGTAACGTTAGAGTTTTGACAGGTGACGTACGAGCCTGCCATCCTGTGACTGATGCGTGACCTGGGGCCCGTACTGGTTTACTATTTGTTCCGATAAGTCATACGCGACTCGATTCAAAATAGGACACGGAATAGGGATGCGTTCGATAAAATGTATAAGGTTTGAAACTGGTAAATACTATTGAATCCTACGTAATGAAGAGTAATAGGGAGATGTACTCATAATTATAAAAAGTACTTACTGCTTAACCTGACGTAATATTATAATTAATTTATAATTACAATTTACTAGCCCCAGTTTCTTGTCGGTTAAATTTGAAAAAAATCTCAGCTTTTCTATACTATGTATATATGCATGTCTTCCTCCTGAATCACTCTGTCTATAAGTGCGGTTTTCGCACGAAAATTAGTGTAGTTTCTTTTAAGTTTTTCACGTTCATACCGTCAGACCGACGTTGTGGGAGACTTTGTTTTATAATCTTCTCTTAGAACAATAAATCCTAATGAAAAATGATAAAGTTACCCCGCACCTCCACTCAGTCGTAGGAATGTCTTGTGTCTATACATTTATCTGTCACTTAAGCTTACTTAGAGCCAAATACGGGAAAATCGGAAAAGCTTTATTTTATATATTCGAATTCAAACATACAAAAAATACGATAAAATCAGAGCAATCATTAATTAATGCCGAAATTCATTTCCATATTTTCCGAAGACGGAATCATTCTTAACATTTTTGCGATGGCCCAAATATTCTTTTTTACTGAAAGACCTTAAGATGTCAATTGAATTTCATCAATCAATTGAGCTCAGATTTTTAATCATAGTCTTTTATCAAAGTTTTTCGCCGATAGATTTCCATTTCATACCAGCTGCTTCTACGAATTGAGTTCATTTTTCTTGACGAAAATATACGTTTGTGAAGAAAATCTTGATTATTGCTACAAGGTCAGCAATTTAACATTTTTATTACGGCTCGTTAGCGCTCCGAATGAAATAATAAAAATCGCGAATGACCTTGGAAGTGATAAAACAGATCCCGTTTAGCAGAAGTAGTGAAAGGTTTGCCGGATCTGCTGCAAATAATTATACGCTATAAGCCATGTTTTTGCCTGTAATGTTTCTGACAAGACTGTATGAAGCCGTCGTGCTAATTGTGTATTTTTGTAATGAATCCCAACATTATTGTTATACCAAATGTAGAAGCTTGTAAATCACTCGTCCTGATCTACCCTGTTTTAAAAAATCATTTTGTTTGCAGCAAACCACTCAATTTATTTTTAAATGCATGCTTTCTCTTTGATAGATATAATCGTTGCTATAGTGAAAAATAAAAGCACGAACAATAGTTCAAGAGCTTTGTTCGTAAACAACGTTAGTAAGGGAATCAACATTGATGTGACCGAAATCTGTCACTCGCGCACTTGTATGCAAATCTCACACCCGCTCTGTACCACGATATGCAAATATATGCATTACTCGCATCAATGAATATCACTCTTCTTGTCTAACACAAAGCTTTAGAGCGAGATAGAAGACTTAGTTATTTTACGTTTAGAATGTATTTGATATGGTAATGACGTTTAGTTTGAGAACTATTTACCAACACACGATCTTCACCTCTGACACCGTTAAGCTGGCATTGTCATGTTCCTATCTTTTTTGATACGATTTTATCAGAACACGATAATGTTAGAGCAGATGTTGAAAGCCAGTTGTATAGTTTTCCTTATCTATTGACATGAAATACACGGGAAACCTTTTCTCATTTAAGGTACTAAAAAGTTTATAGTTTTTATGTGGTAGAGGGTTACGTGGAAGACCTATGGTCCAGGATTTTATTGCTGCTTTTAATTTTCTTCGAGAACAGAAATAAATGTCTACGGAGAACTTCTATAAATAGTGGATGTTTTAATTTATTCATTTGTGTTTTAAGCCTCTTGTACACTGGCGCGACTTGATAATACGAGAACATGTTTTCAAAGAAATTCTACTAAAGTCGTTGCGTCCGCAGACAGAACAATTTCTTTGAAATCGCTTGTCATTAGAATCCTATAAATAACATTTCATCGATACTTTTCTGTTTCTAATTGGTGTTTTATATGTATACGAGAAACTTTATTCCGACAGTTACAAATATGAATTTCAAAATGCCGATTTTCATCAAATGGTTCAAAATTCCTTTTTTTGTAATACCGAAATTTCAATATTTATAACGACTATTCTTATTTCAATAGATTGAATTGGATTAAATAAAAAGAAGTTCAACATAATGAACATGCGAAACATTAAAAATACGAGTATTAATTAGAATTTTGAAATAAAAATGTCTTGTAAAAACGAATTATACAAGTATATCTAAAAGTCTGAATTAATGAAATTTGGTCAAATTGTTGCGGAGGTTTTCCCTCCTAATTTAGCATAGGCCGTTTAGTTAAAAAAAAAATACAATCTCAGTTTATAAAGTCACAATAGATACTCGTGTTTTACCATTTCTAGAACATGCATCGACTTACTGAACAACGAAACGCGAAAGCGCGCATACAACACGCGAACTATTGAAACTAATTCCCCACAACTAACATAAGTGATGTTTCCAAAAGTTTCCCATATTTGTATCGGGGTGCAACAATACACAATATGAAATATGCGGCTATCAGTATAAAGTACCGCAGCGCATCCGGTACACACCGAAGAAGAACACTATTTCATACTTTCCTTACTTGGTAAGTGGAACCATACTTCTAAACTTTACCATTGGACGGTTACAGCATTAAAGATTCAAATGCCACCAGCGTATGTTATGTGATAACGTTGCCTGTAATGTCTATTGCTTTTAAAAGTAAATGTAAGTGGAAAACCGAAGATGGAGATAAGCTTTTATCATTTCGCTTGCATTACGGCTTTTTGATAGGTAGTGTATTAGCTTGCCTGCTAATCTGAGTGGGGGAAAAGGATGGGATGGGCTTCCTATCGTTGTTGTTGATCGTAAAAATTAACAAAGTGCTGAATACCGAACATAATGGTTGCTTGTTTTAACTAAGTATTACTGATTTCTGAGTATCATCATTATCAACCTATTACTGTACCACTCTTAGACAAGGGCCTTCCTCTATTCGTTCTATTTTTCCCGGTTCTGATTTGAGCTGCTTCTTACTAATTTTATACGAGACTAGTTTTTGTCAGCGGCTTCGCTCGTGTGAAGTTTGGTTTCCTCATACAGATTTTGGACTCCCGTTATCAATCCTCTCTTAGTGCTCGCCTACGTCATTAAAGAAAACCTTGTGCAAAATTTCACATTCCTAATCCCAGTAACTTAGACCTTTCTCCTTGCTTACAATGCTCTCGGTTCTGACGTGAGCCGCTTTTTGCCAAATTTATGGAAGACTTCTAAGTCGTCCAGCCATCTGCTTCGTGCTCTGCCGCGACTCCATCGGCGTCGTGCGATTTCTGGGCATTTATTTTTTATATTTATTTGCGTGTTTTTTTTTTAAATTGGCTTTGAATCTAAACTAGTCGCATTCTTTGAATGGTGTGAAGACTTCCTCCAGTCTATCGGAACTATCATCATCTGTCTTGTAATAGCAATAAAACAAAAGCGTGTTTTATAGTTTTAAGCGTCTTTTTTATAGTCGCTTAACATTGGAAAAAATCACTCGTATTCACATCTAATATAAACAAACAAAAATATCGATTAACAGCAATCAAAGTGTTGTTTAGATTTTCCTCATGTTAAGCAACTATTTATCTAAAATTGTCACTACTTAAAGCCAATAAACAGGGTTCGACATTTTATTCGGTCTAAATTAGATAAACATACGTTGAGGGCACTTTATATTTTATATCGGTATCGATATCGGTAAAATAAATAAATAAAAATAAAAAATGTTTTTATTTTACATAGGCCTACATGGGCACTTATAAAAAGTCGAAGCTAGTGCACGGTTCCATAGGTATTTTATTATTATCGACTATCGTGGCATTTACGATAAAATTAATAAAGTGAATGGAAATACAAGGATGATGTTAGATTGCGACTGATCTGTTTAATGTTTTAAGCCCATTGGATGCTAAGTATTATAGTCCATCTAATGAAAGCGCGACCTGAGAAAAAGAGGATAAATCTAAAAAAATTGTATTTGGTATTACTACACTCCGTTTACTGTAAGATTAGAAATTTAAAGATACATGTTTTACCGTCCGTTCAAGCGATTTTGACTTATATTGCATTGATGACATGACAAATGACGACTGCAGAAAAAGTTGGTATTGTAACCACTTTTTTTGCTTTTAATGTCATCCTTATGTCTATGGAATGGAAGTCAAAATCGGTTGAACGGACAGTAACACAAGTTTCTTTTGTTTTCTAATCTTATAGTAAATAGAGTATAATTAGTAAGAGAATCATGTCTTGACACATCCAATTTTTTTTTATTTCCTACAATTGCTGCTAAATAATTTAATTTTTTTTTTTAATGCCAATTAAATTTAAAAAAAAAACTCCAGGTCAGGCTTTCATTAGACGCACTCTAGTAACTTGACGGTACGGTTGGAGCGGTGGTTCAGCTGCTGCGCTGCGTGACGTGGGTTTGATTCCCGAGCAGGTTGTTAAAAGATAATGATTCCGGGTCTGGGTGGCTTGTGAATGTGAGACATGTTTGTGATCGCATCCACGATGCAGGTGTTTATATAAAGGTTAAAGGGGGTAAAATGAAAGAAACCTTTATCTATACAAAATAAAATTTGGATAAAAAAAATTGTTAATTAGGCAAAAACATGTGAATGATGTAAATCATACAGTCAACGATATGTTTTCTATTTAGAAAATGATTACATTTTAATTAAAATTAGCACGATTGTGTTAATTTTTATTATTTAAATTAAATTCACGATACTCATAGGTTGAATCATATTAAATTAATGATAACTGTGCACGAATACTGTTAACCAGATTGTAAAGGATTATTTGATGATTAATGTTTGGCTGAATGCCTAAAAAGCTATATTTTTACTCCAGTTAAACAAACTTTATAATTATTTAACTAGTCTTATTTTATTTTTAAATTAATGTTGTACTATCAGCACCTACTTTGGCTTATTTGGTCGATCCCTTTTGAAAACCATTTAATTAATTGCTGAGAATTTAACAGTCTGAAAATAGAGCTACATTTGGTATAATTTCTTGATTAAAATGAGTTACTCGCTACGCTTTAAAGATTTTTGCTACGTGATAATCACTAAGTATTTTCGATTTTAAAACAAGGTTATTGAAGATTTCACAAGTCTACGAAACATTTCCCTAACACCAATTTGCATTTTCAGAAAATGTCAGCTACATGAAAGACGGAAACCAGAACTCCAAACGTCAAACAGAAATCGTAACACAACTCCCCTGTCAAGGAAACCGAAAACAATGACTTGCTGACATACAAACAGGTATAGTAGGAAAGAGATGAAATCAATGAACTAGCCACACCAAAAACGGTACGTCCCAGGCCATGTAAGTGCGATCGAGTTACAACGAGGCTCGACGAGCATGTGCACACAATTTTACATACAATGCGGTGTGGGCGGTACGTACGGAGTGTTTAGACGAGACTAGTACTCGCCGGGGGTAGTACTCGACGCCAGTTTTGAGAAGAGTGATTCGCAATTTTTATTGGTTCGTGTTTTTTGTCAATGGAATGACCCTTGACCTCGTTTTTGTGATCCAAAATGCTTTGAGGAGTGTCACGCTTTGATTTGTAAGTGACAGGTTTCAAACCCATTGAAGAATAACTGTTTTGTTTGAGTCAATTGATCTTAAGAACAAAGAACTGAGAATATTTCTTACTCAGATGTTGTCTGATACATTTTTTTTTACATTTTATATCTAATTTCAGTGATGCCAAAACCAAAAGAGCAGTTTTCTGGTCAAGATTAAATGTAGCCCCTTACATTCAAGAAAATACAACAAACAAACCGCTTCCACCACTAAATCTTTATCAATATCTCCAGCCAAGTGATTTATCTTTTGATTATTCGCCATGAATGCGCGGGCGCCGGCAATAGCACGCATTTAACGACTATCACAGTATCAGGTGGCAATGGGCGCTGTGACGTATCCAAGGGTTGTTAGTACTGCTTGTTAGGTTGGTACCTAAGTGGACCTTTATGCTCCTTTTAAAGTAGGAGCTCAAATGCGTTCGTTAGGTTGGTACAGGTTTCATAAAGTGGTGGATATGAGGTGTTTGAGTTTCCTTTTGATGGTAGAATGTGGAATCACTACAATATCTATCCTGGGTGTATTAGTTGGAGGGATATTAGAGGGAACTAGGTACGTATCTTAGTAGATGGGTAAGCAAATTTTCAAATTTTCTTGTAAACAAAAAGGCGCATCGACAACTCATTTGATTACATGTTTAAAATAAATGAACTTGTGAAAGGTAATTTTAATTATATTTATTGACACGGAAAATAATAGAGAAAGCTTAGTTTTATAGTTTATGTATCACAACTATTATGATCTTCAATAAAATCTAGTATTCTTTGTATAACATAGAGTTTCATCCTTTGATACAAATGGATCAAAAGCATAATTCAAAGAAACAGGACCACTTATACCTTTGAAAATGGTTTCAGTGTGGGCCGCTCTGAATCGTTTTGTCACTACCAAGTGTGGTCTAAGATTTACGAAATTGTGCAGATATTTGAATTTAAAACGACATTACCACCATTCCTTTAGTCCTTAAAGGATAATAATATGAGAAGTGTCTCTTTGAGTATGAGTATTCAATGTAACGAGGTAGTTTGCACAACGGATTGGTAAGAATTCATACGTTAAACCCCACGAGAATATTTCTATGAGATAAACCGTTTGAAATACTTAGTGTTGGAGGAAATGTTCTGTTAAATAAACATGACTTCTAAAATGTTTATTTACTGCTTTCCTTATGCCAAATGCCTTTTCAAAGGCAGTCTCTTAAAATTCCATAAAACCCACGTGGGCGTGTGCCTTGAGGATAAAAACTGGATTATCGTCTTATGTTTTTATAATCCGAATGTATATCAGGGATTTGCAAAATATATGTCTCCGTTTATCGAATTATGTCCTACTTACGTTTATTTTGAATCAAAATCCGCACCAAGAATTTTGCGTTCAAAAGAGGTTTTATTACCTACTTCCATGTTTCATTCATGACTCAATATTTTTCCATATGCAAATAAAACAAGGTCAACATTATCAGACGAGGATGTAGAAGAATTAAAAAATCCTCCCTCCAGACATTCTACTAACAAAATTAACATATTCACTGTTTCATCTCAACTGGTTCCCACTTTTGAATTTCCTATTAGTGTTTACAGAGGCAAAGTCAATACGATGTGGTAGCCAGAAATTTTAATGTTATTCTAGTTATACTAGCGACCATATGTCAGGGGTTGAAGGTTTCAAATCGCTTGCAGCTGAATCAATTATGAAATGAAGATCCACACGCTACTCTATTGTTGAGATTTGTTTACAAAATTTTCGAGTTATTGACTTTGGCGTGAGAATTGATTTTCGTAACCCTGGTAGGTCTGATCGATCAAATATCTAACATACTACTGTTAAGCATTTTTGAGGCGCATAAGTATGTAAATAAGTCCAGTAGTCCATTTTTATTGTGTGACGTTAGAGATAGTTTCCTACTTTAAGTTGCTTTTAACTAAAAGATCTCACATTCTTTTAATATTTGAATATACCGTACTACTGTTTGGTATGTTATCTTTCTTATCTAACTGTCCGGTAGTAGGAAAACCTTTAATGTATTACAAATTACTAATTCTTAGATATTTTCTGTAGATGCTTGCGTAATTAATTGATGTTTTAGTCAGTGGCATACATTCCCTATGATTAAAATGTCGTCACTTTCCAACTTGATATATGAAACAGTTATAATGGCATTGTAAATTTTAACTAACAGTAATCTTAAACTGTAAGTTAATTAACCGACTTCAAAAAAAGGAGGAGGTTATTTTGTTTTACAGAAAATGGGTGTTTTGGACCAAGAGCAGGTTTTTTTTAAGTTAAGGTATATATGTTGTTTCAAGAGTTGCAATAAAAAACAGATATATGTAGAGAAAGAATTATTACTTTATTACTCATTATATTTTACTAGGATAAGATATAGATCATGTTTTTATGCCGTATACTTAACTTTAACCTCTACATAAAAATTTAATTTATCCAGCGGTAAATGGAGCTTTTGCTTGTTTGATGAACTCTGTGTAGACTAGAGTAGTCTCAGGTATTTATAAATCTGAAATAACCTAAGATAAGTCAGATATTGCTGAATACAAATAGTAGGTAGAGATTTAAGAGGGATAATTGACACTACACTCGAATTTGTAAACGGCACGTAATTCATCAGCTATGCTATTCTCTAAAAGTCATTTTCATGACTGTAGGCTGCGACGAGCTCGACGTCGAGTTGTTATACTCACAGTTGTTATAGCCATGAGCGCTAGTGCAATTGACAATGACAGTTCTTCATACATTTGCGTTCGCTGTTTCAAGGCTGTCTCGACGTCGAGCTCGTCGTAGCTTACAGCCATGAAAATGACTTTTAGAGAATAGTATAGCAGTAGCTCATTTGTTAATATCTAATCAAGACAATGCAACCTTTCAAGTGGAATATGTCACAACTTAATACAGCATTGGGTATAAAGTCCATACAAAAGTGTCCATAGTCATCACGAGCTCTAAAAACTGAAATAGTGGATAAACGAATTCTGGCTAAAATCGTATAGTTTTTTAAACGTAGCTCTTTTTAATAATTCTCACATACAACCGCCCTGAGCCATTTAAATATTTGTTTAGAGCATGTTTGAGCTGGCCAGTAGCAGGAGCTACTGCAGCCACTAGTCAACGTGACCTACACTTTAAAACATTCATCATTTAAAATGTAAAAGGAGAAACTGCCTAACTGACAATGAAAACTACTGGTACTAGGAGCATGAAATTTTGCCCAAGGTTTTATTTTATGACGCAGGCGAGCAATAAGAAAGGATTTTACAAAATTCGTAACCTTAGTAGAGGAAATGTAGGTTTAAAGATTGAAGAGAGAAACCTAGTTACACGCGGGCAAAGCTGCTACCAGAAGCTAGTCCTTTATCATCATCATCTCCTTAGCCTTTTCCCAACTATATTGGGGTCGGCTTCTAGTCAAGCCGGATTTAGCTGAATACCACTACTTTACGAGTAGTGGCTGCCTACCAGACCAAGTCCTTTATAATATGGCATTCATATTTGAAAAGATGCCCATATCTATCAAAAAAATACATAATATGTATCTACAAACCTCCCAGGCAGTATCAAACACTCCTCGTACAAACAAATTCACAGGAAATTCATAATTAATACGTACGTTAAGTTTCCCAAACTTTCGAATCATTTCCGGAGTACCTCTAATAATGTTCTAAGTGTCATCGACACTAAAAAGTTTACTATTCTCATTAGTTGCTACTGTATTACCAATCTCATTATGTTCTGTATGTACTTTAGTCCGTGAGAGGAAGCAGTCGTTAATAAACATGTCAATGGTAATTGTATGGAAATTCTTGATGAACTGACTATGTTGTATAATAATTACTTGGTATTTTGGCAGTCTCTGATCGATAATGAGGCATCAGTATGATAATCTACTTTCGAAATTATATTATGTTTCAGGGTTTTTTGGAAATGGCCTCTTAGTGACAGTTAAGTATGTTTATCGATTGATCGGCACTTTGCTTGATCAGAGCGCTGGTTTGTTATTTGCCCATTGCCAGGGCAAAGAACGAGCCAGCTAATTCTTGCTTCTCTTCTTTCTCTTTCAGTGTTTTAGATACATTTACGTCGTGCGTAAATTACAAAGATGTGGAATGGAAGTACTTTGACACCTAAAGTGTACTTGTTACCACCTAAGTGCATTGATATTATATATGTACCTATGTAGATAGCTTATAAATTTACTCCTTGTTAATCTTTTAATTTTCAACATCGATATGTTTCAGCGACTTTCCATAAATCTTTAAACTCTTAAATATGATTGACTGTACTAATCTTAAAAATAAAACTAGCTCTATCACGAGGTTCCACATTTATGGGACCTGGATTATGTTATGGGATTTCTATATTTTGACAGGAAACAAAGTAACCTGTTTCACTCGATATTGTAGCTTTCCGTAAGTAAAAGAATTTACGTGTTCAGGTGCATACCACCCCATATTAGGACTCGAAATTATCATCATTTTAGCCGAAAGACATCTGTTGCCGGACATAGGCCTTCCTCCATTGCCACCACAACAACGATTGGTTCTGTGTGTTTCGCATCTATTGTAGTTATGATACTTACCAGGCCATCGTTACACCATATCAAAGGTTTTGAAAAGATAGAGTCTTCTTCTAAGTGGTCGTACCTTCAGATTTTCTTGCGGATATCTCATTTCCTAACTCAATTACGTAAAGAACGGTCTAGCATGGCTGGTTCCATTGCCCTTTTAATATTAACTACATAATTGTAGTTTTAATCATATCTACATAGTAAGTTCAATATCATTCTAGATACCTCTCTAGAATCTCTCTATATCTACACTAATATAATAAAGAGGTAAAGTTTGTTTTTTTGTTTGTATGAGGTAATTTGTGGAAGTACTGTTCCGATTGCTAAATTTTTTTCACCAATAGAAAGCTGCTCTATTCCTGAGTAACATAGGTTATATTTTATGTACGCGGGCGAAGCTGCGGGCTAAAGCTAGTATTAAATAGAATATCTAAGTACCTGATATTTCTGACCTAGATATTCCAGATTGTACTCGCACAACAATGTAGTATGTTTACCTTCTCACCAATTCTTATTCACCATCGTGGTCGCTTCTGTTCGTTCAAGTAAATAAACTTTTCCCTCTAAAAATAAAAGTATACTCGCAGCAATTTACCGTTCCACATACGATCACCGGTGTCCAAACAATGTCCTCAGCATTAATGCCACCTTCAGACTTCCTGAGTCGGACTCGGTAATCGAATAACTCAAATAAACTCAGGTGGAACTTTTCAATACGCTTCGTGACCATGACGCTTACGATTGAAACGCTTTATGCTGTATGTGTGCAGGCTTTCAATTGAGTGAAGTTTAAAAATTGTTGGCTGTTGTTTTTGTATAATTGTTGCTGTTGCTGTTGTGTTTTGAAATTTAGTTTAGAGCAGTGGGTTAGCTGAATGGTTTTTTGTTTGTTTAGTCAGCTGTATATAAATTCGCAAAAATTTTCAATCAATTTTGCATTCAACGTGAAAAAAATATACCAGTTATAATAATTATAATAGTTCTCGGAATCCCGATTAATAATAGTTCTGGGAATTCCCATTAAACTCAAATGAAGTATTGCACCAGAATTATATTTATTTGGCAAGTTGGTTATCAATAACACTATTTTACTTCAAGCTAATTAAAACTAGGTTGGCCGAATAATATAAATTAATGTATGAAAACTCAACCAACGTTATCTTAATTTTTTTTGGAATTGTAATTTTCAACTGAAAGAATTTAGTCAGTAAAAGATTTAGTTAGCACTTCAGTCAAGCGGGAGAAGCCATTAGATGCCTACCAACAACAAACGCAATTCTTAAGTCAGTTTTTTCAAAATTTTCCAAGATTTTCCTGTAGTATTTCAACAAAAAAATTAATTGCAAAAGTCTTTTTGCTGGTGCCATATCTTATAAACCCGTCCAATCCACCGAATCAAAGCTTCTGTAATACGAAACACGTAGATCGATTCGTTCCGAACTTGCGCCTTGTATGGCACATCACAAAAACTTCCCCAATTCCGATTCAAGACGCCGATAGCTCTGTGTTTAACACAATAAAAGTACTTCGAAAAAAGACAAAAATAGCGACACAGTGTTTAATTGTGTGGGTTAGTTGGAAAACGCTTACTACCTTCACGCATCTAGTTAAGCACGGGAAAGATTAACGAGGTGTGCGTTTCGAATGAAACAGAATTGCGAAGGAAGTCACGGTAATTAGTGCTGTAATCCTATGCTCTGTGGTTGGTCATGAATTTGTACCACACTTGATTAGTTTCCTTTGGGAATTATAGTTTTTTTTTTCTCTTTCCAACAGTAATATGAAGCACGACCAATTAAAAGTACTAATAACGGTCCACTGGCTTGTTAGCCTAGTAGTCGCGAAGTTCGATTCTCAGGAATCGAACTCTGAAGTAGCACTTTTTCTTTCGTTGGTACGTTGGAAAGAGTGATCTTAAAGTTTTTCTGTGTAGCATTTCTCAGTATTAGCTCAGAGGATTTCATTAGTGGAATTAGGTTAGTAATAAGTATATAAAACTTTTATATATATAATATATATAGATAACTTTTTCTTCTTTTTCTTTTCGTGTCGATGGAATCAATTATTTTTTTCTGACCAGTATTTGGCAATTTCACAGCTCTGTTATTGGCCTTGTATAAATTCCGCAAAGTATAGGTGGTTGTGCAGGACGGGTAACAAAGCAGGTATGTCGTATGAAGCGGCTCCACACGGGTGCTGTGTTGGAGATGGTTCGTGTCCCATTTGGTCAGGTTATTTGTGCAACGGCAAACGTGGGTACAGTAGTGGGTTAAGATATATTTGGAGTTTGCCACCATAGGGGAAGTGTTCTAATAAAGATTACTGGTCAAAATATGTTGTTGAACTACTCTTGTATCTTGTTTTTAAATATGTTGTCCAGCTCTGAGTGGAGCGAGAGGGAGTATTTGAGAGATTTTTACTGACTAAACCCACCGTTGCTGTTTTTTTAGTAATTGTCCTTTGCATTCCAAGGCCACGATATCCTTTCGAACTATCCAGTAGCCCTAGCAGGCATAGGTCCTAATAGACCCTAACTATTTGCTGACATATTTTTGAGGGGCGCATAGAACGCAACGCCCGTCGACTCGGGTTGATCCTTGCCGTCCACGAGCCCGCATCTTCGTTGGCTGGGAACACGACTCTCAACTACAGCTGTGTACCTATAAAGAATAGAGGATATTCAGCCGTATTATAACGGTCGATTTCCACAATTACAGGCAAGCTATAATGGGTTTCTTAATGAACCATTTTCAGGCAATGATACTCATTTAATTCAGGATATAATTAACAGGTTTTATTTAAAATGATACGACCCGTTCAATGTATACAGCGTTTCATTACGAAAATCATCGGATACAAATTAACGTCAGTTAAGAGGTAGAAATAAATTATTATAATAAGTTACAATTTAATTTGTGCTTTACGTATATACAAAAGGTAGATGTCCGCGACAAGATCAAGAGTTTCTATATTTACTTTTGAGCTATGTCTTTGAGTGATGGTTACTTTTAAATAAGTTGCATCTATATTTTGTTGTGAATAAAATCGAACGTGCAGTTGAGTTGATATCTTAATTTTATTTATCTTTTGGTGTGACTATCTCCTCTCTCCTTGGGAGCTCGTGGCTAGAATAATAATAACCAAATCGATCGATCTCAATGATGTGATAGCCATTATGAATTGTCAGAAATTCTGGTATCGTATTACCCCATTACTGGATTGTGGAGGTCTGAGAGGCAGTCACTTTATGTAAATTACTGATATTCAACTGCATTCAGTTAGACTGAAGGTACACTCCAACATAATTGGAAAAAGGTAAGGCAGATGACGTTGGTGTGGCTTTCTTACAAAGAGGATGGTGAGTCCAGCAGTAGAAATATTGTATACTGACAAACAATATTTAATCTCGTTTTTACTTCAGTTTTGTAACTATCCACAGTTACAAAATATTCAAATGTAGGTCTTAACACTTCGCCTCTTAATGATATGAGAGCTGCAAACATTATCAACGGTAGAATCACCGCAGTTTGGAGTTAAGCCAGGGCACGGTGCCGTATCGTCCCATTCAAGTAAACTGCACCCAGGATTTTATTCACAAACATTCACACTATACAACTTTTGATTACCACTGCTATTTTAACGTGCGTCATCTACAGAAATTTCTTTGTCTAACACTTTCTGTGACATCTTCTGTATAGTTTTTGTGTATATTCTTACATCTATCTTTAAGCCGTTTGATTTTGTCGCGTGATAACAAAATCGATGAGTATGTAGATCTTATAGTATAACAATAATATAGTTAAGACAGATTTTAGAGCTAATATTGTTTGAGAAGATAAAGTACAGCTATCGATATAAAAATATAATAATGATGGTATGGTACTTAACGATGCATATAGAGGAGATATAAAAACACAAAATGAAGTATAGAAAAATCCCAGGATTTGGAATTTTATGATAAAAATATAAAGAGAAGGATGGAATAAACTAAAACTGTACACATTCTCTTTAAAGTAGAAAGAAATACCCTAAAATCATTAAAATTTTACATAACCAACAATCTGCGTATTCCTTTCACCAATCCATAATTTCCATGTCTTTTATCATTCCATGATAAAATACAACTTACGAATTATCAAAAACAAGATTCTTAAAAGCCAAAATTTATTACTAATTTAGAATATTTACATAATAAAGAATAGTTTGTACAATTCTTATTAATACGTTGGATCGTGTGTTTATGAAACCTGGGAATTCTACATTATAAAAATAAATCTTACGACTAACTTTTTATTCCTAAGCTTAACGTAGCGAAAATAAATACTAATTTAACGCAAATACTTAGAAAAATAAATAAATAAATCACAGCAAATCTCAATTACCTATCTACCCTTACATTGTTAGAACTATCTATAGTAACAATCGATGGTGTCATATCTTACATCAAACTTTTACATGAAATTGTACCTTAGCGATATACTTAGTTACATTTATGAAAATTCGTATTTCGTAGATATAGGAATATTTAATAGTAATTAATATGACTTTAATAATTAGAAACTTGTCGACAAAGTTGAATTTAGATACAGCTTACCTTCATATTAAAACAATTTTCTTAGGAATATGTAACTTTTTACAGTCGTCATGTCACTCTCATTGTTATAAACGAAGTAACAAAGTCTAAAAGTAACTCTCAAAATAACAAAGGAGAATTGAATATCAAGAAATTATTAGCTTAAAACTTCTGCATTCAATTCCGCTCGTTCCCAAATTAACCTTTACGTATATGTTACAGATATCAAATTCTAGTACCTATGTATTTGTAATTTCGCGATTCAGTTACGTCGATAAGTAGACGAACATTCCAACTTTGTCCATAAATGGCGCATTACTCGTTGCCCGTCATAAATATTCATTTTCGGCAAGCAAGAGGAAGTTTTCACGGTTTCTCATCGAGCCCCAGTCGAAGTAGACGCGGTTATATTAGCAAATTTATGAGCAAAAATATATTCCATACTCTGCAAAGATTTTGCCGAGAACTTTGCAAAATTCTTATCTGCCGCTGAATCAATCGTATGGATATCCACTTGCGATATTGCTGTTGCCACTTAACGTGAAACTAATGTTATAGCACGTGAACTTGGAGATACGCTCATTCAAAGATAAGATTATTTTATCGACATAGGGTTTCTTTGTTTATTTACATTCTTGTTCATAGTGTACATTACTAGTAAATACAATTGAAAATGCAACAGGTTCGCTTTGTTACTTAAAATTTACATCACTGCTTTGAATCTAATTACATAATGGATGGCATAAAAATTGTTATCAAGATACACAGAAAAGAATAGGTACTATATACAATGACTAGATCTATTTATAACGATAAATAGCAACACAAGATTTTTTATAGGAAAAACGGTGGACAATGTCAAATTTTAGAGAAGATTATTCTCGATTTCACTCAAGAGTTTCATAGTACAGGGTTTCGCACTTTAAGTGTCCGTGATCAAAGCAAAGCTTCGTCGAGTTGGTCGAAGCCCTCGTACCATCAGTCGCTCTCGTAGACCGTGGAGTTGGAGCTCTTTCGCCGACTGTACGGCGAAGAGAACTCGATCCTGGTGTCTGGCAGCCAGGTGTACGCAGTGCGCTCCGAGGATGCACTGAAAAAAAGAAAAAAAAACGAATTAGAACAAATATTATGTACTAAATAATGTTACAGCACTTACAGCGAACACAAATGTCGGACAAAATTTCTAAACTCACTAATTAAACAATGTATTTTGGGGTAAGTTACTAATTCATACAGCGATGATTGTTTTCAGTATTCGGTATTAAATTAGGACTGGACTAATTTAGGTCATAGAATTTAAATACGGGTTTTGTTTCCATATCGTATTGCGATCAAAAATTAAGTGTATACAAAGTTTACTACTGCAATACAAATTTAGTTCCGAAACATTACGTCGTTCAAAAACAAAGCTCAACTTTAACCGCTGCTCTGATTCTGTTACTCAATTATAATTTGGGATCGGCTCCCAGTCTAACCAGTTGCAAAAGGATATCAGTGTCTTCCATTTACTGGGTTATGAAGGCACAAAACACAATATCCGCTATCAAAATTTAGTGCCAGATATTTTGGCTGCTGACTATCCTTAAAAACAGTCAAATATCTACAAACGTTATTAGGGACCAAGGGCTAAAAGTACTTTCTGAGGCACAGAAGAGTTTCTGTAATTTAAAATGGTCACCCATCCATTGACCGACCTCGGCAAGCGTTGCTTAACTTTGAAGATCTACCTGTGCAGCTGATATTACTTAGCCAGGAGCTCTTCAATCTCGAAAATGACTACATTTAATAAAAATTTTAGCAAAAGCTCTGTGACGAATACATTGTTTGAACTATTTTAATCAATCACAAATGAATTAAAATTGTCTGGTCTGTAATTAACAAGATGAAAAAGCAAAATGGGTTTCATTATTTTATGTGAAATGTTAGTAATTGTGACTTTGAAATGCTAAATGACGGACCGTTTTTGGAACATTACGGAAATATTAACTAGCAGTCAGTTAGCTACAGGGAAAAATGTCGAAATATCCGCTGGTTGGTCCTCTTGTATGACATTTTAATGAGTCAGTTTAAGTTGTGTCTTGTTCCACGTCCAATTAACGTTTACAGTATTCGAAGCTGGCTTTCAACATCGCTGTTGTAACTGTGCCTGCTCTTAATGGTAATCGAGAGCAACATTTACATGCAGTAACAATTGAAACATGTTTGGACAAAACAAAGGCGTAGCCAGACTTAGTAACGCATTGTAACCATCCACTTGTGTATCCTGCAGCAGTCAATTTACTTGGTCACAGTGAAACAAACGCTAAAGAGTCACCCGACTCGGAGTAGTCGAATTATTTATGTTGAAATGCAATGAAAAGTTAATGTATTCGCTCCTTCAAGTGCCACCTACGAGCACTTGAATAAACAGAAGCGCTATTTATCTTTACCTTAGGAAAAGCATGTTGGTTTAAAGAGGACCCTTATAGGACTGGGGTCAATGTTCTTGACATACTTTATGAGATGAGCCTACGAGCAACATAGTGTTTGCTTTTACTGCACAACGTTGTAGTACCGTATGAAGATGAAGGAAAATGTAGTTTCATTTTAGTAATCGCACTTTTACTGCATAAAGTATTTGGTATCAATATTTATGCACTTTGGACTATCCGTTGTGTATCATGTGATGCGAATAAAGTAGGGTAGATACATTATTGGAGTGTGATAGATTGGGATAGAACCGTATCTTTTGACCGATTACCCTTCACGCCCTTGGCTATAGTCGACCATCGCGGTCCAGTGACCACAGACATAAGATTAACCGATGTCCGTATCACTCAACAATTTAGTCTTACTTGGATGGACAGATTTGATATTATCGCCATAACACATCAATCGTTATTGAAGGATTCATCACATTATGTGAATGATTGTTCATTCAATTTGAAATTTATAGGCGGTGGTTTAAACGACTCCTACGATAGATATGATTGTTTATTAATATAGAGGCTTTGAATGGAACTGTCAAATATTACGCTATTAAGGGACCGTATTCCAAAATCAATTGGCACATAATTGACACGAAAGGAGACCCATAGAGAGAACAAGTCGGACACTATTAAAAGGAAATGAAGGCGACTCGAGGCAGACGCCAAAGTCGCGGCTCAAGCGAAATCCAATTTGAAATAAGTGCCTTCTGAATTAATCCGGCCACTTTGAACGGACCGGATGAAATTTCTGGTATTTTTCACGTCTAGCAATAAAAACGAGCCCTCGACGCGGGAAAAAGATGAGTAATAGCTTCACCCTAAGTTCTGAGGAACTGTGAGGAATAATAATATTATGCTCGTATGATGGAAACCTTTTTTAATCCGTCTACATAAATATCAAGGTATGAATGTGATAGCGGGAATACGAGAAAATGCTGACACTGCTTTTTATGCTGTAACTATGGTATGAGGAATCACACAATCGTTGAAGTGCTTTTTCTTTATGAAACTGTGACTTTTTGTTATGCGTTCGCTTAAGGGCCTCACATAATTAAGTTTTAAAGCGTACGTACTCGATCGCGTTGACGAAAACGTTTGCTTATGGCAAGTCGTACATATAAAAAAAATGGTTTTCCGTTATTCTTCTTGGATGGCGCCTATATAGTTTTAGTACAAATAGGTCAAGTACGTTAAAGAAACTGGCAGTTACGAGTATGTCACTAAAGACAATATTAATTACATTCTGTTCAAATATTGCTTGTACATGTTGTAGAGTTTCATGTATTGTGAAGAATTATGGGTATGAGTATAAAGCTAGTATCTATAATAGCTACTCAACCAATTTTTCATTTCAAATGTTAAATACAAAGCCATTACGGTTGTAATTGCGTCGAGTAGCTAATTTTACATTCAAAAAGTTGAATAATTACAAATTCGGATGAATATTTCACCAAAGTTTGTCGCAACTGGTTAATGTAACCATTATTGTTGTTATTATTCCAACTTTGGAAACTGTTCACTAACAAATGAATCAGGCCGTGAATTCCTATATCCTTCTACTCCATTTGCGAAAATATATTCAACGATGAATATGGTTTCTGAATCATAGGACAGAAATGAACGTCAGTCTCAAGCCTAAATTAAGATAATAATAGTATGATATATGAATGCCTTTAAGACCCCTTAAATTTTACTTTACGATCAAGCTAAGGTGCTATGAAGTTTCATAAATTGGGATCTTACAGTTATTAAATATCATAACTATCAATGTCAACTCCAAGTGTCTTCAGACAAAGGCTGCGGGATTGTTCGAATGAGTTACTGTAGCCCTAGAATGCAAAAGGCAACTGAAGGAACAAAGATATTAGTATCGCTAAGGACTGGAATTTCAAGCCGGAGTCTGTTTCCTGATAGCTTTAAGCTTGGGTCTTTAAGTCAAGAGTGAATAGGTTACTTCTAGGCAAGCGTGGTGAATTGTCGACCACATGTTCGTTTTCTATTAGGTGAGATAGTAGCCAAACGTGAACCTATCAATAATAACCTAGCAATTAACTTAAGCAGCAGTGGAAACATTATAAGGCCGATAATGCTAATGCTAAATTACTTAAGTAGTTGAAATTATATCAATATGTATTAGTTTATTATGTTTAAGATTATTTTATGTATAGTGTAGTAGCCTGGAATAAATAATAATTATTATTTATTAATAAAAAAATATCTGACATTCGCTTCCAAATTCTTTTACAATTTTCGACCTCAAAAAAAGTGTCTTTAGACAAGTTCCAAAATAATGACAAACTTCCTGTAAGAATACCAAAGTGTCAGAAAATAACGAATGCACGACCATCTAATGGAATATTATTTAGTGAAGTAGACAGCGCTAACACGAAAACTAGTGTAAGAATAATTGCTTTTCTTTCAACGCTGAGGGCGTTAACAAATTGGGAGGTTTTAATATTCATAAATTATGAACCAATTAGAATGCAGCTAAGCGTGATGGCACTGGCAGAGCAGTTTGATTACTTGTACCAACAACTCAGTACTTTTCAGCACCTGGTTTAGTTAAACTTCTAACTAGATCAGTTAACACCTCATCTTAACTCTCGCGTGAACATTTATGACTTCACGTTATTGAGTTACAGTTTCTGCTCTTAGTTGCTAAATATATTTTATTTTATCATTAACAGGTAATTTAATTTTAGTGTTGTTAGTAGGGCTGGTAAGTTGAGTGTAGTTTGGTTATATTTTTATGTTTAATTAGTGACTGGCTCTAGCTTTGCAAGGATTTAAAATACTTTATAGGTTTGCGAAAAAGGGTGTAAAGTAGCGCGAATTTTTGAAAAGTGAGGGTCCTCCAACCAGACGGATGTTGTTTGTTCTGGGCACCTGTCTGATATTGATTTCAGCCTATCGTGTAATGTTCTAGTCGCGCGGAGGACTTTAACATCGCGATGCAGGTTTTTGTAATTTTTAGTTTGTACGTGGCGTCATAGATGTCGCTACAATACCTTTATGAATATTATACATTTTGTTTTTTTTTATTAGTAATATCAACATCTAAATCCGTTGCATGTTTTAAGAGGAGTTAGCAGACAGCGATTTTATATTAATACAATGTTAAAATTTTATCATTTGCCAGTCTTGTAAAGTTTATTTTTATTTGATAATATGACAATTTTTTTTCCGTTTTTTCTTTAGTTATTTAATAGGTAAGGGTACTTTGGTGATATTTTGATGTTTCGTGAATAATGGTTTATCAGTTTTGCAATCACGTGCTGAAGATGCAATGTTGGAAGGCTAGGTACCAAGTGGACCCATGAACTGGTCAGCGTCGTGGGAATTACTAACAGTGGACGTCTTTCAGCTGAAATTATGATGATGATACAAGAAATAGTCTACCTGTGTACCAAGTTTCATCCAAATTCGTTCAGCCGTTAATATTTGAAATGATAGATATATATAGACAGATAGACACAGTTACTGTCAAAATTATTATGGTATTAGTATTGATTTGTAGTTGACGACTTACTTTGTAATGAAATCTTCATAAGTATACTAAAATCTCCAATATACTCGTATAACTGAACAGGTTAGTAGCTTATTCATGTTACTGCGGTTAAGTTACAATTTAATGGCCGGACCGCCAGTTGGATGGGCCATGATTTATGATAGCAGACTCGACCGGGGTCCGAGCATATTACTATGTCAGTTCCTACAGAAATCACTAGGTGACGCTAGTTGTCATGAAAAGAGAGACATATGTGGAATTTGTTAAGAAAAATTTGTTATTTTTTTTTTTTGGGTGGTGTATGCTCAAAATGACTTCTCTCGCCCTTGGGTGGAGCGGGAGGGCGTGTCAGACTTTTACTGACTTAACTCACTCCTTTGTTCCAGGGTCCTGGGTTTTCCCTTCAGAAGCAAACCCATGGCCTTAGAGGCTTTGACCCTGCTGGGTCCCTGCGTTTTTGCTGACATCTTTTTTTAACGTGGAACAGTACCTACGCGTCGTCGATGACTTGAGCTCAGTCTGGATGATTACCAGACTGCCGGACGACAAGCTACCCATTGCTCAATTTGTAAAACCTAGTATGTACAAAATATACACTTAAAAGGATACTGTTTAGTAAACACCGAGTCATAACTAATAAAGAGCTTCACCAAATAACTTCCGAGCGTAGTTACCAGGCTAACATAAAATAAAGAAACCACCACAACATTAATACTTCGGTGGTATAAGCCGGTGAAGCGAGAATTGTCTGTGCAAACATAAACGCAGCGGTCAAAATGGAAGCCCCATTGTGTCAGAATGTATTCATTTGTATGGCAAGCCTAATATTGACTGTACGGAACTCGTTTCGTGCATGTAAATATTGAATCGAAGCGAGACTTGGCTTGGAGCTGTCTCGTGATTAAAATTACCTACTGTACTTATATTTTTGAAGTTATTTCGGAAATGTAAAATTAATTTAAATACCTACAAAAATTAATTGGTTAATTGTGAGAAATTATCGTCACCATTGTAGTCTAAAAACTAGATGTCTACTGTTGGAAATAGGCCTCGTAAGTGTCGCCACAACGAATGGCAAATATGTGAGTATATATCACTACCGTCTCATCATCTGCCTAGCCTTTTCCCAACTACATTGGGGTCGGCTTCCAGTCAAGCCGGATTTAGCTGAATACCAGTATTTTACGAGGAGCGGCTGCCTACTAGACTTTCACAACCCATTAACTGGGGTAACACGGTACTTCATGGCAAGACTGGAGTCAGATTTACTGGCTTTTGACTATCCGTAACTACTGCCAAAGATCTACAAATGACAGCCGGGACCTACGACTTAATGTGCTTTCCGAGGCACGGAGGAAATTCGGTATGTTAAAATGGACACCCACCAACCTTGGCAAGCGTTGCTTAACCTTAAAGATCGACCCGTGTGGCCGTTATTATCTAGCCACGATTTTCACAAGTTCACTACCGTCTGCAGACGCAAAATAGGAATTTAAAGTTTGTGTATTTAATGTATGTGAGTTTACGTGTTTGTACGCGCACCCACGATACAGAAGTAATTCCTAGTTTTCGGCAACGTATTAATTCATGAATCCCCGACCGGTCTCATTGGACCGCGCTGTTATTGTTTTACTATTGTGTCTCGTTTCGCGGGTATTGATAGGTTAAAAAAAGTCCATCATAATTCATGACAAAAAAAAGTTCTGTGGCACTGTACTTAGTCACGGTTAAAAGAAACTCAGATTAAGGGAAGCTAACTCATCAAAAAAGTAAAATAAATATATTTGTCTAAAGCGTCATACCAGCTCATCAGCAAACTGTCCTTTATGCTAATCTAAGACCTAAGTAAACTAGCCTAAGCTAAAAAGCCCGCTTTTAGTCTAAGAAGCTGAGTTTTTTTAAGACCACTTCGTAATCTTTATAGCCTCAAGATATTATAGTAATCTTGCTTTTTGAATAATTAATTTAGGTATTTTTATCATGAAATTGTACTCCGTAAGTGTACTCTAAGTCTAAGGATGTGTTCCTACTTTATCGTGACGATAGATAGTCGTGTAGTTTTAAGTTTCTTGGCCTATATATTTAATTTTATATGGAGGTTTTCACATATGGGACGACACGATTATCTTGGCTACGACTTTTTTGCAGTGACAACAGCTTGTCATGATAGTGGGAATGGCTAGCAAGCACGACAGTCATAAAACGATAAAAGTGACCACGACAAACTTTCGTTTTAATGGGAAGAGCTAGAGACGACAGTCGTCCAACGATTAATTAACCGTTACGACAAAGTGGGAACGCGGCCTAAGATGATACTTATGAAATATTTAGCATTCATGTGTCTTTATATTCTTTAACAAAAAATATATTCTTATTCTTTTGTGTAATTGTATTTCAATGTTTGTAGGTCATCTAGTCGTGAATACTCAAGATTGGCAACGTTATAAGTAGAAGTCAGGGCAGAATGCAAGTATCTAGTATAATTTCCTTTATGTTTATTGAAACCGTCATCCGTAATAGGGCCCATATCCTAAAGAACGTACTGATTTCGATAAAAAAAAAAAACAAAACTTCATAAAAATTAGAAATAAAATATTTTTTTTTATGAAATAAAGGTTATTTATTCAGGATACAGATTACATATTAATAACTTAATAGATATATATACAAACTAAAGATAAAAGTATGTACAAACGTAAATATATATACAAAAAAAAAAAAAAGGCATTTACTGGGCATCAAAAAATTCATCCACGTCGATGTCAACAGCAATAGTGCCCAGAACGCTGGCAGCATTGCCACGTTGGATGGCAATGCTGATTCGTTGGCCGAAAAACAGCCCAGCCCTCTGGTCACGTGAAGAGTCGACTAGTCGCCCAGTAAATGCCTTTTTTTTTGTATATATATTTACGTTTGTACATACTTTTATCTTTAGTTTGTATATAAAATATTTCGATTTAGATTCATCGATATTGAAAATGGAAAATGTTATATGAAGGATAATGGAAAATAAAAACTTTTTATTTTTATTATTTGTAAGTCTCAATAGTCAAGTAGACTAACAGTAGGATAGGACGAACGGCGAGCAACCCATTGCTCGACGTCCGCAAGCCCACGCCTACGGTGAAAGGGAAACCATGCCACAAGCTAGTACTAAATAAAGTGTTTACTTGTACCTAAATTACATTTTCAACAGACAAATTGTTGTTAAACAACTACATAGGTGAATAATATTTTTATTAAATGATTTAGTATCCATGACAGAGCATTAATTTTCTAAACGGCCATCATAATTTGTCATCAACTAGAAGCCACCGTTAAAAAGATATAAAAAGTTAATCCGAGTGGTATTGAAAACTGCACCTTTGAGGCTTCTGACATTAAATATAATTTATTTGGTTTTTTGTTGTTGTCACATAATTCGGTCGAAGAACTTCCGAAGGCGTTCTGCAGTGACTTCATCAACAAATTTTATGATTTACCTGATTTTACCGTTCTATCAATATTTTTTTTTGTACACATAGGAAAACATAAAATATGGGAATAAATAAACTTCTGTACTTATAAGACATCGTACCCCACAACGTACGTCTGTACTTTCACTATAAATTAAAAACACAACTGAACAGAACTTCATATGGATCACTAATACATGGAGTTGTTTAAGAGAAAGGTATGGGAGTTCAAAAACATGTTCATAATTGTAGAGGAAAATATAGAGAATTTAAAAGATTTGTAAATATTACAAACCAGTGCAAAGCTATAGAATATGAGCACAAAGGAACTGTTTATTTATGTAGAAATCTACTTCAGCGGACTTGTAAAAAGACTAATTAAAAGTAATGTAAACAACAATAAAGTGTAAAAAGGAGAAAAAGATAAAACAATTTTCGAAAGATAGAACTATAAACGCCAACGAACAAAACGCACACCGTAAACACCTACTTGCAACGCTTCTATCTATGTCCATTCATGTAGCTAGATAAATAAAGATAATAATCTTATCTAAAGCTTATGTCACTTGAATTAACATGAACTCAATTTTGAATTAAGACGAACTCCTTTGGTGGTCTCTGTCGTTCCAATTAGCACCGACGCCTCATACATTCTCAAATCATGAAGCAATAAAACCAGTCTCAACATTTTTACGATCCGTCCGAATCCACCTTTCTATGATTTCTACATCCTACATTGTTACAGATACGTAATAAACTTTATTAATTATCAAAGCGTATTTTATAGACCCATAAACTGGGATTTAAGGCAATTCAAACATCTGAATTAATTCCTTATTATCGTACAAATGTTACATCTTATTAACGAACGAGTTATTGGCTTAAGTAATGGCTTTGGTCATATTATTATAATTTAAATATGTTTTTAAAAGGTTGAAGATGATAGGTTACGATTTAATGTACTGTTTATAGAGACATTTATATTTGAGAGGATTATAAAGAAAACTTAGCTTCGGTTGACTTTTGTATCGGATTTCGAAATATGATCTGAGACTCGACATTTATTTGAAAACTCGCGTAATATATGGCTGTATATTTCTAGCATATTTTTTTACTTTTTAGTGGGAGTAAACAAATATTTCATAAATTCAAAATTTGCTGAATCTTAGAAGATTTTTTTTGCTCTCCATTCCCCCAGTCGGAGTGCTATGAAGTACCGACAGCCGGACACCCCAGTCATTTTTCAAGACTGTGAATAATGCACCCTGACCGTGAAAATGATGAGTTGAGAGTAATAATTTACACACTTAAGAGCACATTCAATTCAGCTGTTTTAAAAATATAAGAGAAAAATTTAGCTCAGTGTTTTGGAAAAGACAACATTGCAAGAATGTAAAGCAAATAAATAACAAATTTAAAAATCAAAAAGGAAAACTTGGAACAGATTAAATGAAACAGAAGCACTGGGACATAAGTACACAAGATAAACAAACAAGCCGACAGTACTAAAGTTTAATCACTTCTTTTACTA
The DNA here is from genome assembly GCA_030763345.1 of Mythimna separata. Lineage (NCBI taxonomy): Eukaryota > Metazoa > Arthropoda > Insecta > Lepidoptera > Noctuidae > Mythimna > Mythimna separata. The sequence goes on along the minus strand of CM061181.1, from coordinate 9,424,260 downwards.
TCCACAAATCGACCACTGAATCCAATTAAATTCCCGAACCTCAACGATCTAGCTCAAACGAATGACGACCCACGAAAAATCATTAAGCGAAATTGTAATTACGTATTAAACGCGTCGAACAGTGCGTAATCCTCACACGGTCGAAACAGGGTTGTCGGAACGAGGGAGTAAATTGCCAACCCATACTAATCAAAGGCCTGGGAACACAATTTTAAACAATTCCCGAAATCTGTATGGTAACCAATCTAGTGAATAGATAAACGCATTGTAAAGTCCCGTTGTGGTACGGACAACCCCCGATAGTGTTATACGCAAGAACGGTTACTGATATAGGGATGATAATGTTGTTTGGGCGTGTGTAATCGCTATGGTAACTGAGATCGGTGACGAAATGTACGCATTGCTTGAAGTTTGGACCCTAATTTTGAAACTTTATTTGTATCGGGCACGAGGATTAAAGGGAAGTTTAAACATGGACTGATTGATACCCGCAGGTTTTAGTTTTTTATGTCTGCGATTTTTCTATATCTATCTAACAACTATTTGGAAATTTATTTTATATGACTTTTTTAAATTATTTCGCTGTATGACAAATTTATTTTATCAGAAATTTTTTGTTTGTTCAATTATTATTATTCTGTACGATGACTATTTTATATGTCAATTTTATTTGATATGACAATTTCATATTGCATGATAATTTTTATTCTGTACTGTTTTAATAATAAAAAAGTTATTTAACTTAATTCCATATTTTGTGTTCTAGGTTATAAGCATTTTGATTTCGTTACTTAACTTATAATGCATTCCTAAGTTTTACAAATTTTTTTGGCTATCAGTTTTTCAAATTACTTGTTCGAGATCAAACTTTCACTAACAAAAATCCATCGGAGTCTCTTCAGTTACTCTGTAGCAACGCAAAGAATCTATGCGTTCCATAGCTACGGTTTCATGTCCACTTTTTTGAATAATAATGCAGATCTACAATCTATATTTTTAGTACCTATGTTGGCGAATATTTTTTTTATCAAAAAACCAAAGCGCTTTCTACGTAAAGCGCTATACTAGTAAACACAGTTACTCACGAGGTATAAAAGCGAAGTATGTCCACAAATCTGATCAAACCTCACTTGTTGAAACTTGTAGGGCATAACGACCACCAAAAAGCACTTGTGTACATTGTCGCGGATGATTGGAATGAAGATTAGGAACCAGTTTGGAAACCTTGAAGTGATGATCTTAAAAGCAGTGTGTTTATAGTAGAGATTTGAGTATTGTTAGTCTAATTCAAGGAAGAGTTCAATGATGTTTACAACAAATTGTTGGGAAATCCGTGTTTAGTAGTGGACATGTAAAGATTTGTGATACGCATGATTTCTTATGATTTAGTAAAAGAAAAAATATGGATTTTGAAGCTAACGAAGTGATGGTAGTGGCTGTATGAGTTGAGCAATGTATGTAGATTTGAAAGCAAATAGATGTCATTATCAAAGAAAGAAAAAGAAGAAAAATATTTATTTGGCACACATAGCCACAAAAAACAAAGCAACGTAGAAATAACCAACAATATTCAAAAAGAAAGAAAGAAAAAAATAGAAAAGAAAACTAACACAGTGTGTGTCGCGGCTGCGCCAAATAGGTCCAGTTCAGCAAGAATGCGAGACAACTAACTACATGGCAGTTGCCTGAGTAGTGCAATCCGAATTTTGATGTAGGACAAATTCTAGCAGTATATTTTACAGGCACAAAAATGTACAGATGCTAATACTGAAAGGCCTGATTAAGGAAGTATTCCTTAATTAATTTCCTGTTTCGGCACGGTTCATGTATTTTGGATTGGTAGTAACCAATACAAAATACCAATCTAAAATACCTATTGATACCCAAACGGGAATAGCTTGGGTGCCGAAACCTTTGGTGCCGAAAAACTGGGTTCTGAAACAGGAATACTTCTAATTAAGTAATGCCACATAATGGATCAAGTTTTGAGTTAATTTCTGCCTATACATGTGTTTAGACATCATAATAATATTTATACTAGGAAATGCCTTGCAGTGGTGTCCGTATCATAGGCAACCACTGTCCGAGACGGTTGATTGCGCTAATAAAACAGACAATGAAATTACTTTGTGTTCTTTCGCGTAATTTAGCATTGTGTCAGAATTTTCGTCGAACCGGAATTACAGTGGAAATGAATTTACCGTTTGTTCAAAATTTGAGTCAATTGTTACTTTATCGAGCCGATCAAACTGTTCTATTTAAAAAAAGGAAATTTATTGTTGACTGGAGACTCCTATTTTGGTAGGTTGATAGGGTTCCAAAGCAAAAATAAATATGTGCTTTCGGTATTTAGGTAGTATCCATTATTTAAATATTTGCTCAGAGATTTTATATACGCATTGTGATATGGTTTTGTTTTAGTTTCAAAAATGTGCAATCCATAAATTCCACTCAAAGATTTATATTTGAAAAATATGCATAGTAGGTTTTACTAGAAGCACAGCTTATGGGAAAACATTAAAGTGTGTTTTATGTTCAATACCAATAAATCAATGCAAACTTTTTATTAAATGGGGTCGGCACAATTGCTTTTCATACTGCTCGCTACCGGGGAATAAAACCATCGCGTCGCGTCGTTGGTAGAATGTTCGCTCACATGTTTCCGTAACCAAACTTCAACGTTTGATTTTCATTAACAAAGTTGGTCGAATCGAATTAACTCTGACGGCAAATAAATGTTTCGAGTCAATAATATTACCATTCTGTGGATTTGATTGAATCCGCAAATAGCTTCCCATGGTTACGTATGAGGGTCGGGTTAAAAGTTTAATCGATTTTAATTTTATCGATAGTTGAACATAGGGTTCCATTTTGAATGTTACTGGCTATTCTAATTTCATGCTATTTTAACAAGTTGGTGACTGTGGCTGCAGAAAAAAATATCGCCATTCAAATTCTGCTACTTCAAGTTAAATGAGCCAATAGCGTTGGGTGCTGGCTCTGTGCCTGAAAACAATGTAAAAAGATACCCATGGCTGACTGTAGTCTTTTCCGGGAAACTAAAAAAAAATACAGATATGCTAGATTCGTTGTTAAATAGTATCAAACGTTACCTAGAAAAGCCGAGCATGTCAAGCGTTTCAAAATTTGTTTTAAAATAGTGTCGAAATATTTCGGGCTACATTCAAATTCTAGGAAAGAAAACCAATGACGTATGTGTTGGTTTTAGGATTGTGTGCTTTAAACTAATCGATTTCTGTGTTATTGCGTGTTTGTAGGACGCAATAACGCACAAATTGATTATTTTACCGCACGTATTGTTTAAAATAGCGCTCGTAAATAACGCATTTATGTGTTCAAATATTATTTCGTAATAATGTTATGATTATTTTAATTCGTTCTTTATCGATATCGATAGTGCAGTGCGCACGTGACTATGAAAGGAAATGACATAGTGCGTGATATGCGGAAACGTAGTTTAATGAAACGCGAGGGGTGCTCGCAGTGCATGGGGCATCACACACCCACACGCACGGAACATTACTACAATCACGACACAACAAATTGTTGTGTGCGTAACTGCAAAACTGAGGTTTAATGAAATGCTCCAATTGAGATATTAGGAGGAAGTAAGACATTAGAGTCTTGGCGTGAAGATAATAGACCGCAAGCACATGTCTGTACGTATTACTTGCTCGAGTTTTCGTTTATAGTAAATTGCTGACTTGATTGTTTGTTTGTAGATAAAAAAGCTACTAGCTAGAGTACAGATTTAACTTTTTGTGTTGGAATCTTTTCAAACAATTCCTTCTAGTACGGGTGTAGTGTAGAGTTATATTAACTACTACTCTACTACTACTCATCTATGTTCATGCAGCTGCCCTTTGCATTACAGGGTTACTGCTTTCGAACAATTATTATTGCAGGAAATTTCTTTTTAGTGTTATGAAAGCTTTTGGTTACGTTTCCTTCAGAAAAAAAGGAAATCGGTAACGTTGATGATACCAATTTATGACATTGCGTGTACCCAATACATGAAATGATTGACTAGCTACAAGTAGCTCAATTTAGTATCTACATTTCACTCTCCAAACTTTCTCAATTTGTAATTACCATCACTTTGTAAAGGAAGTTGTTACAAAATTCGATTTCAACACGTACAAAGTTGTTACAGTCGATATTATAAATAAATAAAATCGTTTAACTAAAGTTCTTTGAGCAAAAATGTACAGAACAATACTGCCTCAGGGTACTATTCTCAGCATATGGCGGTGAGAATTCAATTCGACAATTGACGCGACTTATTAGCAAATATAGTTACATTCAGCTCTAAATAGCTTCGGGCCAAACCTATAATTTGAACTCGGACCCCGGGAGACGTTTCTACTATTCGAAATATTCGATACAATCGATTTACATGCTGTGATATTCCCCCTACTATGGAACTGTGGTAATTTTAGAATAGTAATTTGCTTCGTGAGGTTGTTCAGCCAATTTACTGTTACATTATTAAGTGCGATTAGAGCAGCGGGGTTGGTGATCGTCGGTTAATTATGTACTGTAGCTGCTTATGTGTTTTGTTTGGCGTTTTAATTATAGGACTTGGTTATATTTCGTGTGTGCAAAATAACAGCTGCTACCAAATCTCATTTTGATATTTGGTTTGGTAGAGCTTTCAATTTAGGCCCGCAAAGTTTCAAACTGTCATCAACCGTTACTAAATTGGACAGCTAAATGGACCATATTTCTATTGAGTTTGTATTAATGTGGAGTTAGTTTCACCCGAAGTATCTATTAGTAAAATTATTTGTATTGAAGACTCAGTAATATGAAAATACTTCAGTAATATAAAACATTGTTACTTAGTAAGTAACACGAGAAAAATAAAAGAACATTTAATGCGAGTTCGCTATTGTTCTCATAAAATAAACATGACCGTGAGAATAACAAACAGTGGTAATGAATTATTTACAACCCCATCATTTCAATGCAATATAATGACCCGTTATGGCCGTTAATAAAAAATAATTCATAAAAAATAACGTCCCATAAACGGTGGACTGCAGCAAAATATTATACTGTAATAAATAATAATGGTATGGTACACCCCGAATTTTAGTCATCGTTGCGCACACGACACGCGCTTAACTAAGTTTGGGACAACCCTACGTTTAAACTTGACATTCAATTCATTGTGAGGCATGAATGAGTGAATGTTCGCGTTGCAGCACCGCAGTTATTATTTATTATGACCCCGCATGTGTCTCTGTTCGGTTAAAAAACACAATGACACAGTCGAGATTATTACATCTTTCCACGTTTAATTGTACACAATGGGTAAACAACAAAGCCATATCCTACATTTGTAACAGTTGCACTTGAATTCATTATAATAGGAGCGACATGCAGAATAGAATGGCCGCATTTGTTGCGGCATCGATATTCTATGAAACGAGTTCAGTGAAATTTAAATGATAAAAGTTGATAACTTCAACTCGCTGCGCTCGAGCATGTGAATAAATGAAGATATATTAATCTAGTTGGGGTTAAATTGTTATTAAAACTATGATTAATGGTTCCTGTTAATGGAGCACAGATTAAGGAGCGGGCTACACGCAAGAACGTTCAAAATTAACGTCGGTTAGCCGTGACATACGTGTAAATTTATCTTCATCATTACCACGTTAGTTTCGATACAACTGTGAGCTTCGGCCAGTTTTAAATATACGTTGCCATGATTAGTTAATAAAGATATAATCTGTTTTAAGAAACTGTATTTGAAATAACTCCAGTTAAAAAGAAAAAGGCGTAGCTGTAATGGCCGACAGGAATTTGGGAGACTAAAGTAGCATACAAATTCCTGATGATTAACAGATAGGGAATGATGATTATTCCTTGAATCAACAACAGTATCTACAAACTCCCACTAAAGACAAACGTAAAGAAGATGTTACACGGAAATGTGTATGGATAGCAAACAATGACGCAGAAGTCGTATGTTTTATTAACTTATTACCTAACAGAATTTTATTTCACGTTCAAGTTTTATCGGCTGTTTGTATACAAACAGAATTACCCGCTTTCATTGCCCGGGGATGCACGATTCCCTTCGATTTTCTATGATAAACAAACTTACATCCGAGTAAGGTAAACATGATCGTAAATTTTACTACAGCTTTCGCGGTAACGGAAATTCTACATCAAATCAAATTTTTCTCAGCATTCGCCACATTATGTTCTCATGTTGTACATCGTGTTTTACTTTTATGAGCAGTCTCTAAGATATTATTTTTAGATTATGTTGGCACTATCTGCTATATGTGACTTCGCCCGAGTTATAGTAGAAAATTATCCCAAGGGAACATACTCCGGGGATCTATCATTGTATGTGTTATTTGAGGATAATTATGTTCTATCCGTGTGCAAAGTTTAATCGAAATCCAATCAATCGTTTTTGTGTGGCAGAAACAAACATCCATATAAACAACCTTTTTCGTTTATATTAGTAGGATTTGTATCAACTTGACTAGCTAAGTAAGTGAACTGTAAGCAAAATCCGCCACAGCACGCGACTGAATAAGTTTTATTGGCATCCAGTATGTTAATATCGGCGTAGTATTGAATTGTTCGAAAAAAAGCGCTCGAAGCAAGCGTGACGAATGAATTTCGGTAATAAAATTAGCATAATCAATACAAGGGAGTCATCGATGCACCCCAGTAATGCACGCGGTTGGCGGGACCGTAACGATCAGTATCGAAGTTTATTGGCAGTGCTCCATACAAGTTTACATGTACTTAATGCATACGGAATTGAAATTAAGCATTATTTCATGCAAACGATCGCGTATAACGACAATTACTGTGATACAATCTATGTAGTAGCGTGAGTTGGTTTCCGAGTTGATTATTGAAACCGACTCGTTTGTTTTGCTTGTGAAGCAATTACTATTTTATTAACTTCTTTTTTTTACATTGTTTATTTTATGGCATTCAAGTAGGGATGTGCGATTTTAATTGTTATTTGTTTTGCCATTGATACCAATAAGTTTGCGTAAATATTCTTGATGATTTCTTACATTCATTTGCCTATCAATATTCATCATCATCTATTTTAAATTCTTCTTTTAAATATTTATAATCATCTATTTTAAAACTATCATCATCTAATTGAAATTATTCTCCAAAACATTCATCATCATCTATTTCCAATTCTTCTTCCACACATTCATCAACTATTTTAAATTCTTCTTCTAAACGTTCATTTTCATCTATTTCAAATTTTACTATTCAGATCTCGTCATTCTCATTGCCAGCTTTGTATTCCAAGCTATCTTCATCTATATCATTAACCAGTTACATCTAGTCATCCATTTACAATAGTGTTAGCTCTAGCCGTCGCCGGCATATTGTGATTCAATTACGCTGTACTGAGCACGCTGAGTACTGGCTGACGTCCTGACGGAAATTCTATGTTCCCAATGTATATTATTATATTCATAACTACATGATAGTTAACTGATTCAATAGTGACGGGTCTCTAGGATTTTGGGCCTTTGGTAGGTGAATGTTAAGGGTAAAGGTATGTTCCTTTGTTTTATATGGGTCAAGCAGTTGATTGAAACATTTTAATTGATTAATATCTTATGATTACTTACCAGTAAGTGCTTCAGTAAATGTCAAATTGCCTTTTATAATACTACCAACATTTAATACTTCATTTACTTCTACCAGTCTTCATCTTCTTAGTGCGCTATTTAATTATCTCTAGGATTATCGTTCAAAATGCGTTTATAGTTTTTGGGGTCTTCTAATTCATGTAGCTACGCAAATCTTTTCTGATGATATATCTTTTATTGGTTACCGTATTCTTATAACCTTATCAATAGCTGCAGTTATTTTAACGTGTCAAATATATTGCTTCTGAAATAACAAGCTAATAATATAATATAATCTAATTATTGTAGTATTTCAGTGATACAATAAATGTTCAGTATAGGCGCTTTAAGCTATTAGTGCTTAATATCCTCTGCTGATAATATTCAGAGATCCAAGCCAGCCTAATTCCAGTCCGTCGATGCGGGCTTGTCGCTGTAACCGAACATGCTAATAGACCAGCTTGCTTATGATACATATTAATACATAATTATTATCTACTATTATTATGAATGGTTTCGTTTATAATACCTAAGTATAGTTATTGTCTACTTCTATGTTACAATTTATTTTTTAGTTATTATTTGCTCTCTGTAAAATCCTTAAAGTGCCATCACTTCAAATTTGGTTTACAACAAAGAAAAATATGTCTAGACAAATTTTTCTTCGAGTTAAAAATTTACTGTAACTGTAGCTAAAATAAATATTAATTATCACAATACAAGTTAATTAAGAGTAAAAATAAGCTTATTACCAACATCCTTTGTAGTAATAATACTCCGAAATAATTTTTATAATAAGGTCAAATGCTCTGATCAATTTCCTTGAATCTTAGATTGCAATTTCCTTCATCAGGAAAAGGAAAGCATTCTTCTAAGAAATGGAACACTGAAATAGATTTGAAAATAATATTACTCATTTAATTTAGATAACTTTGAGCAAAATAAGACAGAAGATAAAGCAGAAATAAGACAGAAGATAAAGCAGGTGAGTGGAGTTTAGAGCGAGGGCACATAGAAGTGACCTACTGTTACATCATCTGCATAGCCTTTGCCCAATTATATTGGGGTCGGCATCCAGTCAAGCTGGATTTAGCTGAATACCAGTATTTTATGAGGAGCGGCTGCCTACCAGACCTCCACAACCCATGTACTGGGGTAACACGGTACTTCATGGCAAGACTGGAGTGAGATTTTTTGGCTTCTGACTATCCGTAACGACTGCCAAAGATCTACAAATGACAACCGGGACCTACAGCTCAACGTGCTTTCCGAGGCACGTGACCTACTGTTACATTGGGATAAAAAAGTACGAGAGGATTTCGTACCAAAAAATAACACGTCAAAAAGAATTGAAAAAAGTAGAAGCCCCAGATCATAGAACTCTATACAAAAAAACTGAAACACTGAAATGTAGTGATACACAAAGGATTTTTGATCAAAATATAGGCTTTTGTCCTCACAGATTATGGCTATGAAGAAACAACGTTGATAATACTGCTGTGGCTTTATACGAGCGTAATCCCGGATTGTGTGCTTAAACACCTACACATATGTAAAATGTATATGCGCTACAAATATGTATAGAGATGCCGCTGGTGGTAATCGATAGCGGGAACAATGCTGAATGATCGGCCTATTATAAATTTATTTATAGTATTAATTGATGACCTGGAATCTACGGTAGATTGTTTCGATTTCTAGGGTGAGGTTATACAACTATAGGTAATATAAATATGGCTTTATGTGGACCTATGACCTAGTGAGGGTCGGTAAGATCCATTGGATGTAAGATGCACAAGATTAGTTGTTAGGGCGACACTTAGACGCTTCGTTTCCAAAAGTGGATCTTTCAGCTGCAATAATGATGATGATAACATGTATGACATACCAGACTCATAACTAACAACTATCTTTATACCATACATACTCGTATATTGGTTCCGAGCGGGAACCCAACTTATGACACGCATCGCAGCAGCAATTGGCTGCTCAACCACTGCACCAATCGTGCCATCAAAAGTGGTGTTTCTATATAGGTTTGTAGGTAACAAGGTAAAAGCCCAGGTTGTCACAATATTTATGCAGAATCTGATAAAGTCAGTCGGAAACAATGGCTTACATTCGAATGTTACGGTAAACCAACAGTCTTTAATCGATGGGAAATCTATACTTTAGTGTTCAAACTGAAGACTATTGGCACAATATTTTTATAGTAGCTCAACTTACAGAATTATAAATAAAAAGATAAAGAGACAGTCAAATGTTAATGATTGCATCGCCAAACGTGGCAACTGAGCAAGATCTCATTTTTTTTCCAATATTTATGTACCGTGTCGTACTCAGACTGTCGAGCCGGAGATAAATAAACTATTTTTTTTTTAATATTTTTAGTAAGTTATTTATAAGAAATAGCTGAAGGTATTTATAAAGAGAATAGTAGAAGTAAACAGTTAGTAGGTGTATCAAAGTACGTGCGATAACAAATCTAAGTTAACTGATCAAATGAATTTATTGTGCCATAACTAGCTGTATTGGTGAGTTATGTCTTGCTCCGTATCATAGCGTAACGGGCCCATTGTTGTACGGTACGGAAAATAATAATAGTTTCTTTAAAATGCTTATTTTACTTGAAATGTTTACGGAAGAATTTGACAAAACGAGTTAAAGTAAAATGTAACAGAAAGCAATTTCAATTTTAGTTACGTTTTATGTAACTAAAGTGAAACAAAAACATATATTATTACATATTTAAAAAGCGACCGTACGTTGATTTTTTTGGTGAGATATTATACTAATAACTATACCCTTACTGGGTGTATATGTTACTGTAAAAGCCAGAACTACGGTAAATCCTAAGATTTACCAACTCTTAATGGTAAAAGTCCGAACCGTTCTATAATCATCGTTTATTGCGGACTTTTACTACCATTCACTTGGTAAATCTTAGGATTTACCTCAAAGACACGGTAAATGTTAAGATAAACATTACCAAAAGATAGGTAACGATTTGACTCATGAGTAGTACAATTAGTGTTTAATAATTATGCATTGTTCTGTAAGACTATGGACCGTGTACTCAACACTAAGCTCCTGGCATACCTACCTAGAAACTTATGACATCCTAAGTGACCGTCAATACGGCTTTCGCCGAAATTGGTTAACTAGTGATCTTCTAGTGTATGCCATCCGTATCTGAAATGAGGCCATCGAGAAGCATGGGGAAACACTTGGCGTCTCTCTCGACATCTCGAAGGCTTTCGATGGGGTCTGGCACGAAATCCTTGTTAGTAAGCTTCCTTCTTTTGGTTTACCTGCTGGATTGAGCGCTTGGATCGCAGACTTCTTGAGTGACCGATCCATTCGAGTGGTCATCGATGGCAGCTCGTCCGGTCAAATGGCCATTAATTAATGCCGGAGTCCCTCAAGGGTCAGTGATCTTGGCAACTTTGTTCTTGCTGCACATTAACAATCTAGTAATCTAATCAACAATGCAGACAGTACTATTACTGAAAGATACATATCCAATACACGAACTAGTGGGTCACAGATCCAGTCTCTCCAAGTGGCTATGGTTGAGCACTTGAATTGGTCCTTGGAGGCGGTCACTGAATGGGGCAATGCCAATTTTCCGCTAAAAGAAGACAATTCAGTTCTCCTACTTTCCTGGGTGCAACCGTGCCGATAACCGACCATCTTGATCTTCTTGGTGTTACGTTGACGTCGACTTTTAACTTTGCTCCATATATTGAAGCAAAGGCTCAACTGGCTGCTAAAAAGCTAGGAATCCTTGCAAAGGTGAGACAGTACTTCAGCTGCTCACACTTTATCAAGCGCAAGTTCGATCATGTATGGAGTACTCCTCACATCTTTGGGATGGATCTGCCCGATATCAGCTTGAAGCGCTTGAAGCTATTGAAACGAGAGCCAAGAAGATCATTGGTTTGGTAATGATGCACTCGTTTAGTCGAGGCTTCAAAATCTTGAGCATCAACACCGAGTCGCTAGGCTGTCAGGTTTCTACCGGTTGCATTTTGAGGAGTGTGCGTCGGAATTGCATAACTAAATAATTCCTCCTAGCCCGTTCCATCATCGGACCATCAGGTGCACGGCGATGCGCCATCGGTACATGGTAGATATCCCTCTTATACGCGCAAAACGTTTTGTGAACACATTTATTGTACGTACAGCCAACGAGTAGAAATCCCTGCCGGAGTCTATGTTTCCTGATAGCTACAACCCAGGAATCTTTAAGTCAAGAGTGAATAGGTTACTTCTTGGTAAACGCGCTCCATCGTCGAAAATACAAAACCAACATTTACCAACCCTCACTGGTAAAACCTAGCATGTAACAAATTCTAATGGTAAAAGCCCGATTAAATCGTTTCTTTTTCACATATTCTTACATTTACCAACTCGTGTTGGTAAAACCTAAGATTTACTGGTAAAACCTGAGATATACCGTGGTTCGGGCTTTTACAGTAACATATAGACAGGAAATGTCAGACTTGTAGTGACTGAAGCTCAACTTTATTCTTTCACTAGTACTTTGACAAACAATCCAGCAGACTACCAATGCTGCAGTATTGCTTCAATTGACAGAAAAGTACTGCTGGATATGGACTTCGACCATGACTTTGCTTCTGAAAGGAGACCCCGGTATCTTAAAACGCAAGACAACGAAGGAACACAGAAGAGTGATTTAGTCAGTAAAAGTCTAACAGTTTTATCACACGGCCCAAAAAAAAATTAAGCCGCCACCCGAAATGTTTAAATATGAAACTAACAATCCTAACAGTAAAAGTCAATCTCGTACCGTAACAAAACGCGAACAAACACACCGGGAACTGTTCTCCGACTCCAGACATGATTTTGATGAAGATTTATGTCGCAAATGCTAAATCACACACGAAGTATCATCCTAAACAACTGCTAGTGAGAACTTTAGCTAGGGCTGTCGCGGGAACCATTTAAAAGAAGTTTAGAGGCTACAAAGGAATAAAAAAGTAAAATGAGACGTAATATGTACGTTATCATAGAAAAACAAACTGTTGGTAATCAAATAGAAAGAACATGTCTTTACTAATATGATATTACGAGAAACAATTTTTATATTTTCAATTGTTATGAATAAACCCAAAAACTGCTGAACCGATTTTAAAAGTTCTCTCACCAGCAGAATTCTACTTTAACAGTGAGTAATATAGGCTACATATTTTTAATTTCCTGCCAAAAACGAGTATATAGTTTAAATTTTACAAAAAAACCGTCTGGGTCTTTATCACTTTTAATAAAAAAATTTGGTGCCTTGGTCGTATGTAGCGTTTCTCAATAAGTACGCTTTGACATTGCATGTATAGCAACTACCTTAGTATAGCTTCGTATAGCTTGACAGCTATTGCAGTCTTTGGGTTATATCCTTATTTAGTCTTTACGCGGTGCAGTCTATTGCACCGCACGATACACGATAGAGCAAAGCAATTAAATTATTAGATTTCGTTTGAAACTCAGTGTTCTGTTTTGCCTGTTCGCCATACGTTCCGTGCGATGAGTTTAATTCCTCCATACCTTCATTTACTGTCCATTAAGATCGTATAACATAGAGCTGCTCGACTATTTTCTGAGTATGTTTATATGAAATCTCTGGTTTATTCCTACACATCAGACGATTGCCGCCCTGAAAGCTAATAGGATTGGAAGATCTTTAAGACATTACTCCCATTTGTGTGAAAATGTCATCCAATATGATTTTTTAGGTTGAACGGAGTCACGGCCTTAATTCGGATTTATATTCCACGCATTTAACGAATTTATTTAATGAGGAGCTCGTGGCTAGATAATAACAGCCGCACAGGTCGATCTTCAAGGTTAAGCAACGCTTGCCTAGGTTGGTCTGTAGATGGGTGACCATCTTAACATAACGAGTTTCCTCCGTGCCTCGGAAAGCACGTTAAGCCGTTGGTCCCGGCTGTCATTTGGAGATCTTTGGCAGTCGTTACGGATAGTCAGAAGCCACTAAATCTGACTCCAGTCTTGCCATGAAGTACCGTGTTACCCCAGTTAATGGGTTGTGGAGGTCTGGTCGGCAGCCGCTCCTCGTAAAATACTGGTATTCAGCTAAATCCGGCTTGACTGGAAGCCGACCCCAATATAGTTGGGAAAAGGCTAGGCAGATGATGATTCCACGCATTTAACGACGAATGGTGTTAATATCAGTAAAATGTTTGTTTTATTTAAGTTTAAACCTCAATGCGTACTGCAGTGAAATGAAAAGAGAAACGTGAAAGCTCCACTAAGGTTTGAATTGCCATTCATTGTAGAAATGTTGCCATTTCTGGCTACATTTCCGGATGACAGTGATGTTGATGTTTGACTGTTTTTTGATTTACTAGGGTAAGAATAAATAGTTAGTTAATATTCAAGTTTCTTATGTATATTGTGATTTACTATTCATAAATATACTCCGCTAAAAATCGCAGTAGAATAGCGATTTTATGCAAAGGTTTCGTAATGACTGTGTTGAAGACAAGGTTCCCTTACAACCCTACTTCAAACTATTTTCGTCCAAAATAAATTGGTTCGTGAAACGTCTCTGCAACTTTTCAGTGTAAAGTTTCCAGATACCGTCGACAGCACCATATTTTCGTATCTCACTAACTAACTAGCCGAAAGAATAACATTTCTGTCTGTCAAAAAGTAATTTCGTAAAAACCATTTCGAGTTTTGAGTTGCTCGCGTGATTTTGTATGTACGAAAATAGAAGGAAAGTTTCGAGTTTAATATTAGTTCGTCATATTAATTTGACTGTCTGTGTTACTGTTTCGTAATGGGGAAGTTACTCTTTCAGACTCTAATTTATTAGTTTGTATGATAATAATAATATAAAGTATAATTATTATCATACAAAATACGAAAAGAATATAATTAATTATAATTTCGTATTTTTAAATAATAATTTGAAAATACGAAAAGAATTTCACGTCAGAAAGAATATATTACCGATTGACATCAAGTTAAATGTCATTATAGACACCTTTTTCATCACAAAAAAGTACAAAATGTAAGTACTACGAACGAAGTTAAATATTTTATAAACATCCACATATCCTCCAGTGACTCAAATAAAAAAGCGAACAAAAGACAAACACACATACATCACACAAAAAAAAAAAAACAATAATACGCCTTCGTGTCGTTTTAATACGTTGGAATCAAAGCGGCCCCAATCATTAAAGAGCACATAAATAAATAAATAGCACCAAACACTGGGTAAATACATGGGTTGTGCCACCAACTTGGAACACGTGCAAAAACTGACGGCGACACAGACATAAGCTTACTGGAAAGGTCACGGAAGAGAAGGTATCGGATGTTTATCCTGAACTAAGTTGTCGTTTCGAAATAAAATATTTTTTAGGCCGTATTATTTTCGTCCGAAGATTATGTATTTGTATTTTTTTTTTAGGTGTGAAACCATCAAAATGACTTCTACCGCTCTTGGGCGGAGCGGGAGGGCGTGTTAAACTTTTACTGACTAATATCTCCTTGAGGCTGGTGTGGAAACCTAAGCGCCAGCGACGGCTTGTCCTGATGGTTACCGGATGGCTGGACAAATACACAAGATACTCATCACCGTTCGCAAGGCCACGCCTTCGGTGATTACTTATTAGTATAGATTTGGCTTGTCAAACAAAACAAGGATGGGCGTTTAATCTGTTTAATGTTCCTTTCTGACCCATTTTCGCTGCCACTAATCCTCAACTTTTGCACAGATAGGCGGTAATATAAACTTGTGCCTATGCTTGGCAGTGATACGCGTTTGGGCGCCTTCCAGTAGTCCCAGTTGTATTATTAATGGCATTGGCAAGCACGTACTACATTGCATCGAACGACGTTCGTACTGTCGCGCACAACACTTCATGGCGTCGTAAATCGCGTCTCGTAAACCTCCGACCGTCACCCGCCTATCACTAAAATTAAACATTTAATGAGAAAATGAATTACCAGTTATGAAACGAACGAAACATAACAACCACTACATAAGTTACATATATATTTTTATTATCTCAACCGTGAACGTTACTAGCGTAGCGGTATGTTTCAACGGCTATTTATTTATTAGAACTGACAGCGAATTGTTCATAAATAGCGAAATAATATTTCCGAAACAAAATTTGCGAACGAGCGTACCTCGTGAACGCGTTGCCCGCACACACACACACATATACGCTTATAAAAGATTCGGCGTCATAGTGTGCGGGTTGGAAACTTTTGATCCCCTGACATAAATCTCCATCAGAAAATAGGGAGGGCCGTAACCGGCTTAAGCTTAACAGTGACTAGTGGCCCCGAACCTTAGTTTAAATATATTGTAATAATGATAAAATATACTAGTTAATTTAGGCCTTTATTTATTTTGCAGTAAAGAGCTTTTTGTCATAACAAGCCGCTGTTTGTGATGGGAACGTGCGGGTCCCTCAAATATTGTTTCACATTTCGCCTCTCGTTTGCCCGTTATTTGGTAAATAGATTTGTATTGTTGTAGCTGGTAATCCTATTCCGCTACTTAGCTAATCAGTATGTCATCGTGTATTTGCACAGATTTATGTAATAGGTAAACCTACATGTGTTGGTCACGGTTAGTTTTACAGCTTGCTATCAATTTATTATAAGAGTAAATAGTTACCTATTAAGTTATGGCCAGCAAATCCGATTTCAGTTTTGCCAAGGGATAACGTGTTAGGTACCTAATTAATGGGTTGTGGGGGCTACATATAGTGCCTCTATAACATTTTTTTTAAATACTGGTATCTCATTGCGGGTAGACTGGAAGCCGACCCTTAATAATATAATAGTTGGGAGTAGCAGTTTGGGCAGGCATTACCAATGAATATTCATTAATACCTTACGTATACCTATACTAATTATATATCATACTACGTGAGTTTTTTATAAGGTGGGAAATCATCTAGTGATTTCTTCCGTTCTAGGGCGGAGTCTGTCCAGAGTTTTATCGTCTAAAACCATATTTAAGTTCTTTCAGTTGCCCTTGGCGTTCTAGGATCAGTGGTAACTTTTTCAGAAGTCGACTCATGGCCCCAGTAGGCTTTAGTCCTGCTGGGCCCGCATAGTTTATACAAATGTATCTAATGTTACTTAACTTCTTTAAAAATAAATGGACAAGGTTTATTCTGTCACCTATAAAAAGTTCTGACCCACGAGCATCCAATATTTAGGTGACCTTTAGTAACATACTCACTCCGACATCAAGATAAGTTATATAAATATCTGAATTTTGACACGTGAACTTATGAATCTAAGACGTAACATCACATTTGTGGTTCTAAAGAGCTATAAATCAAAGAATGTCAAAGTGATTTCAAGACGAATCCGTCTAAAGTTTCGTTCACTCTTTTACGATCGGCTCAGAGATTGGTCTTAGCTATTATTAGGTCCAGATTTCATTCTCTCGAATGAGTCACAGTGAAAGTCTACGTCGAGTGGCCACTCAAGAACCTTACGTAGGTTTTCTGATGTGAAAAATTGTTTTATCTTTTCTTAGTAAGTTTTCTGATGATATGGCGAAAAGTAATGATCCAATTTATCAATGCTTTCTTCGTAACAGATAACTTTTTATTTGATTCTTGCGATTTTTTGTCTAAGAAAAACGTTCATTTATCTGAGTTTTACTATAAGACTAAAGTAGGCAAATAAATCTAAAGTATTCAGTAATTGTGGTGACCTCTCGCGCCCTAACCTGGTTCACGTCATGGTCTGGGGCTATAGAGAATGGGAAGCGACTGCCTTCTACGAGGCAGTAATACAAGCCAAGGAGATGGCCACAATCATGACGGGTTGTACATTATCTTTACGCTGCTTACACTGGTCCTTTTCAAAAAGACTCCGCGACCCTAGCCGGTATCGGCCCTACTGGGCCCCTATAGTTTATAACATCCCTTTGAGGAGCAAGTAGATCACTACACGCTGTCGACGACTTGGGCTCGGTCCGGTCGATTACCGGATGGCCGGACGGCAAGCTATCCATTGCTCGTCATCTGCGCATCCGTGGCCTCCTCCTTCGCTAATATTACTGTTTCACAGAAGGAGACGACCGCCTGCCATTTCTGCTCGCTCCGGACCATTGCCTGAACTAGGGCATGACGTGAGAGGTCGCTGCCGCTGAACGCCTTTATGAAGACACGGCGGTTGCCTAACAATCTTAATAACCGGGCTAAGTGGTAAGATAACAAAGCTGTCCGGAAGCTTTCGCTTCATACAAAAAAGGGCATATGAAATAATATTTCATTGTACGAGTATCAGTGATAATACTGTAACAAAAGCAAAATCCTTTCGAAAAACATTAAATTTACATTTTCAACCCTTATCTTTTAGTGGTAACTGTACTCAATGGTCAATCGTATTTATTTCGGATCAAAAAGATACAGGACATTAAATAGGGATTATTACGATTCCACAAAATTATTAAAATGAAGTTAACGAAACAGTTCGAGTGTTATTTTTCGATTAATTTCGCAGAAGTTATCAGTTGGAAATAATTGAGAGTAAATGAGAAATCAGGATGAATTTAAGACCGGGATTTTGCACAGGATATGAACTTACTGATAATAAATAAAACTACTTAAATGAACGGAATGGGAAATAAAATCCGGCTTTCAATACTTGATGAACTTAAAATTGCAGCTCTTCATAATTTATTTATATATTCATTTATTGGAACTTTATGCACAAGTTAATCAAAATGTGCACATGCGGACTGCCTTAGGCATTTTTTACCAATCGACCTTTGGGCATACCATGCAAGGCAGGTTCAACTTAATAAATAGACAATCAGAAAAGAAAGAAATAGATACAAATTCTTAGACACAAAAATAATAATGGATTTATTAGAAATAATAATAAGTTAATTATTAAGCGTGGTAACATCTCCATCTTCTTTTCTGCTACTGATGCACAACTTATAACAAACTTGCTCTTGATTGGCTAACTAATGGTCGTCATACAAAAATATTGAAATGTATATTAAAATTGTATAATTATAATTACAAATAAACTTTAATCGCAAATTTATTACACATTACCTATATTTATGTATTCTCAGTTAATCATGTCGGATTTGCACTTTATTGAAATAGTAATTATTTATTTATGATTGAATACATATTAGTGGTAAATTGCCATTACTACTAGATTTAACTTACATAGACTAAACATAAGCTCTACTACGGGTCCCATTTGACGGAGCTATATAGGGTTTATCTCTCTTTTTCATTCGCAAGCCTGTCATTTTAATACGTAATGATAAGGACTCTGGCCTTTAGAAAACTGGAAATGTTAACGTTTATGTTAAGTGAAACTGATTATTACTATCAAATCAATGGCATAGCATAGCATTGCATCAGTCTTATAACATCCCCACTGCTGAGACTCAGGCCTCCTCTCTAGGCTGTAATCCACTACGCAGGCCTTGGTCGGGTTGGTGGGTGTCACATGTGTTCGAAATTTTGGTTTTAGGGTATGCCGGTTTCCTCGCGATGTTTTCCTTCACCGTTTTGAGAGCAGTGGTGATGAAATAAATTACACAAAGTAATGCGCCTCACTGAGCCCTGCAACTACAACGGATACTGAACCACCACTGCTCTCATCAAATCAATGTCCGAACCATTTTAACAATACTAAATGGCGTTGCATAATGCGATAAAAAAAAAAGACAAAACAAAATCAACAACTGTTCTAAAATCAAAATACGTTAACCCTACACATGGCATGGCATAAGTAAACAAACAGCGGCGCTTCCCCACAAATCTTTCGTATCTCCCAACATTGTCATTCCCTCGTGGTATATTATTGAACTTAATGGCATCATTTACCGTATTCCGATCCTCAATAGCGAGCGACATCGTAACGTACTCCTCGCCTGTTATTAGGATTCCGTAACAAAAATATAAAATTGCAAATAAAAAATCGTAGCTAGATAGCTATGCGAGCAAAGTAATGATTTTTCCAATAGATAAGAAATTTAACGTTTTCTCTTAGTACTTATTAAAAAAGTATTTTATTTTGTTTGTTAGTTAATAAATTGACTGGAATTTAATAGCCAAAGCATATTTCTTACATTTTAATAGATAAATTCTTTGTAGTAAACTGAATTTAATTTTTGTTTTGTAGTGAAAGCAAGCAATTACCCTTTGTAAAACATATTTATTGAATAGTTAACTTTATCTCTTTAATATAATTTGCATATTTATTGAACAGATAACGATTGTTTCGTTTTGGAAACACATTCACTGTACGTACAGCTACAGCTAAAGAGTGTGAGTGCCGAAGTCTGTTTTCTGATAGCTACAACCTGAAGATCACATGGGAGTTGCGAGCGAATAGGTTTGTTCTATGCAAGCGTCCTCCATCGTCGACCACGTAACCAGCAGATGGTGTTGTGGTCGAGTGCGAGCATAATAATATGTTTAAAAAAATTAAGTTATACTAAGAATTATTTTTGGTGTCTATTAAATTATTTCAGCTTTTTTTGATGCGAGTTTTAGTACATAATGCTTTTGTAATCTGGTAGGTGGTAGTGCTTTTTTATATAGATAAGTATTTCTTAAGAATTAAGTTTTATGCTTTACTCACAAGCATCTCACTTAATCAGAAAATTAAAATAAAACTTCTTTTCTTTTCTTTAGGCTTGAGAAATCTATATATTACAAATATGTCTGCATACATTGGGAGTGCAGGTTGGGGAACACAAATGGTTATAATTATTACATTATTTAATATTTTATGCCCTGAGACTAAATGTGGCGAAGACCGAGTACATGTCCTGTGGTGGCACGGATTCAAGTACTATCCGGATAGGGTCGGATTTGATCGCTAAGTCTGATAAGTTCCGGTACCTTGGATCCGTGCTGCACGAGTCTGGCAGCGTGGATGACGATGTCTAAGCACGTATAGGCGCGGCATGGGCAAAATGGCGCGAGGTAACGGGCGTTTTATGTGACCGTAAAATGCCTCCGAGGCTCAAAGGGCAGATATATAAATGCATCATACGGCCTGTCCTCCTGTACGGTGGCGAATGTTGGCCAGCACTAAGCAGACACACCCAGGAGCTTCGCGTCACGGAGATGAAGATGCTGAGGTGGATGAGCGGCGTAACGCGATCCGATCGCATACGCAACTCATTCATCCGAGGTAGTCTTGGTGTCCGTGACGTGGGGGAAAAACTGCAAGAGTGTCGTCTGCGATGGTATGGCCACATCATGCGCCGCCCTAGGGAGTACGTTGGTCGGAGATGCATGGATATGGCTGTCCTTGGGGCTAGGTCCCGTGGTCGCCCTCGCAAGCGCTGGCTGGACGTCGTCAAGTCCGACATGAGAGCCAATGGCCTCACTAAGAAGGATGTTAAAGATCGGGCAAAGTGGAGAAAACATAGTCGGAAGGCGGACCCTGGCAATGGCCGGGATTAACGCCAGGCAGAAGAAGAAGAATATTTTATGCCCCTGTACGGAACTCCTACTACCAATACAACTCAAGCAAACGATATTTATTATTATTTTTTATTATTCCCGTCCATTTGACATATATTGATGCGGTTGTAATGGTCTGAGCATTACTTGCAACTGTTAGTGGCAGGTTGCTACTAAATGGTCACCGTAAAATGCTTTCTATGTTTCAATTATCGGCAAAGTGTGATATATCGTTATTTGTTATGGATGGGCGGCGCTGGTATCGGTTTTGTCTAGTACCTTTTCACTATTATTCACTATGATCGATTTTGCACAACTGTGCTTTTTGATTAGGTGGGAAATTATTCCATGATTTCTCCTGGTTTTGGGTAGAACTGGAGGGTGCGTCAGACTTTTACTGACTAAAATCCACTTCTGTTCTTCTGTTCCAGAGTCCCGAGGTTCACTTTCACATAAACTATGGACCCAGTAGGCTTCGAGCCTGCTGAGCCCTACGGTTTTCTGATATCTTGGAGCACACGTGGAACAATACGCACCGTCGACGATTTGGGCTCGGTGTGGACGGTAACTGTATGGCCAAACGGCGAGCTACCCATTGTTTATCGTCTTGCACAACTGTGTCTGTTTTGGCAGTCTGATCATTTATTCTTTTCAGAATCGAAAATTCATGACAAGATGAAATTTACATTTTTAAACAGTCACGAAAACTTTGTTGTCGAGATATAATGAATATTCCTTTGTTTGCGCTAATTAATATGCATATTATTTCAACGAAAATTTCCTGTATTCTGTCGGAAATTCGATCACTTTATGTCTCCATAACTAGTAAAATTGACAACTGAAAAAGTTGTTAAGGATATTGGTAATGCGTTTTTGAAATACAGAACTATAAATTTCTGTAAATCCATGCAAATTGTTGCGCGTTTCACATTATTCATATTTAATTTTCAATTGTTCTCGTAATTTAAACATGCTCGATCGAATCCTGACGGGTGGGCAATTTAAATTAATATAACATGTACGTTAGTGAGCTGGTATACATATTTTACCTTAATTGCACTCGGTTCAGCTTCCTATGGGAATTGTCCTATGGGTAGAAAAGAGGGAAAAATTCATCCATTTAGAAAACTTATTTCTATGCTACTTCGATATAAGTTCCTGTTTTGGAAAGGCGCTTTTTTCGTGCAATATACTTTTGCATCGCTAGAAAACTTTCCTCGTCGGACTTTCTCCGGCGTCGTCGGGAGTTGTAGGACGACTACCGGTCGCTTTTGGCGCGGCTTTGCGGACGGTGAGCTATGGGTAGCTCGCTGTCTGGCGCTTCAGTAAGGACCAATCTCGAGTGGACGCCTCAAACAGTTGTCAGCAAAATAGTAGGGGCCAGTAAGGCCCGACGCCTGCCAAGACTGCTGATTGTTGGAAGAAATTACCGCAACCCTCCAGGGTTTCAATCAATAAAAATCTCGCATTCCTTCCCGCTCGACCCAGAGAGGGTGAAGTTATTTGACACGCTTAAAAAAAACTACAAAATTCTAAAATTCAGTACCAACATCTTAACTCCAAACCACTTAATCCCAAAAATGTCAACCTGATGAAAAAAAAACAGACACAATTTAAAAAATCGAAACATCAAAAAGTTAACTTGACATCATTCATTTTATTTTACAAGCTTTCCATGATAAATGGAACACTGCCTATAAATAATACGCGCCTAAACTCACATAAACTACTATGAGTATGGCAGGCGATGGAAATAAAATGTTTTATAGCCATAACAGGAACGAGCTTGTCGTTCTTAGAATATTCCTCTTGACTTGCAGTTAAATTTTTAATGTCTCGTCATTTTGGATGTCCCGAATTTTGGTGGGATTTTTGCATGTTGTTAAAATATTTAGCTATGATCCGAGATGCCCTCGATTCTATAAAGTGAAACGACTTGGGAGTTATAAAATTCAAGGAGTTTTCTCACAATTTTTATACGAACGCATAAAATAATCTGCCTAGCCTTTTCCCAACTACATTGGGGTCGGCTTCCAGTCAAGCCGGATTTAGCTGAATACCAGTGTTTTACGAGGAGCGGCTGCCTACCAGACCTCCACAACCCATTAACTGGGGTAACACGGTACTTCATGGCAAGACTGGAATCATTTTTATACGAACGCAATTAAATATTATTTTACTGTTTTTAATAAATAAGTAACAACAATACTTTTGAAAGTCAGTTGATATAAATATGCGGTAAAATTTTACAAGACCTTGATATAATTTCTAAAACAATAATAATTCAGGTGAAATAAATAGAAGAAAACAAAACCT
Source organism: Mythimna separata (assembly GCA_030763345.1). Classification (NCBI taxonomy): domain Eukaryota; kingdom Metazoa; phylum Arthropoda; class Insecta; order Lepidoptera; family Noctuidae; genus Mythimna; species Mythimna separata. The sequence continues at coordinate 9,400,811 of CM061181.1, read as the reverse complement.
CAAACGCATTTTCATGGTTTTCTGAATCGTTCTACGAAGATCTATAAAACGTAGAACTGCTTTAAATTCTCATCGTGAAAGCTGAGTGGTAAGGAGCTGTTAATCACTAACATCAGCCTGTCTAGGTCTGTTAAAGTTTCAGCTTCAAAATCTAGGTAATGTGAGCGTAAACTGTGATTCCATCTAAAACTAAGGGTTAGTTAGGTTAGGATAGTTTACTTAATGTTCATTTTAACTTAGTTTTTAGAATGGCGCTACTGGCACTTAGATTGACAGACTCCTCAAATGCAACTTTACCTACTTTTACTTTTTACTGAATTGAGGTTTTTACTACTGGCAGCTAAATAAATCACATCAAACTTATCTCAACTATGCTTTAACACTCATATTTTTTACAGAATAGTAAGATATTAAACTTGGTAATTTTCACACAGACTCATGAATGAAGAAGCATGTGTTTCAAAACTTATACGCAAAACATACTGATAGCTGGATTGACAGTAAACTTCGTATATTTTCAGGGTTAAACCTATGTTCAGCTCACCTACAGTGGGTGGCCAAATTATTAGGGACAGTACCTGAATTTCATACATTAGTATCAACTTTAATTGCATTTTGCAGGCAAATGGTTGGTTGTAGGCCCGGCTAATATTTTTTATTTAAAGACATTATTGATTGAGTTTATAAAAATATAAAATTTGAAATCAAATTCTTTTATATATTATTGAAAAAAAAAGATACGTTATACGATGATTTTGAAAAAAATCAACAAAGTTATAAATCTCACTTTTTAAGCTAACCAACGGATTTATTTAAGATTTTTTTATTTGATATTATTACTGGCATCAGTATTATTATTTTTGAGATAAAGCAACATTGTGAGATCGCGCCATTATTTTTTAAGTGATATTTTTTAACTTTGTTGACTTTTTTCAACATTTGGTGAATATTTGGATCCTCTTGCCGGTGAAAATAATAACACCAGCTGATTGTAGCCCTCATTAAAGTGTGGCCATTATACCAGAAACCTGCTACAGAAAGCCAGAACTTGCATAGAGAGCATACCACGATAAATGGATGCTGTCACAAAATACTAGCAATATTCATCCATCTTATTACGTATCTTTTCTTTTCAAAAATATATAAATAATTTTGACTTCAAATTTGATTTTTTATTATCTCAATCAATGAAGTCTATAAATAAAAAATATTAGCCGAACCTACAACCAACCATTTACCTGCAAAATGCAATTAAAGTTGATAATAATATAAGAAATCTAGGTGCTGTCCCTAATAATATGGCCACCCATGGTATGTCTTCATGGTGGGATATTTACCGAATAGCACATCTGACAGTCTAGATTATGAGTTGGCCTCTAACTCACCTAAACCATGTTTCACGGTGAGATTTTTACGGAATAGAGCAGCTGTTGGAGTAATAATAATTGAGCAATCAAGACAAACAATACAATACGGCGGCTATGTCAAGTCGCCTTCTGTAAAAAGGCTCAGAAATTAATTAAGCATGAAAGGACTCTTGATGAATACAAAAGTCATGTCATGCCGACCCAAATATCGTTCATACGGGCGATAATTGAATAATAACAACCAAACGATTCCATTTTTCAATGGGTTCATTAAAATTTTATAACATGCAACAATTAACGTTAAAAGTTGACACAGTGCTGTGCTTTTAAAATTAATAACGGGACATAATGACCCCGTATGAAAATTGTACCTACGAGTGCGATGTATATTCATATGTGTACAATTATTGGACCGTTACGGTTCTGAATTTTTAGGTTAACTGTTGGTAATGTTAGATTTGAATATGGCATATGTGTTGATTGGTACATGACATTATTGGTTTATTAATGTACTAACGCTACCTTGAAACCGGCTACTACGGCTACCGGCTTCACACGCTTGAAACTAAGTGCTCCATACAAACTTTGGGCTTTCATCCCCTAAGAAAGTAAATTTTGTAAAATACTTTCTTAATGCTCACCTACGTCTTATAAGCTAACCTTGTGCAAAATTTCATATTCCTAGTTACAGATTCCGCTGTGCGGCGTTGATATGTCAGGCACTCACTTTCTCCTTTTATTTATATAGATCTTTAACAAGGGTGGCCCATTCTGAAATTCACAACAATACATTTTAAATCATGTTTTATATGTTAATCGTTAGTCTGAAACAATTCATTCACAATATGAATCGTTTGATCCTAAAAATACCACACAAAGCGTTCAAATTGTTTAGTTGTTCTATACAGAAAATACAATTTGTATCGTTTTTTTTTTTCAGGAAAATTACGGTCTATTCAATCATCGTACTGCCAATATCATGCTCTTTAACGCTTGTGTTTTTTATGTTGTTGTGAGAGCAACAAACCTGTAATATTGGAGTACGACTCAAGTAATTGACGATATATAAAAAGGCGTTGCAAGCAACCTTGAGTGAACCAGCTGTTACAAAATGTAGAAGCTGTGATTGAAGTAACATTAGCTTTCATAATTAAACGAATAAACCTAAATCATCATCATCATCATCATCTCAGCCGAAAGACGTCCACTGCTGGACATAGGCCTCCCCCAAGCGTCGCCACAGCGACCGGTCCTGCGCGTCTCGCATCCATCGGATTCCCGCGACCCTCGCCAGGTCGTCGGTCCACCTTGTGGGAGGCCTTCCGACGCTGCGTCTTCCGGTACGTAGCCGCCACTCTAGAACCTTTCGTCCCCATCGACCATCTGTTCTACGAGCAATGTGCCCTGCCCACTGCCACTTAAGTTTGGCGATTCTTCGGGCTATGTCGGTAACCTTAGTTCTCTTGCGGATCTCTTCATTCCTGATGTGATCGCGCAAGGAAACTCCGAGCATAGCCCTTTCCATTGCTCTTTGGGTGACTTTAAGCCTTCTGATGAGGCCCATTGTGAGCGACCACGTTTCCGAGCCATATGTCATCACTGGCAACACACACTGGTCATAGACTTTTGTCTTGAGACACTGCGGTAGGTTGGACGAGAAGATACCGTGCAGCTTCCTGAACGCTGCCCAGCCGAGTCGGATTCGACGATTGATCTCTTTCTCGAAGTTAGATCTACCCAACTGGACCGTCTGTCCCAGGTAGACGTAGTCGTCCACAACTTCGAGTGTAGAGTCTCCGATCTTGATAGGAGTGGGAGCTACATGGATGTTTACCATGACTTTGGTTTTGTCCATGTTCATTTTGAGTCCCACTCTTTCGGAAGCCCTACTGAGATCACCGAGCATTGTACTGAGCTCCTCCGTAGTCTCAGCCATGACTACTATGTCGTCGGCAAACCGAAGGTGAGTGATGTACTCGCCGTTGATATTGATGCCTCGCCCTCTCCATTCCAGAACCTTGAAGACATCCTCCAATGCGGCCGTGAACAGTTTCGGAGAGATAACGTCTCCCTGCCTCACACCCCGCTGTAAAAGGATAGGTTTCGAGGTCTGATCCTGGAGTCGGACTGACATGGTGGCGTTTTTGTACAAACATTTCAGCACTTCGATGTACCGATAGTCAATCTGGCACCGTTGGAGAGACTGCAGTACAGCCCAAGTCTCGATCGAATCGAAGGCTTTCTCGTAATCCACAAACGCTAAGCAGAGAGGCAGGTTATACTCCTCAGTCTTCTGTATAACCTGCCGTAGCGTATGTATGTGGTCTACGGTGCTAAAGCCTTTTCGGAATCCGGCTTGTTCAGGAGGCTGGAAGTCGTCGAACCTGCGTGCGAGACGATTCGTGATGACTCTGGAAAACAACTTGTAGACATGGCTCAGAAGTGAGATGGGCCTGTAGTTCTTAAGGAGGGCATTGTCGCCCTTCTTAAAGAAAAGTACCACCACACCTCTGCCCCATGCCTGTGGCGTTTTGCCCTCGAGTATGACGGAATTAAATAGCTTCTGAAGGGCCTTAAGGACCGGTTTTCCACCCGCCTTCAGAAGTTCGGCCGTAATTCCGTCCTCACCCGGCGCCTTATTGTGTTTAAGTTGTTTCAGAGCCATCCTAATCTCGTACAGGCTGACGTCCGGGATATCTTCGGTATAGTGTCGGGTCAATCTAGCTCTTGGATCATTCGCTAGATTTGTCGTGGGTTTAGAGATAGACGTGTATAACTGTCCATAGAATGCCTCGATCTCTCCCAGGAGCTCCGATTTAGCGGATATGACTCTGCCATCGTCGGTCTTCAGTTTCGTGAGTTGGCTCTGCCCAATAGACAGATCCCTCGCAAAAACTTTGGAGCCCTTATTCCGCTCTATCGCGTCCTTAACCCTTTCGGAATTAAAGTGGCGAAGATCGCGTTTTAAGGACTTCGAAATCTGTCTATTGAGCTGACGGTATCTGCACAAATCGTCTGAAGACTGCAGAATCATCTCACGCCTCTTCTTCATGAGCTCGAGAGTCGGATCTGAGAGCTTCTTGTTCTTATTTGTACGGTGGGTCTTGAAAAACTTAGACCCGACCGTATGGACAGTTTCCACGAACCCATCGTTACATTCGTCCACGGAGCTACCTAGGCACTCGAAACGATTGTGGAGTTCGAGCTGAAAGCTCTCGGGGTTTTGGAGCTGGATTTGTGCTGGACGGAGCGTAGACTTCACCAGTCGAGACCTTTCAAGCTTGATGTTGATATTCAATGTGCCTCTCACCATGCGGTGATCACTACCAGTTTTCACCGCATTGATCACAGAGACATCATTGAATATTTGCTTCTTCGTCGACAAGATGAAGTCAATCTCATTTTTAGTTGCACCATCGGGGCTTTGCCAGGTCCACCTCCTATGCTCACGCTTTTTGAAGAAAGAGTTCATCATGTAGAGGCCCTCCTTCTCCATAAAGCTAGCCAGTAGGTGTCCCCGGTGGTTCCGCCGTCCAAATCCAAATTGCCCCACTCGCAGCTCATCACCGTCTCGTTTGCCCAGTTTCGCGTTGAAGTCCCCCATGACCACGGTGAAGTGAGTCTTATAACCATGTATGGCTCTGGATATATCCTCATACATGGTCTCTACTTCGTCGCCGGAGTGTGTCGAGGTTGGGGCATATACCTGTATGACCTTCAGCGAATATCTTGCCGATATTCTGAGTATAAGGTAAGCCACCCTGGTCGACACACTCTCGATCCTCACCACATTGTTCACAAGGGACCTGTGGACGAAAAACCCGACACCACCCTGGGACTGCTGGTCGCCCTCCCGGAAATAGAGCAGGTTACCGGATTTGAGAATTATCGTGTCCTCCCCCTGTCTTCGGACTTCGGATAATCCCACAATACTCCATCGTACCCCGCTCAACTCTTCCTCAAGTTCGGTGATCTTCTCGTCGGTCCGCAGTGTACGCGTGTTGTATGTTGCCAGGTCGAGTCGTTGGAAGGGGTAGCCTAGCCTCCTCCGGAGATTCTTCGCACCCCTTGCCTCGCCGTAGCCTTGACCGCTACCGTAGTCAAGGTTAGACGGGCTGCCGGGTACTAGGGGCCGAATAAATAAACCTAAATATCATAAATTAATTTAAAATCTAACTAACTGAAACGCAGAAATTGTGAGACTCTAAACATTCCATAAAGGCAGCACGGTTGACACAGTGTAAACGAGCACTAAGTGAGTATTTTCCGAAATATATCCCTAATGAATGAGATAAAACGGGGGTCCAAAGCTTTATGAAGAAACCTACTTTCACACAGGTGATAGAAGCTAGTTTTATTCTAAAAACTGTCAGTAAACTCCTGTTTATTGACAGTTAGTCAAAATATAGAGTATACGGTCTTGAGTTGCTACTCACTGTAGTATCCTTTTTAGTTTATTTATTTAAACTTCATGTGTAGTAAAAGGCGGACTTAATGCAACAAGGCATTCTCTACCAGTCAACCTTTGGGTTAAAAAGACAACACTGTGGCGGATTTGCATAATAAATAAATAACAAATACTTCAAACAGTTACAAATTTACTTAGGTATATTGATAAATTGTTACCACTCCATTCTCATACGTCACTATGAGTTATAGCTCCATATTCCCATCAGGGTCTAAAGTTAAAGTTCACAATAACACTCGTATAAGTTGGCTTGCGTTTGCATACGCCATTAAATAGCCCATTTTCCTGAGCTGATTCTCACAGCTTGGACGGCCATAAACAGCTGATGCATTTTATGTGCGCCTTTCATATTCAAAGCAGGATCAAAATATGAATACATAGAAGGATTTACCAATAAAATTTTTGTGTACTTTATATTACTCTACATATTTTATTTAAAATATAGCTTTATACAGATGAAAAGCTACCGTTTCATGGCTTTTGAGTTCCTTTGAGAGTAGTTTAAATATTCTACTCCATATTTTTCCTTCCTTTATAAATTCTACCCCATAAGTTCGAAACTTAGACCCCATTACGTAATAAGCTCAGCATTAAAACCTTTTCCGTAACTCCCTTTTATTTTTGTATTATAAAGCGCAAAGAAAAGAAATCCATCCCTATCTGGATAAAATCTCTTTGAAAGAAACTCAAACAATTCGAAACACCTCAAGACATTACCGTAGGGCCCCTAAATTTGCGTGTACAAGCAAAACGCGTAATGTCGGGGTGAGCCCGCCAAAATCGTATTTAAATTCACCGATCCCGACACGAGATAAGCGAAATCATGAGTTAGGTTGGAAGGGTTATAGAATCCTGCTGCGTGAGGCCGCATAATTCCGTTTCCAGTGGGGTGTCCACGCCTTTGGTGTTGACGGAGATATCTCGATCTTGAATGGGAAGCCTCTTTAGAGTGTTTAGCTGGGAAAATTTTCTTTAAAATGTTCGCAAATGCAAAGGTCTTATCGTAAGATCTGTGAATTTGCTCGTTTGTTACGGATGTATTGAGTTTTGAATAAAGAATTTTTGCTATTGTCAGATGAAGAATTGTTTGATGACGGAAATGAAATACTGCTTTACGGATTTCCTGCAGTGTCTCTGAACATTAAGGTTTTAAACCTCGTGTCTTTGTGCCAGAATTGTAGCAAGGTTTTTAAAAAGTACGGATTTGTAAAAAAACAATAATTCAAGAATTTAAGGCTCCAAAAAATAAATTAAAATAAAGAATTAAAGATAATCGTAACGGTTATGACTGTCACCCCTAATTTCACATCTAATTATTTACAATTGCAAAAACGAGCGTTTTAAAGCTTTATTACAGCTGAAACAGGGTTTTCAGATAAGGGTATCTCGGCCATACTTAGCGCCAACAATTAAGTATCCCCTGATTTAATTAAACAACCAACAATTTATTTTTACTTGTCAGATTTTATTTTCCCTTTTTTATCCGGGGGCTCGACCGTAATTTAGGTACCCTAATCCCAGCGCTACAGGGTACCAGAAAGGGGTGAGAAGGAAAAGTAAGGGTGATTTAAGATAAACAACGGTTCGGTGCCAACGTGAGGCCTAGCACGGTTAGGATAATTTGCAATTGTATAATTATCTATGACTTTTATGCGTTCTCTAGACGGCGACTGAGATTTATGTCTGTAGAATAACGACTTAATTATCGATTTGCTCTCATGTCTTTTGGCTTGTACTTACTAATTGCTTTTATATTTTTTTGCTCAGGTGGCGTACGAATAAGCTTATATTTTTATCGTTTCAGGTATAAATTGTTCCCCACAAAATATCTTATAATGATATTTCTGCCCTTTAAAACAATGTTCAGCGAAATAAAATTCAACCTGCCCCGAATATATTTTTACCTGACCTGCCATAAACTACGCGTTCCATAAAAGATATCAAAGATAATTCAGGGCAACATAAAAAATCCTTTTAATATTTACAACATCGGAAGCGACGTGAATTATGTATTCGTTTAGTTGGATCCGGACCTCGGGACCTCTGACCTGCTACAAGACAACGCGGTTTTTATAGCCACCGTATTTTTTTTTACTTTTTTTTCTGTCAGCGAAATTTCGACAAAATGGGGTTGTTACTGACGTTTGTGCGTTCTCGTCATTGTACATAGAAAAGTCCTTTGTTCAACTCTCATTGAATAATTTCATGAATTGACTCACTGAAATACAGGTAGAAATATAGTTCGTTGTTTGTTTCCCGTTTGATTGTTTCTCGGTAATGTGTGGCTCCGGTGTTATAGTGCAGTTTATAATTTAATAAATACTGTTTCCTACTATGACCTAATTAGGTGGTTCCTATTTCCATCGTCACAAATACTGCAAAGTGCATTCAATTTTCTGACTAGGCATAGTGTCTACCAGAATAAAAAGTATCATAATTATATTCTATTCCAAAACATAACCATTCATGAACAAAGTTTGATATAAATTCGTTCAGCTGTTAAGAGGTGAATAGGTAACAGTCAGACTGAGTTTATAATACCTAATTAAAAGTATGGATGTAAAGCATATGTAACCAGATACGGAAAAATCATTAGGTGTATTCTAACCCAAAAAAAAGTAGCTAGTTAGTTGGGTATTTTTAAAGACTCATTTCGTCGATACTAATACAAAATAAGACGTAAAACAGGATATACTTACCGAAGACTACCATAAAATTGTACCAGTTATTACTCTAGAGACAACACAAAAATAAGGGACAAAAACACAAACATTTTCATAAATATCTCTTTGCGAACATTTCATCAAGACGCACCGATTCCTCGAGAGAATAAGCTCTATGAATATTTTGAGGTACAAGAATTTGGGTTGTAACAGCTGAAGATATTTCATATTCTACAACTCCATACTTGTATAACCGCAGTTATATCTAACCTGGCTAAATAATATTGTGGTTGCATTATTTTTGTAAAGACGTAGGATTACTGGAGTGTTCCCTCTCTGAGGTTTGTCTTTTGTTCTTGTTAGATAGGATTTATTTGAGTATTAGACTCCAGCGTTCTATTCTTAAGTAGAGATTTTGCGTTTTGTATTTCTTTATTTTATAGCGGCTTGTGTTGTTCCATTTTTATAAGGTTGTATTGTGTGCTTTTTATTCGCTTTGAACGAAAAGCATTCGTGATGGGAATGTGGAGAATGATATTATTTGCCATTTTAATGTTAATTTGGAAATTGAATAACTATTTAAGTATAACAATCTCATTAAAATAAATATTTAGCTATAATTTAATGCATACCTATTGCAATTAAATCATCGGTTTCGAATTCATGTTAATTACTGGAATAACTCAATTAATTAGCAATCAAAATAAACTGTTTAGCTCTAAATACTAATTGGTGGTCTATTTAAGTAACTTGACGATATTGAGGCAAATCGATCACACTGTAGATAAAACTGAAACTACCATATTAGCGATGAAAACATGGTAATACAATGAAAATGTTGTTTCAATTCAAGAAAAATTGTGTGTACTTAGAGTAGTACCGTATTGTTCATTGTGGCGATAATTGAGGAGGTTTATGTCCAATAGTGGAAGTCTTGCGACTGAAATGATGATGATGATTGACATTAATAATAGATGGATATCGTCAGTAGCAATAAACATTTCAGTTTCAATTAATGCACGATCAAAGTCACGGTAAACTACAACCAAACAGCAAACACAAATCTATCTGCCAATTGCAGGGGTTATGGAAATTTCCTGACTGCCCGTCCATCATATCGGTCATTGGGAGAGCTGTGTTCAGCAATAACTGGTTGAGACGAGATGAAAATATGCATATCGTCAATTTCCTAGCCTTTCCTTCTTTTAGACTAAGCGGATGCAGCTGAATACTCATGTTTTACACAGAGAGACTAATCACAACCCTGTTATTAGGTAACACTCCTTGCATAGGCTGATGGTCAGACATACTTGCGTCGTGTAATGAAGATCTACGAATGGCAACTGGGACCAACGGCTATACGTTCTATAAACAATAAAACAATAAACTTAAAAAAGTACTTATGAATTAAAATTGGTACTACATACCCGGTTTTGACTCAGTAACCTCAAAGAGTTACCGCAGCCCTGGAACGCAAAGGGCAAGGTGGGAATGAAATGGCAGACGGTCACCTCCTTCTGCGAAACAGTTTAGCGAAGAATATGACTGCACGCAAGAGGGAACGGGTATCCTCATACCCCAGCCTCCGAGCCCCCGTAGGCGCGGGTTTGAGGACGGCGAGCACTAAGTAGCTTGCCGTCCGGCAGTCCGGTAATAACCCGGACCGAACCAAATCGTCAACGGTGCGGGCTTGCAGAGCCGCCGTCCAGCTGTTCGGTAATCGACAGTATAAACGATGAGGTAGGAGCCGGTTTTCGAATAAGAGCATTGAAAATTATTTATTGATTTCACACATAAAAAAGAAATGACATTTAAGAAGTCCTCTATATGAATATGAATGGCCCCATTGCTTATAAAATAAAAGGAAGATGTTATAGACATAAGGCCGTTGTCATGTCCATTTTCATTAGTTCATTTCGAACATTTAGTTCTACGCCGGTATGTATGTGGAGCTGACCTACTGCATCCAGTTTCTAGTTCCACTGTGCCCAGTCTTTAATCATGCTGGAGCATTCGTTTGAGTTCTATCAAATATGGATGCGATTGAGTTGGAAAAAGGCTCCATCGATTTTTTCCCATTTCCACGAATATTGGTTTTTGAGTTTTTCAAACGGTATTAATGTACCGAACATTGGTGCTATTCACATCGGTAGTTGAACTTTGAGATTTGGCTTTTTTATTGTTTCGATGTCATCCAATGACTTTTTCTGCTCTAGGGCAGAGTGGGAGAGCATGTCAGACTTTTACTGACTAAAATCCAGTCCTATGTTGCAGGAACTTGGGTTTCTCTTTCGGAAACTAACGTGCGCGTGGAACACTACGCATCGTCAACGACTTGGGCTCGGTCCGTACGGTTACTAGACGGCCAGGCGGTGACCTACGCCTATGGTGATTGGAAATCGGGGTCGGAATTCCAGTGGTTGGGCCGTAAGGAAGTCTGTTCCCTCACGCGTGCAGCCGCCTCTTTTGCTAGCATTACTGCTTCCCAGAAGCCAGAAGAAAAATAATCAAGTTAAAAATAATACCTGTACTATTAGATACCAATAGTCTAATGTAAAATAGTACCTACACTTTTAGCTACCACAAGTCTAATGTATCTATACTGCGACTGATGAAAGTGTTTCACCGTAATACCGTTTTATGCTAGTACGGAAAACATGGTAGGTAAATCAGTTCTGAGTAAGCTAACAACCTCATTAGACTTAGCTAGTGAACCTGATATACATGTTTTGAATAATTGTTGATAAGTCACTCAATACTGTATACTGAATAATATCTTTATACTCAATACTTTCTTGCATTCCATACAAATATTTTTTTAAAGTCTTGAAAGTACAGAACATAACAGCTGCGGGACAGAGTTAAGTCCCGCTTACCTCCTTTGAAAAGGGAGGATCCTCCGACCAGACGGGTATCTGGTGGCCAACTGCCCTAAAGATTTCGGCCTGTTCTCCACACAATTTGAATAGTGTATCTCTTCAAATTGCGCGCAGAACTTTAATCGCGCGATGCAGGATTCGTAGTTCTTAAGTGTCGTCATAGATGTCGCTACAAGCTCTTATCTATATAAATGTTGCTATTGTTCTATGAGTTACCGTAATTAAAGTAGGTAGTTGCATTTTAATAAAAACGTCATAATGGCCCAGTGTTTGAGGGATTGACTGTTGCACTGCGTGTAGTGGGTTCTATTCTCGCACAGAACAAATATTTGTTTGGCATACAGATAGTTAATTTGGGTTTAGGTGTCCTGTGTGTGTCTGTGGGAGCATGCGTATACGATAGAGGAGTCATTACTAAAGCGACAAAGAAAATCTTAAGACAACCCAAAAATTTAAATTAATGATCTAAAATAAAATTTAACTGCATTGGATTTATAAATATATTTCATACTTTTTAGTTATGTCATTCTAGTCGCAAACGACCAATTGAATACGCAATTACCGTACATAATACAGTTATATTAAATACCTATTCAAATTATGATATTACCCATCAAATAAAATAGCAAATCGTCCGATTCGCAATTCGCAATCGAAACACGAACACACAAACATAAACCCAATGTATTCGTAAACATTTTCGAACTAATAGCGTTTGAAACAAACACATTAATTACCAATCAAATCCTCACTATTTCAAGCATATTAATTAGGTTAAATTAATGCTAAATGACGCTGTGGCTGAATTAACAAACGTTAGCCTTCAATTTGACTAAATAATCAGTAGGTATTTGTTTGAAGTATTTTGTGAAGCACTAAAGCGTAAATGTTTGGTTGACCGTATGATTTTTGGTAATGAACATTGTTATCGTTACTGAAAATCATACGGTCAAAAATTAGGTTAGACAGTCACCGGTCAATAATGGGCCAGGGCTGTAAGTTGTTCAAAAGAGTTACCTCCGCCCTGGAGCGCAAAGTGTAATTCGATGAATTTTAGTCAAAGAGTAAAAGTCTAATCATCATACGATGGAATTTGCCCCGATTGGGCGAAGCAACACTGTGTAACCGTGCACCATAGGCAATTGGTTGTAGTGGCCTCTCGCATCCGGCCCTGGGTCAGGCCATGGTCAGGGCCGCGGGAATTTACAAAATAGTTACTGTGGCCCTGGAACGCTAAGAGTAACTGAAGGACACAGGTGGGTTTTAATTAGTAAAAATCTTTCACGCCCTCTCGTTAACCCAATAAACAGTAGAATATTTATGTATCCTATACTACTAATATAAAAAATCGGTATGCTTATCTCATCAATGATTGAATGGATTTCGATCTTCGGGAAATTTAAATTACGTGGCGACCTTGGCGTAGGTGCAGATACTCTTTCTAAGAATATGTTCTCTTCGAAAAAAAATGACTCAAGCGCGAGAACCCATATGAAGGTGAAATGTACTTTTTTATCTCTTTATTATGTTTTCGTAAATAAAATTCGACTTGAAAAGCGAGAGAAACCTTATGAAAAATGAAATCGATTCCTTACCCAATCTTGGCCCGTCACCCTCCTTAGCATAAATTAATTTGGGCGTGTATTTAACAGAATATTTTTAATTATAAAATAATAATTTTGTCTTGGTCCTTCATTGACTGTGGCCCGGATGGCAACGGTACGTTGGTCAGAGGAAACTTACATCACGGAAAAGGACATAAGCAATTTTGATCTCGATTGAATCTAGGGTCCCCTGGTATCCCTGCGATATTAAATTACTTTAGGAAACGGTGTTTATCTTTGCAGGAATTTTATCGACTTGTAAATGTAGTTTTAACCTTTTTATAAAATAAATACCTATCATCCGGTGTTTTTTTTTCCATTGTTACTTTAATTTTTTGTGATTCGGTTCAATCCTTAAAGTTAAGCAACTCTTGCCGATGTCGGTCTTGAGATGAATGAACATCCATTACATATGTATCAAAACTTTTCCCTGCCTCGGAACACAAGTCACAATTAAAGTTTTAACATTTTTAGACCAACATGGTCATAAATACGTTTAATTTAGGAATGCAGATACTCCTTCTTGTTGACGGTAACGACGTTTTAGCTGAGGAGGCTCAATATTTACCACAAAATCGAAGCCTAACTAGGATAGCCTAGTTATGTGAAAGTGAACCTCGGGGCCCTGGAACGAAGGTAAAGAAGGAACAGGCGTGGGTTTTAGTCAGAAAAAGTCGGACAGGCCTTCCCGCTCAGCACATAACGGGCTAAGCCATTATATGATTTCCCACCTAAAAAAAGTCCTATCTACTTAAGATCAAAGAGTTCAAATGTGAGTACCTATATGACGAAGTAAGCCAAAGTCAGTTTATAATAAACAATGCATATAATATCCTATGTAGATGGTCATCTATTATTATAACAACTTTGTAAGTCATTTAAATTCGAGTATGAGCCGTGTCCGGTCGAATTTATATCGTAAAAAATGATTTTTTGATTGGACCTGCTGTAATGGAGTTTATATTATGGAGGGAGGAACTCTAAAGAGATGATAATACACGCTGATTACGCTAGTAATAAAAGTTGTTAGAATTTGATGGGGTTATTTTGTAAATTAGGTAATAGAGTAGTTTATAACAAAAATAACGTAAATGATAGCGATGAAATGATAGATGAGTTCACTTTTTCTTAGCTAGTGACTACCCTGAGTAAAAAACACCGATATAAAATCAAAGGTCAAATTAAACAGGTCAAATCATATGATGAGAACCATGCAGATTAATATCTGAGATGGTCTTTTGAGGAAAGAACTACTAACATTTGATGTGACTTGTCAAGTCAGTGCACTCAATTGTCAGTATCCATGTGGTCCAACTCAGGACTAGTTATGAGTTCAAAGACATTTTTATAACATTTAATTTTTAGTATAACTACTATTTAGTTAAAAGTAAACATATTCACAAGATATTCGGAGGCATTATTCTTTACTAGTACTGTAAAGAATAATGTAAGCATTATAATAAAAATACGTATTGACTACGTAGTGCTGAAATGAAAAAGTCAAAATATTGAGTACGGATTGTATTGTTCATGAATACACAATATTTTTTAATAATTTTAGCATTTTTCTTTAACCAAAAATATTTTTATTATATTGTATGTCGATTTATTAATAATTGAAATTATTTTTATTTGCTACTATCCATATGAAATTTTCAAACTCAATTCTAACAGTCACACTTTTCCCAACACACACAACGCAGAAACCGCTCTATACATTTCTAACAAATGATCGTTAGGTCATCGCGAGCAAGTGGGACGTCCCACTGACGGATGCTTACACATGTTATTGACCCTGCCCTATTGTTAACGCCATATGGTAACCGAAATTACCTCGTGCCCTCTCAAAAATTAGCGAAAACCCTCCTTAAAATCCACCTTCTTAACAACATGCCTTCCTGGTGTTGGAAGATATGCGAAGTGCAATTTTCGAGTTAACGACTTGCTTTTTTAGTCTTTTTTGGAGGGAATATTAATTTATGGTTTCCCATATGTTTGGTGGCCGTATTTTAAGTCAATTTTATTTGGGTTAGGATGTCTAAATTGGATTAGGTAGGTACCGGTTGAAACCTTAGTAAGTCTACCGTCTATCTATAAATGGTGGCAGGTTTTCGAAGCTAGTTGGTCATTTTTGTAATATACGCTTCCAAGAAGTTAGCACACCTTAGTTGATTGCCTTAGGATCATCAAAGCCAGAAGAATTTTAATCAAATCTTCTTGTATACTATGTAGTATGTAATATAAACCTAACCGTTATTTTTAATGCATACATCTCAGAAAATCCTATATCAAATTGAAAAATTCTTTAAGTATGGACTTGCCAATTTATTGAGCAAGGCTATAATAACATCATATTTTATTACATTCTACGTTCCGTATGGTGTCCGGACACAGAGAATAACACTATCCCATCTCTTCCCGTGTGTGTCGTAAGAGGCGACTAACGGACACACCGGAGAATGGGCAACAGTATTCTCTGTGCATTTCACCGCGATCGCCAACCCGCATGCTATGCGTGGCGATTATGGCAAAACCTCCCGATTGATGGGGGAAGCCTATGTCCAGCAGTGTACATGTTCCGGCTGAGATGATGATGATGATGATGATTACAATCTACAAGAATGGAATAGTCACCCAAAAACGCAAGTGAAACCGCGAAAACAGCTAGTATCTTCATAAGACAGTTAAGAATATTAGAGAGCCAACATTTTGAAAAAGTAATTTTCTTCTAAATATTTTATGTGACTCAGCAAAAAAAAATAAGAAAAACATTTTTTCACGATGTTTACATGTTTACGCGTACGCATGCTCCCGGGAATCAAATAGGGAATAAATCACGTGAGACATGTACAAAGGGGCTGAGCAATAAAAACTGTTGTCCAATTCCGAAATTCCTACAGGAGACGGCTGTAGGCTTATATGTTTATTAAAATGTTGTAAGAAATTATATTCGGTATATAGCTTAAAGTAGAGCACATGAAAAATCTTCAATATTAACGAATATCTAACGTGTGCTAGTAATATTGTTTTAATGGTTTACTACCATATGTACCATCTTCAATCATCATCATCATCATCATTTCAGCCGAAGAAAGTCCATCGTTGGACATTGGCCACTCAAAGTCCTGTATGTTTTAGGCACATCGTTGGATAGTTTCAAGGTCTATTACGGACATAGGTAACACAAGTGACTATTTGGTTGTTAAAAAGTCTAACTGCAGGTAACTAAAGTTAAAAATTAAAGTGTGATCTTATTGCTTGCACTCGTAAAATTTATAAAACACCTTAGTCACGACCTCGCTCGTTAGTGCAACCACACCTTAACACTACTAACGTGTGAAAACACAAATCCAAACGATTCAAAAACTCATTCTAAAACCTAGGCTACACCATATGGGTGAAATTACTTTTTTCAAACTACTTTAGTGTAATGGCTCGGAATTACGTTCAAAACAAGAGGTCAATTATCATTCGATAGACAAGGGTGGACGTGATAAAAACAGATCTCCTAACACATAATTACATAATTGTGCGCCCTTGCCGCCGACGGGTAACGACGCCACACGAATATGGGTTAGCCGGAGTCCAAAAAATAAAATTATATAGTGTGGTGTTAGTGTGGATGTGCCTTTATATTTTATTATTTTTTTCCAATACCTATGTCTCATACGTATTACTAAAATTTGTAATTAATATTTGTAATACTTAGTTTAGTAAAAGAATAAGAAAATTATTGAAGTTACACTTATTTAAAAATAACAATTTTAACGAAAAATATAAATTTTTGTTAAAATAAATATAGGAATAATTTATGAATTTATGTTAATAATATGTTTAGATAACAAATAATACAATTGTTTGGATTGATTTCCTTTAACTCACACTAGGACTCCTTGTGTCGTGAACCTTCGTTATTTTAGTTTTGTTGCATTATAATTGGTTAAGTTCATTTTAAACCAACAACCCGTCTTCCCTAGCCCTCTTCCTTTTTTAGGATAGTTCAATTTTAATCGACTCTAAAAAAAACAGTAGGTTACCGAGCGTGTTTGGGGTTGAGAGAACATGAAAATATTGTCAAGTTTTCTCTTAAGTAAAATACTCGGGATACTTCACAAAAAGCTAAAACAGAGTTTTAATGTATTACTACAACTGAGAAACAAGACAACCGGAGCAAAATACACAAACCAAAGCCACTTTGAACCAAAAAGTGCAAAAAATGTTTCTTCCTCAAAATAATCCTCGTAATTTCCTTTTAAGTCTTATAGGTATTTGTTCGGGAAAAATAAATTAGGCCCGAGCAACCGTTGGAATAGATTAATGTGACAGTAAAATATTAATAAGCTATTATAATTCCTTAAGTTTTATATTAAAATATAAATATAACAGTAGAGTGTCAAAAGTAGAATTAATAGCTTTACGAAATCACTTTGCCACACCTGAGTCGCACTTTTTTCAAAGTCAGGGACAATAGTATTGACAAATAGGCCTATATATCATTTTTATTGCGTGGATTGTGTAAAGATTACACTATATTATTAGAGTAATAGAGTCAATGTTTGTTTAATGGACTTAAAGGTATTTTAATTTAACTAAGAATATTAATTTGTCACATTTGGAACTAAGGTATAATAATATAAATCAACGTAACCAAAAATAAAATTGTAATAAAAAAAATGAACATGACACAATCGAATATCATAACATAAATCAACTTTACGAAAAACACAACTTTATTAAAAAAAGAACAAAAATAAAAAACTTAACATCTACATTTACTAACAGTCGTATCCACACTATTCCCGCAACGATCCGTGAAGATAGAACAGAAAGGGCCGAAAACAAGTTTTAATAAGAACGTGGAAGTAAAATATTTTCTGTACCGGAATCGTTAATAACTGTAAGTTGCGGTCGAAGTCAGCCGGGCCGAACTGACAATTCCCTTTTAATTTGAAAGCCTGAGCAGGATCGGGCCTAACCAGACACCGCCTAATTATAGCTTAGCCAAAGAACAAACAAGATCCAAAGGCGATTTAGGATTGTTATAACGCCATAATATGTTATAAGATAATTCGCGTGATTATTGACGTGCCACAAGCCTCTGTGATTAAATAACACACAATAAGTGACTAGCTTTTGCCAGCGGCTTTGCCAGTATGAAAATAGAAATTTATCCTACAGGAACATATTCTTGGGATGTAAAGTATCTTACAATGTATTCCAGGAGATGTGCTGCTAGCCATGTGCCAACTGTCCTACGAATTTATTCAGCCGTTTGAACGTGATGGAGTAAATATACCAACAAATTGATAAAAACAAATTATTGCCTCTATAATATTACAAAATTGACAGTTTAGACTCGCAAACATTGTTAATCTGGGTGAACACAAAGACTAAATTGATAATTTACAAGACGAAAATCAAATAAATTTAAATTCTAAAACATAATTTCTTGCTTATCAAGAACCATATTGAATTTAGATTGAGGATTGCTGTAATAATGTGTATTAGATACGGCAAAAGTTTGCTAACAAACCACTCGTCTGAAACTAATGATTTGCTGAACTAATAATCTCTTCGACAAACAAGTCAACATGGACAGACATTGTTAGCAGTAGCCTTCGATAAATAGGACAACCAATGTTGCTAACCCTGTTTTACGTCTGACAAAACTTCCTAGATACTTTCTAGCTAACACGTAAAGGGACTCTGAGATTGTTGGTCCAATTATAGTTTATAAAAGATTATTCTGTAGTTTACTGATTAGGTTGTCTTCAACATAGTCTCTCTAATCCAACATTTTCCCTAGAGCCACTGTTCTACCGTTTGATCTCGTTTTCGTAGATTCAATGTATATCACACTTAATAATATTCATCAACATCAGGTAGGAACTTGAAAAGTTCAATATTAGTTTGGGCAAGAACAACAGCTGACATACTACATAATATCCCTAAGGAGCTATAGACTCCATATATGCTACCACACAAACCGATACTGAACTAAACAGAGAATAAATTAAACCAGCCGTCGTACCACAATAAACTGTGTACTAAGATTCTGAATTCATTACTAAGTTTCAAACTAAAATTACCCTCGTCTCTATTGGTGATAGTTAGTTCACGATCTATCCTTGTGTTATGCATATTAATAAGCTTAGATGTTATTAAGGAGATGTGTTACAGTATCCTTAGCTAGTCTTCGATGTCGGTCCTTCTCGGAACGAGCCAAGCATCATGAATTAGTCTGCTTGATAAAGGTAATGACAAGAGAGCTCCTAAGGTCCTATATATTAATTATTGCTTTTGTGAATGTGAAATTTATGGTTAGTATAGCATAGAATATGGTTCTGGAATAATGCATACCCTTATAGATACATTCCAATGAGAAAATCAGGTTACAATTCAAGCACTGAAATTTTATTTTAATGTAAAGGCACTTTTTTTAAGAAATTATTTGTCGTGATTGTAGGAAACTAATATAAGAATCGACACACTACATTGGAAGCGCAATGGTATCTACGTACACACACACACTAATTTTTAGAGTAGTAATCAAGATTTATCTAGAGTTTATTTAAATGTGTAGGTATTTTATTTAAATAACTGAAACGGATTCTAAACATACTTATAACTTTCGGCATGTGCATATGTTACATGTTGTATGTGGGAGTAGTTACTATTCTAGTATTCCAGTTGTTTCAAATTCTGAATAATTATTATTTATGATCCTTTAGCTAAATATCCTATAGTAAGTAAGTACGCTTCGTAATTATAATATCTCCATATATCTGCTGCCTTTCAATTGTGAACACATCTTTTAGAACTAACTAGGTAACGGTACCAACGTGTACATGTTTTCTTAGATTCAGAGATAAGCTTGTGAATCGTGAATTAGATACTCTGGCAACATTTCAAAGTAATGTTTCGCCTAGATTCAGCATTCTTGTTAAGCCTGATTTACTAGATTACTCTATCTTCCGCAGTATACATAATCTACTTTGAAATCAAAATAAGATTATAATTTGATTTAGTTTCCCATCAGTAAGTTTCGGTGAATATTAAATAAAATTAGTTCTACTTAAGTTCGTGAAGGTCTGCAGCAGACCGCCTAAAACGTAAGTTAACAGACTGTTTTAATTATCTTTTCACGTCACATTTCGCCGAGTAATTGCCGGCGAGGCTCGAGTAACAAATTACAACAAACGGCTAGAACTAATATTTGTCTTATTTTAATGTTGGAGATACATCGCCGCCGCCAAGACGACAGTTCACATAAATCCTGGTGTCTTCTAGGAAATGAATAACAATTATGATAATTATCACGCCTTCACAAAGCTGGTCTTCAACACGGCTATAACAATAATTAAGACCGTAAAAAGCGTTATCTTCAAAACCAGTAATGTTCAAACAAAAACACTGTCGCTGTAGAGCTCTTGATTTCGATTTACGACGCCTAACCACTGGACAAGGGCCAAATTACATTTGCCGCTTACGATCTTCAATATGGACACAATTTCTTTATAGCTGGAGTACAATTTGAGAATCAACTCGTAAAAGTAACATTATTTTATATTTTTTGTCACTGTGGATCCGTCGGAGGTAACTATCAAATTCTCACCGATAACCGTATCAGAAGGGAAACGCGGCAACGAGATTCTTCCAAAATTTTAATGAATTATAATTATAAACAATTACTGCCTGATTTAATGAATGGATGAAATACAGTAGAATATCTTAGAGAGAGACAAGATTATTCAAATTTTGGTTGGTAAGAAAAGGAAGCGAGATAGACAACGCCTACGTAGTTTCTTTGAAGGTATGATTCGGCGAGCGATAAAAATCGCCGGTCTTATTCGTCAGACTTTTTTTAATTAGTGAGGGGTCCGACATGTGAACCGAGGTGGCGGCCATTGTATGCTGAGTAAGTACGACATATACAAATGACTGGACGAGCAAGACATGGACATTGAGAAGGACATGGGATAAAAGAAATGACGGAAGTCCAACTCTTTATTTTTGTTTTATTTTGGAATCTATGTCTGCTGGAATATGTGCATATTCCATTTTATTATGCACAATATCTGATAAGAATCTTTGAAATAGAGCTGAACAAAAGTTGAACAACAAATATACCATGTCAATATTTATGAATTCCCCAATGGTTAGGGACTGAACAAGCCAAGAACGAATAATCTCAACAATACATTCATTCCAGAACAAAAAAAAAACGTCCGCTTTCCTCACCATATAATCTTATAGCGTGGTTATTAAACTTGAAAGTTATTAAGTAGCAAGCGATTACACCTCCATGCTAAACCCGTTTTATGTTACACTGTTATTTTTCGTAGTTCTCATTCATTCCGCTTTTCGTTTAGCTCGTGTGAATTATGTCAGTTAGCTTTCAACATTAGGTGAATAGGTTCTTATTAGATTGGACCTACATAGATACAATGCGATTTTTCTATTTTGGGTAGTATTGTAAAATAAAAATGGCGAATTCATTAAATAAATTCTCCAACTTTGGGTGAACCAAGAGGTAACGTCAGATTTTAACTGATTAAAACCTTCCTTCAGTGGCTCTACATGTTCTAAGGCTGTGGGAACTCTTTCGGTAGTATTAGTCCTAATGAGCTCCGTCAATTATGCTGAAAACTTTTTTAGGTCCGCGAAGCTATCGATACGAGCCTAGTGCTTATTGGCCAATGTGCTACGCATTGCTCACCGTCAGTAAGCCCGTACCTACGGGGGCTAGGTTATGAGCAGTCAACAATGATTTTTTACAGAAATGGTTCATATTCAGTTTTTTTTCTTTCAGAAATCAATTTTGTCTATGCCTCATTTGTGCTATGCCAGTCATTTTACTTTGGAGACGATGTTCTTTGCCATAATAATAGATTAATCGAATGTATTTGATCACTTAATATCCTTAAAGCCTGGACACGGTATATTTTTGGGGACTCATTCTCAAGGACATCGATTGTATGTGATTATTGGTATGCTATGCTATCTTTGCTTTGCTGGATTTACTGATGTTCACTATTGAATTAAAAACTAGAAAACTTTTTTTCAGGAAAGCATATTTGACAGGTAAAAGACGAATTATAGTGGTACAAACTGAAGACGCGCAGAGTAACCCTCGCATTGGGCTCGTGAAAATGATGAAGTGAATAACCTAGAATCTCTAGACAATCCGACATTCGTTTTCAAGCTTCCGTACCCAAAAGGTAAAAAGGGCCCTATTACTAAGACTTCACTGTCTGTCTGTCTGTCACCATGTTGTCCCGTGAACCGTGATGCTAGACAGTTGAAATTTTTGCAGATGACATATTTCTGTTGCCGCCATAAAGCCAATTTATGTTTTTGCAGGATTTGCTGGCAAACATCGGCTCGATATTCAACTTTATCAGTAAACTTCACTGAGGAAGTTAATACTAAAGTTTTTTTAATTTTGCAATAGTAATGATGACAGTTCTTTTGTGTTGTGACAAGTGTGACAACCCACATAATGCCATTCTAGTCTCAGAGATGAAAAAACAGACTTATAGAACAAAAGCAGAAAAGTGAAAAAATAAATTAATCCCAGATATTGAAATCAGTTTTCAACTTATTAGCTTATTAAACCTCTAAACCATCTTAGCGAAAGTAGCCTGTACTTTCGATACATCATTACTGACATAGCAATTTTCGCTACGCAACAAAACACTATAAGTATGCACCTAACAATTTGCATAAATTAAATAAAGGTTAACACCGTATAATTCATTCGTCGGACGAATCAGCGAATTGTAGTTACAGATTAAACAAAATGATTTGTAATGCTAATCGAGTCATAATTGTAGACTATTTAGATAATTTTCTGCATTTAAAATTGTATGTTTCTTGCTTCAGTTTGAGAGTGTTCCTTGAATCAGCTTCGCAAATGACCAGGGGGGACATATTTATGATCAATGGTCTACTTATATTCCTTTGTTGCAAGTAAATTATAAAAAGATTTCTTTTGTTTTGTTGTTAGTGCGGAAAGTTTTTTTGTTTTCGTAATTACGCAAAGGAGGGTTGTTTAATATGTACTTTGTAGTTAGATTTCCTGTTTTCTTTGGCTATGTTCGTTTGTTGACAAGAGCGTTTAGTGGTTTACAATATATTATAAGCCACTGAAGGCTTTTGTTGTTGTTGCTAAAATTATGTTTAGTGAGTTTGGAATTAATTTTAATTAGGCAGCTGTTAGTAATTTGAGTTTTACTTCCAAAGTAGTAAGTAACTCATTAGGTGTAATTAGAAAGAAAATCTTTTATAATTTTACTTTTTGATTATTTAGGCATGCGAGAGGTTTTGTATATCCGCAGGAAGTTCGGTTATTATTCGTGGTAGTGTGTAGGAGTATGTTCTCATATCATAATTATGTATTGTTATATCTAGGCAAGCTTAAGGTTTTCATGTTAAGGTTCTTAGTTTCTATATATAACATCGTCTGCTCTTAATTAAATTTTATCAGTATAAATATTATGTTGTTAACATTTATATTGAGAAGTCTATATCAATATTTCAACCGCTAATTTACCGTAATAGCAACAATTGTTACGAGCTAGTAATCAATCTCTTATTACTTTAATCAAAGTGTAGTAAATCCTGTTGCTATAAATTAACTTGTTTTAATCAACTGGATTTTATCAATATTAGATAGAGAACAAAGAGTAACTTTGATTATAAGGTCTAACAAAGCTGTGAATTGTATCCAGGGCTAAGGTCGTGGTTTGACTGCTGACGAGTTATGTGTTCTGTAAAATATTTTATCTTGTTTTTGGGAACACATTCACTGTGTGTACAGCTCTTTTTTTAATTTAGGAAATCATCTAATGACTTCTTCCGCTCTAGATGGCGTGTCAGACTTTTAAGCGGGATCTACATTAAACCGACGCCGACGCACACATCAGCGTACGTAGATCTGCATTGCTGGGCGTCGCTTGGCGTGAAAGAAATGTATGGAGACCGACGCTCCGTGATCGGTGTACGTGTCCTACGTGGGCCTTATTTAGTTCTGCTTTTACTGAATAAAACCACACCCGTGTCTTTAGTTGTCTTTTGCGTTCTAGGACCACGGGGTTCCTTTATAGAAACATCCCCACGGCCCTAGCGAGCATCGGCCTTGAAACGCAATGAACACTACACGCTGTCGACGACTTATTAATTAATTGGAAAGGTTACTTCTCGTCGATCGTTCTAGGTAACCGTGCTCAACCTTATCACACATCGCACGCGCACAGCTGGCGCTCATGCAGTTCCGTTGGCTTTCATACATTGGCGCGTGACTGAAATGAACGCACGCGCATGCAGCTCATCCGTAGTATATTTGCCAGATGTGGACATACTCTTATATTCCATTCGCGTTAAGATTAGACATTTGGCCTGTTGGTCTAGTGGTTAGTGACCCTGACTGCTATGCCGGAGGTCGTGGGTTCGATTCCCACCCAGGACAAATGTTTGTGTGATGAGCATGATCATTTGTTTTGTGTCTGGGTGTAATTTATCTATAACATATATGTATTTAGAAGTATGTTTATCAGTTGTCTAGATAACACAAGCTCTGCTTAGCTTGGGACTAGATGGCGTTGTGTGAAAGTTGTGGAATATTATTATTATATTATTTTACTATATGTTTAACCAATTTCGACTTCTATTCCGTAAGCATAAGAATGATATTAAAAGCAAAAAAGTGGTTTTAATACTATCTACTGTAGCCGCCATATAGCATGCTACCTACGCAATAAAAGTCAAAATTGTTCGAACAGCAAGAAAAGATTTGTTTAATCTTAACGCGATTGGTGCAAAATTATGAGTGAGATTTTTCAAAACAACATAGATTGTTATTTTGACTAGTGATTTAGTCGCTACTCGCACGCACTGTGACCTCAAGCTCATTTCTCTAAACGAGTCTAGGCGTTGAAAGTAAACTCCGCGTAAAGTTCAGATAATATCTTCAATATTGGGAGCGTAAATAACAAAATATTGGCAGATTTGGTAAAGTATCGTTTTCGGATTTTTTATCAGAGCGTGGTTGAGTTTATAAGTTTTTAGAATTTATAATCTCTAGTATCACAATCAAAATTTACGCCACCCTACACTCCATAACTCAAGTAGTGGATGTTAGAGAAAAAGTAGCTAGACTGAAGCAGGTGTAAGCTGGACAAGTCTTACGCATGCACACAGGGAAATGATGATAGGCATAGGTCGATGCTTACTGGACGCCTAAGAGAGGATGTCAATGTCGAGATTGCCTACGGTGAAGCTGATGTGATCTTGTTTACGGGTCAAGCTTGGCCAGAGATTGTGGAAGACAAACAGTCCGGTTAGATTTGGTAGGAGAAAGGGGAGGCTTTTATTCAACAGTGTAATACAAAACAGGCTAAGAAAAAAAAAGAAATACATTTAAATCTTACATTGATTTTGCCGTTTTGAGGTCAATATTTGCTCAATAAATCCCAAAAAACTTCATATGTATAAAGTCTTGTGTAGTTTATAAATAGGATTCAATTTTATTTCAGTTTATCAGTAAAGGAATTTATTATTATTGTTGCTAAGTTGGAATATTACTCCAAAAGAATCCTTAGAGACTGTTACGAATGTGAAATTCCATCGGGAACACGGGTTGTTTCTCTGTAGCTATTTAGGCAAAGGTTGATTGAAAGCCGACTTGATTGAAACAATATTAGCTTGACGGTAAAGGTATTTCCATTGCCGTCAGCCTGTATTGCTTCAGTGGAGGTGACTGTTAGCCTAAACTATTGTTTTGAAACTACGAGAATAATACGTTAGTAACCTAGAACGTTAATATTAACTTCATCATACTCATACTCCTTAAGTAGGTTAGGTATAATTGAGTAAAACTGATCAATAATAAGGTAGACTGTAACGTTAAATATATTAGTTTCAGGTTTTGTTATACCTGTTTCACATTGAATTATTTCATTACTATACTTAAACAATCCTCTGAGTCTTTTATAACTGTGTTGGGGTTAATCACCAATCTTCCCACAATATGTAGCAACATGTCATATCCAGCTGGATATCAGTATTTTACATGGAGCGACGCTTATCTGGCCTCCTCAACCCAGTAATGAAGAAATTTGATAGACCTTGGCAATACTCGCGTCAGATTTTCTGATTTCTCGTTCTGATTATCCGTCACGACTGTCAAAGATCAGCGAATTATAGCCGGGACCTACCAAACCGCACTAGGCCTTGTGGTGGATTATGGCCCATTCTCTCTTCTAGATAAAAGACTGGAATCCCATCAATCGATTATGCTTATAGTTATAGACTTACTAGTCTCTCAAAACCTAAACCAATTAATGCCTCATTCCATTCTCCAACATAATCACGAAGACGATCCAAACGCTATACATTTCGAAACTCAAAACATGGGTATGAATATGTCATCAACTCCTCATAATATACTCAATTTCAAAGGTTAATTATAACTCCAAACTCAGTGACAGATTCTGCCACAATTTTCTTAATTACAGACCTACGTACTGCTTCATTACATGTTCAGATTAATTAAAGTTTCTTAAGTAGTTTGTAAGTTATAACTACGAAACGGTAAGTCGCGAGCACCCCAGCCACAGTCTATTATGAGCTTTCATCTTAAACTTAATTCTACATAAAGGTAGTTATAGTCCTAGGTAAACACTACTGAATAAAGCAGGTGTATACAGAACTCTTTGATATGGATTTAAAAAAAAGTCTATGGATTCAAAGCTATTGAACGAAATATCACAATAGGAAGGATATGTGACAGACTAGAGGACCAACGCACAAAAGTTTTTGAGTGTTACGACAACTTTATTTTGCTGTCAATTTAGTAAGTCCTATCTCTTAATTCAAGATATATAAGAGCTATAATTGAATGGCAAAGGGTTTCCTATCAGTAATATTGTTCGCAGTCATGTGAATGACATGTTCAAAAATGTCTCCGAGATTTTTTTGACAATACCCGGTAATTGGTGGGTTGGGTACCTGGGCAATGGTTTTGTTCAACTACAATACAGCTGGTTTACAAAGGGATATACGGAACAAGAATATCAAAGTAATTTGCTCATTGCACTTCTGTTGTAATGAATATAGTGGCTTAATGGATTTGATTGCGCACCCATTATGTTTTTTTTACCGCTATTTAGTATATACCTCCGTTTCCTTAAGCTTTTTAGTGTTTGAAGCATATAGGGGGAATAATTGGGTGTGTGTGACACATGTCCGATATAACAAGGGACTGAAAATACCTATTCATAAAATAGACCGGTCCAACTTATTTAAAATTACCTTTTTATTGATTCATGCAACCTGCGAATGCAGACGGCACTTTTGCAGATTTATGAATCAGTAAAATTATAGCATAAAGAACTAAAACACGACTATGAATAAAAAAAGTTTACCTTCAAAATTAAAAATTAACGTTCTAAATGATGAATGCACAACAAGACCAAAAATTAAAAAGAAATTAAGGTGAATACGTAGCTTAACCAGTATTTCCTCAAACCCGAAAATACCATGTGTAAAAAAGGAAAAAATATATTTACTGACCTGTTTTCATTTTCGGCGGGGCACGTCAGCGTGAACATGGAAATAAAAAGAACCATGTGTTAGGCAGCTATGGAAAAAGACACAATAAGAACTAGTAACTACCAATAGAAAATTATAGAGAGTAATAACAATGTTTTTCGATCAAGAACGATGTTTGTTAAGTGATTGGCTATTTAGGTTTCTACTATAGAATTTTTTTTGAAAACTCTTTTAATATTAACAAAATGAGCAGTGGTAGCCCAATGGTAATAGCCCCGACTTATGAGTAAAAGGTTGAGGGTTCAAACCCAGGTAGAAGCTTTACTTTGTGTAGTCACCAACCACTTACCACTGCTCTCAAAACAGAAAAAGGATACCACCGTGAGGACACCGTCAAGTCCTAAAACCAACATTAGGTAGATATGTCACATCTACTAACCCGCAGTGGACTTGCGGGTGAATTACGGCTTGAGTTCCAGTAAAAGTCTGGAAAGTTAAGTCAAAAATAATCTAAACGCGAATTATATCAACGTATAAGAGACCCCTTAACTCGGAGCGAAGCTTTTAGTTACGTAGAAATTCGCAGACCGCAACATCTGGCGTGTACCTCCTACCAGAATACTCGTAGATTGCATTTTGTCTACTTTCGCTAACGAATGTGTTACTTTCATTCCAAAACCGACTCTCTTCAGAAAACATAAGGACGTGTTTTCTTTAGTCATGAATCCTGAAATTTCCTGGCGTTTGCGACGTTTTTGCGACGGAAACACGTTTCAATCTGTTGTCTCCTGTTTCGGTACTATCGAGCTATTCTGTACAGATGCGGATTGCGGGTAGAAGAGACGCAAACTCGATTTCCTTGGGACCAATTTCGTGAAAATGAAAACGCAAAAATTACTATGAGATATAACATAATGGATGCCTAGAAATGTTCCGGACTTGCGTTTGGGGAGCGGTTCTCTACAAAGATATTACAGTTAGATCAAATTGTGTCTAGGTACCGTCTCATAATCTTTTGTGGGATACAAGATGGGACAGTGATGTTATTAACATTTTCCCCTTGTATTTTACCTTGTTTTGGGTACGAATGTTGCTTTTGTAAAGAAAAATGTTGAAATTTTCAAATAATAAGTTTTGAAAATATTTATCGTGTATTGTGATGTTTGGAAAGCTATTTTAATGTGCAGGCAGGATTACTGGGTTGTGGAGGTTAGATAAGTAGTCGCTTTATGTGATATACCTACTAATTATCAGCTGCATGATATAAGACTGGAAGCAAACCCCAGCATAAATGGAAAAAAAACTAGGAATATTTATTGTATAATTTTACAAATGAATATAATGGTTAGAAAAAACTTGCTTAACTTCTTGTACAACAAAATTTCTAGCACACTAACCCACTACAATACACCGTTATTATTGTAACTAATTCTACCTAAGCAAATAAAGTTTTTCATATTATCTCAGAATAATAGTATTCTTTGTGTTCCATTCAAAGAAGATAGTAAAAGTAATATTAAACAAAGTTAGCGTAAAAGGATTGTGCAGTGGCGCTAAGAGATCGAATAAAGAAAGTTTTTAATATTTTCCCTTTTGTTTCCTCTATTTTTTCTTCTCATTTGCAGTACTTTGTTTAAAGTAGATAATAATATCCTTTACAGTAGTTTAAGTTTATACAATGGTAATAAAAGGATATCTAAGATCTATTTCTTTGGAACATTGGTAAACAATTTTGTTTTCAAGTGTCGCTACAACGACCGATCTTGTGTGTCTTATATCCACCGGATTCCCAAGACTTGCACTAGATTTTGTGGGAGGCTTTCCAATGCTTCCTCATCCGGTATGCAGTCACCATTTCAGAATCTTAGTGTATTAATATTATGGGTTGAGCAGCGGACGGTTCAGAATGATTATAAGGCAAAAAGTTAATGATTACTAAAATCTATCATCGTTAACACTGTTGGTATGAGGAGTGGCAAATAATAGGTAGCCCAATGCCATTTGAACTGTCAAGGCAGCACTACATCTCGAAGCCATCAACAAGATTAATAATTATAAAAAGGGAGCTACAATAAATAAAAAAGAAACAATCGCCCCTGCGTATCACTATACATTTTGAAACAATAACAATGATATCACGCCCATCAATTCGAACGGGACTCTTTGATATGTATCTATGAAGCCTCGAGCATCGTTTAATAAATCAAACACATAATATCCTATGATTGTTCTGATAGGTTATTGTCTCAAATCAATATCTACTTCTGTTTACACAGACCCCGTATAGGCGTACAGTAAATTCGTAGAATCTTACCTACAGAGGTTATGTAGGTATAGACAGCCTTGTAATGTTCCCACTGCCAGTATTCAGGCCTTCTCTTTATGATATGGACTGAGTCGTAATCCTCCGCACGGGCCCACATGTCTTTAAATCTTGGTTCTAGAACATTCAGATTTCCATACAATGTTTTAGATCATCGTTTTGAGAGCAGTGATAATGAAAAATCTTTCATGAGGGAAAGTATTCGGGTATATAATGAACATTTACCATTAGATCAAGTCTACAATACGAAAGGAAAAAAATATGTGAGGAAACTACCAGCTGGCATTCTGTAGGGTCTACCGATCACCAAAAGGAAAGGTGTTAATTTATGTGTTTAACCACAATATAGAAGCTATATAGATATGATATAATGTTCCCACTACTGGGATGACAAACTAGGATTCTACGCCACCCGCAAATGAACTTAGCATTTGAATACTTCACTCCCACACTCATTTGTCGCGCAAACATATGACTGTCGTCTACAGTCCAAACCCGCATCAAAATCTCAGCCATAAGTCTACATTGTGCAGTGGCTCTTATATGCGTAGATACTCCAAATACATCCGCACGCTCGAAGGCACTCCAATTTCTTAGTCCTAAGCAAACATGTCCCGTGGTAGTAATTGCTCACAGTATTTACAATCTTTTATTGTGTATCGAAGATCAAATATTGTCTTAGAATGCATCAGCTGTCTTACCTACAGCCGCGATTGTTATTTGAGAAGATTTTTCAGAAGTTAATTTAGCGTTGATTTGATTTTTATTTTGTTTGCGTCGAAACTGCGAACGGATTTGTTCCTTTAGATTGCACAAGAATGAGGCTTGGATAGTGAATGGGTGCTGTTCGTTCTTTTTTCAATTTAAAATTAATAGTTTTTTATTTCTAGATAAATATATGCTATTATTCGATAAAGGTCCCAAAAATATTAAATTATGTTATTAGAGCCCGCTTTAAGTTTTCTGATCAATTTAACCTATCGACTACCGTGAAACGAGACACAATAGTAAAACAATAGCAGCGCGGTCTCTTAGGACCGGTCGGGGATTCATGAATTAAACACAGTTACATCACTTTTCCACCCAACTTTCCTGTCGCACCGTCATATTCTTTTACTTGTTCCTTTCGCTTTCAAGAGTTTGTGTGCACGTACTACATTAATTAGGATAATTAAAATAAATTACTAATACAAAAATTAATTTACAAGAAAATAAATTCACTGTTAGTAACAATCCGTTACAAATACTTAAGCAAAATGACAAGAAATTCATGAACTAGTCAAGTTACGCCCCTGTAACCAGAATTTATAGCATTTTAATTTAAGACACCATAAACTTGACTTGTACACACCCAGAGTTACGCCTACCAACAATTGCTAAGTAGCCTTTACGAAATCTAAATAAAAAAATGGCGGTAAACCGACCTGAATGAAACGGCACCTACTGTCGGCTCTCTAAAGTTACAACACTACAAAGACGCTACCATGTAATTCGAGATACTAAAGGAAACTAAGGCGACAGTCGACTGGGACACTAAAAAAACACTTTCAATCGAGCGCAAAAGAAATTCAATATGGCACTGCAACGCGGATTAAATTTTGCACAATCTAAGACGATATCGGCAGCTGTTGCCAGAAATTTAGCCAACCATTGATGTGATGAGACTCATCGAATGAGAAGATAAACTTCAACAGTTACAATTCTCCTAAAATATCATAATAAAGTTACTTTGTTGGAGTCAGAAACTTTGATGAATATTTCGAGAACAATAGAGAAATCTAAACAAAACATTATAGTTCGTCAAAATGTCATTGGATGACATTCTTTCAAAATATTTAACGAGTCCTTATTTACTTTTATAGTCTCCAATAATTCGAACATTCTTCAAATTACTACGAAATTATCAAGGGAAAATTGCCCTATAAAATTTCCATTACCGAAATCCAGAAACGTATGGTGATGTTTTGTATTTATCTTAGACGCCATGGATACCAGGTTTAACGATACTCATAACATCAGTATTGAATAAACTCTTGGTGTCAAGGAATAATACAGAAGTTTGATATTATCATATGAACGACTTAAAATATAAAACAATTTTATTGCATGTCTTGTAAATGGTTTCTAATGTGAGGTTATCTCACTTTTTTATTGTTATGATAGTTTTTTAGTTGAAATGACATAAGGTTTATATTTACATTGTCTGCCTTATTATACGCGTTTCAAAGTGCAGTTTAGACATTTATGGAGATATAAATACGTGAAACAGTCAGTAAAATGTAAACAATAAATCACATTGAAGTAGTAGTAACTTGCCAACATTAAAAGCTTCACCTACATACGAGACATTCACTGTTCAAATTCTGTTGACAAATTTTAGTTTGCTTAGCTTCTGTATTTAGTAATTCGAGAATCCCGAGTCACTAAAGGGAAAACATCACAGTGTGTAAATAAAGCGAGCGACGCGGTACGACAAACAATCAACCGGCCTTGCGGACGTGTAATCGGATACAAAATGCTCCTTGGTACCACTCAAGAGCTCGCAGACTCAACACACAGTAGCCGCTCTCCAAAGGAAATTACATCGAATTACAACATTTCCCCGGTGGGACGATAAAAGTGGACATGCAATAGGAAAGTCAAGACTTTCCTTCCATCGTTGAAATACAAGAGAAACAAGGTAATCCCTGAATTTTGTATGAGCTTCGACGAATGATGCGATAGGGTTTAGAAGAAAATTCGTTTTCTATCTAGATGATGTCCTTGGAGCACAATTTATTAATGTTGGCAATAAAATGGACGCTTATGGTTTTCTTAATAACGATAAAAATGAAAATACTTATTGTTGCTCGTAAAATAATGATTAAAGACGCAAGCCTACTTTCATTTTTATGAAGCTATGAGATAAAACTATAATAACACTGCTCAAATCGAACTTAACGTGAGTGGACTTAAATAAAATACGATAATGTTATCATTACAAGCCATCGGTTGGCAAATCCTTCAAATAAAATCCAAGCTTGGACGGAACGAGTAAATAGTATTAGCCAGGTCCGTAGACCACTCAGCGATTTTTGATACCTTTCAAATAAGAGATCTCAGAAATACCGTAGTCACAAAACGTCCGTTCGGTTGCCTTTTATTATTTTTTTCTGTAAAGCTCGTTCTTAACTGCAAAAGCTCTCGCGGTAACGATGTTCAGTACCTATCTTTTGTCTTGAATATAAGTGCGATTTTTATTCCGGCGATGAAAAATTTCAAGTGACTGTACGTAAATGATTCAACAGTGTTGCGAATGTTTCTGCACTACTTACTCCGAATCTATCTTTTCTCGGCGCTGAATATGCAATTTTATGGTTATTCGTGTGGATGGTTCGATTCATGGCGTAATCTGAAATGATTGATGGTCGATGTGACTCTTGCAATATCAAGTGAATGACTCTTCAAAGAGAAGCCAATTTGCTGAGATCAGATCTTTGTCTTTTTCATAAAATCTGCGCAGACAAAATGATTTTTTAACATATACCCATTGCGTGACTTTTTATTGACCCCGCGATATTATAATGTCGCACATGTTTCTCACGATATGTTTTTGTAATCTCCTAAAAAGGTTACTCCTTTTGATAAATAAAAAATCAGTTCAGACTTCGGTGACATATCAGAGATCTTATCCGAATGAAACCTTCGCACAATGCTCGGTAATAATGGGCGCACAAAAAATGATCGGTATCAAAAAGCAGCACTAAAGGGGACAAAAATATCCACAAAACACACATACACATGGGTAGATCTGGTGACAAAAACTTTACTTGTTTGTGTGCGATGCTCGACCAAAGGGTTTGGACTTTTAGCTCTTTATGTACTGAATAGATCCAGCAAAAAACGGTCGCAACATAAACCGTTTTTATTTAAAATGTTTAATAACAGAGCGGCTCGTAAAACTAGCTCTATTTTTCTTGGCTATTGTCAATCTGATCTTTAGATGTGATATGGTCCTCGCCTCTCGGGCACTCTCGTTAATGGGGTACCTATGAGGCCGAACCCGCATTGTATGTACACAGGAGATTTCTATACCGGCGACCCTACGTGACAAAACTTTGTCCCTCCCTACATTCAAATTTCTGAAGGAGCAATTGAAATTGGAGATGGTAAAGAGAATTAGAGCGGGGTCTTTTTCGAGCGCCGGTTTTGTTTCGGACGCGTTCAAAGCGGGGTTTCTTTTGAATCTCGATCAACCATCGAACTGGAAGTGGGGAGAAGCGTTTATTAGGATTCCCTACGGCCTACCAATCGGCCGGTGCGACATCGCGTAATCTAATAGCTTATTAATGAAGGGAAGCCTTCGATCGTACCCTATTTTTCTATACTAGTGAAGTTTAAAATAATGGATGGCATCTCTCTCGTTCGTTTTATTTATTGTCGATTTACTACGCGTATCGCCGTCTTGTTCCTGCGTCCGCACGCATCGCGAAGTGGGAAGGTCGGTGGCGCGGGCGATGGCTCCTCCCACTAAATTTATAATACAATAAATGAGTGAAGCCGCGGCGTGGAACCGGCCGCGGAGATAACACGTAATGTGAGGTTATAGCGTAAAAACAAACGGCAAAAAACTCGTTCGTAAGAGAGATATACGGTTTCGCGTAGTACCTTTATGATCCGAGCCAGAGCTAATATACGAGCGGTAGATTCGCGCTCCATGGATTATATGAGCAATAAAGAGGATAATTTAAAATTACGTTTGCCACAATGTTGCTATTAACCATGATTGTTGAAACGGTGAGCTTAGCGCGTACGCTTTACACGGTGTTACATAATATCGCTGTACGTACCCGTAGCTTCTGTCCTTGCTACCTCCGAAGTTTTCAGGTTACAAATGATTCAATTTACTTTTATCGTTCGAGAGGAAAAGACGATAGATATAAGAAGTTAGGAAGATGAGGTGCCTTTTGAATATTCCTAACTAAGGAGTAAAACTTCATTTAAGGATAGTAAATTGAATTTTCAAGCGTCTATAAAATTTGGATTCGATTTAGATGTTAGGGTTAATCTGTTCAATTTTGGATGATATTTTTTTGTGTTTTGTTAGAAAAAGTAGATAATCTTAACACGACTTAGATACGGTAACGATCGCTCAAAAGAAGGAAATGACTTGGTCTTTGTATCGGTGAGCGTGTAATTGCGGATTTGTGTCTTGTTGTTTCGAATTTGAAGTTTTAAACTGATTTTAATTCAGTATATAAAAAGGACCACCCCTTTTTAAACAGTCATTCATTAAGTGCGTTTCATAGCGACAACAATATAATTAATTTTCAAAAATCCAAACTAATATTATAAATGTGAAAATAACTCTGTCTGTCTCTGTCTATTACGCTTTCATGGATAAACTGCTAAACCGATTTTGTTGAAATTGGGTACGGATCCAGCTTGGACCAGAAGGAAGGACATAGCTGGGTTACTTATATGCTATGTCATCAACTTCGCGTCCGTATAACCAATATTCACACGGACGAAGCCACTGGTAGAAGCTGTGTCCTAAATTAGTGTGCAGTTTATGGAATCGCGATCGAGAAGCGACACGATGCAAATGGAACAAACAATTGCTATTGCTATGCTATATAGCGGTGGCCTACGCGATCAACTATACGTGGGGGCGGTGCGGTGACGAGCCAAGCAAAGCTGTCGCGATTCGTTAGTTTGATATTTCCGTGCGAACTCTTGCAGTGCAGTGACTTTCTTTTTATAAACGGTGGCTAAAACAACGACTTCGCGCGCATGTTTAGGCGCTACGTTGCGTAGGAATCACGTGAACCACATCAGATCGCTTCGCAACGTAAGATCATCATCATAACCATCATCATCTCAGCCGAAAGACGTAACAGACTGCTGGACATAGGCCTCCCCCAAGCGACGCCACAACGACCGGTCCTGTGCGTCTCGCATCCATCGGATTCCCGCGACCCTCGCCAGGTCCGGTTCACCTTGTGGGAGGCTCTACAACGTTGCGTCTTCCGATACATGGCCGTGGCTCGTGGTCGCAACTTTAGATACCGCGTTATATATAAAAGTGAATATAGTGGCAGATACTCGGATGAAAGGATTATTAACTACTGAACAAGTAAACGTCACTATTAGTTCCTATTCTGTTTCCATACTAGTGAGCACCTATATAGTAAGCACCAACAATCTACGAAGTCTACGTAAGCTCCAACACTGTTCCTATACCGCTACAAGGAATGCCAAGAGCCTAGAGTCCAATTACCATGGACACCAGGAGAATCAACCGCTTAGTCACGTAGTACAGCCGTGCCAGGTCTTGAGGCTACTACTGTGTACAATATAATCACAGGTTGTTCCCTTATCAGTTGTGAGACTTGTATATCTGCTGGAGAATACGATGATGTTCAGATTCAGACTATTGGACGTGCATGAGTGCAGTAAATGCCAGTAGTGTTGGCGTAGGGCAGTGGTTGAGCGATTGACTGCGGCACTGCGTGACTTGGGTTCAATTCCCGCACGGAACAAATATTAGTGTGGCCTACAGATTGTAGTATTTGTGAGTTGACGTGTTTGTGATTGTGCTTATGATTCAGGAGGAAATCCCAGTGTGGGGCAAAAAATATGAACAGGTGAAATTCGAAGACATGTAACATTCATCAAACTGCGTTTGGTTCGCGTGGTGGGTTACAATTGTGGGTCCAATTCATCTCTTGGAGAGAAGGCCTAAGTCTCAGCAGTGGGAACATTATGAGGCTACCGGTAAGGTTCACAAACATGTGAACTCACATACAACAAGACACCCAAACTCGGAATAACTATCTGCCCATACTAACATTTGTTCTGTGCGGAAATCGAACTTGCGGTACATAGCACAGCAGCCAATCGCTTAACTACTGCGCCAACCGTGCCGTCGTTATATTTAATCGATTTTCATTACCATATTTATCTTTTCCACATTAATCTTAAGAAAAACGGCCAGGATATTTGCACTAACATATTGGAACTCCTATTAATAATAAAGAGATAAGCTAATGTCACGCATTATTTTATTTTTCCAACCATACGCCTAAAAACCTTAAGAAACAACATTGTACGATGATATCATACATGCTAATGAATCTCACATAAAAATTTAATTCGTTGACGCTTTTAGATTATAATTTTGATAAGAATTGATTTTTATGGGCATTTAAAATTTTGATTTAATTATTTCGCCATAAAATACATTTTTGATTCCTCAGGAGAACCAAGGTTACCGATATAGCCTGAAGAATAGTTAAGCTTAAGTTCGTGGGCAGGGCATATTGCTTGCAGAATAGTTGGCCGTTGAGACCGAAAGGTTCTGGAGGTGCAACTATGTACCGGAAGGCCTCCGACAAGGTGAAATGATGATCTGGTAAGGGTTGCGGGGAACCCATGCAAGACGCACAGCACCTTTCATTGAGGTGACACTTAGGGAGGCCTATGTCCATCAGTGGATGTCTTTTGGCTGAATCGATGGTGATGAAACAAAATTTGGTCAATGATTCCCACAAGAATTCTAAATGAAAATCACTCGAATATTAAGGTGAAAGTAGATAATAATAATTATTATATATCTGTATATGGCTTCTATTCCTTCACGCACATACGGCTAAATGGAATTGGATAATATTTGGTACACGGCTAAATCACGTTTCGGAAAAGGACACCAAATTGTGCAAACAAACTGAAATGAAACTACTGGCTAGTGAAGAATTTGCACCTATGCTTTTGTGAGATACATACATGCATTAGTCATCATTGCCCTTTTCATTCCATTTTGTTTGTAGTAGACATAGTATGAAGTGTTCTCCCATATTAGCTGCCATGTTCGGACTCAAAACAGTTAACATCTTTGATGACGGTTGCACACGTATTAATATTATTATTAAAGAAGTACGACATCTTTCTATCAAAAACAAGGTTGTAATACCAGTAATATATGACATGTTCTTAAATACGTAACTAATTACTAAGTCCCTTATCTCGAAGATCGAAATTCGTCGAAGCGCGTCAAGTATAACAAATTTCGAGGCGATGACTCGACGATTACAAGTTCCTAACACTGGCTGACGTCATGAATAATATTACATAGAAATACGTTTTACCCGGTAATACCTCATACATGTGTCCACCACGCCTTAATGGACTTGTCATGTTATGGTAATAACTAACAACCTGATAACGTCGTAGATCATTTTATTAGTATATCTTAGAACCACCAAGAATGTTGGTAGGTATCTTATCAAAAATTTTTGATTAATGTTCAAGCAAACCTGTATTGGAGCAACCATATCCGTGATGCTTGAGATTACAATGAAATATATTGTGACCGTAGCTTGTACGGTGATATTTATTCATATATTTTTATCAAAGCGGGACCGGTTTGATATCGGAATTCTCGGCTACCGTGCTACAAGTGTCTCGATACGGAATTGAGAATCAAAGTAAAAATCCATGTATCGGCTTCTAATAGGTTCTTTGCACCATTATGGAAATGAATGCAAGAACATTAATCATGAACGTAATGGTAAAAATAAACCGTGTGGTCCGAAGCGTAGAAAAAGGTCACATGGTTTTATTTGAAGATATCCTGGAGGCGATAGAGTTAAGAAAGGTGAAAAGGAATGATGATTATGATGTCACAAGGGAGGAAGTTGGAGACCACTTTCTAAAGAAAGATCACACAATTTTGGAAGGAAAATGTATTTAACTTAAGATTTAAACATCTCAATACTGTTCATTAACCTATCAATACCCGCGAAACGAGACACAATAGTAAAACAATAACAGCGCGGCCCAATGAGACCGGTCGGGGATTCATGAATTAATAGCTTTTGTTACCCTTATGATTGATATTTTTAGAAGAAGAAAAAAACCTTTAGCACTGAACCTGATAATTTATTCAAGGATCTTTATATCGTCAATCTTCAAGAAATATTACAATGTTTACCCTCTTCCTTCTCATATTTTAGTAGAACCCAAAACTATCCTTATCTCCCAGTGTTAATGACCTCAAATTTTTGTCTTATCATGAAGAACTGGCAATAAATGGGTCAATTTATTGTTTTGACGATCGAAAATTATGTGTTGGCTCTATCATTATAAGTGCCATGAACTATGTGATTATTCTGATAAAAATAGTTGGTGGCACTACTGATAAAGGTGCTAGATCAACGTAATGTATGTGGTAGTTAGAACAGTGCTTTAGTTTTATTATGAGATAAGCTACGTTGTAATTAATATGTGTCTTGGGACGTGGGCCGTCTAAATGTATGAGATATGTGGAAGATTAAGGTTCTGTGTTTATGTACTGAAGAAAGTTTATTAGCTTTTGTGTAGTCAAGCTAGGCTGACATCTGAGTTACTAGCTGCTAGTAAAAGACTGACACTGACAGAAGACATTGTCAGTCTTTTCCCTGATGATGCCCTTCATTCTGCTACGAGAGAGAAAGAGT
Source organism: Mythimna separata (assembly GCA_030763345.1). Taxonomy (NCBI): domain Eukaryota; kingdom Metazoa; phylum Arthropoda; class Insecta; order Lepidoptera; family Noctuidae; genus Mythimna; species Mythimna separata. The sequence continues at coordinate 9,361,478 of CM061181.1, read as the reverse complement.
GGCAGCAAAAAGGGCATCTAAATTTCCCTAAAAGATATAAAAATCGTTTTTATAATTCCAAAAAAAAATTTAGAAGTCCTCAAATTATGTTTGCCAATGATCTTAAGTCCCATATAGGGGATCTGACTATAACTTTTGGAATATAGGTACGGAGAATTTCAAAACGGAAAACCGCAACGTTTGGTTATCCTGGTAAAAGAACTCAATTCTTAAATTTTGGTCATTATATTTCCGGCACCGAAACAATTGTGCAAGATTTTGTTGTACTTTATGTAAATATTTATAAAACTTAGTATGACTAACGCCTATGTCTTAAGTTGTATTTTCCAACTCGACTTTTCCTCAAATCATCAAATTAACAGCTACTATCACAACATTTTTGACGTGTAAAAATGTTTGTGAAAACCTATTCACTTACAAAACAAATATCATTTACCAATGCTAACAAAACTATAGATGTAAAGTCCGAAAATAAACTTATTATTATTATACTCGTAGTTTGTTATTTATTTGTATGAATAAATGACTTGGAATAGGAAGTTTATTGCCTACTTTAACTTCGACAAATTATTTTAACCGCATAACATTCAATAATTCTAGTTTTTCTCAGTGCCCATAAGTACAAAAACAGCTATTCCGAACCAAAAGTTAACGGTTAAAGCATAAAAAATGACTAACAACCATAAAGCTTTCTGATGCAAATATTCGAAAAAATATAAATTACTACATGTCCAAAAAGTAAAGAGGAACGCACCGAAACCGTTTTGTATTCCGTTTTCGAATATCTGAACGCATAATTTTAGAATATGGAATGAAACTCTACTGAATATGAAGAGTGGGGTACCTGTTTCAATGTTTTCAAAGTGCCTACGCATTCTGTCTTTGACAAATATGTAGACATTGTTGAATTACTGAGGACAGAAAAGACAAAAGAAACACGTAATATGAAAGCCTTAGCTTCTTTCGCTCTTATTATACTACGAGTAGCATATGAAAGAGTAAAAATTTGTGACCCGGTTGGAATATTAAATCTGGGTAAGTTAGTATTACATTGGTTAGCGTGGCTGTGATCGAAAGCTGTCATATATTTTACTAGCTTCTCTAAAGTAGGTTTCACTATAAAAACTTTGGACCCTTGTTTCCTCCCCTTTGGGTCTGAATTTTGGAAAATCCCTTTTGAGTGTTCACGTATGTCAAAAAAGGAAACTTTGTGCAAAATTTCACGCTCCTAGGCCCCGTTGTTTCGGTTGTGTGTTGATTTGTCAGTCAGTCAGTTTCTACTTTTATATTTACTTCCTTTAATTGAGGAACTATATGAATATCTCCTCAACTAAAAAAATATATAAACATTTTAAACCAATTCTAATTTGATTTTTCGTAAAAAATTCAGTAGGTTTTTTGGCTCATCAATTATTTTTGTATGGCTTTTTTTAGACAACTATAATTTGTCTGAGTGTCAATACTCAAAAAGTCGTTAATCAAAATTATTTTATCATGTAAATGAGTACAATCACCCTCTCGTTAGTGACTTACTCATGTATGCATGCCTATATGTGAACATGTCCATAATAATATCGTTTGGTGAGCTATATTTTTCCAATATATTGGCTTTAGTAACATGTCTAAATCGTGATATTTACTGCTCAATAAATCACAAATATAACCAAAACCCGTTTATTGGCAGATTTAGTATTTCTATCTAATTCTGTTCCAATATAAAAGACGTAGCCCGAAATTCTATTAAGTAATTTCTGATTAACTAATTTGACATTTGTAACGAAAAAAAAAACTAAATTTTTATTTTTAGTATCTCACTAGACAGTCAATTAAATCTAGACGATATAGCTGAATACCTTTCAATAATTGCCCATCATCGTTATTAAAAGCCTGTTCTAAAGAGATGGAGACCAACCTATTTATAGCTGAGACCGCAGGGACCAATAGACTGTCACCCACAAAAGAAAATAAGAAGCTTACACAAAGTATCAAAAACTAGGTTACATTACAGTTCTATTTTGGAAACTTCGCTTTTACCAAAGATGCTCAACACACGCACGTTCAGAATTTTATAAGCGTGGAAGGAAAGATATGGTACAGAATAGACAATTGACAAGGGTAGAGGAGACATAAAGAAACTTTGATGTGAGCTATTGAAGTACAAGAAAATTCGCGACTCGTGATCGGAATTTTGCTTAGTTTGATTTGCGACTGATATCTTTTGAAGATACTCCACAGAGAATTTATTCAGGCCAGTAGAATTTTGTATCGAAAATTAGTTTCGATGGGCTGGACGGTGAGAACAAAGAAATGCTCTACGTAATGGAAAAGTTTTAAAAGCAATTTCTAAGTTAGTAAAGATAATAATAAATTTCAAATTTCTCTCTTAATTTGATGATGATTTGAATTAAGACCCTCTTATCAAGCTTGTAGCCACTAGAATTGCTCCCTCTCCTGCTTAATATTTAGCGCTTCGATTTTGTTTACGACTCTCCAATAAGTTTCTTCGCTTGTTTTTGATCTTTGGTTGCCAATGAAGTTTTGTAAAAATTTACATCTACGTATACATCGTATGTCACAAACGAATACCATGGATCTAGTGTAATAAGGATGGATAAAACTCCGTCTTCTGAAATATTACCAATCCATCCTGATTTAATTTAATGAAAGATATAGTATATTTTATAGGTCAGTAAAAGATGTCATGGCCGCTTTGGAGATGGCACACTGAATGAAAGCGGATTTTCGAAAAGTTCTATTACTAAATAAAAAATACGCACGCACTCTAGCGACAATTCATACGTTTCGATAACCATAAGCTTACTCATTCATACGCCGCTCGTATCGCAAGATAAATTGCTCTGGCACACAAATAAACGCGTTCCACGAGAGAAAAAGGAACAAAACCCCACGTAGGTATATATACACGTACTATCTACACATCTTGAAGCATAGACGCTGTAATTTATTATATTCAGTTCGCTCCGATCCATTGACTTTCGTGGCCGAGCAGCGACCATCTTTTGTCACCCCGTCAAGAGTTCTAAACGGCCGTGTAATATGAATTAATAAACACAAAGAATCATTATAGTGCGTTTATTTGTCGCTACGAGAGAATTCCTCGAGAGGTTTAAGTTTTATTGTGAGATGTTCGCCGCTCGACGCCTTTGTATGTGTCCGGAACAAATTTTGGTGTATCGCGTGCGCAAGATTACGCTTGTTTAGGCGTCTGATAGCAAAGAGTATGGCGCGTTGAGTATCGACAGTGTCCCGAACAATGAAAAATATTTTCATTGTATCTTTGAAGTTTTGTGTATAAAAAATCTTCAAAACAGTACCGTATTGTACGGATTTCTGATCTTTCATTTTCGCCTACTTCTTGTTATTTAGGTCAATATTATTGAAACTTAATATTCCCTTCAGAAATCATTCAACTGAAACAGATACCGACCCAATTGGCAAAACTAATATAAACTCGTTCCCAGTCTAAAACCTACTCGGGAAGTTTTGCTTACAGTTTTCCAGTTTCAAACTCAATTAACGTGTTTTGCCTCTCTGAGGACTTAGGTAGAAAATTGGCACCTGCTAAACACGTAGAGTTGTCGAATCTAACGATAATGACTGGAGATGAAAGGGTCGCCGAAGATCGCCAGTGAACAGATGTAAGTTATGGTCGGAGGTTATCGAACTAGCCCGAATGTAGCCGAAGTCATTGGGTGTTTGTTTTACGAGCAAGATACGTTATTGATAGAAATGATCATTTGTATTGCAATTTGAAATAGTGTTGTAATTTCCTAACTATTAAACTGGTCATTTAGAATGAATGGTTGTACATAAAACGTTTTGTTAAAATGTAGATGTGAAGATAGATAGAAAATATGACAAAATATATTATATCTTATTGCTAGTTCTGTACAACCAAGTTTAAAGATGAATAAACTTACCGTAAAATGGGCAACAGAAGTAGTGTTTTTTCAGAAAAATCACAGAAACTAAAGGTATTTTTAAATCCTGTCATGCAGTAAGTGCTAAAGTATGACTAACTACATTTACATACTGAACGTCATTCGGACTCATTGAAAAATGCAAATTTTAACTCCATTAGCATCTTTGAAGCGCTTTTCTGTGAAATTGCAATTACAACAACTTACGTGCAATTCATCGACGTGGTTATTTGGTCCAATGATGCAGTAATATCGATTATCACATTAATAAGTCTATAAGTTTGTGTGCGTGAATGTATGTTTGTCATTTCTTTATGCCCAAACGCCTCAACGGAATTCGATATTTGGCACACAGATGATTACGCTCTGGAAAAGCATATATAATACTTTTTAACCTGAGAGTACGTTTCATTGGGATATTTTTTTACAATTACGCAGGCGAAGCCGGTGCAGCAGCCAGAAATTTTACTAATTAATATTTTGATAAATTAATTAACATGATTTTTCCTAGAGAAGAGGAAGAAAAACTACAGGGTTAAGTATTCTATATATAAAACATCTTCAAGAATCATTCGGTCATAGTATTGGTACATACACAATAACGTAAGAATCCTAGATTAAAAGAAATTAATTAATATTTTTGTCTACCTTATCCGTAAAGATTGTCTTGACATTCGTCAATCGTTGCAATAAATGGATATACTAAATTGAGGTGTGTTTAACAAAAGCACCGTTTTCATCATCAATGACACAAGAGGGTAATAAACTAACATTTTATGGTTCTATAAATGGATATCGATAATTTACTAATATACAAGAATTATGTGCACAAATGTGGGCGTTTAAGCCGACTATTATCTTTGAAATTTTCATGATGTTATAATATTGTTGGCTTATTGGACGATTTGCACGAATTTAACTCGCCCGAAACGTGCGAATCGACTCCTTTAAAACATGTTATTTTTTCTGTAGTCGATTCGCACGAATTTCATTTATTGGCGTGCGAATCGCCACCCTCACAAATATGTAGTAGGCTATTCGCACACGTAGTTTTTTTATGAAATGCAGTTAAGATAAAGTACACTTGATCACAGACAGAAGTAGTAAGGTCAAATATGTTTTAATCGTAATAGATAGAAAATAAAAACGCAATCTATTGACTAAACTTTTATATACAACTAACAAATCAACAATAATAAATCAAGTCATAACAATAATAAAATTCTTACTTCTAATTTATATAATTATGTATAACAGGTTAAAAAATAAATTTACGAGAATTATCTATAAAAATAGATATTTGGCTTTAATCACATTAAAAATTACAGTTACCTTTTAGGAATAAAATAATTAGTTATATATGTACATATACAATAAATATTACTAGCACCTAATTTCGTAATTTTTCAATACAAAGTTGTACGAGTATATTAATTTCGCCACGATTCAATTGGTTTACTTATTCCATACAGATCTTTCTTACTTTCAAGTAAATATCTGCTGTTTAAACTTCGATTATTTTTTATTTTTATTTCAGTGATAGCTGAATACGACTGTACTTTATTTTTTTTAAACCTCAAAATGAAATGTGTGCGAATAGCCTACTACATATTTGTGAGGGTGTCGATTCGCACGCCAATAAATGAAATTCGTGCGAATCGACTACAGAAAAAATAATATGTTTTAAAGGAGTCGATTCGCACGTTTCGGGCGAGTTAAATTCGTGCGAATCGTCCAATAAGCCATATTGTTGTTAAAAGTTAGCTATCAATAAATTACTTATAAATCTGATGGTGGTAAAAGTTCAAACGAAATGTGATATTTTTTTTATAAGACGGAACCACGGTACAGTAAGTACTAGTAGTGGTTCCGTAATTTATAAATTACACCACTTTAGGAGTGAAACTTAAAACAATCATCAAAAATATTGTGGACATCTTACCCATATGCATGAAGTGTTTTAGGTAAGGATAACGAGTGGAAGTTCTTGCCGGAGTCTGTGTTTCCTGATAGTTGTAACTTTGGGGCCCTTAATTCAAGAGTGAATAGGTTACTTATAGAAAATAGAATTAAAGAGTGTTTAATAGTCGGCCACATCATCGCTTACCATCAGATGAGACAGTTGTTAAACGTTAGCCTTTGCATAATAATTAAAAAAAAAACTGAAAACTTTAGTGCAGTATTTTAAGACAAATAATTTATGTAAAAAAAACGATAAAAGAGTATTAATAATGGCAAAATTAAAAGCCTAGTTTATACACAAGTCAGGTGAAAAAGAAAGAAAAACAGCTTATTTGCGCCAAACATGGCACATGGCAAAAATATAAAAATAACAAAACAAAGCACAAATCACCGCCACACCGCATGTCGAAGCTATGACAAGATTGCCGTTAACTTTGACAGCGCAGTCGTAACTGATTTCAGCGCTAAAAATAGTCACAGTACATAAATAGAACTTAAAGAGTTCAACGTCAGAACATTAATGGCCAGCTTCGTTCTTGAAACTGCTTTCTTAACTGTAATGTTTTCATTAGAACAGTGTAGTTATTACGTCATTATTATGTTAGTTCTTCAACTAACGGTTTGAGACATCGTGGCGATAAGGAAAGAAGAAGAAAAACTAACGTTTGTATGTGAATAACGTTTCCGATATATTTTTGCACTGATGTAGGAATCATATAAATCTTTTTTAAACACTCAAAATTATTTCTGTTATATAGGCCTACATGGGTACTTATAAAACGCCAAGCTAGCGCATGCTTCGAATTTGTCATTTCGTAAGACGCTGACTCATCATCTACATCATCTACCTAGCCTTTTTCCAACTATATTGGGGTCGGCTTCCAGTCAAGCCGGACTTAGCTGAATACCAGAGTATTTTACGAGTAGCGACTGCCTACCAGACCTCCATAACTCATTGACTGGGGTATCACGGTACTTCATGGCAAGACTGAAGTCAGATTTACTGGCTTCTGACTATCCGTAACGACTGCCAAAGATCTACAAATGATGGCCGGGACCTTCGGCTTAACGTGCTTTCAAGGCACGAAGGAAACTCGGTATGTTAAGATGGTCACCCATGATCGATCCGTGCGGCTGTTATTATGTAGCCACGAGCTCCTCAACAAGCTGACTCATATAGACAAAAAAAGATACAGCTAAGAAATAAATTTAATTATAAAAGTTAATTTGTAAGCAGAGACAGAGAAACATAATGATGAAAACAAAATAAATGGTAACCACATTGTTGAAAAAAGTATCAGTATCTAAAAAAACTTGTAAAGTGTCTGTAAGGATTTATTAGGAGATTAGGACGAACAATAAAAAGCTAATTTGACAGTAGCACCAGTCACATGTGGGCAAGATAAAAATAAAGTGTTGAAGGGGGATACTTAATACCACATGTTAGAAGGTTATTTACCGTGCTTTATTGATATGCACGTCTCCTCACCGCTTTATGCGGTTAACGTTAAATAAATCCTGAAATTAATGAAAGACAGCCTGACCAGACCTGGCAAGCATCGGCCCTAGCAGGATGCTAGGGCCGATGCTTGCCAGGTCTGTGAGATTAGCTATAAGAGTCACCGTAACCCTTGAAGGATCATGTGCGCATATTTAGTAAAAAAACTGATACTCTTTCTCACTTCACCTAAAGCGAAAAAAGTTATTTGATTATTGCCTACCCAAAATAATGTTCTAAAGACATTTTAAATTGATTTGATGACGAATGAAAGTATGATTTAACAAGAAAGTAATCACCATTGCCCAGGCCATAATGAAGCTGCAATTGAAAATAATCCGAAAATAACACAGCTAAAGACAATGATTGATGATACTAGAGGTTCGTACGAATTTGCTGTTAAAAACAGTTCGAAATATGGAGATATTCTACTTTTCACGAAGCTGAAAAATCAGAAAGCTGTTTTTACTCTATCTTGCATTTTTCTACGCGTGCTGAATACCAAAACTGCAAATATAGAACGAAGTGAACTTCTACCGAAAAACAATTTTGCAGATGTTGCGACTTGCGACTTGACCCCTGACAATACGAAAGTATAGGACTAGTAACTATAGTAGTGTGCGTATGTATACCACCTACGTGACAGGGCGTATATATGGTTCTATATTTGGAACACCTTACCAGAACTTCGATCGCCGGAGGTCAATTCGTGCTAATCTTCGCTTACGTAAGCCTCACATTCATTCCCGTTAAGGAAATTATGATAAAATTGTTTTAATGTTGCCTTCACGAAAATAAAAGAAATGCTTCGTCACAATTTGTGACACGCAACGTATAATAGGCTGTCGCTAGTTTCTCTTTCATTTTATAAGTCTTTGAAACTATGTATGTTTTTTATTTCAACTTTATATAAAGTCAGGTTTGAAGATGAAATTACAAGATGCTTTTTAACAAAATGATACGAATATCAAACCGATTATGATAATGGCAATCGATTATGTAATAAGACCAATATTTGAAAGTACTATATTAGTTGTAGTATATATGAAAAGTTTGTAAGTGTGTTTATTTTGTTATTCATGTTATATCAACGGATAAACTTAAACATTCGGATAGAACATATCCTGGAAAAAGAACATAGTTTTTATTCCAGGAGCATGCTTCCGGAATATAAAGTATGCTACATGTATGCTAGATGCTAGTATGCTACAATGCTGTAAGTAGGTATGTAGAAAAATACGAGTATCTCAATAGAACTAAGACATATCCTTGTTCTAAGTATAGGGATATGAAGGGACAGAGACATGGTTAAAACCACTGTTTTAATAATTTCTAGCGAGCTGGCAGAAACTAAATTACTAAAAAGGCAGCGTTATTTTTACTATCATATGTTAAGCGATAATGTGGTCTATGATGGAGCACGCTTGCTTAAAAGTAACCTACCACTCTTGACTTAGAAACCTCTAAGTTATAGCTATCAGGAAACACAAACTCCGGCGGAGAATTCATATAAATTATTATAATTACGAAATTAGTTCTGCCGTTAAAAATTTACTGCTGATTGCTCTATAAATTGATCTAGACTTTAAACGTAATACAATTTAGTAGATAAATAATAATGCTTCTTTAGAAGCTGTCTCATTCCGCAAACTTTCCACGGTTTCTAAGTTATTTCAGGAAAAGCTAGAAGTGGTCGGCTTAACGAAATGTCACGATCTCCGGTTATTTTTAGATAAGTTTTAATTTCTCATCAATTTCTTTTTACGGCAACCAGTGAGATTACAGAGGAATAAAGGAGGCGACGAATTAAAACAAACGAACAAACTTCCTTTTTTTTTTTAGGTGAGTAATCATTCAATGACTTTTCTCACTCCTGTGCGGAGCGGGAGGGTGCGTCAGACTTTTACTGACTAAAACTCACTCTTGTTCTTCTTCCTTCTTTGCCTACATTCCAGGGCCTTTGGGTTCAACTTCCACAGTAGGCTTCGACCTTGCTGGGACCCTAAGATTTGCTGAGATCTCCTTGAGACGCGAGTGGAACTCTACGCGCCGTCGACGACTTGGACTCGGTCCGGACGGCGAGCTAACCATGAGCAACCCAATGCGCGCCGTCCGCAAGCCCAAAAACCTTCCGTGAACTCTTTAGTGCGATAACATGAAAATAACTATTATCTGCTCCAAAATTCAGGCACGTGACCTTAAAATTAATGAATATTACGGAGACAGCAATAAACAATTCAAGATTTCGAAGTAAACAATCAGGTGACGGTTTTAGCCGTACTTGGAATTGGCACGAGTTAATTTTAGAACGGTATCGATCTGCCAATTAGGCTAGTATTACTCAGCTTAGCGGACCCTAGCTAGCATCGCTAAGCTGCCCCGACGGTTTTCACAGAACTGCTCGTAAAGATAAACTCCCAAATGATAAGTACGTTAATAAATATTTTTAATTAACTAAAATATAAGCTGATTATTGTTGTGGCTAATTAAAAGTTATGGCCGTCGTGTCTGTATGGTCTAGAAATTATAAATTAGCATTTAAATGAGATGAGGCTTAGAATAGTGGCCCATTTTAGTCCGTTCTGATGGACTCTGGGATTTTGTGTTATACAGGGTGTAAGGAAAATGGGTGGCCATATTTTTAATACTGCTTCCGTCTATAAAAATAGAATTTTATTGAATAAACTCAGTCAATTATGAAAAATATGGATCTCTTATACTAATTTTATATAGTTGAATGGAAAATATAATAAAATTAATTTCCAAGGGATATCTAAAAACTGTCTACTCATTCTCGTTCTTCATGTATTGTAGGATAGACAGAGGATGGAAAGAAGAATGAACAATATTAATGAACTGAATGTTTCTCACAATTGTTTATTACTCTCGATACCTAAGACCCCTTTTTCATGAAGCAATACAATTTATATTATATTTTTTCTCATCGCGTTACGAATTTGTTTTATTACGGCCAGTGTATCCGCGGGAATAGCCGGCATGTAAGTACTTATTATTTTATGGACACTTGATTTTCATTAGTCATATAAAAACGAGTTTTTAACGTATATGCTTGGCAATATTCGACTCAAAAAGAACACATCTGATGTAACATTTATATGGAAATATAATTTCGGAATCGTGATAGTATAATTGAATGCTGATTAGGTCTATTGCTTGTTTTACGATATCAGCTTCCGTAAGACGAGAAAACAATTTACATCATTATCGTGTTCTTTGGTAATGTCAAAGCACCAATCAAAGTATCAAGATTTACGAACGCATTCCAATCAAACTAACGAACCGAGATTTAATTAAAAAAACGTATCGTCTAAACTTGACGTTAACCAAACGAAATTTACGACACCGCTAAAACAGAGAACCCGGTATAAATTTAACTCATTTCTAATAAGAAAATTATGTAAAACGATCCTATTATAATTAATAATTCAGTTCGAAACGAGGAATACATTAACGATATCTAAACGAGTGATGATACTTCGTTTTTTCAACAAACTAATACATTCATGTTGGGAACTTGAAAAGTAATGTTGATTGGAACAACAATTAATGTACTTACGTCCTAACTAATTTTGGTTATAATAATAAAGTTGAATGTTTAATCGTAATGGTTGAGATACAGCAACAAATGAGTAATATTTTTTTAAATAAATCGTGATAGTACGCGGATGTGACAGCAAATTTATAAAATCGTTCACAAGATTAATGGGCTGATAGTGACATAATGAAACGTTGGTTTACTTCATGTCGATGAATTTGTGTATATAGGAAAAGTGAAACAGAAATTCAAGGTAGGCGATAGATTTATGTCGCATTGTACCACTCGTACTTTTATTGATATCGCCTTAGGGACTCTGTATTTGCTCTTGTATTCACTGTTGTATCAAAGGGTTGATTTATCTTATTATAATAAAAGTAGACATGTACTTGTAGTACCTTTTGTAATTATTTACCTGCAACATATGGATTTTAATGAATCGTAAAAATCACATTTCTTATTAATTATTTAAAATCTGGGAATGAAACAAAACAATCAAAATTAACTGTTAACATTTCGCACACATTCAGATTTTGTATCACAAAGCTAAGGGTGATAAACATCTGATTTACGACTTAATTTAGGGACTCCTTTTAATGAAAACGTAAATTCAAAATTTTATGGTAACAGTATTACGTACGATTCTTTTGTTTAGGTCTAAAAGGGTCCATTATATTGTTTGTGAAAAATATTGCTTCAACACATTGACTTATTTTGCTGTGTTTAATTATTTACACTCTAAAAATGGTAACGAAAAATCAAAAAACTTTTATTTTACGCGCTAACAATGTAGAGAAGGAAAGTGATTTATTACAAAAAAGTCCCGTCAAAAGGTCCCTGACGGTCGCCATCTTGAATCACCGACCGTTATGCGCGCGCGCATTTGTTTGCGTCCAGGTGTAGCGCTGACAAAACAATCGGCTCTCGAGCGAGAAAGGGGCGGAGGTACCATACATATTTTTTTTTTTGTAAAAATTATCAAAATTAAAAGCGAAACTTACAAAAAAGTCGAATGCTCAACCGAGGTGGCGTCGAATCGATAGCCGGGTAATATTTCATAATATTAACTACTTAGGGATGTGAAGAATGGGTGGGGTTGTAAATATAATAATTGATTAGGCCTATTGAATTGGCTTCTATATTTTGTTTCTCAATCTTATAAAATTTTACAACAATATCTTTAGGTCCATATTATTAGAAAAATTATGGTCTGCCAAATGCTTAAATAAATCACACGCTATAATTTTTTACATCGCTATCTCATATTTTACCAAACCTAAGTCATTTATGGAGATCATTAACATTTAAAGTGTTTTGAAGGCGTTAGATAGAGTTCAAACTTTTTCAAAGAATGTTATAAAGAATATAAATTAAGTTCCTTGTAGGGGCCTAGTGTTTTGGAGTTTATAATTTCAAAAAGAAAACCGACGATATGATAGTATCTATGCAAAAAATGTGCAGCCACCTATCATAATACTGCGCCACTGGATACTTATTGTTACATGTTTTCATAAACCTTAAGCACCGCCTTGTCGGGTCGAAGATCTTAACGCACCGTCACACTTGAAAGCAAATAATTAGGTGTATATTCTACAATTTGCCAAAGATCTCCATTGTATTCTTTGTGCCGTAAGTGGATTCTGTTCGCTACAAAGGGGCAGCCGCATGACACTGCTACCTCGAAACTTTGTACGTGTGTGTATAATGTTATTATTTGGAGCCGCATCTGTCACAAAGGCCGTTGCGTCCGTAATTTTACAGTTTAATCAGCGTTAAATGCTCACAGAGTTACCGCGGTTGCCAAGCAAAAAAACATTGAAAGACTCCGCCATCTCGGGGACCGTACAGTAAAGAATTTAGAGTCCATAAATCATTCGGATCTCGATGACGTTGGCAATAAAATAAAACGTCTATAATAACTATTCATGAACTTGAGAGCGGCCACAAAATGTGACAAAGAATTGCATGATACGGTTAGATAGAAGAAATCGTTGAAATAATGGACTGTCGATAAAATTCGTAACAGAGTATCAGGCTATGGTTCGTTTTTTATAGAATGAAATATTTGAAATAAAAATCAGCACGTGTCCATCTGGTAGATAATAAAATAAAATACAAAATATTGTATTGACATAATAAAATAAAACAAATAGCGACATATTCGACATTATCTGAGAGAAATTGACAAATTGTAATATTATACCTACACCAAAATCGAAAAAAGACTCACAATATAATAACACGAATATCATTATACGTTCCCATATATCAAACAAACTGGATTATGGAAGCTAACGGCAATTATAATGACAGATCTAAACAGTGAACTTCAAAGGATGTGGAAGATATCGCGAAGCTCCTTATAGAAATAATAGAACATGACAAAATGAACGTTCATTCAGTAAAAGATATGTCATCTATTATGTATGCCTCATTGTGCAGTGACCACTTAGCGTGGAGAGGAAATAATTTATTCAAAGCTTACTACGTTCTATCAACTTATTAGACCCCCAGAGGCTTTGTGCCTTTGAGAAAGTGAAACTATATTGTACCCTTACAGAAAATAAGAGGCTGCACTAAAAGTGAAATTCCTATGGGAGTAATTTAGGTGTATACAAATTATTACTACATTTAGTGGAAAGTAAAATTTAAAATGAGTTAGCATTCAGTCAGATTCCTAAGTTTTAATTTAAGGTATCAAATTATAGTTAGAGTATAAATTATCTAGTATTATTTATCTATTAAGGAATATCTTTGAGACCAAGTTTTTGATAGAATTCATAATTATAAAAACAGCTAACTAAAATTACGAACATAATTTCTTTGTAGTGTAACGAACTGATTTCTTTTCATAATCCCTCATTTCCTATCACTAATAGATTTGTTGTAACTTCTTTATTGGTAAGACGAATCAATTAACGGCTCACTGTGTGGTAGACAAAATTAATTAGCCAACTTCCCTGGTACGGTTCACAAAAACAGCAGATGTGAGATCGTCGAGTATACAAGCTGCATTATTAGTTGTTCAGTAATGTTTTAGTTTTTTTGTTGTTTTGCTAACCACCCGCACCAAAACACCATCTGTGTTCGGCCACGGTTTGCTGTAATCATACATACAGACAAAATGATGATACATGTTGTGATGATGGATTGTATTGTAATTATGCTTTGGTAGCTAGTGAGAATAAATTTATTGAATATCTTGGAGGTAAAGTAAAAGTAGAATTGATTACAGTAAAAGTATCGCTAAGATTTTGTTAACAGTAAAATGTTGATTATGTCACTGAACATTTCCAAAGACTTAAATATGTGCGTCTCTAGTTTGTACCCATCTATACATTTATAAAAAGAGGGGAAAAAACAAAAGCTAAAGCGTAACAAAGAGGAACGTCAAACGTGAAAGCAATATGTACGAGTACGCTGAGTTTAACTTAATTATAACACTCTTGTCTATAAGGCCCGACGTGATTGTATGACTGTATGGGAAGGAAAAGATTTATTGCGATCTTGCCGACTCGGTTAGTAAGTGTTGCCTGATTTTTTGTTTCATTCCCTCCACGCTTAATCACTGGATGATCTCGGGCTAATGTGTTTTCGGTATCGACTGTAGTCGGTTTAATAATTGCATCAAATTCATTTTCTTCTTCTTATTTGTAGCCAGCAGCAAAAACTTTGACATTTAGAAAGCTAAAATTATATTGGATTATTTAGATGACTTCACAATTTTTTTTACAGTTTGTTCTATAATCATTTATCATTGAAGCACCGATTACATACAAAATGAATGATACTAATTAAAACCAAGATAGGTGGAACTGGTTTCCAAAACATAATATTTATCATGGAAACTATAACAAGACGATCCAAGTTTTTATTTAGAGCCTCAACTTGTATTAACTGGGAGCAATAAATTTGTTTTAATTGATTACCGTTAATTCACAAAGAAACAGACCGCCTCCAGTCTTTAATTACATTTATGATGATTACAATCCGTTTAAAACTGTTTTGCTTCGCGTGGTTATCTGAGAATGTAACTCATCTACCTGCTTTCGATATACGGCAAAATAATTATTAATAAATTAATATTTTCGTTTAAAAGCTTTAACAATTTTTCAGGAAATAAAAATCATGACTTTAACATTGCATTCGATGTAAGAAAATATAATAAATCAGATTACGTTCATACTATTTCATTGGAAAAAACAACACGAAAGTTTTTTTTGTAAAGTACACTCGTTACGAACGGTGCACGGTGTATCGAATTGTACTTCCATACAATTACTTGCGATGACTTGTGATAAAGCATATGATAATGATATACGTAGAGTTAAAAAATCGCCCATAACTGGGTGTTAGAAAATTAGTATTAAAACGTTAACAATCCAACTATTTATATCTACAGGAAGCATAAACAATAACACGAAGACTTTCTAATGAGTAATAAAAATTTGTAAATAGCTGCCATAGTTCATATTCATAAAAACCCTATTCCATAAATTATGAAGCTTGACAAAATGATTTTTAATGTCCCCTCATTCTATCACGTGTGAGAGTTACATCATTACCGAAAAACTCATTTAGGGACAGAACCCCTTAAGGAATCCATCCATAATTTTAAGGACACGGTTTTTTCAACGCAGTTCTATCATCAATCTGTTGGTCTTGAGCACTACTTATTTCCTTGTTATATCTTTCGTCCTTCTCTTTAGAAGCACACAGAGGGTAACAAATAGAGAATGTATTATCTATTTTGTCTTACCCGTGACAATAATTAATGACTGGATTTAAACGCTTCCTCACGCCCGTGACATTAACATAAATAGAATGATCTCCGTTTGCTCGTTCAGCCCCTTTGATTCCAGTATTTTTAGCTTCGCAGCATCAGGTTTTGTATATTAATTTGTTAGTTGTAGAGAGATCGGTGATTTCAGTACTTTGATGTTTTGCGTTATAAGGTGGCTGGTGATTGTCGGCTTATTGGCTTTACAGCGTGTTGGACAGTGTTTAATTTGTTAAGTGAGGGCTCTGTTCAGTTTAATAGCTTAAGCTTGGTTATTATCACATAATTGTGTCTGCAGTAGCGTCGTCTAAAGTTTGTTTGATACTGATCGATCTCTGCAATTTATGGAGTTGAGGAGGAGAGAAGGAGAATCTAATAAAATATTTTGCATAGCATAAACTTAGTAGATTTAAGCTACGCAAAATATTTTATTAGATTCTTGTTAAATCTATAGATACTTAATAAAAGAAAAGTAAAAAAAAATGTCTTTATGTGTGTTTGTATTTTGCAATAAATTAGCTCAAAAAACTACTGAACTGATTTTATAAATTCTTTCACCATTAGAAGGCTACTTTATCACTGAGTGACATAGATAGATAATATAATTTGTACTTTGACAAAACCGCTGGTAGAAGTTTCTGTATCATGATCACTTGCAAAGTTTTCATTATAATTCCCCGAATAATTTTATTTGCAACGACCACCTCAGAATAATAAAGAGATCCAGATTTATTGACTGCGTCAGATATGATCATAAAATAAACGAATAATGGAAATAGCATTGGAAAGGAGGTTGACAAAGAAACAATAGTGTTTACGAGTTATGAACGACAGCCTGTCTCTGCGTGTAAGTGAATTATAACAATCAGCTGCTCTTCGTTAAAAGACATCTCTCTTGTATTAATTGTGTATCTTATTGGATTTTGCAACTTTTATTTTAAAGTTTGTTATATTATTTTTTTCGGTATATAATTTTATAATACATTCCAATTTTTTCATGTAGCTCTCAATCGTTGCCAGTAAGACAACTCCAAATTTTGGGATGATGAACCAGGTAAAAGATAAATATCTAGATCAAAAAATTAATATAATAAATGTGAATGTGTGTATACTCGTATAATAGTTAGGAATTCTTTCATGCTCAAATGGTTTAGTAGACATGCACATTTGGCACATGTTTAGACCTGGAATAGTGAACGAGATGCTTTTTATCCTAGTTGGGATAACACGGGCGAACCCACTGCTGGCTGACTGATAAATATATCAACGCATAGTTGTAACTACTAAGATTAGGAACTTGACATTATGCACAAGGCGTCCCAATAATGTAGCCGAGATACACGCGACTAATTGAAGATTTTCCTAAATTCTCCTAAGGAGATGAGAGAAGAGTCCAAAGTTTGTATAGAGAAACCTACTTTTATGCGAGCGAGGCCGCTGCCAGAAACTAAGAATCTCATAATTGAATTAGTATTGTTTTATAAGTAAATATAGCGAATCGAATTGCAGTATTGGCGAGCACTTTCATATTTATCATCATAATCTTAAGATTATCAGAATGCGTAGAAGCATTGTTACCAAATTAAACACGCAAATAACTACAAAAACAAATCAAATTGCGTATAATACTTATTCGTAGACAAAACAAAAGCTGGACTCTCCAATAAATTGTACTGTAACAAAACTATTAGTGTTCGAGAAATTGGCTTCTAATTTCTCGTGTCGAGTCCGTCGCATCGGATTTATTTAAAGGAATTTATGTTGCAGTGGTCGCCATTATTGTTAAGTCAGTAATAAGTACGCTCATTTTATTGGTTTGTAGCCGATAATTAGTTGGAAATGTATTGGGTTGATATTTTTTATGATATTTAATGCTTTTGGGAATTAAATACTGTATCTCTGATTGCAAATTAATAGGGCAAGTCACAACAATTTTTTGAGTAAAATTAGAGTAAATCAAATGTATCGTTGGAACACGTATTAACATATTAACACAAGTTAACTTTGCTTTTTTAAATTAATTTCATATGTTGCATAACTATACTGATTTATATGGTATGCACAAAAAGAAAACTTATCAAAATGAAATTAAAATGATGTTTAATGATGTTAATATTACCGAAGATTAAAGTTAACTAAGATCTTTACGTGAATAACTGCTACATACGTTAAAAAAATAAAAAATAATGCCATAATAAACTGACATGTAGAATATTTTGCTAACATTCACAGAAACACTACCTAATTAGGGAAACTAGACATCACGGTACACAGATTTTTATCTAGCAGTTCACAATAAAACTAACAGGTTTTCATATTTCACGAGACGAGATTATACAAACGATTGCCTTAACAGTTATTTTAACATCTTTATTATATTCAGGGCTGTCATCATAAAGTACTAGGTAATTACGAGAACTAGTAAAATTATCCGTTTTTTGAAATCTATTCAGATTGGCGAACGATAGAAATTATTGCAAGGCAGTTGCTCAACAATAATAGATTTTGGTCTGATTAATATTGAGACAAATCAAAATTTAAGAATGCTAAAATTCAGAAATTATAATGTCATTAGTTTAATTCGGAATTTGAAAATAAAGCAAATATTCTTAAAGGTAGCATTTGGTTCTTAGCGACCGCAATGCGTGACTGTGACCCGGTCGCGCGAACTGCTGCTGCTTATTATGGATTTGTATGACATCAGTCGCGCGACGCGGTGGCTTGGTTAGCTTAGTACTCTTATACTTTGGAGTTGGTCGCGCGACCAGGTCGCGGTCACGCGTCGTGGTTACTCAGAACGGATTTATCTTTAATTCGAAATTTGAAAATAGAAGTAATATTCCTAAGAAATGAGTATGAGATAACCAACCCTACAAACATACATACCTCAGCCTGCTAACCGACAGGATTTACATCGGGGGTCTACGTGATTCTCGTTGATTGTGTAGATAATTTGACTGAGTACATACACGCGTGGTTTGGAAGTAACGCCCTGGCGCCAAGTGATTGCAGTGATTTTGATGAAATAAGCTTTCTTTAGTTCGAAGTGATAGACGCCTGGTAATAAATACATAGCTATATTGAATTTGTTCGAGCCTTCATAAAATTGTTTGCAAAAATAAATTTGACTTATTCGTATTGTGTGAATTCGAGGAATGTTTCTATTAAAAGCAATTTTAGTTGAAATATTCCTATAATTGCTCTAGATTAATATTATAAAGAGGAAAGTTTTCTTTTTATGTTTGTAATGAATAAACCTAAAAACTATTACACCAATTAAAAAAAAAATATTTCTCCGTAAAACAAATGTCTAAAATAATTTATTTTCGGAAGCTTCTGATTGTTTTATCATTGTAGGTAGAGACTAGACTCTTGTACCTATCTAAGGTTATATATCTAAGGTTATAGTCCATTAACAGGATTCAAGTAATTTTTAAATGTTTCTGTGCGGCAGTTATAAACCTTCGAGAAAAAAATCGGATTCAATTGGTCTGCGGAATCGTAGTATATATTAATTTATTATAAAAGAGAGCCCAAACCTGGCAAGGCAAGTACATAAATGGTTTTATAGTCATGTATATTCTAGTATACCAAAAAAGGCTTGTTGAACTTCATGATTAACTCATCACAAAAAATCGTGAGTAGAATCTACCTACCTACAATATAATTTGTAACAATTTTGCATCCAACTTCGTTGTGATTATCTCACGTTCTCGTGTTGTTCACACGTCAGGTCCGAGTTACTGCTTCATGTTTTTTTGTTTTTCAACTAAAATACACTGTAAAAGCTGTTACATACACGCTTTAGAGTATGTTTAGACTTTTGTTTGACAGCACATATTTTGATGTTGAAAATGTTATATGAGTTGTAGGTATGATGCCTAGCAACTGGGTTGTGGAGGTCTGATAGTAGTCGTTCCATATAAAACACAATTATTCAGACACATCCGGTTAGACTGAAAACCGACCCCAAGTTAATTGTTAGAAGCTAGGGATATTATGATGATGATTAATACATAGTCATCATCTGCCTAGCCTTTTTCCCAACTATATTGGGGTCGGCTTCTAGTCAAGCCGGATTTAGCTGAATACAAGTATTTTACGAGGAGCGGCTGCCTACCAGACCTCCACAACCCATTAACTGGGGTAACACGGCACTTCATGGCAAGACTGGAGTCAGACTAACTATAGTATGAATATAAATTTCATTCAGTCTCGTGAGACATGTTGGATGCCCACTTATGCGCCCAAAACATTTAGGAAACACATTCATTAAGAATATAGCTAAGGACAACTACAACTAAGCTACCTGAGAATCTACAGGTTTACTTCTATCGTCAACCAGATCATGAGTGATTACTAGGAGAGATAGTGATCAAACTATATTAATTTGTTCAAAATAAAAGTAGGAGTAAATAGATCAAAAAGCTGATAAAGCGACTTGAAAAGATGGTATTTAAATCTGAAAAATGTGTTGTGTCAAAAATAAGGTTATGGTCTTCAAATACCCTTTTATCGAGTTACATACATCTCTTTTTCATTAAGCGTGCGAAATGATGTCACCTAAAATAACGTACAGTATATTTTTCTGTAGCAATAAACTGCTTGATGCACTCACTAATTTTATATGTATATTGGAAAAGGCAATTCAGAACTTCTTCACATACCATAAAACGGTATCAATGCAGCTGCTCTTACTAAATCAACAATTAATAGACACACTCAAATTAATTACGAATGCGATAAGCTTATCAATAGTTTTAAACCAATAGGTGACCGGACCAATTTTTTACTACTTAACGATTTTTACATCCTCTATCGATTTAATAATCAGTAAGTATTTGGCATGATTAAACTTAATGGCTTAAAGATATGTCGACAAGTATCTAGCTAGTAATTAATGCATATTAATGATTATTAAAAACACATTAATTTTCTTAGAAAATGGTCTTGTTTTAACATGATTAATATTGCGCGTTTATAGAGGTGGTTTGTTCTTTTTTCAGTTTTGTTACCGAACAGGTTTCCTTAAATTACATGCTACTGATTTTTTTTCTTTGCTTGTGAATATTAACTTAAAATACACATTTAATGTTAATAAATATCTTATATAATATTTGCTTATTAACTCGATCAGATCCTTTTTTTTCAGACTCCCACATTGGACGGAACGAGATAAGTGTCAACCTTTTGTTGACTAAAATCCAGACGCTTTTCGTCAGTTAGGTACTAGGGCAGCAGCGCGTCTCAAACAATCCCTTAGTCCTGGCAGGCATCGGCCCTAGCGGGTCCGTCTATCATGCTGACATCTCTTTGAGACGTGGAACACAATTGTTCAGATTTCTAATGTTACTAACTTGAATAGGCTGAATTTTCGAAGTATAATGCCCTAGTTTCTGGTTTTGTAAATTTGTTCACGCCATAGAATATTTTGAAAGAGACGTTCTATGCTTCAAAAACCTGTAAGTAGGTAATTAATCTATTTACCAAAGCATCAGTAAATTAAACCTTCTACACAATACAGTGGTTATTTTGTTATTGTGAATACTGGGAAATATTGTCTGGCACTGGTGTTGAGGACTTTCTGCGGCCTACTCAGATGTTCTTTCTTTGGTATTGGTTTTCGAGTCGTTGAGCTCCTTAGTAGTCCTCTGTCAAGTTACACGAATACCTACTGACATATGCTTGATGCGAAGGCTCACTGCTCAAATGTGGTTCTTTCCAAAAAAAATAATTTCTCAGACAATAATTTCCATTGTTCCCATTACGGTGTTTCTTCTCAGATTAGTCAGCTGGAAAACTTCGACTACATCTAGTTTAAATGCAGTATAATAAAAACTCTAAACTAATTACAACTGACTAAAAACGAACTAAAGTATGGCATCAAAAAACTCCTCCACATCGCTGTCGACTGGAAATGTGCCTAAAAGACTGGCAGCATAGCCACGCTGTATCGCTATGCTTATTTTCTGTCCAAGGTAAAAGCCAGCCCTTGGGTTTATGGCTTAAATTAATGAAAAAATTAACATATCATATAATTTATCATTATATAACGTCATCCCAAGATAAAAGTTAGAAAATTCTTACAAGCCAGTATCAGAAATCAGAAAAACAGACTAAGGGGTCAATTGAGTTTCTTTCCATAACTTTCGCGTACGACTTCGCTCGTAGCCCGTATCGATACGTTGTTTCTGCGAATCAGCAAATGGTCCGAACGATACGTGAGTCTGATTATATCGAGACGATTGGAGCGTGAGCTGATCTAGATCTGAACCTGGCGATGCTTGCTTTTATTTTTAATATTATTTCCAAGATTTTTCAATTCAAATATTATATTGTGTAAAATGTTTCACATCGGTTTTTAATTAGGCATAGCCTAAGAAGTTTACTGAAAACCATCGGAAGAAGAAGAGATTTTTTTAAAATTAAAATTATAATTTATTTTATGATTGTTTATACGAGTATCTTGAGGAACGATTGCTTAAAAATTACATAATGCTGTTTTTCTATTTTCTCCAAATTCCACTGGTATGTAGGGCACACAAAGATTGTTTGATATTTACATACTTATCTAAAAAACCAGTTGAAATAATCTATAAACAGATGTTAACACATACATATATACAAACAAACAGCCATATAAAAGATAAATAACAACCACAACAGTATTGCGTAAAAAGAAACTTAAAAACCTCGTAACTTCTTATATTTGGCGATTTTATGTTCTAAACACGAAGACGGTTCTTTTATTTATTATGTACATATTTCTACTTGTCCTGTTTTCTCGTCGTATAGGCAGTACCGGAGTAAATTATAAGTTTTATCTGAAGAAACTAGGCTGTTGACGTGATCGCAGAGGAAAATTCAAATTGGAGAAATGTTTTTTATTTTATGTTTCTTGGAATATGAACAAAGATTAGAAGTAGAAACTAGTATATAACATCAAAGGACAGAAATGTGTAGAAATGGGACAGAGAAGCCTTTGCTCTTTTTGATATTTAATATATAAAAATTTTGTGTCACAATGTTTCTTAACGAACTCCTCCTACCGCCGACCGATTATTTTTATTTTTTTTGTAAGTAGGTCTGAAAATAGGTCGTAAACTATTTTTGCCCTCGGCTATTTTTCATCCCCTACCCTTGCCTTTCAATTTTTTTTTGATGATTAATTTATATGGCACAGAAACTTGTGCCGATTCAGCTATTATAGGTATATTATCTACAAATCCTTTTACGGTAAGCATACTATAAAGCTGTCTCCTGCGGTTTCACCCGCATTTTTCGTTACTGCTCCGCTCCCGTGGGTCGTAGCGTGATGGTATATAGCCTATAGCATTCCTCGATAAATGGGCTATCTAACACTGAAAGAATTTTTCAAATCGGACCAGTAGTTTTAGAGATTACCCCCTACATACAAACATACAAACTTACAAATTTTACCTCTTTATAATATTAGTATAGATTTTATAGTACAAAGATAGTGAACTAAACATAAAAGGAATTCTCTACACAATATTACCTATTTACATGATAACATCACAAGAGCGGAGAGGCTCAAAGCAGTGTGTTGATGAATAGGAAATACCGACATAGAGAGCTATGCGCACCTTCCTATGTCTTGCATCTCATCTTGAGCAAGTTTACCTCAGCTAGTAATAACTAGCCTATCTCGTAGGTCGTAGGCCAGAACAGGTATATACTAGGGTTCATAACTATGTAAGTTTTTATCTTAAAAGACAAAATTCTGGTAGCGGCTTTGACGTAGAAAATTGCCTCAAGAGACAGTTTACAATTCGATTATGTACCAGGTTTTGAAATAAGGACCGATTTCCAAGTCTTTCGGGGTTGAAATTCTCATTTTTATAAAGAACTATCTTGTAAAAATGCCATTAGTCTTGTAAGCGTATACTCGTATTTTATCAGTAGACCGTAATATGGAGGACTTTTTATCATATTTTCGATGGTTTTTATTTAGTTTTTTTATCGTTTTCTAGTGGGGTGGATGGTGATGGGGGGCAGGGGTAGAGTTCTTTATCTACATATATAATTGTGATGTAAGATTTTTAGAAATCAGCCAATGACTTCACCCTAGAGCGGGAGGCTCTAGGGTGAAACTTCTAAGATTCTTCTTAGCCTTGCGTGGCCCCAGTAGGCTTCACCCTGCTTGGTCCCTACGGCTTTGCTGACATCTCATTGAGACGCACGTGAAACAATACCTGCCGTCGACAACTCGGGCGCGATCCTCGGGTTATCCGACAGCCGAAGATTATTCTGTACGTGTTTTTGTCACCTAACTCCTCCTTAATAGCTTCACCGATTGTATTTAAGTGGGTCAGGCTTCTCATTGATGATTTGTAAATACAATTGAACCTGGAAAGTATTTTTTTCTGACCAAAAACTGGCTTTAAGACAGGACAACGTCTCTGAGACCCCTAGTACAATTTTATTATAGTTAAGTATTTTAAAGTGCCTAAGTAAATATATTATTATGTATGAAGAATTGTTACATAAAAAGTAAATACATTAAAAAAAAGAAAAGATTTATTGGGTATTTAATGTAAGCAAAATCCAGTAGACACTTAATAGATTTTTATTCAGAAAATACTCCGCATATTTTTGATCCGAGCAATAAGATTTTATTACTCTCGATTTTAATATCGAAGCGACTAACTTTATCCAAGATAATTTTGTTTGAAATGTTATGTTTTGTTTAAAGGGTAATAACGAAATCGCTTGAAATCAGGACCAACGCGCCTCGAGGGAGGATTCACAAAATATACCAATTTGTTTTTCTCATAGCCGCAGGACAAACGCTCCAAGAGTCCAATTATTAAATTCTTAGTTGAATATCATGCATCGAAGAATGTCCACCGAACAATAGCGACGTAAGAAATATGAATCATAAGAATTGAGTTGTATACCATACTGATATCAAAAGGCTTTTTCTCGTACATAATTCAGCCGGTCACTTCATTATTAATTAATAAAAACATTATTTATGAATTATTTATTACACAAACCCATCTCGAACAGAATTCTAAGCATTGTTATGTATTAATTTATTGATCTCTTTGGACGTCATAAATACTCATTTTAGAATAAGCTTTCAAATTAAATTAAATAACCATTTTAATGTCACGAACGATTCGAAGAAATGTTTAGATTTAATGTTAATTTATTTCTTAATATGGCGAAATTAGATTAAAAACATGACTGTAATAATAAAATTTAATAAACATAGTATTATCTCGACCTCTGATGCTCATATTTTAGCATAGACTGGTTATTATAATAATGCTAATCACATCGCATGTAATAACTTGACAACCAAATTCGATACAATAATGAATGTAAATCGGCTCAAATGTCGAATTTAAGCCAATTTACATAATAAGAGGTGAAACATTTGAATTATTTAAATAATTAAATATTCGTTTTATTAAATTCTAATTTGAATATTCCGTCGTGGAGCAAATATGATGAATAAAATATCAGTGGTATTTTGTAAACGATTTTTTTGTTCTGTTTTACATTTAAATTGATTGATCCTTTGCATGACAGTTTTACAAAGTAAAAGCGATATACTTAAAAGACAAATCAATGAAATAATATTATTAATGATATAGATATGCTAGGCAACAAACAAAGGTGAAAAAATCCCTGTAATTATAGGTATACTCGTACGTAGGATGTAAAAAAAAACAAAATTCCCATGCAACAAAAATGCCAAGAAAGTTTGTAACCACAAAGTTCTTTTTCTTGACTACACCGCACGCTCTTCAACTTTTTCTTATCCGCAACATTGAGTGGAGAAGACAAACGTACACGGTACAATTCTACTCTTAGTTCCTTTGAAATAAAACAAAAACAAGCAGAAGTAAACAATGGTTTAATCGAACTAAAACTTAATCCCATACACTCAGCTGACGTACTACATAAGTTGAAGTGACAAAATAAAACTCTACAGAGATATTCCACAACATTTTTTGCTGGCGTGTGATGGATGATAAATTACACCACGACTCAGCTTGAATGCAAATCTCTCGAAGTGGGTCACCCTGTAGATATTATTTTTCACATCCAACCACAACTGGAGAGGACCTTGTCTCAGATGATTGATCTCTTATTGTACCGTGACATTTTTACGATTCAACGTTGTAATAGAAAATTTTTACAACTCTTGGAGTAGCTCTTTGTAGTTTTGAATACATTGTGCTTGAGCTCACTTATTCCTATTGAATGTTCAACAGTTCCGGTCAATGATGGATGGAGTTGACTGTTTAACTAGTGACAGAGTGTTCTGAATTGATGCAACATTCTTACGACAACGTATTGTGATCTGTCTTATAGCTTCAACCATATCGAGTAATTTTTTTAAGATGTTTGAGAGTCGTTATTCATGTACCTACATCTATTACCACCTACTGATGATAATATAAAATTTACGTAGATAAATGAGATATTCAAATTAAATTCGAAGCTACATAGATACCTATGGATTCATTTTATTAATGGACTGTACCGTTATTTTCCACATTACGGTCATGTTGTCTGATGATGGCAGTAACTCGGATCGGTTTATCAGTATTTACCTTTAATGTAATGTGAACGGACCCAGTAATTTTGCTAAAAGGTAATTTGCTCGGATACAACATATTATTACATTATTTAGAGAATGCAGAAAATCTGAAGGGAAGCTGGAAAAAAGTAAAGAACGAACTAATAAAGCTCTCAACGCAATTATTGGAGTTTAACCGCACGGGATCCCGCTTCCCTTGTACCAATCACGCCATTAGTTTGCTAAATTGTACGCTATAAAATGCAAAAAACCTCAGATTCCAAGATTCAAGTTGAAGTTCTGCAATCATCACTGCAGATTCCAAAGTTGTTTTTAATACGCGGTGCCTCAGGCATAGAGTTTCGAAGGTTCGTATTGAAATGTGAAAGAGAAACCTTCCAAAAATTAGCGGCTCTGAATACGTAATTTGACTTTTTGCCTTTGTTAAAGACATTTTATCATAATATGGTGTTTCTAAAGCGGTGCACAATTTGGAAATTTGAATTACTAATTACTATTTGGGATGCTATAAAAGAAGACATGTAGGCATCTGCATTTTCTTTAAGCAAGTTTACAATTTAAATTATGGGTTAATTTTGTGTTTTCGCGTTCAATTTAAGGTATAACGTTTTGTGACCATGTTATTTACATAAAATGGTAAAAATTGTTAATGACTAAACCAATTTACATGATGAAGTCATGAGCTTGAACAAATTTTTAATTTGTGTCCATATTAGTATGCAATTTTTCAATGATTTAACTGAATATATCCTACAATTCATTTTTATTTTAACAACTCTTGCGTCCGAAAAATTTGCGGTATAGATATACTGTAGTTTATTTAAATTAGTGAATATTTCGTATTATTTGAGGAATAAGTCCAGCCTGTGCGCTTTCTAAGTCTACTTGCATTGCGTGTGTGATCAACCCATCCCGATAGAATTTTAGAGTAGTCTTTTCTTTTTAATTACCTCTTAATCATAGCTGAGAAATTAATCTGAGACCACAGCTTACCATTTAGAATATTCTTAACATAGCCAGTCCACCGTCAGTGTCAAGTTACCCATGAGGAATTTCTGAGGCCACTTGTCTATACTTTGAAACTCATCAGTCGAGAACTGTAACTAACTAAGAAAACTTCTAATTTTAGTAGCATTATGCCGTGCGTCGTCGGCAGAACATCAATCATGCCTCACTTGGAATAGATTGAAACTTGTTTAAGAAGAAATTTGTTCTACAAGAAAAAGGGTCTGCGATAGTTTTTATATTGCGTCCAGAGCGATTATTGGGTTTGTCTTTTGTTTCATGTAATATCGGCTGATATTCGACTTTGCCTTTTCGACGCGTCAACTTGTTTAATATAAGTTGCCCCTAAGTCTTGAGTTAAGCACGTGACTATGCCGAAATTTCTTACGCAGCGTACAGTTTTTCTTAGTTGTTCATCTAGGTATATTTTTTTCGACTATGGCAAAGCCAAAAGAGTGTTATAATTTTGATAGGCTATGTATTGAAGTCTT
Source organism: Mythimna separata (assembly GCA_030763345.1). Taxonomy (NCBI): domain Eukaryota; kingdom Metazoa; phylum Arthropoda; class Insecta; order Lepidoptera; family Noctuidae; genus Mythimna; species Mythimna separata. The sequence goes on along the minus strand of CM061181.1, from coordinate 9,333,666 downwards.
CTAACACAGACATAATTTGCTTAAGAGGAGGCACCAAACATTTACTATTATAAAACTATCTGGTTCATCAATGAAGATTTTGTATTTGTGTATATGTATGTGTGTATGTTCATCTGGTCCCTCATAGCTCCTAATTGCGTCTGTCTTTAACATTATTCTTTGAAAATTATAAGATACTTCAGAAGAGCAATTCTTTGACCTAAACTTATTTCGTCTTCCCGTTTAAAACGATACCAACAGAATTTCGCGGGACATTGTTATGGTTACCGGTAAATATTTTGACATCATTAAGGAATTCTACGAGGGTTCCCGACAATTTCTGTCACAATTACGGAACCCTAATAACGGTTTCGTCCCCTCCTTACGACAGATTCACAAAATTTGATGATGATGATGACTTATGTAACGCAATCAAGTGTAACTTTTGACGGACATTGGACGGAGTAGAGTCAGCATTATAAGGAAGAATGTAGCGCAAACATAAAACAAATTTAGAAATAATTTCAGTATTTTTCTTATTCTATTTAGAGATATAGAAGAGATACTAACAATAATAATGAAACATGAAGGTAAAGTAAATGTTTCCTTTTTTGAATAAAACGCTGCCTTTGGCGGTTAACACACGGCACCGCGCACCGCCGCGGAGGGTGGTGAGTGTAAAGAGAATTTCGTCCGCTCAACCGCGCGGTCGGGCGGTGTACGTGTGTTAGGCATCAACGGATTTATTGGAGGCCAATGCGACATGAGATTTGCTCCACCGACTACCGCAGCGGTGCGCGGTGCCGTGTGTTAATCGCCTTACATAAGAAATTAATTCGGTACTGTTACCAATATTTATAGTCACATGCAAAAAACAGTCAGACCCAAAATTACTATCAGTTGGCTATAAAGATACTAGTTTTGTGTGACAATTGGACGCACGACATTCAATAGCATAACTAATGTGCCGATTGTTCCATCAAATAAAAAAAACTTGATCTTAATAGTCCCGGTAATGAAGCCGATATCAGATAAAATGGTTTCATTTCTGAAGCTGTTTAGACCAAAGTATTAGAGACTTTGATTTGAGAATATGTTGAATAACAAATAGCAAGCGAATCCGTAATAACTGAACTGAAAATATTTAGGAAAATCAACACCAACATATGCTTATAGAGAAGCTAGAAGAAATACTTTAGGTAAGGTAAGTGAAAGACAGGAGAAAGTAAGGAGCTTAATGCATTGGTCAGATCCGTTCCAAGTTAAAGAATATGGTTTGCGATGCCATTCACTGCACCGCTGCAGATAAGACAATTTGGTAAAATGTAATCTACACAATCTTTTTGTTTTCTACATTCTAGATAGGATAACCAGATAAAATATCATAGTCTATGAAAACATATTTTGGCTAGGTCTCGACCAGGATAGCCGACACAAAAAGGAGGGGCCAAAAACGACAAGAAGAATTTGTTGATTCCCAAATGCCTCCACTATTAGATGCTACAAACATAATATTATAACTATAAACATATCAAGAAATCCAATAAACGAATTTATGAATGAACTTAACCCAACTGACTCTTCCAACGCTACAGATGTTGATGACGATTAAAGTAATACAGCGTAACATCCAACCCGCCATTATTACGGCACTAATCTGTGTGCACACTCAGGTAGCTTGTGCCGCATCCAGTGAGTGTGTGATCTTTGGAATGTTATTATACGATTGTGCAAATATATCAATGAATGGTGCCGTATTGGTTCTTGACCGCAAACGAACAATGTGTGAGAGTTCGAAAAAAAACTTCGAAATATATTTTATAGTAATAGTGTTAATATTTGAAGTATGAATGGAATCCAATAAAATTCTGTGATGAAATTTTATAAAAGATACTTTTTTATATTAATTTTATATGTATTTCGTTTGAGTGTCTTTTTATTCCAAGACGTATTCTATCATTTTTACTTTTTATTAAATTGCATCGCATTTTGTACAAAGCATCTAAAATTGAAAAATGAAAGCCAAATTGAAAGAAGATAATGATTTCACTCACACTTGTACAGACAATGGTGCCGCCAAAACAAGAGTCATAGACACAAAAGATTGACCATTGTACTCTCTAAAATAACAGACACGACTGGTCAGAAGCACCCAGATCAACAACCGTAAGCAATAATCATTACTCTCGACTCATCAGCCTTGAAAGATGCTTTATTGTCTCGATTCGGCTTGTTGTCGACTTGTTACGACTACAAAATAAAAACAAAAAGATATCATCAAACTTGTATTATAAAACCTCACGCAATCGCCGCGCGCGCACCGGAAAAAAGTTGGAAATAATTTCTGGCTTCGAATTTTGAATCGAATTGGTAAGATGTACTTGTATGTAATGTGAGATTGATTTGTATAATACAAAACAGAGGCCCTACTTACAGCTTTTGAAGCCGTGCATTTGAAGACCTAAACTGAACTGTTAAAAGATGGAGCTGTGTAGGGTGTATACTTTATAGCTTCTTTTTCTTTCTAGCTTGCACGTGTGACATTTTAAAACGTCATGGTAGGGCCCTAGATCAATTTTTAATTCAGTAGTATTTTAAGGAAGAATCTAAAATGGATAGTACTTAAATTAATTAAGCACATAGTCGTAAGAAGAAATTAAACCCCAATGTTAACCGCCACCGACAGACGATACGGGAAAGCTCGCTGGCAATGTTAATGTATCCTGTAGTGTCTCTAACTAAGTAAGCCAGTGAACGTACGATATACGCAAGTTTGTATTTTACTTCTACATTATGTGCAAGTACACTCCAACCTTTGTTCACATATCTGATTACATTACATGGACTCTCGCAAGTTCCTCGTTCCTCTGCCCTATAGATTTATACACGCAGACGCGCCCTCTGCTATCACCCAACAATGTTTTTCAACAAATCGCAAGAGTTTCTAACAGAATAAACTTTATCCACACGAAACTGTTATTTCTTTATTGTTATGGCAATCTAAATCCCTGTTTGTAGACAAAGCGAATACAAGATAAAGTCCATAGAAAGTGTATTTTCCAGTAAAGCGGCAATAACTTTTTAGGGCTACCATGAAAGTAACTTTTACGATTGTTAGGAATTAATATCTGAAAAATGGTTTTGGACCCTCATATCTTACCGATAAAGCTCGAGTATCGCGGGAAATAGCTGCCGATATTCTTTGTAACATGGTTTTCCAATTTTACACTTCGCCTAAAAAAAACTCCAATGTATTTTTCTTTATTATGTTCGCAGATCTTTTTCATTCGGATATCTTTAAGGCTCAGCCGGTAATTAGATATTTTCTTACAAAGCCGAGTGGTTAAAGGGTATTTTGAAGATAAACGGTTTAGGGAGATATTTTACGCTGCCTTGAAATCTTATCGTTTCTTGGTTTGGAATATAATCTCGGCTCTACCATCTACATTTAATAAACTTGACCTTTGTCTTCTACGCATTTCCTCCTCACTAAAATCAAACCAAGCTGCGTATCCTACGAAAATTACGTTACATAAGACATGCAATGACATTTCCTACTTTCATACCACCAGTGTGTAATATCTCAAAACATATTCGGGGCGGTTGCGATATATAAAAAACATCTATTTCTCTCGCCCCAAATAGGTATATCCAATTGGACCTAATGTTTTTATCACATAAATATGAAAAGTGGATACCTTACGTAAGCAGTATTTTTATATTTAGGTCTACGTGTTCACGAAGCGAGTGGAACATATAAAAAAGAGATTGTTTTTACACGTGGTATGTGCTTTTAGGGTCGGATATGTAACATGTTTATGAACTTTTGGATACGTGTATCAGTTATTATTACAGAAAATCATATTTTTTGTTGGTACCTACGACCGTTTACTGAGAGTGCGGGAGAAAACGTTGGGTTGCCTTAAAATGATACGCTTTATTTTCTGTCAGATTCAGGCTTTAATTTAAAACTTTTATATGATTTACCTGGAAGTCTTTAGATCGATTACGCGTAGGCAAATGTGCGTCATTGCCGACTACATCGCCGCTTTCCATTAGGCGACATAGTGGTCAAGTGCGATCCAATAGTAAAACATTCCATCATATGATAACTTGATCATCAGGTCAAGTACGATCCCGTAGTAAAAAAATCTATGGAGAGATCGATATTTAAAAAATATAGCCTTCTCTAAGTGAACACATGGACGCCGGGAGGAGTTATCAAGGAGGTGACACCTTCGTATTGTTATTAAAGCCTTATATCACAGAACCTTCTTCAGCTAGCTTTCCTCACTCTTGCATTATTCTACTTTAGTTTTTAAGTTTTTCTGCATAAGTCAACATTGTTTGATTTTTCTCCAAAATGAACGAGTAAAAGAAAACTATTCGAGGCAGAACGCTAAAAAAATGCACCCTCTGAAAAGCGTTCTGCCGACGCCCATAGGTTAGCATAACCCTGCTACAATCGACAGTCGCTCTCCAAAAACTAGCAACTAAAATGGATTAAAGAAATGGCCATGTGCTGTGAGCGTTCAGCCTTTAACAAAGCTACCTTTGGCGTATTGCCAAAACGCTAGGAACCAGTAAATAAAACTGAAAATAGCTAGGAAAAATCATAAAAAGTTTTCATTAAACGTATACATTACCCTATACTTTTGATATCAGGTATATCCTAGAGAACATAACTAAGCTACATAATTTTAATGTTAAATAAAAATATGAATATCATTTTACCAAGATTTTATATTCGATATATTTTTGCAGGTAGGTAATGTTTTCAGAACCTCTCGTTACATTGCATATTCAAAATATGAAACAATGAACGCATTAAAATATTTCGAGCTTCGATACGCTCGTTAAAAAATCATCTGTATTAACAAGCGATACAAAGATTGCCCGGGGATACATAAAAATACTGTAAACAGCCGAAAATAAATTGTTTAAAAAACTTTTATGAAAATTTTATGAAACAATTTCAAAGTTCAATACTTAAACAGAAACAGGTGCCATACCATAAGAACTTACCACACTCATAACGAGTTACTCAAAACGAATTCGACTTTTCTCATCATATCTACAAACGAAATTGTGCTCGGCTCAACTCGGCAGCAGAAATAACATCTGAAAAAAAGTTCTTTTTGTTATTTTAAGCACCCACCACCGCCGCCTAAAAAGGTCGCCTAATTTGTCGGACGGAATTCGACATTATTTCACTCCACCATTGTTTGTGTTCCGATTACCGCGAGGGTTAAATAGCGCGTTTAAACGTCGACTTTTTCGTTAAACTTCCACGTTGTTTAAAGGGAGTGAAGTCGGGAAGGGTTAAGCTGCTGGCCTTAATCGTAAACTGCTTGCGAGGCTCTTTTGTTTTAGATTTGGAGCATTTTAGAATTCTGTCGGAGATTTCGTAATGGAAAATTTCTTTGGGGTCGTAAAAATAATTGTGCTGATTTGAGAATTAAGGAAAGTACCTATCCAGTGTTGAGGTTGTGCAGTGGGCTTATAAAATGGAGAATTCTCGCTATATTTTTGGAGTAATTTGCAGTAATATTACCTCGTAACTTCACATGACTAACGCTCGTGAAATAAATTGAGTCAGACTGACTGAAAAACATGACTGAGCAAAAGAAAAATTCCTCAGAGACTTTTCTTAAGTAAGAGCACTCGAGGAATGTCTCATTATACTTGGGGAACAAGTCTCAAGAATTCGTTTTTATTAAACAAGCTAATATTTCTTTTGACACTCAATCTATACTTCTGCACTCAACTAATAAAAGTCTAGTTAGGTATAGGAATGAGATGATGCGTGGCTTGAAGTGACGGTATTAATTTACTTGTCTTTGAAATAAATAAAGACTAACGATACTTCGTTATTTATCTATTGCTTTATAGACGATTTAGTTTTGAGTTTCGTCAAGTTATGGGTATTATTTCTTTTAAGGGCCTGTTTCACAATGTCCGAGTAGGCACTACTCACTGAATAAATTCAAAAATTTGACAGAATTTGTATGAAATTATCTGTCAAGTAAGATACTCGAAACTTAATCATAGGTGGTGAAATAGGCCCAAAGTGTCAAATAAATTAACTATCTAATTACTTATGCTGCTCTAGGGCACCGCGGTAGAGCGTTTTAGATTAAAACTACACCGTGTCTTTCACTTGCTCTTTGAGTTCTAATACAATAGGTTTTCTTTTCAGATATTCTCCTTGGCCCTACCGGGCATCGGTCTTGCTAAAATGCTGCGGTTTGCTACAGGCTATGATCCGGAGCGAAAAGGAATGGCAGACAGTCACCGCCTTCTGCGAAGCAGAAATAGCAGCGAAAGACGTGGCCGCAGCCCGTGGGATTTAGATTCCGACCCCAATGCCCAGCCACTATAGGCGTGAGCTTTTGCGTTCGTTCGCAATGGGTAGCTCGCCGTCGGACCATCTGTTAATCACCTGCACCGAGAACGAATTGTCGACCGCACGTAGTGTTCCACGCGCACCTGAAGTAGATAGATGTCAGCTAAACCGTAAGGACCCAGCAGGCCTGAAGCCTACTGGGACCATGGGTTGGCTTTTGAAAGTAAAACCCGTGGTTCTGGGAAGCAAGGCAAAGAAGGAACATAGGAGTGCGTATCACGTTCTCCAATAAAAAATCACTATGCCTACCTTAGACCAAATTATTAAAGAACCTAGGTAAATGGTTAAAAATACGTCTTTCAGCCAGCGTTAATTTGAGGAACATGCTAAAACTTTCTAATGAGGAACTCAACATCACAATACTATAAACCAGTATTAAGTAGCCAACATTATGTTTTAAGTACCGTCTACTACATATTTAGAACAATGAACTGCTATTAATTTTACCCCCAGTTTCCACTATCAGCGGTTGGACGAGCTGCGGTATATCAACTGCGGTTCTTAGAGCACTATACAGATAAGCACAGAAGCACCACTTTATTAAAAGCACATGTACATATAAAACACCATGGAAAATTGCGACTTGAAACTGAAACAACAGGGTCTAAATTTGATTGCAGCTTTACATAAAGGTCTGATGCTATACTTGGGCTCCCAGTGTATTGAATGACTTGGTAAACTCGGTGTGTTAGTCTAGTGACTACGACCATCGCTTTACGATATTAAGGAAATTCGTGGACGACGTTGAAGTTTACTTTAAACATACATAAATGTTATGCGGGGAATATATTCTAGACGAAGCACGGTAGACTCTTGAATGGCACACTCACCAAACAGTCTGGCTCTTGAAGAACAGCAAGACGCGACTTTGCATCAACGACGATTCGACAAGCCTTTATTTGATAAAAGAAAAAAAAAAACAATTAAATTGCCGATATTAGAGAACAGCAATCACTTTTTCATTAGCATTAGCATTATCAGTCTTGTAATGTTCCCACTGTTGGGACTCAGGCCTCCTCTCCAGGAGAGAGAATGGGCGATTTTAACAAAAGAAATTATATTTACTTTTTATACATACTTGACCTACTGCTGATATTTTTATATTATAGTTTGTGTTCTCTTTGTTATTTAATTGACTACCTCATACTTACACACATGACGAAACCAAAAGTTTTATGCCTAATAGTATCATTAAAATATATTCTACATATAATGGAGAAATCGTGCTCAAATATATCCTTTTGAGATGAGAAGAAAATTGAATGTCAATAGAGATTTCTGAAAAATAGGCTTTGTTTGTGTTAGTTTAAGCTTTGCTTTGCTCAGTAATCTAGTTTCATATTAGGTTCAGAATTTTCAGAAAGGATGAGAGGTTCTGGTACTTGCTTTTAGCTGTGTAGATATCAACTTGAAAAGGTCATTGCACTGCGTGACGAAAATGCTTGAAAATAAAATGCATGCTAGCGGTCGTAAGTTCAAACACCTATTGCTGAACTATTCACGTATTTCAGTGGCAAATTAATCAGAACTAATAAAGATGTCTGAAGTCTGAAGTGTATTCAGATGGCAAAAATAATTATAATGTGCGCTATACAGACATATTGGTTGGTATTATTAATCATCAAATACGATCGTGCGTTATGTTGGGGTCAATGCTTTAGGGTAGCCCTTGAAATTCAAATTTTGGGAAGTTTTTTGCAATTTGTGGCTCAGTAACGGCTAGTAGAGAAACAAAAACTGCATTTACGCTAACATGTTGTGTTTACACAACTATACTTATTAAAAACAACATTATAACTATGTACGAGTATCTTAGATTCAAAGTAAAATGTCAAGTTTTTATTTAAATGACACCTTTTAGCTCTTCTGACGCATTCACCTAAATATAAGACATATTAAAACTCGACACTAAATAATAAAACAATGGAACTTTAGTCATCATCATCTCCTTAGTCTTTACCTATTTTGAAGTTGGCTTCTCACTAAATGTGGCTAAATACCCGTGTTTTTTTATGAAATGACTGCCTATCGGACCTCCTCTACCTAGTTACTGAGTAACACGATATTCTCAGGATTGGCTGATGGTCAGACTTTCTGGCGTTTGACTACTTGTAATGATTGTCAAAGTCGAACCAACAGTTTAACGTGCTCTCTGGAGTATAAGGTGTCAGTAACGTCCTAGATAGACTTGTTGATAAGATCTAAAAAGACATCTTGAGAAACTTTGGTCTTATAAAATGCTCAATAAACGGACTGTAGTCACTGTTTCTTTACTTTAAATCTTCAACCAAAATTTGCAAAAAAACTGCTACCAATTTACATCGCAGCCATAAAACATTGTCGTAAAAACATCGCCAATAACAATGCCTTAATAAGGTGTGAAGCTCCCTACAGTTTAGCAAAGTGCTATCTCGATTCAATGGCTGACAATCAACTCGATTCGAGCTTATCAACAATCGGTCCTCTTAATTATTGCTCGGCGCATGTTGGGCCTTAATTAATGAAAATACCCACAGACTATCTGAGCGAACATCTTTGATTTTGAATGCAATTGTTGGTCTCTTGATAAAGGGACGGTGTTCGATGCGAGGGTGCCAGTAAATTTTAAAGTCTGGTGGAGAGTTTATGTTGTAAAAAGTCAGTTTTATTGGGTGAATTAATTTTTATTGTTGATATCATGTGTGGGCTGCAGGATTGTTCGTTACCGCGGCCTTGGAAGAAAGGAAGGTAAAGCTAGTCAGAAAAAATCTGACTTTTCCTCACGTTTCACCCAAAATATGAGTTATTTGAAGATTTTCCGCTAACAAAATAAGCTAGAGTGAATAGGCTCTTAATAAACCAGTTCATCTCACCATCAACGATTGCATCACTGCTTACCGGCAGGTGAGATTGCAGTCACTAGTTTATGTCAAATAAAAAAAATCTGTAAAAGTCAGAAATTGCAATTCTGGTTAAGTTTAATCTGCTCTGGTTTGGCACTATCTCCTCGATTATTTTTTACGTTTTACTGCGGCACGTAAAATAAAAACACGTTATTTCAAAGGTAATCTGAATGAATAAAGAAATTCATACAGCATGTCTGCAGTAAAACTTTCATTACAAGTCTTTTCAAAATAATTTCCTGTTTTAAGACGCCAACGTTCCATTGAATTTTCTCTGAAAAATGCATCACTAGGGGTTATTCCTCGCCTTACATGCTGCAGGTAATTTAATATCTTCTCAAGTATAGTTATTCCTAGAGAAATGTTTTCTTACATCATAACTGTAATGGATAGAATTAGTTTTATCTTACATCTTTTCTTTGATATAAAATACTGTACCTACGCGTTAAAAATTTTGTTCACGAAATTCGTTTGTCAAATATAATGTGCACGAAATTCTTTTGGCATGCATTATTAATTCACTATTGAAAATAAGAAAATAATTTTCAGTTCACTGATATGGAATTTTATCAATTGCAGTGCGATATTAGAATATCTGACAGAAAAAAAGTGTATTAAAACCATCTATCTCCGTCATTTTTTCATACAAATGCGGTGGAGTGAATCCTATCAAACATGGAATACACCTGAACAAAAATTAAATTTTAATCCGCTCATACCGCATAAGCCCATTCAAATTATCTAACATGGTTGATCTTTAGTTGCTCAGTGAAATGTGTGCTTGCAGCCCTTTATTCTGCGACTGACGCGTAGGGAGAACGGAAAAGCTTAAATTTTAATTAATTTTTCACTCCAAAGACTTCTTTAATAATACCAGAGGCTTAATTGCCAAAAATATTCTACAATCCCTTTTAAAATTGAGAACAGAGTGCCAAAATCAAGACGTGTTTAATTAGCAACGTTGAATTCATTTATTAGTTGTAGACGCTTTATAATAAGGCGATGCTCATTTGTTTACTTCAAAAAATTACATCCATTTACGTTATTGTGTGTTGCTTTGTACACAATTTATATGAAAGAAGGCGTCAACTTGGAATCATAAATTCAATGTCTAGAATACACTTCAAGTTCAAGCGTTTGTGAAAACTCTTGAAAAGTAGGTGAGACAGAATATTCGCTATTATTAATAACCCTATACAATGTTCATTTGAAAGCGTTTATTCTTTATCCCCTCACCTACACCTGACAGTACACATTACTCAAGGTCTATCAAAATTCAGGCAGGCCCAAACACTCACATTATGTTAAAATTATACGAGCTCAAAACATTTTACTTTTTATATCGCAACGTTAAATACGTTTATACCGTACACAAAGGTCTTCCAATTCATTTGCTTATCTATTTAAAAGAGCGGGTTGGTCGGGGTACGACACATTCAAAATCAATGGAGCCTAATGTCACAAAATGTCGGCGGGGCTCATCCATCCACCAAACATGTCGGGCAATGAATTGAGAAAAAAAATGTAAATATGCCTCTCACGTTGCTCGTCCAAGCGAAGGTTTTGTAGAGCCACCTTCACAAAATATCGTTAATACGAATACGTCTACCATTTACGTAAAATATTGTTTACCGATGAAGACAGCCAGTGCTATTTTATGCGGTGTTTGTATCTCCTATTCACGTATTTGCTGAGTATTGACAGTTACTTACAGCAATATCACACAAATGCTGGAGAAAAAGGGATTTTTTCAGCAGTATTTATCTCACTTATCCCGACTTTGTGCTCCAGTATTTAAGTAGCACTTCATTATTGGCTCTTATCTCAGCCTTTGCGACGTTGAGTGGTGCATAATTATCGATAATCTATTACGTCCACAAACTTTTGGGATTGTTCTTTAGGAATCGAACTTGCAGTGTTGTTTTGCGATAAAACCGACAAAAATTATTATTCTTTTGTTTAGAAAAACTATTTTCGCAATCGCAATTTTATCTAAACAAAAACTACTAACGGAACCGATAAACTCAAATAAGTAACAAAAACTATTCGAATTGTATCAGAACTAACTTTGCCCTGTCGGAAAGAAACCCCATACTTTAAATTCAATTCGGAACTCTGAGGCCTTTTCGTAAACAAAATATTATCGAAATTCAAAATCGTATTCCCTTGCCAAATCCGGTAGTAACACTAGTGTTGACAAAATAGCAAACTTTATATTCAGTTAGATATCTCTCTATATTTTGGGCGTATATGGCTTGCCAAATGGTGTACTTTAATATCGGTCGAGTTGGGTAAATTGGCAACGGTAATGTTGAATACTCATGTCTATGGCGGAAACATAAAGTTGTATCCAGCACACCACTATTCTAGTCGGAACTCTTTCTCCTCGAAAGTAACCGTGAGTATTTCTCGTTGAATATGTGAGTATTATTCACCATTTATTTGGTAGTACCGCCCGTCGAATAGCTTTTTCTTGTTATCTAAATTATCTATTATCTTCTTATGCGAAGGTATTCGGGACTCGAACGGTATTGATAGCCGGGATATGTAAAGGACTCTTTTACATTGTTGTTTTATGTTTGTTTTGATATGATCGGATTTCTTTTTGTGTTGGAGCCTTTCGGACGTATTAGGTTTAATACTTTCTTTTATTCCAAGTGAGAGGACGTGTTACGTAGTGACGTAATATTGGTTACTTCTTATTTCACTGCCGGGTGCGTTTTATCATCTAACGTAAAATAAAATTTTAGTACTGAAGTCCTTTCGTATCAAGACGTTTTTGCCTTAACACTTATTGTGTCATAAAACAGGGGTCAATGGCTAGGAAACTACGTGTATCGTTACACTCGTAAGCAAAAGATGAATCTTCGTTTTTATCCATCCATTCCATCCGGCGATGGATGATCCGTGCGCCCACGCATTATGCATAGATCGTTGCATACGGCTGAATGTTTTATCAAGATAATAAAATAATTTTATAATATTATATTTACAAGGATATAAAGAGTCGTCATGTTGAATAGAAATCAATGTTTTACGAACGTGCAAGCACCCGACTAGAAGTGTACAATAAACGTTTTATTGTGCATAAAATATATTTAACGTGAACGCTATAAACAATGGAAGTAACTTCATAAAAATATTTGGTAAGACAATAAGATAATACAACCGATTTCAACGTAAAAAAATATCCACTAAATAGTGCAAAATAATTTTGATTTGGCCTAGTGCCAGAGTGCATCTCATGATCATTTTTATGATCTCAAACACGGCTAAGATACATTGATTTATTACCGAATTCCGGTGCCGACATATCGGCTTCATCATCAGTTCAGTTTGATGCATATCCTTCCTTTCTACCTCCGGTCAGTCATCGATTACTCGTATAAAGAAAGCCATTTTAGCCAAACAACAGTTCAGTTCACATTTTACGACAGTTCTGCTATGATCCTATTAAGAGTTTTATTCCATACGGATACAGAAGTTCATCATCAGATTATAACAATATTTTTACGAGACCAACTCGGGAGTATAATATTTCAACCAATTTTTTTTTCATAATTGGTCTTCAATTAACTGAGATATCGGGAAACATACATAAAAAAAAAACATAATACCGAACCTCCTTTTTGAAGTCAGTTAAAAGTATAAAACAATGAAAATCTAGGCGCGCCATGTAGTAGCCAAAATAGGTGTTAAACGGACAGCGGTCCATCTTATCAGTATCACGTCAAGCATCCCGACAGAGGACGTGTTGCTACCAGCATAAGCAGACCTTCTATTACCCATTGACGAACCCACAACTGGAAAGGGCGTATAAAAGCATGGGGAGACGGGACAGGTCTTTTGTGAATGGCTACATCACTCACGCGTGTACGTGGGAGGTACATTTGGAAGAATCAAGATCGTTGCACAACGGAAGCCAGGTGATGCATTGCCAAGTCCGCTCCCTCAATCGCCAGATCAGAGATTAGATCGCGTTCGTTTTCTAGCGCAAACTGCTTTAACGTAGATACTTGGATTTGTTTGCTCTTGTGATTCATCTTGTACGTAGTGGATACGTTTATTTTCTCTTCAGATAGGAAAAAGTAAATTAAGATTTAGTTCCTTTCTGTTGCCTCTGTCGTTGTTTGTACAGTCGTCTGTCAATACAATTGTATTGGTATTTGCTTTTTTGAATGGTCGATCTGTGAAAATTTGGCGATATGTCTTTTTAATATCGATTAAGATTTTATAGACTGTCAAATTACATGGGAACTTTCTATTAGAGATTAATACAGCGGAAATCGTGATAACTCTATTAATGACAGATCCAGTCAGATAGACGAATCATCTTAAATCATGTGTATCAAATAATAATAACTTAATCCATTTATCCATTCTTTCGTATTCGATTAGTTTGTAAGCTAATCGAATTTCGAACATGTTTTTTCGATTGCTGAGCAGGAAGTATCTTAGATAAAATCTCGGTACTCTCATATCGTTTGTTAATATCGATAAGGCAGCGTCAAGCGGTATTCCGCCTCTCACCACACAAATTCCAATTAAAATAATGGATGTAGGCACATTTGGGATAATTGTGATTCAGATCTTTAGTACTCAATTACTTAGTTTTATTCGATTGAAGAAGGATTTAGGATATGTTTGCAAGGTCTCTGAATGTTTTGTCGATTTAGATCTTTCCTATTCTTGTCACCGGTTACAATTCCTGCTAGGGCTCACGCGGGTGTTTGACTAATCTTGATCTAAGTCTACGTCTTTGGAACGTACTTGTGGGAACAGGACAATGGTAGTGGCAGAATGACGATACTAAAGCCCGGATTACAGCCTGACCTTTCAAGAATCGACCTTACTGATTTTAGGGGTATGTAGAACTGGGTGTAATGGTTCTCAAACCATCATTATACAGGAAGAATCTTACGACTAGATAGGTGCTGTGTCTAGTAGTTGATTTTGGGCTGTTGTATAATATGCTCTCACTGCGCGCAGAACAAAATTTTGACGTTTAGTTCCTCCGTGGCATCAAAGATGTCGCTATATATATTTTTGATTTCTTCCAGAATAGTGCCTCACGAACTAGCAATATATCAGTAAATACAATTTTCTCCCTCCACTAATAATGTTTTCATTTTAAAACATGAGCTTTAAAAACTTTAAACTCTTAAAAAAGCTGTTGTTTAGCGGTTTGAAGGCAACGAGAAATATAACGGGTCCAGCAGAGTCGAAGCCTACTAGGGTTTTTGAAAGGGAAACCCCTGGAACGTAAACAGCAAAACAAGGAACATCGGTATGTTTATTCTATACACGCTCTCCTGCACCTTAAAGCGGGAAAAGTCACTTGATGATTTTCAACCAAGTGCAAAAGAAATAAAAGGTCTTTCTATTATGAAAGTGGCAGTATTGATCTATAGTGGCAATTTATTCAACTCTAATTTGACAGACAAACAAACACGTAACTTTTGTATGACCTGTCTCAACAGTAGCCAACACAAAGCAAATTTAAACTCACAGACTTGAAGTAACATCGATGGGCCAATCACATGAATGATTAAGATTATTTGCTTGTCCGCCAACGCGTTTCTTACACGTATGAACCTCATACGTAACCGTGTGTATAAGATACAAGTGAGGGTCAGTTCACACCGAGACGCGACGCGACGCGACGATGCAGGAAGAGGCCAGTGATTTCGCGCTGGGCCGCGTGCCACTGCAAGACGCATTGCAACGTTGCGAACCGCATAGTATAATCATCGGCAACACCACGTCGCGAATATAAAAACGTTCGTCACGAGGCGTAGCGCGACACCGCGCGGCGTCACGAGGCGTAGCGCTGCATGAAGCAACGTATTCTAAATTCTCACAATGGAATTTGTATCTTTTGGTGTAGTAAATAAAGTTCTATTTTGAGTCACTCTATTAAAATATGCACGCAGCGTCGCGTCTCGGTGTGTGCTGACCCTTACACGTATGAACCTCATATGAAACCGTGTGTATAACTCACATGTAACAGTACAGTATGATCTAACGTGGGTGTTCACATTTCATCAAGCGAACAAGTATGAGTCGATCATTATGCTTTAATTGAAAACGTTTTACAATGCGTAAACTGGCATTGATGGATTGCGATATTTGTAATTTGTCAAACGTGGAATTTTTTAAATAAATTCATATGCTGATTGGGTTGGGTTTCCGTTGTTTGTGGATTGGTGAATTTGTGAAAGAGTAAATTAAATATGAAAATATGAAAATCTGTCACAAGACTTCGGAATCCAATATGACGTATTTAGTAGCTCTGTCAGCGGCTTCGCCTGCGTAAAAGTTGATTTCTCCATACAAACTTCAAACTTACTTATGGGGTCAATATAGGAAAATTCATTCTCAGTATTCGCTTACGTCATAAAATTTCTACGCATAACGCTCCCAGTCAGTCAGTTTGTCCTTTTATATGTATAGATAACGAGAAAAATCTCCTAATTTAGAGTAAAATTGCTTATTAGTCTTTGAGGCTAGATTGTAATCAATTATTAAGAAAATTATTCTAAAGCACAAAGAATAAACTAGAGCTCTGTTAGCCTTCAGAACTGTAAGTAAATACTGTGAAATTTCACCAAAAATATAAAGTTAACCTATCAATCTCAATGAACCTTTTGAATACTAGCAATTTGTCGCGATTACTTGAATCTTACAACGAAAAGCAGCAGGTAATCAAGGATCTTATACAAACTCCCGAAACCCAATCTCGATTCGAGTACTTTATAATCCAATCCTTATTTAACCTTTAACAACTCCAAGCCGTTATCTACCCAAGTAACAGGAGATAAATCTTTGGTTTTAAACTTTGTCCCGTGCGAATATAAATTACGAATCCTTATGTCCTTCCTAGGTGCGTTAAAATATACGGAGACTTAGCTATTCCTGAGATAAGAAAATAATGTCTCCTTACAAAGGCGTACGCAACATCTTTCTTATGTACTGTATCCGAACTCATTATCTTTTAACACGCCGCAAAACTTATGCTCCTTCGAGGTTGTTCCCTATCGCGCCTTTTAAACAGCATTTTCCCCGTCTTTCGCTGCGTCCCGTTCTCATCAGATAGCAGCATGGCCAAGCTTACACACTTATTTTATTTACCGTGCTAAGACGATTATTTACGATGTAAGCCGTGTAATAGCTTGCAGTATCTTGTTTTTCTATAAGAGATCCGGCTTCCACAACATGCATCATTTGAGGCAAACAGATTCGACGATCTCGAACGCCTACATACCATTTCTTTTTTCTTTTCGAATATATTCGCAACACGGCGCAGATTAGCATAGGAAAGTAATTTAAACAAATTGCCTAAACGATTTTTGTGAGAAACGCGACGCCATTTGTTTAGATAAAGTAGGAAGGCCTATATTTTTCCGAGATATAGGTTTGTATGACCAACTTTTCACTTCGTATGCGACCCGTGTTAGTATGTTTACAAAAAATTTTTAGATCGCGAAAGTTTTGTCATCCAGCGTCGTCACAAATTCCTCTGTTGAGATTACATAACTCGTAAACTTCGTCGAAATAATGCCGCAATAAATCTAGTAATGTGTACGGTATTCTCGTCAAACTTTTTTGTTTATTTTTCTTTCCTAAAACCGACGACCGCGAATGCTTTCATAATTCTTCGAAATTACTTTATATACTTTTGGCGATAACGCAGAAAAAGACCGTCACATTAAAGGCCTTGGTTAACTGTTGGCCGATAACATTTTGTTGAAAAATACATAAAAATGTACATAAAGATAAGTCCTTGTGCGCTTTCCTAAAATTTCCCCAGTAAATTTCACTCGTATTCGCACAAAAACGGTTTTCGGATAATGTCTTCCCATTAGTGGTTCGGAAAAATGATTTTTTGTAAGCATTTTATGCTCTAAATTGCTTTTAACTTTATAAAAGTTATATTTTAACATAATTTGAGGGATAGTGAAAATATTCGGTCAATAAAACGGCGTAAATGGTGATGGAAATTACATGATCGTGTTGCCTTACGCCCACGGCGGGTTATGAAGACTGTAACCTTTTTTAAATGGCCGTAAAATTATGTAGTAGCGACACAGCTGTTATTAATTAGGAAATTAATATTTACAGCGGAGCCTTTAAACAAGCGCAGGGGCAAACAAACTTTGGTTACTACCAATAATGTTATCCGTAAACGGCCGAATATGGCGCCTGACTAGACTGGCGCTGATCGTTAAATTCCCGCCTTTTTTACTTATATTGTTTGACGGGTGGCCAACATAAAATAAAGACTATTTATAACCTAACAAAGAAAGTGTTTCGTATAAACATTGAAGGTAATAAATATTAATATCGGGCATCCAAACTTTCGTTTATAACCGCCGATCCTTCGGCAGAATAAAATACGACATTGAGAGTTCGGTTCCCTTGAAAACTAATTTACCCAAGGATGAAAGCGAAAGCGGATCGCTATTGTTATTTAACAACCATTTTGTAAGTTTAGTGAATTGTTGTTGATAGCTTCACACAAAAGAAAATATTTAGGCAATAACTACAGAAGTCATTTCTAAAAACTAACTAAAGGTCATTCCAGATAAACGTGCAATAAAAATCATTGACCCACCTACATTTATTGACATTCTTAATTTCAAAAACGGAAATAATAACATAAAACTGTCTTGAATCGACATCTATTGCGATCCTTTACGTTTTCTACTAATGAAAAACAGTTCATTGTTGGTTTTTCATGTAACATCGCAGAGATATAAGGAAAAGGTCAATGAACTTTATTGCAAGCTTATCTGAAATAAGGTATAGCCTGTATCATAACATCAGTCATCGTTTAGCTTGGGTGTTCGAAAGAATTACCGCGACCCCGGAACACAAAGGCCAACATAGGTCTGTTTTATTCAGTAAAAGTTTAACACTCCCTCTCACTCCACTCAGAGTGGAAGACGTTATTTGATATTTCCCACCGAAAAAAAACCTACAGTTATATTTTAATTCATGAATCCCCAACCGGTCTCATAGGACCGCGCTGTTATTGTCTTACTATTGTGTCTCGTTTCGCGGGTATTGATAGGTTAAATTGATAGTGAAATTGATGAGAACTCAAGAAAAAATTACTTAAAACATGAGTGGTTATTTATGTCAAAACATCTCTTAACACCAAAGAACAAAGCTCTGATTTTAAACTAATAGGGATTCTATTTTTAAATACGAACCTATTTTAACATAAAAAATAAATGACGCAACAAAATCGTAACAATCTACGATTCAGCCAGAGCACACATCCTTCGATTCAATTCTAAACGCCATTAAAGTTACGAACAGAAAAAAAATCACTTCCAAATTCAATTGTTTCGTATGGCCTTCAGTTCTAAGGGATTTCCTGTATGCAAATTCTTTTCACTTTCGACTTCGAATTGTTTACTAACAATATCATAAAAATAAAGGTTCGTTTTCATAAAGTTATCAGTAGTCAATGTTGTAAAAATGAAAGTTGTTTTTGTTTTATTGTTTGGCGTATTGTCTTTTTGTTCAAAAGGGTTTGTTAGATGTGCGTCATGTTTATGATGCCTATTATTAGGAAGTGACTATTATGATCAGACATCTTATTGTAGTCTTCGCTGCTCTGCAATGATCATGTCTATTTTTAGAACTAGGTAGTTCTCAGAAGGGTGTTATAAAGCGCAAAACGATTGCGTGCGGTGTCTGTAGAAAGAGTGCTATTTCATCTAAAAGTGTTCTCAAAGTTAAGGTGTTCATTCCATCCAACAAGTCATATATGTATATATTTTGGCTTTGATACAAGTGGAGAAAAGTTGTCATTGCGACCGAGGCGAAATTGGCCCGAGTCGCCGGCGAGGGTATTATAGATCTGACTGCTGCAATGACAAATTTCCACGTGTATCAATCGACCGGGCCGGGCTCACTGGCGCACTTTTCCGCACTAGTGCGTCGAACAGTGAATTATCTATTTAAAAGCGGTGTTAAACAGCATATTAACCTTCTAGGCAACGCACGCGGTACGTGGACTTTAGGCATCCCTTTTAACAGTCAACACTAACCAATAAATACCTGTTGTAGATCGAAATTTAACGTAGCCACAATAAATCGGTGAGCGTAAGCCACAAATACACTGACAATGCCATTAGTCGGGCGACTGATTTGCGCTGTTACAATAAAAGGAAACTAATTAGACGTGGCATGTTGCTCCTGTAACCTGACAGTCCTGAGATTAGTTGCAGATTTTCTGAGATAAGTGGGGTGCTATTTCTGAGTGGTGCAGTAATAACAAATCTGAGAGCGTCATTTTGAGACACTCAATAAGCTGTTGGTTAAGTTATTTGCTTTGTTTTACAGATTTTTTCGATCACGATTAGGTTATGTTAAAAATGTAACGTTACAAAAGCCTTCCACACAATAACTATAACGCCGATACCTATAACGTTTCTTGTATGTAAATTCCCTTCAATTCTTGACTTTATTTCAATTTTATTATTTGTTATTGTAACGGCAAAGTTATCCAAAGCAGGCATGGACTTGAGAACGGTGAGTAATGAGAGTACCTCGCCGTCCGGACCGAGCCCGAATTGTCGAGGGCGCGTAGTGTACCACGCGTGCCTCAAGGAGATGTCAGTAAAGTCGTTTGGGCCTTGTTTAGAAGTTAACTCATTCTAAATCACGCCTGATGGAAAGCTATGGATGAGGTTCACAAAGGAATGAGCATGCCCAGAAAATATCTGTCATCTTTATGTTTTTAGAGTATTTTTCGAGGAGCTCGTGGTTAGATAATAATAGCCGCACCGGTCGATCTTCAAAGTTAAGCAACTCTTGCCAAGGTTGGGCTGTGGATGGGTGACCATCTTAACATAACGAGTTTCCTCCGTGCCTCGGAAAGCACGTTAAGCCGTAGGTCCCGGCTGTTATATGTAGACCTTTGGCAGTCGTTATGGATAGTCAGAAGCCAGTAACTCTGACTCCAGTCTTGCCATAAAGTACCGTGTTACCCTAGTTAATGGGTTGTGGAGGTCTAGTAGGCAGCCGCACGTAAAATATACCGCCGTAAAATACTGATATTCAGCTAAATCCGGCTTGACTGGAAGCCGTCCCCAATATAGTTGGGAAAAGGTTAGGCAGATGATGATTTAGCGTACTTTTCGATCAAAGATGTGTGATGTATATTAGTGGTTTACAAAGAAAAATACATTAACCACCTAATTTTCCTATGTAGAACTCGTGCAAAAAAGAAGGTTAAATCAAGCTAGGTATTTTACTATCTTACGTGCAAAAATCTGGACAATGTGTTTGAAGGATATTGGCGAGGAATGTGAGCTAGACATATGTGTGCCCGCGCACTGCCGGGCATAACTGAGCTGAGTCTGGGGCGCATTTTTGCTGCGTCGCTGCACATCCTCGCACAGCTTTGGTAAGAACAGTTATACTTTTTACTGCAAAGCTTTAATTTGCTCTGTGCTAATTGATAAAATTTTGTGTGTTTTAGTGGTGGCCTAGTAGCAACTTAGAAACTATTTTAAACCCAGCCAGGCGCACTACTTTGTGTAAATTATTTCATCACCACTGCTCTCAAAACGGTGAAGGAACACATGATGAGGAAACTGGCATGCCCTAGAACCAAAAATTCGAAGACATCTGCCATCCACCATGACCATGGCATCTGCACTGGGCCTGCGTGGTGAATTACTGCTCATTCCCTGTCCTAGATAGCAGGGCTGAGTCCCAGCAGCGGGAACATTACAAGGCCGATAACGCTTATTATTGATATAATTTTAACATGAACAGGACAAAAAAGAAGAAAAAAACATGTTGCGCAGACCCCAAGTAATATGGGATAAGGGCAGGAAAAAGAAGCTAAATACATCCAAAAAGATTAAACCTGCTTTATGGTACAAGTGTTTGTTAAAGGAAAGGAAATCTTCCCACCAAAGCAATCTGCATTTCCGTAAAACCATTTGCATCTAAACTTGATTATTAAGACATCGTATCGACATTCTGTAGGTTCAGATTTCACTCACACCTTAGGAGATGAACTACTTAAGTTATTAGAAGTAGTTGAGAGCACTTATGCTCCAGTAGGTGTCAATTACACGTGAACTACTTTTTATGGGTGCTTGAATACCAAATTAACAAGTTAACAACGCGCACACTTGCGACTGAGCTGTTAATCTGGAGTAGCCCTTCTAAATCAATCCTCATTTGTTTTTTTGATTCGTCATCTCTTAGGCACACTGTCCACGGATGTTTAGCTTCATAGACGCGTATTGAAGCTTATATAGCAATGCCTATTAAAGAATGTTGAAGTAGATATGACCAAAATATATGTGTAGAATTTATGATTTTCTGAGGATTAAGTTCTATACATTATTTTTATCAATGATCTTCGTTGCGTTCCACTCATCATCTGCCTAGCCTTTTCCCAACTATATTGGGGTCGGCTTCCAGTCAAGCCGGATTTAGCTGAATACCAGTATTTTACGAGGAGCGGCTGCCTACCAGACCTCTACAACCCATTAACTGGGGTAACACGGTACTTCATGGCAAGACTGGAGTCAGATTTACTGGCTTCTGACTATCCGTAACGACTGCCAAAGATCTACAAATGACAGCCGGGCTTAACGTGCTTTCCGAGGCACAGAGGAAACTCGTTATGTTAAGATGGTCACCCATCCACAGACCAACCTAGGCAAGCGTTGCTTAACCTTGGAGATCGACCTGTGCGGCTGTTATTATTTAGCCACGAGCTCCTCTTAGCTTAGCTTCTTAGACGCGTATTGAAGCTTATATAGCAGTGCCTATTAAATAATGTTGAAGTAGATATGACCAAAATATACTCGTATGTGTAGAATTTATGATTTTCTGAGGATTAAGTTCTATACATTATTTTTATCAATGATCTTCGTTGCGTTCCACTATTCGGCAAAAAAAATCTCTTTCCAAAACTCTATGTTCTCTCTCTGGCCAAATTTTTAAATTTGGCCAGCAATTTAATACCCTAAGGGCCTGTTTCACCACCTATGATTAAGTTTCGAGTATCTTACTTGGCAGATAATATCATACGAATTCTGCCACATTTTTGAATTTATTCAGTGAGTAGTGCCTACTCGGATATTGTGAAACAGGCCCTAATAATGATTACGATAGATCTTTCATCTCTTTAGAGAAAAAAGTTGTTAAAAGAGAAAAGACAAGCCATACATAAATGTGTGTTAGTGTTGTTAATATATCATAAATACTCGTAAATATGTGCCTTGTGGCTTGTTGTACAATCTTATCCCAATTTAACGTTCTTTTTATAGCTACAAGAGCTAATTAAGGAACCATTTCCCTAACACCAACAGATCACGCGCCATTCTTACAAACAGATCCTTTTTACGAGCAAAGGTTACATTTCACGGCGTATGTAATGCCCCAATAAAATGTTTGTTATTATAGTAAATCACATTAGGGCCGAGTATTGTTGCTATATGCGTGGAATAGATAAGTACAGAAGGCTAAGGCCTGTTATCCTCGGACGCGTCACTTCATAGGACTGTGTCAACGAAGCAGCATAGTTCCGTTGTGTCATAGCCGTTTCGTTGACACAGTTTCATAGTTTTGTATGTAAGCTTCACGCAGGCGTACATCAAGCTTACAATGACGAATACGCGTCTATGAATCTACGCGTCCGTGAACAGTCAAAGGTCTACACCTTAAGAGCCTATTACACTACTCGATACGTCGGCTCGTTACGTCGAGCCCCGTCGAAGACCGTCTTACCCTAATTACACTACGCGACGTAGTCTAAGACCGTTCGTAAAAACGTGTGCTGTAATAGGCCTTTTATTCTTAGCATCGAGCGTAAATGTACGCTCACATACAAACGCAATGTTCCTACTGTGCGGCTATCTCAAATAAATGACAATTGCGAGTGCGCCTGCACTCGCTCGCTATACTCAGATGGCTATCGAAGTGTAGGTGTGTTTTGTTTGATATATGAAGCCGACCTTCTGATCCTATTTATTCCGTGCCACACGTATCCCGCAATAAAGTCGGAAAATCAAGCCTAATTAACGCTGAAATGCGACACGCTTGTTAAAAATGAGAGTCAATTTGCAACGAGGATCTAAAATCCCCTTAATTATCAGTTCGTGAAATAAACAAATTTGGAAATGGGCTTTTGGATTGCGAGTTGGTATGATGAAAGGTTTTTCCAATTTGGAATGGACTATTTGAATGTGGCTTTTCGAACTTAGGTTGTAGATTTAGTACTGTTGTTGGCTATTTGATTTTGTGTTTTGGCAATGATTTTGGTGATTTTTTTGTACTTGTACGAGTAATGGATTGGGTTTGTGAATTAGTATATCATAAAATATAGGTACTTACAGACTTCGGTACTTATTTCTTTTATCGTTGAATTAATAATAAAAATATATTAATAGAAGTACAGCACCTATTCATAAACATAAAAAAAATATAACCAGCCACGAATAAAATTAATCTAAATTTAACAAAGTATCCAAACAAAACACACAGTATTTACATCTAATGTACCCTTTACAGAGATATAATGCACAAAAGGGTACATTAAACTAAAGAGTACCATAATTACACTAAATGTTCGCGCGTCTAACATTTCGGTCCCGACTCTCGAGCTCAGTGTGCGGTAGAGAAAACAATTCTCAATTTTCCCCGCCTTCCCCTTTAAGCAAATCCGCAAGAATTCCTAATCCTTATACGGTTGGAGTCCCGGAGGATAAAACCGTTGATGCAAACTTACTGGATACGATCTTCGAATAAACCTACTTTGGGTTAAGCTTTTCCAATGGAAATAAATAAAGTTTTCCTTTTTACTAGTTAAGCTTTTCAAATGTACTGAGTTCGATTTTAAAGTTAAGTCTTGGTTATAATGGTTATGCTTCGAAATTTTCGCGAATTTGAGAGTAAAATTCTTCTATTTTATAACAGTTTTCAGTGCTTTTTCAGACACAGCGGACTGGAAAATTATACTCTGCTTTTTTGTAATAAAGTTATTGTACCATAGTAAGTTGTATAAAGCTTTTTCATTATACAAAGATGAAGCACTTCTCTACCGGTCAAAGCAAAGCGGTAGAATACTCGAACATCAAATTGCTTATAATGGATATTTAATTGTTGTTCCGTCTTACAACGTTCGTGTTAATCTAAACATCTCAATCACTGCATACAAGCCATCTAACAAGGCGTTACAAAAACTTACCTACTTATTACGCAAAATTATACACTGGCAACATAACACGTGCGAAGCAATCGTTCCAAATATAAAAAGTTTTCACGCTATGTGCGCCCAAGTTCGTTAACCCGAAGAGATAGCTTCTAGGCATTTCTAGATGTCGTCTATATCTGTGGATCACGGCACCATTCCCTCTGCTTTAATGTCAGTCCGGACTACGTTTAGGAGCCACTACGTTGAAACTAGCAGACCTCTTCTTAATTACCATGCCTTACTGGAGAAATAAAAAAGTTAGAGCCGTCGCTAGCTCTTTTTGTGGGACTCTTAAAACAAAACTTCAGTAATTCTATTTTTTATTGGATGCTACACTTGATGAATTAAAGAGCCATCCCTTTGAATGTTTTAGTAGAATTCTTCGCTTTGTCTAACCTTAATTTATGATGATAGGTGCGTGTTTACTAGAAACTGTTTTACGAGTTACTCGCAGTTGAAGTGTACAATCGCTTTTCATGATAGCTGGCCGCACTTTATTTATGAAACAAGTTCTTTGTAAGAAAAACAAAAGAGCGTCGGCAACATCTCACAGTTTGATATAAAAATCATGATTATACTCGAATGTTATGACTGGTACTTAGATCGAGAGAAAAGGCCTGAATTTATCTCGAAAGCAATAATAATATTTAGTTTTATTACTGCTAATATGTAATAGAATCACGTATAAATAAAAAGAGTCGTAAAGTATCCCTGAGTCGATAGCTAAGCGCTGGTACCCACTGAGGCGTGATCGGGCGACTCGTAAATGGCTGATTCTAATCGCCCCAATTCAGTTATAGAATTCCTTGGTAGTTCTATTTAAAGACACACACTGGTATAATCGATTAACTTTCATTTTATGGTTATCATCTTTTTTTGTCTGTATTTCAAATATCGATGAATTATGTGAAAAATAATATCAAAGAGAAAGAAGTTAGAATGTAGCAGGGTAACGGATGATAAGATGAAATTGAAGAATAAATAGGGTTGAGCTGTTTCAAAGTGACAAGAGCAGGAAAATTATGACCTTTAACAAACTCATGGATGTAAATCCAGGCTTATAGTCTTTTGTGAGATTTATCGCGGCCCTGAAGTGCAAAGATCACGGGTGGGTTACAGTCAGTGAAAACTTGTCTCTCCCTCTCGCTCTACCTAGAGCAGGAGAATCTGACGCAAGTCTTTATCAAACACGATTGTTTCGGTAGCTTCCTGGGTCGGATTAAGCAACGCCAGGGTTCCCTGTAGGACTCGGTGGGGCACCACTCGTGTCTTTGTGGAGCGATCTAGTGCGGACCGGCTATCAACCATTGTAGTGTGAGCGTAGGAACGGTGTGTCATGGTCAGCTCGCCGTCAGACTGCTCGGTTAGGACTAAGCCTGCCTGGGTCAACAACAAGTTTTGTTCAAAGAAATTATAGCGAAATTGATGGAGCCAATTAGGATCGATCACTGCCAGGGCGGATTGTCAGAAGGAGTTCCCATAGCCTTCACAGTATGTATCAGCCTTCGCTATGTTTTAGCCAGTAAAAGTCACGCTCTTCCCAGAGCAAGAGTAATTAGTTAATTAATGATTTTTCACCCCAAAAAAATCTTACTTCAGCAAATAAATAGTGATCGAGACCCTTGTTGAGATTTTAATTAGGACTTTTTTTTTAAGAGCTTGCTTGAACCGCGAAGGGTGAGACGATAAGATTTTTTTTCTAAAGGGAGCAAAAATTCTGGGTTAAAATTAAATACAATATAATATTTATGTTCTGGTCAAAATTGGGACTCTAGTTCTTTCTCATTAAAGTTAAATATTCATATTAATAAATAATAATGTAGTTTCCACAATATCGATTACCAGTACAATACATACTATTGAATTTACATTCCATTCATAAGAAAATATTATTACAATCATGGGATATTGAAAGTAGGTTTGTGATTTTAGGATAGATCCTTCAAAATGTAAACCTTCTTAGTTTAGTGGGTCATATAATGGACAAAATGTGTATTTTATAGAGGTGACCATGGAGACACATGGAGAGTGAGGGGAAGCCCAAAGAAAAGTAGTACATATGCATTGTGAGAGGATAAGAAAAAAAAAGGAGTTAGTGTTAGCATGACAGTGACCCCAAGTGACATGGCAAAAAGGTACTTCTATATGATGATAAAATTAAAATATTCAGGTATTATGATTATATTTTATTATTTCATACCATTTCTCTTCTAGTTTAAGGTCGCACTTATTGTAAATTTGCACGTTATTCTTCTTAATAAACAATAACAATTCTGCAAGAAGATTAACATCAACAGACACAAAACTGTTGATCGATAAATATCGAGACCAAAAAGTTAAAATGGTGCACTTCCCTAATTTAGTCAGGCTCAGCTCTAGACAGTTGTTTTTTGTTCAATACTAATTTATTCTTCCTCAAAAACTAAAAGCTCTAACGCAATTTGTTCGTAACAGATGAGCTGTCATCTAAATCAAGCATAATAGCAGCCTCTAATTTATTCATTGATTTATTTAAAATCTTCCTAAATAATTATTCTTGAGCATCGACACTATTATTTTAACTATTGTTTAAGTTGCTCGTTGAAATATGGCAGCGGTTCCGCGTTGATTTATATGTATCTGTAGGCGTTATATAGAAATGTATGAGAATATTCATCGTACACATGATAATTAAGTTTAACCTCCGGCGATAGAGGATTCTACTTTTGCTTTGTATTTATGACAGTGTAGAACTTTACTTGACACATCGGGTAGACCGGGTGCTAACGTGTTTCTATCCTCAGCAGTAAATATTTTTAACGCTGCATAATGTAGTTTTAAATTATTCAGTATTAATTTGGTTGGGAACACCTAAGAGAAAGTTTGGTACTTTATGTAAAATACTAGTTTTTGCCTGAGGCTTAATTTGGAAGTGTTGACTGGGCTTATAATGGCATTTTGACAAATTGATATTTGGGTGTTCCCTCCTTAGCTTCCTACGCGTGTCGTTGAAGAACGATATATAAATTAGTATTAACTAGATTAATGTTAAGTGGTTCAAATGGAAGAATCGTAGAGTGGCTTCATCCATATAAGAATAATTAAATTCAGATCTAAGCGCCCTCATTTCGTCGGGAGAACACAAAGTAAATTCAATAAAAAAGTAAAAAGATCGGTCATCCGACTTTATCTAGGCACCTAGGTAGGTACTAGTTCTAGTAGCCCTACTAATGAGTCACAACTAAATGACACTCACCCCGCCATCCTTTTCTAACCTAACCTGATGTAGTTGGGCTGACCCCAAGTCCCTTAATAATTTAAAAAGTCCATTCATATTTGGTATAAAATATAATATTCTCGTATATAAGTATTTTAATGAAGAATAAGATTTTTGATTCACATCAATCCCACATTATTGATATGGCCGAACGTAGTCGTAATTATGATTAAACGTTAATGTAAGGATTTGGGCCAGTTTTAGTTAGCTATCATTAAGAGATCACTTCTAAGATCTAGCCACGACAAACGTCAATCGAAAAAACACCCCTTTCTCTTGGTCGGGGTTTCAAAAAAACTAAAGAGCAAAACAAAACACATACGCGTATTTCACCGATATCAAGAAAGGATTCTCGTTTCCATTTTATCGCCGTTGATAATCTCAGGTATTAAAGGAACTTGTTCCTTTTTTGTGTAAACCAAACAGTATCTTATTTCTATGTCGGCTTATTCGACCTCAGAAGAGGTAGATCTACCGATATCACCGAATGTAGTAACCCACAAACAGTATTTGAATATTGCTGGTTTAGAAATGATTGAATTTGTGAGTTACGTTGTTTGTGATGCTATTGTGTATCAGGATAGTGATCTGTTTTTTTTTTGTATTAGTAGCAATCGTCAAGTGTAATCTTCGTAGTTTGTAGAATAGAATAGAATAGAATAAACTTTATTGTAACCCTTATTGTCTATCACCACTCCAAACGAAAGACTTAAACTCACTCAAAGGGCAATGGAGAGGGCTATGCTAGAAGTTTCCTTGCGTGATCGTATCAGGAATGAAGATATCTGCAGAAGAACTAAGGTTACCCGAAGAATTGCCAAACTTAAGTTGCAGTGGACAGGGCACATTGCTTGTAGAACATAATAATTATGGTTGATGTAGTCGCAAGGTTCTAAAATGCCTACTGCAAGTACAACGCAGCGTTGGAAGGCCTCCCTCAAGCTGGACCGATGACCTGTTTAGGCTCGCGGGATTGCGATGGATGCGAGACGCACAGGACTGTTCGTTGTGGCTATACTTAGTAGAGGTTTATGCCCAACAGTGGACGTACTTGAGCTAAAATGATTATGATGAACGTTCCGAACGTCAAGTTTGAAAATGACAATATTATTACCATCATCAATACTTTTTAGCTTTCAATAATCAATACTTAGTAATCTCACTATTATAACCTGATTTACCTACAACGATGCTACCTACAGGAGTCCTAGTTCACACTCAATATCCAGATAATTTAATTGGGTAACGTATCGGACCCTCTCGGTAGATGGAATCGACCTCCAAACTAATCTATTCGTCCTGAATTGCAGTAACCCTAGTTCAAATAGGTACACGTACTTTGAGTTGCGATGGAGATTACGTGGGACATTTGTTCAGAGTTCAGATGTCATCAAGAATTAAGTTGGGCATGTGAAGTTTTTATTACAAGACCAATATTTTTCTCACTGCTAGGAAAGGCATCCTCTTTTTCTTCTAAATCTCAATATCTCTTGCATAACTTCTGGTCATGTTTGACACGCAAACGTGATCAGGGACTTTACCATGACACGTTTAATTGTCAGTCATGCGAGCAAGCAAGAGGGACAATGCCGTACACCTATTAAAGCTCCATTCCTTTAACAGTTCAGTTAAGATCGTAAAATGGATCGTTTTAAGAGCTCGTGGTAGGGCCTCAGATCGTCGTACCATTTTTTACTGCGGTCGATTTTGACTATGACGTCATCTCTCTGACGTCCAAAATGTATTTTTTATTTGTATGAGCAAATATACAAATATCATTATCTAAAAAGTATTTTAAGGATCAAATCATTTCATATTTAATCTATCAGAAAGAGTTAGGATTTAACCAAATACCTATGAACTCTTGAAAGGTTTACCTTGTGCCTACAGATATCTGAATATTTTTTTAAGTCTTGAAGCCTTTGCAGAGCTTTTTCGCTTCACAACCTCTTTATTTGCAGAAACAGATTGGAACGTGAGTGTATAGTTGATTGGTAGCAATCAAACTTGTGCCTAAGATGGAGGTACCTT
Source organism: Mythimna separata (assembly GCA_030763345.1). Classification (NCBI taxonomy): domain Eukaryota; kingdom Metazoa; phylum Arthropoda; class Insecta; order Lepidoptera; family Noctuidae; genus Mythimna; species Mythimna separata. The sequence continues at coordinate 9,303,877 of CM061181.1, read as the reverse complement.
AAATGCTAAACGTGTCTAGACTCATCTTCGTGAACGCTTATATTGAAATTTTGCAATCAACGTTACACTTGTAATCTGAACAGGTTTAGATGTTATTTTAGACACCATTTATTTTATCACTAAGCTTGATGTGACTCTATATTGACCACTTTTTAGGTAGAAAATCATCCAATGACTTAAGCGGGCTAGACTTTAACTGACTAAAAGCACACCTGTTTCCTTCAGTTAGCCTTTGCCGCCAAGGACCACGAGTTTCTCTTTCAGAAGAATCCCTATGGCCCTGGAAGGCATCGGCACTGTGGGGCTCCTGCCTACGGTTTGCTATCATCTCTTTCAAGACCTCGGGAACACTAAGTGCTGGCGATGACTTAGGCTCGGTTCGAAAAGTTACTGAATGGATATCGTCCTATATCAAGAAGTAAATACCTGCACTGAGACTGTAGAATCAGAAAATATACTTGGACATTTATATATACAGAATCGTAGGGCTGGATATTAAAAATAAAATGTAAATTTTTTGTTGAAGTTGATTATACTGGTGGTTCATTACCACACTAATACTATAAAGGTGAAAGATTAAAAAAAAAGATTTAAAGGAAAGTTTTGTATGTGTGTTTGTTTATTACTCCTTCACGCTCAAACGGCTAAACGGATAAGGGTGGAATTGGCACACTAATAGAAAATTACCTTGAATAGGATATAAGATGCTTTTTATCTTCGGTATATTCCCTTGGGCTACTTTCACGCGTGTGAAGCCACTAGCAGAAGCTGGTTATTTTACATTATCTTAGAAAACGCACACTAATATAATTAAGAGCGGATGATTAAACGTCAGTCTATCAATAATACTGAAGCAATAAGTATTATTAATAACTTTTTGATAGCGTATTTACCTTTAAAACAAAGGATTCTAGACGCAAAAAAAAATAAGCAATGCAATGTCATTCCAAACAAAGCCAGTACACCTATTTAAAGATACAAATGTGGAGAAGGAAAAAAGTGAAACTAAATACTATTAATAAATTAATAGTAGGTAGGTTCTTGTTAAACGTGAAGGATTATCAAGTGCAAAGGTTAGTGAGAAGCCTCTATTTATAGCCAAGTGAGTACAATTTAAGTCGCCTCATAGATCTCTTAAAGCCAATTGCAGCTATAACGGCTTTTATAGGGTTGAAATATTGCAATGGTGCATTACGAAGAAAAAGTCAGAGTCATTGGACTGGCAATTTTGCTGGAGAGCTGAATTTTTTAGAGCTTTGGTTTTTACTAGCCGTCGCCTGCGGCTTTGCGTTTTATGACACTGAAGCCTGGTCTGATATTTTTAAAACGATATTCATATGATAATATATTAGAGTAGTGTTTAGTGTTCATACATGAGTAATAAGTTATTTTCGTCAAAATTAAAGAAAAAGTGTAGTACGACAACCATTAAATGGTTAGGTTATTGAGAAACGTTTCTCATTCGCTATAATAGTGTAAATGCTGTACTGTACATTCAGTACATGAACAAATTGTTTTCACATAAATCAGATTCTAAGAAAGTGCAATGGACTTTCAGCAGTGGGACTTGAGTAAAAGTCCTAAAGGCTAATTCTTAATATTAAAACAAAATTATTAAGTTACAGCAAATTGCTTATTAGTCTTTCTCTAATAGCAATTAATTTGTTCTTAGTAATAAAGTTAAAAAATGTATATAAGATATATGATTCCACTTTCTAAGAGTGTCTTATAGTCAATATTACATTTTGTATCATTTGTTCTTTTTCTTTGTTATAACAATGCTTCTTCTTATTTATGACTAGCTGTTGCCCGCGACTTCGTCCGTGTTAAGTTTGTTAAACTGCACAAAAGTAACCAATAATTCTACACTTGCAACTAATTCCGAAAGCATCCAATTCATTCATTTTACATTCACATAAAACAGTTTAACTTCATTGCTTTTTTTAGTTGGGAAATAGTCCAATGACTTCTCCCGCTCTTAGCTGATGCATCAGGGCGTGACAGACTTTTACTGACCAAAACCCACTCCTTGCCTAACTGCATGCCTTTCAGAAGCGAACCCATGACCCCAGTAGGCTTGGCGACCCTACTGGGTCTCTATGGTTTTGCTGACATCTCCATGAGGCACGCTTGGAACACTACCCGCCGTCGACTCGGTCTCGGTGTAGATATTTGGTTACCGAACGGTCGGACGCCGCACCATTGCTCGCTGTCCGCAAGCCCACTTCTTCGGTGGCTGGAAATCGAGGTCGGGATCTTATTTCCTCAACACTGGGGCGTGAGGGCCATTTCCTCATCCATGCGGCCGCCACCTTGGCTGGATTACTGCTTCTCAGAAGGACGCAACCGCCTGCCACTCCACCCTGCTCTGGACCAGGGCCCGGCGCGAGAGGTCGCTGCAACCGATGACCCCCACAAAAACACGGCGGTGCCTCGTTCAAACGGTGCACATCCTTACCGTATGCTCCAACGTGTTGTCAGGGTGATCCACATAAAGGGTCACTATTCCACATAATGGTGATCCACATAATGGGTCACCATGAAGATGAAGACACCGATTGGCTTACGAACATCAACGAAGCAGAAATAATAAGTGAGGGTTGCAGCAGTTGATCTGAATATTTACCTACTCCATGGACAAAGGCGTTTGTTTATGTACATATGTCTTTAGTCTATATTACGGTTTAACAAAGATGTACGATTTTAAAATTATTTGCTGACCAAAAAAATCATATTAACCTTGAATGAATTCCAAGCACCACTAAGTAGACACGGTAAGTTCGGGAGGTCCCGGCATCGGATCAAAAAGGAAAGGATGCCCGGGTGTCGCCACTGTGTGGACCGCCCGGAGGACAGGATGGAGCACACGGTAGAGGTGTGCCCTGCTTGGGCGGAGCGCCACCGTGTCCTTGTAGAATCTATCGGCGGCGGCGACCTCTCGCTCCGGGCCCTGGTACAGGCCATGGTCCAGAGCGAGGAGGGGTGGTGGGCGGTAGCCTTCTTCTGCGAAGCAGTAATGCTAGCGAAGGAGGCTGCAAACCGCGAGCGCCGCCGCCGAGGTCCCGATCCCGATTTCCGATCACCGTAGGCGCGGGCTCGCGAACGGCGAGCAGCACGCCGTCCGGTAGTCTGGTAATAATCTAGACCAAGCCTAGTCGTCAATGGCGCGTTCTGTTCCACGCGCGCCTCAAGGAGATGTCAGCAAACTGTAGTGGCCCGGTAGGGCCAAAGCCTCTGGGGAACACGGAAAATCCGAAAGGTTCTCACCGTGTCTTCCAGATCGTAGGAACGAAGAGGAACAGGGTGGGGTTTAGTCAGTAAGAGTCTGACATGCTCTCCCGCTCCGCCCAAGAGCGTGAGAAATCATTCTGATGATTCTCCTTCCAAAAAATAACACCACTAAGTAAGTGTAAATAGCACTTACTTATGTAGGCTGAAAAAAAGTGATCCTGAAGTTAATAGAAGGTTTAGTATTTGCCTCTTTTTTATTTGAGGTAGTTATCCAGCTCTAGGTGGAGCAAGTGGTCTTTTGCGGATTAAATTCCACCATGTTCCTTCAGTTGCCACTAACTTTTGCACGCCTTAGTTATTAGGTACTTCGGTATATTCTCTCTTTAAAGAGTAACTACAGAGACGTCATGGGGCGTTCTCACTTTCTGCATGATGCAAGTACCTACTAACCAAACATGAGTGTTTCGAGAGGTAGATATTTTGGATTCGGCGGGAAGAAAAGTGAGAAAGACATCCTTAAGCCTCCTATTGTCGTTTAGACATTTCTTAGGTGTCATTAGTCAAAAAGCGATTCCCGACGTTTTTAGTTATTTAAAGTATTCGTTTATTTATGCAGATTTTTTGCTTGGGGTGATATTTGACTGACGCCTTAATAAATCATACGGTGTTTTTTTTCAGCGGGTACTACCTTCTTTACCAAGAGTTAACTTTGCAATTTATGAATTAAATTAACTCTTGAGTGCGTGCATTTTTACTCAGCAGACTTCACATTATTGATGGTCAAACGCAACCTGCTGTGGTGCGATTTTAAACGGGTACAGGTTGCAGAGCTGTAAAAAAACCCACCATGTTCCTTCAGATGCCTCGTTTACGAACAATTTCTCAAATCAATTCTATCTACCTATACTATGATAGCACAATTCATAAGAAAGAGACTTCGCAACAGACCGTGCAGCAGGAATCGTAATATTTTAATTTCGCCATAACTTCAAAACCAAACGTCCAATTTTAATCATTCAAAGACCAAATATTATCTACATAAACTGTACTTAGTGATAAAATAATTTATTTTGATAAGGGTTAATAGCATGAGTAAAATAAATGCGTTTAAATGTAGTCCAAAAAAATTCAAGATTTTTAGATAAAAAAATGGTTGTTGTGCCTCACTCGACATAGATAGGTATAGTGCTTCGCGGACTTTTTTGTAGATATTTATAAGATCTACAATTAATTAGAACATTTTATGGTTCTATCTTTTACAGTTTAGGCAGCGTACGCAAAATAAGTAACTTTTCTGGTTGATTTTTTACACCTAAACCTAAATATCTTACGGAACCCAATTTTTTTCCAGAATAAAATTTAGCCTATGTTACTCGTGGATAATGTAGCTTTCGAATGGTGAAATTATTTTTAAAAACGGTCCAGTAGTTTTTGAGCCTATTCATTACAATCAAACAAACAAAGTTTTCCTCTTTATAATATTAGTATAGATTAAATCAAGTTCATAACTTCACGTAACGTAAAATTTAACGTATATTTATTAGTATTACACCGTTAGTATTAATACAAATTTAGAATTTCTCAAATTAGTTGGACCACACCCGACGTTTTACGCGACAAGTTTGTCACATAAATTATAATGAAATGTTTTGACTTTACACTGATGATATTCCAGCTGTTATTGGTGTTAAATGACACATAAATACGTTTGCAGAGTCCATATGCGAGGAAAGTCAAAGAGTTTTAATATTTCATTGATGTGTTCCCGGATACAAAGCTATTAGTAGCCGGCAATATATCTTACAAATTAGTAGACTATGACAAACTAAAATTAATGAACGTTTCAGTCATTTTTTAGGTGGTCTCTTTACTCTAATGATGAAGCCGATGTCAGTGACTGAACGTGTGACGTGAAGTTTTGTTTTTTTTTCTACATCTTTTGGGAATGCTTGAGGTCATTGTCTTTTTGACGACCTTGGAGATTGATATATTTGATACAAACCACTCTAATAAATATGAATCGTTTAACATACTACGAAAAATGAATTTAAAGAAATACATCCAACCTGAGCCAATGGATAGACGTTTGGAAAAAGATATTGAAACGTTTTATCATAAGTTGAACCATTTCTGCAAAATACCAATAACGCTACGGTTTGCTTTAGCAAATGAATTCAGATATAAAATTAATAATATTTTCATATATTTTACAACAACTAGACTTCAGAATCATGCTCGAATAATTCAGCTCCGTAACAATTGTAATGGAAAAAAATTGTATCTACGGCGCTGTATTTTCAAATCAAATGGCAATATAACAAAACTTTTGTGATCAAAACAAGTCGGCGATGCAAATAACTGGCGCAGAAACGCTATGGAACCCATTAAACTGTATCCGTACCAATACACTTGGGGCTGCGAAGTTTGATTAAATTTTCATAACGTGAAGCTTAAGCAATGCGGACTCATTGTAAATTATAGCGTCATCATCAATATTTAATGAACGAGACCCGTGTTAACATGTGTTATGTACCGATCGAGCTTTACAGATGCACCTACATTTGTTATGCAGCTGAATAATTTATGTTAAGTCTAATGAGAGTTGTGATTTAGGAACCTTCCTTTATGAGATTATGAATTTTGAATCGAATAATGTACCGACCACTTTATTGCAAATAAACCTTAACCAGTGAAAAGAAGATTGAAGACACAACACACACAGTCACGTTAATAGTGAGTCTGGCGCTAACATGAAACATGCGGATCGCAAAGTTACGACGCGAAAAGACGTTAAGCTTATACATAAACCTAACTGAAATGTTATGATTAGTCCAACGCAGCTAAAGTATGACTTTTGCGCGACTTAACAAAATGTCTCGCGTTCCCCCGGGACCAAGACCGGCTATAACTCATCCAACTATCGCCGTCAAGCCGCCGAGAAAGCTATATATCAAGTTTGATAGTCAATTATTGGCACTCGGTTCTGGTAACCGCCGTCTCTGGGTTATCTAAACCATATACTCCCGCTTGGGATAGGCCTTCAGTAATATGCTATTCATAAGCCGACTACTACGCAAATAAAGGTCGGGACATACACTTGGGGCGTTTTGATTCATAGTCTAATTTGATAATACCCGTATGGTGTAAATTTAATACGGCTCCAGTTCAGTTGGTAGTCGACTCAATTAATATTTGGAAGGTTCAGAACTGTAATTTTGTTCATATAATTTGCGTAAAATGTTTGCCTTATATTTCGTTTTGTTTTAGAAGGGTTTTAATTTATATCGACACTCCAATTTAGAAGAGATATACACTAGAGAGTTGAGAAAGATAATGAGCCGTTTGTTTGAAATAGTCCACATTTTACAGTTATTGAGCAATTTAACAATATTTACTACATTAAAGTGACGAAAATTAACGATCAGTGCAAAATTTTATAGGATATTTTGGGAAGAGTTTTATTTAAATTTTAATGCCGTTGATAAAGCGCTCACAGGATTTACTATCGGAAGGATGGTAAATTGTCATCCAAATTTAATGTTGGGAAACTCGGAATGAACTCACTATAATGACGGTCTCTCTGTGGAGCTATTTACTGTGCTCGAAAATTCTCATGGCCGCCACTGTATTCAAATTCTTCACCAAGTTCCAGATTAAATTAACGACACTAAAAAGTGAACAAAATCACGGAGTTCTCAGTGAAATTAACAGTACCAGAGATCTATTGTATTACTGAATGCGCCCTAAACATTCTTTGAAACGATACGAATTTAGAACACGACACCCGACCGTTTACAATCCGAGACGAAGTTTTAACATTTTGACAACAAATTCTACTCGAGAGTATGCTGTAAGCTGGTTGTAAATGTACAAATAGATGTTCCAAAATAGATTGGTTAACAAATAAATAGAAGCTTCGAACTACTAAATATTTTTTCGGAAGCAACGGTGCATGTGATTAAGGGATGGCATGTTATCTGGTGCTTTTTGTCCTCGATTGTCCTCATTCTGCGGTCTGTGGTTGATATTTCTTGAACAAGCAATAATAGATCTTATTACGTTCTCATTAAGATTTATGTTTGTGATGTGGTATAGTCTGTTATAAATGTATTGAGTTACGCAAACCCACCGTTGGACGAAAGCTGATCTTTGCCGGTGACATCTCTAGTGCGTAAAGGATTATCGAATGACAACGTATTTTTTTCCCTACTTGTGTATTTAGACGATATTCAAAGGGATCCGTTGCTTTTACTAGGATGCTATTAAATTGCGCAAGCGTCTTTTGTCATACCATATGGCATTTTCCAGCAGATGGCCCCTTTGTTAGGCCTACATGTTTAAGTAAGCTAATATCTTTAAGTATTATGAAATTCAAAGCTATTTCAAATGACATTGGAAGTACTTCAAAGGAATGTGCTCGTATTAGGTTTGCCGACGGAATCTTCTTTATGATTAATGTTTTGATTTCAGTTTTTTTTTTTGCTTTGATATCATGGAAGCTGATTATGTAGATTTGCTGTTTATTTCCGAAATCAAATCAAATCAAATTTATTTTTTTCATGTAAGAAAAAAATGGGAAATACGACGTAAAACGAATGCTTGGTAATAACTTAGGTTATAATTACTGCGTCAGAATGTGTCATATAAAGACTAATCATGAATGATGTAATAAAACATTAATAATATTATCGGCCTAGTAATGTTCCCAATACTGAGACTCAGACCTCATCTTTAGGAGTGTCAATGGGCTGTAATCCACCACACCGGCCCAGTGCTAAATATCACTTGTTTTCGTATTGTTGAGTCTAGGACATGTCAGTTTCCTCACTCTGTTTTCCTTCACCGTTTCGAGAGGAGTGATGATGAAATAAACTACACAAAGTAATGCGCTTGGCAGGATTTGAATCCACGGCCTACAACTTGTAAGTTGGAGCAGTTACGATTGGGCCTACACTGGTCTTAAATATCTAATAAAAATTAATTCAAATTTAAATATTCAAAGCAAATGATGTTGTAGCCGACCAAAGTAACTACATACTTTTTTTAGTGATGAATGCTCAAATATGTATCTTTGTATTCCCGTTCTGGGTGGAGCGTGAGAGAGTGTCAGGCTATCACAAGTGCCTAATCATGTAGACTAAACCCCGTCTACGATCTTTCAGGTGCCCTTTGCGTTCAAGGGCCGTGCTAACTTTGTGAATAATATCGCTGGCCAAACTATATAAACTATTGAGTCATTTTAATAAATGAGCGTTTTTTCCCAATAACCATACATCTTTTTAATTTGTTTTGTCTTTCTATTTCATGGTCGTGTTCCATAAACCAGTTAGGATCTTTTCTTGGAATTGTACTGACGACTGATTTACTATAGGTTATTTATTAGTATGATGTACTTTAATCGTAAATAAGAAATGAATTTAGGGCAAGTTTATTTAAAACGTGATGACTGGAGTATTCAGAAATCTATGTCAATAACACAGTTAAAAAATATGGTTCAATTAGCCCAACCTTTTCTCAACTATGTTAAGGTCTAGACAAATTAAACTTGATATCAGTATTTGATCGGACCTCCGCAACCCAGTATTCGGGGTCTATTTTTCCTGATAGCTAGCTGTTAGCTAACTAAAAACCCCTCTTTAAGAGTTTATAGGTTACTTCTATGTAAGTGTGGTCCATCATCGGCCACATCATCACTTACCATCAAATGAGATAGTAGTTAAACAAGGGCCTATGTATAAAAAATGTGTAATAAGGTAACCGTTGGCAAGACTGGTGTCATTTTCGGACTATCTGTGACAATTATTGTCAAAGGTCAATAAAAAATAGTCATAGATAAACTCACCAAAGTTACCTATTACACTTCAACTTCTACTAATTCATACTAAAATTAACGAAAACCCGTGAACTAAATCAATATTTGTGCCATTTAAAGTGTTCCAAAGTGAACTCAACTCATGAAAGTTTGAAAATTCCAGCATTCAATTAAAACAAAATGTTGGAGCCTGAACTCTCTAACCTACATTAAAATTACATTTCCAACAAAATCTAACATGAATTTATACAACGAACTGTTTACATAGCCCCCATTTGCGTTCCAGCAGAACCATCCCTTAATACATATAATGTTCGGTCGTATTTATGTCTAATAGTACCACAAACAGATTAAACCTTCGTCCCTCTTAACTTTAGTAAATACTGGTGGTTCCGTAATTTCCATTTCAACATTCAAACGTATGGGAGTTGTATTTTCAGCGCAGATAGTACTGAGTATCCCCTTTTAACGATAAAGTAAGTTAATTACAAAACTAATTCCATTACGGTGGCTGTGTCCGGTGCTAGTCCCAAAATATTGGATTAAATTATTATTATACACACGTTTATTGTTTAGTATAAAGTTTTCGGACGTGTATTGACGCCCTTGTCCGTCGGACTGAACTCCCCTAGAAATAATATTAGTGAGAAAATCTGATAACGTTATTTTAATTTGCATACCGTTCGTTAATAAATTTTGTTCTAATTATTTTGCGCTCTAAGTTTGTTATTTCATTCTGTAGCCAATTAGGCTCTACCACAAATAGTAAACTAGATTATATTTAGACGTGTTTATATTTTGTGGGTTTGGATAAATTTGGCATTTAAATAAAACCCCAGCGATATATGTCAACTTTATTTATTGACCGGAAAGACTAGAATTTAGAAAAAGAAATCTAATATTCTATAAAATATTTAAATCGTCGATCCAATCTAATTATGTTAAACAAGATCTAAATGTGTTTCGAAGTCCATTTAAATGAACACTAGATTTTAAATTACCGCCTTATTCGATTTCAACTCTAAGAGAGTTAAACAAAATCAACTACTGTGACCCTCCACAAAAGGTTAGTCCACATAAACTTGTCATAAAGACTTCTAGGTAACATAAATTTGCTCGGCACATTGGCCACAGTAGCAAACAAGTTTTCCCATTACTTCTGCAGTGACTAGCGACACCAGATTTCGTTGACGCAAGGAGACAGATATTGCTTTGGAAAAGGGAGTTTTACTTGTACCTACAACCAATAAAGTATCCGTAAATAAGTGACAAATAAAAGAGGAAATAAGCTTTAGATCAGTAGCTTATCTACGTATGTTTTAGTTTTTAAGAAAATGATTTTTTCAAACTAGCTCGTGCCAAAGGCTTCACTCGCGTGTAAGTAGGTTTCTTCATACAAACTTTAGAACCCCTTTTATCGTATTATGGGCTGAATTTTGAAAAGTCCTTTCTTTGTACTTGCTTACATCGGAAAAGGAAGCCTTGTACAAAATGTTACGCATTTAGTCCCAATAGTTTTGGCTGTGCTTTGATATCTCAGTCAGTCAGCTTCTCCTTTTTGATTATTATCTTTGAAAGTAGCACTGTTACTTGAACTATGAAAATTGGAACAAAAAACTAAAGAAAATGCGATAAAGGCTGAAATTATTTGCCTACTTTTATCCTTTCATGTCCAGCGAAATGGAAATAAAAACATATTTCTATTTACAGTTACAAAAAAAAAAGAGCGACACATGTCCAGCAAGAGATTGGGACATACAAAACGCTATCCTTATAAATCCAGAACGTCTGGCATTCCCTAAACTAAACTGACCCATCAACAGTCTTTGATAAGGGTGCGAACGACAAAAATAACTGATGTTGATTTCGTTTTGATTCGTCCACAAACAGATAATAGGAGTTTCATGAGTTGACGACTAGATGCCGTTAGTAGTGTAAGGGGATATATAAGTTGGCGTCGTGGGGTGGAAAATATGAGAATTTATCGCTGCGTGTATGTTCATAATGGGAAGAGAATGGTCTGACGAGTCAAAGGGCGAATTGCTACTTATAGTGTATGATGATGGAGACGACGGGTAATGTATGGAGATTGTGTGGATAATGGAGACGTGAACTTGTGAGACGCCTTTGCAAGTGAATATTGTGCAACTTTGTATGACTTTTCGTTGGGTAAGCGTTTTATGGCGGAAGGAGTAGAAAGACTTTGTTAAACTTTTAGAAAATGATTGCTTCAAATGAACACGTTGCTAGAGTAATAATTTTTGTAACTTGTTATTAAAAAATGCTTATGACTATTACAACAGAACGTTATTCAACTTGTAGTATTCCGGTACTTCTGCCTTAACAGATACTTAAATTATTATGAGATATCACAAAAATAATTTAGGTGCCTTTAAGGCTAGAGTGAATAAGATCTTAATAATCTAGTGCGCTTCGCCGTAAACGATTGCATCACTAGTTTATATCAATTCAAATAATAATATAATTGTAAAGACTAAATCTTAGGCGGTTCGAGTTAGGTGACTGGATCAAGGGATCTTGATTCAGAAAATGCTACTCCTGGACACGGCTCGTATAGTTAGGAGATTCCTTTCTCTGGAGTCCTGACCGCCGCGCCGCCGGTAGCTTGAACTCTGTTGCCGATACCGGTGGGATACTATTTTTACTATTTACAAATGTTTTTTCTTACTATTCTTGTATTTCAAAATGTAATTTATATGGAAAGAAGATTATCTATCTAACCGAAATATAATAATGCTCACTTATCAATTTTAATAGTTCGATAGTTTGTTCCTTTAGTTTACTGAATATACTGATGACCTGCTTTGAAATTGTGTACAGTTAACGGTGGGTCAGCTAAATCAGATAAACGGTTTTCTATTATCCCCTTAGGCGGACAATTTGTCACTGTTAATGCATTATTGGTACTTCGACTCAATAGCAGGTTGATATCGCAAGACGTCTACCTACGTGGTTTGGGATTATCGGATTATAATACGTCATCACTTCAAAGTGTCACAGCTTGTTAGGAGTACAGTGATGATTCAGCTGCAAGATAGTGGTAAATAATGTTAACCAAGAATATACAAAACAATATTATGTCTGACTAACAAATAAAAATTCTTTATGGCATTCGAGTAAGTGCTTCTCTGTAAATTATTTGTAGTGAGAGAAAAGCATATTATATTGTATTGTAAGTGATACCCACATTTCACGATGCGTTATTGTTTCTCAAATAAACATAACGTCATTCCAGTCTGCGGTTACTTACTAACGCAATAAATATAGCAATATTAATGTCTATCATAAGTCACTTAGCTTCTTTATTATCCTTAAACATTATTTCTTTATTTCGACATTACTTATTAGGTCCGATAAATTCGACATCCCCAACTTTCTTATTCCCTTTTTTGCTCAACTTGAGATTCAAATTGAATTAGTTAAGGTAGGAAGTTCTAAAATAATTCCTATCTCTTTTGAGACAAGTTCTTTCGTCGTTTTTTTCTTTTAGTGGGCTTTTTGCCTTGCAAACAAGACATTTCTTTATTGAATAACTTTGAGGGGCTAAAAGGTGTAATTTATGTAATGCCTTTAGTATTACAGATGGGCTCGTTCAAAATCTTTAACAGTGACTTTTGACTGTTCATTAGCTGTCTGTATTTGTTTTTTAAATAATAATTTATTGGATATAAGTAACAGAAGTGCATGTATGTATAACCGTAGAAGTAAAGTTTATCTGGATGCTAAATATAGCAGGATCAGTTCAGCTTTATAACAATATCTAAGTCATTGTGAATCTTAAGGTAATTTGAGTGAAAATTATTATTCTGTGTTAATTTTACTAGTTGAGTAAGTGCTCGAACCTATTCATGAATGTACTGAAGTTCATCGGCGAAGTATATTATATGCGAAGCGCAGAACTCTGTGTACCATTTACCCGCACTAAACTTTGCTAGAGTGACTTTCAATTTTCAATATGTTTGCATATTGGCTGAGTTAGTGTGCGAACCTACTTCCATTTTAACATGCCGATGAGTACTTTAGACTTGGCAAGTGTATGCAACTCTGTTAGAACTTCATCGGTACTTGAAGCCTCTTCGTATTTAGTTTGCATATACTGTTTGGTGTGAGTAATTATACTGAACTAATAAAAACCAAAAGAAAATGTTCTAAACACATAAGGTAACACAATAAATGAAACAAAAGGAAATAAAATTTTAAAAATGTGTATTTCTTGTTTTCGTTTTTTTCATATCATATTATTTTGCGTATTTACAGTTTTATATACAAAATCATAATATTTACAGACTTTATTGACAATGTTTGTTTTAAAAAACTATAATAGTAAATGCATCTGTACATAGCTATAAGTTTTAAACTTTGGCATTATATAATATTTAAGCGATCCGAATATTATTTATAGTCACTGAAATATTTTTTAACAAATATTATTATTTACATCGGATTTTCCGTAATCTATAAATTATTATCGCAGAAATCAGGAAATTATTCCGTAACAACTTAAAGTAAAACTAGCGGCCTAATCTATACAAATTAAATGCAAGTCGTGTCAGGCTTCGTAATTCTTATGCTATACAATAAATATAATGTGGAACAACCTAAGATTAATTATCACCATTTTATTGGACTAATACGCTTAAGCGTTGCAAGTAAAGCCAGTGTCTGTTTACCTGCGTTGGAGCATACGCTACGCCCAGAGCTGCGCTTGCGGCGCCATGCGGTGGGGGTGCGCGTCGCGCGAGTGCACGCTGGTCGGCAGGGCCAGCCCGTCGCCGAGCAGGGGGGGGAGCTTCCCCGGCGGCGGCGGAGGGGGCGGCGCCGGCGCCCGCCCGGCCCCCACCGGAGACACCGAAGCGTAAATATTCACTGTCGACCGGTGATACTGACACTTCCGCAAGTCCGGCATCGCGAACCTCAACTTTTTCCAAAATTGTCTATCACCCCACTCTATACAGGTGTTCGCTTTCAAACACAACCTGAGCTCTGGATCGATGTCCCTATTCGGTAGCTCGCCTAGCAATATTATTATCAGTCTTCTTCGTCTCTCTTTCAGTACTTCGTGGAGTGCCGTTTTAAATTCGAAACGACACCATTCGTTGTTGATGAAATTTTTTGACAGGACTATTATCGTCCTCTTTGATGACTCTACGGCCTCTATTATTGTATCCGCCACGTATGCCGAACCGTTAAAGTCCCGGTAATGTAGACAGAGCCGGAAACTTGGGTCGGTAGATTCTAGGCCAGGGGCTAACATTTGAGCAACGAATGCCTCGTCTTTCACGCTATAACTTATATAGGCGTCAAAGAGGCGATCTTTGTCAGCTTCATCGTCGAACGCTGTACTTTTGTAGCACATTCTGAATCCACAGTGGTAGTAAATCCAGACTCGAAGCTCTCGCCGCCAATAAAATACGCCGCATATTAATGCCGAGCTAGCAATGAACACGCACAGAGATATTAGCAGCAGATGCAGATAATCATTAATTACTTGGTTCTCGATTATCGATGAGCGAAAACCCACATGGCTGGTGCATATTGTTGAGTTAAAATCGGCCATTAGTGGACCCACAGCGTTCGTTACATTATCAAATACACACGTGATCTTAAGGGCATCCTCCACTTTTCCAAGGTTATTTTTGAACCAAGTGCGAAATTTATGCATGTACTGACAATCGCACGACCAAAGGTTTCGCGAGAGACTTATCTCTACCAAATATGGATTCATCGTGAACTGCCACACCGCGAAGCCGTAAATGTTATTTCCTTCCAAGCGCAACACTTCCAAATGCCTCAACTCCATGAAGGTACGATTATCGATATAGTGTATTTTATTGTCTTGTAGATGCAACTCGCGCAAATTCTCCAGAGGGGACAGTTCAAAACCTAGCAACTCTTTTATATTGTTCTTTTCTAAATGCAATGTTGTTAAGCGTTTTAGTCCACTAAACGTATTATTATACAGAGCGTCAATGTTAGAGTTATTAGCGTACAATATTTTTAAGTTCTTACGTCCAATAAAAGCATGACTCGTTAAACCACCAAAGTTATTACCGTCTAAATATAGTTCAGTAGCGTCCATAGGTATGCTACTAGGTATTTCGGAATACCCAGCAGCAGAACAGTCCACAATATTGGCTGACCACGGTTGGTCATGATAACACGTACAGTTTGACGGGCACGTCATTTCACAATCACAGGCGTCAAAATCACAACAATGACACAGCGTAAAACAGTGCGTTTTATATGTACACAAAAACTGAGATGATTCCGCTTCGATAAGCGGAATATAAGTCCTTTCACGATTGTACAATAATTTACAATAAATGCTCTCCAAGTCCATGACACGTGGATGTTGTCTGAGATGGTCCAGTTTGTTTATGCGTTGTAGCCACTCCATAGTACAGTCGCACTGAAACGGGTTTCCACCGATATAAAATTCGGGTAGCGGCCGTCCCGGATCGACCGGAGTTAGACGAAGCGCATTGAGATCCATACTAGTTATCTGATTTGCATACAAATCGACTCTCGTTAAATTGGTTTTTCCAACAAAAGTTTGAGCTTCAACTTGTGTAATTTGATTATCATTCAGGAACAGCAACTCCACACTGCTGGGGATTGAGAAAACCGATATTTTTGTCATTTTGTTGAAACTTGCGTCTAGTGTTTGCAAGCGCAATTCTTTATCCATGCGATAGTTGTTTCCCAGTTCCTTGATATTATTACTATGAAGATCCAACCACTGGAGTCCCGAAGGGATGACAGTATAATCAAACCACTCTATTTGGTTATCTGATACATTTAGCCACAATAGAGATGGAATATTTACAAACAGGCCTTGGATTTCTGTGAGTTGGTTGGCATCCAACCTTATAGCTTGTAGAGTAGATAATGTTTCGAATGCGTTCATATCGATGTGTTTCAATTTATTACGTGCCAGATTTAAAATTTGTAGGGACGGTAAATCTGTAAACACTTCTTTACTTATGTTTTCTATTTTGTTTCCAATGAGACGAAGGCCATATACGTTATGCAAACCGACGAAACCAGGTTCTTCTAGTGACGTTATCTGATTTTCTCCCAGATCAAGAGTCCTTAGTAAACGCATATTTCTTAGCGCTATGGGTACTTTCTTTAAACGATTTCCATTTAAATTCAAATCCTGTAGGGAGGATGTATTCCTGAATGCTTCTGGATGGAGTTCTTCTAGATGATTATTGTCTATAGATAGTAGAGACAACACATACAGACCATTCAGAGCGTAGGCATCGATATGGGAGATTTTGTTGTACGATAAGATCAACGTGTGTAGATTATTCATCGGTGCAAATGTATCAGCAGCAATGCTCTCCAACATGTTATGCTGAACGTTAAGTATTTGCAAAGTATATAAATCTTTGAAAATTTTGGGATCGAGCTTCGTTAATCTGTTGTTGGATAAGTTCAAAAGCACCATTCTAATAAGACCGGTGAAAGTATTCTCATTAATCCAAGTACTTGTTAAATGGTTATTAGATAAATCCAACGCCAACAGCTGATCTAGGTTGGCGAACAAGCTTGGTGAAAGCACACTTATAGAATTGTTTTGTAAGTATATTTCTTTGATGACCGGTCTGCTATCTTTGAACAGATCTTGCGGAAGAGCGACTATTTTGTTGTTTGAAAGATCAATTATCTGCAGCTGTTTCAATCCAGATAAGGCCTTGTCAGCGACCATCGATATTTCGTTATCGTGAATGTGCAGTTCTTTGAGTCTACGTAGAGCCATAAATCCGTTTTCTGGCATTAACACAAAGTGATTGCTAGAAGCGTCTAGTACCTCAATATCTAATGAGCAGGTTGCATGTGACATAGAAGGCGCCGAGGGAGCTGGGCCATCCTGTTCACTAATCAGTGCTTGATGCATTGCTCGCTCTCTGAATCCCAAATCACTTACATCTTGTAGACGATTTGAAGACACATTCAAATACACTAAGTTTGTTAATGGGCAAAACAAGTTTTCGGGAAACGACCAGATGTTATTAAAACTGAGATCCAACTTTTCCAACTGTCGAACAGCCGTAAAGCTTTCTGATGCTATCTCTAAACTCATAGCTGCCCACTCTGTGTTTTTCGTTCGAATCGTTAAATTTCGGAGGTCTCTCAGGCCGGAGAGTACGCCAGGCGGCCATCTTCCAATTTTACAGTTATCTAAAACAAGTTCACGTAGTTTCACTAGATGCGCGAAACTCCGATCATCAAGGGAGCTTTTGTACATCATGTCTTCATTGCACTCTATTCTAAGGGATGTGGTATGTTCTGAAGGAATAACACTGAAGTTGGTGGTGTCGAATTCACTGTTTATCGTGCGGAGTTTACACGTGAGAGAAACTTCATGTGCATCATTGGGGCCTCTCAGCCACCACTGGCAGTCATCAGGTGCTTCATATTTCAGTGGCAGGGAGCTCTGGTCAGCCACATTCAGACCGATGACTAACCAAAACAGGATC
Source organism: Mythimna separata (assembly GCA_030763345.1). Lineage (NCBI taxonomy): Eukaryota > Metazoa > Arthropoda > Insecta > Lepidoptera > Noctuidae > Mythimna > Mythimna separata. The sequence goes on along the minus strand of CM061181.1, from coordinate 9,286,327 downwards.
GGGCAAAGACGATTTCTTGAAAAAGTTTTGTGTTGAGCCATCATGGGGGAAATCAAATATCAAGGAAGAAAGAAAACAGGACACGATAGGCTCAGTGTCATGTTTTTTCCGTCGGCGTTCGCGTATTCCGTCCCCTTGCCGGATGTGTAGTATCCATCAATTTATGAACACTATTTCGGCTTCAATTTAACAAATAGTCCTTGTTGAGATAATGCTCATGATGCGTCAATATCAATTCACAATCCGGTGATTTAGCGTCCTTCGAAACGTAAACAAATTTTTCACATAAACTGTCCACATCAGTATTAATTAAACGTCCAAAATGCACTGTAGTATTTTCGAAATGTATACTGAATATATACGTAATTTAACTGGTTGTATTCAGTAAAGTCCGTAACTCAATTTCGTATCGCGTAAGTGATAAGCGTGTTTTCACCGTAACCTAAGTCCGTTCAGAGCGTCGTGTGGCGCGACCGTGCCCAGACGCTGCTACCAGTCGACTGAATTTTGGTAGAGCCATTGCAGTCGAGTCGAGTATACGTTCGGGAGAGGGGTGCGGAGCGGGGCGAGATGAGCCGAGCGGTGGCGAGTGTTCACGACGACTTATTACAATAAATTATTTTTTTCGGAGCTTTAAGCGATCGACTGTGCGTCTCCGAAACCGCAAACTTTGAATGAATACAGGCATCAGCTGCTTGGAGAAGTTGCTCTGGATTTTATATTTATCATACCTACAGTGATTTGTGACTGACCCACAAGATTGTAAATACGTAAATTGAATGTAAGCAGTATTTAATAGTTAGTGCTTAAATATTTTTCATATTACTTAAATTGTTATAAAATTCTTAACAGTGTCTTTAAATAACGTCAATAATTTCGAACCACAAGTTTTTGCACAAAATTCCGGCCACTGTGAGAAATTCAGTGCGTTAACGCCGAAACCTTTTAAGTTATGGAATAATTCGCATGCCTCAACGCGATCGATTTAATACCCTATTAAGACTTCCCAGAAATTATAAGATATCTGAGGAAACCTAGTTTTAGGATGCTGTGGTTTACAGTCTGCCAATTTTAATAAATTAAATCTTTGGTCTCATAGGTATCTTGGTAACGGAAGTCTTAAAATAAACTTTTATCCTCAAACGTTTTATTTTTTCCTTGTTTGTCAGTCAGCCTAAGCGACAAAAATAGAACCTTATATAATTTAATAGGATTTCAAAAACTCACATACCCTTTTTTAATTCCATTATAAATACGAAACTCTATTTCATTTCCAAAGAAATTGAAATTAACTTACCACAATAAGAATAGAAACTAAAAATCTAACAAAAACGTCTTGAACACGTAATCGGGATTAAAAGCAACCCTTTTATGAAATGCTAAAATTAAAAAGCAATGGTATAAAGGTATTAAAAGCTTAAGGTAACAAAATTCTTCAACAAAGGAGGTTTTCTGTTAACGCTTGGCAGACCACACTGGCTGACGCTGTCAGACGACGGAAGATATCATTTTAATCCTTTTAGTTAAGTTGACTATGAAAAGACAGATGCCTTGCCGGCATCCGTGTTTTTCTTTTGTCACTTAGCTGACTCTTAATGGTTGACGTGAGATAAATTAATAGATTGTGATTAATTTTGATAGTAAAGGGCGGGCTCGTTCTTTTTGAGATAACGTTTTTTGGAGATATGGATTTTGGTTGACGGTGTTGTGTTTTAGTGAGATATAGGTTCTATCTTTATATAAGTAATAATATGATGCTCGATAGCGCCACGGGATATTTTGATAAAGATACTGTAGTCCTAGAAGACAAAAAGGCAACTGGTGTGTTTTAGTTAGTTAAATTCTGATATGGCCCTCTCGTTCTAAACTATAGCGGCAGAAGTCACTGGATGATGAACAATCATCCAGTGACTTCTGCCGCTATAGTTTACCTCAGAAAAAAATAGAATTTTGTCTTAATAAAAACTATCATAATACGACTTAAGGATAAATTTTATTTACATTGCAAATACGAGTGATTATACAACAGGCTAAGAATATTTGGTATGATAAAACTAATATTTTTAGGTGAATGTTTATTATATTTGTGACTTCAACGACTAAACAGCTTTAGGTGAATTTTGCAGGTAAAGTAGAATGGGATGGGACATATGATACTTTTATCCCGGGATTATGTTCTCTTGTGATAATTTTCTACTTTCTTGTGATTGAACAAGAAAAAAGAAAGAAATAGTTCCATTATCAGATGCAAAAAAGTATAAGTCATTGTTGATTTTTAGAAGTTAGGGACAAAACAATATCCCACAGAATGCCGTATGGCTCCTGACTCAAAATAACCGACCCCTTTGCCTCCACAGAGACCTAAAGGGGTGATAGCATGTGTGCTGATAACATCAGTATGCGGTTAGGGTTGGTTCAGAAGGGACTTCAAACCCGTTGCCTGCTTTGTCCAATGATCTTCAGTATACGTTACAATTACATTGCCAAATTCGCCTAGTTCTACACTTGTGTGTTTCTGTACATCATTATGAATATGTTAACATCTGTTTATGCCTTTCAAGAAAGGTCTCATAAGTTCTTACTTGAGTGTAGTTACATTTAGCTTATATTTTATTATTCCAGACCTTGTGTTGTACTTGAAAAGGATAGGCACCCACACATTTAAGTGTCCATCAAAGACTCTTTGTATGTTATCTTTCGTATCATAAGAGTTTTATCAAGTAGGGGTTTTTATTTTTTATACAACGTTCATACATTTGTACCGTTCCAAACTTTCAGGTTATTTTTTACTCTGGTCGCAGTACCAGTCTTACAGTAAGTGCTCTGGTAGTCTCACTACCTTTTCCTCAGGCACCCACTTTGTAGACATTTTTCCCCAGTGGTCAAAATGTATGTGGCTGACGTTACCTGCTCCAGCCCAACAAAAACTTTACAAGTTCTTTTTATATGAAAACCCTTTTTGATTTCAAAGAGATTTACGTAATAATTTACGATTGCTTTAAAACAATATCTTTGTAAACGACACACTTTACGATCCCCACGTATATTCATAAAAATGTTCGTGTGTTTGTTCGTCGCTGTCACAACAGAAATATCATTCATCACGATCTGAGACAAAAGCTTATACGTAGCGATGACGTAATTACCGCATGTATCTAAAAAAACACATGTTAACGTTTCGTTATTTCAAAAAACATCTATCAAGGAGACGCCGAAGCGTGTTAAAGTTATTACTTCGAAGTGTTTCACATCACAATCTGTCAGCTGAAGGAATGAATAATGATGAATCGTTTTCGCTTATATTCGCCGTAGGGGTATCTCCTTACCCGCGCTAGGTATTTATGTTTTTTGATGAATACGCCCGTCGATGGTACGATGAAAATTGTTTGTGCTGATCAATTTTACGATCGGCCGAACGGTCGAGTGTGTCTATTATTCCTATAAATAGGACGCCGATTTGTTGTTTACCTGTGTCTTATCCTTATCCAATGGTCAAACTGTTGTTGAGAGAGGTTTTATTGTTAGGTCATTGTTATTTCTTTTGTATTCAACCAGCTGATATTATTTCACTTGCCGAAGAATTCAAGCGGATTCTGAATTTGTCAAATTTGCTCCAAACTGATTTCTGTTTGAGAAATATATAGATACTTCATAACAAATCTTTTAAGTTTCCGAGAATTTGGGTTTCTCTCAGGAGAGAAAAGCAACAACTAAATATGATTAGTTACAAGTAAAATACAAACATGTTTTAATTTCAAATGTTTGAGAACGTACGCCCATGTGATGTTCACCATTTATCCTATTTAGATTCCTACTTTAGAAACATGTGTCGAAAACTTTTGAAAACCTTAAGCGTAATGTCTCACATAACACGTTTTACCAAAGTATAATTTCTTCAAAGACATGTTACAGCAGCTCCAACAGAAAATAAAATACGGGATCAAAAGCAGAGTTTGAAAACATAAAGATACATTTCTGTGTTTCAAGATTGTGTACAATTTGTTGGGAACTTTACATAATTTAAATGCTTTATATTATAAATCGGATAACATTTGGAACATAAATTTTGTTATCAGAAGACTCTGCAGGGATAAGATAAAGAGACGAGTTATATAGGCTGTAGGTACTTAGGATACGCGAGACAAGAAATATTCTGTCAGGTTTGAACTGAAACCTTATAGATAACAGCACACGACACGGACAAAAACTGCCTATTTATATGTCCTAGGGCCAGTGCCTGCCAAGTTATCGTTTTTTTTTTAAAGTTGCCATGTATCTGAAACGTAATAAAGTTAACTGAAGGAACACAGGTGGGTTTTAGTCAGTAAAAGTCTGGCACTCTCTCTTGCTTTACCCAGAAAAGAGCTTATTTATAACTTTTTAAGTAATAATAAAACTTTAAAATTACTTTGAGTCTACATGTAAAAAAATTGAAGCTGCATATCTTATAAAAAAATTACATTCTTCTGTTCTAAATAGAGTGAAAGAGAATATCAGACTTTTATTGACTTTGTTCATTCAGTTACCCTTTGCCTTCTTTTGGACAAACACGCAATGAATCATTTAAGTTTACGTTTACATTTCGATTAGTAATCTAAAAAAGTTACCCCAAATATACATAGCGATATATTTTCCATGTCTTTAGCAACACACATTTCATCCCAAACTACCCTGACATTATCACGTTCCTTATCGAAAACTATGAAGTCAAAACTCAAGTGCCATGTTAGAACACTCGAACCATTTCAAGAGTGCGTCTTCACACCGCGAAAAAAAACATACAGCAAATAAAAATCTCCAGGAAATGTTTATTTACCGTGGATACGTAGAGACGTAGAACAAAATGTGTAAAATATTCACCCCGTGTGTTTTGCACCCAGATAGCGGTACAAATACGATAACGCGTGTATCCTTGTTAGCATAGAAATTGCGTTTGAGCTACGTGCCTGTGTATTTATGAGTATTTACGCTATTATAGTTGGTTTAATTTCGTCTTAGTTTTTTTTAGGAGATGAATTTAAAATAATAAGGTACTTACTGAAATTGTTGGGGTTAAATAACATGGTACTGCATGAATCTGTGAGCTATTTATTTTCTGGGTGTAGAAAAGTGCAGCTATTTCACTTTTACGAAAGTTCTAATAGATTTTGATGAAGTCTGTCTGGATCGTCATCACGGCGATGTTAAAAGTGTTATTTAGGCCATGATAGACCTGATCGCTTATTGGTAAAAAGCATACAAGATATCCGCTTTAGAAAGTCACACGGTAAATTATCATAGTGAGAATATATCTCAATGCATGACATCCGTTTATGCCGCAGAGCTTTTAAAAATAGGAAGCAATTTTTCATCAAATCTACGCATTCAAAAAACCTAATCCCGATTTGTATCGGATCAAAATATTCTCAACGGTAGCTTAAATGTCTCATAAATTCGAATATACACAGAAAAAGTTATGCAGTGTTAAAAAGTGACAAAGTAAACTTCCTTGAGGAAGCGTGGTAGGTGCGAAATATTTCCGTCTTAACAATTTTTTATTTGACCCCTGTGTTGACAGTCACGGCCACCAATAATACTACGTCGGCTATAACACACAATGACCCAAACCCGGGAAGGGTAAACATGGCCATTGAATAAGAAAAACCGTATTTTATCAAACTGACACCGTACGAAATCAAAATATATGAGAATTGACAAAGCGCGTGAATCACTATATTAAAATCCTTGAAATCTAATCAAAGCAATTAACAACGCTTCTTTCTTACCGCGGGCTATTTCTATCTCTTTCTTTGTTATATAGTTTTATATCCTCTATCTTCTTCTTGAGAATATTTTTTCGATGTTATAAGGCAGATATGTGACAGGGGATGTCTCGCAATATTTCACGTGCCGGGATCTAAAATGCACCCACGCTCAGGTAGCAGCAAACATTATCACTATAAGCGGTGTTCATAACTAAAAAAGGAACCTTTTTTTTTTCAAAAAAGACAGAGTGAGAGTAGAGTCGAATGCTTGTAAAATTATTATTAAAACTTTGTTTATTTGTAATGTTTACTATGAACGTTAAATAACTTTTTTCTCATTAACATAATATTTACTAATACATAATTGGTAAATATTTATGTATTTTCATTTTAAACATAAAACACAGCCAAATAATATTCTAAGAATGTTGATATAAAAATAATTATTTTCAGATCGTGTCTCAAACTGAAAGCATTGTATTTCGAAGAATCCATTTATAGGCATTAAATTGCCAAGAAGTTGGATACTCTGAAATAAGTTATTTGCATATTCCAAAGCATAAATCATATGGAGAAGAACATGCAAAAAATCATGGATACTATTTTAAATTGTGTTTTGTATAAAAATCCTAGTGAGATTTTACTTAATGTTTCTATTAATAAGTATCTAGCTGTCTACTATTTTCCACGTAGTGTATGAAAAAAGAAATAACCCTAAATCAACCAACCGTTTCCATGCATTTTCTATTCCCAATTCCCGATGAAACTATGAAAGAGATAAAAAAATAAACTTCGACCTGCGAATAAAAAATGACTAACAAAATATTAATCTCGAAAAAAGATAAAGAGCTCTGTGTTCGGCCGATCTTTTCTGCGATACGCCATCTTTTGTGCCAATTATGAGGCAGTTTTTGTTCTCTTTTAAAAAATGTCAACGGTGGGTGGGAATTTGTGGACAAGTCTAGTTACAAGGTGTCTTTGATGCCAATGGCGAATATCGCAGTTCTTTACTTTTCTTTTGTAGTCTTCTAAACAAAGGCACGTATTTTTAAGTAAGATTATCTTTTAGGTAAGACACAAATAATGCAATTAGTCGTTATCGTTTAAGCTGTTTGAAAAATAAGGATTAACTTGTGGATTTTGTTTTTTTAAACAGTTTACAGTTATTTAGTCAACCCTAAAGTAAAATGTATGGAACAAAAAACGTTGATTGCAGAATAAGCGACTCATGTCTCGAGACTTTGAAAGTCTTATAAAGCTCATCGTGCAAATTTTATAGATGACTTTAAAATGGTCCAGTGAACTGAAAATATTGCTAATATCATGCAGATATGAATTTTATAAACTTTGAAGAAAAGCGTCATAGCGTGAATTAGTGTGTGCCAGCAAATTATTTTGCTTTCGCTCTAACTCGTTACTGAATAAACTGACAGGTTAGTATCACTCAGCGTGGTTCTAGCAGATAACGATGAAACCATTTTTCATATTTTTTTCTTATAGTTATAAAATAATAATTCATAATATGGTTTTTTTTTATATAACAACCAGATTCGATTTTTCTTACGAACACCTATCTAATTGTTTAATTTTGTATCAAATTAGATACTTATTAAGACATTAAAAATTACAAATAAAACGTCATTTATATCCGCGTCAGAATGAAAAGTACTGGAATTTAATTATGTATAACTATTATGAAAATTTTAAAAATAAATCCTTAGAACACACCTCATTCTACACTAAAAAAATCTTTAGTAAACCTGTAGAATCATTAATGACGGTTCCAATAGTGTTTTTTGTTCCCTTTTAAACACTTCTTACATAAAAATCACAATTTTACAATAATATCTTGAAATACTCATATAATCTAAATCTGAAAACGTTTGTAAATCGCTATCCAAAAATAAAAATAAAATATTTATATACGTATATAAATATTTTATTGCCATAAAATTTTACACGGCGTATTTTTTTCTTCCTCCAGTAAAATAACCTCTGTAGCATTTAAAAAATGTTCACACTAACTCTGTAGACCTTTAGATCAAAGAAAAGTTATGAAAAAAAAATGTAATTACGTAATCTAAATATATATGCTACGCAGGTAGTAAATCGTTTTCGCGATCTATTTCGTCTTCGCAATTTTAGACGCGGGGCGGGTACTTCTGTAAAATGTTCTAGACCAAGTGTTCAGTTTTATGTAAATCTTTAGAGACATGACATTTAGAAAATTTGTGTCGACACGCGTTTAGAATAATTTAAAAGTCAAACGCTTAGACATAGTGAAACAGATGTTGTTACGGCTCCACAAAGTATTGTAAGTGTCATACATTGATACTAATATTATTAGTGTAAAAGTAACTTTGTCTTTCTACTTTTCTGTCTGTCTGTTTGTTACCTCATCATGTCTGAAAGTGTATTTATTCCCTTAATTTATGTATGTAATTTCGACTCCATTTTTTTAAGGTGGGAAATCACCAGAACGACTTCTCCCGCTCTTAGGCAGATCGGGAGCGCGTTTTAACTAATTAATGTTTGAATCCCCGACCGGTCCTATGAGACCGCGCTGTTATTGTTTTACTATTGCGTCTCGTTTCGCGGGTATGTGATAGATTAAAACTCACTCAGTTCCCCAAACCCTGGAGCTACAATACCAGCTCATGAACAAATGAAAACAATATCCAAATAGAAAAAGAATTCCACGTATGACGTGTGGGAATTAAATCTAATAAATCATTTCACTTGAATACGTTTAAAAAAGATTTACGAATTTACCTAAACATTCAAACGATGACTGACATAATGTGATCACCATTTATATGCAAATTTTCTATTTTATGAATCTTCTTTTTTGCAGAATGATACAAAAACGATACGCGTCACATAAATTAGCACTATTTTATATTAATTTTGCTAAAGCTTGAAAGCAGTTTGTGTTTAAGTTATATTATTCAATTCAGTTTTGAATTGAATTGAGTATCGTTAAGATACATAACTAATTTTTGATGAATTATACGAGTTATATTTTGAAGTCACCCATTCATTATATAGATTTTTTTAAACGTTGGAAATCGTCCAATTTATTCTCGTTCTATGGCGGAGCGGGAGGGATAGAAGTAGGTTATTTATTGTTGTTGTAGTTTGTATTGAGAAACATACTCTCGCCCGTGTGAGAGTAGGTTTCTCCATACAAACTTTGGACCATTGTTTCACCGGTTAGAAAATCCTTTCTTATTCTTTTATAATAGGTTTAAGGCTGGGCGTTGATGAGTCAGGATTTACCCTTTTGTATATACAGATATTTTTTTTAAATGAATTTTAATTTTTATGCAAAAGCAAACATTAGTACTAATGCTTAGAATTAAATCCTTTCACACACGTTCCATCATAAGTGTTTAAAAACTTTTCAGACTTTCAGATCGAACAATTAAATAACACTGAGTGGGGACACATTGCTAATGACTCAGAGGGCTTATTCATCTCAATTTATTTATGAATATAAAAGCCTCCCTCAGTTTGAATAAAAACCTAGTCTTTGACACTTCATTTGATAGGGTTAAAACCACTCCATTCTACACTTGTGTCAGACGGAGAAGGTTTTTTCTGATATGTGTAGTAGTTTTCAGTAATACTAAAACCTGAGCGTCAAGAATGTTGGATAAGTAGATTCTGAATAAACCTTTGTTATTCGTTTTTTTTTGTTTTATTTGAAAATGAGCCTTTAAATTCAAATTCAAATTTAAATATTTATTTGCAAGAAATACATCGTTTACAAGGAAAGTTCTTATAACCTAAAAGTCACTGTATTTTGCCTGCAACCAAGCGTGCAAATTATTTATAATTATTTATGTAATTCTCCATGCAATTATTATTATTATCACAATTATACAGCTTTCATAAAATTCGATTACCATAAATTATTGTATACAATTTGATCGTCAACATTCCAACCAACAACCAATATAATGTAATGTTGGTTGTAGTAGTGGCAATGTATTTGCCGAATTTAATGAACTACACGTTTATAAAGAAATAAAATTTCTAAGAAATTTATTTTTCGCGTTTGTAATGCCTATAGCTTGAGGCCCTAGCTTTAACAAATATACTGTTAGGTACTGTACATGTCCTTTCAAGTTTTTCCAACTAAAATACAGGCAAACTTTTACCGAAATAAGCGAAGCATAACAAAGTATTTTAAAAACGAACCAACAAAGTTATACTCTTTATTACAGGTTACAGACTAGTTACATAACGTTTTTATTGAATTTCAGACAAAGGCATTTTTCAATTGCAGTTCCCTTTGCTTTTGTCTATCTTGCGTGCGACGGTGGCTATGGAATTTCATTTAGTGCACGGTTGCCCTAACCTCACGCGGCTTCAGAGGTTCTACTACGTGAATATAAAGACCGGAATGCGGTATTGAATTTTGATTTTCATTGCGGCTTTTCGATCGTAGCTCCTTAGTTTTACCATGAAGATTATATGGCCCGCGCGATGTATAGTGAAACTTGCAGTTGGTTCTAAGTTTTCTCGTTTCGTGGTAGATCTATTTACCCGGCGCCGTCCGTACAGTGCCGTGCAGGCAAATTATACCACACTCAGCGGGACACGAGACTCGCTTAGCGCGATATATAGAATACCTCTCACTAGCATAACGATTTATCGGAATCTGTCGAATGATTGCTTTTTTTTTTCTTTGTATCTTTAAAACGTTGTTAAGCAGGTGCACTCACCTGTTTTTACGAAAAAGTTCGGTGGAAGAAATCAATATATTTTTTAATTGTTTTTGTTCTTCGATTTATTTTGACTTGACCCTTGGTCAAGAGAGAGTTTAACTAATTTATATGTATAAAAGGAGAAACTGACTGACATATCAATGCACAGCCAAAGCTACTAGGATTAGGATGGTGAAATTTTGCACAATATTTTCTTTTACCTGTAACATAGGTCCTGTGCATCCCGCATCCATCCGGACCGGTCGCGATGGCGGCGCTTGGGGGAGGCCTATGTCCAGCAGAGCACGTCTTTCGGCTGAGATGATGATGATGATGATGATGATGATGATGATGATGATGATGATAACATAGGTAAGCGCTTGAAACTAAAATTCGCTACTTAAGGATATGAAACGGGAGTCCCATGTTTGTATAAAGAAGCCTACTTTCACGTGGGCGAAGCCGCGAGACGAAGCTAGTGTATATATATATATGTATAATTTTATTTTAACCTCAAGAACTGAGAGATTTTAACGACAGTTTTATTCCAAAAATGTGACTTGCTACAAGATTACATAGACAGATATAAAAGACAGATATAAAATCTACATTTATTCTAATTAATGGAATACTTCAGTAGGCTTGTATAAGGTGGCGACCCCATGTGTTATAAAACATGTTAGTACCCAATTATTAATCTAATCAGTATCTTTATTGACTAATTTTATAACTTTTGATTATTAAAGCCATGAAAACACTATAAAGAAAATTTAATTAATAAAAACAAACATTTGAGAATTAGCTTCTACCAGCGGCTTTGCTCACGTGAAAGTAGGAATTTATCACAATGGGATATAATGCTGGGATCAGAAATGAGCTCCAAGGACAATCTTTTAAATTATGTTATGGGTTTCTTTATTGGGACCAAATCCTTTATGGGGTTTTGGTGTGATGGAATAACAATCAGACTAATTTCACCTATTTCACATTTATTTTTACAGACTAATTTACACCTATATAATATTAGTATGATTTTAAATCGGATAAAAGTGATCAATTTTCCATTTAAACGTCCTTGGACAAAGTTAGAACAAATCAAATAAAAGTCCGATTCGAAGACAGAAAGGAGATTTCGACAACCGTTAACACAACGTTATTTAACGTTACTTTTGTTACAAATAAACTCGTTAAAATTACAAAAGGTGGAGTTAATAGGTAAAGTACCGAACCAATCTTCCGAAACAGAGATAATCTCAGTTAAGATAAAAGACAACACAAAGGGTCGACAAGGATTGAATTAGCATTACAAGATTACAAAGACATTTCAATGGATGAAGAACTTAAATAAAAACTGTTTTATGTAACATTGTGATGAATTCATGCGAATTAGGATGACGAAGAAATTAACGAACTATCTTTGGAATAAAGGTTTTGACGATATTCAGATTAAAAATGAATCTATAACGATTTACGTTTTAAATCAAGAAGAGTAATAATAAAACATTAAAAAGAGAGATAGAGAATAATTGTTTATGCATACTGCTTCTACATCTCTTATCAAACTTTCCTGTAGCAGGAAGAAATTTAATTTGAAATACGCGTAAGCAGCACCTTTGTACTCTTCTATCTGTATTTGTTTCGCTATTAAATTTCTTTCGCTTTTAAGTGTTCGTGTGTACATAAACAAATAATAAATTATTTTCGAATATTTTATAATTATTTTATCAAAACTTGAAGATTACTCTCCTACACATTTCAGTAAGATGTCAAATTAATTTACGAATTTCTAATACATATATTAAAATCTTTATCAATATCAGAAACAATCTAATCCTAAAATTTAATACACGACGAACTTTCTAGACATGTAAAAACTTTGAGCTTATTGGATATTAATATATAGAAGCCCGCCATGGAATTAGCGCATAATTAAAAAACTTGAGGCATTGACTTGAAGTTTGAAAATTGCAGCAACAGTACGAATATCAAGAGCAAGACTTTTGACTTCAAAAATTATTTGGGCAAAGCATAAAATTGCTTTGCGTAAATAATTTTAATAAAGATGAACGTGTAATGATAAGAATAAAATTATAAACTCTTATTTTTTAAAAGGAGACTGGGCACATTTGTATGGGAAGTGGTCTATGAACCAATAGCGACGCTGTTATGGTACTTATGTAGGGATACCTCAACTATACCCTTGTATAAAGGTGCATCAAAATCTGACCGCCGCAGTTTTGAGAAAAATAGTACTTTAAAATAAACGTATTTTACATCAGTTTGTGATACTTTTTGTTCTGATTTTTAGGTATTTTCCTTATTTTTTTTGTTTTTTATCTGTTTCTATTTAATGAACAAAACAACGAAGAACCAAAGTTGTACAGGTCAGATTTTGATGCACCTTTATAGGGTGTAGTTGAGGTATCCCTACATAAGTACCATAACAGTATTGCTATTGGTTCATAGACCACTTTCGCTCAGTCTCCTTTGGTTGCATAAATTACTAAGCTTCATAGTTTAAACTTCAAGTTTTATTCTTAGTAAATTCATTTCTTTATTGTTGTAAATAATTTCTATAATTTAAAAAACGTTCTTTAAAATTAACATTATTTAAAATCTAAAACAGTGTTTGTAACGAAACTTTTTGGAAACGGCTTATGGACTTAAACTATAAAGTACCTTCCTGCCTTCAACCCCCAAAATGTTTGATTGATAATTGCTAGATCAACTAATCATATTATAAAAAATTATTATAGTAGTTTCTGATTATTATTTTGTAATGAATAAACTCAAGAATTAATGTAAAAAGCAATATTATATTTTCTACTTTCACGCGAGCAAAAATAATAATATAAATGAAAACACGTAGTCGTGCTGTGGCAGTCTAAGGAAGACTTAAATTGTCTTAGTTTACTTAATCGTAGTAAGTTCCCAATTAGTTATACAGCCTGTATCATCTATTAAACAGTCATGATCATCCACATTAGCAATAAAGATGAAACTCAAACTTGACGCACCAGAAACGTGGCCGACCGTAACTGTATTATCTCCGTCGTCACAACCATCAGTTACATGAGGGATCCTCACAATAGGCTAACTTAATCAAAATAACATATTAACATGTAACTTAATAGCTATTATGTTCCGAACTAAATATCAACGGGGTACATAGCAGTTTGCATAATCGTACCCTCAGCATTTAACAGGTCTTCTAATGGTTACAAGTTGGGATCAGTTCAGAAAGTTGTGGGAAGCGGTTGCGATGAAGCGTCCTCGCACTCGTATACAGTGCTCGCGATGACCGCACACACCGCTTGTTCTAAAATATATTTGCTCAACTGTACCGTCTAGCAGTTTGTAATTGCAGAAGTCTGTTAGTTGGGAAATGAATTTATTATGTTTGATGAGGGAATGACTTCTAACTGCTATGATGTGGTGGATGTTCTTGATTTGTTGCATGATTCATCTGTATGTAGGTGTGAAACAAAGTCATATTCCAAGTCTGTCTATTTAAGTCTCACAAGCATATAATTCCAGACGTTCAGTGTATATTATATATCAAAGTGTATATTATAATAGTTTGCCAATGGTAGATTTTACAACAAACTGTTTATTATGTTGAAATCTTTAAATTTTTTATCCTACAAAAGGATTTTTGAAATGACAGATCTGTATCACATGTAATTTGAAATCAAATACAAAAGCTATATAAATGATTACACAAACCAACAACCCAAAATTCATAATGGTTTGCATTTTCTTGTTTGTCACCTGTCGAACGTTATTGAAAATCGCTTTAGTAGGTACAAAAACTCTTTTACTCGTATATATGTCGCAGGTTTTTCATAAAATTAGGTTTTTGATCAAAAACCTAGGTTTTTGATGAAAAACCGGAAGATGACACATATTAAACTCAATTTCATCATAAACCTGTATCAATTCAGGTTTTTGATCAAAAACCTGAACTAGTTTGGGTTTATGATAAAGTTGTTGTCAAAACCACGGTTTAGCTTTGTTTTATGACAAATAAATCAATTTAAATGAAATAAATAAAACAATCCATCATCATTTACAACTTAGTGGAAAGAAAACAATTATTTATTTTTCAAAAATGGTCCATGTTACTTTGTCCAGTTAAAAAAAAAAACTTCCTTTCATAGGACCATTCACAGAACACCATATAAGGCTTTGTTTGGCACAGTCTAAAATAGGACTGAAAACACCCATTCCAGCAGATTTATTAGAGAAACTTATCACGAAAGAGGAACTTTATCATAAACCCAAACTAGTTCAGGTTTTTGATCAAAAATCTGGATTGATGCAGGTTTATGATGAAATTGAGTTTAATATGTGTCATCTTCCGGTTTTTCATCAAAAACCTAGGTTTTTGATCAAAAAACCAATTTTATGAAAAACCTGCAACATATACATAGTTAAAGCAAAACTTGATCAGCAAAACAATTAGCACTAATCTTATACCAGTTACTCGTGTTTTTTTCTTTAACAATCGATCTTGCTCTGGCGCCGCTAGTGTCATTAGATCACTACGCTTTACTCTCTTTTCTTTTTCAAGTTTTTGCTTCGAACTAGCGGTATTAGTTTAACTTACGCTCGACATTGGTGATGGAATGTTACGAAAGAATCCGAATACAAATAGTGAGTAGATATTGTCAGTACAATGCCTAACAGTTCGATTCGATTCGGACCTTTTGTACAATCGAGACGGAACTCGATGCGAGTCATCGTTTCGGTCAGTCACTTTAGCCAATCGAAGTCTACGGATCCACGCGTGATGTGTGATTAAATGCTCTGATTCTTTTTTCATATGGAAATAATGATTTTAGCAGAACAAAAAGAACGTGTACAAGAAGAAGTGATGAACGTGTACCTAAAGATCAAGTGAAGTGTTGGAAGACCTCTCATTAGCTGGACTTATATATAATTGCAGGGATACGAAACGCACAGGAGCGGTCATTTTAGCTGAAATGATGGTATGGTAATGGATATACAGTAGAATCCGTTTATTATGACTCCGCTTATAATGACCCACCGCTTATTATGACGTAATTTACAGCGATGTTTGGTTTTCATACATTTTTTTTTAAACAAAGTCGGATATAATGACTTCGCTTATAGTGATATGCCGCTTATAGTGACCCATTTTTAATAAATCGTGTCCGGTTATAGTGGTGGACATGGTTCCTATCACCTTCGGCAGTGTTCACGTGACACCCGACGACGTTTGGTGCGTGCATGGTGTTTTTGTTTTTGAGTCTCAGTGGGTAAATGCTGTATTTTTCTGTGTTAAAATAAATACGTACTAACAAAATTAAGACATTGTTTATTTTCTACAAAATGCTTTGTATGACGTCCGCTTAGTATGACGTGTTTGTTATTTCCCTTCGATGTCATTATAAGCGGATTCCACTGTATTAGTATTCCTCACGACTGATGGCCATGTGAAGGCCATATAGAGTAGGGTTATATTGTCTAGAAGTGAGACACCACTTCTAGACAATAGCCTCCTCATTCTTTCGGTGGTGAGCTTCCTTTTGCCAATCCTCCAGGACGACATAGCCATTTTTTTCTATCATGAGATACCTTATAAGTTATTATTATTGTAGGTATAATATAAACGTCTTCATCAAACAATTGTTGGGGCTAAAACACAAGTCCAAACTGAAGCTCATAACAACATTTTTTTTTCTTCATATTGTTACGTATTTTCCACAACTGCCAGCACTCTCATTTTCTGATATTCATTTAAATCCATCTCATTTTTTCTGACAAAAAATTCACTTTTTGAACATACATAATATGTTTTCGCGGAAAAGATACAATTTTAATATTCATCTGAGTTTGTGGAATTTTTGTTTCAGAATTCTTACTCGTATTTCTGCATTCAAAACATACTGACTGAACGCTGTACTTTTCTGAATGATATAATATTAAAATATGTTCCGAGAATTCCTTTTTATAAAACTACTGGTTATTATTTTTCTTTTGGAAAATATGAAGGTTTGTAGATTAATTATATTATACAAAAAAAAAAAAAATTTGATTTCTCAAATAACTTTTTTTAAATAGGTAGGGAAATGTCCATGGAAAGGCTTACTAATTGACTTCTTTGTAAGCTTCTGCGGTACCTACCTATACAAAACAAGCAAAATAGATCAACATGCTTAATTAAAAAAACCGGGCTATGTAGGTGCGTACAAAGCGCGGAAAAAGGGTAACTCCTGCATTCGTTGCCAAACCCTACCTCCCCTTTTGAACCCTTTCCACCCTTACTACACCCAAACATTCCCTCAAATTACAGTAGCCATAATGAAGTAGATAAGGATCAAATTAGAATGCTTTAATTTCTCTAATTCGCGAACAATGATACGATCAAAATATTGTTCGTTGGAATTAAATTCATTAATAGAACTATATTATTTTGACCGTGATCTCTAAACTGGCTGTGGTCGATAACAGATAATATCTTAGACACGTGCAAGGCTATAAATATTGTGAAAGAAAAAAAGTTAAGACTTTATTGCCATTTAAATTGATACTCTCTTGTTAACTGCTTGGTTGTAAATTCTGAGCATTGGTTTGACCCTTGGATCAAAAACATTTTTGAGTTCACAAAGGCTTGAGGCAAACAGACTTTTCTTTTTAAGGTGCTTCTTTTGTTTTCACTTCTCGCGCTCTATCGTGTTAGACTTTTACTGACTAAAATTACACCTATATTCTCTCGTTGGCTTGCGTTCCAGGACTTCCTTATCGGTTTCCCTTTCGGTAGTGAACCCATGGTCAAGGCTCGGCACTATGGTTGTTATGCATGGGTAGGGAATCAGAATCAAAATAAGAGAACGGAATTGATTTTAAATTTTTCTTTTTTTCCCAAAAAATCATTAATCTTTAAAAAAAAATTAAGCACTTTTGCGTATCATTTATCCGTTTAAAGTTTTTCATGATTTTTTATGTTTCACAATAGGTACAGAACTCAAAGGCTATTTTTTATAATTTTTTTACATTTATTTATAAGTGACATTTCAAAAATTCATTGAAACTTTTAATGAGTCCGAATTTATGTCACAAAACAATAACTTCAAAAGTCTCTTTGTTTATCACGAACATAATTCTATCAATCAGATATGACGCTATTCTGTCTCTTCAAAAAAATAAATATTGTAAGGAACTCGGTACATAGAAGTCTTAATTAACTTCGAGCGGACAAGTTATCTGGCTACCGATGAAAATATTTCATCAATCATAGAACGGTTGATTGATAATGCAACGTGAATTACTGATAGATCGTGCTGCCAACCGCGGGAATGCTCATCTCAATTTATTTACATGTGTTTGTATCACTTGTTGATGTTGCCAACGGTAAAAGATAGTTTTGAAGGCAAGGAGTTACAAGGTATTGGATGAGACTCTTTCTTGTTATCGAGTTTAATACACAGCTATAGAGGAAATTACTAAGAGATATCTCTTCTAATAAATTAAAATTGAAGAATTGATTTCGTTGTAGATGCTTTAAATAGCAAATGATATTGCGACAGTAATGAAAATATAAGAAAAACATCATACAATTTAAAAAGATGAAGCAGTGAGGTTATGACCCTCGGCATTGAGGAATAGGACGCAAGGTAGAAGAACTAAAGATGATGAGACGAGTTGAGTTTAACTAACAAAGATGAGCCTGATAACTCTGAGAAGAAAGAGGTAGAAGGAGAGTAAGCGACCCTTTAAAAAGCCGACCAGCAATAAGGAGAAACAAAACTAAATTGTTTCGCCGACATTCTTAATTAACCAATTGGCTTCATGTACGAGTATCACAAGACTAACTTTGATTAATTTTTACACGCAAAGATCATGTTATTGAGTCACCAATATGGACGCTATAAATAGCAGTTCTAAATTTTGGTAACAAACAAACCTACTGAAACGAAAATATTATTGTATTTTAACATATTAATTACAACTTCTACGGTCCTTAGCGTTTTGCCTTGTTGTTACTGCGTACGTTGAAGGACTGGAACAATATGCTTGCTGCGGTCTTCCCATCCGATTATAATTTAGATGTCTTCAAGGCTAGAGTGAACAAGGCTCTTAATAAACTAGTACGCTTCACCATCAATGATTGCATCACTGCTTACCATCATGTGGGATCGCAATTAAATACTACAATGTATGTCGTCTTGCTCCTTTTGGTCATCAAAAAATATTTTATTCTTCCATTACATCCAGTCAATCTAAATAGTACCTATCACTCATCACCAATTCAAAATTTCTTCATTGATTGCAAAAAAGCTGCTCATAGAAATCTTATCACACATATCCATGTGTATTTTCGTTTCTCCACACAAACTGCCTCATCCATCACAACATACGGCCGAGCACGACCGATCAAAGATACGAAAGCTAACGAACCGTCGGATGTGATTGAAAATCATCGCAAAGGAATGATGTCCTAGTCGGAAGCCATTATAAATCATTGCTGGACGGTAGCCCATACATCAATAAGGTCGATTATTTGATAACTTCACACAAAACACGGTCAGCGCTTGTTTTAAATGGGAACCAGTTCTAAGTGTAATTAAAATAAAGTTTCTATTAAATATTTTCTATTAGTGAACCGTTTTCGACGTGGAATGAAAGTTGTGAAGGTATTTTGATTGGCAGTATGACCTTTGATGGGTTTATAGACATGATACCTATGTGAATTGTTAGATGTGCAAGATATTTAGATTGTAGAGGTATGCTGTTTATTTATTGGGTGCTAGTTTTGGTTTGTTAAGAAAGAATACATAACAACACGCTGATTTAAATGCATATTAACAAGAGTTTATGGAATTCCATATAATTATGTTGCAATTGACCAAACAGTATATTTAATCATGTACTTACTTTTTTATATTTTTTTTTGTATTCCACAAGAATGTTATATTCCATCAACATCTGCTATAGGAATATCTCTTTTGTCTTGAACATAGACCATCTTTCATTTTGCAGGGCCAACATGCAAACCATAGCATAATCAGACTAGCCTGCGTCCCAGCAGTGGGATTGTTATAGATCCCACTGCTGGGACGCAGGCTTCCTGCCTGAGCTGTTATCATCCAACCCGGGACCAGTGCGGATTGGTGGATGTCAAATGTCTTCAAAGTTTTGATTCTAGGATCTGCCGGTAGCCTTAAAGTAGTATAGACCATACTCAACTAAATAAGTCTTATTAAGAACTAAAACCTTTAAAACAAACCAATTATGTAGATACCTATCCATCAAAACAGCAAAACTCCCACCTTCAAATTTAAAAGCTCACTTAACAAAGCTCATCAAATCGAGCAAAAAACTCAACAAGGAAACTATTCTCAAAATTAACGAGGTCAGAATTCACAATAACATCAGTTCACATTCAGGCAAAAAACTCAGTACTTAACAAGCTACAATTACTTAATTAGAGATCCGAATGATAACTAAGGCAGGTGTGGGTAACCATCAAAGATCACGAGGGACTCCGGACATCGATTCGTTTCAAATACTCCTCTTTAGTTATACCTCATTGAGTCAAGGACTTCAAACTCATTCCGTACACAATAAGATGAAAAAAATGATACAAATTAACCGATTGAACCTGTTTGTGAGGACCCCTAAAGAGCGGGTTTCTGTTAAGTGAACTAATTTATACTCACCTGTATCATAAATAAGAATGAAATGGTCCGAGTGTGAATCATCCCACGCTTTACAAGTTCCGTATTTCTTTTTTTAAGTATCATTTTGTGTGAAAAGATTCGAATTTTATATTCAAACTTTTGTATTGCAACTCTATGTAAATTCTGGAGATAAGGTAAGGAAATTGATAAATAATAAAATAATAAAGAATCTGGAATTTATTGGTTATATTGATGCCGTTGAAACTTAAATAGGCGGACAATATATTTGAGTACATAAATTACCAATAATAAGAATAGATAAACTTGTTGACTAACCTTTTTTAACCGTTTCAAATCCTATAGTTCGACTAAAGTTTAAATAAAAGGGCATTTCTGATGACTTAGCGCTTCTCACACCGTTTCGTATTGAACCCTAAGTTTGGTCGGCGGCGCACGGCGGCGGTGTGCTATGTTATTGAAAGCATTTCATATTTTTATTCGGTAAAACAGACGGTACCGCGGTTTAAAGAGATGTTAACATGTCATATAAAGTTCGAATGTGCCAATTGCCCGCTTGTTTGCGAGATTACATGCTGAGTTTAAAATATTCGCTTGTCATATTCCATTTAATATCGCCGATATACTATATTTTCATTCTCCCTTTTAGAGTTTGTGACTGTTACGGCTAATTAAGCCGAGTGTGAAATTGCATCGAATAGCTTATTATCATTTTATACGTTTGTGTTAATTAAAAATTCTTATTGAATGGGATAGTTCGTTAATTTTATTTTTGTTTTCTCCATAATTTTATTTGGCTGCAAGGCTGTATTCTCAGTTGATTTCAGTGTCCAATTAGGGATTGCCATTTTATTTAAAAATGGTGATTGTGGAAATTTCTCTTGCATATCAAGTAGCGTCATAATGGTCTCATTACGAAGCAGACACACCTAGCTAAATGTGAACAATTTTCCTTATCATCGCCAACATATCCAATTCCTATTATAACGCCACCGTTTACTAACTGTAACATTAGACATACCTACATATAAATTAGTTTCTGCTTGGCGCCCGTTATTAAAAAGGTCCTATTCGGCTCACAGTATTCCATTTCGTTTGCCAGTGGGGGGTTAGACCGTTTCAATCGTTGCGACAATTAATCACAGTACAGCAATGTCATCCGGCGCACCGGTCAGGCCGAAAACACGCCAGACGAATTTATTGTACCTTTTTACTTTTTTTTTTATTCGCTCGGTTAAGCGTATGGGAGGGTGTGATTGTGTGATGCTTCTTATTTTGATATGTAGTTAGAGTTGGCCTCTGGTTTAAAAAGTAAATACTACATCTTTTTTTATTTGGTGGGGTATCATCAAAATGACTTCTTCCGCTCTGGACGGTATGGGATCTGACTTTTATTGACTAAAACACATACTCCTGTTCCTTCTTTGACTTCGTTCCAGGACCCCGCGGTCTCTTTTCGTACAACCCAGTTCCCCAGTAGGCTACGACCCTGCAAATACTGTATATTTTTTTTGTTTTTTTTTTTTTCTATCCTGGTTTACTATGGCAAGCACACTAACAAGAATCGAAACATTACTTCGCTTGTTTTACATGACGGAGAATTGCTAATCGTGATTTTGCACTTTCAATTATTCTACTGGTTAGCCATTGCCTCAAGCATTGTCGCTTTTACTTCGAACAGATTCAATTAACAGCCCGTCTAATATAACTTTCGATTCCTTACTAGCTTTTCATTACCGCTGATTATAAACTGCATTTAAGAATAGCATGTTTTAATAAATTAGATTAGAAGTAATGAATGGTTTCTGTTCTTGTTTATTGATTTATACATAACTAAATCTATATAATATGTTAAAAGAGGGACTGACTGACTGACATATCTAATCACAACCGAAATTACAGGGCTTAGGAGCGTGAAATTTTGCACAAGATATCCTTTCATGACGTAGACGAACACTGCGATAGGATTTCCCAGAATTTACCTCCTAAGGGGATGAAACGGGGTTTCAAAGTTTGTACTGAGAAACTAAATTTACACAAGCAAAGCCAGTAGCAAAAGCTATTCACATACCAATATGCTCAAATAATATAGAATAGAATATTGTAAACATTGCTTTAATCTGCTGATATTAATTAAATTTATAATACTATAAATAAAATAGCAATTATTTCAATGTAGAATACTGTACAGTCATTCAAATTTCACATAGTCGTAATTTGATTACAAGTTGGATGAATGATTTGTATTTCGAAGTAATAAAAAATTATAAAGGAACCTACAGAGAAAAATACAAATTACAGCTGTTGTAATCACCATATTAAAGCTTGCCAAATTGATAATAGTGTTAATACAAAAGGCGATGTTGAATGTACCGGAATATTTTTAGATCATTTATTATAGTTGACTGCAAGACATCAAGAGTAGGAGCGAAGCGAATTCTGTGGAATCATTTCGTCCGTTACACTTTTTTAAGAAACCACAGACTATTGTCAGTAAATTAATTCGTGCTAAGAAAAAAAGGGAATACGATTTTATTTAAGTAATTGTACCCAACTGTCCCATTTCTTACTACTAAGAGTTCAAGAAATCGCGAAATTCTTTAGTGGTGAGCTTTAAGTAACCGCAATAATAAATTGTAGTTTTTAATTAAGACAAAGAGGTCATTTAAAACTTGTACCGACGGTACTTCAAAATATTTATCGTTCACTTATAAAATAATTGTATCATTACAATAAAATTGCTTTATTTGTAGTCTAATAATATTACTGCATTGCATTGTATTTGCAATACGCATTGAATAACCATTCACGTTAATTATAACGACCTCATTAACACAACAAAACCATATAACAGTAAAACTAAAATTTGTGCAAATATTTGTAACAAAATGTATGTGTGGTTTAAAGCCTTTAAATACAAAAGCTTGCTACTACAGTCATACAAATTGTAAAGCATACATCTGCTTAAAAGGGTGGTCTAACATCATGTTAAGAGGCCGGCGCAAGCCGCGTGCTATCTCGACTTTTCGAGTTGAGACGAAAATAAAATACGTTTTTGAGGTTGATGTAATCAATCCAGATAGTATAAACAATTCTTAGACACACTGACTGGAGAAAAGTCATCATCCACACACTGACAGTTGCTTGCTGCGATAGCAATACAAACTATTGGAGAAATTTGGATATGTTCCGTAAAAACCAAAAATTATGAATGAAAAATTAATGTGTTTCCAATTTTTTTTTCGAGTATTTATAACTTGATAATAATATCTATGTTTTATAATATTTAGGTATTTTGAATGTTGTTGTTTATAATATAGAAATAACCAAAATGAAAACATGACATTTTAGCTGTGAAAATGAAATTCGCTTTAATTTAGTTAGGGGTAAGTTTAAAAAAAAAGAAGACGTAGGAACCTAGATAAATATTATCTGAATCCAATTAACATCATAATTATTATGGTATAAATATGCAACTGCAAATCATTTTGGTATTGCGTTTGCATGGATAATTCATCCGTCGCCGCCACCTTAAAGCATTCGAGCCGTAAGTACTTTTACTGCATGAGCGTAGGGTCATGAAGTAACCTGAGCTCGGACTAATCAAAGACGTAAAACTGGAATTTATTGTGTGCAGTCTACCCTGGCAAGTTTATTGTGCATTACTATGACGCCAATTACTCAACTTAGTCAACTTATGTGTAACTGGGTACTGTACGCGTGTCCAGATTGTGGTGGGCAGTGTATGGGGTATTATGTTTGTTATTCAAATGAAACAGTACTGTGGTGATTTGTTTGATATTGACAGTTTATTGTTAGATTGGGATACGTAAACATGGTTTGTGTTATTTTATCGAAGAATCTTTGTTTTATTTTTCCTTGAGTGATCGCATCAGGAGTTAATATTTCCGCAGTAAAAAGTTAAAGTCATGTAATGGAGAGAGCTATACTCAGATTTTCTTTGAGTTTCGTAGATCAGAAATAAACACTTTTGCAGGAAAACCAAGGTTACTGACATAGCCCCAAATCGTAAACTTAAGTGGCAGTGAGCATAGCACAGAACAGATTGTTGATAGAACCAGAAGGTTTTGGAGTAGTGACTGCGTACCAAAAGACAGTGTTGAAAGGCCTCCCTATAGGTAGGTTTGGAGGGTCGCAGGAATTTGACGGATCCAAGCCACTATGTCCAGTAGTTAACGTATTTTGGCTGTTATGATCATAATAAATATGAATGAATAGTGATTTACAAGTCGGTTTCCTTATGAGTTTGGGTTACATGTTTTTTGATGAAGATTATAGTAGTTTATAATTTATTTACCAGAAAAATTCTGGCAATGTTAAAGTATCTCACATATTATACAGAATGCATAGTTTTCCATATTTTACAGTTATTTTATCAACGAAATATTAACCAAAATAGATACTTCAAACATAAATAATTTATATGTCTATCCTCTGTAGGACACAGACATATCAATGTTATATTTTGTTTTAGACAAAGTTTGACATACAGATTTTTACGAACAATGTTTTCATAATATGAAACTTCAATTAATATTATATTTACTTTTTGAAACAAAATAAGGTCACACAATAACAAGTAACGTAAATAAATGTCTGATATTCGATATGTTTTGCTTTATGTCTGATCTATTTAAAGAAATATTTGGCTACAAATATATTTTTGATCAAGTAATGTATTTGGATTGTTATATATTACAAAGCAGTAGGTACACAAACACGTACAGTTGGTATTTTTAACTGAAATATGTATGTCAATTAGAATTATTTCTATATCTGTCCTTTTCAGTTCAGCACCAGACACACGTATCCGATTTTCCCCTAAAACGAGTTCAATCACCTCTGTACAACTCTCTCGGGTTCAAATCACCCCATAATCTATACCTGCTTACCTGTTTTTCATTTTTTTTTGTATACGGCTATACGTCAGCCTGAAGCTAAAAAGGGGAGAATCTGCTAATTCGTATCGCACAAACGAACGAGGCTTCTCTAAAATCCCTGTAAAAAGTACAATCGGGAAAAGGGTTGCAGCCCCCATTGAAGATTACAAGATAAACGTGGAATTCGTCAAGAAAGAAAGGGGGTAAAACCATGGAGTAATAATTCAGACTATAGAGCGCTCTGAAATATGAAGTGATTATCTAGGTAAAGTTGAAACCAACAAGCAGTAAATGTAAGCAATCGCATCTGCGGGATTCTTCGAAAGAATTTCCGTGAAACCCAATGGAAAACTGAAAGAACCCGAATGGATTTTAGTCAGTCAAAATCTGACACGCCCTCTTATTCTACCTAGAACGGGAGAAGAATTTGGCGAATACCAGACAAATTGACAAGTATGCTTAACTAACCGTAATTGGGTAAGTAATTGACTATTTATTCACGCCATCACATTGGTAGAACACCTCACAACATCACACAAGAAAGTTTCTTCCAAAAACTGAGCATAACCTTAAAAAAACTTATAAACGCAGCTCAAGACCATGCATTTTCAACAATATGTCGTTATAATTCTAGTTTGCAGAGAAAACTGATGTCTCCTCGAAAGAGATCCCCGGGACCCCGGAATTGGGGCAAAGAAGGAACAGGAGTGGGTTTTAGTCAGTAAAAGTCTGACACGTCCTCCCGCTCTGCCCAGAGCAGGAGAAGTCATTTTGATTATTCCCTACCAAAATAAAAAAATTAAAAAGAATGTCTCCTTGACAATAAATTACTGTAAGCTTTAGGGTTCGTCATATTCATACTCCAAGGTGTACTGAACAGTTTTAATTTTAAAGTTTCCCGTTTAGCTGTGGTTTGCAACGTTTAATTTCCGGCGTAGAAATTATTAGGAAGGAATAAGGTGCGGCTTTCAAATCTGCCGAGCTGTTGCAGCCAACCATAAAATGCTTTCAAACGGTTTTATTTTTCCTTTTAGATAACACTTCAAACCATGAACTTTGATCTCGACAGAACAATTTTTTGAAAATATTTTAGAATTTTTTAAATTAATATTGTTTCAACTGCTGGGATTCAAACCGCTTTACTATGTAAGGAATGGATCGCAAACTACATTGCGGGTCCTGTGCGGTTTAGTGGATAAGCACATGTCTTTAATCGTTTGGTTTATGGACACGCCGCCGGTTTCCACTTGATGGTCAAATTCGCGATTTAGATAGCAGTGGTAATTAAATAAATTATAACACAAAGTATAGCACCTGTATGGCGTTTGTTCCGCCTAAACCCTGAACCTCAACTTTTCATACACTGGTGTCATTTTTAAACTTCCTCTAATCTACTCATTTCTCACTTTGTCCTCTATCGTCATATCACATATCCATCTCAACCTTCAATATTTTTGATTACTACCAGAAGTCAAAAATACTTGAACTATTATTATATACACCAGTCGTTTCTGCTAAGTTTCATTTTCCAAGAACCGTACGATTTTGAATTTTCATATCACATTCAATTTTATTAAAAGTGAGTGCTCTGAAATTTAATTCAAAAAATTCAATTCAGAACGAGCATGATAATTTAAACATATTACAGTTCAGTACAGTGATACTGACTTATCTATAATTTTATTGTTATGTAAGGCAATATTTTTAAGTTATACGATTTAGTCATCATCTGCCTAGCCTTTTTTCAACTATATTGGGGTCGGCTTCCAGTCAAGCCGGATTTAGTTGAATACCAGTATTTTACGAGGACCAGCTGCCTACCAGACGTCCACAACCCATTTACTGGGGTAACACGGTAAACGATGACAAGTTATACGATTTAATAATAAGTTGTTATTAAATTTTACTTTGCCTGAAGACAAAACGTTTATTTGTTTTACTTACCTTAAGCGATTGTTATTTGTAACATAAGTTATATAGTTTATTGTAATTGTTAGAAGCAAACTAAAATAATATAAATTTTTTGGCCGTTTGTTAAAATGGCAAAAAAAGTTTTTACTGAAGAAGCAGTACCGATGCCCGCTAGGGCTGCGGGGTTCTTCTGAAAAGGAAACCCGCGGCTTTAAAACTGAAGGAAACAGGTGTGGTTTTATAGTCAGTAAAAGTCAGACTCGCTCTCCCGCTCCAACCTTCTCAGGGAGATCATTGGACGATTTTCCAGCTTAAAAAAGGGTATAATAACATTATGATATTTTGGTACTTAAGAATCACTCAAATTAAAACAGAAACCCTTTGAGCAACCCTTTTAATTACTCAGATACCCGCGAAACGAGACACAATAGTAAAACAATAACAGCGCGGTCTCATAGGACCGGTCGGGGATTCAAACGTTAAGTACATAGTTACTTTTAAAATTTTGTTTAGAATGACTTTTACAGACACAAAGACCTTATAATCCGTCTATTCTCAAAGCAATGTTTTTAGTTTCAAAATGAAACATCGCCGACGTCTTTAAGAGCAGGTAAACTATATGAAATCGTTTTCCCAAACGTATGAATGTAAAACAGCTTTTATATTCTACGAATATGAACCGTGAAAGCGGAGGTAACAGGAAATAGAGGTATGGATTCAAATAAGTTCAAATAAGCAATTTTCTCGAACAAGTCTTGATATCGTGAGCAGTAAACCGCGGCTGAATCCTTAAGTTACCGCGGGTTCTATTCAGATTTTTTCTCGTGAGAAGAAAAAACAAAATTACAGACAATTTGTTTCGATATCCTTATTGAGAGTTGTGAAGTAATCCTAGTGTGTTATGGAATATGGAGCTTGTTTTTCAGTGCTGATCTTTGGAGTATCGGTTCCGCGATTCGATTGGCTTAGGAATAATAGTAATGTGAAAACTGAACCCTAGTTTCTAGAAAGGAATTATCTACGCGTTACAAATTTTTAGTTTTTTTACTTACTGCGTGTAAAATATTTGCAGGATAAAATGTATTGTCATTGCATGCATGTGCATTGACTACTCGAGTGCCAAATAAATATTTTTTATTTATTTCTTTCTTTTGTTCTATAAACGGGAACTTAAATTACTATGAGGAAGTAAACAAATACCTATTCATTTTTCGCTACCGTGTTCTAGATATCGTTTTACAAGATAAGAATTAATTTCCTGGAAAAATTTTCTATTTTGTAGCACAAATTAATCTTTGAGCGATCTGAAATGGGGCTTTTAATTGACCTCTATTAAAAAGACAGGCACGGAGTTAATAGAATATCTAGGTCTAAAAAAAAACCTACTACCTTCCCGCTTTCGATTAGTTTAATATTTTTTTAAGTTATATAAACTAGTGCTTGACTGCAATCCCACCTGATGGTAAGCAGTGATGCAATCTTAGATGATGAGGCACACTAGTTTATTAACTGGATCAAATAAGAACTAATTTGTGCAGCTTGCCCCTGACATTTGAAGTAGCTCTAAGAAACTTGAAGTAGCTTCTTCTTTGGCTATGAAAGTTGAAAAACTTTCACTACCAATGGAAAATCCGATCGGAACCACGGCTTATAATTTCTCTTTCATTTCGTTATATAAAACTTATCTAATTCACAGATCAAAAATTTAAATGGAACTGGATAGGTCAATACTGCTTCATTTTGTTAAAAAGATTCCGCACAACAGCAATGAACGCCACTATAGGCCCAGTAAGAGATGTAATGATTTATGATGAGGTTGACTCCCTTCTTTCCAAAAGATTGGCGAGAAATTAGTTAATAAAAAGATTAGGAAAGAACGCCCGAAGAAACGCCAAACTT
The DNA here is from genome assembly GCA_030763345.1 of Mythimna separata. Classification (NCBI taxonomy): domain Eukaryota; kingdom Metazoa; phylum Arthropoda; class Insecta; order Lepidoptera; family Noctuidae; genus Mythimna; species Mythimna separata. The sequence continues at coordinate 9,257,495 of CM061181.1, read as the reverse complement.
AAGTGGCTGTGGACAGGACACATTACTCGTAAAACAGATTGTCGATCAGGACGTAAGGCTCAAAAAGGCGACTATGCATCGTAAAATACAGCGTTAGCCTCATACAAGGTAGACCGATAAACCAGTAATCTGATGGATGCGAGAAGCGCAGGATTGGCCGTAATGGCGACACTTGGGAGAAGCCGTCCAAAAATGGACATATTTCAGCTGAAATGATGATGAGGACACAATTGGATCATAGTAATTATCTTAGCCTATCAGATATCCGCAAAACGAGACACAATAGTAAGACAGTAACAGCGCGGGCGCCGGTTACCGCTCGAGGATTCATGAGTAACCGTTTGAGACCAAATAAACTGTTATTAATTTATTTACCTATTATTATCAAACAGTTACAAAACAACACTGGAAAATGATCTTGAAACCAAATAACGCTATAACAAACTCGGACAGGCGGAAAAGTTGGCTCTAAAAATACAGCCAGCAAATGCAAGAATGTATCTAAACCAAGGAGAGGGCATTACAGGCCCCTAATGACTACCTTGTAGAGCGCCGAAGTTGTACGTTCAGTCTGCGACGGACTTCAAGTTTATCTTAATAAGACGGTTTCAAATGACGCGGATGTAGGAAAAATACGGATGCAGTTTTTTTGGCAAGTATTTTTTTTAAGGTGGGAAGTCATCCAACGACTTCTTCCGCGCTTAGGTAAATCAAGAAGGCGTGTCAGACTTTACTGACTAAAACCCACTCCTATGTTCATTCTTTGTCTTGTAATTTTTCTTTTAAAACCGAACCCATGGCCTAAAATAGGCTGGGCCCTTACGGTTTTGTTGACATCTTCTTGAGGCGCGCGTGGCACAATACGCGTCGTCGACGATTCAGGCTCGACATGGTTATCAGACGATTGGACGGTGAGCTACCAATTGCTCACCGCCCGCAAACTCAGGCAAATTTATTTAAACTTTATATTCAGTAGCGATATATCGTTTAACTTATTGCAATAAGAATGTATGAGGCAATTTTTGGGTTAACTAACGACTACACTGTTGTGCACAATGAATAAATAATTGAATTTATTATAATGGAAGATTGATTGCAGTTAGTAATCAATAAAAATTATGTTTAATTACTTCATATAATTAGCTTTTAATGTTCTAACAGGGTCAGAAGCTTCCTCTCTGTAAAAAAGTCTATGGTGACAACAGGAATTAATTAAATTCACCTTTCAGGTTTTTTCCAACAAACTGCCAACAACTTGTAAGTTTCTCAGAAAAGTCACTTTCACTACTCTCTCCATTCTTTTTTCAAAGCAATATAGTGTTGAAAAGTTTTCAACAAACATAATTAACAGATATTTATCTCAAGACAAAACTCAATGAAAACAAATGTTCTACCCAATTCGGCTTCATGGCAGTATGAGATTAATCGATTGCCTTATCGCTCGGCACGGAACAAAGAATTCACTACGAACACATTAATCCCATCTAGAGCAATTAAACTGTTCTAATTCTAAGGCATTTGATTAAGAAAATACAATTTGTACTTGACCGCATTTCTTTTAGCTTTAGTAGATAGCCGATTTTAATCGGACAACGGTTTGAACACAACTGTCAATTGAACTTTTCCAGAGTCGGTCTAGGAATTCACACCATTCAATATATTCACAGATATTGCATGTATGGAGTTCACTGTACACACTTAAGATTCCCATTTAGTTTATGGCATATCCCACACGCCCTAGCTAACCTAACCATCCTATCTCAGTAGCCTGGTCCAGGTCAGCTTCCTGGGATCTTCATAGACTTGTCGGAACGACCTCACTATTTTGAGGTTCTACCAACTTAATAATAGCATTATCAAGACTTTTTTCAATTTATTCTATTAAGGTACTTTTGTTAAGGTGGGGAATTATTAGTATGACTTCTCCTGCACAGAGCTGAGCTGACGTGAGACTGTCAGACTTCTACTGACTAGAACCCACTCCTGTTATTTCTTCGCGCTTTTATTCCAGGGTCCCGGGTCTCTTTTTCGTTCAACGTCGAGCAATTCTTTTATTTACTAAAGTTCAAATGTTGAAAATAAACCTTCCCAAGTTTCAATAATCCTTATAGTTGGGTCAAATTGTTCAAAGTTTGCAATAAACTATAAGCTAGGCTACTGGTATGCTGTCATCGAGTTTTGTAGGCCCGATTTATAGTCGGTCGTCTGCGTTCCATTTAGTGATGGCCATCGTCGCTTCTCCTATTACGTAACACAACTGCTGCTAATTACACAATTATCTTATACTGTCGTTCACAGTGATGGTTCAATTGCCCATGTTTGGGAATGTAACCTATGTCTCGACAATTATTATTCGCTTGAAACTGGAGTAGCGATGTCAGATAGAAATTGTCTTTATTTTTGCGTGTCTTTTTTGTTGATATCATGCCAGTAATGTTATGTTATGTAAATGAAGTGGACTTGTATTCTTGTAGTTACCTATTACTTGCCAAATATGTCATGTCATTGGACTGGACTATAATATACTATACTATATTTTTATACTTTGCATGTTATCAAGAGATAAGCAAAAGTATGTAAATACGTACGAGACTTGGAAAAACTTATAGAAATAACAACCAATTTTACCTCGAAAGCTCGAATTGAATTGGAAATAGTGGTCAAATGCTGGCACAGATTTGCAAAGCTGACCGTCTAAAGAAAGAGAAATTATGTGGTGAGCACTCTTACTTTTACTTCAATGCCGTTAGATTAAAGATTGTTCAACAGGATGCTTTCTAGGAACAACAACAGACGGCCAAATTTCCTACAAATTGAAAACAAAAATATCAAGTCAAAGTAAATAAAGACCCAAATAAATTACATGCTTCACTTAAACGGAACATGATCATAAAGTAAATAGACTGCTCCTACACAATGTTCGCAGAATTGATTTAAGTTCTTCCAAGCTTTTGTAGTGAAAAACAAATTACATACACCCCCATACATCACGCGGTAGGTCTCCGTTCAAGAACTAAGGAATCAAATAGAAGCTTCCAGAAACTAGATTAAGGCGCGCATAAAGCGTAGTGCATGAATGCTGGTAACCTGAGACTTGGCAGACAATGCTGGCTCCCTTATTGCTCAGCTCTTAAATTGTAGTGCGGTTTCAATGCAAGTGCCGTTGACGTTAAATTATTGTCGCCATGCAACGTTACACCGCCTGGGCTGGCACTGTACACGTGTGCACTAGGCTTAAGGCCTGTTAAACTAAATGTAGGTCTATTATGGTCATTCGATGTGGAGCTACGAAATTCTCAGAGGTGGTCGGATTAAATTTCCAAAGAAAAAGTTGAAAATGTTAATGGTTTGTTGCAATGTCCTATAAGTTAGCCATGACAAAAAGTTTTGTGAGTTGGTAAAAAGAACAGATGGTTGACGGAATGGTTGTGAAGTGACGATCACGTACCAAAATTCGTAGCGTTGGAAAGCCTTCCATAGGTGATCAGTGGTGCTCAATGACCTACTGAGGGTTACTGGAGGAGAGGGTAACTAATCCGATAAATGTGAAACGCAGAAACCGGTTATTATGGCGACACTTCTTGGGGAAGGCCTATGTTCAGCAATGGACTGCTTTTAGTTGAAACGATAATGTTGAGCATTTGTGAAGAAGATAATCTTAGTAAATGCTTTAATAAATCAACTAAGAAATATTTATAGTAGTTCAACATCAATGACAGAATTATTTCAAGTCTCAGCTAAAAAAGTGACTTTAATTTCCAACAGATTGCAGCTCTTACCTAATAGAACCCACCTCATTTATTTGGTAACAGGTCTTTTAGCACGTCTCGAACCCATTAACAACAGTAATAAAGTTTTAATTTAATAACAGTGCATAACTAGTGTTGTCACTAACTGTCGTAAAAACAAGCTATTACGGCCGCGGACATCGCGGGAGCAACCAGTTTGCTCTCTCAACTTTACAACTTGAATAGAGTGATTATATGAAAGATATGAAGCCATAAATAGTGAGGATACCTGGCGAATATTAAAAGGACACCTTCTTTTTTTTTGACGAGACATGATATGCCAATTATTTTGCTTGTTATGGACTGGTTGTTTGGCTTTGTTGTAATTTGGATCATTCAGTATTATCTCGATATTGTTTATATATTTCTGTTTAACCTAACTAATATTATGAATAGGAAAGTGTGGATGTTTGTTACATAATCACGCAAAAATGACTGAACGGATATGGATGTAATTTGTCATGCATATGGCCTTTGACATGAAAAAGAACATAGGCTACCTTTTATCCCGATTCTTGAAAACGCGGACGAAGTTGCAGGCGGAAGCTAGTTAGTAATAATTATTTTATAAGTATTTATTAGTAACTATTTTCTACCTCATTTAATATACACCATTAAATAAACAAAGGGGTGACTTTGTTTATTGATATTTTGGTGCTATTCTTTGGACGATTTTTTTCTGATATAATTTATAACATTCTAAAGTACTCAATTCAAAAATATTTATTACATATTACATATATCGCGGGTCTCAAACCATAGGGGCGTATAAGCAAAAAAGCGATTTTTCGTTTTTAATGCCATTAGATTCTACTATAACTAATACATTATCTCAATTTTTCTTATAATTTAATATTAATTACTTTTTGTGTAAATTGCAAAATATTATCAGCCGTAACCTAGACAGTCTACAATTATTCCCATGCCATACAGCCGTATGATAGACGTAAGAGCAATATTATTGGTTATTAAAGCAGTTTCAACGTGCCATACAGACGTATGCACGTACGAATTTAAATTTTGTTATGATCCAAGGAAATAGTTTCAGACCATAGAGGCGTATGCACATACGACCATCAATATCAACACGATCCTGGGGATATTTAGTGATTACTGCAGACGTATGCTCATACGTCTACATATTTATAGTATGGCTGTCTCAAGATTTCGTCAATACGCGGACGTATAGTCATAAACAACACCCAACACAGTCATTCTGCGGCGAGCTACCATAGCGAGTAGATGTTACTTTAATGCGTGGTAAACTTTGGCGAATTTAGTGTGAATAATTAAGCGTAGAGACAATATCATGCGTTTAGCTCTAAAGCAGTAGCAGTAATACTGTATTTATCAATGACTAGCTTTTGCCTACGTCTTCGCCCGCATGAAAGTCGAATAACTAAGTAAATTCAGAACAAAATATTATGATATCGCAATGTGGGTCTAATCTAAGTCATGACCGTAAGACATAAGTATCACAGATTTCATTCCGTCTTTTAAGGCACCAAGCAACATATTACTGACAGAAAAATGAACTAATAACCTGCCATCTACTTTCCATTCTTTAGGCACGCCATAATTTATGGTGGTAGGTCCCTTTTTTGAGAAGTGGTTGGAAAGTCGTCACTGCCTCCTCACCTTCCTCATGACGCAGACCCTCACCGGGCATGGTAAGTTCTGAGGTTCCTGCACCGGATTCATGCGGAAGAAACGTCCAGGTGTCATCATTGTGTTGATCTTCCGGAGGACACGGTGGAGCTTACGTTAAAGGTGTGACGTTTGACTGCTCCGTCGGTCTAGTGTTCTCAAGGGTGACTACTGCGCGTGGGTCCTGGGTTCGATTCCCGGGTCGAGCAAAAGTTGCTATTGGGTTTTCCATTAGGAATTACTCTATGGCTACCCGGAGTTTGGAAGTTGGTGATGCGATATCTCCGTGCCTCGGAAAACATGTAAAGCCGTTGGACCTGCATCTGATCTCTCTCCGGTCGTATCGGATTACAGTCCCATCCGACCATGAAAGTTAAGGAACAGAGACTGCACCTGCGTTTACGCACACACTTGTGCACTTAATATCTTCTATGTACTTGGCTGATTTCTGTTAAGATTGGCCATCGTAATCGAAGTTCGGTCTGGAGGACTATTATTAAAGGTGTGCTCCGTTTGGGCAGCGACTACTCACGCTGGGCCATGGTACAGCCAATGGACCATTGCAGAGTGAAACGAAATGACAGCTGATCGCCGCCTGCGAAACAGTATTGCTGGGGAATCAGGCGGCCGCACGCGTGAGGGAATTACTCTCACGCCGCAGCTGCCGGGATCCCGACCCCGATTTCCAGCCACCGTATGTTTGCGGACAGCGAGCAATAGGTAGTTAGCACGACGCCCGGTCATCCGGTAACCGTCCGGACCAAGCCCAAGTCATCGACGGCGCGTAGTGTGCCACGCGCGCCTCAAGGAGATGTCATCAAATCGTAAGGGCCCAGCAGGGTTGAAGCCTACTGGGGTCATGGGTTACGTGAAAGTGAACCTCGAGGCCCTAAAACGTAGACCAACAAGGAACAGGAGTGGGTTTTAGTTAGTAAACGTCTGACACTTCAGTCAGTTGTCGTTTGAATTCCAGAATCACGGTTTTTCAATCGGAAGTTAACGCATATTTCCAATAGGCTTCGCTGACATCTCTCCCAGGCACGCGTGGAACACTTCGCGCCATCGACAATTCGAGCTCGGGGACGACTGGGTGGCGAACTACCCATTGCTCGTTACCTTGTCTATGATGGCTTGAAGTTGGGGTTCGTTCTCTCGTGCCTACGGCCGCCCACTTTGCCAACATTACAACGTCGCATAAAGAAGCGTCTGGTACCTATTCCCCTTCGCTGTGGACCACGGCCTACCCCAGGGTCCGGTGCAAGAGATCGCCAGTGCCGATCGCCCACACAAAGAAACGTCGGAGCTCTGCCCAAGCGGGGCACACCTCCACTGAATGCTCCACTATGTCCTCCAAGCGGTCCACACAATGGTAACCGTGCGCTTCTTCCATCCGAATCAGGTGCCTGTCCCTCCCGAGCTTACCATGTCCATTGAGGACATGCGTCATGCGGAAGGTGAGGACGCCGTGACGTTTCTCCAGCCACTCTTCAAAGAGGGGCATTTATCTACCACCATGACGTGCCCCAGTAAGAAAGAAGTTAAAACATGCATGGAACATTCTATATACGTTTTTACCTAGAAAACTTTGTGTAATTACTACCATTTCGTTTTTTTCTAGATTGTACAACAAAACTGGTTTATACTTCTACTCTGAATTCAACCACCTCGTAATATTAATGGCATGCCATACAGGCGTAAGAAATTTAAAAAACACGTAAATAACGTTAATTTTGATAGGTTCTCATTCCTAATTTGCAATATTTAAGGTCATCAACTAAGTAAAAATAAATACTGGTAAAAATATTAATAATTTAATGAGATGGATTTTACGTCCATAAAATCTATGTATTTTTGGGTGAATATTTACGGAGTTTTACCGTTTAGTCGTCATGCCAAATAGATGTATCCACCGAAAACAAGTGTTACTGAGGAAATAATTTAAAATCAAACACCCTATATTAACTACAGTGTAAATATATAGCTACATGCAAAAACTCAACAAGCTGGCTTAACCACGAAAAAAGTTATTAAGTTTTTTGTCGCTCCTGAAAAGTAGGGGTTTTGTGGATACGCCCCTATGGTTTGAGACCCGCGATATGCTACACACTGTCTGCCTGTGGCTGTGCGTGTGGCGTTGAGAGAATAACAGTTTATGAAGGATGTTACTTTCCTATGCCTACGGCACATCGAATACAAGAAACAGGAGTGATACAAGTATGAGTAAGTTATAGTATCCCTAATCATCTAAAATTTATTTCATGACACCTACACACTAAATATTTCGACGAACATAATTCTAGCATAATATATCTCTCAAACCGTATTTGTATAGTATGGTACGAAATTATTGTTAGCCTCAGGGGGCTGTTAACAAGTCTAGTATCTATTATCAGTAAGTGATGAAAATGCCTAAGGCGATTAACGGACACATAGCATTATTTGCCTCACACATAAACATTATTATCACAATTATGTACAATTCGTTGGCACATTTAATTGGATTAAAAAATAGCCCAAGTCCAAGATCAAAGGTCTGTACAATCACTGACAGAACTGTGCCAGATATTCGTACATTATCGTAGTATTTTGGCATCATATGATTTTGGATCGTAATGGTGTATCATTTTGTTCGACGCCCGGGCAAGTGCATGCGTACGTACTTATTATATTACGTCGATAATAACCATTACATTCTGTTGTTGAGCTTTCAAATATCACAGAAACAACAACCTTATTACTGAAAGCTTAAAGCCTATAGTATCTTGTTGTTGTTTGTCAGTTGAACGTGTAACATTGTTTCTATCAAAACTAAATACGCGATCGTGGATCGTCCATACATTTGCATGTTACATTCGACTGTTATTATGTTTTATTGTGGAAATCAGAGTTAATAACACTTTCTAATTTCATTTCATATGTTTATAATTTGAGTATTATACAAATAGGTCAGTTTGATTACATCTAATAATCGTTGTACAAATGTTTACAAAACGTGTTTAGATGATTTTATTAACTGTAAACACGGTGTTTTGGGCAAGTCAGAATTTCATTTGATAAATGTTTACGTTTATAAGTTGAAGTTTGTCTTTTGTGTCCTTTTACCCTTAAACATATGTTATTATAGGTCCTTTCAAGCATTCATATGCCAGACCAAGAACAAACAATGCTATAATTTCTCTCAAGTGCTCCGATAAAATAACCTCCAGATAAAATCTTATCTTACGATCCCAATACAATTAGCTAGGAGCAAATCTACTAAATGTTGCAACCTCTTCGCTAAACACGAGCGCCTATTCCAAAGATGGTCCGGACAATCAAATTATCGAATCGAATGGCCGCAAAACGAATTAAACAATCGATTTAATCGTTCACTTAATTACGTAATTAATGTCTGAATGCATGGCCTGCCCACAGAGCCTGTTTAATGCTCCTGCATACGTACCGCAGTGTAGCAGAACCAGGACCGCGAAACATGAAGTATTATGGATATAGTACGGTTTTTAATGATCGAAATCGGATTCGGATCCGGTGCTGGCGAAACAGGGACCGCTTTTTTTAAAAAACGAACGTTCTTTCTGTTGCCATTCTTTGACTTAAGCTTTATTTAAAGGTTCTTAGTCGATAGTCAGTTGTTGCAATAATGAATTAGTATTTGATGGAGGGAGGTAATACAAGCATTAAGCACTTGAGACTTTTTGTCGGGGCTTTTTCGAGTGAAGTCGACTGTCTATTTTAATTAATACCAATTTTTTATTGTGATTGGTTCAGTTTTGTCTCAAGTGTCTACGAAAATATACAATGCGTGAAATCATTGAAATAAATGCGATTTCAGCAAAACGTATCTGATAATATGAGTGTAGACTATCTTAACACATCTTGCCGAGAAGGCTGACACGGTATATTTCCTGCTAAATGACAACAAATATACCGTGTCAGCTTATATATTTGCTGCCAGTGAATAAAATATAAAAAAAATGTTGCAACCGCATTTTACTGGACCACAAATTGACTGTACTCTCAAATATATCAAAAGTTAAATACTTTCAAACTTGTTTCCGACTAAATGCACCAACCATATGGATCCAAAAGAAATTGACAAAGTAACATTCTAACGGTGACACCGTTTAGCAGAAAGTAGAAAATTATTGACATTGACGTGCTTTACTGAAACATCACGTAGTCAATCTGTATTTTACACGTAATTACTAATAGAATAACAGTTTGTACAGGGTCCAAGAAACTATCATCATGTAAAATAATTTTGTCGTTATTACACAGTACCTTTTTTCTTGAAGCGAGAAAATATTAAATGAATTCTTTCGTTTTACAGTACAGTGTCACGGGTTTACTGACTAAAACCCACTCCTATGTTCCTTCTTTGCCTTGCATTCAAGGACCCTGGGTTTTCCTTTGGAACACAGGAGGCTGAAGAAAACCACAGTAACAAGAGTCAATTTGGTCCTCGAACGCTAGAAATACAGTAAGAACAAACGTTACACAAATGCAAACAGCAAATGCATCACAGAACTGCACTAGTGTTTTCTTTCCCTTTGTTTACATAGACTAAGAACAGTGTTCGAACCGGGCGCACACCGTCAACTATATTAAAAAAATATATATAAAAAAAAAAACAAATTATAAACAGACACTAAAATCTAATCGACAGAATGAGGACTATAACCTACATTGTGGTATTTTATCGGTAAAAATCAAAAATACCCATAAATTCACGCCAACTAAAACGTTAAAATAAATTTAATTTTATACAAACAAAATCCGTCATAAATCTCTGGCACCAGTTACTAAAATTTATGTTTAAATTATAATTGCACACCAGTGTTTTAAGTGCGAGAGACAGCCCTACAATTAACTTTGGAGCTAATTGCTCGTCAGTAGATCATACATCAAAAAATGTACCGTTACCTTTCCTTAATTACATTAGTGGCACAAGTCACGTTTCAAATTGAACGCAATGTGTAAATTGAGATAAAAACGGCAACAAATTGTTCTTCTTTTTCTTCTCTTGTCGATCCGACTCAAACTTCGTCCGAGCAATATGTATTTAGCCACCTGGACAACTCTATCGTTCATTATCATCATCATTTCAGCCAAAAGACGTCCACCGCTGGACATAGGCCTCCCCCAAGTGTCACCACAACAACCAGTCCTGTACGTCTCGCATCCATCGGATTCGCTCTATCGTTGGCTTCGTATAAATCGTTGAATGTGCATATCCTGTGAAGCTTCCTCCAGCTTCCTTGAAATATAGTGCCATATTTGTGATGAGCCAAGAAATCCCTATTTGGCCAAATTATCTCTGCAGTGGCCAACTTGAGGTCACAACAAATTGTACTGAACGTAATAATTTTATTTTATCGTGGAACAGTCGAATGTCCAAAGGCCGGCTTCAGAAAATATAGTTACAAATTAAGGTGGAAGTTCAATAACATTCTTGTGCAACTATTGTTTCGACTGCACAAACAGCAGCACAGAGTACACATTCTAGTAATTAAGATCGAACCTTTCACTCCAATAAAGGTTTGGAGCGTAAAACGTTCTGGTCCTTCGACCAAACGGCGTCGTAACTCTTGCAATTAAGTCGAATTAAAAATAAAGCCGAAAGGAGTCCGAACAGTACAGCTGTTGATTAAACGCCATCTCGCGGGTCCCCATCAATAACAAGAGTTTAATGAAACACTTTTATTCGCGCTTGAATGGCTGGGACGCTAGTCTCGGCTTTTAATATGCTTTTTTATTTCTCTTTCTACTATTATTTTTTTCCTAATAGAGTTGACAGTGTGCGCCCCGTTCGGCCACTGTTCCTAGGTAAATAAAGGGAGCGAGAAACAAAGAATTTGAGCAGTTCTGTGTTGCATAATAACGACAAAATTGTTTTCTTTTATTCATAAATGATATTTGGTGCCTTTAGAATGTAAAGCATAATGGTTTGTTATAGAAGTACTCTCGGCGAAAGAAAAATGCATTGTGCGGTTGTATTTTAAAACAAATGTCCCCGTCAAATAATATATATTTAAATTTTGTAACTTGAAACAGTAACTTGAATTTAGGTTCTTTTATGTACCTAACAGATGTTACGTCGTAAGATAACTTTGACCAATTAAAAACGTGCTATTAATTAAAGTTCTAATCGTACTTTTCATCGAGCAATGAAATTATCATAAAAAGTACATTAGAACACAATTCTAATTCTGATTGCATTATGTTATCTTCATGCCTTGATAACGTTACAATTTATGTATTATTTCAGGCAAAGCTTGCTATAGTTTGTAGGAAATACGAATAATTTAATGAATTACAGTATCAAATATACAATAAAATGAGTTTTAATGAGGTGTAATTTGTTGTTATTTACATATCAGTTATGAGGCCAGAAAGGGTGGACACGCAAACAGTAATGGGACTTCATTTCCTGTGTCGAAATATTCTAATTTCAATCTTACTCTTCAAAGCATAAGGTGTGGAATCGCTTGTGATAGTTATGAACTAATTTGATCACTACCGCCGATTAATACTGAATAATATTCTGTTTAAATTAAATTAACGTTGAAATGACAATTAATTTATGGTAAGTGCAACTGAAGGGTATTGGCGAATACCAATACATCTGGTTCCATACATACTGAGTCACATATCGAAATATCCGGCTTTATTTTATTGGAAGAGATAAAAGTTACTTCAATACATGTTTTTCGATAACCAGCTAATCGAATAAAATTTGAGTCAAATTTTACTGTGGGAAAGTAATGTAGATATTGTTTAAAGTTATTTTATATTGATGAGTTTTTTAATCTCCTGTGTTGTGTTCACTTCACTATAATTTTCCCGCGGTTTGTGTAGAGTTCTTTATTGTACACAAAATTTAACATTCGCAGAACGATTTGACAATTCACGAACAAAGGCAAATTTAACTGAACAATAAATTTTCTCCCAGCAAACCTTTGAGTGACAGAGAGAGAGGGATCACATTTAAGGATACAGTGTGGTGCAGGATAGTATAGAGAAGGGATAGAAACACCGAGAGATCATAGTATTTGCGGAAGCCAAAAGTAAAACAGACGCAAAAATTTTGAAGTCGCTCGAGTTTGCCTAGAAGTACTTCCGTAGCATCTAGAAAAAAGACATTCGTATTGACTATGAGTGGCAGAAGAAGAGATTGAACAAGCTGAACTATTTGTGTATTCTACGTCGTGCTACTTCGTCATTTGCACAAAGAATTAGCCCTCAACTAATTCTCTTACTCAAAAGTTTAAAACTTGATGGCGTTTTTTTTTAAGTCGAGTAATATTAATATATTAACTCAGACCCAAGGCCACAGTGCCATCACGCAGTCTTAAAAGTAATACAATATTTTCTTGTAGTCTAATTTATGTCATTATATTAAGTTCTACTCTGCAGCCTAAGTTCCACTATTTTTCAAGCGAAGTTAACTTATAATATAAAAAAACATCGAAAATGAAATATATTTCAAAAACTTTCACTGAAGATAACGGAGTCGCGAATTTTGAACAACACTGCTAGTTTCTTTTTTCTAAAGTGCCTCTCAAAACAGCTAGCGTTTACGACGAAATACATTACAGCGGTTTGCAATTGAAATAAAACTTTATGAGCACGTTAGATAGACTATGTAGCTAGGTGAATCTTCTTTGTGTAGTCAGTGAAATGTTTCTATTTTTGCAGTTTTCGTGAAAGAAATTTTAAATTTTATTTACATGGTTACAGAATTTATTTAAATAAGATACATCAATGAAAATAGTTCAGAGGTTATATTATTTTTATTTACTCGAATAATTTACATTTCGAAAATACTAACTAACTATATTTAAAGTAAAATAAAATAATAATTAAAAAACAAACTAAAATATGCCAAAATAAAAATGTTTCGACTTCGCTATCGACTGGTAATGTGCCCAAATTTCTTGCGTTGCGTTGCGTTTCGAAAAATCTTTATAAAATTTGGTTGCACCCGGACCCCACGATCCGAGAACTTCAACCCCGGACGGTTCGAGAATCTATATTATAAAAGGAGAGACTGACTGATAAATCAACGCACTGCTAAAACTACTGGAACTTTGTTTGCATTTATGACAAAGGCAAGCATTAAGAGAGAATTTTTCAATATTCACCCCCCAAAGAGTTGAAATAAGGGGTTCAAAGTTTGTCTGTAAAAACCTACTTTCACGCAGTCGAACCCACTAACAAAAGCTAGTGCAACAATATAATAAACAGTTAAAGTATTCAGATGTTGTACAAATTACAAGTCGATGCAAAAAATATGGGCACAAAAAAATTTTGGTTTCCAAGTAGCGCTTCGATTTGTTTTAATGTGGTGTCAAAACTATGATTAATAATTAATTCTTCATTTTTTGTCTGCTAACGAGGTCTAAATCTTCCACTTGATTAATTTATAATCGCTGTTGTAAACGATGTATCTAATCAACTAAGATGGTAGTCTATAAATGTTTAATTGAATTCAAAATGACGTCACTTCGGGAGAGTTCAAGAGTTTGTTGAGCAAAAAAACCTCAATTAGTAAAAAGAGGAAAAGAGTGATGGTTAATTAAATTAGTGGATCAAGTAACATTGATATCTATTTATTTTTATGTAATGGTGTATTTCATTTGTTATTTGTTTAATTACTTCTTCCGAAAGAAACTTGACTGGCATCAGCACTTGCGGGACGTAAGACGGACAGGATTTTTGGTTGTGGTGACACTTGATGAACTCCTAAAGTGGATGTTATTCGGCTGAAATGATGATGCCTCTTCCAAAAGTCGCTATAAGGACCAATCCTCTGATTTTTGCATCTTGCACTCTCTTACGGCTCTCAGCAGGGCTCTAAAGGGCTCTAAAGGGCTCTAAAGGCTCCACCATGTGCGAGCCATTTTGCGAGATGGTCAAATGATGATAATGGTGAAATCTAAGGACTTAACAGAGCAACTTTACTCTCCATAAGGTGCTATGGTTATTACAAAGTACTTGGTATAAGCTCGATTACTTAAGTGTCAGTAGGCAGGGCACATTGCTCGTAGAATAGGTGGTCGATGGGCATGAAAGGTGCTTCAGTGGCGATCACTTTTCAGAAAATGCAACTTTGGAAGGCCTGCTGGGTGCACCGATGACAAGGTAAGGGTCCCGGGAATACGATGGATGCGAGAAGCACAGGACCGGCCATTGTGGCAACACCTTGTCTCCATCAACCTTCGTTTATATCCAGCAGTGGATGTCATTCGGCTGAAATGATAAATGTATAATTGTGACAGTCAAACACAGAGTCCAAAATAAAAATCCATAAGCAGTTTATAGAACACATTCCACTTACATTATGATGTTACACTCAACAATCAAATAGATGACGTTGTAAAAGAATATAACAAGTAAATCCTTATATCATATGCTTCACTGTGAAACGATTTTTAATGACATCAGAACATTCCAAATTAGGGATGCCGATACAATCTGTGATTGATGTTCCATTATTATATCATTCTCCATGTACGTTTTTATACAATTAATTGGATCATAAATTACGAACATATCAATAACTTTTTTTTTATAAAATAATTTGATTTGAAATTAGTTAAGAATAAATATGCAGAAGATAATATAGTTGATATTGAGGAGGAAAACGCAACTTTAGCGTCTGTTCAAAATTTAAAAAACTACCCGGAGACTGAATTGACACAAGTAATGCATGGCATGTCAAATTAACTATAGGAATGATGCCAATTTCTTACGGCCAGTTTTTTCATCAAAGGTAACAGCCAAAGTAACGACATAAAGTAATAATAACGGCTAAATTCGTTTCTTCCCAATTTTAACCGTTGGTTTGACTGTTTCTTTAGCCCTTAACCTTTACTGCTCATTGAGGGGCTGTTATAGCTATAGTCACTGTCATTATGACAAAATTGTATTGACTTCACTGCGTTCATTATGGATGCGTTCAAACTGATTTTATTTAAAAAATAATATATTTTTTTAAGAAATAGGGTAAAGGCGGGAATAAATGCCCCGGTGGCATAGATGCCTCGTTATCAAAAAATGACCAACGGAAACAGAACTCTCAGTGCGCGAGTCCGACTCACACTTGCCCGGTTTTTTTTATTTTTAATTTGTACGATTGTAGCAGAACCGTGCCACGAAAATATAAAAGAAAGGAAGGTGCGCGGGTTCGTGTAGCATTAGCATTATCAGCCTTATAATAATCCTACTGTTGGGACTCAAGTCTGCTCTCTAGGAGAGGGATGGGCCATAATCCACCAGGTAGACGTGGGCCCGGGGTGGACTGGTGGATGAGAGTATGTTCGAGTTAGAGTATGGAATACAAAGCAATTACAGTCAGCTTTTGAGGAAATGGACAGACATACCATGGGGGGTTAAAATTCTAAAATCACAAATTATTTTAGAATTTTAACAATAGGTCCAAAAATATTTAAAGGATTAAACTAGCTAGCAATATATATCCCGCCTTTACCCTAAACATCAAATGACATTTGACATATGGCATTACTGGACGGTGATGTTGCGATGTTGTCATGAGTAAAAAAAGCTCCCGACGTGTTTTTGGGGTAATTACGACGTTTGCGTAATGGCAACTCTATTGACTTTTAATTTAGCTGTTATTTGGATGAAGAAACACATTTGCCATTATGACAGCTATGGTCAAGTAAATGTTAATGCTTTTACTGATAGTTTTAGTTATTGATGAAAAAACTAGCCGTTAGAATTGTAATGTCATTTTAGTCTCAGGGTTTAAAAAACAGACCATAAGTATGTTCAATGGTGTTTTAGAATTCATGGTTCATCAAAGATTTTTTTAAATGTTTTATGTGAATTAGTCATTACTCTCTCACTGCTGGGTAAAGGCCTCCCCCAAGTTCTTCCAGACAATCTATTTCATTCTACATCATTATCTCTCTCGTGCCGTCTGTAACCGTCCTCGTGGTATGTGTCCAGGTAGATCATCTTGGCACCTCTCTCAAGAATACAATTTATAAACGATGAACCGTGTTCACATGCATTGTGAATGAAACTTCTGACGTTGATTACTTACACTAGCAAACTTATAATCCATTGCACAACATTATTAGCCTACCGATTTGTTAGTTCTTTAATAAAGGCGTAGCATACAAGCAATTTGTGTTAAAATTAGCCGTCACTTTAGTGTCTGGAAGTAATAACATAAACTTTTGACACCATGAGCCCAAAAAAATTGTACTTAAATAAATAATATTGCTTAAAGAGAAGTGCCCACTTGACCATAATTTAACTAGATCACTATATCATAACCTTATTACCTCAAGTGCCATTTTAAAAATATAATCCGTTCGAACGACGCCGCAACCCATAACTAGTTTACACAAATAATCCATTCCGCCTACACGTCCATAAAGAACTATTTTAATAACACTATAACAAGCTTGTAAAATACCTCGTTTTATATAACAAGAAGTGTTTATAAAAAGCCCAGGTTCACACTTAATTATGGAAACCCAATACATATACAAATAGAAATACTCGAATATTTATTCGGAAAACAGAGCTTTGATCTGTCAATATTGAGGTGTAATATGTGGTTCAAAAAGGTTTTTGCGTTAGCAAAATCACGTCTTCTACAGAAGTTACTTTATTTTGCAATTACCAATATAAATTACATGTTGTGATTGTAATTTAAACACATTGCCAACGATATTAAAAAAAATACTACCCTTAAACCGTTCCTACCTGATTAGAATTTGTGTCAAATATTTACTTTATTAATCTAAGAAATAAGAATCCTCCAAACAATCTCCAAAAAATCGAATAATGAAAATACGCCATATAAGAAGGCCTCGTGCAAATTTTCAACTTTCTAGACCCAATAGTTTCGGCTATATTGATAAGTCAGTCAGACAATTTTTCCTTTTAACCGAAAAGTATTTTTTTTTTTGTTTTTATTTAAGTAATACTTAGTACTTACTAAAAAGTTTTTCATTTTTTCCGTGAATTTTTCTTACCTCCATTGTAAGGTCTTCTGCTCTTTATATACTTATAAAGGCGTCATACGTTGTAACTTTTTAACAAAATAAAGAGTTTTCGTGCATAGATGTTTCCATTATACTTTAGTTCAAGTTATAGCGAAGAAGTTCTAGTTGCAACATAGTGTCAGTGATGGATCACGTCTGTCAGTTTATGACTTACAAAAGTTTTGGTATATCAGTTTGATGCATGTATTAATGTCATATAAAGTTATATACGAAAAGTTATGGACACATTAGTAGATAACTTTGCGTGATGTTTAGGGGAAACTTGAAGCGTTAGGATTGTTGTTAAGGCAAGGTTGCACTTATTTTGAACATTTTAAACCTCGGAAGATCTACAAATAGAAAAGTCAAAACAATGAAAAATTATTTTATCAAAATTGGCCATTTTATAAACCGCTGGGTAAAAATTAAAATCATATATATTATATATTAGTTATCTCAATAAAAATAAAAACACAAATCTGACTTAAGTATATCTTCGAGATTACGTCACGGAAGTATTTCAAAGTTACGTTAAATAATAACGCATGTTTCAAAAAGGTTACAAAAAATCTTGAATGCTTACTATAATATTTTTTTATAAAAATTAGATCGCCGAACCCGTAAGGTTCGCGAAGTCGATAGACCCGGACTAGTACTCACAAAGTACTATAAGACTGCAACCGGCTCTTAATTTATTTTCTTATACTTTTAAAATATTTTCAAATGACAATGACCGGTTACAAAGACAAAAAATAAATAAAAAAGCTCTTAATTAAATTAGACTGTGTGTATTTTAAATACACCTACACAATTAAAGTTATCTTTACGACTTCCTTTTTGTACAAGCGTAGGCCTAAAATGGCGAACGTAGAGATATTTTAGAAGTTAACTCGATTAATGTCGCATATCTAAGATAAGTAATAAATTACTTACAGCAAGGAATTTAAATTTTTAATATACATTAACAGTACAGCGGTATTGCAGAGATGGAAGTTGGAAAAGAGGAAGATAACTACAAAGATGAGAAGCCAATGCTTCAGTAGGACTGGTACTTATGTAAGAGAAAAGCTACTGTGAAGCCTATACTAAAACTAGTATAAAATTGCTAATCATGGCATTGATTGATGAAAATGAAAACATTATAAGGCAGGTAAGACAAATTACAATGCTCCCAATACATTGTGTAGAATTAGAATACTGCAAGCTCAAGGAATGGAGAATCTTAATTAAATTGAACATAAAAGTACGTAATTCATTGCATTCAAGTTTATTCGTACATAATTATTATGGATGTTGTCAATATGCAGTAGTTTGTGATACCTATCTGCACGATGTCAAGATAAATATCTTTCAAATGCTTAGAAATCATCAATTACAAAGCTATAGGAACGGTACCTTCAGAATATCCAAGATTGCAAATAACTCATTCGACACGATACTCTGCCTCAAGAAATACAAATGAGATAATTAAGATGTATATTTCAAGAACTCATGGTAGGTATACAATGCACGTATAAGATTACCTTTACCATAATAATTCTAACAAGGTACAGTACTTTCTCTTAATTGCCTTCTCATACACACATGTTATGGTGGGTTCACACGGGTTGATTTTTGATGTGCGCCAAATCGCCTCAGAAAATCGTACAGCTGTGATAGTTGACTGAAATGTAAGACAGATTGACATGAACCAATCAAATATTTCACAGTCAAACTAGTCAGTTCAGAACATTTTGGACTGGTAAAGCTTACATGTGTACATCAGCTGTCCTATTTTTATTATTTTATAAAAGCTGTTGTATGTATAGCAAAGAATATGAATCTCATTCACATTGTCAAGTTATAATCGAAATAAAGAAACAATAAGATACAAAATGCAATCACTTCAAGCTGATTACAATGGTTGGTTAACCTGCAAATTCTATATACATAATTATTTAATAAAAAAAAAACGAAATGGAATTGGAAATGAAAAAAAAAACATTTAAAATGTTTTTATTTTCAACTTCTTTTAGTCAGTTTTATAACTGGCCGCTTATTCAGACATTTTTGGAACTTGTGAGGTTTTGTCTTTTCTTGCTTAGAAACCACTCGCCATTTCGCATTTTATAAAATTTTATTTTGTTTGTATGCCGACTTGTATGATGTGATAGTTCAGTAAAAGTTGCAACCTAAAGAGTGTAGGTTTCCTCATCTGCAGCTGTCCAAACGATTTTTGTTCCCGGTCGATTTCCGTCGTGCAACTTAGTCGCGCGGCTACAATCGACCCGTGTAAATCCCCATTATGGAAAACTTGAGGCAAAGGAACAAAATTAAGTTCTTAATATAATCGTCTGAACGCGCCTATTTTGCGCGGGAATTACATTTTGAGGCGTTCTGTTTGTGAACTTTAATTTCTGTTGCTAGCGCTATGTAAAAGGGTCTATTACTCTAATAATATCTTAAGTGGCTGCTTTAGTTATATGAGTTTCTTAATTTGTCTGGATATACTTAGATGACTTCCTTTATTAGTATTATGAGGAAGTCTTTCAAATATTTTACAGTTTATTTTATATTTTGTTGTGGGTTCAATTGTTTTCGACATGTTAGCAATCAAGTTGTAATTCCCAAATTCCAAAATGCTGACATATTGGAAACTTGGAATTAAACAAACAACAAGATATATTTAGGACACAAGATTAGACTGATCTTGTAATAGCATAAGAAATAAAAACTCGGTATTTGAATTCTTCTACAATGTAAGTATCCATTCAATAGTTTATACGACCATAAAGCACTAAAACGAATCTCTATAAATTATTATAGACAGATATAAACTCTAAAAATACACAGCTTCATAATCTCGCAAAAAAACTTCGATAAACGAAAGATAAAAATGACGATAAAATATTCACACTTAAGTAAACTGTACACTTTATTTACGGCATGGCAATAAATAATTATGACTAGCGCTTCGTAATTATTATAGAAATTCGGCAAAGAATAAAAGAAAACAATAAAATAACTTAACATAGATGTGCAAATGTTGTGTTAAAAAAATAAAAAAATAGTGATGCAATTCGAAAACTTTTTTCAAGTCAACACTCGATTGTTTGACGAAACAATTGAACAGTAGTACTACTCTATCGAAAGTTGATTGTTTTTCCAATCAATAGAAGAGGCTGCAAGGCCTGATAAGTTTGCCAGTCAAACTGATGGAGTTTTATTTCATTGTATAATTGTTACTTTTATTTACAAAATGGATTACTAACAACACAAAAAGGCATATATTTTTGGGGGTAAAAGCCATGAAATAAATTTTCTCGCTTTAGGTGGAGTGAAAGGGAGTATCATTTTTTATTGACTAAAACCTAAAAAGGTTTCTTAAGATACCCTTTGCATTCCAGGCTCACGGTTCTTGAACAGTAAATTTGGAAGTCTGAACATGTCAAAATAACATGCAAAATTTTGATTTATTTTTATGTTAAAGTTAAATTTGACAGTTAGTAATTCATTTCATCAGTTAAATTGAAGTGTTATTGTAGATTCTTAAATCGAATAAAATTATTTATGTTCGTAAAAACTAGATCCGATAACCATACGTTCACTTCCCAGCATACCGAAATTGATATAATAGAAAATATATTACTCGACTATACTGATCACTTATCGAATAACGTTATTCGAGTAGCATCAATTACTCGAGTCACTATTTTAATCGTATCTTTAATATCGAATATAAAATATCGAATTACAGAAGGTTGTTTTTAAGTAATCGTGAGCTAGAACGATTCGGTGAAACAAGTTCAACGGAACTGGTTCTATCGAAACATCTCTCGTATGTTTGTTTGTAAATATTGAATGTCGTAATAAATTGTATTGTGCGAGTAATAAAAATATAATTGGTAGACTAAATCATAGAGGGCAGACTTTTTAAATGTGAGTCATATATCGTCAAATTAACGATAGTTGGAAAACGATTCTGTTTTTTAATTTAAATAGATTGTGTCAACATTATTCTAGTTTTTTGTTAAACATTTGCTCCAATCTAATTTTTGAAAGGATGTACCGAAAATAGCTTATAGATTGTTATCTACGGGAAGTAGCGCGATTTCTACGACACTTCAATCGTTAATACAGAATTAATGAGCAATTCATTCTCAGATTTCCATTTATTGAAGGCCTCTAAAATTCTAAATCCGCCAAAATTACAGTAGCACATTTGAATAAGCCTGTTTTCAATGAATCTCCGTCTTGCGTCACTGAAGTGATTGTAGAGATTACTATGTTTAAAGACGGGATATCAGATGTACTAGGCGACATCTACACCTTGCAGTACTGACGTAAGATAGTGTCAAAGTAACCACGGTAGGTGTTACTGTGCTGCGTATCTCCTTTGACTGAGATGTCTGCATATTGTTGGTGTGTGGCAGAATCTCTTTGGCTCTGTTATATAAACATGCCATACCTGTATTCTCTAAAGGAATACACGGAGATATAATGTAAATTCAGTAGAATCGAGTTACTTTGGCTTTAGGGTATATTTTAGTTTTTATATTCCTTCCCTACAGTTTTACTGACACTTTGAGGCGTGCGTGGAACACTACGCGCCGTCAATGATTTGGGGTTTACTCGAGCGGTTACCGGACGTTGGGTCGGCGAGCTGCCCATTGCTCGCCGTTTGCAAGGCCACACCCGTGGTGGTCGGTAAAAATCAGGGTCAGAATTTGGCTGGGGCGTTAGGAAGTCCGTTTCCTGCACGCAGCACGCAGCTTGACTCAGAGTAATGCCTCAAACCAGAAGTAATCGGACTTTGCGGCACCTTTTGCCACTTATTTTGTTCAAAAGACAGAAATAGAATACCATAAGCATATAAAAATAACCGACGCGCAATTTTACAATAAATTCTTCGTACAAAAATAAAATCTCACGAACATCTATTACGGATAACAGATCTTCTAAATTAACAGTTCGAGTCTTGGAGTAGATTAACATGGATATGTTTTAAGCTCAGTAATTCGAAGTAACATCTTAACACAAATGATGTATATGTGAACGCCCATAGATGAAGATGGTAATTATCGACTAACTTCACTAATGTGATAATCTTTAAATGTTCTGTTTTGATGAGTTCATTGCAATGAACGCCAAGGCAACTATACTTTCAGATCATTAAGTAATTTGTTTTAAGTTTTGGTAGTTTGTCATTACGAAATAGCGTTTTGTATAGCTAAATGTTTTGACTAGTCTACGAAAGAATGTATGGCAAAATATAGGATCACTAATAAGGTGGTTTGATACCAGTGGAGAAACTTTATCTATGTAACCGAGGCGAAATTAACTCAAGTCGCAGGCGAGGTCGTTTTGGAGCCAAGTGCTGCAGTGACAAATTTCCACGTGTACCTATCAAATGACATTCTCTCATTAAATTTACGAAAACTTAAATAAAATTAAGATGAGATGAGATTAAGAGGCAAGTACGCGCACTAGTGCGAAAAAATAATAATTGGATGCCTAAGAGCGGGTTTCTAATAAGTGTATTGAAAAATAATTTAATCTACATTAACGCTTATTAGTCTGCAGCATAAAAACGAAACTGAGAACTGAGAATTTTAAAGTACATAATTTTATATAATTTGATAACGTGCTTAATAAGACGCTCTTGAGCGTAACATAGTCGTCACGCCCATAAGCTCCAAAAAACCGAGACCAACTATCGTATAGGATAGTTCTCCAGTAACGGTATCTGATGCCAATGTGTTAGGGGACGCGCCCACCACGACTTCACGCGTGGAGTTTAGATTAGTTCTAGAAAATAGTATAGTAGAAGAATTTAAAATTTTCAAAGGGCCGAAAGATTCTAGACAGACGACCGACCGCGTACGATATACGCAGCGCTGGAAGGCATCCTGCAAAATGAGCCGTTAACCTGGCGAGGGTTGCGACAATTCTATGAAAGAGAGATGCACAGGTCCAGTCATTGTGTCGATACTTGGCGAAAGTCCTGTCCAGCAGTTGATATCCTTAAGCTGATATAGCGAGATTTTTTTTAAAGAATAATTCAAAATATAATTTTAAACATTGATCAACGCTCTTCATGAAGATTCTCTGGTAGTAAGCCACGCTAAGCACAGTAATATTACAAAGGTAACAGTTTGTGTTTGTTACTTCTTTATGTTTGAAAAGCTGATTTCTTTATGTATGAAACTTTTTATATGAGTAAACCATGTCCTCCAAATAGCACATATAATATTTTATTTTGTCCCAGGAGTATGTTCCCTTAAATTAATCTTACCGATGATCATAAAAGTTTTCAAGAGAGGCAATTCAAAAGCAAGTTTGTATTTCTATATGATTAACTTAAAGCTTTGATGCTCATTCAGATAGACAATCATCCAATTAAGTGAAGTTAATTTACTTCAATCGATTTCATTTTCACTGAAACCACCCTAGGCTGATTTAGACGAGCGGTCTAGAACATTAAGCAATAGAATTGTTGATGTAAAATTACTAAACGGCATAGTTATATTATGCTCTCAAAACGGTGAAGGAAAACATCGTGAGGAAACCGACATGTTCTAGATAGTTCATGCTGTCATTTGTAGATCTTTGGCAGTCATTACGGATAGTCAGAAGCCGCCAAATCTGACCCCAGTCTTGCCATGAAGTATCGTGTTACCCCAGTTAATGGGTTGTGGAGGTCTGGTAGGCAGCCGCTCCTCGTAAAATACTAGTATTATGCTAAATGCCGGCTTGACTGGATGCTGACCCCAATATAGTTGGGAAAAGGCTAGGCAGATGATGATGATGGTGTGATATCCCGTATTGGGCCCGCGTGGTGGATTACGGCCCATTCTCTCTCCTAGAGAGGAGGTCTGAGTCCCAGCAGTGGGAACATTGTAAGGCTGATTTGCTATGCTACAATCATATTATAACAGTACGTTGGTAAGTTGTCTAACTTTAAAGAGTCATGGGAGGTTTCGTGGTGGAATACGCCAGTAATTACTGTGTTTGAATTATATCGCCGGCCGGTTGGGATGCGCGAACGCAATAACAAGACAACATAATGATACGACCGCCTTTTGTCTGGGTGTTTCGCCACCTGCCCAAACACTGCAAGTGTTGGGAAAAATATCGATATTGTATTCGATAGAGTAAATTAATTATTCAGCAGCATTCATAAGTGTGCGTACTTTTCATGGGTTTGCCACAAAGGCATGCAGTCGTTGTGACGACCCTAAGGGGAGGCCTATGTCCAGAATTGGACATTTTTCCGCAGAAATGATGATAATCCTACGCATTTTACTGCTACTCATCAGTTGGGTTTAAGATCGACTTATCGCATTTTTGTTTGATTGGGTGGGAAATTATGAAAATAAATTCTCACACTTGAAACTTGAAAGTTCTAGAAAATCTCGTATTGAACTGTTTTTTTTTAATAAATAATGCAATTCGCTCACGAAAAAAACAATCAAGGACAAAAAATCCATGCTATGTTCCTGACGTTTAATTAAGTTGTAAGAGCACAGTTATTCTAAATAAGCTCTCCACTAAATTAAATCGTGTCTATAAATTAATAGCTCGAATTTTTCATGTTAGTCCCAAACATACCTACTTATTACTATAACATCGCGAACTGCTAAATGCTAACGATAATTTAAAAATAGCAATTATTATTGTTCTAATCTAGTGGGCGGGGCGACCATGTAGATTGACCATTACGAACAATTCTTATCGTTTTTATATCATACTCCATCACCGGTTAATAAAAAACAATGAGCAAAAAACTATCGATACGAAAGATTGTGGGGTGAACATCCTTATAATGATACCTTGTTAGCGTCTGTTAGTCATTCCTTACCGCTGAGGTGCCCTCGTAAGGGAAACGAAACTCTTAATTTGAACTTCAAAGGTGTGATTTCTGTGCCGTCGGGAAGTGTTAAGTAATCATTTAAAATCGGTTGTGCGGACGATTAAATTTTTTAACGACGACTATTTTGTTTTTCTCGGAGTTGTCGTCAAGATTACTTGTAACACGTAATCACTTCGCGTCTTAATGACGGACATTGAATTTAATAATGTTTTGATCACCACTAAGTATACTCCACAGCAAAAATTGGATACTACTAGCAAATGAGAATCGATGAAAAACGATCAAACAAAATGTACCGTTATTTGATTACTGTACAAATATTTTTACAAAACCTATCAAAGCATATTAAGTGCTCGATAAATATATATCGTTAATTGGCTTTTGATACGCGACTATCATAATTAATTAAAATTTGGAGTTATTATATTGAAATAATTACTTTGTTGTCATTGACAGTTAATAAAATAATTTATCAATTCCCTAGCAAGCGTTGATTAATTAATAGTTTTTGGTCAAAGTAAGGTTTTTATTACTGGAAATAATTAACCATTTGAATTTAGCTTTTGAATAAAATAACGAATTCGAAATTCTGAAATTATAATAATACTATTGTAGTAATTCACTTAGCCTGATTACTCTGCGGCTGTGAGTTGTCTGTACATGTGTTTGTCACCTGATTCTTTTTAAACGGCTTCACCGATTTGTATTTGATTGTGTTCATAGATAGTTTGAAAACACAATTGAACCCGATAGATGACACTGCGTCTCAATTTAATTTTCTAACCATTATGCAGTTTTCGAGCAGGACAACTTCTGGTGATGAGTCACACGTTTAATTCTCCTAAAAACTAAAAAAATCAATTCCACATTTTACATTTCACAATACAAAATAAAGTTAGACGTCTTAAAAATTAATTCCCATTCTTTCTACTTTACAGACTACGCTAGACACATAAACGGTTTAAACACAAATCATTGCAGTAATTTATGTAACCGTTTAGCACTACATCGTGGTAACAACACATAATTCAAAGGTCGTGTCTGAGCGTATCTTACCAAAAGAGACTTTACCGGGCCACGCAGTATGTATCGCCCTTCTTTGTAACGCGATTTATGGCTATTTCATGAGCTTTATTTACTTTTATAGACGTAAAAGTCTAAGTAATAAATTATGTCTTGCTTGGTGAGATGGCCGGACACTAGCCCTGTGAATAACATTTTCCTCTTATTATGTTTTGGTATATAAATTAAAAAGATTTATGCTCCTTATAGTAGCCTAGTGCCAGTTTAGTTTAACAATCAGA
Organism: Mythimna separata; assembly: GCA_030763345.1. Lineage (NCBI taxonomy): Eukaryota > Metazoa > Arthropoda > Insecta > Lepidoptera > Noctuidae > Mythimna > Mythimna separata. The sequence goes on along the minus strand of CM061181.1, from coordinate 9,230,881 downwards.
CCGTGATTGCGGTATCGCCTTGATTGTCCGATAAATAAGTGTGATTGTTATCGTGTATGGCATGTCGTTGCACTGAAACGACAAACAGGACCAGTTAGTTGTATACTCATAAAAGTTCTTTGGTGCTTCCATTTGCGGTATTTTGTTTTGAGCTATTTTTTGGTGATAGAGGACGTTTTAATATGTAAGTACATTGACTAGGTAGAATTTTATAAAAGAAACAAAATATTTTATACAATATCTAGGTGAAGTCATCATTGAATAGAATAACTAGGCATTAATTCATGAATCCCCGACCGGTCTCACCTCTCCTCTGGACCGCGCTGTTATTGTTTTACTATTGTGTCTCGTTTCGCGGGTATTGATAGGTTAAATTTTTTGCTATAAATAAATCTATACTAATATTCTAAAGAGGTAAAATTTGTAAGTTTGTAAGTTTATAGGTTTGTAAGTTTGTATGTAGGGGGTAATCTCTGGAACTACTGGTCCGATTTGAAAAATTCTTTCAGTGTTAGATAGTCCATTTATCGAGGAATGCTATAGGCTATATACTATCACGCTACGACCCACGGGAGCGGAGCAGTAACAAAAAATGCGGGTGAAACCGCAGGGGACAGCTAGTAACTTATAAATATATACACGTCCTAAAATATCTTTGGATCAAACTTATAATCATTTGGTGGGATTATACCTAAGGGTTATTACTACCTACAATCAATATTTATAATCGACTACTAAAGCCTTTGTACCTAAATATGAGAAAATATTTGTTTAATAAGGATATATAGCCGCGGGCGATGGTCCCAAGAAAACATTTAATATGTTATTATTAGCACTAGTACCTATCGAGATTTTCAAATATTGTTATAGGACGATTTGAACTGGTTAGGTTTTTTCCAGGCTTTTGGTAAATAAGCCTTTGAGGAGTGGCTACAGAGGTGCTTTGGGTTTCTCATTATCTGCTTGACGTAACTCCTCACCGGACACGGATGGGTGTCACCATTGTATGGATTGCCCGTACATGATGGAGTATACGATGGAGGCCTACCCAGCTTGGGCGAACTATCGTCGTAGCAGCGATGTCCTATCGGTAATTTGATGATTTTGCACTGAAATAAAGTTATGAGAAAATATTTGCATTGCCTGACGGCTAGGCAACAAATTTGGAAACCTGCTGCAGACACATCACGGTATACATAGACCTCTGCAAATTACTTATCCATTCTTTCACCAAAGCACTTCAGTTTTATGTTGTTGTGTAACTTATAAAGTACAAATCGATAAAATCGTGTAACAAATAATATCGCTGTTATAATTTACGAGATAAGCAGGCACGGATTGTGTTGAAACCTCGTAAAATACAAAACTCAGTCTTGGAACAGCAATATCCGTTTTAAAGTTCACTATACAATGTAAAATGTTACAGAGTTTTCTTTTAGTCTGCTAACCATGTATTTGTTACTAGCTTGTACCAGCGGCTTTACCGGCGTGGTAGTACACACGACTTTATTATATTGGTACAATCAATACATGGAGACAAAAATTTCCACACTATTTCAAATTATATTTGTATTACGGTCTAGTTATATCTAAAAATAAAGACGACTTCAGAAATAAATAAGCAATAAATAGCAAAACTTTGCTCATAACACATAATTCTGAAGGCGCTTCCTTTCCTCGTATTTCTAATAATAAACAGCTTCATATAATATTGCGTAGGCTTTATCAATAAACGGCTGCAAGCCTACCCTCGTAATGACCCTAGAAACTGGTGCACGTAATTAATAGGCCATGCCGTTGAGGGCCATTGTACAATTTATTGTTTTACAGCGCGTTCGGACTATAAATTTCTTAATTGGCCCCCACTTTATGCCCAACGGACCCCTAATTTACAAGGGCGAGCACAGACAGTATCAAGATTTTTTGTACTAGGTATACTTTGGACTCAGTTAACAAACCGTCATCATATAATTTGAACAGGGAATCCACATTGTTAAAGCTCACAGCTGCTTTTGCCGCAAACTTGATGTAACAATTTTCACATTAAAATAACAGTCAGGGAAGTTTTTTTTGTATGAATCTATCTGTCGGCACTGACTAACAAGGTTATATTGAATCGATAAAACCGTAATTTGTAAATTAAAAACGGGTCTGGTATCGTAAATGCTTTGAGATTGGCCTTTCATTAGATGTTATTTAGTGATGTTCCTTCCAGATTGAAATCGATGGTTTGAATTGGTATCTATCTGTTATGCAGGTAGGTATATTGTATCTATGGATCATCTTTAAAATAAAGAACAATGTCTACGGATTAAAAACTACGTTCATTTCAAATTAAACACGATCTGAGGTAACGGCAATCGTTACTCTAATTTTAAAAGCAAGAAAGAATAGATGTCCTTGTATAAAAAACGGATCAAAAGCTTTGGTATCAATTTCATGAATAAATTCTACTGAAATTTGAACTAGAGGTGTGATTTAAGAAATAAATCCAGTAAGCTTACTTCTATTTCAGGATTTATTTAAAAATTGCTGCAAAATTTTCGTTTTCTGTTAGATTTGTGGATATTTTTATCGTTTTCGCTCGAGGTCTTTAGGAGTCGTAGTGGAACAACTTAGTACTTATTTTTTTACAGACTTTGTATATGATAGGAAAGATTTTATGATACAATCGCATATTATTGTAACTTATTCCCAAATAGGTGTATAAAGATATATATTGTTCATTCATAAAAATAAAAATCACGAATCTTCACTACAGTTTCTCTATACTTTAAAACTTACATCTCCCAGATAATCCGGTGCTCCTATCTCTTATTTTATTCAACCTCGAGTGATATTTACTAAAAAGCTTTACTCGCAAGACATGGCGTTGCAAAACGATGAATTCTTTTCGCATAGCACAACAACGTCAGCGATTTCAGACACGAGTCTCGTATGGTGAGATGGCGCCGGCAGGCACACCAAGTAAAATATTCAGGGCAAAAGTCAGTCACGACATACGATGCTCTTCCGACTTTTGAGCCCCTGGTACCTCTGTGTGTTTTAGGCTATGCTCTTAGGTACTCATAATATTTTACTGGAAGAGTTTCTGCTAGAAAATATCATTTTTACAAGAGCAAAAGTGTTACTGTCTACTTTCTGTGCAAGCTAGAAGGATTTCTGAATAAAACAGCACGTCAGTGACCAAAGCTAGCCCAAGAACATTGCACCTTGTGTGATGGTTGCATTTGTAATGGTTAGATGTTATGAGCATGCAAATATTTAATTGTATCTTTCAAGAATTTGCAATTTGATTTTTTTTAAACTGCCAGTCAAACGTTTTTCATCCCACATGCAACAAACAAGGTGATAATTACGTAAACGAGGTATAATATCGTTTTATTGAAACCATTGTCATAAGCTTAGCACCACTTATATATAGAATATGAGGTATCGTCGTAAACCTGATGATAGGAACGATACGTCCTATCGTAAATTGTCCCTTACTGGTTAAGCCGACATTTAATAGTGTTAGCGGTTAGTGTTCAGCACTCACATCTGTCATATCAATTTCCATTTTATACCTTCATAAAAGTGTTCTTTACCTTAAGTAGAAATAAACGTATTGATAAATAGGATCGCTTTTCATAAATATATTCACACCTACAGCTAATAGTAGCTGCCAAAAATTGCTCTACCAATAACGTTATATTTTTATAGCAATCACGAATATCTATAGCTATTCCAATTGCAATGCCGTTTGTGTTCCGCATAATAAAGTTTGGGTTAAGCTTTGACTCATCAACGAATTTCACTTTTAAACATCATATCGGCTACACAACATTCATTTTTATTATTCCAGAAATATTTTAAAAGCGAAACACCGGTATCGTAAAACCGTAAATGAAAGCAAAATTATTTGTATCCAATCACAAAATGGATCGCTAAAAGTGAAACTTCTGAGTCATAACAACATAACAAAACAGAATTGTTCAAACAATAACTTTAGAGAATAGTGTCGCAATGAAAAACTGAGATAAAACAAGTGGACCATAAAGTTACTGTTGTAAACATTGTTTATAAAACAATTCGGGCGACTGAGACACAAACAAAAGTTTCCGTAGAATTCCGCGCCACCCTTTCGGCTTCCTTAAATTGTTATTGCGGTAATAAGCCCCCGACGAGCATGTGACTTTTATGGCCAACCAGTTTCTGGAGTTTTTGGCAGAGAGCATTTTGTCACTGGCACAATTACTGGGCCCAGAACACCAGTAGAACAATGACGGGCTATTTTTGACATATTGTGCGAAGGACCTTCCTACAATACGTTAACTTTTTATATCTCTCGGCCGGACTTCGTGTCGTAATGAAGAAGGGAACAATTATTACTTCACAGCATTGTTTTGCGGAATGTTTGTACGTTATCTGGTCTTTCCAACTACCGGCTTCTAGTTCGTAAAATACTTTTCTTGGTAAGCAGAAATATGTGGCGCCTACGTTGAAGATGTATGGGATTTCTTTGGAAAGTAAGTTATGATTCTTAAAGCTATTATTAATATAACAATTAAATACACCTGATGATAAGTGATGCAATAGTTGATGATGAGGCACACTAATTTATTAAGAACCTATTCACTCTAACCTTGTCAAAATCTGACCAAACAGGAACACAATCAATTCAACACAGATTCATCAAAGGACGTGTCTTTCCAAGTCCTTGGAGAGCTTAGTATGCCAAATCCAGCATAATCATTATAAAGGATCTAAAAATATTTACTCTCAAAATTGGCTCACAATGTAATACAAACTTCAGAACTCCCTGTTTAATACCTGTCTTTATTACGCAAAGTACTCAACTGAGAGTTCCTTCGGAATTGTCGTTAAGCCGTGTTACGTGTAATTAATGACCATCGTTGAAGAATCCGTCACTCCCGGGACAATAAAACGCTTTCGGATTATGATATGAAACGTTGAAAGCTAATTCAACTGGTAATAAATCTGAGACTTGTTAATATCTGACGTCTTCACTGACGAGCCATCGTAAAGGGCCCATCTCTTTGTTTACGGAACTTTCGTCGACTTCAAAAGATTTCAGTTTTATTAAGTTAACCGTAATAAATGAGATGTCTCTAGAGTAGAAACCTTATTGTGCACGTTCACAAAACTGCATTGTGTTGAATATCATCAAGAAAATAACGTGGTTATAAAAATTGTACAACCGAACATAAGGCTGGAAGTTTTAATTCTTAAAGGTCGCTATTGGCCAGTCTGGTGTAATAAATAAATAGAAAAATAAAAAACATTTTATTCCCACCAATTACTTTTATAGGAGCAGCTTTATGAGGTATATTTTAAACCGATTTTAAACTGAGTTTTAGCAGGGGGAACACTGTAAGGCTGATTATGTTATGTTAATTACTATTAAATGCTTTAAGTTGTTCTATAAATATAAATATTTTTACTACTCTTGACTGCTCCTAATTGAATACACTTAAATATCTTTATTCATGTCCTAAATAACTTCTTAACTTTTTTTTTTTTTTTTTTTTTAATTATTGATAGGCTTGCGCTTGACCACATTTCACCTGATGGTAAGCGATCATGTGGTCGACGATGGAGCACGCTTGCCTAGAAGCAACCTATTCACTCTTGACTTAAAGACCCCTAGGTTGTAGCTATCAGGAAACACAGACCCCGGCAGGGAATTCCACTCTTTAGCTGTGCGCATAATAAATGTACTCCCAAAACGCTTTGTACGTATGGGTGGGATGTTCACCATGTACCGGTGACTAATTAAGTATGTATACTGCTATTTTTCATCTACAGGATATTTAGTCATATATATATATATATACACCCCATATCCTTCAAAGGTGGGCCCAATACTAGAGATTATAAGTATAGTCCATCTCCAGTTAAGCTTTTTCTTGAAGCACGTATTGATGGTTAGACAAAATCTATTTTCGAGTGTAAAATCTTCTAATTCGAGTGCGAAGTATAAGTCCGTTTACGCAGACGAAAATTTCAGGTTAACCTGTAAGAAACCAGTCATAACAATAAAAACTAGTACGTCCATTCTGTTCTCTTCCGCCGTTCATTTTATTAGAGTCCGCTCAAAGGAAAATATGACAATTTTGTTAGGGGAATTAAAAAGTTACCTGTTCTTACAGTAATGTAGTAACAAGTTTAATTTTCTTCGTCTCTCGTCCGACATTAGGCGGGCCCAAACGTAACTTTGGTATAAAATATTTAAATTGACTAAGATATTCAGTTTGATCGCTTTCCCGTCGATTTACATTCAAGAACGGTTATAATGGTAACTTAATTTTATACTTATTTCTTGTTATATTGGTTTTAAATAAGTGCTTACTTTTATACAACGGGAATAAAAGTGAGATTAGAATTTTTACGGGACTTTTTAACGTGTTTTCGGTCCTAACTTTCGTTAAATTGATGTCTGGACTTCGACTTACAAAACTGTTTGTTATAAATATTTTATTTCAAACGCTTAAAACGTAAATTAAAGGCAATCATCAGACTTTTTATTTAGTCACTAGCTGTTGCCAGCGGGTTTGGCGAGTAAGCAGGCAATTATCCAGGACAAGGTTGACCATGTGCTACATTTTATTTTCACCGTTCAGCCGTTCAAGCGCGAAAAAGTAACAAACACACACATTGACAAAATTAAAACACCTTTATAATATTGACAGTGAGCTATTGCAAGGCTCCGTTGCGGCAGATCTAGACAAAGGTGTAAATATGAACTTGACTCTTACCGGAAGGACTGGCCCGTAAGGGTAAAATATGCACGTAGAAAAAGATGACGGCGGCTTTCGCCCAGCGGCTGCTGGGTGAAACCTATATATTGAATTTGTATATATACATAGGTTTTTGTCTGAACTTCATGACTTAAATAATTTAGGTTTACACAAAAAAAGAAACCAGTTTCCATTACTTTAGAACAAGCTCGTTATATTAAAATCATTAGCCGTCAAGATCTATGAACCGTGAGACTATATCAAGTTGTATAATGCATCCTCTATATAACGTTAAATAGGCGGTCTCTACATGGTAGGGGCCGGTGTAAACGAAGCATAACCTATGCCGTTTTTATTCTATAACGAGCCTACAAACTATTATTACGACGTCACCGTGTCAAGCCCACATCACGTGTACATCCGCCCTAAATCCAGATATACCAACGCACAATCAGATATCGTTTGTTTAACCCAAACTAATTGAGACAAGGTTCTAATTGTACATTTCGGTCTACCACTTAGGACTGTGTTGAAATAAGTTGGAGTACATCTAAAGTTATAAATGATTCTTAAATGATTTCTTGACAATTTAATGCTGAGGCGCCTTATCGTATGCTGAAATTCGTTTATAACAATTATGTTGGAATGAAGATAAGTTTTGAGAAAGTTACCTAGGCACCTGTTGGTCACGTCTGTGTATTTAAGGAAGTGAGTTAATGTGTTTTTAAGTAGATATCCTTGTCTTGATTGATGAATTGTTGGTTCCCGCATTTTGTTTGCCGGTAGATAACTGGGCGTGTTTCGAACAGAGTGATTTAAATTAGTCTATCTTAATAGAGATTAATGTTTGTACAGTATTGGATGATTCAAGTTTAAAAGAATACTCATGCGTGGATCTGTATGTAATTTATCTTCTGTCAGGTAATTTTATGATATCTCTCAGGATTATTATTGTTTTTTAAAAGTCATATGTGAAATCAAGTATTTACGAGCACACTTTAAGATAGAGCATATTTACTTGAAGATATTAAAACCACGGACAGCCTCACTGAAAACTAGAGGGATTGACGTCGAAAAAGCTTTGCTTTTGCAGATGATATTTTTCTTTTTGTCCCCACAGGTCTAGAGCTCCAGACCGTGGTCTAATAATAAGAATTAATGAACGAACTTGCTAGTAGTTGATCTTAAACCTACCTGACGATTAATAGCACAAAGTAAGGTCGAAGTAGATGAAAAAGAAATAATTTATGTCGATAAGTACAGTCACTAAAGTTAATTAGATTCATTAAAAAAGGTTCGAAAAGGACCCGGTCCAGCATCGAAATCAGCGGTCCGGGTTTTGGTCTAGCATCAAAATCGCCAAAAAAAGCTGATCTAATGAAAGGTAATCTATAGATGTAAAGTAATCAGACGTACGAAATCATCGACATGTGATTTCTGGTCGTCTGGTAACCGTCCGGGCCGAGCCCAAGTCGTTGATGGCGCGTAGTATTCCTCCTACCTACACGCGCCTCAAGGAGATGTCAGCAAATCGTACGGGCCCAGCAGGGTCGAAGTTTACTGGGGCTATGACTTATGTGAAAGTGAACCCCAAGACCCTAGAACGAAGGCTAAGAAGAAACGAGATTGAGTTTTAGTCAGTCACGCCCAAGAGCGGGTTGTTGGTAGTCGAAGTGGTGCAGGCTAAAAAGCCAAGAAGAACTTGGGGTAAGACTTTTGCCTAGCTGTGGGACAGTACGTGCTATAAACAAAAATGTACACATAAGGCTTTATAAAAATGCTTATTTTTAGAGACTAAAGTAAATAACTATCGTGTCAATGTAGAAAATGAGGGAAACGCCTAATGCTCCCACCAATCATGGCTTTGAGGCTAAAACAAAAATGTAGATTTAAGGTTTTCTACTCCAGGACTAAGGTTAAAAAACTCAGCTGCAACATAAACATTCACCGAACATCGCAGAAGAGCTTAGTCTAACCACACAATAATTTCCATCTCACTTATACCGTACAATACAAATAGTTCAGCAACTTATCTTCCTTACACGTTACGTGCTCTGAATACCGAAGTAGGATACTCGAACGCTTAAGATACACCATTATAATACAGGATCATCGTAATCCTCTCCACGTTCGAATCACCCAAAGTGGCCATTTTTAGAAACTTCCGCCCCGAAAGACCATTTTCATACGTCCAGGATTACACAGTATCCGCAATGAACGTTCCACTCAGACTTCATTAAAAGCAATAACGTGAGTGTAGCCTACAAGGCAATCCTGAAACTAATCTCTTTTGTTTGCATTTTGTACGAGAGCCAAATCTAACTCGTAACTCGCAACTGAGTACGAAGGAACGGGATCAAAAGTTCCGAGTTCTACACTGCGTTATTTGTACAGTGTTGCGACGGAGACTGTAGACCAACTGCGTAATGGAATGCTTAATCTAATCTGCTGCTGGCTCAGTTAAAATACAGACGAGATTAAGCCTACATACAAATAAGGCCCTTATGGTGTTGAAAATGATGGCATGGACTTTGGTAAAATTTGGCTGGTACTTTTAATGAAAATGTACGTTCATTTCAGCTTTAATACGATGGTTATTAGACGAACTCCTCATTTTTTTCAAATGAAATGTCATCAAATAATTTCTCCCGCCCTTATTGAAGCTAGAGGTAATATCAGACTATTTAACAGAAGGGATTTGAGTTTTTTCTTCAGTTGTCAGGGCCACGGTCTTTTGATCAATCCCGCAGTTCTGACAGGAACCAGCCCAGATAGGTCCTGTCCGTTTTGCTGAGATCTATTTAGAATGCACGTGGAATACAACGATGTTGACCCTATTGGACGTCTAGACGGCGAATTACCCATTACTCAAGTCAGTAAACCACAAGCAAGTGGATACGGTAGCAGAACTAACTCCCTATGATTTTTTTATTTATAAGACATTAGAGTTAATAATATCTAAAGCAAACAGCCTAATAAATAGTATGAAGCGTCTGATGGGAAGTAGATAAAAAGGATTACAGACTGTATTAGTCTCAACGAAGGATATTTATTATACCAAAACATATAAAACTTAAAACCGTATTATAGCTCTTTAAAGTCAATAACATCCACTAAGCCTCGCTTCTTTATATGAACCAATAAAAAAAATAAAAAGAGGAACATAGGCTAAGACGAATCTAATGACAGTCATCTATAAATTAAATGATAGGGCTGTAAATATAGATGAAACTCTTTATAAAACACATTATCATACTAATAAAGAAATAGCTGTTATAAAATACAGTGCATATAAAGTTAATTTCGACCGTTTAAACAGTGCATTCCGTGCAATTTAATGGGCGTACAAATGCTATTATTTTTCACTAATAGCTCCACTATTAAATGAACTGCATTAGATGGCATAGGATATCGTAAAATGAATGCAGTGCTATTTGATAATGCAAGAAAGCGGGATTTTATTAGCGTTTAAAATGCCTTTTCTTTAAAGAACTTTAGTAGTTGATTGTAAAAATATAAAGGCGCTTTCTATCTATTTTTTTAAAGGTGCAATAAGTATTAATTGTATAATTATTTTAGTATGGTTAGGAACATATATTTATTGTTTAATTATTCTTTATTTAAAAATAAAAAATTGTTGTTGTTTTTTATTGTTAGTTGAGTTTATATAAAATCTGTGTGTGTGTATCTTTGTTGCTCCTTCACGCTAAAGCAGCCAATAGAATTTGACTCAAATTCGATTAGCTGCTACTAACGAGTAGACGAATAACACATAGAATACTTTTATCCTGAGTGTATGCTTTCTCCATATAATTCTTTTGCTTTTTTGCAAGCGAAGTCCCTGAGAGCAGCTAGTAGGTGCATAAAATTCTAACGATTATTTGTTTATTTTATAGTAATTAGCGTTCGAATCAGAAATATAAAAATAAAAAGTAAAACTGAATAAAGCCACGATTCTGCCGTACCTTTGGGACCGGTCGCTACAATTGACGATTTCAAACGAATTGTGTGCCAATTACGTAATCGAAAATTTCCCGGAATAAAATTAACTTGATACCTAATTATTATAAGCATTAAGAAAGACTAGAACGGCAGTTAATTTGTGCCTAATTCTGAGTTCGCAGCACAAAATTTCGTTTTGATTAGCTTAATTTTCATAATTCCTTTCTGATTATTTTTATGGAACTTTAACAACGGTTTTACAGCGTAATAATGAGTGCCATTCGAGCTCAAAGAATCGCAATGATTTCGGTAATTTAAACGAAAAATAATTAAAAATGCAATTTATCTGCACGGAGCCTAATTGACGCATTTTAACGACTTACTGAAAATAAGAACTGTTAAAGCAAAATTGTGAAGAAAAAAATGCAAAGGAATTTTTGAATCGAACGTTTTGCAACACCGCGCGGTGTTTAGTTAAAAGAGCCTCTACCATTTGCATAATCGACGTTTCCACAGGTGCATTGGCAGCGCATTGGCAGCTGATTTAAGTACCGTGCCAAGTGACAAGAGGGCTCCTTCGTCGTATAAGGCAATATGCTACGGCCGCTATTTTTATTTATCGTCGGTCGCCGAGCGTCGGTGTTTTACGTAGGTTTGTGTCGGCGGCAAAAGTAGCTGTATTTTTTTTTATTTCGATTCAGACTGACGGCATCTTGGCGTTTGTTTTCAATTGAATGGTCGTGTTCTTCAGTATTGGACGTTTGGAGTCCTGTGTCTTGTAGATCAAGGTCGATCTACGCATGTCTTTTGTATAACAGCAGATTGCTTTATAGATGTTGTGATTCTTAGGTTTAGTTCTGTGAAGTGATGGCTATCATGTATTTTTTTAGGTAGGAAATCATCCAATGATTTCTCCCGCTCTTGGGCGAAGCAAGAGTTAATTACAGACTTTTACTAACTAAAACCACTGCTCTCCCTTCTTTCTCTTTCGCACAACCCATGGCCCCAGTAGGCTTCGACCCTGCTGGGGCTTGCTATTATGTAATATTTTCATTTTATTTCGAAAATCCTTATTGAAGTTTCAGTTCTATATTAAAAAGAGTCATCAAATTCTAAACACGTAAAATATGAAAAACACAGAACCTGTTCTGAAACTCCAGCTTCAAAATCTTGTAATCTATTCCAAACACTACAATGTTAGTATATTTTCCTATCCCATAAATAAAGGAAAACAGGTCGTTTAGGTGTTATAAAGAATATTGAAACTATGTAGTATAAGCCTAGCCTCCCACGTCGCGCGATCAGCGCCTGCGATGCACTCATTCCTTCTTTTATGTCAAAGATTTATGCTTGGCTGGAAGTGTTTTAGACTTTTATTAACTATGAAATATGTGTTTTTTTCTTGAATTTTTGGATGTTACTTAGTGAAAAGTCTACCACTTAATTATAAGACATGAAACCAATTTGATATGTAAGAGTATGAGATCAGTATCAAAATTATTGACACCATGAAACTAAAAGAATCAGTTATTATCGTTTATTATTATTACATCTGTCTTAGCATGGAAGTAGATTTTTTATCGAATTTTCACCAGACGAGGTTGCCGCAAGCCACGAAAGAGATAGCGGGATGAATTTTATTTTTCATCTTTTTATTTCTCTAAATGGGAAATCGTCTAATGACTTCTGCCGCTCTTGGGCGGAGTAGCAGACTTTTACTGATCAAAACCTACCGTTTTTAGGGTTCCGTACCTCAAAAGGAAAAAACGGAACCCTTATAGGATCACTTTGTTTTCTTTTGTTCCAGGGCTCCGAGTTTCCCACTCCTGTTCATTCTTTTCCTTCGTTTGAGGGCCCCAGGGTTCTCTTCCGCACAACCTATAACCCGAGAGACTTCAATCTTGCTAGGGTTTGTATATATGGAGACTTGAGTGCTCACAAAAGATGAAAGAAGTTGAGGAGGACTTTTGCCCAGGAGTGAGATATATTATACTGAAACTAAAAAATACAACAAATATAGTTCCTTCCAGCACCATTAGTTCCTTGAAATCCAACATAAATCACAAGCCATCTATATTCCGTGTGGACTACACCTGCGAACACTCTGCCACTTTTGAGACATAACGAAATCCAATTAAATACATCTAGATATTTCACCAACTGATCATTAGGGCTACATGGCTTGTTAGGGCCCCTGTTTAAACGTGCCAGTACACAAGTCATGATTTCAGGTGACTTATTTCGTAGAAACGACGGTTTCCGAGAAATTTGCGATTTGCAAGAGAATATTTATGTTCGGATCGTGGTTGGTCAAAGTTTGATATCATTTAACAGACAAATGGAAAAAATGGAAATGTAAGGTTATTTATGCTTTAGGGTTGAGGTACGTTATTCAATAAAAGATATTAGTAGTAATTTATATTTGTTTGGGTAGGTATAGGTTAAATTATAAATTTGTTTTATCGTAAAGAGAAAAGATCTACAGCCACAGAAACTCGGTAATTCATTGTTATTATTAGCTTTATTTTTATCCCTTACATGAATTTATATTATTATGTAATATTTTATGTGTTATTAATGGTAGTTTGTAATAGTATGCTTACAATTGGGATATTAGGTATTGTTATTTATAACAGCCGCCTATCGAAGTGAAAGCCTCCTCCAACTGAGAATGATAAAAATTTAAAGGAAACAAGAAGAAAGACAAAGGCATTACGTCCGCTTATGTACATTTTTATTAAATAAATAAAATTAAAGGTATAAAAACTGACACTATACGTGCAGATTTGTTAGTAGCTTGATGTCGACTTTGATTGTTTTTATGTATAGATTGTTTAAGCTGTAAGTCACCACGTACTGGAAGACACAGTGTTGGAACGCCTCCCACAAGGAGGACCGATGACCTAGGGGGTCGCAAAAATTCAATGGATGCGATATGCACAGGGCCGGTCGTCGTGGCGATGTTTGGGGGAGGCTTATGTCGGCGGCGGAGTGTTGGAGTCTTTTGGCTGAAATGATGTATGAATGATGATGAGCTACATTTAGTTGGACTGGAAAATGGCTCTAAGTTAAATAAGTTAAGTACTTTGAAGCTTAATAAGATCATTTTTGAAACATAGTGCTGCAAGATTTTTTATAGCTCGTTGCTACATTTATTTTTACTTTTTTACCATCTTCACGTTATAAAATTAGTTTCACAGTGTATCGTGGATTCACAAAATGGCCGACGGCGATTCCTCGTTACTTTGCTTGATCTTTACTTAGAGGATACTCAAACATGAGAAGTTGAGTTATGCTCTAGTATTCGAGATAGTTGAGCGAGCTCTAGTTCATTATTACTTTAGTTTGTGTGTAGATACGTGATATCATAAAATACGTTCATAATACTCGAAATTAATTTTGCTCTTATGAAAGCATAAGTTTTTATTTGTATCACTGCTATATTAATATGCTTTTGCTCATCTTGATAGTCAGATAGAGCAAAATTGTCATAAATATTTTAATTTCAGATTTGAAATCATTATTTAAAATGTCGGTGCGAGTTTCTTTTTTAGGTGGGTAGTCATACAATAAGGTTGATTTAGACTTTTACTGACTAAAACTACTCTTGTTCCTTCTTTGCCTTCGTTCCTGGGCCCTAGGGTTCCTTTGCACAACCCATGGCCCCAATAGGCTTCTATCCCTGCTGGGCCCCTTAGGTTTTTCTGACATCTTCTCCGAGAGACGAGCGTGGAAAACTACGCCCCGTTTTGTGTGTATGAGCATCGTAGGGGTATTACCCAGTTACTGGGTTGTGTATGGTAGATACGTAATTGTTCAATATAAAATACTGGTTTTAGGGGAAAGATTAAGTAGATGTATTGTGTAGGTTTGTGTAAAAGTTGTGTTACTGTTTTGATATACAACAAACTTCAAGTATTATTTTCTTTCAAACATCGATTCTAATATAGATATCGTCTGTTTTTTACACCTTGAGACTAAATTTACACAGGATGCTAGTTTTTTTTTTGTGTTGTAATGTCATTTTAGTCTCAGGGTATAAAAAACAGACGGTAGCAAAGATGAAAATATTGCTTACTTACAACCCACGCATTATTTTCATTTAATAACCAATGTAGATTACATAATATAAACGAATCTCTTTTTGATGTATCGCAGATATATTGTTTTTACTTATTTGAATTATTATTCACAACCTCTTTCTTAGAAAGACTTTTTGAATTAAATTTCTTTGTCTATCGATTTATTTTGTCATTTCAGAAAAATTGGCAATCAGTTGCAAGTAAATTAAAATTTAATGCATTTAAGTGTTCGTTGAAATAAGTATTTTTCAAAACTGGGTAACTTAGATAAATAAGCAACATCATCATTGAAGGAAATCACCTTCTCAAAACTTCATGCACTAACTAGTAAAATCCCTGTATAAAGGTGGACTTAATACCTTAGTCAGCCGTAGAACGAAAAAAAACGTTTGCTCGATGGTTGTACTACAAGAATAAATGCTTAAAATTAGAAATCAGTAAATTATTTCAGTCACGAGGTTACGCAAAGAGGCACATGCAGCCTCAGTAGTTGGCTTGTAAATGGAGATTTTGACTGCATAAAGTGCCTTGATTAGTAGTGATGTTTATAAATAAAGAATTTCTAAACACATGTATTCACTTTAAGGGTAAATCAGGCATAGGTACGTGCCCCAGTCGGTAACGTGCCCCACTTGCAAAACTAAGACACGTATTACTTAAAATTTGGTACTTATTTGAGCCGATCTGATTAGTATTATAAGTATCACGACAAAGTAAACTATACACAACGAATGATTAATAATAATAATCGTCATTTTATTTCAAATAAGACTTCCATATATTTTTTTTAGTATTATAAGAACTTTTAAACTATGTTAGTAAAACAAAAACACAGATGTTAGTAACACAAAACTTAAGACTATGTTAGTAGGCAGCATTTTCAGGTGCATGACGCTGGCTTAAAAACAATATTATACAACAAACCAGTTTACTTTAAGGGCACATTACCGACGGGTTAACTCTAATCACGAATACATGTGTTTAGAAAATCTTTATTAATTAGAATTATTACACATTAAAACCCTTTTTGCAATTATAAAGTCAACATATAAGCCTCAAGAGCTTGCACGTGTCTTCTTGCGTAACCTCGTCACTCAAATAATTTAATAATTAAATTTCCAACCAAAATAACGATGTCAGTACGTATCTCCTTTGCGCCGAATACCCGGCGACCCGTGCAAAAACACTGTCTCCATCACATACGGTACCAACAATATTAAACTATCATCCGTACAAGAAACTAGCTCTGGTGTTCATTAATTAAACGTTCACCCTCGTTAATATCAACACCTGTTCTTGAAAAGCATTTAATAATCACGTCAAGTAACAGCTGTGAACGGTTGCGGGCATAGCGCTAGTTTTCCAGGGGAGTGCCAGTAGGAAAATTAAAACTAAATTAATTGTATCGAGGTTAGGTTACTGCTGAAATTAATTATTTTCTTCATTACAGCTTGTTAGAGGTTCTTGCGTTTGTTTTAGCGTTGGCTTTTAGAATGTTTTGTCTAATATTGTTGTGGTTTGCTGTCACTGCAATACAGCTGTTGTAGTGTTATTTATTTTCCCGCTACAAGCTGTTATTTTTTTACATATTTCATAGAAAAAGTCACGCAATTATGACTTCTGCCGCCCTAAGGCGTAGCAGGAGGGTGTATCAGATTTTTAGTGACTAAAATCACACCTGTGTCCTTCAGAGTCCCTTTATGTTCTAGGCCCAAAGTTTCTTTTATAAAAAATTCTCGTGGCTCAAGTGCACATCGGCCTATGTGGGCCTCTAGGATTTTGCTGACTGCTTTTTGAAGCTCATGAGAAGCACTACGCGCCATCTACGACTCGGGCTCCGTCCAAATGGTTACCAGACGACCGAATAGCGAGCTAACCCTCGTTTTTAGCTGTGCTTTTTTCAGTTTTGCTTTTATTTACTTCTATATTTCAATTACTTTCACAAAATAACTTACGGACCATAACAAACTTCATGGTCAGCAATGCCTAAAATTCACACATGTTTGAGTGTAATTATGTACATTGAACAGAACTACAAATGACTACAGCTGATTAGGTTAGTAATCGGTTGTAACATACGGGAGTATATTCCCCATGAAAACTAATCAACGGCTCCAAACTAACATTCCTCTTCATTATCGGCTTCCAATTACAGTTTAAATCAAATGTGTTCGGAATTCTTTGAATTTAGATGTGAAACAGAATCTGTGTGAGCAACGTAACATAATAGGTTTGATGTGGTCGAAAAAAAGTCAAATAACAAAACAATTCTTCAGAAAGCGTGCTCTACTCTGAAGAAGCTAATTATAGAGCTAGTCCGAATCGATCCATTTACACGATTACATAAGCAGTGAATACTCGATTACAAAATGACGTATCATCGAACTCGGCTGCGTTACGAACGGCTGATTCTGTAATTAGTAACTTGTCAAGATTGATACTTGGGGAGAGTAATCGGTAAGATGTAATCGAATGCTAATGCAACGTAATGTGTGTCTCGTCTAATTGGATCAACCTTTTTTGACGCTCTCAGTACTTTAATGTCGTAAGCATATCCAATCAGTACGTAGTAAATCGATGAGTATCTAATCAAGAACCGTGCAACGTACGGACAGACTAAACTAAAAAAAGTTTGGTTGACACGCGCCTCATACGATCTGTTTCAAGTAACTACTTTATTCATTTTAATGAATTGACTTACGTCAGTAACAAAAAAGCTGGGCAAGTGCGAGACAGACTCGCGCACGGTGGGTTCCGTACCGTCCGGAGAAAAAAACACCAAAAATAAACAAATTTTGTTGTATAGGAGCTTCACTTAAATATTTCTTTTTTTTCAGTTTTTAATATTTGTTGTTATAGCGGCAATAGTTATAATCATCATCTGTGAATTATTGCGATCTGTGAATTTATTTCAACTATCTAGTTATCACGATTCATGAAATACGCCCTGGTGACAGATGGACAGACAGATAGACAAATAGACAGACAGACGGACAGCGGAGTCTTAGTAACAAGGTCTGTTTTAGCCTTTGGGGTACGGGATCCTAAAAAACGATGTATACATTTTCAAACTAGCAATTAATCTTAATTTCCAGTTCATTCTGAATGGAGGTTGTAACAAAGTTTCCGTCTTCAACTAAATCTACTTCACTATCTTCCCCTGCATCATTAAATTCGAGATCTTCCCCATGTCTTTTACTTTCGAATAGGAATTAAAAATACATGTCCCTCTGTTTCCATCCGACTAACACCAAGTCTCATTACCGGTGGCCACTGATAAAATCTGAAAGCCTGCGGCACTCCCGCCCGCCACATCACATAATAACCATTGATTTATAAAAAAAGTTTATGTTTTAGCGCATCGATCAGTCGACTTACGAACTTATCCTAAAGGAATAAGGACAAAATTCCGTTGCTAGATACGCTTTTATAATCCATCGTAAACCCTAAAATTCTTGGCTTTTTGAATCTGGAGAGATCGTAAGTAAACACGATCGTGTGTGAAATAATGAAAACAGATCTCTTATAAGAATTACAAATGGTTGCCGTTTGCCGACCTACCTCAATATTTGTGATTCGCGTTGAAATAAATATAAGAAAACTTTTATTTTTGTTATGAAATAGTTGCTTTGCAATAATGTGACTGAAGTATAAATAGACAATATAGTGAACATTGTTTTGAACACTTGTTTTAAAAAGCACTATTCAGTAGGTACTTCAAAATGTTCAGCCCTCTCAATGTAGATTTAATGCGAATTTAACCAGAACGAGCTGCAATAAAACTGGAATATAGCCTTTAAACAATGTCATAGTAAATCTATCGTAAAACAGTTACAGCCATTTAAACTGTTACCGATCAATACAAACATTACGATCGGTAGAACGTCGCTCAGGTCATTAAACTTGGCGATAAATTAATAGCAGTTTGCATTACCACACATCAATCGAATTGAACATCTGTCAATCTAAACCGATAAAGATAAATTTCGAGATAAATACTCGGTTTTATAGTCCGATTATTGTATGTCAAAAGCGCCGGTTGCGCCGCCTGAACCCAATTTGATTACACACGACGTTTATTTAAATGGAAACTGATTTCATTAATTACAAATATGGCCTCTAATCTTTATTATGTCAAATGCGTAATAAACGTCTTGTGTGGGTCCGAGAGTCTTGTGTTGATTTTTATTTTTTTCTCATTAAACTTTTGCCTCTAAGGTATCGTTTAGCGCGTCGTTTTAAGTTTTTATTGTGGCTTGTTATCGATATCTAAATCACTGGGCGCATTAATACGACTGTCATATTACTTTCCGTAGCTCCCCTAACAGAGGTTGGGTTACGATTTATTTGACTGTCGACACAGGTTTTGAAATATTATTTGGAAACTTCATTTTATTAATGACGTTACACGTAATATTTAACAGAGCCATGGTTGCGTTATTTCTGTAAATTCAAAGCAACACTTTTATTTTGTTTGTACAGTATTATATAAAACCATATTACATTTAAGCTTAGCATGAGTAAGACAAGCCTGGAGCTGGCAACTACACGGTGCATAACAGTAGAATTAATTTAGTGTAATTACGTTTGGGTTTTTGGAGTGCAGAAAACTGCAGTAGTCTCGTCTACAATTATAATTACAATGCGTTTCACGTTCCTAGTTAGACGGGGTGTTCTTTAAAGTACTGTAAATAGCTGTAGTAGTGATATTAAGCAAATATTTTCGCACAGACGTGAAGTATTCTCACAGTGTGTACTTACCTCTCCAAGCAATATTTCAAACTCACCTTGCGTTGCTTCTTGCCCTCTGCTGTATCATGTTGCTTTATTATGAATAGTAATGTGGATACGCTTTTGTTATGCTTTTCTTTGTTTTTCTGGTTCGTGTTTATTGCTTATGTGGTTATTATTTTTTCTTTGTTTTTAACTATACTTGCATGTATTTGATATTGATTGACTCTTTGAAAAAAATGTAACTTTTATGATTTTATGTACGAGTACATAAATACTGCAATGATTTGTAATATGATCACAGTTTGATGAATTCAGTTTGATATTTTA
Organism: Mythimna separata; assembly: GCA_030763345.1. NCBI lineage: Eukaryota > Metazoa > Arthropoda > Insecta > Lepidoptera > Noctuidae > Mythimna > Mythimna separata. The sequence goes on along the minus strand of CM061181.1, from coordinate 9,211,056 downwards.
ACATGATAGTATTATTAAAAAACTAATTAATTTGATTTCGATAGTTAATACTCGTAATTTCAAAATTATACAAATATTGAAGTCTCATTAAATTAACTCTAAAATAATAAAAAAAAAACTGTTATTCATCCGATGTAGTGAACTAATGAATATTTTAAACGCTTTATTTATTTGCTAATTAAAGCTTCACGCTACACAAAGGTACAAATTTGGGCTTACACACAAATGCTTTAACATCAAAGAGAAGTGGATAGATAATATGGCAGATGCACAAAAACAGTAACTGTAAATTTAATATTTTCAAAAAACGACACAAAAGTATGTAACGTTTATAGTTTTAATAAACAATGCACAAGTATAAAAGCATACCTGATGAGCAGCTGTAGGGTCATAAAACACGGGCCCTGATACAATGACATAGGGCGGAATAGGCCTTTACCCAGCTGTAAAACAATGGGAGAAATTAAGAATAAATAATAATATTAAAATATTAGCATAATTTTAAAGCAGCTTTAGATTTAATGTCACTACCATTGCGGCTATGAAAGCAAATCCTAAATCGAGTTGCAAACTTAAGGCGTATCTACACATATCCCATGTTCGCAACAGGAAGTCGGTATTCAGTTGCGTACTTGCTCATCAACGAGGGGATTCGCCTCAATCTACCAAACTTCCTCCTCGCAACATGTTAACCGAGAATTTCTAAACTTTAGAGACTTAGAGAGATAATCTCTTGTGAATTAACACGGAAATTGTGACTTTGATGCTCCTCCAAAACTTTATCATCATTGCTTACTGAGAATCTTTACGAGTTTTCCCAATTTTACTGCCTAATGTGACCAAATCGAGGCTTTAAAAACAAACAACCCATGGAAGCCGATGTTGTAATAAAATTTCTACACGAGAAAGCGCAAATTAGCTTGTAATTAAAATTCTGGGAGTTGGATAATGAGTGTACACACAGAAAATTAATAAAGGCAACTGTTATGTCTCGAGTTAGGAATTTCGTTGGTAAGAACAAACAATTTTGTATCTGATATAAGTAAGTATGAGAAAGAAAGTCATTAGACGTTTGAGCCGAGGGAATTCCGAAATAATAAGAAATCAATCAACGATGTTATAACAGAAAAACTTCTCAATGTTAATCTTATTAGGGGAACAAATACATACTTTAACTCAAATGTATATAGGTTTTAAAAAGTGAGTTCAACGTTAATTTAAAAATAAAAAATATATTTTGTTTAGTTTGAATTGGTTTGAATAGTGCAAGAAATATAACAACACACTTGATATATATACGTCTTCCAGTATTTCTGTAGAGCGTAGCCATGGGTTCTTCTAGTATAACACACAAATTGCATCATATTGCACTATAATGGCCCTCTTCCTCATAAATCCATAATACGAAACTGCTAGCTGGAGCAATATCCTACCCTTCATTAAAGAGTCGTTTCCATAGGGCGATTGGAGTTTGTTTATTATACGTGTGTAAGACTAGACGAAAATTGTAATGAAGGCCGAGGGAATCCCGCAAGACGGTAGATAACAAGCTCTGGAGGCAAAGTGAAGGATCACTGTGATTACAAGTAACAGGCGAACGAGATTTGGGTGGCGAATTTAGTAAAAAATGTAAAAAAACATTATGTAGAAGGAAAATACACCCAGTGTAAATGATTGGGAGCGTGAAATTTTGCACATGGTTTACATTTATGAAAAGACGAGCACTAAGAGAGGATATTTCAAAATTCACCTAATAAAGGGTCCCATAATTTGTATGGAAAAACCAACCAAAACCAAAGCCACTGGCAGAAACTTGTAAGTACTTAAATTATACTTGAAAATTTATTTTAAACTGCATACGGTTTTAACCTTTAAGTACCGACGTGCGGTCTATTAGACCGCGGCAGGTACTTCACTTGTTAGTTTACCCCTTTCGCGGAGGAATATCAATCGCCGCTTTTAAGTAGCTGTTAGAACAGTATCCATGATTATGTAGATGCAGAAAGTGGTATCGTCACATTCGCATTTGGTGAGTAATTACTGTTTGAAATTCCAAAGCGGTCTCTCAGACCGCACGTCGGTACTTACGTAAGTTTTTTTTGTTTTGTTTTTCTTACAGTTTATTGTTATTTTTACAAAAATATTTAAATTTCACGTCAGGGGCTTCAGGCAGTCCCGGGACAGATTTATGGTACTCAAAGAAATCCCAGAAATGCAAATAAATCGAATCCAAGTTTTTCGCGAGGGATTGTGACTTTGGCGAGTATTTGGTTCTGATAAGCCAGATACACCTAAAAATCAAGCTGAAAAAGTTAACTTATCTACCCAAAAACAAAAGAAAATAGACATGCTATGTTATCCGTGCAAAAAAACATGTTTTTTTTACAGTACGATAACAAGTGTGAATTGACTAAGCTAAAAATTTAAAGTGTAGTTGGGCAGTGGACATTTTCTTTTTCTGAAGGTTTATATACTTGATATATATTTTTTCTTAAAGTTATAATAGTCTTAATACAAAAAAAATATTTTTGTTTTTCTGTGAGCAGTATTCTTTTTGTTTTGATTTTTTATATCGAATAGCCGGATTTTCCTCCAAAATTCAGGCAAAATATTTTTATCGCCTTATATTACAAAATAAAAATAATTTGAGTTTCTTTCTATACTTATTTTTTCTTACAACCCTTTATTTTTAACCATAATGCACAGAAATTTAATCAAACATTCACTTTTGTTAAAAAAAACACGGAATTTTTACCGCGGTCTGCCAGACCGCACGTCGGTACTAACGTTACAAAAAGTGCACGTCGGTACTTAAAGGTTAAGAATCATGACTGCAGGATTTGACATGCATTTAAATGTTCCTTATTTCAGATCGTAGTTTATTAACACTCAAGTCAAAATTAATATGCATTTTGCAATCCATACTAGGTTTTGCATCACTTTCATGCATAAACATCACCGCCTAGATCTCTTAACTCAAACCTAATAAATTCACAGTGCGGAGTTGATTTATGTTCACATACGGTTCATATGTTCCACGTACATTGTAACTGTTTCTGACCTCAGACTCATCAGCATGCGTTAATCCCACAGGATGGTTTTTGAAGCCTCACTTTTCAGATAAGTTTTGAAATATTAGTAAAGATTTAACTGATGTGGGTCATGTTACCTGTGTCTTTGATTTCATGATTTCCTGATCATCAACTCTCTTCTGTGGATGAAAGTTTCTGAGTGTTGTGTATGTGTATATATGTTTGGTAATTTTTCGCACTGGAATGGTTACACGGATTTCTATTTAGCTTAGTACACGGGTAGACCATGTCCTGGAATATTTTTTTATCTCGATAGTATGGGATATATTTCCTTAGGATAGTTTAAATAACAGGAGCGTATGGCTCGATATCTTAACTTTTATTAACATCAGGAATGGGTACAGTTATCAGTTAGATTTACGCTAAAGCCATTGACTTCTCTTAATTTATTAAGTTAAGGGATCCAGTTCGTTCAATTTCAATAATTTCATCAAACAATATCAGCTTGATTGAATGTAAGTTTGTATCTTTATTAAGATTCTTTAGAAATAAGGAGATTTAGTTACCTTCTGTAGTTACCAATTATGTCAATTTCACAAACTTTATCTTATTTAGCTCAACTTTCCCAGATAAAAGTTATTCAATTGTTTTCCGTCACAAAACTTTAAAATTACGGACGACCGAAATGCTTTTAACTAGCTTTTATACCTCTAAAGCAGCATATTTATAAAACTCTCCACCAATACATCAACTCTTTGAACTCCGTGAACTTTCCGTGATGTATTAAGCTAAATTGCCAACCACACGGGACTTAGTCCGTCGGAACACGTTAGCTAGTATCGAAGATAGCTTCAAAGAGCCTTCTAGACCAACAGTTTCATTTAGGTGATCAATCTCTGCAAAATAAAAACATAACGAGTGCTGGCGTGAACGTCGGCGGATAAATGAAGGTCCAAGCAATCTTATCTTCATTTATAGAGCAGTAAAATTACGCCGCGCGCGAAACATAAAGGCCCGTTTATCATCCTCTTGGAGGGTTTAGGCAGCGTATTGAAGATTGATATCCTTGTAGGTACTTCTCTTTTTCTGTGAAATATTTTATTAGTCTTTGGACATTTTCGGTCTGGGTGTAGTAAATTGTTCGGTACTATTTTTGGGAGTACAAGATTGAAATATGAATTATTCAGCTTTACATTGACATAGTTTTTTGAATAGCGAGTCTGACAAAGGTCTCTAGGGAAATAGAATTTTCTTGTCGACGTTTGGTGACCAACAAGCGACGTTTCATTTTGAGATATTGTAAATAGTTTGGGGCTTCGGCCCCAACTTGCTTTTTATAGATTTTTTACTTTTAGTAATACAGTTTTTTCTTGTTGTTACGTGTCAATCAATTTCATACACATTTTTAGTAAAATGAAGTACATTTTAACAAAGCTTAAATGTTTATATAGCTATACGAGTGCAGAGAAATGCCAAGGAAAATGAATAGGTACACAAATTGGACAGGATCCGCTGCGATTTAATAACAGTACATCAAAGTCGACAATGGGCAACGGAACGTATTGTAACAAACGTTCTAAGTCGGGAACTGAACGAATGAACGAGGTTAAAAGCTCGCGAGGAGCGATGTTTTGTGAACATGTCGATCATTGTGTCATTCAGTGGAACTATGCGTAAAAATAACGACGGAAATTTTTTTCCAGTTGGTTTTTTACTACATGGTCGTCGTAGATTATGACATATCTAACTTTTAGTGAGAGCAGTGGTGGCCAATTAGTTATTACCCCAACCATCGTACGAGTTGTAGGTCGTGAGTTAAGGTCACCTAGTCAGGTTCATTACGTTGTGTAATTTATTTTATCACCACAGTTCTCAAAATACACACACTTAGTTCTTCAAGAAAAACATACAAGTTCTAGAACTGAAACTTTAAAGATATGTCACACTCACCAATACGTACTGGGCCCGCATGGTGGATTGCGACCCATTCCCTTTTCTAGAGAAAAGGCTTTAGTCCCAGTAGTGGGAACATTAAAAGGCTGATTATGCTAACTTTTAATACCTTAGATTCATAAATAGTACTTATTTGTGTACAAAATGTAATGTGGTATCATTTTTTGCCTCCTTTTTAACACCGGATAGCATTGCACTTCTGTATTTAAAAACAAATAAATTAAAGTCGAAAGCTTACTAAAATCTTACACCGGTCTTGAAATGTTGTCTGGTAGTACCACTTGTCTCTTCGGACATGGACTACCGTTTCAACGTGATGCATCGGGTGCCAAGCAACTCCGCTGACAAGACCTTGTAAGTCGTAATTCTTCTCACACTCTTAAGGAAACCAATATAAAGATTAATGCTTTTACATTCCTTGTAATAAAAATTTTCGTTTCCAAAATATCGAAATAACTTCCCTATTTTTGCGCATGGGGTATTCTTACATTGGTTGTCCATTAGTAGGTATATAGAAGTTATAAAGTAAAATGAAAACTCCAGCCGCAGTGAACAAACAGTGCTTCCATATCTAAACTTTTCTTCACACTTCGCCAGTTCCAAGAAAACAAGAAGCTTATTAAAATTGTTTATGAAAACAGAGGCTGGCATTATTACTTCCGATGAAGAAACTCGGTCTCCAATAAAAGCCAAATTATTCAAGTTTCATGTTTACACATCCATCTGTGTGAAATATCCAACAGTAAACATTTCATGAACTTAATAAATTATCACTAACAGTCTTCGTCGAAGTTCGAGTTAACACATAGTAAATCTACTTCAAAGTAACCTACTTGTGAAATGGGGTTTCAAAACCAAGGTCTCGAAGCCAAGACTGAAGTAAAACATGTGACTGATGTCTAACGTTAATGTCACCTATAAAACTGATGTAATTTTTACTGCACCGGAAACATTTTGAATTGTTTATCAATATTTAATTTATAACATCAAGGATTGGTATGAACAATTTTTAAACATGAAAAAACATTAAAGTATTAGTAGAATAAGATTCGTGTCGTGTTATTAATTTCAAAACATCTAGTAAAAGATCGAAAGTAAACAGTAATTTGCACAACAGTGTAAACTTGTTAACAATTTTAGAGCTAAACAACAAGAAAATTTCCAAAATAAACCGCTTTATAATAACAAAATCGTTCGCCAAACCCTATCACGTAGGTCCCATTACCACATTTCGACATGAATGCAGTTGGGCCGGGGTGTTTTGAAGTTCTTCGGATAAATATCGCGTCGTGAGCGAATGTGCCTGTTAACACGTAACGAGGTGTGGAGTATAAGCTCACAAGTCATGATCATGTCTTAGCGAGTTATTCGCCGACCACTGACCCTATGGTGAAAGTGAAAAGGTCTTCAATAACCGACCTTGAAATGTTAATATTCAACCTTCGTTTCTTATCAATAAGATCGGTTTTGGCTGCTTGTGTTTATTCACACTCGCCGATTTAGACTTTAACGCGCCAGACGTCGGCACAAGCGATAATTTGTATGCCTCATTGTAGTATTATCTGTACGTGAGCTACGTATAACAAGTGTAAAAGAAGGAATAAGAGTATAAATAAGGAAATAAATGGGTTTGAATTATGAAGTCTGGTGTGGATGTGAATCGTTTCTAATTATAGTTTTCATGTGAGGATGTACGGGGAAGGTTAGTAAAGATTTAACAGTTTCCTTCCAGTTGAAGAACAGGTTTGCGTTCTGTATGGATTTATCGACAAGCAGGTTCCATCTGTGGCTCCGGTAGATTCGCGTCGGGATTCCGAAAGTATGTTTATTGTTCTGTCTTCATGACATTGCGTGATAAATTACCCGTATTTGGACGTATGGAGATGAATGAACATAATCCAGGGGTTATCCCTGGGGTTACTTTATTGTGAGCCACGTTAAAAGCTATCCAGCAAATATTTGTTTACAGTGTAATGTATTTCGCTTTCTCTTTTCTGACCATTGTTGGAATATAGACTTCAAAAATGTTATTATAATTGATAGCAATACGAGTATGAACGTCATAAATATTGCAGTATTTGGGTATGCCTTACGCAAACTTCTTGATTCGTCTAGTTCACAATCATTTGCTGGTATTTAGTAAACTAGACTGTCACATCAAGTAGTATCATTTTCTTTTATTGGGCTACATTAAACTTCATTGCTATCGTTACTTTTATTTTCCTTTGCGGTGTAAGCGAGGATAGTTAATCGAATGTCAGTTACTGTGTTGAATGCTTACACTGGATGTCTACGTTTTTACATTTCTTATTCTATTTGAAGCCCATTACTTCGTTACAAGGCCTAATTTTATCTTTAGTATCAAAGAGATGACTTGAATACGTACTTACTTCTGTCTTTGAAGAGTAAGAAATTTTACTTTTTGGACTAATACTATTTATCTATCAACTTTCTTATAAAATTCACTTTTCAGTTTATTTCATTTTAGGGTTCTGCTAGTTTATGCCATACTATAAAATAGTTAGCAGAGGGGTACTTCTGTGCTTCGGATTGGTCCAAAAGTGTCACAGCAGCCTTGAAACGCTAAGGGTAACTATAGAAACATAGGTGGGTTATAACCAGTAGAAATCTCACACTCCCATTTGCTTCACCTAAAGAAAGAAAAGTTACTCAAGTACCCCAGCCCAGGTGTTATTTCCATGTTCCATTATAATGGACTTCGATTTAAAAACTTGTATCCAATGTTTTATCTTGTAAAAAGTACATATTTAATTTAGGTACATATATTAATGTACCTAAATTAAATCCATAATTATTTGTCTTGTTAACTGAAGTTTTAATAAAAAGTACTTACATAAAAAAAAAATATATTTTGATTTTCAATTATTGACTATTTGTACGTGCTTGAGTGAGTTTAGAGACTAATTCAATAAATAAATATACATTTAGTGAAGTCCTCAAAGACTTCTCAAAATAATACACCCACATTTTGCCAGTTATTTTTAAGCTTATTATACGTAGGCCTATTTCTCTAAACCGGGTAAAAAAAATCTGTAAGTACCGCCCCCTAAGAAATTTCAGAGAGGAAAACCCAATAACACTTTACCCGACCTGGGAATCGAACCCAGGACCAGTCAGCAGCAGTGCTTGCGACTACAACACTACCAAGGCAGTCAATGCCAATATGTCAAGGCAGTTTTCCCTCTAATGCCGCCAATAACTAACATTTACGTTACCAGTTCTAACTAAGCTTAATTTACTTGCACCAGAAGTTCACTGCAATAGTTCAACGGCTCAGGATTTGCAATCATGACCACTTAACAGCCACTAACAGTTTAGCTGTTAGGGTTTTGTTTCTGAAATAGTCAGTGCAATTCATTGTAAGTCATGCCATTTTAGTTAATTTTCACAGTAAGACATACATTTTAGTGGTTGTCATAATTGCCATCACATCGTTCGACGTTCTTTGAAGGTGGCTCATCCTGTACTTTTCTTAAAACCAACACTAATGTTGCGTTTACACTAAGTCAGTCACCGAATGCGGTGACAGCTTTCGGTTCAACCGAATTAGTTCATCAAACTGGGTAGTTTACATTAAGTTGTTCACCGAATACGGAGACCGTATTCGTTTCAACTGGTCTGATTACCGGATTCCGCTACTGCATTCAACCGAAATGTATACATTTGTGTTGAAAGCATCGTGGACGATGAGTGGCGCGGTTCAACATGTTCACAGACAGTCGTGCTCAGTCACCGAAAAGGGTCTGCAGCCGACTACCGACGGCTAACCGAAAACCCGTTTACACTAGTCAGTGACCGAATACGGGCTACTTGCTAATTATTTACGTCATATTCTTTCTCTTATTCTTCTTTTCCAATACTATTAGATACTGATATACCAGTGTTTTTACCAGCTCGTGGTTAGATAATAACAGCCGCATGGGTCGATCTTTAAGGTTAAGCAGCGCCTGCTAAGTTTGGTCTGTGCATGGGTGACCATCTTAACGTAACGAGTTTCCTCCGTGCCTCGGAAAGCACGTTAAGCTGTAGGTCCCGGCTGTCATTTGTAGATCATTGGCAGTCGTTACGGATAGTCAGAAGCCAGTAAATGTGACTTCAGTCTTGCCATGAAGTACCGTGCTACCCCAGTTAATGAGTTGTGGTCTGGTAGGCAGCCGCTCCTCGTAAAATACTGGTACTCAGCTAAATCCGGCTTGACTCGAAACCGACCCCAATATAGTTGGGAAAAAGGCTTGGCAGATGATGATACCAGTGTTTTTGTTAGAGAAAAAGTTACTGCGAGTAGCTGACGCGGACGCTGCGACTCACTTTTCCATTATTCTACAGAAACTTCTGTTCAATGTCACTCAGCACCGTTGTCGTCCACCTCTTGAATATTTCCTACACCGGACCAGAATGACTAATGAAATAAATATTCTAATTGTTTGCTTGCTCACCGCTCAGCGTTCACTTACAATGAAATGGCGCGTCCAAAGCAAACATAACGTGAAGTCGACAAAGCGTATTCTAACGTTCAGTGTATCCTATCCTACACAGCCTTTGTTGCGAATCTCCTTTGGTGTTGATGGAACATTCCTAGTTAACTGTGAGGTTCAAGTTATAAAATATCTGCTCGTAACTTAGACTCGTGGTGGCGTTAAGTTATCTTTGCTTAAGGAGAAGTGCCTGGTAATGTTGTTGGTATTTATTAAACACTCCAGTGTACTGTTAACTTCAGACTTTGGTTCAATTCTCTTTTGTTCAAAGGAGAAAATTGCAGTTATAATAGTTTCCTCAAATTAAACAATAGAGATGAATACCATACTCGTACAAACAACTGTATTTTTTTTGTTAATTCGGATCTACACCCAATACTAAGATTGATAGCATTTTCAAATTTTAACCTTATTTAGTTTTTATTAAAAAGTGGTGATTTCCATATTTTATACGTATAATATACTGAAGGAAGCATGCAGGAAATATTGAAGTGCACCAGAGTGTGCACAAACACAGTTGTACTCACATAGTCCGGTGGGACGACAATGCGCTGCGCACCACTGGAGGTCCGGTACAGGACGTATTTACATTTAAAGTATGAAACATACAATTTAAATTATATGCGAATTAATAAATAATTACGGCCATTTAATTAAGACTCATTACCAAACATCAACAGTCTCTCAATATTTAACCAATCAATTAAATTACAATTAAATAATCAAATAAATAATTTACAGCCACTTTGCAATTGGCAAGAAGTCAGTCAGTCAGAAAAAGACGCAAATCGCATATTACAAAGCGTAGATTTCTATACTATACGTAAATTGTTACTATTTTGGTGTACAATAAAGTTTATTCTATTCTATGTTCTCTTGGCATAATTCTCTACTTTCCACGTGGGCGAAGCTGCTGGTAGCAGCTACCACTAAATATCTCAGTTAAAAATCTTTTTTAGTTTTAACACAGACACAGTTCAATAGCCTAGATATTTCTGAAGTCCTTAATTCTTCTTAAGCTTTCCCCCGCTTCAGCCTACATCCTACGCCACGCAAGTCCTGTTTACATAACATAACGTAAGACTGCTTGCACCCAACCGCCAGCACACTGCGTGTTCTCTTTCCTTCCAAGTAAACTTAGACCCTACAATAACGTACCAGAGATAATGCAGTTTTAGCTAATTCTGCGACACTTGAGCCTTGATGAATTGTTTAATTTACACTTTGTGGGGTAGAACTTGAGATAACAGTGTTAGATGGTGCATAACGACATCCTTATTAGGGTTGGCAGCGTTAAGAGAGCATTAGACTGCGATTTGCATGTGTAGGAGGATGTGTTTTGTTAGCCATTTGAGATTGTCGTTGATGTGGAGTGATTGTAAATGTTTTGTTTTAAGTAAGATAATAAACGATTTTGGTTCCCGATGTCTTTGTGAATTCTTAACCACACTTGGTCTCTTCTTCTAAATTATTTATTGTATAGCTTTTATTCCTGTGGCAGCACCTAGGTACCAACTTGAAATATAGCTTATGACACTTAGGATAAGGCTTTCAAGTCAGCAGCTTTCTAACGGTGCAAAAATATTAGCAATTGAAAACAAACGACCTCTCTATAATGTTAGTGTAAACAAAAAAAAATACATAATAATATATTTAGTACGAGTATACAGTATTTTGACAATTCATGTACAAAGGCGAGCTTAAAACAGATCACATTCGAGGGTAGATTTCAGTGTACAATAGAAACCTACATAAATAAGTCTAATATATAAAAATATTTTACAAATATTACATCAGTTGTGAAGGGAAGTGCTCATTGATCCTCCTTTGTCAATGTTAGTATTTATAACTGTATTACTTCAGAAGAAAGATTTTTTTTTATGAAACTTGTACTTTAAACATGTAAAAGTAAGCAGTCATTTACTCGTAAGAGCAAATAAAACACTTAAATATTTTGTCTTGATTGATATAATTCCCCCTTTTCAACCGAAATATGGAACCACTAGTGTACATAAACTATACAGTCGTCATCGTCACTATATCGACCTGTCCTGTGCATTAAGTAAGTAACATGCATTGGGTGCTTAATAACAATTTAATTATATAAAATGTAAGTAAAACGTGCTTCTGAAGTACAATTTTCCTACGAATAATTCTTCATATAGGCTGCGAAAAAAAAATCTTATTAACAAGATAAAACGCGAACACAATTTCTAATACAAAATATAAATGGCCAGTGTTATGCACAGGTAAGGCAGTTAATTTTTACGATAATCGCAGCTGCATGCAGTAGGCGGGATCATTGTTAGTCTAACATACAGACTTATGCGAACCTAAGCTTTGTTACAGAGGGCTTTGAAAGACGAGAATTATTAGCTTGATGCCTTTCGATTTATCTTAATCTGCGGTACCTAGGTCAAGACTTCAATTGCTGTGAAGTATCTTACAAGTTTATTTTATGTGAAATGACTAATTGCGCACGTGCACTAGATTTCGACGTTTTATAAGTAGCCACGTAGGTATAAGAAAAAAAAATTAAGTGAAGTAGAATTGCTGATGACTGTAAAAGTATACGATTGATATCTGAGACCAGTTGTATTTTCCGATGCACGGAGGAGTGTGCTAATATGGACCCATCCAAAGACCGACCTCGGTAAGTATTGCTTAACATTATAGATCGACCCATGCGTAATCGCTAATTTATCATTCTAACTACGAACCCCTCTGGTCAATGCTTAAGTTTTACAGAAGTTTCAATATCAAAATTAGCGTCTCCTAAAGCAGAACAATTGTTCAAGAAGCCCTTTGGTTGCCCTTTGGTGGCTGAAAGAACACAGATAGAGTAAAAGTCTGACACACCCTCTTGCTGCACCTAGAGGGGGAGAATTTATTTGATTCTCAATTTCTCACCTAAACATAAAATAATTACCGGCTCCTCTTAGACTGTTTCTGGACTAAAATCACCGCGCAAATTGTCAAATGAAATTGCCAAAAACTGTTGTCATTAATTGAAACACATACATCACTTGATGTGTCGATAATTCTTATCCAAAAACCGAAGGACCGAAAAGGCTCTTATAAAAAAGAACTACATTCTGTATACAGTTATTCACCTAATTGGTCTAGTGGGTTCGATCTCAGGTCAAGCAAAATGTAATTAGATTTTCCTTATAAGGTTTACCCTTACAATGTGCTCTTTGGTTCGAAGTTCGCTTCGTAAACTCTTAATTTGTAAAAAAGGACTTCGAGGAATATTCTCCGAACGTTTGATATTATTTCTTTTATATTTGTCGCTTCTAAATACTAGCTCGCTTTAAGGCCTCAAGGAAAACTAAAATGAAACAGCTTCTCAACACGCGTTGTCGTGGCCCACAAGGAATTTAAATAAACAATGTACCTCATGTATTTACGGTGTGTACTTTATGGAATACGAAACTTTGTATGAAACTGTAGTTTTAATTGAAAACGTAATCTCTGTTGATTTATGTTTGTGACAGGAACAATTGTCTAGTCTTGTTCGCCTTCTCTCTCTCTTTTATTGCACCTACCACTATTTTTCTCTGCATCATCCAAAGTTTGACTAGTAAAAAATGCCTAAGGCGTTAAGTCCACTCTGGACTTTGTGTGCATGAAGCATTTAATAAATATATTAATTGTAAGGATATTAACTTGCATCATCATACCTAGTTATAATGGCATCATTATCGGCCTTTTAATGTTCCCACTATTGGGACTCAGGTCTCCTCTCTAGGAGAGAGAAAGGGCCATAATCCACCATGTGGGCCCAGTAATGATGGCAATGATGGCATCATTTAATCTCAATATGACGGTTATAAATGTATTCTTATCAAATAATAAAGTTTAAAAACAATTTCAATAAATAACATTGAAATTCCAACAGTAATTTAATTCAGATTACCTCTACGTCCAACGCAAAAAACTCCTGGGAACCATCCCATAGAATAAATTCAATTGAATTCGAACGAAATGAGTAACAGCGCTGACCCTTTCATTCATTAATTAATCCCAAACGTTCGAACGCAAAATAATAGACTCTTAAATCGATTACTCACGTGGAAGCGTCAGTCGTTCTCGTAACATACGTCAATTAACCCGATTCTCAAACACGAACATGGTGAAATGCCGATTGATCGAGTTCTCGGGCTGTAGTTGGACCACACGTTACCTTACTTGGCTAATAAACCCTGAAACAGTAACGAAATGAAGATTAATTTTCACGACTCTCGAATAAGAAAGTTTATCGAGAAACGAAATTAGTGGTTCCTGCTCTACATATTTATTGAGGTAACTCTATTTGTTGCTTGTGTAGCTAAAGAAAGAGTTTTATATTCTTATAGGTAAATAATTTAGGTTTTGAGAACATTTCGTTTGTGAATAACTTCTAATTTTCTTTATAGGTTACACGTGGAAAATTGTACAGAAACCAAAGCGGTCATCTTAATATTGTTACGAACGTGAGTAATTAAATGCCGGTTTACTAGCAGATAAACTTTATTAACCACAAAACAATGACAAATTAGTCCAATCAACAAATAACCAATCACTACAAACACTCAGAGTTCCGTTTAGTATCGCTTAGGTCGCTAGGTATCACTTCAAGCACTTAGGTAGTTCGCTCTGTATCGCTGACGAAATCAAACTGAACTCGCTTCTAGCCGGGGGCCCGTATTTATATGCGAAGTCATCGAAATTTCTCGATACCGACGTTTCAAGGACATTCTAGCACAAAATAGTCGCATCGGGAGGCCATAAATCATTATTATTACTCTCGTAAGTAGGTACTTATCTACCACCTTACATGCGAATTTCGACTTTATTGCTAATACCGGAAGGTACAAATTCCCTTATCCACCCACATAACTACCTACTGAATTATACCTAATAATAATAGTACATGGCGGAATTTTCTGGAATTTGCCAGGCCTGAGTATGTACTCCTATTCTAGAGGCTTCGCACAGCAATGCGTTTTAATTATTTGATGCTACTCTTGGTTTCGTCGAAGATATAGCGTACTCAAGTTTCACGGCGTAACAGTGCCCCCCTCTTAGTCATGCTCGTCCCGAGCATTATTAGATCCGTGATACGGCGCCAATCTATCCACGTGGACTACCTTAGGTTTCCCTCGTAACCCTTTCTTGATACGGTAGGTAACGTCGTTGATCCTTTTTATCACGGTGTAGGGTCCCTCCCATCGAGCTTGAAGTTTCGGCGACTTCCCTTTTCGTCGAAGTGGGTTGTGGAGCCAAACCAGTGCACCTTCCTCAAATCCCTTGGCGTTGGCATTGCGGTCGTATCTAGTTTTCATTTTAACGCTGGTGTGCAGGCTATTCTCTCGCACTCGTTTATGCACTTCATCCAATTGATCTTGGAGGTCACTTACGAAGTCCGTAACTGGCTTAGTCTTGTCAGGTGGCACGCCGGTTATGGTATCGACTGGAAGTCTCATCTCCCTGCCGAAATTCACTCTTGCTGGGGTATGGCCCGTGCTATCATGCACTGCTGATCGATAAGACATCAGAAATAGTGGAATATACCGGTCCCAATCTTTCTGATGGTCATCGACAACCTTAGCCAGGTGATTCTCCAGGGTCTGGTTAAACCTCTCCACCATTCCGTCCGACTGTGGGTGCGCAGGTGTTGTGCGTGTCTTGTAAATCCCCAGAAGAGTGCACATTTCCTGGAACAGCGCAGATTCGAAGTTGCGGCCTTGATCGGAATGGATCTCCAAAGGTGCGCCATACCGACATACTACTTCTTCGACCACCTTTTTCGCCACTGTCGTCGCTTCCTGATTGGGTATGGCGAAAACTTCAGGCCACTTTGTGAAATAGTCCTGTATCACCACTATGTATTTGTTTCCGTCATCTGTCACTGGGAAAGGTCCAGCAACGTCGATGGCAATGCGTTCCCATGGGGCTCCTACATTGTACAACTGAAGCTTGCCCCTGCTCCTAGTCTGTGGTCCTTTCACGGATGCGCACGCTGTACATTTCCGACACCACTGCTCTATGTCTTCTCTACAATTGAGCCAGTAATACCGCTGTCTCACTTTCAGTAGAGTTTTCTTGATTCCCAGGTGTCCACCAGAAGCGCCATCGTGTATCTCCTGAAGCAGGGGAACCACTTCACGTCGTGGTACTATCACTTGTGTGGTCACCTCCTTGCCATCGTTCGATTCCCATTTCCTACAAAGCACGTCATTTTCTAGGACTAAACTGTCCCACTGTGCCCAGTAGCTCTTTGTGACAGGACTATGTGACGATACTTCATTCCACTGAGGCCTTGTTCCACTACGTTTCCAGTCCAGTATAGGTCGAATATCGTCATCTTCTTCCTGGGACTTCTTAAAGTTGCCTTCAGCCCTAATTAAGTTCACGTGTTCCCGGGCTTCATTTTGCTGGCAATGTCTACAGTCCTCATTACATGGACGTCGCGACAGGGCGTCAGCATTGTTATGCCCTTTTCCACTTCGATGTTCCGTCACAAAGTTGAACTCCTGCAGCTGCTCTAGCCATCTTGCAACTTGACCCTCAGGGTTTTTGAATTGTAGAAGCCATTTCAATGCAGCGTGGTCCGTCCTCAACGTAAACTGTCTCCCTATGAGGTACTTGTGGAAATGTTGCAAAGTTTTTACAACAGCCAGTAGTTCTCGTCGAGTCACGCAGTAGTTCCTTTCTGGTTTTGAAAGTGCCTTACTGAAGTAAGCGATCACGACTTGCCTATCTTCTTGCACCTGCGACAGCACTCCACCAATTCCTGTGTTGCTGGCGTCGGTATCGACGACAAATCTTCCATCTCTGCTCGGATACCCCAGTATAGGCGCTTCACATAGCCGTTGCTTTAGTTCATTGAATGCTGACTCACAGTTCTTGTCCCAGATAAAATCTCGTTTATCCTCAGTCAGCTGATGTAAAGGTTTTGCAATGTCCGAAAAACTCATAACAAACCGTCTGTAGTATGTGCACAACCCCAGAAATGCACGTACTTCTGTTTTGTTCTTTGGAGCCGGCCACTGTTGGACAGCCTTTATCTTCTCAGGATCGGTTCTCACTCCATCGGCGCAGATGACATGTCCTAGGTAGCTGACCTCCTTCTTGAACAGGGCACACTTCTTTGGGCTTAGTTTTAGGTTAGCCCCCCGTATCCTGGTGAATACTTTCTCCATATTTCTCAGGTGTTCCTTAAAAGTGCGGCCCATTATAATGACGTCATCCAAATATACCAGGCAGACGTCACCAAGAAGGCCCACCATGACTCTATCCATGAGGCGTTCAAACGTCGCTGGAGCGTTGCACAACCCAAAAGGCATGACGTTAAATTGCCACAGGCCGTTGCCAATTCCTGTACTGAACGCTGTCTTTTCCTTATCTTTCTCGCTAATTTCCACTTGCCAGTAGCCACTTTTCAAGTCAATGGTTGAAAACCACTTCATACCACTGAGCATATCCAGTGTGTCGTCTATCCTAGGCAAGGGATAACTGTCCTTCTTCGTTACATCATTCAGCCTTCTGTAGTCTACACAGAATCTGGTACTGCCGTCCTTCTTCTTCACCAGAACGACAGGAGAAGACCATGGGCTCGTAGAAGGTTCAATTATTCCGCTATCAGCCATATCCTTTACCATTTCTGCTACCTCAGTTTCTTTAGCCCAGGGTATGCGGCGCGGTCTCTGTTTAATTGGTCTAGCATCACCTGTATCTATCTCATGCTTGACGAGACCTGTTCTTCCGCAATCTTTTCCCGTTGCAAAGATATCCCGGAACCGTAGCAGAAATTCCTTGGCTTGCTGTAGTTCCGAAACTGATAAATTACTCTTAGAATTTTCCAGAAGTTGCTGGATGTGATCAGGTTCACCTTTTATTGCGTCTTGTTTTACTGAAGATGTGTTGATTTGGCGGAGATACTTCACTTCTTCACATCTTCCAACAACACTGTTTTTCTTCAACTGGATCTCCTTTTTCCCAAGATTTACAATCCTGACCTTGGATCTTCCTTTCGTCATAACTAATGTCCTCGCGGTGATAAGTTCCGGGTGCCGGCCAATGTCTTCAACCATAACACATCTGCGTTGCCTAATTTTCTTAGGAAATTTAACTTCGACTAAGGTTTCCGTTCTTGGAGCCAATGTGGTATCCTTTAAGCAATAGAGGTTGCATGTGTTAATTCCTTGCAGGAAGACTTCTTGGTCTGGGAATTTCAATACTCCTTTATCGATATCTAAAACACATCGGTAATTCCGCAGGAAGTCGAGACCCAGTATGCAATCGTCGGTAATATTCGCAATTAACGCTGAATGGGTGTACACTTGATCACCGATTTTAAACTCGATTTCTGTATCACCGAGGACGGAGACTGGCTGGCCGGTGGCTGTCTGAAGTCGGTAGGCTGGGGTTTCTGTTTGCCACAAGATGGTGCGTTTCAGCAACTCAGGTCTTATAATAGTCCGTGACGCCCCGGTGTCAACGGTGAAATTGCAAGCACGTTGATTCAGCGTTCCCTCGATGATCAAACTATTTCCGTTGTGGACTTGATTGATGGTGATAGTTGGG
This sequence comes from Mythimna separata, assembly GCA_030763345.1. Lineage (NCBI taxonomy): Eukaryota > Metazoa > Arthropoda > Insecta > Lepidoptera > Noctuidae > Mythimna > Mythimna separata. Next base: position 9,193,004 of record CM061181.1, on the reverse strand, counting down.
GCCTTCAGTTGACCAGCCAGCACCCGCCCCGCGGCCCTGGCGACATTTAGTTTAACGACTCCTCGTTAACTTGAGTTCCGGAGTCCACACTTCCCCTCTTCCTCTTGGGGCAATCGGTACGAATGTGCCCTTTTTCTCCACATCCATAACACGTCGGAATATAGCGGGACTTTGCCGACGAAGCCACTTCTCGGTGACGTGGTTGCACTGAAGGTGAGACCACCACTTCCCGAACTCTGTGCGTACGTGAGTCTTGTCGTACGGCTTCCACTTCCAAAGCGTGGGCCATCGCACTCTTCAGAGTTTGGTGGTGTCCGAGTCGCACCGTAGCCCTGACTTCAGTATCCCGTAGACCGTCGATGAATGCTTGCACCAGATTTACTTCCACCATCTCCGGTGTCATCGACATGTATGCCCGCCGGACCAGCCGTTCAACCTCTACTCCCCACTGCTGAAGGCTCTCGTTCGACCTCTGCGTTCTCTCGCGAAGTTGCGCGCGGAAAACATGTTCGAGGTGCTTGTCACCATAGCGTGTGTCTAGTCCCTCCATTAGACGCTCCAACGTCCTGCCGTCTGAAGGAAGGTTCTCTAGGACCAGCAGAGCGTCCCCTCGTAGGGCTAATGTTAACGCCGCGAAAGACTGGTCATCATCCCAGCGGTTCGTCTTGACCAGTGTTTGGAATTGGTACTTAAAAGCCGTCCAGGACGACGTGCCATCAAAACGCGGCATATCAAATTTTGCGGCTGATGCACAGTGGGTGTGCGATGGTGCGCTAACAGCAACGGGTTCGCGTGCTTCGAGCTTGATAATTTTTTTGTTGATGTCCAGCAGGCGATCTTCCATTCTGGTTTCGAGGCTATCAGCTCGGGCGGAAACCTCCTTAACCTCTAAGGTGAGATTTTTCACTTTCTCGCCCAACGTGACGAGGCCGTGATCGATTTTTTCGAGGATCAGGTTCTGCTTAGCCTCTTGATCCCGGCGGGCTTCCTCCTGGTTAGCCGCGATTAGGTCCTGGAGCTTACGTTGGTTAGCCTCTTGTTCGCGGCGGGCAGCTTCCTGTTCGCGGCGGGCTGCTTCCTGTTCGCGGCGGGCTTCTTCCTGGTTAGCCGCGATTAGATCCTGGAGCTTACGCTGGTTAGCCTCCATACTAGCTTGCATGGCGGCCAAAACTGCGGCGAGGTTCATTTCCGAGGATGGCCCTGTTGGCGCCTCAGCAGCTGCCGTTGCTCCCATACCAGCCCGATCTTCCGCTTCCAGACGTTGACGTGCAGCATCCATCTCCACTTGCCTCCTTGTTCGTGGTCCCTGTTCGTCGTCCCTCTGTAGTAATGGCATCCCACTTCTGACACCAGTTGTTACGAACGTGAGTAATTAAATGCCGGTTTACTAGCAGATAAACTTTATTAACCACAAAACAATGACAAATTAGTCCAATCAACAAATAACCAATCACTACAAACACTCAGAGTTCCGTTTAGTATCGCTTAGGTCGCTAGGTATCACTTCAAGCACTTAGGTAGTTCGCTCTGTATCGCTGACGAAATCAAACTGAACTCGCTTCTAGCCGGGGGCCCGTATTTATATGCGAAGTCATCGAAATTTCTCGATACCGACGTTTCAAGGACATTCTAGCACAAAATAGTCGCATCGGGAGGCCATAAATCATTATTATTACTCTCGTAAGTAGGTACTTATCTACCACCTTACATGCGAATTTCGACTTTATTGCTAATACCGGAAGGTACAAATTCCCTTATCCACCCACATAACTACCTACTGAATTATACCTAATAATAATAGTACATGGCGGACTTTTCTGGAATTTGCCAGGCCTGAGTATGTACTCCTATTCTAGAGGCTTCGCACAGCAATGCGTTTTAATTATTTGATGCTACTCTTGGTTTCGTCGAAGATATAGCGTACTCAAGTTTCACGGCGTAACAATATATATACTCGTAAATCTCGTGTCACAATGTTTGTCCTCAATGGACTCCTAAACCACTTAACCGATTATAATAAAATTCGCACACCATGTGCAGTTCGATCCAACTTGAGAGATAGGATAGTTTAAATCTAAAAAAAAAAAAAGTTAGGTAAAGTAGAGTAGTGTAGGGTAGTGTAGGGTAGTGTAGGGTAGTGTAGGGTAGTGTAGGGTAGTGTAGGGTAGTGTAGGGTAGTGTAGGGTAGTGTAGGGTAGTGTAGGGTAGTGTAGGGTAGTGTAGGGTAGTGTAGGGTAGTGTAGGGTAGTGTAGGGTAGTGTAGGGTAGTGTAGTGTAGCGTAGTGTAGTGTAGGGTACTGTAGGGTAGTGTAGGGTTGTGTAGGGTAGGTAGGGTAGTGTAGGGTAGGTAGGGAAGGTAGGGTAGGGTAGCGTAGGATATGTAGGGTAGTCATTTGACGGGAGCGAAGCCGCGGGTAAAAGCTAGTAGCTTTATAAGAATTTAGGTTAAGTTGGTTAGTAGTGGTTTTTTCCAAATCGTTGTCACAGCCCTGGAACGCGATGGATAGCTGTAGGAACTCAGGTGGGTTTTATCAGTAAAATTCTGACATTCCCCCCTCTCCCTCCACCCAGAATGGAAGGAATTATTTCATGTTTTATCACAAAGAAGAGTATGTTAAACATAAATCATTTCATGAGTTTGCGGACGATGGGCAATGGGTAGCTCGCCGTCTGCGGTTACTCGAAGCTGTGCAAAATTCAATTTAGTATGCGAGGCTCGCACTAGCATAATACATACTCGCACGAAGACTTACATAATACAAAAACTGGGCACAGTTTTTGTATTATGGAAGTCTTACAAAGAATGTGCAATATGCTTTTAGTTCAGTTATTTGTTTTTAAACTCCCGCTCTCCTATTTCAAGTCATTAGAACAATTGCAACTTAATAACATTGGAGTATTAATGAAACAGAATTGTTGATTTTGGTAAGCCGATAATAACGATGAAAACGATTAGTAAATTGCTTTTGTATGAAATCGTTTTAAATTATTCTAATTTTCGATTGTTTTGGATCTGTTTTAATCAGATATAATATCACTACACACACTAATCAGTTACAAATATTAAATTGATACATTGTTGGTTTAGCTTACAGCAATTACTTTAAAAGTAAAATCATTACAGCACAGCATAAATAAGTTTCAAATTTTGTGCAACATAATTTTAACTTTTATAACCTAACTTATCTCATTTTCAACTACTTCTTCTAAGTTTTAAGACTTTCATTTAGGTTTACAGACTTTTGCATCACCTTTTTAAATAAGGAAAAATAGTTCTACTTATATACAACTCCAGTCTCCAAGATACAGGTGCCACCTAGATTGGGGGCCACCTCAAAATAGAAAAAATCTGTCGGAGTCATAGAAAGACTAATTAAACATTATACAGACCAACCCTTAGCTTAAACTTAAGGCGATAATTGTTACTATTGTTCAATAAAAATATTATTGTTCAATTTATTATTATTATTCCATAAATCAAACCTTAAAAGTGATTTTTGACACGCAAATAAATTCTTTCAATGACTAATAAAAGCTACGAATGGGTTTTACGCAAAGATTGTCCATAATCTTCAATTACAAATGAGACATGTAGCTAAAACGATTAATTAATTAAATCTATCTACAAACGACATAATTGTCACTCCGAGTCCGAATTAACATAATAAGACCCTACCTATCCAACCATTAAGCTTTATATACCTAATACCCATATCTTCTTGTTATGCACTAATCAATGGACTAGGTATATCAATTTGGGCACTTCATTTACCAATTAAAGCCGGGATGCGTTTATGCAGGGACAATAACTCGACTAGACATATATTACATACACTATACAATTAACGGATTGCCAATTTCGTCTGGTTAGTGAGCTACCGAACGAGCGATTCAGTTAATTGTGTTGGCCGTTCACAAAGACAATTAGGGAAGCGCTGTCGGTGATTAGGCGAATGTATAGTAATTAATTGTTTTATTAAATTATGAAGGTGGCACCTATTTAATATAATTATGTAATTGTAAGACTGTTCATTTTTTGCATCAATATTTATGTTTAATCCAAGATTTCATGTCAGCGCCAGTGCGCAGCCCCTTTACAGGATTTGCGTCCTCCTCCTCCTTCCTGCCCAGCATGCGCAACTGCTGTGTGTGGTGTTAGTGACTAAATATATATGTCGGATAGAGTCAGATCGACACGAGGAGAAGATGAACCGAGATTCCTCGGAAAGCATGTAAAGCCGTTGGTATCAGCCGTTATTTGAAGATCTTGGACGGTTGTTATATTATATTTTATTGGATATCCAGAAGATAGAAAATTTGACACCAGTCTTGCCGAAGGATATCGTGTCAGCTGAGTTGCAGAGGTCATATAGACAGTTGCTACATTTAAAGTACATACAACAGATTCATAGTAAGTTGTGAAAAGAATTACTATTAGAAGATTGGGTGTCCTAAAGTTGTCCCATTTCGATGTTTTATAAATACAATCGCATTTTTTTACTTTTTATGACATGTGATGATTATTGTTTACACGAGATTACATAATGAGTCATAAAAAATGCTTATTTATTACATAAATATACTTTTTATTTCATGCGACAAAATGTGAATTAGTTCTTTAACTTTTACTCTCTTTATCAAACATAATGACTTTTTTAGACTTGAATGTCAATTTGTTGCATTTTTAATCGTCTTTATCCAATCTATAAGAAAACCGTAAAAGCTAACTTACCACCAGACCTAACTACTAAACATCCATTGATAAACATGGTACATAATTGGAAACGAGCACAACTTGGCTGAACTCCTAAGCGAATTAAAAGCGGTAGTAAAGATGGCAATACGAGTAAGTACATTAGACCTTATATGGAGTACCTACATGTGTGAACAAGCCTGGGAAACGGGTGGGACTGGCTGGAAAGCCCGCGCGACTGTGGCTGTCCAAGGCGGTATCGAGTTACTCGACTGATCGACTGGTAAAAATTTGATGTAGAAAAGTTATTGGGATTTTGTTTTGGAGACGGCAATAGCTGGTTTATAGAATAACAGTCTATTAAATGAAATTCGCATGTTGCAGTGTTTGTAACGAAAGTCCTCCGAAACGGCTTGACGGATTCTTGTGAAATTTATGGTGTATACTTATTAGATCTGAGAATAGGCCGTGTAAACTATTTTTTACCCCCCATATGGAAGAACAGCGTTTAGGAGACAGCTAGTAATAATATAATAATAAACTGGCGGCTTCATATTTTTTAAGTATGTGTAGTACTTAAGGGATATTTGTGTGTGTACTAGATAATAAAAACCAATATTTTAGATAATCAGCGCTTTTTCTAGATAATACTTAAATATAAGTATCTAATAATAACAACCTCTAGGCTATAACTTAAGATTATAGGCACCGATTTAAGACAATATAAAATAAACATTAAAATTTTAATCAAGTATTAGACATTTAGAAATTAAAATTGCATTACGAAATTAAAATACATTAAGAAATTAAATTATATTGGGAGCATTAAGAAAATAAAATAAACAAGTTAAAATTGAAAACTTCCTCCAGTCTGTAATGTGTGACTGAGTATAAAAACTGCGGTATTATTAACAATAGGTTTTCGGTTTCTTCGTAAATAGAATAACTTTATTAATTATCTTGAGTAACTTTATATCTGTGTTGTTCTTGTCCTTAATCTTCTCATTATTTGGCCAGAACAGTCTATCCTAGGTTGTCGGCTGTGACAATCGAACAATTTTTTTTTTTAATTTGTTATAAACTAGTGCTTGACTGCGATCCCACCTGATGGTAAGCAGTGATGCAATCGTTGATGGTGAGGCGCACTATCTTATTAAGAGCCTATTCAATTTGATATCCGTATTGATTTTTTGCTTAAACCTTTATTTTAATCAGGCCGGTTTGCTCTTCTTTCGACATGATTCCTAGTTCTCCTTCTAATATGTCCATACCATCTTGAACGGTGCCGGGCCCTGGTACAGGCCATGATTTGGAGCGATCAGCTATGCTATTCTCTATATAAGTCATTTTCACGGCGACGAGCTCGACGTCGAGACAACCAACGCGAATGTATGAAAAACTGTCATTGTCAATTGCTACTGTGAGTTGACAATGACAATTCTTCATACATTTGCGTTCGCTGTTTGACGGTTGTCACGACGTCGAGCTCGTCGCCATGAAAATGACTTTTAGAGAATAGCACCGTTGGAATGATTAGATTCGATCGTAGTTAGATGAATGTGAAGCATTTTTGAAATCTCCTAAAGGGGTTTTATCGAAAAGTTTTTTTATGTTCACCTCTGTGAAAACTCATCAAGCACACGGCATGTACCTATGTACTAAAATTTTCTTCAGTGTAAAGCATCCGGAAAACTCCTTCTAGGAAACAACAATACGGATACTATCAGTGACTTTATTCCCTCTGAACAAGGCTGTTGTTTACCAGCAGATTTAAGAGCAGATCTTTGAGATTACACCTTAACTTGTTACTGTTTTCACTTAGCTTTTTACTTAAATACTTAGTAAATAAATATTTAGTTTGTAAATATTAAGTGCCGTATCTTATCGCTAATTGAAATCTTATACAGACGACCTTAGAATCCACTCAAGAGAGCTGACGAAAGTGCGTGAAACATGGAACAGTAATTTAAAATCACAGAACTATATAAAACTCTCGACAGACGAAGGCTAAGGTCGAACGCTAAGCTTTTAGGTCAGGAAGGTCACTTCTAGCTCTATCATCGACCTCATCATAGCTAATTACCATCAAGTGAGATAACAATCAAACACAAACCTATCAATTTAAGAAATATAACTTTGTTAAACGTGGTGGGATTGGGATATGGAATAATGGTCAAGCGCAAAATTAACAATTAAAAAAAAACTTGATTAGCCCTTGTAGTAATGGAATAACCTTATTTTTCTCTGCATCACCCAAAGGTTGACTGGTAGAAAATGCCTACGGCATTAAGTCCGTACGTGCATAAAGCATTTAATAAATAAATAAACCTTCTCCTTTTTGAAGTCGCTTAAAAAGGACCCTTGCACTGTGCCATTCGCTGAGTCAGTAAAGGCTCAAAATAAGTCATATTAATTAATCAGCAACTCCAATCAAATTCTTATTCAAAAATAATTGAAAAATTGAATCTCTACCATCATAATTTTCTTCGCCACTCCATGTTACCCGATCAAGGGAGTCCCACAATGTAACCCTATCGCTGCAGCGTGCAGCGTGCCCACAGTGGCGATCTCCGCTCGGTGTTCACTGATCAACGTCATTGGCTCTGGAATTCTGTGACGTAACTAATCAGGATGATGATATGATTAATGAGCGGCTTTTTACGGTTAATATAAGTCATTTGGTTTATTATGGTGATTTGATTTTCAAAGTCGTATAGATTAATGTTTTTTTTTTGTGTGACTATGAACGAATCGTCTGGAGAATATTATTGCATTAATTTTTCATTGATCTGCAATAAATAATGTTCGTATAAAAATATAAGACATAGTAAATGAGGTTTAATTTAGTACATATTTTCAATTAAAAAAAGATAAGGCACGATTTAAATTGAAATCTGTTAAACGTTACTTATTAAAGTTTACTGTAAAACGTAACCAAATACCACTTATTATAAGCAAGCTAGAAACGTCGTATGACTTAAAAAAAATATTTACAATAGATATTACAATTTATTTTTTCTACATTTTGGCTACGTCTAGCAAATACGTTTTCTCCCGATATTCAATCAAATTGCATACAAGGTATTACCAACAAATTGAAAACTTATTTGCTTAGCTAAGTTGACTTATTTTTTTAAAATAATTTTAGCACTCATTTATAGTGCTCGACTGCAATCCCACCTGATGGTAAGCAGTGATTCAGTCGTTGATGAAGAAGCGCCTAGTGCGCTGCGTTTAATTAATGCAATCAATGGACTTATTAAAAATAAATATTATGCAGAAATAATAAATTAAACTAACTGATGAACTGCTAAGCCAAACGATCTATATAGCTAAAATGGATGAGAAAGCGTCTTTAGACATTTTCTAGGTGTTTAGTGTACACTTCAGGGTCGATTCCACGAAGAAAACTAAGGTATTGAAGAGTTTTGTTTTAGTTCGAGATCGTTTAAACTCTTTGCAGTTCTTAAATCAACACTCCGATAGTGTTGTAACTTTGTTACAGATACTTATTATTGGATTACTGAATTATTATTTTTTGAAATCCTTAATAGTCGAGTGGCCCTACTGCCAAACGTGAGGTCTGCGGATCCATTCCCAGGGGCGGATTCTGAATATATGAGAACCCAGGTAATCAAATTAGTCCAAAACACGACAAAATTATATGACTGGAAACATTGCTTTCATAATAAATGAGCGATGGGGTCAAAAGATTCTGGTTCTGGTGTGGCGATTATATACAAGACAGATTGATGTCCAGGTGAAAATCGTGGAAATCTGATGGATTTAAGATGCACAAGACCCATCTCTGTTGCAACACTTCGAGGAAGCCTATATCCAGCAGTAGATAAAGAACGTCTTTCCGTGGAAATGATGATGATGATAATGTTAATAAGCTCATGTCTCATTACCTGGAACCTTTATATCTGGCAAATTCTGATTGTGTTATGTTTGCCTCTGTTTAATCTTCGGAGAATAGAGGCGATGATGTTAAGAAAATGAAGTATATAAGCTTTCCCAGACTTTTCTGAACTAATAAAAACCGTTTAGGTCCTTGGGACTTAATTTTAAATCGAAATAAGATACTCATTTCAAACACGAAATGACTAGTTTTACGATTCACAAAACGATTAAACTGAAGTAGCTATCAAATTAAAGATGTTAAAACAATACTGGGATGTTTTTCTTTGTTAGTCAATGTAAATAATACACACACTTTTGCACTTGACTTTTTCTCAATTCGCTTACATTGTAAGGTTATTAGTAAAATACATAGGTACTAAGCAAGGGTATTCTAGATATTAACACATTTACCAAGAATTTCAAGAATTCGGATTCGTTTTCTACTATACATCGTCAGCAGACACGAAAATTTTCTTAGCTGAATTTTTAGCTGGCGATTTTATTAATAAAAATAGGTAACAGTCCCTTGTACGAGATGTATCGTATACGAGATATCTCGTACTAGGCACCAATTTAAGACCAGCTTTCATTAAACGTCATTGCAGTACAGCTATGCTACCAACGATAACTCGAATGTAGCATCTGAGCAGAAATCATCTACGAATCGCCTCGTAGCTGGTATTCAATGTCTAATAATGTGTTAGATTTAAATTTTAGCGAATACTTAATAATTACATATTTATACGTCTACAAATTTGGAATTTTGTTGCCTTTTTGCAATTTTGTTTTTGATAATAATAATCAACGGTGTTTTTTTTAAATTCGCGTTAGAAAATAAAAGAAAACACACGCCTCCATGACATTTTTTGTACTGATCGATTGCCAATACTGCCCTCGTAACAGCAAATGCAGTACTTGCAAAATGGCGGTTTCGAGAAAAACGCGTTTAAGTGTTTTAATCAAATCTCTACTTTCCCTGATATAAATCTCATATGTTTTGTTACGGAAAAGGTATATAAAAATACAAAGTATTATTCAGTTTAGTTTTGAAGTTAATTTTTCTGATGTAGGTCTTTAGAAAGTTGAATACTGCCTTTAAACCTTGTATTTCTAATAGTAATAAATCCAAGAAGTAAAGTGAAATGCAGTACGTGTGTTTGTTACTGCATTTGTACCAAGGAAATGTATTGACTGCATTATGCACTAGCAAAGTTAATTATTATTTATTATTGAATATATGTAGAATAAAAGGCATAATGCAGTGTAGTTGTTTAGTTTGATTATATTAACTGTAATTTTACACTAAACAAGCAACTTTTTTTTTTAATATAAGTTATTTCAATAAACCTCGCAGTGGGGTATGTTGTAACAACTTTACGGAGTAAGTTATAAATAGTTGTTCTTCAACCTCTTCTAGACTACGCTAATGTCTACTTTCTTGATGGGACTGAGGAACTTCTTGACAAGCTGGAGCGTCTGCAGGATCTGTGAATCCGCTTCATTTTTGGCCTTCGAAACTACGACCATGTGTCGGAATTTCGACGACCATTGAAGCTACCTATTCGCTAACGTCGGAATTGCCAGTCTTTCTTCTCTGCCCTTCATAATCCCAACTCCCTCATGTATCATCGGGAACGAGAATCTTGTTCCGAGAGGAAAGGTTTGTCGCTCATCATCCTCCTTTCTCCTTTGTTTTCCTTCCCATTCCTCCAGTCGTTGCACTGGATCTTTCACTGTTCGCGCTGTGCGCCTGTGAAATTCTATTCCATACACATTACGGGCTAGCCCCTCGTTGGGTGTTTCCAAAGGAAGTATTAGGGAAAATTTCAACCTGTTTTAGCGTTTGTAAAGTTTCTTATGCTGAATGTGCCAAATAAATCTTCACTAAATCGTATAAAACAAAGTCGCTTTCTCCGTCCCTATATTCCTATGTGTATGCTTAAATCGTTGAAACTACGCAACGGCAGTTTTTTTAATAGATAGAGTGATTCAAGAGGAACATTTATAATATAAATGTTCCTGTATAATACATGTATAATATAGTAGGGAAACACTGATTATTTTACACCCGTGCAAAGCCGAGGCAGGTCGCTAGTTATACAATAAAAAATTGATTTTCAATTCCTAACATTACAATTAGCCCCAAGCCTGTTACAACTAGCCGTAAGATGTAACACCCGACAGTTTTTTTTTTCAAAGCCGTTTTTACAAAACATCGTTAGAGTTTTGATCTAAAATTTATTTGAAATAAATAGTTGAATAGTTGTTAATTAGAATGGTACTGCTGGATTTCATAAATACTTTACAAATAAACTTTCATAGCCAAGAAACGAAAAATTGTTAAAATATGCCCCTCGCTCTTCTACTGGCTTAACTAAAATTATATAAACGGAACACTGTTTTCATAGGAAACTGAAACATATTTATATAAATGGAACGCTGCTTACATAAAAACCTAAAAATTATTTATATAAATGGAAAACTGCTTCCCTAGGAATTTTTTTTTAATTAGTAATGGCACGGTAACAGTCTCTTAGTAATACTTAATTTAACTTAAATCTCACAGCCTTTGTTTCATATTTCATCACAGTCTTCTACTTCTAAACTATTCACAAGATCATTCGAAGAATCATTGATGGGGAGGTTTTTCCAAAACAACAATCTGTTTTGGGGTATTATTTTGGACAATGTAGAAAGAAAAAACAACAAAAACACAAAAAAAAACAAACAAAAAACAGTGTTTAATGTAGAAAGAATAGCAGATTTCCTTGCTTCTGTTATATCTCTTTGATGAATGTTTGTGATCGGATTAGGAATTGATGACTTTAGATATTTAACTCTTAGGAACTCAATTTCGTGAATCATTCCATCATACTGTGTCTTCACATATAAGTTACTTTTATTTCTGTGTACCTCCACAGTCATAATATCTTTTAAATATACTCTGTTTGTGCCCTTTGTAAGTCTATGTTGAGATAAATGATCCATATATTATTATTTGCTGAAGTCGGAAACTTCCATAGCTTTTAGCTTCGACTGAGGCACTACCTACTTAATGTAAAACGCAGCATGCGCTATAACAGGACATCATATTTTACATATTTTATTCCGTGATACTAGGGTCAATCGCAGTGTAAACCATTACTGCATTTCACCTTAGACAACATAGTAATAAACTAATATACGAATGTACAAAATTAAAACGCAGCCAAAATGCGAGTACTGCGTTTTTTACTAGTATTTAGATGTGATTACTGCACTTTAATCTGGTTTATGTTCATTGCTGTATTTATGCTAACAACATCAGATAATTTCTCACGAAATGCTGCATTTTTTCTTATTGTTTCACCATGTTCCAGCCATAGAAAAAAAAAATAAAAAAAACTACGTATAGCTTGAACTCTCCTTATGCCATTTATGATAAAAACGGAAAATCGTAAAAATGTCGATTACTGCATTTGCTGTTACGAGGGCAGAATAGAACAGAAGAACGCCCAAGCCACCTAACGAGCAAACATGTTATTATTAGCCATTTATAACGTCAACATTTCAAGATGGCTACCCATTCTGCTGTGCATAATTACTGATTCCCTTCAATAAACACAATCAATTTAATTGAGTATTCAAGCATCTTGTTTATAGGATGATCGTAAACTAACAGTTCTATGTAATAGAGTATTCGAGCATTGAATTATAATTAATTACCTTGTATCATGATTAGTGCTTACATTAAGACTTAAAATATGAATTAACATGTATTTAAATGGATTAACAATTAATAGAATAGCGTAAGCGTCAAGCGTACTTGGGTTACGTGAAAATAAACCCCTGGTATAAAGGCAAAGAAGGAACAATGGAGTGAGTTTTAGCCAGTAAAAGTCTGACACGCCCTCTCACTCCGTTCAAGAACGGGAAAAGTCATTCCAAAGATTTGAAAAAAAAACCTGCACCAAAAAAGCAATAATTTTCAGAAACTTAAATCTATGGGCACAAGGGTGGTCTTATCGTTGACAGCAATATCAACCAGACAATCTTAAGACAGACTTTATAGTCTATAAACATTAATGTCTCATGAACTTAAATTAAAAGTGCAGCATTCTAAACTGTACCTAATGCTAGCAAATATTAATCAAAGAAAAATGTTACTTTCAGAGGTTTATACGGTGTGCCCCGCTGGAAAAAAAGAGAGCATTCAAGGAATGGCAGTGTGTACAACCAGGGAACGCCAGTTTAAAAGCAGAAAGAAAGATAGAGTATGACCTTTTAAAAAAGAAAGCTAAGAAAGCCGTGGCAATAGCAAAATCAAAATTATAACACACTGGATAGTCCTGCAGGCCAAAAAGAGTACAACTCTTCCGGCTTACTAAAATGAGAGAAAGAAAAGCGAGGGATGTTTGCCAGGTAAGATGTATAAAAGATGAAACTGGAATGGTTCTTTCGGATGAAGAAAAAATTAAAAAGAGGTGGAAGGAATATTTTGAAAGACTGATGAATGAAGAAAATAATTGGAGTGAGGTTTTAGAGAATAAACCAGTGAATGTAGGATTAGTGGGAATGGTTACTATGGATGAAGTCAGAATAGCAGTAAATGGAATGAAAAATGGTAAAGCCATTGGTCCAGATGGAATACCAATTGAAGTGTGGAAGTTATTGCGAGTGGATGGATGGATGTGGTTAGCTTTATTCTTTAATAAGTTGTTGCTGGAAGAAGCCATACCTGATGATTGGTGCAATAGCGCTTTGGTGCCAATCTTCAAAAACAAAGGTGATGTGCTGGAGTGCAACAATTATAGAGGAATAAAGCTAATGTCACATACTATGAAAGCCTGGGAGAAAGTTATTGAAAGGCGACTGAGAGAAGAGAGTGAAATTTCACAGAACCAATTCGGTTTTATGCTGGGTCGGGGTACAACGGATGCCATTTTTGCTATACGCCAGTTGTGCGAAAAATATAGAGGTGCGCATAAAAACTTGCACATGGTATTCGTTGACCTCGAGAAGGCGTACGACCGGGTACCTCGTGAGGTTCTGTGGTGGGCCCTTAAGGAGAAAGGTGTGTCTGGAAAGTATATGCAGTTGATCCGAGCGATGTACAGTCACTGCAGTACCCAAGTCCGGTCTGCAGTAGGCACTACTGGCAGCTTCAATGTGGCAGTCGGCTTACATCAGGGGTCGGCTCTTAGCCCTTACCTCTTCCTGCTGATAATGGACGCTCTGACGTCTGATATCCAGGAAGAGGCTCCCTGGTGTATGCTGTTTGCATTGTGCTGGATGCCGAGAGTGGCCTCTAGGCCACTCTCGGCAACCAGCACAAACTGGACCTCTAGGTCCAGAGCAGATTGGAGGCGTGGTTGCACAGACTGGAGAGTGTTGGCCTGAAATTAAGCAGAACCAAAACGGAATACCTGTTCTGCGAATTCGGCGGTCTCTCCAGTCCTGTGCCTTTAGCTCTCACCGGCACGACCATACCAATCTGTTCCGAATTTCGGTACCTCGGGTCTCTTGTCCAAGGCAACGGTGAGGTAGAACGAGACTTAACACATCGGATCAACTCAGGATGGATGAAATGGCGACAGGTCACTGGAACAACTTGTGACCCACGGATGCCCCTCAAGTTGAAGGGTAAATTCTACAAGTCCGTGATAAGACCTGTCATGTTGTATGGATCAGAATGTTGGGCTGTGAAAAAGACGGATGAAAAAAGATTGCACGTGGCAGAGATGAGAATGTTAAGATGGATGTGTGGTGTGACAAGAATGGACAAAGTGAGAAATGAGTATATTAGGGGAAGTTTGAAAGTGGCGCCAGTGACTGAAAAGTTGAAAGGGAATCGTTTGTCTTGGTATGGTCATGCGAAGAGGAGGGATGAAACGCATGTTACTAAAAGAGTTATGAGTTTACATGTGGATGGATGGAGAGGGAGAGGGAGGCCAAAGAAAAGATGGATGGATTGTGTGAGAAGTGATATGGAAGAAAAGGGAGTGAGTGATAGCGTGACGAGTGACAGGACTGAATGGAAGAAAAAGACGTGTTGCGCCGACCCCAAGTAGAACGGGACAAGGGCAGGAAGATGATGATACGGTGTGCCCCGCTTGGGCGGTTAACCACCGTATTCTGGAATGGGCGATCGGCGGCAACGACTTCTCGCGCCGGGCTTTGCAGGTCATGGTCTGGGCCGAAGAGGCAGGCGGTCGTTTCCTTCTACGTAGCAGTAATTTAATCGCTAGCTTAACTTTATTATTTTTTTGTATGTAGAAATTCTAATGATAATTATTTTTGATTAGGTATTTGAATGTTTTATTTAATTTTAATTTTGTAGGCAATAAATAAATTATGTCTGAATTAAAGGAATTAATAATCTTCAGGCAAAGAATGAGCCAGCCCTCTGGTCACCCAAAGTGTGAACCAGTCGGTGTGAAATTTTTGTAAATACTTAGTTATATTTTTTTTTTAACGTAAATCTATTGTTACAAATCCTATACTTGATTCCTATAAGTGATTGAAAAGCTTTACTAGCAGCAAGTAAACTAAAAACAGATAGAGATTTACTTTTTTTAGGTTAGAGATTTTTCCAGGTACCGTTAGTGCTCCAGAAAATCGGTGAACTGTTAGAAAATCTAAAAGCATCGTGTTTGGATTAAACATTGCAATCCCAAACCTCACCTACATAGACGGGTAGCTAGTTTCTAAATAAAATAACTCAAAATTGTATGATCCTTGATTCTTCGTGTAACACTGTTTTTATACGAAACTAGATTGTGGACTTTGGAGATTCGAGTAAATAAACTATATTGCTGAAAGGCGTTCCAAGACGAGGATAAACCAATAAATAAATAAATAATAAATAAATAAATAAATAATATTATTTATTATTCATGTTGGTCTAAAAGCACCGTTATCAAAAAAAAATAGAGTATATACTGGATTCCACCCTCGAATATGATCTCTCTCTGTCACTCTAAGGTTTGCTGGGAGAAAACTCTTTGTACAGTACGGCCGTTATAAGTTGGCGAGTCAGACTCAGCAAATTTTGGCGCTCGAAATATCATACAAAAATAAAGGTTTTAAAATAATAAATGTAAATAACAATTTCTAACAGCAATAACAACTGCAAATTGCTTTTTTTTTAACCTTTATTTTTGTACGATATTTCAAGCGCCAAAATTCGCAGAGCCTAACTTCAGACTCACCAACTTATAACGGCCGTACTGTACATGAACTGAAAAATCTGTGTGTTAATATAAAACTACTATACGCTTGCTCGCCCCGAAGAGATGTTAGCAAAAACTAAAACGGCTCATTGAAAGAGTAACCGTAGTCTTAAAACGCAAAAACTAACTGAAGGCCATAGATGGGCTTTAGTTTGTGAATCTGACATGCCCTTCCGCTCCACTCTAGAGCAGGAAGAGTCAATAGATTTTTCAAAACCTGCAAGGTTCCTAAAATTTATTCAAAAACTTAATAACTTTATTGGGTTTAGTAGACAAAGAAAAAAATTAAAAAATAATAATTTTGGGTATGTTATTTTTATGTTGTTTAACATATATTACGAGGGCGCAGCTATTCAAAATAATTTGTATGAACTGGACCAAAACGAAAATTAATTCCAAAATCAACCAAGCAGACAAGTTTATTCAAAAGTATATGACTTAAAAGGTTCAAGGTAAGGTATAATAAAATAACTAAACATAGAAATGCTGTTATTGAATCAACCTGTCCAAAACTTGCACAAAGAGACTGACGTCATGTAACATAAACTTATTACTGCAGCTATAGGTATTCAAATGTAACGTCCCTTACAGAAAGTCAAATTTTGCAAGACGTCCACCTGTTTGACGATTGTGAAATTATCAATGGAACAAAGAGCAAAAAATGATGGAGATGTCAAACCAAAAATTTTAAAGAAGTAATTAATAGCAATAATTGAACGAAAATGACGCCAGTGACGGAAAAGATGATAGGCAATCGTTTGTCTTGGTATGATCATGTAAAGAAGAGATATGAAACACATGGTTCTAAAAGAGTCATGAGTATACTAGTAGATAGATCGAGAGGCAGAGGGAGGCAAAAAAGATAGATGGATTGTGTGAAGAGTGACATGAAAGAAGAGGAAGTTAGTGATAGTATGGCGGGTGACAGGATAGAATGGAAGAAGAAAACGTATTACGCCAAATAAAATAGGCAGAGAGCGATCACCAGTCATAGCAATGTTGTCAACAGTCACTCAGTGTGGTAATAATAATTGCTATTTCTTATTAGGGGAAAATATTGAATGAACAAAATGTTTTGTATTACAGGTATGAATGTAGGTATTTCACTAATTAATTCCCAGCCTACTATTCTCACTATGCCTAGTAGACGAATAGTTGAAATTAGTTCGTTGTTAGGCAATCCTGCGTTACTTAAAATGATAAATGTGAAACTGTAAGAATGGATTGTTTGGATGTTTATTAATGATGCCTCACCGTCTGAACGGATTTGTATAAAGAACAATGGAAGGCCATGGCCTGAATTAGGACTTGGGATGCTAGTTGTGCCAGTAGTGCCTTTCCGTGGAACTACCACGCGGGTGAAACCGCTGTGTGAAAAAACTAGTAGTAGGCACAGAAATCTAAAAATAATAAGTCAAGTAATAGGTAAGGTTTACAAGGATCTGCAGTGAAAACCGCGTATTGGAAGACACAGCTTCGAAAAGTCTCCCATGAGGTGGCCTGATGACCTGGTGAGAGTTGCAGCAATCTAATGGATGTGAGACGCACAGGATCGATTGTTGTGGAGACATTTAAGAGAAGCTTATGTCCAGCAGTGGACATCTAGTGGCTGAAATGACAATGATATAATTGAAAAAACGCGGTACTCGAGTACGATTTTATGTTTCAGTTATTTTCTTTGGTAGATTTAATAAGAAATCTTCATAGAAGATAATATTGTATATAAGGTAGCAGATTACACCGTTGAACACAAATTAGAATGTAACAAATGTCAAATACGTTTGAAGGCTTCTCATGCGGGATAATACGACGTAATATGCTTTTGTTTGAACGCGTATTCCGCTCCATAGTTCACAAATTACGTTAAATTGTTAATATCAGCTAATAACATCTAACGACGCGCAACGTTTAAGCACATTAGAGAGTAAATCCAATTATTAGCAACATGGTTAAGTTATTATACGATATTGGTAACTTAGTATATTATTATCTACCAGGTTCTATAGCAAGGATGGCGAACCTATGGCACGCGGAAAAATAATTCGAGCACGCACGGCAATATAGAAGATGTGTAATACTCGTATCTTTCTAGTCAAGCCCGTTCCATCATCGACACAGCTAAGGATTAGAATTCTCTGTGGGAGTCTAAAGAAAGAAACAAAGAAGAAAGAAAAATAATTTATTTGCGTTCGACATGGCAAATAATGTGTATAAAAAAATAATAATAATAACAACATAATAAATAGTCTGGTTTTCTGATAGCTACAACCTACGGGTCTTTTAGTCAAGAGTGAATAGGTTACTTATAGACAAGTGTGCTCCATCATCGGCCACATCATCGCTTACTGTCAGGTGAGATAGTGTTCAAACGCGAACCAAATCATTAATAAAATATTTAGGTCATTTGAAACAGCAGTGATCATAATAAAGGGTAGGTTTTTTAGTTAGGGAATCATCCAATGACTTCTCCTGCTCTTAGGCAGAGCGGAAGGGCGTGTCCGACTTTTACTGACTAAAACTCACTGCCATGTTCCTTCTTTGCCAGAATTCAGAAGTGAACCCATGTCCCCAGTAGGGTTCGACCCTACGTGGGTTAGAATTAATAACTACTGCTAGCATCTAGTTTTATTTTGTTCATTATATCAAGATTTGTATCAAGATTTTTATTTGCAATATTCTCTAATCAAGCTTTGCCATCCCTGTTCTAAAGCAACGCAAAATCAATTCGGTAGGATAAAATTCTACCATCAAAAGCGGCTTGCTAAAGAAAAATACCGTGACGGCAAATCTCGTAAAAAAATATGTTACCTTACCTCTTAGCTGAAATGAAAACCTACTGGGTTATATGCGAAATCTCGTGTGTATTCCACTAGAGTACCTCCGAGATGCTTGCGTCATTACTTTTCATGTAGAACAACTCTAGTGAAGAGAGTAAATTCAAAATTAAATTTAACTTGAACAACTCATATGTTACTTGATGTGGAGCAACTTTTCAATGGAAGTACAGCAGAAATAACGAAGTTCGTGGTCCTTTTACAATATTAGCTCTACCAACAATTTAGTATAATGATGTTTGTTGGGAATCCGGAAAAACAAAAACACAAGTAGGTATTACGCGCGTACTTCATTACAAAAGGTTTACCTGATGCAAAATGTAGGGCACGGAAAAAATACATTTTTAACTTTTGGGTTTATATAAGAAGCACTGTTTACCACACTTTTCTACTTTTCGAGTATGATCATGGTATTATAAATAATACTTCGTTTTCGCTTCTTGATAATAAGATTCTCAAAATATCATAATGATAAAATCAACAAACAAATTTTGATGCGCACTTGGACATGCAAAACAGTGCGCTTCATGAAACTATAAACTGCACCGAAGTGTACTGCACGGTGATTCACTAAAGTATATTAAATTACAGGTAATAAAAAACTTTACAATGGGTGGTAAAAAGGCACACACTGGCGGTACACTGGCGAGCCTGTGAGGGATGCACGCTTGCTTGCACCGGCCTGTGATTTTATGCGACATTAAATTAAGGAAGAGGATTTATGCAACGCCTTAGTCCAGTGGCACTCAACATGTGGTCCACAAACGGCTTAAAATTTCTAATAACTAAGAACTAAGAACTAATTTTAAAGTATAATCAGAAATAGGTATTGTGTATTCCATGTATATATTTTTCTATAATATAATCATGGCATATACAATTATTTATATACACTGTGCATACAAAACATTAGAATTAAATAAAAATTAGTGTTTGCTTAACAATAAAAATTACAACTAGGTTCTGAGTCGGTTCTTAAAAGTGAACTTAACCACTTGTGTCATGAATGATAATGCTCATTATTATTAATTTAAAATTATACTTAGGTGTGCTATAAGTTATTAAGTTGTTTTTAAGATATTGTTTTGTTTTTAGGTATTTTCACTAGAAATAATCCAAAGTGGTCTCGGTTAAAAATAGGTTTAGAACCACTGCCTTACAGTGTGACCAACGGCTTGGTGGACACTAAAGTGTTGTGAGGAGGTCTGCCATTACTGCATTATACAATGTAACGATATTGCTCACATTTGTTCAATGGCTATTATTTCGATAAGGAAGCAGATCGAGCTAAGCTTGTATTGAACAATGTTTTGTAAACAAATAGTTACTTTTTCGTAACGTAAGGTATGTAAATTTTTAGCTTTAATTAGGAGCATCAATATAAAAATAACGCGTCAGAGAGTTTGTTATCGAACTTCTTCGAATAGGCTTGAACAATTTTTTTTTGTGTATAATTTATATTAATTATAATTGGCAGGTCTAAGAATATATCATGTGTTATTTTTACCTTCCTACTCTCAACTTCCATTTTATTATGGATTATTTATATCGAAGAATAACGGTTGCCGAAACAGCTAGTTTTTATCTTTCACGTGGTTTTCTGTTAATATTTCTAAAAAATAATAATTGAACCGTATTTAATGAAGGTAATAAAGTGTAGGTTATAAATCAAAGAACTGGCCAGCTTTTCCTTAACAAAGTTAAAAGTAGAAACGTACATTTCAGTAACATTATAATACCAAAAGAAAAAAATATACCCATGTAAACGCTAAGTACGACGCAGATGTAAAAATATATCTTCAAAGGAACACTCATGTAAGCTTATCGACTTCTCCACTTCACTGGTTCCTCGAGGAACCTAATTTCTTTATGTAAAAATCATAGTAACACGTATAAGCAAACTCAAAAAGCTCACGATATACATAGGTTTGCTACTTGTGAAGAAATATACTCGAGGTACTTGGTACTTGGCGCTCGCTGCCTTTGCTTCTCAAAAAGCTATTTTTATAAACGAATATTATGTATATTATTTACTACATATGTACGTCCAATTTGGACTTATAAAAGAGCCTATTGTGATGAATAGTCTCGGAGTCTGACTGGAAATAGGTACTTATATTTTTTATTAAAAGTATGCGATATACACATATGTTCTTTCTTTAGGTGCCTATTAACGCACAATAGAAATATATAGAAGAAATTGTAATAGCTCGTCATTGACATGAATCAAGTTTGAAAATAATTGACGCAAAATTAATGATTGATTTATAGCCCAGCTGCTCACTAGTCAAAAATGAAATGAATGACTCTGGTTTTTCATAACTGTAGAAATAAATTGTCTCCACTTCGTTGCCTTAGATTGAAAATCGTGAAAATTATATTTTGGTATTTTTCACATTTTTAGAAAACAAATGGCCATGAAGTGTGCATGTCTTTAATGACATACACAAAAATGTTTAGGCATACCAGCATGAAACACTCGCAATTTTAAAGTATTTTTACATAATTTAATTTTTTTTAAATGCCGTTGTTTGAAGTTTTTACATACAAACTTAAATGTATCCAACCGACCGCCATTGTACCCACAGATTTAAGTTTGTGTATAAGTTGTGTTACTTTTTGGTTTCCAATACAGTTTATTCCATTCTATCCCAATTGAAAACTAAAATTGACCCAATTGTATATACGAGTATGTAAAATTAGTTGTATAAAATAAAACCATACAGGGCGTATTTTTTCTTCCTTCAGTAAAAATATCTCTTTCGCATTTAAAAGGTTTTCACCTTACGGCATCGATATGCACCTATAAGTAATTTCCATTTTACATCGTTAAATTTTCTTTAAGAAAAGTAGGCTTAAATACCAATTAAAAACTTTTCTAAAACTCGTATTCATGCCAAAGATCAAACTCTTTTCATTACATAAGTTTCCAAATTAGATCAAATTATACACCTAAAGTGGAATTCTTCAACTGTTCTTGACTCCGCACCAGCAATAAATTCAATGAGAACAAATAACTTAAGTAACAAAATTAGCCCTAACTTAATTGGTGAAAAGGGAATAGAGTTGCGAACTTAGAAAAGACGAGCAAAACGTTTTTTGGATGAAGATGAAGATAGTGACGACATCAGGTGGGCTGCAAGAGCTAACGCCTAGTAGTAACAAGAAAAGTAATTATGAAACATTATTACACTGTCTATATTAGACTATTAAAACGAGTCGGGACATCACGTCGGGTCCAACTCAACCTCCCGAATTTCAGTCAACAAGTGATAAAAAAAATATCATTATAGATCACAGAGGTAATGGTACACGGATAGATGACGGTACGAGTCTGCAGACTAAACGTAATATTATGATGATGCTAGTACCTTCATATATATTCCTTAATAATAAAATGTATGTAAGGAAAGCCTTCATCATCATCATCATTTCAGCCAAAAAACGTCTACTGCTGGACGTAGGCCTGTCCCAAGCGGCGCCACAACGACCGGTCTAATGCGTCTCTCATCGCATTTCCGCGTCCCTCACCAGGTCAAGCCTAGCGTCCATATTATAAAAAAGTTTCTTCCGACGTCTATTGGTCTGTTTCTAATAAATTAAAAAATGATTAAATAGCTTTGCATCTGTGCATCAATTTTCATCAAGAGATAGATTAATTCTTGAGCAAAAATATGATGACAATACAAACTAGTACGCTTGTCGAGCATTTCAAAGATTGCGAACATCCGTGCGAAGCTAAGCAACCAAGAAGAATTATCAATACTTTTTGCTGTATCTCGCAACTTTAGCGCAAAATTTCAATGTATGCAATTCCATTGTCGCTGACAATTTCACTCTAAGGAAATGAACGGAACAAAATAAAAAGGCAAGTCGTTACACATTCAAGAATTTTATATAACATAAGAATGTTATTTCGTTTTATATAATATTTTTCTTTGTAGAACAGTTATTACTTCGCGTAGGTTCATAGATATTACTCTGCGCGTTATACGTTACGGGAATACTAATTTTGAATTAGATACTTTCACAAGAGCAAAAGTCTCATCGTCTGTATCATTCTAGGGCGAGGGTAGGCAAGTGAGGTCTGTAATTTAAGGGATTATTACTATGGGCTCCTGAATTGTTTGAAAGAGTTGCTGAGGCAAACGAAAGTAAGACAACACAGGTTGTACCAGCGTACTAGCGTCTTAATATATTTTTCGATGTACGGAGGATTCGATGGTAACCCATACACAGACGGACTACAGAAAACTTTACCTATTCTTAAAGATCGAGCCGTGCTGCTGTGAAATATGAGTTTCGCTTTTAAATACAGAACTATTCAAAGACCCAATATTATGTACCTAGTCTCTCATTGAACCACTATCGTATCAGATGTTAGGCGTAATGTTATCAGCGATAACCTAGCAAATACAACAGTTACGACACGATTTATACCATCACACTTAGGTATCTACTTATTCATATTAACTAACATTTGTTTCATTATTTACTTTACTTACAAAATAGCTTCCTGTCACTACAAGCAGTTTCACGTCACTATTGTGACTACGCCTTAACAAGGAGCCTACACTAGTGATGGTCGTTAGTGAATATCGAATGAATATCGGTAAGGTAACATGAGGACTGTGACGAAGCGGTAAGCCGAAGACGCCGACAGGCGACCAATCATTAGGGCCTGCATAGCCATACATCCTGGTCGGGAATCTTGGAACGTGCAAGGGCCTGTCACAAGTGGTTATTAATTTAATCGCCTTCCCAGAAGCTAATTTTCCGTGGATACTGTGGCCTTGGTAAAATAGAAGAATATGTTCAAATTTTCTTGTATGCGTTTTCCTGGCACCGAAATAAAGGCAGAAAATGTAATGTCTTTACGATTAAAGAAAAAAATACTAGGTATGTATTTAAAAAACTAGGCATATCTCTAGCTTCCTTCAACCAGACAGATCCTTATTAAAACGTAGTACCATATCTCTTGTATGTAGTGTAAACACTATTATTATCTCGTCAAGGATCTTTTAAAAATAGCTTTGATACTTAGTTGATCGATGTCAGTAATACATCGATTTGCTTCATTTCTTTCTTTTAACTTAACTTTATCTTCTTGCAATTACCAACCAAGGTGATGCTTCAATAAGCGAAACTTAATCACGATGATAAAAACCAAATGACACGCTTTTTTAGTGCTGCGAACAATGAAAGTTTAAATTTTATCGATAAATTACACAGCTTTGTTTAGCATACGGTAATAGATTGCAATGCCTATCAAATTAAATGTTAAATAAGCGCCTATTGAATTTGAAATATGAATCATGTTTACGTAATCTAGCTAATGCTTGATTGTTTGAACAAAACAGATTGTTCAGGTTTTGGTATACACGTTTACGTTTTATGATAATGGAAAATTATATTGATTTATTCAGAATTACACATTAATAATTTGCTCTTGTTTGACCATCTCATAATGTATACTGTTGAAATATAGTTTTCCTTTGCGTTGACGTTCTTTAATATAGCCACTAAATACATAGTTTCATAGCTAGTAACGTCACAAACGCTCATAAACTCACGTCAACCATAAAAATACATACACGTTGCGGCAAACCGTTTAAATTGTATCGATATGGCTTACATACGTGTCAGCAACACTACATAATCTGCCCGCGGCTTGTACTCGAGCAAATTATACACTGCATCGCTCACTCTTACAGTTTGCACCTCTCGGTCGTTTCGCAAATTTATATGAATCATTATTGGGTTGAATTATAGCGTGGCGTCGTGCCGAGGGACCGCCGCTCATGGACGTGAGAAGACGTTATTCCCGGAGATGCGTGATTACTGAATTGTTACTATTAGCCTTTCACCTTGGTGTAGAGTTGTGTGTATGGCTCCCAATTTGCACTTTTGACGTGAAGGGATAATTACGTTTTGAGTGTTTGCATTCTACACTTGAAGGTGTGTGTTCTTATTGTTAACTTGTTTTACTGATCTAGACACTATCGATATTGTGTATATTAAATGCATATTATTATTTGCCAGAATGGCTCAACTATAAGCCAAAACTTGATATCATACTAGGTAGTTAGACATATTTGAAGTCGCATATACGACTGATGTGTTTTATGACAATGATGATAATTATTTTACAAGCTGAAATTCGCTACATCTGTCCCAAGTTTTTGCCAAATTATTCGATTTGTTTTCATAGTTCTCATTAGTCATCATCATCATCATCTGCCTAGCCTTTTCCCAACTATATTGGGGTCGGCTTCCAGTCCAGCCGGATTTAGCTGAATACCAGTATTTTACGAGGAGCGGCTGCCTGCCAGACCTCCACAACCCATTAACTGGGGTAACACGGTACTTCATGGCAAGACTGGAGTCAGATTTACTGGCTTCTTACTATCCGTAACGACTGCCAAAGTTCTCCAAATGACAGCCGGGACCAACGGCTTAACGTGCTTTCCGAGGCACGGAGGAAACTCGTTATGTTAAGATGGTCACCCATCCACAGACCAACCTAGGCAAGCGTTGCTTAACCTTGAAGACCGACCTGTGCGGCTGTTATTATCTAGCCACGAGCTCCTCTCTAGCCACGAGCTCCTCAAACATAGTTCTCATTAGTCTCTTTCTAAAATCTAACTGCAACATTAATCACAAAGGTTGCCTTATCCAGAATTTCTTAGCTCAGTGTTTAGAGCGCATCAATAACGCATAGAGGTGTTATCAAGTTTCCTTTAAGGCTGGTTAGTCCTTACATATCGTGCTTGACCGTGCATTGTAACAGTTACGAACATTTGCGTTCCCATACGGATTATACTGCCTACCTGTGTATCATGGAAGTACTAAATGCGTACAGGTTCATAAACTAGCGTCTCGTTTTTAAGAATTATTCTTATTTCATCAAGTGTGAATTATTGTAATATCCGCAAATTCTATGGGCTATTTCGGCAACCTTGGTTCAGGTTGCCAAAATAGCCCATAGAATCACCACACATTGCTCGTAGAATAGATGGACGATGAGGACGACAGTGTTTGAAGTGGCTACCACGTACCAGAAGATGCAGCGTTGGAAGGCCTCCCATAAGGTGAACTGATAAGCTGGTGAGGGTCGCAGGAACCCGATAGATGCGAGACTACATTTAGCAGTGAACAACTTTCGGCTGAAATGATGATGATGGTGATGTAAGACAAAAAACTGGTACGAAGAACTTGTTCCTTCTGTTTTCTAAAGAAATATTTTGAGAGAAAATATTTCATAAAATATTATTTCACCTCTCAACAACTCCCAAAGTGAGACCAATTAAGTAAATTTTTGTATATTCAGAATTTTAAATAAAACAAGTGTATTAAAGTGTAAAATTGTTGGCCGGGGCTGTAGGCCGAAGAAATTTAGTAATTTACTTAATAGTCCGTTCTACTGCTTATTGTTTTATGGTCTCGAACTTCCAACATGTAATTTCCTTGAGCAATTTTCAGACTGTTTCTTTCCTGAGTCTGTCATGTTTAGCAATATTATTGCTTCCTTTGTCTAGAAGTGTCTTTTATCTTAATTTATATAGAAAACCAATTAAATTTCCGATCAGTAATATAAAAACTCTTTTAAAATTACAAAATTAAATACTTCTTTTCGTAAATCTGCTAAATGAATTAAAAACAATTATTAAAAAGATAAATGTCATCCATTGATTTACCTCGATATTACTCAATCACAAAATGTCGTATTTAAAAGTTCGATATGTTTTTAGTTTTCTTGTTTTGTTCTCTTCATTTCGGACAGTCAGAGCCGAAATCGATAATGATATAGAAGTGTCAAACAAAAACAGTTTTGATGAACCTGGAGAAATGGAAGTAAATATAATGGTTCGTACGTCCTCAGAGGCTGAAAAAAAAATAGATGAATACGAAATAAGTAACCATACTATCAGACATTTTAAATTGAATATTAGTGAAATCGAGACTCAAAGAAAGCCAAGGACTATAGATAATGATCCGGTGACGTTCGGGCTGGTATGCCTCTCGTGCTTCGCAAATCCCAGTCAAGGTAGCTGGAACTGTTATTCGGGCTACTCGTAAGTCTTTTACTTAAATGCTTAGTTTACATAAACCTATTTCCATGTTTACAGTTTGCTTTGATGATTAAATTAGTAAACTCATATCTAATGAAGTAAAAACCATTATTAGTAAAAAAAACATTTTGCATTTACTGTAACATCTGCAAAATAACAACAAATTGTATCTGTTGTTGAAATTACTTTTGTTTCTTGAACTTATATGTTTTGAAAGTCCCATTTACGATTTTTTTCTTCTACATGATTAACATTATGTAAAATTATGTTTATTTAAGGTTACCTACTTGATTTCGTTTTGCAATTACAGGGTGCCCACAAAAAAATGTGCTGACGCTGAACAATGTTACACAGAACTTAATCCTTTGTACATAAGAAGGGGTTGTATTTTACCTGGACGGGTAAATAGAACATTTATATGCAAATGTCCCCTCTGTAACGACAAACCTTCCTTCGAAATGAGCCATTACGAATATAAGAAACTCAGCGATTGGGAATATGATAACGCTCGACTTCAAGCACCTTTGATAGGATTGGATCTGATGTGCAAAGTTTGTGAAACTAAAGGTTCTAATCCAGCATCTGATAAAAATTGTAGGTCTGGCAAAAAGTTAGTAATTTTTTAATGATTTCTTTTGTTGCAAAGTTAAGAAAACATTTTACTAATAATATCTTAAAATCTTTACAGTGCCGATTACATGGTATGTGCACATAACCAGCTTTGTTACACAAACATTGATGATGAAATGGATTTTGTGTCAAGGGGATGTATAGATAAACCACTGTTTAATTCAATGTACATATTTTGTAGTGAGGCAAAGTGCAATACAAAGGCATTTCCTAACCCTCACGAAAAAATGAGGTTACGCGCTCAAGCAGTACAGTTAAAGTATGATACGAGTCCGACGGGACTAAAGAAGATAATAAAAGTGTCGATGAATCTTGGTTCTAAAGCGTATTTTTCTGATTTTTGTTCAACGCTCATGATCATTTCGACATTAGTACAGCATACTTGATGTAGCATAATGTACATTCTGTTACGTGTTAAGATTTTTACTTGGCAAAATAATTGCAATGCAAACTACGCAGTAAAAATCTTCTTTGGAAAAGTCATCTATGACTTATCTACATTATTTTTTGACGTTTTATTGATTGTTATGTGGATACGTCGAAGTTCTGTTTTTGATAGTACAACAATGTACAGAAAACTAATTTTATATTCCGTTTTATTTGTCTTAATGTTGTACGTTAAATGTGAAAAGAAAGAAGCACCAAAAAGTAAGAAACACCCTACTCTACCATACTTTAGACGAAAAGTAGAAGAACTTGGAGATGCTGATTTTTTTGAGACAACTGAAACTGACGGTCCCCATAATTTAGTATCATTGCTTGTTGAAAATGTGAAAGAAATCTTTGATGACATTGTAGATACTACACAAGCAATAGAAAAAGAAAATATTTTGAAAAAAAGACTAACGAATGTATTTATATCTAATACAAGTACAACGTTACTTAGATCTTCTACTGTACCAACTAGAACAATAGTTGATTCTTTTACTGCTGAAGATATTATGAGTAGTAGTAGTGTTCCTACTTCTGTGCATACAGACGATCTAAAACTAAATGAAAACTTACCTCTTAATACTTTGCTAGATAAAAAACAATCAAGTACCGAAACTAATGTGACTCCAAAGACCGGATTTCTGCAGCTTGCGAAAGATTTAAAATTATATACTAAATCCGATCAGAAGGACTTTACTCCAGGCCGCAATATCACTGATGCTGACGGAGAGTTGAGTGATCCAAGAAGGTCCTGTATAATGTGCGACAATATCGCGACAGAAGAATGTAATGACCCCAGAAATAAATTGTAAGCATGCGGTAAACATGTCGATAGTTTCTGAATAATAAGCTCAATCTATCACAAGCATGATAATTATGCATAAAAAATATCCCACTAAAACTTGTTTTTAACTTGTAAACAAACATAGAATTGAAATTATTTACCACTACTTGGTATATTACAAGTTTACACTTTTTATTTGCAATTTGCTTTCTCTTGTCATTATTGAATTTTCAGAATAACGTCGATGATGTGCGAACGTG